>JARGYO010005626.1:121862805-123171555 GCA_029206835.1 Rana muscosa | reverse complement strand
GATGTAACAATCTTGAAAAGGAAAATTAATTTTTTATTTTTTTTTGTTTATCAAGAAGTTCACCCATGCTTAAAATCAGGGACAACTACGAAAACTGTGCCAGGAAAACAGCTAACAAGCACACAGCATATTCCACCATGATGTGCCTAAGGGCATTTGAATAGTTGAGTTGCAAGTCTGCTGGAGAACTTCACCCTAGCTGGTTGACGGTACATCACACACACACACATATATTTATATATATATATATATACAGCATGGCACTCACGTTTGATTTGCCTGGGTTTGCTCTGTTTCCTTCGGGACATGCTGTCTGTACTTGGTCCAGGAACCCCAGCGGACAGATCAATTGGTTTGTCTCATAGAAGAGGTGATCGATGTCTTGCGATTGAGAGTCAGATGATGTGATGCCCGGATGGAGAAGAAGAAGAGGGGAGAAGAGCAAGTAGAGGGACTGGAGCAAGAGACGAGAGGGACAAGCGAGAGGTGGGAGGGTGGCAGGGATGAGAGTGCAGAGAGAGAGAGAGAGAGATAGAGAGTGCAGAGAGAGGAGGGAGTGAAGGGATGGAGAGCACAGAGAAGAGAGAGGGGGACAGAGAGGTGGGAGGGGGTCCTCTCCTACAGTCCCAGGGAGGATGGTGATGCTGCTGCTGCTTGAAGCTTGAGCCCAGTCAATGCTCACATCCACTCTCCCTGACTGATTGCTGAATGGGGAGGAAATCAGAGGAGGAGCGAAAAGCCACTTTTCCAGTAGGAGGGGAAGCAGATAAGGAATGAGCAGGGAGGGAAAGCCCTTTACAAACTGTCATAAAAAGAATGTGTCAAGACAGTAGCCTCTAACGAGCACTGCATGTGGCTTCCAGGAGAAGCGCCCAATGTGTGTGTTCCTCCTGGAAGCCGAATGGAAACTTGAGTAGCAACATCCTTCCTCGTCCTCCCCATCACCTGAGCTGCTGCTGCCGGAATGGGAAAAGTTTTAGCAATTTTCTCATTACAGAACATTGCGGCACATTTCCTCCCGCTGCTCGGTGACACAGATCTTATCGGGGGGCTCTCTCAGGCTGCGGCTTCATCCAGATAATGGTGTTCAGTCCACCTGCGAAAAAAAAAAAAGGACCTGGAAAATTATGAGAATGTCTATGTGGCATCGCTGTAACTGTTAAATCCAATCGCTAAGCTTTAATGTATCACTTTCAATATTTTTTATTCTGAAGATTTCATTTAGGGCTCATTTACATCTACGCGTTTAAACGTGCGGAAATGCACGTGACGTGCGTTGATATGTTCTGGTCCATTCACATTGAATAGAACTCCAGGGCTTGTTCACACGTGTGATAAAGGGGCGGTGAAACCCCACAGTTAAGCCATGCTTTTACCGTCCCCCATCCTCTGCCCCCTTTAGGCTCCATTCATACCAATGCGTTTTTTAATGCTTTTTGCAGAAACGCAGGGCATTATTTCTAACATGGGTTTCTAGGGAACACGTTCACATCAATGCATTTTTTTGCCTCTGTGTTTTGGAAAAGGGTCAGGGACTTTTTTAACCACTTCAGCTCCAGAAGGTTTACCCCCCCTTCATGACCAGGCCATTTTTTGCGATACGGCACTGCGTTACTTTACCTGACAGTTGTGCGGCATTGTACCCAAATAAAATGTATGTCATTTTTTCCCACAAATAAAACTTTCTTTTATTCATTTTTGATATATTCTTTATTTATACAAAAGTGCCAAGTATCCATTGAATACAATATGAAATCCAATATACCACAAAGTAAATATCAAATTCACCAATTTCATACCTACATAATATTATATGGCAAATTAATGCACCATAACGAAATCCAAAGGTTACCTCAGTCCTCCTTTCTCCTTTTCCCCTCCCAAAAAAAAAAAAAGGTACGTGATTCTGCACAGGAGGGCTGCCTTGCCGCGTAATATATACAGTATATGGTCGGCAATCGGTTAAACGCAAAACTGTGCTTTTTGGGCTTCTTTGGTTCAATAGACTTCAATGGAGAAGCTGCAGAAAAGCATGTAGTGCGTTTTTACCGCAATTGTGATGCAATTTTGTCGCAATTTGCATTTTTTTTTATCTGCCCAACAACAAATTTGGTAAAAAAAAGCATAAAAAAAACACAAAACCCGGCATAAAGCAGCAAAATCGTGGTAAAAAACACAAAAAGCACTGCGAAAACATTCAAAAGCAAACTGCAGGTGTAAATGAAGCCGCCTTAGTTATGGAGGCAGCAGCTGGGGGTGTACACATGCTTTGCTTACACCCCCTGTCGCGACCCATTGAAGTGGATCTCTGAAAGTGCCCCACCCCCCAACCGCATGCAATACACGCAGTCGCGCTGCAGCAATCTGCCATTTATCGATAGAATGTCTCCTCACTGCCTGTCAAATGCTGTCAAACGATTTGAACACTTAGGGGTTTATTTACTAAAGCTGGAGAGTGCAAAATCAGACTCACTTCTGCATAGAAACCAATCGGCTTCTAACTTCAGCTTGTTCAATTAAGCTTTGGCAATAAAACCTGGAAGCTGATAGGTTTCTATGCAGAAGTAAGTCTGATTTTGCACTCTCCAGCATTAGTAAATAAACCCCCCAGATTGCTCTTCAAAGGGCAAAGCACGTGTGAATGAGCCCTAAGACAGGGCAAAGCACCATAGTGCATTGCAACAAACATTTAGGGACACATCTGTTTTCAGGATGTTTTGATGTGTTGGAGACCCACTGACTTCATAAGGCTTCCTATGGAGGAGCCAGGATCACTGGCCGGGGACCTGAGAAGAGGAGGTGAGTATAACATGTTTGTTATTTAAATTTTTTTTTAAAAAATTATTGACTTTTGTAACACTTTAACCACTTAAGCCCCGGACCATTTGGTAGCTAGAGGACCAGAGGTGAATTCAGAATTTTGCACTGCGCTGCTTTAACTGTAAATTGTGCGGACATGCAATGTTGTACCCAAACGAAATTTGCGTCCTTTTCTTCCCACAAATAGAGCTTTCTTTTAATGGTATTTGATTGCCTCTGCGATTTTTATTTTTTGCGATATAAACGGAAAAAGACCGAAAATTTTGAAAAAAAAATGATATTTTCTACTTTTTGTTATAAGAAAAATCGAATAAACTCAATTGTAGTCATACATTTAGGCCAAAATGTATTCAGCCACATGTTTTTAGTAAAAAAAATGTCAATAAGCGTATATTTATTGGTTTGCGCAAAAGTTATAGAGTTTACAAACTAGGGTACATTTTCTGAAATTTACACAGCTTTAAATTTATGACTGCCTATCTCATTTCTTGAGGTGCTAAAATGACAGGGCAGTACAAACCCCCCCCAAATGACCCCATTTTGGAAAGTAGACACCCCAAGGAAATTGCTGAGAGGCATGTTGAGCCCATTGAATTTTTTATTTTTTTGTCCCAAGTGATTGAATAATGACTAAAAAGAAAAAAAAAAAATTACAAAAAGTTGTCACTAAATGATATATTGCTCACACATGCCATGGTTATATGTGGAATTTCACCCCAAAATACATTTTGCTGCTTCTCCTGAGTACGGGGATACCACATGTGTGGGACTTTTTGGGAGCCTAGCCGCGTACGGGACCCCGGAAACCAAGCACCGCCTTCAGGATTTCTAAGGGCGCAAATTTTTGATTTCACTCCTCACTACCTATCACAGTTTCGGAGGCCATGGAATGCCCAGATAGCACAAAACCCCCCCAAATGACCCCGGAGGTGCAAAACGCAGGTGCCAGCAGGTATCTGGGCTGATCCCGCTAACACTGCGTTTTTGGGAACCCTAAACTGCTGGGGACGCTAGTATAGATCTGATCAGATCAGATATTGATCTGTTCAGATACTATACCACTAAGGGGGGTGTATGCTTCACGCGTGGGTGTTAGCGTAACTGGCACTAACCTGACGCTGCCTGGGGTGTGACTCAGACCCTCTCTGACGCTAAAACCTAATTGATATCACCCGCCGGGCGATCAGGGGGTTAAACCTTTATTGGGTTATATACACGGCGGGTGCCCTGACACTATAAAAAGCAAACTAACTAACCAGCGTCACCCGTAACACTTATATGGTGATCACTGGTGAAAGGGTTAACTAGGGGCAATCAGGGGGTTAAAATCTTTATTAGATAATATATGGGGGTACCTGACGCTATAAAAACCTGCGGCGAACCTAAAAAAAATTACCAGCTACCAATCTGCATCACCGACACTAAGACAGCGTTTAGAAAAACGATTGCTTAGCGACAGTGGTGATAGGGGGTGAAAGGGTTACCTGGGGGGGCGATCAAGGAGGTTAAACCTTTATTAGATAATATATTGGGGTACCTGACGCTATAAAAACATGCGGCAAACCTAAAAAAAAATACTGGCTACGATCTGCATCACCGACACTAAGACAGCGTTTAGAAAAACAATTGCTTAGTGACAGTGGTGATAGGGGGTGAAAGGGTTACCTGGGGGGCGATCAAGGGGGTTAAACCTTTATTAGATAATATATTGGGGTACCTGACGCTATAAAAACCTGCGGCGAACCTAAAAAAAATTACCGGCTACCGATCTGCATCACAGACACTAAGACAGCGTTTAGAAAAACGATCGCTTAGTGACAGTGGTGATAGGGGGTGAAAGGGTTACCTGGGGGGCCATCAAGGGGGTTAAACCTTTATTAGATAATATATTGGGGTACCTGACGCTATAAAAACCTGCGGCGAACCTAAAAAAAATTACCGGCTACCGATCTGCATCACAGACACTAATACAGCGTTTAGAAAAACGATCGCTTAGTGATAGTGGTGATAGGGGGTGAAATGGTTACCTGGGGGGCGATCAAGGGGGTTAAACCTTTATTAGATAATATATTGGGGTACCTGACGCTATAAAAACCTGTGGCGAACCTAAAAAAAATTACTGGCTGCCGATCGGCATCACTGACGCTAAGACAGCGATCAGAAAAATGATCGCTAAGCGACAGTGGTGATAGGGGGTGAAAGGGTTATCTGGGGGGTGATCAGGGGGTTAAACCTTTATTAGGGGGGGTTAGGGGGCTACACTGGACCTAAGACTAAACTTTGGTGACACTTTTACAGTCACAAATGTCACTGATTGCAGTGATCACTAAATAAATGGTCACTGCAATCAGTGACACTGTGACTGGGGGCTGGGGGGGTGATCTGGGGGGTGATCTGGGGTGTCTGGGGGGGCCTGGGGGGGCGATTTATGTCCCTATGTGTCCTGGTGTCAGTGTAGTGTTGTGTGCACTGACCTGATGTCTTCTCTTGTACGGCGCTCGGTATATGTGAGCGCCGCACCAGAGATGACATCACTTCCTCCTGCTCCCTCTGTCTGACACAGACAGAGGGGACATTTCCATTCGCTGGGAGCGATCGTGAGGGGGTGGCCAGAAACGAATGGCTGCCCCCTCATCCCGGAACGCTCCCGGACACTTAGCCACCGCTCACTGTACAGAAGGGGGGTCCGATTGGACCCCCCAACTGTACAAAGGCAATCACGTACACTCTACGTGATTGTGCCTGTCGGTGCCATTCTGCCGACGTATATATACAGTGAGCGGTCGTTAAGTGGTTAAAGTGGTTGTAAACCCTTACAATCTCCTCCTGCGCGGTTTAGGAGATATCCCCTGTATCAGCATGTGCCGGCGTCATCGGCACATGCGCACTGAAGCAGCTCATTCGTGCCGTTGCTTCAGCTGACATGCGGCATCTGGCAAATCACAGCGCCGGAGCCCGAGATACCGAAAATAACTCCGGGAGCGATTTTGCAGTGTGCGGGGGTCGCAGCAGGGGCTTGGATCCAAGGTGAGTATTTCATAATGAGCTAGTAGTATGCTATGTATACTTATTCATTATGCCTTTGTCTTGAAGGTTTTTATTTTATTTAATTTTTTTCTAGTGAGTTTACAAACACTTTAAGTCTATTATTTTTCAACTTTCTTTAATAGACCAAGCTGTTAGCAGTTAAAGGATTGAGACAAACCATTTAACACGGACAGGGGTGCTTACAATGATCAGCTTTTATTTATTTATGTAAAGCCCTTTTCCCGAAAAGGAAAAAAAAAACAGTTTGCTGTATCTGACTAAAATGTGTGTGCTGGAGTCCAGCTTCTGTTTATTAGTCAAGTCCATCTAAATCTGCTAGTCTAAAGCCCCGTACACACGGTCGGACTTTTGGCCAACAGACTTCATTTTGAGCAAGTTGGACCAACAATCCGACCGTGTGTACGCTCCATCGGACAAACTTTTTTTTTTTGTGTTTTCATTGGACAAAAGTTGGGTCTGCAAACGGACAAACTTTTGCCCAACAAAAGTCCGATGGAGCAAAGTCCGACCGTGTGTACAAAAAACCATCGGACTTTTGTCCGATGGACAAAACAACTAATGTTAAAATCAACCAACAATAGCAGAAGTTGACCAAAGGGTGGCGGTAAAGAGCAGAAAAGAGCAGAAAAACCACTTGATGTTGCAAAAAGTTTGGGGAAAGTTTGCAGAAAAGTCAGAGCGTGTGTATGCTATGGGTGTTCCCAACCAACTCCGTTCAGACAAAAAAACACGGAAAAGTCTGATGGAAGTCCGACCGTGTGTACGAGGCTTAACACCTACCCTCTCTCCAGATTGGCAATTCTGCTGTCCAAAAGTGACTTCCTTGTACCTCCATCCAGAGTAGAGACACCCTAAGACAGGACGTCTGTTACTGGCCAGATCTCCAGGTGAAAATAAATGGGAAAATAAAGCCTAAAAAAGAAAACGAATGCAGTCAGATTGATAAACATTTGTTTTTGGGTTTAATACCTCTTTAACGCAATGTATTATAATGTGCGGGCATTAATGCAAATTCATTAACCGCTTTTGCGACTACCCCACGTACATTAACTGTGGCAGGGCAGCCTCTCTATGCCAGATCAGGTACCTAGTACTTGATCTGACGCTTCCGGGTCTGGGGGCGCGTGCGCACACCGCCAGTGACCCGCTCTCGCTGTGATTATACACATCGGGAGCCCAGCGGCAGGTATTGTGGACTCGATTAGACAGAACAGGGACAGAATGACAATCTGCCTACGTAAAAAAAGGCAGATTGTTGTTCTGTCAGAGGGGAAGACTTTGATCCTGTGTTTCTACTAAGCAGGAACACGGATCTTTGCCTTCCCCTAGTCAAAGCACCTCCCCCACAGTGAGTAAGCACAACTTAGGCACACATTTAATCCTTTGATCGGGCCTGATGTTTAAATGAATGCAAAGTCTTGTTCTTTTCTATAAAAACGACAAACGTGTTATACTTACCTGCTCTGTGCAGTGGATTTGCACAGAGCAGCCCGGATTCTCCTCTTCTTAGGTCCTTCTTCTGTGCTCCTGGTCCCTCTCTCCTGTTGAGTGCCCCCACAGCAAGCAGTTTGCTATGGGGGCACCCAAGCTGTGCTGCAGCTTTGTGTGTCCATTCAGACATGTAGCTGCAGTTTGCCCCCGCCCCCTTTCTCTCCTGATTGGCTAACTGACTTTGATTGACAGCAGCGGGAGCCAATAGACGTGAATGGCCAAGGCACTTGTTGACATCACTGGATAGAGATGGGGCTCAGGTAAGTATTAGGGGGGCTGCTGCACACAGAAGGCTTTTTATCTTCATGCATAGAATTCATTAAGACCCCTTTCACACTGGGTCATTTTGCAGGCACTATTGCGCTAAAAATAGCGCCTGCACACCGTCCTGAAACAGCCGCTGCTGTGTCTCCAGTGTGAAAGCCCAGAGGGGGGGCCGCTAGCGGGGGGTAAAACCACCCCGCTAGCGGCCGAATAGCACCGCGAAATTGGCACGCCGTGAAATTGGCGGTAAAGCACCGCTATTTTTACCGCGGACACCACCCCCGCCCCAGTGTGAAAGGGGCCTAAGGGCCAGTTCACACCATAGAAACGCAATCCGGATGCGTTCTAGGTGCTTTTTTGCATGCGCGTTTTTGACGCATTATTGATGCGTTCCAGTGCGTTTTTGGTAAGTTTTTGATGCAGTCCAGTGCTTTTTTTCACCCCTATTTTTTATTAACCTTAGATAAGAACAAGTGTGTTCCAGTGAGTTTTTGGTGCATTTATGTGCATTTTTGATGCGTTTTACAGCATTCCAGTACAGTTCAGTGCAGGTAAAACTTTTTTTTCTGGAACACACTGGAACTGCAAGCACTGGTGTGAACTATGCCATTGAAAACCATATAACCAACTTTCCATGCGTTTTAAAGTTGAATTCTATCCGCCCGTGTGAAAGGGGCCTTAGTCGCTGATCGCCACCATTACTAGTAAAAAAATTAAAAAATACCATAGTTTGTAGACACTACATCTTTTGCGCAAACCAATCAATATACGCTTATTGGGATTTTTTTTACCAAAAATATGTAGCAGAATACATTGTGGCCTAAATTGATAAAGAAATTAGATTTTTTATTTTTATTTATTGGATATGTTTTATAGCAGAAAGTACTGTTTTTTTTCCTCAGAATTGTCTGTCTTTTTTTGTTTATAGCGCAAAAAATGAAAACCACAGAGGTGATCAAGTACCACCAAAAGAAAGCTCTATTTGTGGGAAAAAAAGGAAATACATTTTATTTAGGTACAGCGTCGCATGACCGTGCAATTGTCAGTTAAATTAACGCAGTGCCGTATCGCAAAAAATGGCCTGGTCACAAAGGGGGTCAAATGGTCCAGAGCTGAAGTGATTAAAGTAGAACTGAAGGAAAACATTTTTCATTTTGAATAGCGTAAGGGAGGGTTAGAACCCCTGTCCCAGGAAGTGAGAAGAAATCCCTTCAAAGTGAGGGAAATCCCCAGTAGTCACCAGAACTAGTATCCCATTGCAAGATTTTACCCTCTATTCATATTCTACTGACCACTCGAAATTTTGGATTTTGTTCCACAGACCAGAGCACTTTTTGCAATTCTGCACTGTGTCAGTTTAACTGACAATTGCGCGGTCGTGCGACGTTTTACCCAAACAAAATTGACATCCTTTTTTTCCCACAAATAGAGCTTTCTTTTGGTGGTATTTGATCACCTCTGCAGGTTTTATTTTTTGCGCTATAAACAAAAAAAGAGCAACAATTTTGAAAATAAACAATATTTTTTAACTTTTTCCTATAAAAAATATCCAACATTTTTTTTTTCAAAAAAACTAAATTTTTCCTCAGTTTAGGCCGATATGTATTCTTCTACATATTTTTGGTAAAAAAAACCCACATAATACGCATATATTGATTGGTTTGCGCAAAAGTTATAGCGTCTAACAAATAGGGGATAGATTTATAGCATTTTTTAAATTTAGATGTTTATTATTTTTCAAAGATAAGGAGTAATACAAAAACATCGCCAATTGAGCATACCCTGGCGTTAAATTTGCGTACATAAGAGACAAATGGGAGCAAAGAATAACGGATAGTAACGAGTGGCTTCTATTTCGTCATCAAAGGATGAAGATTTATGAGTAGTCAAGCATTTTTATTATTATTTATTTTTTTACTAGTAAGGGCGGCGATCTCCGATTTTTATCGCGACTGAGACACTTTTGACACATTTTTGGGACCATTGACAATTTTACAGCGATCAGAGCTATAAAAATGCACTGATTACTGTAAAAATGTCACTGGCAGGGAATGGGTTAACACTAGGTGGCAATCAAGGGGTTAACTGTGTTCCCTCAGTGTGTTCTAACTGAAGGGGGGATGGGACTTACTAGGGGAAATGACAGATCGCTGTTCATACTTTGTATGAACACACAATCAGTAATTTCTCCCCTAAAAGAACTGGGATCTGTGTGTTTACACACACAGATCCCGGTTCTCGCTCTGTCATGAGCGGTAGCAGGTGCCCAGGGATCATCGCGCTCACTGGGCACTCGCTTCGGCTCTGGCGACGATCCGCGGGCGTGCGCTCGCCCCTAGTGGCCACAATGGGAAGCACGTAAGGTAACATATATTTGCCCAGCCAAACCAACCTGCAGCAGTAAAACTGCGGCTGGTCGGCAAGTGGTTAATGCAAAGAATGCATTAGGGTAAAAAATGTTTAAGCTTTAAAACCATCTTTAAACTAACAAAAACGTTTTGCCATCAGTTACACTTTAACCCTTTTAATGCCAGAGCCGTTTTTGCATATATTTTTTTGTACACATACTTAAAAAAAAAAATTAGGCCTGAAGATTACATATCCCCCAAAACATTATATATTTTCTGAAAATAGTTTTTTTCCACAATTAGGTTTTTTGAATTTTTTAAAAAGTATACAATAGGACATCGTAGCATTTATCTAATAGGGTGCATGAAAAATGATGTCAGTTTACATGAATGGTGATGATCAAATTACTGTGTACATCAATAAAGTAGTTGTTAGAGGGTAGCTTAATGCGTTTGATTATACATTGAGGAAAGGTTATAATTAGGATAATATGTGGGAAAACTTAAATGTTAGGGATAAAATAATCAAATAATTCAAAAGTAATATTGAAATTAAATAAATAATAAGAGATGAAAACAGAAATAATAATAGAATGGTCTTGTTATGTGTGTTGTTGATGCTTAAAGTGGAGTTCCACCCAAAAGTGGAACTTCCGCCTTAAACCACTCCTCGCTCCCTTACATGCCACATTTGGCATGTCATTTTTTTTGGGGGGGGGGGAGTGGGGGCTTCAGTAGGGGTGAGACTTCCTGTCCCACTTCCTCCTTCTGCCCAGGGACCGCTTAGGCGACTTGTCATATCGCCTAAGGTGGCCCCTCTCTGGAACACTATGGCCTCGGGCTGAAGGTGCCCGAGACTTCTCGACCAATTTCACACACCCCTTTCTCGCCACCAGGGGTCCCCCTTGGAATCCCCCAGCCAATCTCCCCGCCTAATGGCGTCTGCCCCTTATGTACCCTCTCCCGGCATGCACATCAGGTAGACCACGCCCACTGCACGGCTGCCGAGAGAGGACACCCAATCACGCTACAATGCCACCTGTGGTTCGACCCAAGACCTGGGCAACAACGCCACCTGCAGGTCAAGGGGAACTATACACCCAGGCAACACCACAGCAGAGCAGAGTCCAATCTAGAGAATCAGAAAACCCAAGCCAAACTATTGCCCAGGCTGCCCTTAAATTTAAGGCACAGCGACCCCAATTTTGGGGGTCTGCTACACCCCTTATCTGCATAGGTAGGTTTTTTGTAAAGGTGAACTATCCTTTTAACTGCTAAATTGCTGGAGTGAGGAAGTATTTCTTTCAGTTTAGTTCCACTTTATGAACTATCTGAATTTGACATACTTGCTGGCAAAGCTACCTAAATTGGTGACAGGGATTTTTTAATCTGGTGCAGGCCATTTTAAAGGGCCACACTGCCAGAAAAAGTTTTGTTATGGCTTTATTATTAGCGGCCGCTCGGGCTGCTCTGTCTTCTGTCTGTGGCCAGGGGAGGGGGGCGGGACAGAGCCAGGGGAGCTCCGCTGGTGGACACTGAGGCTGCGCTGGTGGACACTGATGAGGTGGCACTGAAGGACACTGATGGGCTGCACTGGTAGGCACTGATGGACACTAATGGGTTGCACTGCTGGACACTGATGGGCTGCACTGGTGGGCACTGATGGGCTGCACTGATGGGCTGTACTGGTGGGCACTGATGGGATGCACTAATGGGCTGCACTGATGGACACTGGTGGGCACTGATGAGGTGGCACTGAAGGACACTGATGGTCTGCACTTGTAGGCACTGATGAGGTGGCACTGATGGACACTGATGGGCTGCACTGGTGGGCACTGGTGAGGTGGCACTGATGGGCACTGATAGGCTGCACTGATGGACACTGATAGGCTGCACTGGTGGGCATGGATGGGCTGCACTGGTGGGCACTAATGAGGTGGCACTGATGGGCACTGATAGGCTGCACAGATGACACTGATAGGCTCCACTTGTGGGCACTGATGAGGTGGCACTCTGGGACACTGATTGACACTGATAGGCTGCACTGATGAACACTAATTGGCTGCACTGGTGGGCACTGTAGAGGTGGCACTGATGGGCTGCACTGGTGGGCTCTGATGAGGTGGCACTGATAGACACTGATAGGCTGCACTAATGGACACCGATAGGCTGAACTGGTGGGCACTGATGAGGTGTCACTGAAGTACACTGATTGACACCGATAGGCTGCACTAGTGAGCACTGATGGGCTGCACTGGTGGGCACTGATGAGGTGGCACGGATGGACACTGATGGTCACTGATAGGCTGCACTGATGGACATTGATGGCCTGCACTGGTAGGAGCTGATGAGGTGGCACAGATAGACAATGATAGGCTGCATTTAATTGGCACTGGTAAGGCTGAATTTCATTGGGGGGGAGGGGGGCAGCGCCGGCACGAAGCGTTACCTCCCTGAAATTAGTTTTTGCAAGTTGGGGTGTCTGATAACATCAGCATTGTAATAATACAAATAGTTATTATTGATGACAAACTTACTTACATCCTCTTTTCATGTTGTGAGCCCTGCTTGTCTACTGGCCATTTCTTTCGACAACTTCCTGGATTCCCTGCATGCTTTGCAGCTTCTCCTCTGCTGTTTATTTCCAAAGACTATATATCCAATGGTACCTTGCTACCGGCAAGCAGTGATTCCTGTACTGCTCTGTGAAATGTGTGACACAGTAATACCTTTCTCACAGTATATAGTGACTATGTGTCACAGAATTCAAGGAAGTAAATGTGTGGGGATCTTCACAAAGTACATTTTCAATCTTCAAGATCATTCATATTACTAGAAGGCTAAAAATCATTGATATGTGACAATGAATGCAAAACTTAACATTTTGGCCTTAAATACACTTTAATGACATTTAGTTTGTTAAAGCACCGTGTATAAGGAACAACAGCCATGGTTATTTCTTTTAGAAAATACTTTTTTTTAGGAATTTTTCATTCTTCTTTTAGCATCTCAGTGCTGATCTCCTGCTGTCTCTTTACAGTCTCTTCATGTCTATGTCAGTGATAGCCGCATTGGCATTTCTTTGCTAAAGATGACAGATGGCAGCAGAACATGCCTGCGTAATGAGTGTTGGCACAGCCAATAGCCTCCACCTGAAGCTATAGGAACAGTTGGGAGACAAGGACAGGGCATTCTCACCCTATATCAGAAGGTGTCTGAACAAGGACCCTTATGGCAGGATCCCCAGAAATCAATTTCAGTAAAAAAAAATTATGGATTAAAAATTACTTTAAACATTATATTGTATAATACCATTATCATATTTATTTGTTTATTTATTACAAGCATTCATTTAGCACTAACAATGTACTTAGCACCTTACATATATATTGTACATTCACATCAGTCCCTGCCCTCGGGGAGCTTACAATCTAATGCACCTAACTCACATTCATACATACACATACTCAGGGCTGGACTGGGACAAAAATCTGGCCCTGGACTTCATCCAGACCGGCCCACTTTAATTTTGCAAACAGGCACAAAAACAGTATATACAGTAAACTATACGGAATTGCGCCATGTAGATACGGATATAGACATGGAAACGGATTGCGTTTGGGATAAAGCTGAGGGAAGCAGTGCGGCCTTTGTATGGCGCATCAGAGCGGGCCGGGGGAAAATTGCCACGGTAGGGTGACCACATTTCCAAACTGGCATTCAGGGACAATTTTGCTAAGGACCCGGGGGGGGGGGGGGTGAATGTAGTCTCAGGGTTGACGGCGAATTCAGCAGTAGGGGGGGATTTTTTGGGTGAATGGCTGGTGCTAGCACTGAAATCATTCCGACACCATGCTTAGTATGGTGTCAGGATGATCAAATCACATTATTTCTATTACTACATTGTAATATAAAATGAAATACCGGTAGTTCAACTCACAATAATGCAGAGGGAACCCTGAGCTTGTCACTTGCCACCAGATGCAGCGTGCCACTTGCCACTGTCTCCTGCCACCAGATGCCGCTTGTCACTTGCCACTGTCTCCTGCCACCAGATTCTGCTTGTCACTTTCCACTGTCACTTGCCACTGTCTCCTGCCACCAGATGCCGATTGTCACTTGCCACTGTCTCCTGCCACCAGATGCCACTTGTCACTTGCCACTGTCTCCTGCTACCAGATGCCACTTGTCACTTGTCACTGTCTCCTGCCACCAGATGCAGCGTGCCACTTGCCACTGTCTCCTGCCACCAGATGCCACTTGTCACTTGCCACTGTCTCCTGCCACCAGATGCAGCATGCCACTTGCCACTGTCTCCTGCCACCAGATGCCACTTGCCACTGTCTCCTGCCACCAGATGCAGCGTGCCACTTGCCACTGTCTCCTGCCACCAGATGCCACTTGTCACTTGCCACTGTCTCCTGCCACCAGATGCAGCTTGTTGTCACTTGCCACTGTCTCCTGCCACCAGATGCCACTTGTCACTTGCCACTGTCTCCTGACACCAGATGTAGCTTGTTGTCACTCGTCACTGTCTCCTGCCACCGGATGCCGCTTGCCACTGTCTTCTGCCACCAGATGCAGCGTGTCACCATTGTCTGAGACCAGATGCAGCATGACATTTGCCACTGTCGCCTGCCACCAGATGCAGCGTGTCACTTGCCACCGTTGCTTGCCACCAGATGAAGCGTGTCATTGCCACTATAACCTGCCACCATCACCTGCCACCAGATAAAGCGTGTCACTTTTCACCTGCTGCTAGAGAGAGGGCAGGGAGAGAGATAGGGTCGGGGGCAGGGAGAGAGAGAGGGGGCAGGGGAGAGGGGGGAATGGGGGCAGGGAGAGAGGGGGAGGGGGGCAGGGAGAGAAAGAGGGGGAGGGGGCAGGGAGAGAGGGGCAGGGGAGAGGGGGACAGGGAGAGAGAGAGTGGGGACAGGGGGCAGAGAGGGGGGATGAGGGCAGGGAGAGAGGAGGGAGGTGGGACAGGAAGAGAGAGAGGGGGAGGGGGCAGGTAGAGAGGGGGAGGGGGGACAGGGAGAGAGGGGGGAGGGGAGGGGTGACAGGGAGAGAGAGGGAGGAGGGACAGGGAGAGAGAGGGGAGGGGGCAGGGAGAAAGGGGGAGGGGGGACTGGGAGAGAGAGGGGGAGGGGACAGGGAAAGAGGGGGACAGGGAAAGAGAGCGGGAGGGGGCTGGGAGAGAGAGGGGAGGGGGACAGGGAGAGAGGGGGGCAGGGAGAGAGGGGGGGCAGGGAGAGAGAGGGGATTGGCAGGGAGAGAGGGGCACAGGGACAGTGAGGGGGAGGGGCAGGAAGAGAGAGGGGGGAGGCTGCTCCCCGGCGGGCGGCGGCCCCTCCTCTCTTCTCGTCCATCCCAGATGATGTCACAAGCAAATGGGGATGAACGAGAAGAGAGGAGGGGCCGCCATGACATGACAAGAGAACTTATTACACATGCTTCCTGCGCTACTCTGCATGCTGGCTAAATCTCGATCTACCCATCAGGCGCCAGCTGTCGGCGAATGATGGGTAGATTGCCGCGGACCTCCGACCGGCCCACACTGAGCCAATCGGCCCACCGGGAATCTCCCGGTAGTCCAGATGGCCAGTCCATCCCTGCACATACTAGGGCCAATTTAGACAGGAGCTAAGTAACCTACCAGCACGTCTTTGGAGTGTGGGAGGAAACCGGATTACCTGGAGGAAACCCACACAGGCACAGGGAGAACATGCAAACTCCATGCAGATAGTGTCCTAGCCAGGATTATACTAGATTTTAGTGATTGGGTTTACATATATAAGCCAAACTTTACGCAAAACCAACCCAACATGTATCTGTCGGTGACATCACAAGGGGGGTGGTGCCACCAAGTGACATCTCCAGGTGGCTCTGCCCCCTTACATATATAAGAACTGTAAAAACGGTAAGCCAGGCATTTGGCAGTTTGACTTAGTTGACAGTGGAGCAATTTTTTTTTGCTTTTTTGGTTCCAGCGGTGGCGGCGGTGGCGTGATTGATGATGGATCTACATTTGGAACACTGTTCTTTTATTTTTTAATAAAGGAATTTTTAAAAACTGACACTTTTTTGGTGAATGGGTAGGGATACTACCCCACACTCATTCACATAGGGGGGGGCGGGATCTTCGGCTGCCCCAAAGCACCCACCTCACCATGTTGAGGGCATGTGGCCTGGTATGATTCAGGAGGGGGGGGCGCTAGCCCCTGCCAGACTGCATGTTCGGATAAGGGTCTGGTATGGATTTTTGGGGGGGACTCCGTGACGTTTTTTTTTATTGTGGCGTGGGGTTCCCCTCTAAATCCATTCCAGACCCACAGTTTTTTCTTTATTTTTTAATAGCCGGCTGCCGGTAATTGTAACGGTGAGTCATTTTAAATTGGATTTGACTTGTTTTTTTTTTATTTAGAAATGTCATTTTTGCTGCAGCAGTTTTATGCATGCTACAGATGCACCACTTACAGGTAGAGTAAGGGGATCCCCAGGCACTATATTTAAAGGCATTTTTCATTTTAATTGTTGCACTTTAAGCATAATTAAAATCTCTGCTCCAGAAATAACAATCGTTTTTTTTATTGATACATGTCCCCCAGGGCAGTACTCCTTTTATGCCCAATTACTCCTTTTATGCCCAATTACTTGCATATAAGCCTTCAAAGTGGGCACTTTTGACTTTTCCTGTTTGGCTCCCATAGACTTCAACTGGGACTGGGGTTCGCCATTCGGGTTAGGAACAGTAAGGATCTTTTTTTTCAATGGAGTTAAAGTATAACTAAAGTAAAATTTGTTTTTGTCTTGAATAGAGTGGAGAGGGATTGGAATACCTGTCAGGTTTTTATTGCTGTCTGTGCCCCCGTTAGGGAGATTCATCCTCTCTCTTTGTCCTGTTTACTGTTATCAAAAAAACAACAACCTGCCAGGGGTTATAACCCTCCATTACTAAGGGCAATTAAAAAAAAGTTTGGACTTTAGTTCTACTTTAAAGACTGCAATGAAAACAAGAAAAATGATCTGAAGCACTCTGACTGTATTTGCTACTGAAATAACATTTTGACTGAAGTCATCTTTCAAATTCATATTTCAGGTCAGGGCTTCTCATTTACAGTTGCTCGGTTATCAAATGTTCCTTATCCTGTCAATGCTAAGATTTTTTCTGGATTGGGTAAACTTAACCACTTAAGCCCCGGACCATTTTGTAGCTAAAGGACCAGAGCTGTTTTCAGAATTTTGCACTGCGCTGCTTTAACTGGAAATTGTGCAGACATGCAATGTTGTGCCGAAACGAAATTTGCGTCCTTTTCTTCCCACAAATAGAGCTTTCTTTTAATGGTATTTGATTGCCTCTGCGATTTTTATTTTTTGCGATATAAACGGAAAAAGACCGAAAATTTGGAAAACAAATGATATTTTCTACTTTTTGTTATAAGAAAAATCGAATAAACTCAATTTTAGTCATACATTTAGGCCAAAATGTATTCAGCCACATGTCTTTAGTAAAAAAAATGTCAATAAGCGTATATTTATTGGTTTGCGCAAAAGTTATAGCGTCTACAAACTAGGGTACATTTTCTGGAATTTACACAGCTTTTAATTTATGACTGCCTATCTCAATTCTTGAGGTGCTAAAATGGCAGGGCAGTACAAACCCCCCCCAAATTACCCAATTTTGGAAAGTAGACACCCCAAGGAAATTGCTGAGAGGCATGTTGAGCCCATTGAATATTTTTTTTTTTGTCGCAAGTGATTGAATAATGACTAAAAAAAAATAAAAAATTACAAAAAGTTGTCACTAAATGATATATTGCTCACACATGCCATGGTTATATGTGGAATTGCACCCCAAAATACATTTTGCTGCTGCTCCTGAGTACGGGGATACCACATGTGTGGGACTTTTTGAGAGCCTAGCCGCGTACGGGCCCCCGAAAACCAAGCACCGCCTTCAGGATTTCTAAGGGCGCAAATTTTTGATTTCACTCCTCACTACCTATCACAGTTTCGAAGGCCATAAAATGCCAAAATAGCACAAAACCCCCCCAAATGACCCCATTTTAGAAAGTAGACACCCCAAGGAAATTGCTGAGAGGCCTGTTGAGCCCATTGAATATTTTTTTTTTGTCCCAAGTGATTGAATAATGACAAAAAAAAAAAAAAATTACAAAAAGTTGTCACTAAATGATATATTGCTCACACATGCCATGGTTATATATGGAATTACACCCCAAAATACATTTTGCTGCTTCTCCTAAGTACGGGGATACCACATGTGTGGGACTTTTTGGGAGCCTAGCCGCGTACGGGACCCCGAAAACCAAGCACCGCCTTCAGGATTTCTAGGCACAAATTTTTGATTTCACTCCTCACTACCTATCACAGTTTCGAAGGCCATAAAATGCCAAAATAGCACAAAACCCCCCCAAATGACCCCATTTTGGAAAGTAGACGCCCCAAGCTATTTGCTGAGAGGCATGGTGAGTATTTTACAGCTCTCATTTGTTTTTGAAAATGAAGAAAAAAAATTTTTTTTAATTTTTTTTTTATTTTCAAAACTTTGTGACAAAAAGCGAGATCTGCAAAATACTCACCATACCTCTCAGCAAATAGCTTGGGGTGTTTACTTTCCAAAATGGGGTCATTTTGGGGGGTTTTGTGCCATCTGGGCATTCCATGGCCTCCGAAACTGTGATAGGCAGTGAGAAGTGAAATCAAAAATTTACACCCTTAGAAAGCCTGAAGGCGGTGATTGGTTTTTGGGGTCCCGTACGCGGCTAGGCTCCCAAAAAGTCTCACACATGTGGTATTCCCGTACTCAGGAGAAGCAACATAATGTATTTTGGGGTGTAATTCCACATATGCCCATGACATGTTTGAGCAATATATCATTTAGTGACAACTTTGTGCAAAAAATAAAAAATAAAAAAATAAATTGTCTAATTTCCGCAACTTGTGTCAACATATAAAATATTCCATGGACTCGACATGCCTCTCAGTATATAGCTTGGGGTGTCTACTTTCCAAAATGGGGTCATTTGGGGGGGTTTTGAACTGTTCTGGCATTTTATACACAACATTAGGAAGCTTACATCCACTCTTCTAACCACTTGAAGGCAAAGCCCTTTTTGACACTTTTTGTTTACATGAAAACATTTTTTTTTTTTGCAAGAAAATTATGTTGAACCCCCAAACATTATATATATTTTTAAAGCAAAGGCCCGACAGATTAAAATGGTGGGTGTTGCAATTTTTTTTTCTACACAGTATTTGCGCAGCGATTTTTCAAACGCATTTTTTGGGGAAAAAATACACTTTTTTAATTTTAATGCACTAAAACACACTATATTGCCCAAATGTTTGATGAAATAAAAAAGATGATCTTAGGCCGAGTACATAGATACCAAACACGACAAGCTTTAAAATTTCGCACAAACGCGCATTGGCGACAAACTACATACATTTTTAAAAGCCTTTAAAAGCATTTACAGGTTACGCCGTTAGATTTACAGAGGAAGTCTACTGCTAAAATTACTGCCCTCGATCTGACCTTCGCGGTGATACCTCACATGCATGGTGCAATTTCTGTTTACATATGACGCCAGACCGATGCTTGCGTTCGCCATTGGGCAAGAGCAGGGCAGGACAGGGGTGCTTTTTTTTTTTTTTTTTTTTATTATTAATTTTGCTTTTTTATTTTATTTTTAAACTGTTGCTTCCATATTTTTTTTTTATCATTTTTATTGTTATCTCAGGGAATGTAAATATCCCCTATGATAGCAATAGGTAGTGACAGGTACTCTTTTTTGAAAAAACTGGGGTCTATTGGACCCTAGATCTTTCCTCTGCCCTCAAAGCATCTGACCACACCAAGATCTGTGTGATAAAATGCTTTCCCAATTTCCCAATGGCGCTTTTTATATCCGGGGGGGACATTCTCTCCCACTGCTTGTAAAAGCAGTCCAGAGGCTAATTAGCCACTAGGATTGCTTTTACATGAAAGCCGGCCGCTGGCTGAAAAGAATGATACCAAGATGATACCTAAACCCACAGGCATCATTCTGGTATAAACATTCAAAGTCCAGCAACATACCAGTACGTTGCTGGTCCTTGTTGGACATGTATTGTAATCTTTTTTTTCATGCAGCCTGTTGGCTGAACGAAAAAAAAAGATTGATCGGTGGGTATGCCCACCATTAGAATACCGCCCTTCATCCACCCACTTCTAATGATGGGCATACATTCACCATTTATATATGCCGAAGCATGGGGGCATCTTCCCGCAAAAGTTATGCCGCGTACACATGGTCAGACTTTTCCACGGGCAAGCCTCCGTCGGAATTTCGACCGTATGTACGCGGCATTAGGAGCAAAATCGCTCCTTCGCCCCTGCTGCCCCAATGCTTCGGCATATATGCTTTTTTTTTTTTTAACTGTGGTGGTGAAATCACCTCCTACAGCACTGGAGTCGCAGGGATCAGGCCTGTCTCTGCGAACGCTGCAGTTATGTGTGTTGTGTTTTGTAAGTGACAGTGATCGATCGATACTGCACTTGGGTGGCCTGGGCTGGACGGAGGGGCAAAACGCAGGTGCTAGCAGGTATCTGGGCTGATCCCGCTAACACTGCGTTTTTGGGAACCCTAAACTGCTGGGGACGCTAGTATAGATCTGATCAGATCAGATATTGATCTGTTCAGATACTATACCACTAAGGGGGGTGTATGCTTAACGCGTGGGTGTTAGCGCTACTGGCACTAACCTGACGCTGCCTGGGGTGTGACGCAGACCCTCTCTGACGCTAAAACCTAATTGATATCACCCGCCGGGCGATCAGGGGGTTAAACCTTTATTGGGTTATATACGGCGGGTGCCCTGACACTATAAAAAGCAAACTAACTAACCAGCGTCACCCGTAACACTTATATGGTGATTACTGGTGAAAGGGTTAACTAGGGGCAATTAGGGGGTTAAAACCTTTATTAGGTAATATATGGGGGTACCTGACGCTATATAAAAACCTGACGGCGAACCTAAAAAAAAAATACTGGCTACCTATCGGTATCACCGACACTAAGACAACGATCATAAAAACGATCGCTTAGCGACAGTGGTGATAGGGGGTGAAAGGGTTACCTGGGGGGCGATCAGGGGGTTAAACCTTTATTAGATAATATATGGGGGTACCTGACGCTATAAAAACCTGCGGCGAACCTAAAAAAAATTACTGGCTACCGATCTGCATCACCGACGCTAAGACAGCGATCAGAAAAATGATCGCTTAGCGACAGTGGTGATAGGGGGTGAAAGGGTTACCTGGGGGGCGATCAAGGGGGTTAAACCTTTATTAGGTAATATATCGGGGTACTTGACGCTATAAAAACCTGCGGCGAACCTAAAAAAAATTACTGGCTACCGATCTGCATCACCAACGCTAAGACAGCGATCAGAAAAATGATCGCTTAGTGACAGTGGTGATAGGGGGTGAAAGGGTTACCTGGGGGGCGATCAATGGGGTTAAACCTTTATTAGGTAATATATGGGGGTACCTGACACTATAAAAACCTGCGGCGAACCTAAAAAAAATTACTGGCTACCGATCTGCATCACCGACGCTAAGACAGCGATCATAAAAATGATCGCTTAGCGACAGTGGTGATAGGGGGTGAAAGGGTTACCTGGGGGGGCGATCAAGGGGGTTAAACCTTTATTAGGTAATATATCGGGGTACCTGACGCTATAAAAACCTGCGGCGAACCTAAAAAAAAATACTGGCTACCGATCTGCATCACCGACGCTAAGACAGCGATCAGAAAAATGATCGCTTAGTGACAGTGGTGATAGGGGGTGAAAGGGTTATCTGGGGGGCGATCAAGGGGGTTAAACCTTTATTAGGTAATATATGGGGGTACCCGACGCTATAAAAACCTGCGGCGAACCTAAAAAAAATTACTGGCTACCGATCAGCATCACCGATGCTAAGACATCGATCAGAAAAATGATCGCTTAGCGACGGCAGTGCTAGGGGGTGAAAGGGTTATCTGGGGGGTGATCAGGGGGTTAAACCTTTATTAGGGGGGGTTAGGGGGCTACACTGGACCTAAAACTAAATGTAGTGACACTTTTACAGTCACAAATGTCACTGATTGCAGTGATCACTAAATAAATGGTCACTGCAATCAGTGACACTGTGACTGGGGGCTGGGGGTGATCTGGGGGGGCCTGGGGGGGGCGATTTATGTGCCTATGTGTCCTGGTGTCAGTGTGCTGTTTTGTGTTTACAAACTTTTTTATTGTGTACAAAATAATGGTACAAACATTATGTCATGACATCAGAGAATTACAGTATTTTCAATCAATAATTATAATGATTTATGACAGAGTAACCGCCTTTATTTATTTATGACAACATCTATTACAGTGCTGTTTTGTGCACTAACCTGCATCTTCTCCTGTACGGCGCTCGGTATATGTGAGCACCGCAGGAGAGATGACATCACTTCCTCCTGCCTGTGTAAACAGTACACAGGCAGGGGAAGCTCTCTCATTCACCGGGAGCGATCGAGAGGGGGGGGGGGGGTGGAATCGAATGGCCGTCCCCTCATGCCTGATCGCTCCCGAAGGTAAAACGACCACCCACTGTAAAGAAGGGGGGTCCGATCGGACCCCCCAACTATACAAAGGCAGTCACGTAGATATACGTGATTCTGCCTGTCGGTGCCATTCTGCCGACGTATATTTACAGTGGGCGGTCGTTAAGTGGTTAAAGGGTAACTCCACTTTTGTAGAAAAAAATAGCAAATAAAAAAACAATATAACATATACAATTGGGACACAAGTCATATTGCAAGTGAATGTTATTAAATATTACCTTTCCTTTTCAATCTGCAGCGCTGTAGTTTTCATTAAAAATAAATATGTCCACCTGGAGGCGTTCTGCACACAGATGGTGTATAGATCGGCCCCCCAGATATGTCATTTCCTGCTTTTGTGATTGGCTAACTGATTTTCCTGGAAGTCTGAACTAAGATACAAACTGCATTTTTGGTGAGATACTCTCAAAGGTAAATCATCTAGCTGGGTTCACACTGGTACAACACAACAGTCATACGACTGTGGATCAAAATTTGCCCTGCGACTTGAAGTCCGACATCCATCCGACTTCAATGAATGGGATCCAACTTTGATCCCAACAATACCAGGCCCTTTGTGTCCAAAATCCATACCAGACCCTTATCCGAGCACGAAAGGGGGTGGGGATAAGGGAGCCCCCCCACCTCCTGGACCATACCAGACCACATGCCCTCAACATGGGGAGGTGGGTGCCTTGGGGCAGGGGGACTCCACTTTTTTTGGCATGGGAGTTCCCCTTAAAATCCATACCAGAGGTCTGGTATGGTCTTGGAGGGGGAACTCTATGTCGTTTTTTTTTTTATTTTGCGTGGGGTTCCCTTTGAAGATCCTCAGAGCACAAGTCGCATGCCAAAGTCAGATCAGTTAAGACGATGATCCGACTTAAATGATATTCAATGGGCTGAAGTAGGATCAAAGTCTTATGCCCCATACACACGATCGTTTTCCATGCCGTTAAAAATGCCATTTTTAAAAATGGGCATTAAAAATGATCGTGTGTATGCTCCAGAGCATTTTTAACGACGTGAAAAACGGCCATAAAAAATTTCGAACATGCTCTCTTTTTTCACGTCGTTTTTCATGTCGTTTTTTTTTAACGACGTGAAAAACGATAGTGTGTATGCTTTAACGACGTGAAAAAAAATGCGCATGCTCAGAATCAAGTATGAGACGGGAGCGCTCGTTCTGGTAAAACTAGCGTTCATAATGGAGATAGCACATTCGTCACGCAGTAACGGACTGAAAAGCACGAGGCTGAAAAGCGCGAATCGTTTCTCAACAAACTTTACTAACATGAAGGGTGGCGCCATTCGAGCGGAACTTCCCCTTTATAGTGCCGTTGTACGTGGTATACGTCACTGCGCTTTGCTTGATCGTTTTTTAAAATGATCGTGTGTACGCAAGACAGGCTTGAGAGGAAACATGAAAAAAAACGACGTGAAAAACGGCAAGAAAAAAAATGGCAAGAAAAACAATCGTGTGTACGCGGCACAACAAAAAAAGTGCAGGAACCTTTTTCAAAGTCGGACCGACCTGTGTCGAACTGGTTCTCATAGGGAACCATTGATTTATACACATCATGCGACATGTGCTCCCAATGTTGGAGCGTTGGTCGTACCAATCTGAACCCAGCCTAAAGGGATGCAGACCCTAAAACGTTCCTCATTAGAGCCCTGCAGGTGCAGCAGCTGACTGGTATTTATAAAATCATTCTTATTTACCTTCATTTTGCACATAGACACAGACAAACACCTTCTTTTTTTCAGAATACAAATATCAAATATAAGGTCTTTGCAGTGATAAAGAAGTTTGCTAGCAGAAAGTTGATATACAAAAACATTATGGAACCATAAATTGTGTGGCGCTGCAGGTGATTCTTTTTATTTCTTCAGAATAACATAAGGTAGGAATCTGCAACAAAGTTTAGTAAAATAATTGCAATGTACATAGATCACCCAGAGGGGAATGTTTATTTTTTAAAGAAAAGTGGAGCTCCTCTTTAATACAGAATACATTTGCAGTTTGGGGTTTTTGTTTACTTCTATGTCGGTTTCACAGCTGCTTGATATCTTTAGTTTAAAAGTAACCCTGCATCTGACGTTTCATCAGGCATGATGCAAATAAAACACTTGTGCACGCTCTTATCATTTCCTGTCTAGACTACTGTAACACCCTCCTTTGTGCCTTCCACTGGGCACAGTGGCGCCTATCCATGCTGTTATAGAAACCTGCAGCTGGTCTACTTCTCTACTTGTACAAGCTTTTCCTCCCTGTGCCAGTCTGCCACAAGCAAACTACAATTTTATAGTTCAGATTTAAAAAGAAATTCTGAAAAAGGTTACATTTCCACGTTGGTTGTCACCTCCGCTGCCATCATGTACCCATCTCTGTTTTCCTTTATTGCTTCAAGCCTTGGGCGCTTCTCTTGTGCTGCACCAGATCATTAAGATTTTCTTCTGGAGTTGAAAAAATCTATGGACAAACTTAGATTTGACCTGGATTGTCCTGATGTGTAGAAATGTTTTGTTTTCTATTTTTTTAGCTATCCTGTATTTCCAAGGGCAACCAGTCTGAGTATACAGGCTGGAGGGTGGAAGAAGTACGGGTCCACTGCTGTCTGTAAGCCAGCGAGTATACCTGTTACCAATGGGTTATCTATAGGGAATATAGAATTAGATATATTTTTTAAGGTGCAATGCATTTGTGATAAGCAATGTGTCAGCATAAAAGTTCCAGGTATTCATTACCTCCAGCAGAGGTCACAACACTGCCCCTCAAAATGCCTTTATCTGTTTTTCTTTATCAAATTACAGCACTGGTATTGTTCAGGCATCATTCAGGGTTATCATCTACCTCCTGGACTAAGATGCATGCTCAAAAGTGGCACAAGCACGTAAATTCTACCACCTTTACAGTTCTTGGCTTTGTTCACAATTGTCTGACACAGATCAGCCCCTGCTGCAGCCTTTCACTCTACAGAGTTAAAATATTGCAGTCTGATCGCTGTTGGAGAGGAGACAGAAGAACTGCTTCCTATTGTCTGCAGCTAGGGGATGAATTCCATAGGTTTGGGCCAAGCTATGCTAGCTATTAGGCAGGAGCCAAATATCATATATAATATAGTAGTTATTTTTCTACTAATACTATGTATGAAAGGTTACTGGTTACACACGATATTTCAATTTGAAGTTGTCTTCATCCCCCTGAGGAAGATCAGGACAGAATACAATCGAAACGCATTGGGGTTTTCTGAGCGGTAGCATCCAGTGTTGAGAAATACACTTTGCATTTCTTGCTATCTGCATATGTAACATTGAAATTTTTTTTTTTTTATTATCATGCATACCTGAGCTCATGTAGTTCTTAATTCATGTTCTATATTTGTATGCAATAAAGAGAATTTATTTGATATCTTTGATCTAGCTTTTGTCAGCTGCCTATAGGCCCTTGGGAGCATTTTCTTAAAATGTTACTATCTATGACAGCTTCCTCTGTCAATGGTTGTTAGAGAAGCAGCGAGTGCTGGGTCTTTAGCAACCAGTGATTTCACCCAGCCCCATTCATTTACTGGCCAAGAATCCCCAGCCATGTAAACAAAGTGACAGCAATAGTGGCTGATTGCCGAACTAACCGCTTTCCTGGCCAACAAAGGGTCTGGTATGTGTTTTGGGGGGACTACATTTTTTTTCTTAAAATCCATACCAGACTCTAAGGAATTTAAAGGAGACCCCACACCTTTGTTTTTGTTTACATAGGGTCCCCCTTGATGTCCAAACCAGATCCTCATCAAGGATAAGGGTCTGGTATGTATTTTTAGAGGTAGTCTTGAGACTTTTTTTTTGCATGGGGATCCCTGATGAAGTCACGTGATCGGTGACGATACGCGTGGGGAGTGAGCCAGGTGATGTCACGGACCGGAACGAAGAGTACGCTGAATGCTTTTATCTTGGATGCACTGCACAAGATACATTTTTGTGAGTGTAACCTTTAATGCTATTCAAGTGAATAATTTTTTACATACTGCACTATAGTGGCTTGCATTTGGTTTTGAGCTCTGCCTGCAGAAACTCTCAGAAACATCACAGCCTATACTTGAGCATTAAGGAAGAGAGAGGATACAGCTGAGGTGTATTAGAAAGGGAAAGTCCGTTGCCCTATCCCGGGACACCCCACATACACGATCACCCCTGAAGTTGGGGACAAAGCGTGTTTAGACCTATTGCATGGGTCTATGAATCAGGCATGGTGGTGCACAGGAGTTCGATGTGGATTTGCAGTACTGAGATTGAGGATTCAGTAATTACAGGGATTGCACATTGAATCCCCAATCTCATGTACTTGCTGCTACTTATCATTCTGGTCCGTGACGCCACCAAACTCACTCCCAACCCGTATTGTCACCTATCATGTGACTTCATCAGTGGACCCCATACAAAAAATATCTATACCAGATCCTAGATGAGCATCTGGTATGAATATCAAGGGGGACCCCGTGCAAACAAAACCAAAGGTGTGAGGTCTCCTTCAAATTCCTTAGGGCCTGTTATCGATTTTAAAATTGAAGTAAACTTCCATCAATGACTATATTAAGGCTTACCTATAGGTAGTGTAAATATCTCCTAAACAGGCCATTTAAGAGATATTTACTGTACATGCAGCCAGTGACATCACTGCATGCATGACATCATCGCAGCTCTGGCCAGTCACAGAGCCGGAGTCCGCAAACCCGGAAACAAGAGGGCTGAAGATGGGAGCGCCTGCCGCTCTTACATTGCGGTACTGGAAAAGCTAAGTTTTAAGGTAAGTTTAACATAATGTGCTAGCATACGATGCATACTAGCACATCATGACATTACCTTGCAGGGTAAGAAAAAAATTATAAAAAATGTCTAGAGATGTCCAGTCAATTTAAGGGCATAATCCACCTTCTGCAAAAATAAAATAAATGTGCTCAAATAAAAATAAAAATGTACATTTATTAAATTTTTGCATTGAAACCTGCAGATGCAAAGGCTCCTGCAAATTTATCCCCCAGCCCCTCTGTACAGACCATAAAGCGGAGTTCTACCCATATTCAGAAGAACAAAGCCTCGCTCTTCTCCCCCTCCTCTCTACAGCACCAGCATTCTTCCTGTGGGCTCCCGAATGTGGCTTCACAGCCGGGCACGCACTGCGCATGCGCGAGCCACGCTGCACGCTGTGATTGGCCGGGCAATCTTCTGGGACCTGTGACGTGTCCCAGAAGATTGCAGGGAGGGAGGGGGGAGAGGCTCATGCTCACCCTTTATTGCACTCAGCAGTCCGCTATATATTCACAGTCATTGAAATTGGCCCTGTACCATGTGATCTCTAACCAATTGCAGCGATCACACATTTAAACAAAGACTGCATGTTGTACCCAGCACTCTGTTTCCTCTCACACTGATTGTCTGTGAGCTAAAACAGATTATTTACACAGCAATCTCAGCAGCTTTTTTTTTTTTTTTTTTAACAGTGCAGTGCCACCAGAACAGCCAGCCAGTGTCCCTGATCATGAGCCACCCCAGTACAGTATCACCATAGTGGCACTGTACTGGGTAAACTAGAGATCAGGGACACTGGCTGGTGACACTGCACTTTGTTAAAAATAACTGCTGCTGATTAGGGATGAGCCGAACACCCCCCGGTTCGGTTTGCACCAGAACCTGCGAATGGATCAAAAGTTTGCGCAAACTTTCGAACCCCGTTAAAGTCTATGGGACTCGAACGTCAGAAATCAAAAGTGCGAATTTTGAAGGCTAATATGGAAGTTGTTGTCCTAAAAAGGGTTTGGGGACCCGGGTCCTTCCCCAGGGTACATGTATCAATGAAAAAAAAAGTTTTAAAAACTGTAGTTTTTTCGGGAGCAGTGATTTTAATGATGCTTAAAGTGAAAAAATTAAAGTGAAATATTCCTTTAAATATTGTGCCTGGGGGGTGTCTACAGCATGCCTGTAAAGTGGCGCGTGTTTCCCGTGTTTAGAACTGTCCCTGGACAAAATGACATTTCTAAAGGAATAAAAGTCATTTAAAACTGCTTGTGGCTTTAATGTCATGTCTGGTCCGGGCAATATGGATGGAAATCATTGAGAAAAACGGCATCAAAAATTGTAATTACACGCCCCTGTTTTACACTTTATAAATATATTTTTCTTATATATTTTTATATTTTCACATATATAAACAAAACTTCTGTATACACACTTGGTCGTTTTTTCACGCCACTTTTTCCCATATTATATGAAACAATGACATAATACCACATACATGTGACTTTATATATTAATATCATACTATTCATGAGGAGGATATCATATACCATTCACATACTACCATTCTTTATTTTCACCATCCGGGCTAATACCCATATGATTCAGCTCCCATGAACCCCATCTTAACAAAAAATAAAAAATAATAAATACATGTATGTATATCCACCTAATGGTAGCAGAACCACTAATTGCATTGCAGTTTTGAGTTTTATCAAGCTGCATTGCATTCAGCAGCTTACAGCTGCTTTCTAGTGATTCCACAATTGTTTCTTAATTAATGGTCGTTTAACATACACCTGGTTGTGATCACATGTTTGGTTAGGAGTGTTATATGTATTAGAGGTCATTTTTGATTATTCAGCTATGAGTAAACACTGAACAAGTGTGAAACGCGTCAGTAGTCCTGGTTTATGCTGGTTTTTGTAGTGCCTGTCTTTCTTCAATAAACATACATTGGATTGGAGTGCGGCTGTCCTCACCATTTTTGTTTTCATTGCTATGTGCATTGCCGACACCCTTGGTCCCTGGAGCGGCAATTTTTGGTCTTCCCCTGTTAAACAGAGGCTGAAAAATTGGGCCTTAGGCACTGGTGCTGGTGCCACAACACTGCAACCCCTCACAGATACTGTAGTTGGAGCACAGGAATGAGCCCTGCTGCAAAGTATTGCATCAAAAATTGTAATTACACGCCCCTGTTAAACAGGGGCTGAAAAAATGGGCATTAGCCACTGGTGGCGGTGCCCAGAACCAAAAATGTTCTTACAAGCTATCAGCAGGAACATTGAGGAGGAAGAGGATAGTCACTCAGCATAACAGGATAGTCACTCAGCATCAGCATAGGCAGTCTTGAAGGGATCTCACATTCAAAAAAAATTATTCGGTTACATCAGCATCAGGTGCTTGGTAGCTGGTGATCCAAGACTGATTCATTTTTATGAAGGTCAGCCGATCGCCCATTCGGTGGAGAGGCGCACCCTGTGATCGGTTACAAAGCCTACAGCAGCACTGAATGTGTGTTCCGAAAGAACGCTGGATGCAGGACAGCCAGTAGCTCAATTGCATACTGTGCAAGCTCTGGCCAGTGATCCAGCCTCAAGACCCAGTAACCCAGAGGATTTTCGGTGGGAAAGGTGTCCAAGTCTGATCTTGCCCCTAGGTATTCCTGCACCATGTGAATCAGACGCTGGCGATGGTTGCTGGAACCGCACATACCTTGGGGCTGCGGACTAAAAAATTGTCTGAACGCATCGGTCAGACGGCCACCTTCTCCACCGCTCCTTCTGTGACTGACCAAAGCCTCAGCAACACGTTGTCCAGGACCAGGAATTTGTAACCTCCCAGGCTCTGGAAACGCATTGCACAAAGCTTTCTGCAAGGCCTCCCAAAGATGTTTCATCCTCTGCTCCCTCTGCGGCGGCAAGATAAGGTCCGCAACCTTACCCTTGTAATGTGGTTCAAGGAGGGTTGCCAGCCAGTAATGATCCCTCTCCTTGATACCACGAATACAAGGATCCTTTTGCAGGCTTTGCAGGATCAGGGAGGCCATGCAGCGCAGGTTTGCTGAGGGATTCGGTCCGGAGTCCTCTGGGTCACTAAGGACGACATGATCCGCAGCCACCTCCTCCCAGCCACATACAAGTCCATGGGTTTCTTGGGACAGTAAATGATCCCTTGAAGACTGCTGCTGATGCTAAGTGCTAGGCTCCATCTCCATGCTGACACAATCCTCCTCCTCGTCCTCTTTCTCTTCCTGTGTGATCGGCGGGCCAGCAGGAACACTGTCTGGATAAAGGGGACCTTGAGAGGTAAGGAAGTCCTCCTCTTCCTCCCTCTGTTCTGCCTCAAGTGCCCTGTCCATTATTCCACGCAGTGTGTGCTCCAACAGGTGGACAAGAGGGACAGTGTCACTGATGCATGCACTGTCACTGCTCACCATCCTCGTGGTCACCTCAAATGGTGACAGGACAGTGCATGCATCCCTGATCATGACCCACTGGCGTGGAAAAAAAATCCCAAGATCCCCTGACCCTGTCCTGGTGCCATATTGGCACAGATACTCATTGATGGCCCTCTGCTGCGTGTGCAGCCGCTGCAGCATGGCCAACGTTGAGTTCCATCTGGTGGGCATGTCACAGATTAGGCGGTTCTTGGGCAGGTTAAATTCCTTTTGCAGGTCAGCCAGCCGAGCACTGGCATTATATAACTGGCGGAACAGGACATCCTGTAAGCCCGGGTACCTGCCCAAGATTTGCTGCACCACCAAGTTAAGGACGTGAGCCAAACAGGGCACATGGGTCAGCTGTCCCTGTCGGAGGGCGGAGAGGAGGTTGATGCCATTGTCGCAAACCACCATTCCTGGCTTAAGCTGGCGTGGCGTCAACCACCTCTGAGCCTGCCTCTGCCTCTGCAGAGCTGACAGAATCTCTGCCCCAGTGTGGCTCCTGTCCCCCAAGCACACCAGCTCAAGCACCGCATGGCATCTTTTTGCCTGCGTACTTGCGTAGCCCCTTGAACACCTACGGAGCACCGCTGGTTCCGAGGATAAATCAGCAGAGGAAGAGGCCATGGAGGAAGAAGAAGAGGAGGGGGTGGAGGAGAGAGGTACTTGGCTGTGACACACCTAATTCTACACCTTCATTCCTCTCAGTGCAGGTTTCAGAGAGGACTGAAGGTATAGTGGGGTTGGAGATCCCATCTGATGAGGAGCAAGGAAAGGTCCGCTTTGTTCTTTGGTGTGGGTCTTTTCTGTACGCTTGCCAATGGACTGCATGGCAGATCGACATATGTTTGGTCAAGCATGTGGTGCCCAAGCGGCTGCTGTTTTGGCCACGCGAGATACGCTTCATACATATGTTGCAAATAGGGATGAGCTTCGTGTTCGAGTCGAACACACGTTCGACTCGAACATCGGCTGTTCGATCGTTCGACGAAGATCGAACGTTATGGGCCGTTTGCGCCAAATTCGAGTGACGCGAACGGCCCACAATACACTGCGCCATCGCAGTGCAATCCCGGGGCTGTGATTGGTCAAGCATGCACTGTGACCCCGCATGCTTGGCCAATCACAGCGCCGGCAGCGAGGAGAGCCATAATTGGCCACAGGCCTGTGGCCAATCATAGCTCAGGGGGGTTTAGTACACGCCCCACACTATAAAAGGCCGCCAGCGCGGCGGCCTTGTGCAGTGTGTTCCGGCCTGCAGGGAAAGAGCTACATAGGCAGGGACAGTGTGTTCTACGTTGTGTTCTTTTCTCAGGCATCTGCAGGAGTTGCTGTTCATTGCTGTTCTCTAAGCTAGATAGGCAGGCAGGGACAGTGTGTTATTTTCTCAGGCATCTGCAGGAGTTGCTGTTCATTGCTGTTCTCTAAGCTAGATAGGCAGGCAGGGACAGTGTGTTCTTTTCTCTGGCATCTGCAGCAATTAGTGGGTGTTGTGTGCCCCAGCACAGTATACACCTGTATATACCCGTCATTGCTGTTCTCTAATAAAGGCATCTGCTGGAGTTAGTGGGTGTTGTGTGCCCTAGTACAGTCTACACCTGTATATACCCATCATTGCTGTTCTCTAATAAAGGCATCTGCCGGAGTTAGTGTGTGTTGTGTGCCCTAGTACAGTATACACCTGTATATACCCGTCATTGCTGTTCTCTAATAAAGGCATCTGCTGGAGTTAGTGGGTGTTGTGTGCCCTAGTACAGTATACACCTGTATATACCCGTCATTGCTGTTCTCTAATAAAGGCATCTGCTGACTAAGCACTAGTTCCCAGTGCGAAACATGTCAGTTGTACCCCCTTTTTGTCTGCTGTGACTTGTAGTGCTTTGGAATTTTTAAATAAAGGCTACCTTAACGTTTTTTTTGGAGTGCGGCTGTCCACATATTCATCCTATTTCTTGCTACATGCATTGCCTGCACCCTTGGTATCCGAGAAGACACTGATTGCCGGATTGCACCCACCTGGAGCGGTATCTCTCTTTCTCTTGCTGGAGTTAGTGGGTGTTGTGTGCCCTAGTACAGTATACACCTGTATATATCCATCATTGCTGTTCTCTAATAAAGGCATCTGCTGGAGTTAGTGGGTGTTGTGTGCCCTAGTACAGTATACACCTGTATATACCAGTCATTGCTGTTCTTTAATTAAGGCATCTGCTGGAGTTAGTGGGTGTTGTGTGCCCTAGTACAGTATACACCTGTATATACCCATCATTGCTGTTCTCTTATAAAGGCATCTGCTGGAGTTAGTGGGTGTTGTGTGCCTCCAGCACAATATACACTACCCAATTGCTGGTTTTCCCATCTCCCTGCAGGCCATTACTATGTCTGGAAGGCCAACAAGGAGAGGCAGACAGTCACGAGCCAATAAAAGAGGGCAAGCAGGCTCTGTGTCTAGAGACAACAGTGCTGGTCGTGGACGCGGTGCATAGTAATCAGCACGTGGCCATGGGACACGCTTGTCCTTATTTTCGGAAGCTGGACGTGTTGAGCCGCATCATGCCGAAGACTTGGTAGAGTGGATGACCAAGCCCTCCTCATCCTCCTCATCCTCTCTCACCCAGGCTCAGGGTATTGGCAAAGCAGCTGCCAAAACGTCCTCTTCCCTCGTATCAATGTCATCATTAGTCACTCCTTCCCTAGACCCACTGTGTCCTCCTGAGGAGTCCCCCGAACTGTTTGAGTACAGTGTTGGGTACATGCTCCAGGAGGATGCCCAGCGTTTCGAAGGGTCTGAAAATGATACCCAGCTAGAGAAAGGCAGTAGCGTGAGAGCAGAGAGAGGGGATGCTCAAGAAGGACAGCAATCTGGCAGTCATGTTCCAGCAGCTGCAGCATACTGCCAGATTGGCTCCAGTGATGAGGAGGGAGGGGATGATGAGGTCACTGACTCCACGTGGGTGCCTGATAGGAGAGAGGAGGAGGAGGATGAGGAGGAGGCACATCTCCAACGAGGCAGGATGCCCTCCGGGGGCCAGCGTAAGGGAAGCACACCGACTGAATCACACCGCAGAGCTCCGCCTGTGCAGGGCGCTGCCTCTGCCTGTTATTCCAAAAGTTCTTTGGTGTGGGCCTTTTTTGAGTCGAGTGCATCAGATCGCACCGCTGCTGTTTGCAACATATGTCTCAAGCGTATCTCGCGTGGCCAAAACATCAGCCGCTTGGGCACCACATGCTTGACCAGACATATGTTGACCTGCCATGCAGCTCGTTGGCAAGCGTACCTTAAAGACCCACATCAAAGAACAAAGCGGACCTCTCCTTGCACCGCATCAGCTGGGATCTCCAACCCCACTATACCATCAGTCCTCTCTGAAACCTGCACTGAGAGGAATGAAGGTGTAGAATTAGGTGTGTAGAGAAAGGCAGTAGCGTGAGAGCAGAGAAAGGGGATGCTCAAGAAGGACAGCAATCTGGCAGTCATGTTCCAGCAGCTGCAGCATACTGCCAGATTGGCTCCAGTGATGAGGAGGGAGGAGATGATGAGGTCACTGACTCCACGTGGGTGCCTGATAGGAGAGAGGAGGAGGAGGATGAGGAGGAGGCACATCTCCAACGAGGCAGGATGCCCTCCGGGGGCCAGCGTAAGGGAAGCACACCGACTGAATCACACCGCAGAGCTCCGCCTGTGCAGGGCGCTGCCTCTGCCCGTCATTCAAAAAGTTCTTTGGTGTGGGCCTTTTTTGAGGCGAGTGCATCAGATCGCACAGCTGCTGTTTGCAACATATGTCTCAAGCGTATATCGCGTGGCCAAAACATCAGCCGCTTGGGCACCACATGCTTGATCAGACATATGTTGACCTGCCATGCAGCTCAGTGGCAAGCCTACCTTAAAGACCCACACCAAAGAACAAAGCGGACCTCTCCTTGCACCGCATCAGCTGGGATCTCCAACCCCACTATACCATCAGTCCTCTCTGAAACCTGCACTGAGAGGAATGAAGGTGTAGAATTAGGTGTGTCACAGCCAAGTACTTGCGGCCACTCTGCTAGCAGTACACCGACGTCCGATTCTAGCAGGCAAATTTCCCTGCCCCAGCTGCTGGACCATCAAAAGAAGTTCACTCCCAGCCATCCACATGCCCAGCGGTTGAATGCTAGCTTGGCTAAATTGCTAGCACTTCAACTGCTGCCTTTTCAGTTGGTAGACTCGGCCCCTTCCGTGAGTTTGTGCAATGTGCGGTTCCTCAGTGGCAGGTTCCCAAACGCCACTTTTTCTCACGGAAGGTGATTCCGGCTCTCTACCGGCATGTGGAAGTCAATGTCCATGCCTCGCTGGACAGGGCGGTCAGCGGTAAGGTGCATATTACCGCTGACTCATGGTCCAGCAGGCATGGACAGGGACGTTACCTTTCTTTCACGGCCCATTGGGTCACTCTTTTGACAGCTGGGAAGGATGCATTACAAGGTGCAGTACTGTTGGAGGTTGTTCCGCTGCCACGCCAAAATGCTAATACTGGTTGTGACACACCTCTCTCCTCCACCCCCTCCTCCTCTTCTTCCTCCATGGCCTCTTCCTGTGCTTTGTCCTCGGAACCAGCGGTGCTCCGTAGGCGTTCAAGGGGCTACGTAAGTACACAGGCAAAAAGATGCCATGCCGTGCTTGCCCTGGTGTGTTTGGGGGACAGGAGCCACACTGGGGCAGATGTTCTGTCAGCTCTGTAGGGGCAGGCCGAGAGGTGGTTGATGCCACGCCAACTTAAGCCAGGAATGGTGGTTTGCGACAATGGTACCAACCTCCTCTCCGCCCTCCGACAGGGACAACTGACCCATGTGCCCTGTGTGGCTCATGTCCTTAACCTGGTGGTGCAGCGGTTCTTGGGCAGGTACCCGGGCTTACAGGATGTCCTGAGACAGGCCAGGAAAGTCTGTGTGCATTTCCGCAGATCATATAATGCCAGTGCTCGGCTGGCTGAGCTGCAAAAGGAGTTGAACCTGCCCAAGAACCGCCTTATATGTGACATGCCCACCAGGTGGAACTCAACGTTGGCCATGCTGCAGCGGCTGCACACGCAGCAGAGGGCCATCAATGAGTACCTGTGCGACTAGGACAGGGTCAGGGGAGCTCAGGTTTTTTTCACCACGCCAGTGGGGCATGATCAGGGATGCATGCACTGTCCTGGCACCATTTGGGGAGGCCACGAGGATGGTGAGCAGTGACAGTGTATGCATCAGTGACGCTGTACCTCTTGTCCACCTGTTGGAGCATACGCTGCGTGGAATAATGGACAGGGCACTTGAGGCAGAACAGAGGCAGGAAAAGGAGGACTTCCTTGCCTCTCAAGGCCTCCTTTACCCAGACAGTGTTCCTTCAGTCCCACCCATCGCACAGGAAGAGGACGAGGAGGAGGAGGAAGAGGAGGATTGTGTCAGCATGGAGGTGGAGCCTGGCACTCAGCATCAACAGCAGCAGTCTTTTAGGGATGATTTACAGTCCCAAGAAACCCGTGGACTTGTACGTGGCTGTGAGGAGGTGGCTGCAGATCATGTCGTTCTTAGTGACCCAGAGGACTCCGGACCGAATGCTTCAGCTAACCTATGCTGCATGGCCTCCCTGATCCTACAAAGTCTGCGGAAGGATCCTCGTATTCTTCGGATCAAGGAGAGGGACCATTACTGACTGGCCACTCTCCTTGATCCACGGTACAAGGGTAAGGTTGCGGACCTTATCTTACCGTCGCAGAGGGAGCAGAGGATGAGACATCTCCAGGAGGCCTTGCAGAAAGGTCTGTGCAACGCGTTCCCAGAGACTGGGAGGTTACAAACTCCTGGTCCTGAACAACGAGTTGCTGAGGCTTCGGTCAGTCAAAGAAGGAGCGGTGGGGAAGGTGGCCGTCTGACCGATGCATTCAGACAATTTTTTAGTCCGCAGCCCCAAGGTATGATCAGTTCCAGCAACCATCGCCAGCGTCTGATATACATGGTGCAGGAATACCTAGGGGCAAGGTCAGACTTGGACACCTTTCCCACTGAAAATCCTCTGGCTTACTGGGTCTTGAGGATAGATCACTGGCCAGAGCTTGCACAGTATGCAATTGAGCTACTGGTCTGTCCTGCATCTAGCGTTCTTTCGGAATGCACATTCAGTGCTGCTGGAGGCTTTGTCATGGATCACAGTGTGCGCCTGTCCACCGACTCGGTTGATCGACTGACCTTCATAAAGATGAACCAGTCTTGGATCACCACCAGCTACCAAGCACCTGAAGCTGATATAACAGAATAATTTATTTTGAAATGTCACATCCCTTCAAGACTGCCTATGCTGATGCTGAGTGACTGTCCTGTTATGTTGACTGACTATCCTCCTCCTCCTCAATGATCCGATTCATAATGATAGCTTGGAAGAACATTTTTGTTTCTGGGTGCCACCACCAGTGGCTAAGGCCCAATTTTTCAGCCCCTGTTTAACAGGAGCATGTAATTACAATTTTTTATGCAATGCTTTGCAGCAGGGCTCATTCCTGCACTCCAACTAGAGTATCTGGGAGAGGTTGCAGTGTCGTGGCACCAGCACCAGTGCCTAAGGCCCAATTTTTCAGCCCCTGTTTAACAGGGGCGTGTAATTACAATTTTTGATGCAATACTTTGCAACAGGGCTCATTGCTGTGCTCCAAGTACAGTATCTGTGAGGGGTTGCAGTGTTGTGGCACCAGTGCCTAAGGCCCAATTTTTCTGCCCATGTTCAACAGGGGCATGTAATTACAATTATTGATCTAATAATTTGCAGCAGGGCCCATTCCTGCGCCCACCAAGAGTAACTGTGAGGGCTTACAGTGTTGTGGCAACACCACCACCACCAAAGGCCCAATATTTCTGCCCCTCTTCAACAGGGGCATGCAATTACAATTCTTGATCTAATAATTTACAGTAGGGCCCATTCATGCGCCCACCAAGAGTAACTGTGAGGGCTGACAGTGTTGTAGCACCAGCACCACCACCAAAGGCCCAATTTTTACTACCACTGTTCAACAATGGCATGTAATTACAATTCCTGATATAATAGTTCACAGCAGGGTGTTTCAGCGCCCACCAAAAGTAACTGTGAGGGCTCACAGTGTTGTGGCAACACCAACATGTAAGGGGCAAATTTCAGCAGAGTATATACGGCAGGCCCCTACTTTCAAACATCCGACTTACAAACGACTCCTACTTGTAAACGGAAGGAGACACCAGGAAGTGAGAGGAAATCTACCCCTAGGAAGGGAAATTCTCTCCTGTAAGAGTTAATATGGTGTGACAGCAGGAAGGTAAAGTCACCTGGTTGCATCCAGGGGGGTAGATATATTTCGCCCAGATTCAGGCTTTACGCCGACTTATACAACTAGGTGGAGAGTTGTATAAGCCCAGCTGAGGCTAGTGGGCTCATGGATGACTCATACCTCTAGGGAGAGTGTGGGGCGTCGTGCAGACAGGGAGTTGATGAGACCAGCTGAAGCTTGTCAGCTCATTTAGGCCTCTATAAGAACTCCCAGATTCATTAGGTGTTTGCTCATGCCTGGAACCAGACCTGTGTGGACTGTCTAGGGAGAGTGAACCCCTGTGCGGTGAGACAAAGCCTGTGTGGCTATTTGCTTGGACATTTAAAACCAGGGACTTAGGGACTAGGACAGCACTAGGCTGATCCCAGTTGTTAGTTAGGAAACCTGTATGTTTAGTCAGAGGTCAAGTTGACCAGGATTTATTTTGTTTATGTTTCTTTTGCTTTGCTGTGTTTTGTCACTGTAAATAGAAAATAAACTGCACCTTTTTGATTTTGAAAACCACAACCTCCGTTTGCTGGGCCTGTTTTGGGTGGGGAGCCCATCCCGGGGGTCACACACACCCGCTGCCGAGCTAACCCCCTCACAGTTGGTGGAGAATGCAGGCAGTTTTTTTTAAGCCAGCATGGAGGAGATACTGAAACAGCTGGCTCTAGCAAATGCCAATCAACAGCAGACAAATGCAGGTTTGCAAAGGAGCCTTGCAGCCCAGCAGCAAGCTCACCAACAGAGTCTGGAAGCTCAGCAACAAGCCCAGCAGCAATCTGAGGCCCGCTTCATAGACCTGTTACAGAAGCAAGAGCAGAGACTACAACAAATGGAAGCAGTAATGCAGCAACGTCCGCAGACCAGTGAGGAAAGCCGTCCCACTAATACCGCGTCCTTTGGGGTGAGTCGTTTATTGACAAAAATGACTGGAGAGGATGATCCAGAGGTATTTTTGACCACATTTGAAAGGACCGCTGAAAGAGAAAAGTGGCCTGAGGAGCAGTGGGCTGGACTGGTGGCTCCTCTGTTAACTGGTGAATCGCAGAAAGCTTACTATGACCTAGAGCCTAACCAAGCAAAAGACTATGTGATGCTAAAAGCTGAAATTTTGGCAAGGCTGGGTGTCACCCAGGCTGTCCGGGCTCAGCGTGTGCATAACTGGACTTTCCAGCTTGGAAAACCCCCCAGGTCTCAAATGTATGATCTCATTCACCTGAGCAGAAAGTGGCTACAGCCAGAGACTTTGTCCGCACCAAAGATTGTGGAACGTGTTGTAATGGATCGGTTTTTGAGAGCTCTTCCTACTGCCATCCAAAAGTGGGTAAGCCATGGAGACCCAGAGACGGCCGATGGTCTTGTGGATCGTGTGGAGAAATACTTGGCTACAGAGAACCTGACGGCCTCTTCCAGAGACACTCGGACTTTCCACCCTAAGACCAGACCATCCCCAGGGGCGGATAAGAGGATTCCAAGGGGTGAGGGTGGAGAGAGTGAGAGGGTGGGAGCTCTACCCCAAGTTTGGCGAGAACAGCCTGGGAAATCAGCGGCTCAAGAGGCGGCAAGAAGGATCGTTTGCTACCGCTGCCGGCAAGCGGGACATATTGCAGCCAATTGCCCGGTTGTGGAGGAACCCATGCAGTGTGTCTTTCTGACGGGCAGACGTCAGTCGCTGTGTGCGACAGTCGCATGCACTCCCATTCGAGGAACTGAGAAACATTTATGCAAAATGTGTGTTAATGGTAGAAATGTTGTGGTATTGCTGGATTCAGGTAGCCTTGTGACCCTGATAAAGGCTGAGTTAGTTAAAACAGAGGTCTTTGGGAATAGCAAGGTAGCTGTTATTTGTGTGCATGGGGACACCCGAGAGTATCCAGTGACTACAGTGTGTTTCGAGACCCCCAAAGGTACCCTCTCTCATCCAGTGGGCTTAGTATCTCAGTTACCGCATGACGCCATTGTGGGAAGGGATTTTCCGAAGTTCTGGGAACTGTGGGATGATCCTGAGCCCCCCACTGGTGCCCCTATGTACCAGGAATGTGATAGCCAGAACTCCCCTGAGAGTGGTGAGGACTCTCCGGAATTTCCCTTATCAGTATTGGCAGGGGAGACTCAAGAAACTGGAGAGGAGCCCACCTCCTCAGACGAAAACCTACCGTCTGTGGAGTTTTCTGATCTTGAGGTTCACAGGGAAAACTTTGCCACAGAACAGTTGAAAGACCCCGCCCTAATAAAGGCACGGGAAAACGTAGTGAAAATAGATGGCGAGTTAGTGAACCCAGATAATACCTGCACTTACCCATACTTCAGCGTAGAGAAGGACCTACTGTATCGGGTGGCAAAAAGGGCAGAAGAAACCGTTGAGCAGCTTGTGGTGCCCAAACCTTACAGGAAGTTGGTGTTGGAGTTGGCCCATGGGCACATTCTTGGAGGTCATCTGGGGACAGAGAAAACCCGAGAGAGGGTATTACAGAGATTCTATTGGCCGGGGGTGATGAAGGACATAGAAAATTATTGTTCCTCCTGCCCTGTGTGTCAGAGGTCGGCCCTGATGCCACATTTCCGTAGCCCGCTGGTCCCTCTACCCATCATTGAGGTCCCGTTTGAGAGGATCGCCATGGATTTGGTAGGGCCTATAATCAAGTCCGCTAGGGGGCACCAGTACATATTAGTTATAATGGACTATGCCACCCGTTATCCAGAAGCGATCCCTCTCCGAAATACCTCGGCCAAAACCATAGCCAAAGAGCTATCTCTTGTGTTTAGCCGGGTGGGTATTTGTAAAGAACTGCTTACGGACCAAGGTACACCCTTTATGTCCCGGGTTATGAAGGAGCTGTGTAAATTGTTCAAAGTGACGCAATCACGTACATCTGTGTATCACCCCCAAACCGATGGGCTGGTTGAAAGATTCAACAAAACCCTAAAACAAATGTTGAAGAAAGTGGTGGATAGAGATGGAAAGGATTGGGACTGTCTACTTCCTTATCTGATGTTTGCTATTAGGGAGGTGCCCCAATCCTCTACGGGATTCTCCCCCTTTGAGTTACTGTATGGGAGACACCCAAGAGGGCTGTTGGATATTGCCAAGGAAACTTGGGAAAGTGAGAGTTCTCCCCACAGGAGTGTGATTGAGCATGTCGCCCTGATGCAAGACCGAATTGCACAGGTAATGCCCATCGTGAAGGAACATTTGGCCCAAGCGCAGTTAGCACAGCAGAGAGTGTACAACCGTGGAGCCAAGACCCGTACCTTTTCCCCGGGGGATAGGATACTGGTACTTGTCCCTACGGTTGAAAGTAAATTCCTTGCCAAATGGCAAGGCCCCTATGAGATAATGGAAAAAGTGAGCGAAGTGAATTACAAGGTCAGACAACCAGGAAGGCGAAAGCCCGAACAGATCTATCACGTTAATCTGTTGAAAGCCTGGAGGGATAGAGAGTCCCTAGTCGCAGACACTTGGTCACCAGCTCAAACTGGTTGCGTGATTCCTGAGGTTGGAATAGCAGCCACCTTGTCACAACCCCAACAACAGGAGGTTAAGGAGTTTGTGCTTCGCAACAAGGAGGTATTCTCTGAGCTGCCGGGACAAACATCTGGGGTAGAGCATGACATCATTACCCCGCCCGGTGAAAGGGTGAAGTTAAAACCCTATCGGATCCCAGAGGCCCGACGGGAGGCAATACGGGAGGAAGTACAGAAAATGCTGAACTTAGGGGTGATAGAGGAGTCCCAAAGTGATTGGTCTAGTCCCATTGTGTTGGTGCCTAAAGCGGATGGGAGCTGGCGATTTTGTACTGATTTTCGTCAGTTGAACAAAGTTACAAAATTTGACACCTACCCCATGCCACGTATAGATGAGTTGATCGACCGGCTGGGAACAGCCCGATACATGACGACTCTTGACCTCACAAAAGGGTATTGGCAAATCCCCCTGGCCAATTCGGCCAAAGAGAAAACCGCATTTGTAACCCCAGACGGGGCGTTCCAATATAAAAGAATGCCGTTCGGGTTACAGAAGGCCCCATCGGAAGTATGCTGCGGCTTACCTGGATGACGTAATTGTCCATAGCACAGATTGGGCCTCACATCTGCCAAAAGTGCAAGCAGTCCTGGACTCTGTCCGGGAAGCGGGGTTTACGGCTAACCCCAAGAAGTGTACCATTGGGCAGGAGGAGGCCAAATATCTTGGGTACACCATTGGGAGGGGAGTAATAAAACCCCAACTCAACAAAGTCGAGGCCATCCAGAGTTGGCCACGTCCCAACAGCAAGAAGCAGGTACGAGCCTTTCTGGGAATCGCTGGGTATTATCGGCGATTCATTCCCCACTTTGCTTCTAAGGCTGTGCCCCTAACCAACCTGACGAAGGGGAAAGGGTCGGTCATGATTAAATGGACCCCCGAGGCTGAGGCAGCATTCCAATTCTTGAAACAAGCCTTATGTAGCCAGCCAGTGTTGTACTCACCCGACTTCTCTAAAGACTTTGTCGTACAAAGTGATGCGTCAGATGTGGGGTTAGGAGCAGTATTGTCCCAGGTCTGGAACGGGGAAGAGCACCCAGTCATTTACCTCAGCAGGAAGTTGAAGTCCCATGAGGTAAATTACGCCACCGTTGAAAAGGAGTGTTTAGCGGTGAAGTGGGCTCTAGATTCCCTTCGGTACTACCTGCTAGGTAGGCACTTTGACATGGTTACGGATCACGCTCCGTTAAAATGGATGGCTCAAAACAAGGAAACAAATAGAAGAGTGAATAGGTGGTTCCTGGCCCTCCAGGAATTCAACTTCACAGTAAAGCATCGCCCTGGCGTTCAAATGGGGAATGTGGATGCTTTGTCTCGAGTACATGAATGCCTGATTGCTGGTGTTCCAACCCCGAGGTTAAAACAAGAGGGGGGGGGTATGTGACAGCAGGAAGGTAAAGTCACCTGGTTGCATCCAGGGGGGTAGATATATTTCGCCCAGATTCAGGCTTTACGCCGACTTATACAACTAGGTGGAGAGTTGTATAAGCCCAGCTGAGGCTAGTGGGCTCATGGATGACTCATACCTCTAGGGAGAGTGTGGGGCGTCGTGCAGACAGGGAGTTGATGAGACCAGCTGAAGCTTGTCAGCTCATTTAGGCCTCTATAAGAACTCCCAGATTCATTAGGTGTTTGCTCATGCCTGGAACCAGACCTGTGTGGACTGTCTAGGGAGAGTGAACCCCTGTGCGGTGAGACAAAGCCTGTGTGGCTATTTGCTTGGACATTTAAAACCAGGGACTTAGGGACTAGGACAGCACTAGGCTGATCCCAGTTGTTAGTTAGGAAACCTGTATGTTTAGTCAGAGGTCAAGTTGACCAGGATTTATTTTGTTTATGTTTCTTTTGCTTTGCTGTGTTTTGTCACTGTAAATAGAAAATAAACTGCACCTTTTTGATTTTGAAAACCACAACCTCCGTTTGCTGGGCCTGTTTTGGGTGGGGAGCCCATCCCGGGGTCACACACACCCGCTGCCGAGCTAACCCCCTCACAATGGGAAAAAGGTGTCTCCTCTCTACTGATGCTTTATCACCAATCCTTGTTTCAATAAAAACCCCACTTTTCAAAAACATTTGTCATTGGGACAGAAAGTGAGGTGAAATGTTCTGAACAGGTGCACAGACAGCAAAACAAATGTTACAGGGGTAATAACCCTTCCCTTTGTTTTCCAAAAAGCTTAAAAATAGATTTTTGGGCTGGAGCTACACTTAAACAATGTACCTGTTCAAAATTACAAACAGATTCTACTTAAGAACAAACCTACAGTCCCTGTCTTGTTTGCACCGCCTGTATACTGCTGTTCAGAGTATATAGGGCCTTTTTTTATCTTGGGTGCGGGGTTCCTCTTAATATCCATACAAGACCCAAAGGGGCTGATAATATGCTGGGGTGAAGGGGGGGTGATGGGGTAGCCATGTAATTTTTCTCAAAGATTTTCATCCATATTACCTGGACCAGACATTACATTAAAGCCGCAAGCAGTTTTAAATAGCTTTTTTTTCTTTACAAATGTCATTTTGTGCAGGGACAGTTCTAAACACGGGAAACACATGCCACTTCACAGGCATACTTTAGACACCCCCCAGGTACAATATTTAAAGGAATATTTCCCTTTTTTTTTTTTTCACTTTATGCACCATTAAAATGACTTCTCCCGAAAAACGTCCGTTTTTAAAACTTTGTTTTGCATTGATACATGTCCCCTGGGGCAGAACCCGGGTCCCCAAACCCTTTTTAGGACAAAAATATGCATATTAGTCGTTATATTTAACACTTTAGATTTCAAACATTCGCGTCCATTGTATTTAATAGGGTTCTAACTTTCGCGCAAACTTTCGGTCCGTTCGAAGGTTCTGGTGCGAACCGAACCGGGGGGGTGTTCGGCTCATCCCTAGTTGCAAATAGCAAAGGTGCGATCTGCTGCACATGTCTCAAAAAAGGCCCACACCAAAGAACTTTTGGTTACTGCCTTCCTCTAGCTAGGTTCCATCATCGGAGCCTTCAAAATGCTGCGCATCCTCCTGCAGCATGTACCCAACACTGTGGTCAAACAGTTCAGGGGACTCCTCAGGAGGACATGGTGGGGCTAGGGAAGGAGTGACTGATTCCATTGAGCCGAGGGAAGAGGCCGCTTTGCCAGACAAAGTACCCTAAGCCTGGGTGAGAGAGGATGAGGAGGATGAGGACGGCTTAGTCATCCACTCAACCAAGTCTTCGGCATGTTGCGACTCAACACGGCCAGCTGCCGAAAAAAAGGACAAGCGTGCCCCACGGCCACGTGCTGATGAGGATGCACCGTGTCCACGACCAGCACTGTTGCCTATAAACACAGAGCCTGCTTGCCCTCTTTTATTGGCCTGTGACTGTCTGCCTCTCCTTGTTGGCCTTCCAGACATACTTTATTTGATGTATTAGAATAGGTAGGTACAAAAGGAATTGTCTGCAGTCAGCTTTAGCTGCACACTGTGGCCAGTATACAGTACACTGACTGAAAATACTGCAGTTGCCTGCCTGTGGTATTATAAGGAAGAGAACACCAGCAATTTTCTGCAGGTAACTTTAGTTGCACACCGTGTACAGGACACAGTACTCTGACTGAAACTACTGCTGCTGCCTGCCTGTCAGTATATTAGGAAGATAACACCAGCAATTGTCTGCAGTTAGCTTTAGTTGCACACTGTGCACAGGAAACAGTACACTGACTGAAAATACTGCTGCTGCCTGCCTGTCAGTATATTAGGAAGAGAATAACAGGAACGGATCTAGCTAAACTGAATACATATACACAACTCCTAGGATGCATATACAGTCAGGTCCATAAATGTTGGGACATCGACACAATTCTAATCTTTTTGGCTCTATACACCACCACAATGGATTTGAAATGAAACAGTTAAAATGTGCTTTAACTGCAGACTTTCAGCTTTAATTTGAGGGTATTTACATCCAAATCAGGTGAACGGTGTATGAATTACAACAGTTTGTATATGTGCCTCCCACTTTTTAAGGGACCAAAAGTAATGGGACAGATTAACAATCATAAATCAAACTTTCACTTTTTAATACTTGGTTGCAAATCCTTTGCAGTCAATTACAGCCTGAAGTCTGGAACGCATAGACATCACCAGACACTGGGTTTCATCCCTGGTGATGCTCTGCCAGGGCTCTACTGCGACTGTCTTCAGTTCCTGCTTGTTCTTGGGGCATTTTCCCTTCAGTTTTGTCTTCAGCAAGTGAAATGCATGCTCAATCGGATTCAGGTCAGGTGATTGACTTGGCCATTGCATAACATTCCACTTATTTCCCTTAAAAAACTCTTTGGTTGCTTTCGCAGTTTGCTTCAGGTCATTGTCCATTTGCACTGTGAAGCGCCGTCCAATGAGTTCTGAAGCATTTGGCTGAAAATGTGCAGATAAGTAGGCGTGGCCTGGTGGGACATGTGAGCGGACGTCTTTCCTAGCAGCTCTGAGATCCCTCTGAACAATCCTCCGCAATCCTCCTTACCTGCCACACAATAACGCCCGAAAACCTCGCTACACCCTCGGGAAACACCCTGGGATACCTTCTGGTGGATTCTGGTGGATGGGAAAGAGAAAGGGAAGGAAACAGCCTGCGGTTAGAATGAGCATCACCACTCGCTCTGGCCAAGATGGCCGCCGCAACAACAGCACCGCTGCGCCATTCTCTTCCCTGGCATCCACCCCAGATCTCTTTGAGGAAGAACCTGATTTGTCCTTGCCACCTTCCTCCGGGACCTCCGCTACACCGGCGCTGCCGGCCCCTGCGTCCCCTAGTGAGGAGGGCCTGGAGGACGGCCTGGAACCGGAGCCCACGTTACTGACGGTCCTACAAACCATTAAGGTAAACCATTCAGACATTATGGGGAAGGTGGAGGAATTAAAGCTGGACATTCCAATCATGCGCCAGGACATGCATAAGGTGAGGGACCGGGTCTCAGAGACAGAGCGCCGTATCAGTGCTCTGGAAGATACTGTGGGCCCAGTCCTTCCTGCCATTAAAATCCAGGACTCTAAAATACGGTCGCTGGAGGACAAGATGGACGATTTGGAGAACCGTTTACGCAGGAACAACCGGCGCCTGGTGGGTCTGCCTGAGCGGGTGGAGGGTTCTGATCCGGTCGCCTTCCTAGAAAGCTGGTTCTCCCAGGAGTTTTGGAAGGACTGCTTATCCCCCTGTTTTGTCCTGGAGCGAGCCCACCGGGTGCCTGGCAGACCACTTCCTCCTGGGGGACCCCCCCGCACCATAATTATGCGCCTCCTTAACTATAGAGACCGGGATGCGATTCTGCGAGCGGCCCGCATTAAGGGGAGCTTGAAGATCAATAATGCTGCTGTGTCTCTCTTCCCTGACTACTCCCCTGCTGTCCGCGCTTCAAGAGCTAAATATCAGCTTGTTAAACAGAAACTGAGGGAGAAGACCATCCAGTACTCCATGCTGTTTCCTGCGACGCTGAGAGTGGTGCATCAAGGCCAGGTGCATTTTTTTTCAAACCCCTGCGGATGCCTTTACCTGGTTCGAGTCCCTGCAACAACCCGGACGTATGTCTGGCAGGGCACCGGACACCTGAGTTTCTTTGATATTGTTACTTTTATTTATTTTTTTCATTGGGTTCTACCTTTGCTCCCATGATCCGGGATAGTACCTGAGGCAGGTATACATTGTACTTTCCAGTGGCAAGAGGATACAGATCTCCATTGGAAGACTATGCTGCTTTTTGTTTAATGACCTTCATCCTTATCTTTTTCCCCTTTTTTTTTCTTGTTTCTCAAAAGTTTGCTTTTGCTCTACTTTTCCTGAGCAGGAACTGATCTAACTGGGTCCGCTGGCGTGTCTAGACGGGCCATGTTTCTAGAAGGTTTTTGCAGTTTGGGATCAAAGCCAGCCATTTGTTTTTGTTTTTTGGGCCTGGCAGGGGAACATGCTGGGCTGTTGCCTATGCTGCAATTCTATTGGATTGTAATATTTCTGGTTGTTAGAATGAGTGCTGAATGTGAGTGTGCGTGTGTGTGTGCGTGTGTGTGTGTGTGTGACTGTGTTTGCCTGCCTCCACCCCCACCTTTGCCCTGCTTGGCTTACTGCTGTCCATATCACTGTTATACTTTGTCAGCATGTCTACAGTTAAATGTATCTCCTGGAATGTCCGGGGGTTAAATTCCAAATTTAAACGGGCCTCTATGTTTGATTTCCTCAAGGTGCACAACCCTCATATCTTATGTTTACAGGAAACGCACCTTGTGGGATCAAAGGTGTTGGCTCTGAAAAAACACTGGGTCATGCATGGGTATCACTCTACATACTCTAACTATGCAAGGGGGGTGTCCATTCTGATTCGGAAGGGACTCCCCTTTTCATGTGAAAGGGTGGCCCTGGACCCTAAGGGTCGCTATGTTTTTCTCCAATGCAAAATATACTCTGTGCCTATTCTGCTGGTGGTTGTGTACGCTCCTCCCCCGGTCACAACTGAGATTTTTACTGATCTAAGTGTACAGTTTTCCACCTTCCCAACATTGGCTACTCTACTAGTGGGAGATTTCAACTCGGTGATTGATCCTGAAAGGGACCGGTTGAAGCCTCTACAGCATGACTCCAAACTTTTCAGTCAGTGGTGTGCCTCTTTTGGTTACGTTGACCTCTGGAGGCATGGCCATCCTTTGGACCGGGAATATACATGCCAATCTCGTACGTACCGTACTCTTTCCAGGCTGGACTATGCTTTGGGGACCCCTGACATGGTCCCTAATATTCGGACAGTATCACACATACACCAGACGTTATCTGATCACTCAGCTGTATCCATTGAGGTGGGGTTGGGCCACAGGCCCACGTTTCGGATGTGGAGGCTCAGTCCTCACTGGGTAGCCACGGCCGAACTTCAAGAGCCGGTTCGGCTAGATATGTCCCACTATTGGGGGGACAATGCCGGATCGGCCTCTTTCGGCCCCACGCGGGACGCCTTTAAGGCGTCCGTAAGGGGGTCATATATCTCAAACATTGCCAGGCATCGTAAGTCATCTCAGGCTGCCCTTGTGGCTTTGGAGTCCTCCCTGGTGGCAGCCAGGGCCCGCTTTTCTGCGCTCCCCACCCCGGACTCCCATGGGGTCCTGGTGGGGGCGCATAGGGTCCTGGATCTCCACAGAGTGGAATTAACAACCAAACAACAGTTGTATCTGTCGGCTAGGTTACATGAACACAGTGGTAAAAATGGTAAGCTGCTGGCATATTTGGCCCGCACGGACTTCCCGGACAGAACAATACAGCAAATTCAATTGCCGGACGGTTCTGTCACGTCAGACCCCTTGCTTATAAACTCCACGTTTAAAACCTTCTATGAAACTCTGTATACTGCCCCGCCCCCCCCCCGACCGAGACTGAGGTACTGGGATTCTTTGAATCCCTCCAATTCCCTGTTTTAGATGACACGCATAATCGGATACTTGATAAGCCCCTGACCGTGGAAGAGGTAGCTGAGGCCATTGGCTCGCTCCCTCCTAACAAAGCCCCAGGATTGGACGGACTACCTGCTGAGTGGTATAGGATTTATGCTGAAGACATGTCTGTGAGGCTGCATTCTTTGTTCGAACAAGCACTGAAGGATGGAGTGCTTCCCTCCTCCATGTGTGAGGCCCTGATAGTGGTGCTCCCCAAGCCTGATAAGGACAAACTGCAATGTGGGTCTTACAGACCGATCTCCCTGCTAAACAGCGACGTTAAGGTGTTGGCCAAGATCATAGCTATAAGACTGCAAAAAGTTATTCTTCACCTTATCCACAGAGACCAGACTGGGTTTATGCCTGGAAAGAGTGCGTATGACAACATTCGTCGGTTGCACCTGCATATTCACAGGGCAGCTGCCGAGAATAAGAGTGGCCTGGTATTATCCTTGGACGTGCTCAAAGCTTTTGACACGGTTAGTTGGTCTTTCCTTTGGGAAACTATGCACCGGATGGGATTTAGTTCTAGATTTAATCAATGGATTTGGTTATTGTATACTAACCCTAGGGCCAGAATAAGCACTAATAGAGATGTATCCAAAGTTTTTACACTGCAGAGGGGTACCAGGCAGGGCTGCCCGCAGGGCTGCCCGCTATCGCCGCTCTTGTTCGCCCTCGCTATCGAGCCTCTGGCTCTGGCGGTGCGACAGACGGCAACGGTGGGTGGCATCTGTTACGGGGCCCTCTCAGAAAAAATCTCCCTTTATGCTGACGATGCCCTAGTCTACCTGGATGGTTCTGAACAATCTTTTACCTCCCTTATGGGGGTTGTGGAGGAATTTGGAAGGGTCTCCGGGTTGCGTGTGGGATGGGATAAATCGGTAGCTTTTCCCATAGGCCCTAAGCGGGATTATAACTACCTTTCAACTGGCCATTCAACCTACATTTAAATACTTGGGTATAAGCATCAATGCGGATCTGTCCTCATATGAGGCGCTCAATGTTTCGCCGATTGTGGCACATATGGAGAGCAGGCTGCGGACTTGGGCCTCCTTACCACTTAATCTGATCGGTCGGGTGAATATTTTCAAGATGATATACCTGCCAAAATTTTTATATGTTTTTCGGGCATCTCCAATTTTCTTGTTTAAAACGTTTTTTAATAAACTCAATTCCCTCCTCGGCACTTTTCTTTGGCATGGCTCACACCCACGGATTGCTAGGGCCTCTCTTCAAGCAGCTAGGCTTGACGGCGGGCTGGCATGTCCTAATTTGAGACTGTATTTTTTGGCGGCCCAGCTGACGTACGTTTACGATTGGTTCCTGGAGGCCCCTTCCTCCTGCTCCACTGCCCTACTGGGGGCGTTTATGGAGCCTGGAGACTCCCTGGTCGACGGCCTGCACAGGTCAGTGCCCGGGAGATGCTCCCGGGGCTCCCCGATAGACGTCAGTTGGCTGGCCTGGCATGAGGGTAACGGTGTACTCACGGGTTCGGACGGGATATCTCCCAATACTCCCTTGTGGAAAAACCCTAATTTCTCTGAGCTTCTGGGGCACCCCGATTCTATGTGGTGAACCAGACTGGGGGTCCGGCAAGTTTCCCACATCTTCGTACAAAACACGTTTATCTCCTTCGTGGAAGTAAAAACAAGGTTTGGGGTGGCGGACAAATTCCTGTACAAGTATCTATTACTGCGCCACGCGATTCGGGCGCAGTTTGGGGGAATGACCCAGGAGCTCACAGAAACACCTTTAGAGGTGCTCATGTTGTGCCAAGATATTGACAAGCTGGTCACGACTATATATTCCCGCCTGCAGTCGGTTGGGGTCAAACCCTTCCAGATTGCTCAGCGGAAATGGGAGTTGGAGATTCCGGGGGTGACCGGGGAGGTGTGGGAGGAGGCCTCGGAGGCCTGCTTCCTTGATCTTATCGGCTCCAACGATCGGTATGTACAATTTAAATTTATACACCAGTTGCACTATACTCCTGCCAGGTTGGCCCACATGGGATTCAGTTCTGCTGCTTCCTGTCCTAGGTGTGGCTCCACTGAGGCTGGTTACTTGCATATGTTCTGGTCATGCCCAGGCCTATCAGAGTTTTGGAGGGAAGTGTTTGTATTCTTTAAGGACACCCTGAACGTACCCCTTCCCCGTGCGTGAGTGTGAGTGTGTGAAGGTTGTGTGTCTCTGCTCTCTACGAGCTTGTTTACAACTAATGCTTATGGATACTGTATACTATTAAGGGATATATTGGGGTACCTTGGGTGTCCCACTCGGCTCATCCAATACCCAGTAAATGTTGTTACTTTCCTCCATTGAGGTTTTGGGGTTAATAATGTCCTCAGGTCTTTTCTTTTGTATTCCTAGAGTGAGATATATATTTTTTTTATGTCTGAGGTAAGAGATATGTGCAATGTAACCGTTTATGTGCCTCCTTGAACGCTGTACTGTGCAAAAATTTAAATAAAAAGAGTTTTAAAAAAAAGAAAATGAGCAGATAATATTGGCCGATACACTTCAGAATTCATCCTGCTGCTTTTGTCAGAAGTCACATCATCAATAAATACAAGAGAATCAGTTCCATTGGCAGCCATACATGCCCACGCCATGACACTACCACCACCATGCTTCACTGATGAGGTGGTATGCTTTGGATCATGAGCAGTTCCTTTCCTTCTCCATACTCTTCTCTTCCCATCACTCTGGTACAAGTTGATGTTGGTCTCATCTGTCCATAGGATGCTGTTCCAGAACTGTGAAGGCTTTTTTAGATGTTGTTTGGCAAACTCTAATCTGGCCTTCCTGTTTTTGAGGCTCATCAATGGTTTACATCTTGTGGTGAACCCTCTGTATTCACTCTGGTGAAGTCTTCTCTTGATTGTTGACTTTGACACACATACACCTACCTCCTGGAGAGTGTTTTTGATCTGGCCAACTGTTGTGAAGGGTGTTTTCTTCACCAGGTAAAGAATTCTTCGGTCATCCACCACAGTTTGTTTCCGTGGTCTTCCGGGTCTTTTGGTGTTGCTGAGCTCACCGGTGCGTTCTTTCTTTTTAAGGATGTTCCAAACAGTTGATTTGGCCACATCTAATGTTTTTGCTATCTCTCTGATGGGTTTGTTTGTTTTTTCAGCCTAATGGTGGCTTGCTTCACTGATAGTGACAGCTCTTTGGATCCCATATTGAGAGTTGACAGCAACAGATTCCAAATGCAAATAGCACACTTGAAATGAACTCTGGACCTTTTATCTGCTCCTTGTAAACGGGAAAATGAGGGAATAACACACCTGGCCATGGAACAGCTGAGCAGCCAATTGTCCCGTTACTTTTGGTTACTTAAAAAGTGGGAGGCACAAATACAAACTGTTGTAATTCCTACACCATTCACCTGATTTGGATGTAAATACCCTCAAATTAAAGCGGAAAGTCTGCAGTTAAAGCACATCTTGTTTGTTTAATTTCAAATTCATTGTGTTGGTGTATAGAGCCAAAAATATTAGAATTGTGTCGATGTACCAATATTTATGGACCTGACTGTATATACTAAATACACTGACTGCAGCTAACTGACTCGCCTGCCTGCTCTATCTAACTCAAATGAAATGACACTGACACTGTCTCTCTCTTTATCTATCTCTCTTAGCACCCGGAACACACTACACAAGGCGGACACGCAGGCGGCCTTATATATTGTGGGGCGTGTACCTACTCCCCCTGAGCCATGATTGGCCAAAGGCACCCTTCCTTTGGCCAATTACCGCTCTCTGTACTGACGGTGCTGTGATTGGCCAAGCATGCGTGTCATAGTGCATGCTTGGCCAATCATCAGCCAGCAATGCACTGCGATGCCGCAGTAAATTATGGGCCGTGACGCGCCACTCGAATTTGGTGCGAACGGCCCATAATATTCAAAATTCGACGAACGGTCGAACAGCCAATGTTCGAGTCGAACATGAGTTTGACTCGAACACGAAGCTCATCCCTACTGCTGATCATACATCAGTGCAGCCCGCCAGTGTCCCTGATTGCCACCACCCCAGTAAAGTGTCGCCAAACCAGTGCAGCCAGCAACAATTTCCCTTATCACCACCACACCAATACAGTGTCACTAGACCAATGCAGTCAGCAACAATGTTCCTGATTGCCAACACCCCAGTGTCATCAGACCGGTGTGATCAGCAATTGTCTCTGATCACGGTCACACCAGTCACAGTGTCACCATTGTTCCTGAATGCCACCACACCAGACCAGTGCAGCCAGCAACAGTGTTCCTGACTGCCGTCACACCAGTCCCAGTGTCACCAGACCAGTGTAAGCCAGTAACAGTGTTCTTGATCGTGCCACACCAGTGCCAGTGTCACAAGATCAGTGCAGCTAACAACAGTGTTCCTAATCACTGCCGAACAAGTCACAGTGTCACCAGACCAGTGCAGCCAGCAACAGTTTCTTTGATTCCTGCCACATGAGTCCCAGTTCCACTAGAGTAGTGTAAGCCAGCAACAGTGTTCAGAGGCATAACTAGAAACTTTAGGGCCCCGGTGCAAGAAATCAAGAAGGCCCCCCCCCCCAAAAAAAGCATGATTTTGATACTTTCTTTTTTTTTACACTGTACAACAAAGTAAAACATTTATTGATCATTGGAGGAGAGCACACAGAGTTACCAGCCTAACTAGAGTACTGACCATGCTGTGCGCTCCTGCCTAGTGTGGTAAGTTTTTAATAGGAAAGCAGAGGGACTGGCCATATCACCAGGGATTTCACATAAATGAAGCAATACATCGGTTGCTAATCCTATGAAGCAATTATAGGATCAATTAAATCTGACCTGAGGAATGGGATCAGTAACAGTGCTGGTGGGGAGGAGGGATGGGATCAGTGGAAGTGCTGGTGTTGAGCGGGGGTGGCAGCGGTTGTACTTGAGGGGGGTGGCTGCGGTGGCAGTGGTGGTGCCATCCTCTCCCACCACCACCTATGCCTCTTACTGATCCCACCCCCCCACCACTGATCTCATCCCTACCCCACCCCCATTACCTCTGTTGTAGAAGTAATGGGGGGGATAGGGATGAGATCAGTGGTGGGGGGGATGGGATCAGTAAGGAGGCACAGGTGGTGGTGGGAGAGTATGGCACCACCACTGCCACCACCCTCAAGTACCACCACAGCCACCCCCCCCAAGTACCACTGCTGCCACCCCCCCTCAATTATCACCGCTACCACCCCCCTCAAGTACCAGCGGTGGTACTTGAGGGAGGTGGCAGCGGTGGTGCCATCCTCTCCCACCACCACCTGTACCTCTTACTGATCCCATCCCCCCACCACTAATCTCATCCCTACCCCTCCCCCATCACCTCTGTTGTAGAAGTAATGGGGGGGATAGGGATGAGATCAGTAGTGCAGACTCCCATCAGTATAGAATCCCCCTTAGTGCAGAACCGCCCCATCAGTATAGAATCCCCCTTAGTGCAGACCCCCACACTATAGACACATTCCTTAGTGCAGACCCCCCATCAGTAAAGACACCCCCCTTAAGTATAGACCCCCCATCAGTATAGACACCCCCTTAGTGCAAACCCTGCAGTATAGACACCCCTGCACTGCAGACCCCCCCATCAGTATAGACACCCCCATCAGTATAGACACCCCCTTAGTGCAAACTCCCGCAGTATAGACACCCCCATCAATATAGAATCCCCCTTAGTACAGACCCCCGCAGTATACACACACCCCCTTAGTACAGACCCCTGCAGTATACACACACCCCTGCAGTACACACACACCCCGTTAGTACAGACCCCCCCTTAGTGCAGACCCACAGTGTATTACACAGCCCCCCTTAGTACAGACCTCCGCAGTATAGACACCACACTTGGTGCAGACCCCCGCAGTATAGACACCCCACTTGGTGCAGACCCCCGCAGTATAGACACCCCTTAGTGCAGACCCACGGTGTATCACACAGCCCCCCTTTAGTACAGACCCCGTAGTATAGACGCCCCACTTGGTGCAGACCCCCCATCAGCATAGGCACCCCTATCCTCGCCCCCATATATCCATCTCTACTTAAAATAAAATGTACAGTACAGACCTCAGAACAGCGAGGACGTGTACACACAGCGGTGTGTGTCCCTCGGGCTCCTCCTCCTCACTGGATGAAAACAGAGAGGAGGAGGCACCGGCGGCTTCAGTCCCCACTGACAAGAGCGAGTGTAGGGAAGCGGGTGGGTTTAGCGGTGCCGGACGCGCGTGCGACTCGCACCCCCCCACCCAGTAACGCTGAGACGGGCGGCGGTTGGGCCCCTCCAGTGCCTATCCTAACTTCCCTGGGGCCCTAAGCAAAATTCTGCTAAGGGGCCCTCTACCTGACTCGTGATGCCGTCACCCATAACTCTTCACCAATCCCCTTGGATAGCGACTCAGCCCCATAACATCATTATACCAGCCCAACAGCATAATGTCATTATTATCTTGTTCATAAAAGGAAAAAACATGCATTTTAAAGCACATTGCCCATCATTGTAGCCTGACTGTGCCCATAATCACAGCCTCATCGTGCCCATATTTGCAGCCTCACCGTGCCATAATCGCAGCCTAACCTTGCCATAATTGCAGCCTCACCTTGCTATAATCGCAGCCTCACCATGCCCATATTTGCAGCCTCACCGTGCCATATTCGCAGCCTAACCTTGCCATAATCGCAGCCTCACCGTCGTGCCCATAATCGCAGCCTCACCTTGCCGTAATCGCAGCCTCATGAGTCACTACAGTCAGTGCCTGGATATTGCACACAGTCAGCGGACATGGACGTTACCATAATAGCTAGATATTTACTTTACTCATTTACATAGAGTGTGAGGTATCTGGGGATCCTGTTATTTTTAATAGAGGCTTCCAGATTCCAATAAGCCCCTTATAGGCAGACCCCCACAACCACTGTGTTAAGGTTGTGGAAAAAGACCCTTGAGCAGTGACTTTCTAAGATGGGTCCCAGCATTGACAATATTATCCCGACCCGGTCTGCAGACATATATAGAGGCTCTCTATTTTCACATTTATTGAGATAAGTACCGTCTGGAGGGTATGCTATTACCTGATGTAATCCGGGATCTTGTGCACTGGAGCAGCACTCTGCAGTCCTCACCATTTATCCAAGACAGTTTGTGTTGCTGTGTTATTCCCTTGGTCTCACCTTGCCTGGATATTACACAGTCAGCGGGCATCTCCCGCTGTGTCTTGGAGCTCAATGTGTAAAGCTTGCCCGCACTGTGAGAATGGTCCCGCCCTCCTCCTACACCAGCTCGTGTGATAGACGCAGTGTTCTGTCTATCACACAAGCTGATCTAGGAGGAGAGCAGGACCTTTCTCACAGCGCGGCCATTCAGCCAAGCTTTTCACACACTGAGTTCCTAGACACACAGCGGAGATGCCCGCTGACTGTGTCCCTCACACGGGCGGGTGGCGGCGCCCCGGACTTGGCGGAATTACAGGGCCCAGTCGCTATAGCGACTGTTGCGACCCTGAAAATTGCTCCACTGACAGTGTTCCTGTTTACTGTGTGATATAGCGAGACCCTGTCACTGGGAAATTGGAAGAGAAAATGATACAGGATTCACAATTAAGGTTAATGCAAGGTTCTGGGTTGTCGTTCTGAGTGGAGAAAGCTGTGTTTTTGTTTTTCTCTGGATTCTGTAGTTTGTGATGGAAACCTTCAATTCTGTCTCTGGATTTTACCAGGTACCTTCAGCCTGTTTGAATACACAGGTGTGCAGGGTAGGTTTGCCACCTGTCCGGGATTCACCCGGACAGTCCGGGTTTTGAATCACGTGTCCGGGTTTCAGTCCACCTGAAACCTGGACACATTATTCAGACAGGAATGTGGCTCGGCACAGGGCTTAACAGGAGGGTGAGTGTGCACTATGAACGCCGCATTACTATTCTCTTTGGAGTGCCCAAATATGTCCCAGGTCTGTTACTATTCTATAGTGTATACTAAAAAAAAATGTACTGTGCGTCTCTAAAGTGTTCAGGTTTGGCTTGAAGAAAAAGTGCCAACCCTGGTGCAGGGTCATTATATACTCAAGCCTGAGGATAGCTCAGAGCTCCCAGTTTATAGACAGCTCCCAGTGTGGGAGACAGAAGGTTTCACCTAGGGGTCAGAGGTGCACCAGCCAGCAGCCTGGAGAGAGGAAGACTTGTTCCAGGAGTCAGTTAGGCTCCTATCGGGGTGTCAGGAGAACCCCTATTCAGAAGCTAAGTTTGTACCGTGCAGCAGGGTGCTGCAACTAAAAGCTAAGAGAGCCAAGTGAACAACACAGTCAGAGGGACTGGTAAGAAGAGCAGCAGTGCTACCAACAAGGGAGCAAGATGGCTCAGTATTTTAGTTTGACTGTTCATGTGGATGTGAAAGAACCCCAGCGTGAGCAACCGATGTCTATGTAAACTTTCCATTTTGTTTAATAAAAGTGGGCTGCCATGTCCTTAACCGCTTCCATACCGGGCCATAGTAAAATGACGCCGGCAGGAACCCTCTCTCCCTCCGGGTGGACGTCATATGATGTCCTGGGTTTGAGGGGGGATATCTGAATGATGCCTGCAGCTAGAGGCATCATTCAGATATCCTTGTTTGCAGCCGGCGATCCTGCGCACCATAAGAATGATCATAGCGGCGGTTCCGCCGATTGATCGTTCTTATAGGCGGCGGGAGGGGACATCACCCCCTCCCGCCGCCATCCGGTGCTTCTCCGGGCTCTCCCGTGCCATCGGGGACCCGGAGAGAATCGCCGGCGCCGGTGGTGGGTCACGTGATGAGCATAGAGATGACTGGTGACCAGATGGTCACCAGTCATCTCTATGATCGTCGGAGGCCCGGGCGCGATGTGATGACGTCACGCCCCGGTCCTCAAATGTAAACAAAGCCGCCATTGCGGCTGTAAGTATGAGATCGTGAAAAAAAATTCACTGATCTCATGCTTTCCAGCCTGGAGGAGAGATGTGGGGTCTTATTGACCCCGCATCTCTCCATAAAGAGGACCTGTCACACACATTCCTATTACAAGGGATGTTTACATTCCTTGTAATAGGAATAAAAATAATCAAAAAAAATAAAAAAAAGTGTAAAAAGAAAGTAAAAATAAAAAAAAAATAAGTAAAAAAATAAAAAATAAATAACAATTTTTTTTTTAAAACGCCCGTCCCCAATAGCTCGCGCTTAGAAGCGAACACACACGTAAGTCCCGCCCGCATATGTAAACGCCGTTCAAACCACACATGTAAGGTATCGCCGCGTGCGTTAGAGCACGTGCAACAATTCTAGCACTAGACCTACTCTGTAACTCTAACCTGGTAACCTGTAAAAATTTTCAAAGCGTCGCCTATGGAGATTTTTAAGTAAAGCGTGACATGTTAGGTATCTTTTTACTCAGCGTAACATAAGCTTTCATATTTTACAAAAAAATTGAGCTAACTTTACTGTTTTGTTATTTTTTAATTCATGAAACCATTTTTTTCCCCAAAAAAAGGCGTTTGAAAAATTATTGCGCAAATACCGTGCAAGATAAAAAGTTGCAACGACCGTCATTTTATTCCCTAGGGTGTCTGCTAAAAAAAACATATATAATGTTTCCGGGTTCTGAGTAATTTTCTAGCAAAAGAATGATGATTTGTACAAGTAGGAGAGAAGTGCCAGAATAGGCCCGGTATTGAAGTGGTATAAAAAGCCCTGTATGGAAGTGGTTAAATACAGTTTTTATTGGCGTAACTCATTGGAAAAGCATCTGCCACATGAGTATGATCTCCCCAATACCACAGCTGTCACACCAATTTTAAGAAAGTAACAAAGTTCCTTATTGCTAGCCACACCAGTCCTTGTGTCACAAGACCAGCATAAGCCAGCAAAACTGTTCCTGATCACCTCCACACCATTCCCAGTGTCAACAGACCAGTGCAGCCAACAGCAGTGTTTCTGATCATTGCCACACCTGCCACAGCATCACCAAACCAGTGTAAAGCACCATCAATGTTCCTACATCACCCGACCAATGTAAGCCAGCAACGGTGTTCCTGATCGCCCCCACACACCAGTCACAATTTTACGAGATCAGTGAAGCCAGAAACAGTGTTCATGGTCGTGGCCATACTGGTGACAGTGTCACCAGAGCCAGTGCAGCCAGCAACAATGTTCCTAATCACTGTCACACCAAGGCCATTGTCACCAGACCAGTGTAAGCCAGAAACAGTGGTCCTAATTGCTAGCCACTCCAGTCCCAGTATCACCAGAGGCAGTGCAGCCAGCAACAATGTTACTGATTTCTGTCACACCAGGGCCAGTGTCACCAGACCAGTGTAGGTCAGCAACATTATTCCTGATCGTGACCACACCAGGACCATTGTCACTAGACCAGTGTAAGCTAGCAACAGTGTTTCTTTTTGCTAGTCACTCCAGTCCCAGTCCCAGTGGTGCCAGACTGGTGCAGCCAGTAACAGTGTTCCTGTTTGCTGCCTCATCAGGGCCAGTGTCACCAGACCAGTGTAAGCCAGAAAAAGCGTTTGTGATCGTGGCCACACTTGTGTCAGTGTCACCAGACCAGTGCAGCCAGCAACAGTTTTCATGATTGCTGCCCCACCAGGGTCAGTGTCATTGTTATTATTATACAGGATTTATTTAGTGGCAACAGTTTGCGCAGCTCTTTACAAGAGCTAAAAAACACTCCAGGGCTCAACCACGGTGCTCCAGGAGATAATAAGGTGCGTAATACTTCTTCAGGTGCAGACCTCCACAGATCGGGAAATCTCGAATCAACTGCAAAAAAAAACACACACGAGGGCACAACTCCTCGCCTGTTACCACTAAAAAAATTATCAAATTCAAAATAACAAATGGATACTCGCAAGCACAAAAGATCATCAAGCTTGTAACTTATATGCCCCCGCTTTGAGCGGTAAGTCCGATTGTAAAAACAGATGAAAACGCTAATGCATTTTGGGGGTCAAGCCCCCTTCCTCAGAGGTCTGAGGAAGGGGGCTTGAGTCCTGAAACATGTGAGCTTTTCCATGTGATGTTTTCACAATGGAACTTACCGCCCAAGGCTGGAGCATAAAAGTTATAACCTTGATGATCTTTTGTGTTTGTGAGTATCTATTTGTTTGGAATATAATACATTTTATGGTGGTAATGCACAAGGAGTTGCACGCATGTGTGTGTGTGTTTTTTGCAGAGCTTTACATTAAGACCAGAGAAAGCCAGAAACAGTGTTCCTGATTGCTAGCCACTCTAGTCAGACTGTCACCAGAACCAATGCAGCCAGAAATAGTGTCCCTGACCACAACCACATGAGTCCTAGTGTTGCCAGTCCAGTGCAGCCAGTGTTCATTACTGCTGCCACACCAGATCCAGTGTCACCAGACCAGTCCGCGTAAGCCAGCAACAGTGTTCCTGATTGTGGCCACATCAGTGCCAATGTCGCCAGAGCAGTGCAGTCAACAAAAGTGTTCCTGATTGCCACCACACCAGGGCCATTGTCATTTTATATTATTATTATTATACAGGATTTATATAGCACTAACAGTTTGGCCCTTTACACTTTACGTTAGACCTGTGTAAGCCAATGCCAGTGTTCCTGATTGTTAGTCACTCCATTCCCAGTGCCACCTGAGCCAATGTAGCCAAAAACAGTGTCCTCGATCACAGACACATAATTCTCAGTGTCACCAGAATAGTGTAAGCCATCAACAGTGATCCTGTTTGCCACCATACCAGTTCCAGTGTCACCAGATCAGTGTAAGCCAGCAACAGTCTCCTGGGTCATTATCACATCAGTCCCAGTGTCTCCAGACCTTTTCAAGCCAGCAACAATGTTCCTGGTCCCTAACCACATCATTCCCAGTGTCAGCAGACCAGTGAAAGCCAGCAACAGTTCTCCTCATGTCTGCTATACCAGTGACAGTGTTACCAGACCAGTGCAGCCAGCAACAATGTTCCTAATCACTATGCACACTACTGCTATTATCACAAATGCCAAGGCAACCATTAACAATGTACCCAATTGCCATCACATTACTACAATGTCCCTAGAGCCAGTTCAGCCAGCAACAGTGTTCCTGATCACCACCACATTAGTGCAGTGTTGCGTCTTTCTGCCGCTTGTGCTGATCCTGGTCTGTTTATTGACCATGTTGCTAACTGTTGCCTGGACTGATCCTCTGCTTCTCTCTTGACAACATCTCTGCCTGCCGCCTGAACTGACCTATCTGCACATTCCACTGACTATGTTCCTGTGAGACACCAGTCTCAGCCATCCCCTGCAGACAACTGCACTCCTGGAACCACAGGAACTCTTTTGTTCAGCCTCCTGTATTTCCTGGCTAGTGAAAATAGCATTGTGCTAGGTCAGCCATGTATCAATAGGTTAGGTTTGCATGGCTTTTAGGAATGGGGACTACTATAGGCGAAGATAACTAAACTATATTCCCTGACCATTTGTACAGAGGTGAGCATTACAGTTTATTGTTTTTGATATAACATAGGTTAATTTTACAAAGTGCAATGTCAGGTGCATAATCAGTCCAAACATTGAAAAAGTCTTATATGTGGTATACTCAGTAAGAGTAACAGAGTATGTTTTGGGGTTCAATTCTAAGTATGCCATGTGCATGCTGAGTATGAGAAATATCTTATGAAATATCTTATTAAATATCTTATTAAATTGACAACTTTTTGTAAAAAATTACATTTAATTTTTTTTTTCATGTTCCAAATACCTGTGGCAAAAAAATCTTCAAGACTCACCATGCCTCTTAAAAAACCTTGGGGTGTTTGCTTTTCAAAATGTTGTCATTTTGTGGGTGTTTTTACCATCTTGGCACTCCATGGCCTTCAAAAACGTATAGGTAGTCAGGAAATGTCGTGCTTATTGCCCTTTGAAGATGCTCCTTGGATTTTGGGCCCTGTTTTGTGGCTAGGCTGCAAAAAAGTCTTACATATGTGCTATCTCCATACACAGGAGGAAGAGCAGATAGTGTTTTGGGGTATAATTCTAAGTATGCCAATGCTATGTGGAAGATTATTTTATTAATTGACAGCTTGTGTAAAAAAAAAAAAAAACACTTTTTTAAAATTTTCCCTAAACTTCTAGCAAAAAATATAATCTTCAAAAAACTTCCTTTTACCCAAGTTCAAATCCACCTATAAAAATTTAAGCTAAATTAAAAAAAGTAACTTTAGACAAAAGCTTTTTTTCTAGTTTTGGATAAAGTGGGAAATGCTTAGAACATCTGCCAGGATTTTATTGCTTGGGAGGTGGATTGATGGCCTTAAGGTGAAAATAGATGACAATTCTGAATTTATATTAATGTCATTGGTATGATGATGCTACCCCTGTGGAGCATCCAGATGGTAGGCAGGCAGCTCCCACACACCAAAATTTTATTACAACCACCTTGGGTCATGAAGGAAATCTGGAATTGAACCTCCAAAGTGAAATATTTAAGTCTGAAATTAAGTTTATTCCATATATGAATTTAGCACAAAACAAACCCATTTCAAGGCTCTTCATCAGAGATCTAATAGTTGTGGACTTACAAATCCAAGTGTTAGTTTGTCTCACACTGCTTCTTGTTTTTTAAGTAAGCTCACCATTTTATTTAGTGTTTGGAATGACCAGTTAAACAGGTCATAGATGGATACAAATTCAGCCGATTCAGAAGGGACCGACCAAATTTCGATCTGTCTACGGGCAGGCTAGTTGTACTGAAGTCGACAGATAGATCGTCTTCAGTATAACCAGCCTGTTTTTTGTTTTTTTTTTACCCGATCAATATTGGTGGCTATAGCCACCATCAGTGAGCATTGTATTCTGCCAGTAGGGAAGGCTTCCCACGCTGCAGTACACTGAGTACTGTGCAGCACCCAGGGAGAAGGAGAACACACATAAGCAGTGCAGAAGAGGACTGTACTCATAGACAAAGTGACCACTTACAACTGCACTCTGTACTCTGTGTCACTACTGACCCCTGAACTCTGCATCACTTAATTTTGACCCCTGAACTCTGTAGTAAGTAACACAGAGGTCAGTAATAAGTGACACAGAGCTCAGGGGTCAGCAAAAAGGGAAACAGAGGTCATTAGAAAGTAATGCAAAGTTCAATGGGCAGGAGTAAGTGATGCACAGTCCAGGGGTCAGTAGTAAGTGGCATAGAGTTCAGTAGTAAGTGACACAGAATTCAGGGATCAGTAGTAGGTGACACAGAGTTCAGGGGCCACAAGTAAGTGATGGAGTGTAAGGAGGTCAGTAGTAAGTGATACAGATTTCAGAAGTCAGCATTAGGTGACACAGAGGTCAATAGAAAGTGACACAGAGTTCAGAGGTCAGCTGTAGGTATTTAATACAGTTGCCCTTCCCCCTGTCACTTTTATGTGGCCAAAATGTTTTGACCTAGTCTTTTTACTATTAATATTTATGAAAAACTTTTTGGTATTTTTTTCTACTCTCCTCAACAATGTCCACCTGATCACACATTTGCATTTCCTTTTTAATATTTTTTAGTTTTGGAATGCTGATGGAGACCCTTCAGACTTATATTTTTTAAAGTATAGTTTTGTTTTCTCATTAATATGCCTTTTTACATTGGCATTTAGCCACCCAGATTTTACTTTTGTTCTTTTGAACTTGTTGCCCAGTGGAATGCACTGACAAGTGCCATTGTTTAAAATGTCCTTAAAGCACTCCCACTTCTCTTCAGTGTTCTTGTTGCAAACATTTTATCCCATTTAGCTTCATGTAGTATGGAGTACAGCTTAGTAAAGTTGACAGCTTTGAAATTTAGAGAACTTATCCTTCTCCCGTATCTCCATTTCCACTTCCTTCTTGTGTCTGGAAACGTGAAATTCAGGGAAATCACTCTTAAGCCCTGTACACACGATCGGATTTCCGATGGTTTTTAAACCGATGGATTTTTCCATCGGAAAACCGATGAAGCTGACTTCCATTAGTCTTGCCTACACACCATCAGTCAAAAAACCGACCGTTCCAAACGCGGTGACGTAAAACACTCCGATGAGCCGAGAAAAATCAAGTTCAATGCTTCTGAGCATGCGTCGACTTGATTCTGAGCATGCGTGGGTTTTTTATCCGATGGAGTTCCCCACAGACGATAGTAATTTGCTATCGGTTTTTTAACCATAGGATAAATTTAAAACATGCTCTATTTTTAAACACCGATGGAAAAAAGACCGATGGGGCCCATACACGATCGGTTTGTCCGATGAAAAAAGTCCATCGGAGTGTTTTCATCGGTAAAACCTATATTGTGTACATGGCTTAAGCCTTCCCATTAAAAAAAAGAAGAGAGAACAAAAAGAATAAAAGAGTTTTGGCTGTTGTTAAAGTTATACTTTAACTCTTAACTGAATCTTATGCCTAAACTTAACTTATGACCAAAAAGTAATTTAGCTCCTTAAAAATGTCCTAAAACTTGAAAATTACTTTACTGGTACCAAAAACGCCCTAAACCATATCCTATGCAGCCTATATCTTGGCATTCATACAGTAGTGGCCTCCCTCTGCTCCTGGCCTCCTTACTAGACAGAGAAGTAACCTGACAAGGTCATCTGTCCACTTATTCCCTGTACACACAATATTTTTTTCCGATGAAAAAAGTCAGATGGTGTGTGTGGGTCCCATCGGACTTTTTTCCATCGGTGTAAAAAAAGAAAACATGTTTTAAATTTTTCCGATCGTCTCTGTGGAACTCCATCGGAGAAAAATCCACGCATGCTCAGACTAAATTACAAGACAGTAAAACTAGCGTTCGTAATAGAGATAGCACATTCGTCATGCTGTAACGGACTGAAAAGCACAGATACTGAAAAGCACGAATCGGCTAACACCAAACTTTTACTAACACGCGGTAACACAAAATCACCAAAAGCAGCCCAAAGGGTGGCGCCATTGGATTTGAGCTTCCCATTTATAGTGCCGTTGTACGTGTTGTACGTCACGGCGTTTTGGGCGGACTGAATTTTGTCTGATGTGTGTGGGCAAGACTGATTAAAGTCAGCTTCATCGGAATTCCGACTGAAAATTCCATCGGATTTTATTCCATCAGAAAACCGATCGTGTGTACAGGGCATTACTCTTCTCTCTCCTTTGGTGTTCCATGTCAACATATTTGCTCTCAGTGCTGAACCTGCTTCACCAATCTAAGTGATGCTGAATACGGATTGCCAATTCCAAGTCAAATTCAGGTACTGTACTTATACTAGTTGCATTGAAAAAAATAACAATGCTGCATTCATTTATGTATTGTGTGTCTGTTTGGAGTTCAGCTATAAGGATTTTAATTAAATGAGATTACCGCTGTTCTGGAGCTGATGAAATTTATACTTCCTTACATCATTTTGTAACTCATTGATTTTTATTTTTGTTTGGCTCTTTTTCTGGTCTAAAAGGTTGTAAGTTATAATTGAAATATTATGTACCAAGATGTTATAATTATTTTTCTGGAAAATTTAGGTGTGGCTTTCTTTAGACATACTAAAACCTTTCAAATGTATTCCACCCAATTTGGCCCACAGTTTTCATTGAGTTTGACATGCCTGCCTTAGACCCATGGTCAATATATAGTTAATGTTTCCTGTATGAGGATGTCAAATTTAATAAGAATCATTATGCTACAGGCTTTTCTTTGATCGGTGCCTTATGATTTGGTAGTCATTTACATTTTTCTTGAATATGTTTGTCAATGACCTAAATGTGATTTTTATAAAACCTTGTTTTGACAAACCTATTCTTTTCTTCCCAAGTACCTTTCATTTTAAATAATAAGAGTTTGTCGAAGGTATGGTGAATGACTGTTTGTCGGCAAATTAATTGTGCACTGGTAAAGCGTAGTCAACTCAATCTACAAACACAGAGCAGAATGCCAATGATAACTGATGTGATTGAAGTCTCTTGACTAAAATATTGTTTTTGCCATTGTTTTGCACAGATGGCAATGGTAATTAATATTGTGCTTTCAGCATTTGTGGAATTCCAGATGACAGAATTTGCAGATTATGTAATAAATAGCTAAGTTATGGGACATAAAAATGCTTTATGGCAAGACATCCATGCATCAAATCAAGCTTCCTGTTGGCGATGGCACTTTAAATTCTTAAATACTTTAATAAGTTCTGTTGTTGCTAAACACAAATGGGCCATCTAAAGGCACAGCAAAAGTATTTAAAACGTAATTCTCGCAAAACGCCTTTTAACGGCAATATACCATAGAAATCATTTGTCTCATTTCATCACAGGAAGAACTGAACATTGCTACAGAGAATGTCTTAATTAGCCAGATACTACATTGAATTTTAATGAATCTACAATAATTGCTGAAAACAATTGTGCACATCAGGAATTTTAAATATGGCTATTTCTGGTAGCCTTACCAAACTAGCAAAAAAAAAATCGACATCAAATAAATGTAATTTTTTAACAGATGGCCTTGAAAGTTCTTTGAATGAGTATAGAATAAAAATGTGATCAGTCTGGTGCCGCGTACACACGCTCAGTTTTCTCGTCGGGAAAACTGTCATGTTTTCTCTTGGACGAGAAAAACAGCCGTGTGTAGGCTCTCCAGCAGTTTTCACGACGAGAAAACCGCAGAGAATCACGACGAGAAAATTTAGAACATGCACTAAATTTTTCTCGTCGCGAATCGCTGCGTTTTTTTTCCTCTGCAGTTTTCCCATAGGGAAACACTGCTAGGGAGCCTACACACGGCAGGTTTTCTCGACCAAGAGTAAACCTGTCGTGAAAAACGGCCGTGTGTACACGGGGGAAAAGGGGACCACGCCGGTCCTTGTTTTTCCTGTCGGGTTTCGAGGCCGTATTTTCACCGCCAAAAAACTTGATCGTGTGTACGCAGCATAAGTGTGTGTTTGGGGAGAGTATACAACTGTAAAGAAATATGGTCTTATGAAACAGTAATTGACATAAAATGTATGCATAGCCAAGGAAATGTATATTCAGATGAGTCCACGAGGAAGATAAAGAGACTTGGGAGATTTACTCGGCTATGCAGCATAAGGCTTCTGGATCGCTGTATGTTGCATTGTTCAATAAACCTCCTGATTGATCTTACCTTCCATGTGGATTCTTTTGTGTATATGTTTCATAGAATACAGCTTAGCTTGGCAAGCCTGTAGAGTCAGTGGCATAAGAGTGAGTGGATGGGGACTGGGTCCCTGTTTGGCAGCAGAATGGGGAAGTATTAGAACTACTGTTAAGTTTTTTTGTTTGTTTTTTTACTGTCTTTATTTGACCTAATGACCACCTAACCCTGACTGGCAGGAACCCTTAAATAGTTCAATGGCATTCATATGGCTCTGAATGTCTGCTGGAGAGTACATCTCTACCACTCTACCTACTAACTTTGCACAGGAAGAACACCTATACCTGCTGTATCATTATTTTCAACTCCCAGGTCTTGCTGGTCACCAGTTCAGCCTTCTCAGAGCTAGCCTCTTATATACTGTCTCTCTCACAAGACAATCAGCTTCCTTTCCCTTGCACCTTAATGCCCCTGGCTCCTTCACTAGCCTCCAGCCACCAAGAACCTACTGGGATGATTCTTATGGCATAAAGGAATCCAGCACAGACCTTCAGGTCTCATACACCTGTAAATCTGCTTATGATGTAAAAAAAAAAAACAGAAAAGAAAACTTTTAAAATGTCTTTAAGGTCTACACACAGAGACTTTACCATTCAACACAGTTGGATTGTGCATATAGGTAGCAGAGCCCAAAAGCCAGATTTTCTTATCATAGCGATCAACCACATAATTATTTCCATCTTCAGTAGAGCAGTCACCTTAAGTGCCGGTTCACACTTGTGCGAGTTGATACCGAACGCGATGCGTCAAACACAAACTAGATTCGCATGTCATCCAAAAAGTAATTGTTTTCAATGATGGTGGTTCACATCTATGCGTTGCGATTCCTCTCCGAATGCGATGCGATGAAAAAAAGGGTCTTGTGCGAGTTTAGACCGCTGCGTTGCGAATTTAGTCTCCATAGACATCAATGTAAATCGTTCTGGAATCGCATTGGTGGTTCACATATGTGCGAATACTTCACCTCCAGCTCCTCCTTCCAGTTCTGCCCCCTCACTTCCTGTTTCCTGTCTCGTGTCCATATGTAAACAGAGAAGATGGCCCCAAGGCGCCGGAACACCATTGATAATGAGGAGCTCATCAGGCTTGTCCGTGACAGGCCTTATATATGGGACAGCCGGATTGAAGAATACAAAAATCATGCCCGGAAGAGCAGAGGCTGGGTTGAAATTTGTCAATCTCTGTATGCAGACTGGGATGACTTCACACCTCATGTTCGCAAAATTAAACGTAAGTACATTCCTATTTATTCATCCCACTGACCACCAATGTAAGGACATGTATCCCACTGACCACCAATGTGAGGGCATGCATCCCACTGACCACCAATGTAAGGTGACCACCAATCCCACTGACTACCAATGTGAGGGCATGCATCCCACTGACCACCAATGTAAGGTGACCACCAATCCCACTGACTACCAATGTGAGGGCATGCATCCCACTGACCACCAATGTAAGGTGACCACCAATCCCACTGACTACCAATGTAAGGGCATTCATCCCACTGACCACCAATGTAAGGACATGTATCCCACTGACCACCAATGTAAGGTGACCACCAATCCCACTGACCACCAATGTGAGGGCATGCATCCCACTGACCACCAATGTAAGGTGACCACCAATCCCACTGACTACCAATGTAAGGGCATGCATCCCACTGACCACCAATGTAAAGTGACCACCAATCCCACTGACCACCAATCCCACTGACCACCAATGTAAGGGCATGCTTCCCACTGACCACCAATCCCACTGACTACGAATGTAAGGTCATGCATCCCACTGACCACCAATGTAATGTTGTGGGATGATATTGCATGCTCAATATGTTGACACAAAGCAGAAAAAATACATGTACACACTGTTGAACAATAAAACATTATCACATTTATTGAAAAAAGTAAAAGATATGAGACGATGCAGCATTGACTGGTAAAAAAGTTATTGATCTTTATGCAATGGCATCAAGCTGCCATGATACTTGACCGGCAGGACTCATAAAGAAGTCAGTAAACTTCTCACGGACGCTGGCCCCTCTGTAATTGCCCCTTGTATGTGTCCAATCTGCGCCTTCCATCTCATCCAACAAAGAGTCCTCGAAAAGGTATCCATCTCTTTCCCGCACAAAATTGTGAAGTGCACAGGCAGCTTTTACGGCAATTATGGCGTTTTCCATGTTTAGAGTAATTGGGGTGTGCAGAAATCGCCATTTGTTTGCCATGATTCCGAAAGTACACTCCACAACTCTTCGGGCTCTTGTTAGCCGATAGTTAAAGACACTTTTCTCCACAGACAGTGACCTGTTGGCATATGGCCTTAGCATTTTTTCCGAAAGAGCGAAAGCCTCATCACCGACAAATATTAAAGGGAGAGAGGGTTCAGATGTTCCAGGGAGTGGTCGTTCATTTGGGAGGTCCAGTGTGTTCTCCCGAATCATTCTTCCAAAACTAGAGTGGGAAAAAATGCTGGAGTCAGAACTACTCCCATAAGAACCAATGTCTATGTATGTGAACGAGTAGTTTGCATCAGCCACTGCCAGAAGCACGAAAGAAAAATATTTTTTATAATTAAAATATTTTGTCCCACTACCGACTGGCCTAACAATTCTGATGTGCTTTCCGTCGATTGCCCCCACACAGTTAGGGAAGTTGCAGCGATCCCAAAATAACTGAGCTTTGGAGTTCCATTCGTCTTTGTTTGGTTTTCTCATGACCACATCTCTTAAGACCTCCCAGATGGCCATACAGGTGTCCCGTACAATTGTGCTGACCGTAGATTTTCCCAGTTTGAACTCGTATTGCAAGCTGGCAAATGAATTTCCCATTGCTAGGTACCTGTAAAAGATAGAAAAATAATTAGTGTTATTTTTTTTTTACAGAAGGACTCATATGCACTAGGTGGCGGAGCCTTAAAGACACACTTCAGAGACACCAGAGACTGGAGCGTGAAGCAAGGAGTGGGTCTGGTGCCCCCCCAAAGCGTCCCTACGCCTTCGCCAGATACATGGATTTTTTGAGGCCTGTTCTAGAATTGAGGAAGTAAGTTATCATTTATGAATCGGTCACTCTACCATCTCTATCTAATTATCCTGTCCTAGCCCTAACCTTTACTTCTCCCCTTATCTTTTTATTTATTTTAAAAAAAGACTTCTAATTTTTGTATTGCAGCACAGAAGCAAGTTGGGAGGAGGAGGAGGAAGAGAAGGAGGAGGGGGAGGAGCATGCTGCTACTGTTGACGTTGATGAAGGAGTATCATTTGCTAGCTCAAATCATGAGGATTTAGCTATGGAGCTCCAGGGTGAGATGATTGAGGTTAACGAGTCCTCTTCTCATGAGCTGGATAACGAGGATACAGACGTTTCGACACCTTCCAGCAGAAGGCAAAGACAGGCATCTACTTCCCGCAGAAAGCAAAGCTGCAGGGCAGCTGAACAGGTTGAAGACCAAGACCAGACCAAGAAATTGCTACACATTGTGTCAGGGATCACTGAACAAATTGATGCCCAGCGATGCCCTCATACAATGTTTGCCATTAGTTTGGTGCCTCTTCTGAAACAGGTCTTGCCAGACTATTACTTTGATATGAGGATTGCAGTGGAACATTGCATCCATTCATTTACTGTGCCACGCCATGTTTCTGTGCCAACGCACCAGAGTCTTTCTACTGCTTCAAACACTGCACCAAACCCTTACCCCTCTAGTTTTGCGGAACCCACTAGCATCTATGAGACCCCCAGATCACGAATCCCATATCCCATTCCTTCACCAGTTGCCTCAGTAATTTCACCCCAAATACAACCGCCGATATTAGTAGACCAATGGATATGAGACCACTTGAGTCAACATCTTACCATGTGCCATCACAAAACAGACCACAACAGCTCTACGAGCAAATACCGTCCGTGGCAAAGCAATTTCCACCTGTAGCAAGACCAATGGAACAGCACAAACCGCTAATTCAAAATCCTTATCTATATCACAATCAGTCGATTGAAGTTGCCTCTAATATGCATATGCCCTATAGACAATATGGGCCCCCAAGTGTACCACCGGATACCGAGATATCCCCACCTGTGCCATTGAGGAAATATCCCTCAACACAAGATGAAGCCTTGCTAACACCACCAAGCTCTTCAACACTACAACGGCATGATTTCAACAAGCCTGGTGAACATAGTTCACCAAGTTTTTTGAATTTGTAGAGGACTACCTGCTAATTTCACTACCAACTTCATGTGGAAATTCAATACTTTCTTAGTAAACGTTATGTTTTTTGTTAAATTATATATCCTATTTTGAATATCTCAGGGAAAAAGAGACGGAGAGAAAAAAAGGTAGTGGGGAAAGTGGAGATGAAGATGCGAGGAAGGGAGGATGAGAGAGTTGGATATGACAGGGAGGATAAGGTGGAGAGGTAGAGTTAGTAAACTTTTGTAAGTTAGAATTAAAGTTACTTTAAGTTAAAGCTAGACAGTGAGAGCAAGTTATAGAGTCAGAGGAAGTTAGAGAGTCAGAGGAAGTTAGAGAGTCAGAGGAAGTTAGAAAGTCAGAGGAAGTTAGAAGGTCAGAGGAAGTTAGAAGGGCAGAATAAGTTGTAGAGGCAGAGTAAGTTGGTGAGGTAGAGGAAGTAAGAGAGGCAGAGGAAGTTACAAAGTTAGAGGAAGTTGTAGAGGCAGAGAAAGTTGTAGAGGCAGAGAAAGTTGTAGAGGCAGAGAAAGTTGTAGAGGCAGAGAAACTTGGAGAGTCAGAGGAAGTTGTAGAGGCAGAGAAAGTTGTAGAGGCAGAGAAAGTTGTAGAGGCAGAGAAACTTGGAGAGTCAGAGGAAGTTGTAGAGGCAGAGAAAGTTGTAGAGGCAGAGAAAGTTGTAGAGGCAGAGAAAGTTGTAGAGGCAGAGAAACTTGGAGAGTCAGAGGAAGTTGTAGAGGCAGAGAAAGTTGTAGAGGCAGAGAAAGTTGTAGAGGCAGAGAAACTTGGAGAGTCAGAGGAAGTTGTAGAGGCAGAGGAAGTTGTAGAGGCAGAGAAAGTTGTAGAGGCAGAGAAAGTTGTAGAGGCAGAGAAAGTTGTAGAGGCAGAGAAACTTGGAGAGGTAGAGGAAGTTAGAGAGTCAGAGGAAGTTGTAGAGTCAGAGAAACTTGGAGAGTCAGAGGAAGTTGTAGAGGCAGAGAAAGTTGTAGAGGCAGAGAAAGTTGTAGAGGCAGAGTAAGTTGGTGAGGTAGAGGAAGTTAGAGAGGCAGAGGAAGTTGTAGAGTCAGAGAAACTTGGAGAGTCAGAGGAAGTTGTAGAGGCAGAGAAAGTTGTAGAGGCAGAGAAAGTTGTAGAGGCAGAGTAAGTTGGTGAGGTAGAGGAAGTTAGAGAGGCAGAGGAAGTTAGAAGGTGATGGAAAAAAATGCATAGTGTGTTTAAAAAGTAAAAAAAAAGTGAAGGAGAGTGTTGTCTCCTCTTTATGTTGTTCTTGATATGTAAGAAAAAATTTGAAAGTTTCTCCAATGGTTGGTGCAAAGCATGTAGTCGCAAACTGATTAGAAGTTTTTGAAAAAAATAAATAAAATACTTATTTTGGAAGACAATTTTATTGTGATTTATGTCTGCATTCTTTGCATTCCTATAGCTTACTATGGTGCATAGCATAAAATTCACAAAGTATATCGATGAAATTTACCTTAATGTTACAAGCAACCTTTCCGCTGGCTCCACACTTTTCCGAAAGGTGGTGTTCTGATACTCCAATCGTGTACCAAGCAACCAAAGTAATTCATCAAAACTAAGAAATAAAACCACAAAACCAATGTAAGCGACAAGTTAAAGCCCATACAAAATGACATGGTAAGAGGCAAGAGTACTAGTGAAAGGATAAAAGAGATGGAAAGTTGGATTGGTGGTCATTGGGATTGGTGGTCAGTGGCATTGGTGGTCAGTGGGATGTATGCCCTTACATTGGTGGTCATTGGGATTGGTGGTCAGTGGCATTGGTGGTCAGTGGGATGTATGCCCTTACATTGGTGGTCATTGGGATTGGTGGTCAGTGGCATTGGTGGTCAGTGGGATGTATGCCCTTACATTGGTGGTCAGTAGGATTGGTGGTCATTGGGATTGGTGGTCAGTGGCATTGGTGGTCAGTTGGATTGGTGGTCATTGGGATTGCCCTTACATTGGTGGTCAGTGGGATTGGTGGTAATTGGAATTGGTGGTCAATGGTATGCATGTCAGTGATAGATAGAAAAAAAGGAGGGAGGAGGACAAGGAAGTGGGGTACAGGTACTAACCTATTTACTGACATCCGGGAATAGTTGAAGAACTTCTCCTCATGCTGCCTGAGATGATTGTAGAGGATCCTAAACTGACCTCTCTCTTCCCTATTTAGAATAATTGGATGGACCCAATATCTTCTTGTACTCATCAGTCTCTTGGTCCTCCTCCTCCTCTTCCTCCGGGCTTTGTCCATCAGTACTGCAGCAGTAGCAGTAACAACTGCTGCCACTATCAACGGGACATGATGAAACATAATGACCAAAAAACAAAATCCTCACTGACTACTCACAAAAACCACACTCCTCCAACGACAATACTCTCCCCACAAGAGAAAACAGGGAAAGCACAGGAAGTTAACACCCATTTTTTTCTTGGTTTTTCAATTGGCCTGAGCAGAAATCGCATCTGTGCCTAATTTACATTGTAAGCGCATTACATTCGCATTGGATTCGCATTGCTATCGCGCTGGTAATTAATAAACAAACAATGAAAAAAAAACCCCTCATAATCGCATCGCACAAGTGTGAACCGGCACTAAAAGAGAAGTATGGGCTTTTAAAAACAAACAAACAAACATTATACTCACCTAGGTGAATGCAGCATCGATCTGATGATGCATCTCCCCCCGTCGGCTCTGTAATGAGATCTGTGAGAGCTGATCACTCATTTCCTCCCCTCCGCTCTGAGCAGAGAGCCATGATTGTCAGTCTCTGGCTCTCTGCTCTGCCCCTACAGCACTCACTGGAGCACTGGGCTGTGGAGGGGGTGGGAGGGGCTGGCTCAGGTTCTCATCGGGTCACTGAGAGGCTGTGCCAGGTGCTGCTCTAGGCTTCTGGGTGAATCCACCATATGGTTGGGATCTTTTCACAGCCTAGGCCAGCTCTGTGACATCAGCAACAGTGATCTTTAGCCCACTGTTGGCTGAAAACGGATCACAGGAGTGCAGACAAACTGCGCTCCTGTGATCCATGTGAGAGGCATAGCCAAAAAAGCATTGGCTATACTTTTCCTTTAAACATTATTATAGCATTCTACGGCAGATTATAACCTGCAAAGTGAGAAAATATTCTTTGTAAAAGAGATGATCCTAGCAGAGGAGTGATAATGTAGGCAACAAAGATGGTATGATTGAAATCCAACCCATACACTACATGACTAGACTAACAAGGGAATCGAGTTCTTATAGCCCTGATTTTACCATACCGGCATTGTCCTTAAAATTATCTCATGGGTGGAAAAACCCCCAGCTATAGCTGGGCCTGTGATAGTTTTCCTGTTAATCTCCCCTATGTACCCCCCCCCCCCCCCCATGAATTTGCACAGAAGGAATTTCTACAGCTTACTAGATATCAGATGTTTACCTATCCATAAAAAGGCATTTTGGATAAGTATACTATTTTAACTGATAAATGCACACTTAACTTAACGGAAAAAAATATATTGTAAGTAGATAGTCTTAGGCCACGTACACACGACCGGTTTTCTAGGCAAAAAACGACAAGAAAACTGCCGGGAGAGCTTTCTTGCCAAGAAAACCGTCTGTGTGTACGCGGGTTTCAGTTTTCTCATCAAGAAAACTTCCCAGATTCCCCGACGAGAAAAAAGACGACCTGCGGTCTTTTTTCTCGTCGAGAATCTCGTCGGCCTGTTTCTCGACGAGAAACCCGAGCGTGTGTACACTTACCTGTCGCCGCGGAAACCCGCGCATGCTCGAAATGACTTTGACGCATGCGCGGTAGCTTCCTAGGCATAGGCATAGGGTGTAGCAAGATGGCGGCGACGGCATTGAATGTGACGAGCGCACGCTTGTCGTAGTTGATGACGTCACCACGTTCGTGCCATTCAAAAGAATGGCGGTTCTTTTGAATCGTACGTGTGTACACTCGGCCGGGACAAGTTTCTTGTCAAGATTCTCGTCAGGAAAAACAAAGTTTTTTTCCTGACGAGAATCTCGGCCGTGTGTACGAGGCCTAAGTCTGTAGGGTTTAATATTGAATTGGCCCACCCATTGCAGCTATAACAGCTTCAACTCTTCTGGGAAGGCTGTCCACAAGGTTTAGGAGTGTCTATGGGAATGTTTGATCATTCTTCTAGAAGCGCATTTTTGAGGTCAGGCACTTATGTGGACCAGAAGGCCTGGCTCGCAGTCTCCGCTCTAATTCATCCAAAAGGTGTTCAATCGGGTTGCAATCAGGACTCTGTGCAGGCTAGTCAAGTTTCTCCACCCCAAACTCGCTCATCCATGTCTTTATGGACTTTGCTTTGTGCACTGATCCAAATCATTTGGTGTAGGGGGGATTATGGTGTGGGGTTGTTTTCAGGGGTTGGGCTTGGTCCCTCAGTTCCAGTGAAGGGAACTCTTAAGGCTTCAGCATACCAAGACATTTTGGACAATTTCATGCTCCCAACTTTGTGGGAACAGTTTGGGGTTGGCCCTTCCTGTTCCAACATGACTGAGCACCAGTGCACAAAGCAAGGTTCATAAAGGCTCATCAAGGCCCCAGCTACCCTAAGGCTGGGGGCACTATTCTGAGAGACTTCAAGTTAAGGAAGGGGAATTTCACTAGTGTGGCAAGTTCACAAAGTGACTGACTTTGAGGGAGGTAGCCAACTACCCAGGGACTTGTGAGTACAGACCTGAGCAGGATGTGGGTGAATGCTGCTATTGTTTACCCCCTCTTGCACAAAGACAGAGAGGTTCACCCAGCCTGGTACATTGCTTTTGGTGCTGCTCATTCCCAGAGCCGTTGCTAAGGGACTTTTCTAAGGAGTATCTGTAAAAGAACAAATGGTGTCTTGCTTGCCTCTGGCTACTGTTTTACACTTTGAAGTATCCCACAGCTCTTTATGCTTTATCCAAGTTTTACTGCAATAAACTTTAAAAGCAACTCTGTTGGGAAAGATAACCTGGGACAAGACAGAGGGACCAGCCAAAGGGTCAGTGCTACATATATATAACATATATTGCTTATTTTTAGTTTTGCATACCTTCAATTTTCACCATTTTGCAAACAAGCACAACTTAAAATGTACAAATATTTGTTATTTAATACCTCAATACAGTTTTAGATTTAGTAGGAATTTTGTAAGTTTTGCTGTGTCCAAAAATGTGTCAAAAGTGTCCAATGTGTCCGCCATAATGTCGCAGCCCCGATAAAAATCGCTGATCATCGCCATTACTAGTAAAAAAAAAAATAATAATAAAAATGTCATAAATCTATCCCCTATTTTGTAGACGCTATAACTTTGGCGCAAATCAATCAATACACGCTTATTGCGATTTTTATGACCAAAAATATGTATAAGAATACATATCGGCCTAAACTGAGGAAAACATTTGTTTTAAAAAAAAAAAAAAATTGGGGATATTTATTATAGCAAAAAGTAAAAAATATTGTGTTTTTTTTCAAAATTTACGCTCTTTTTTTGTTTAAAGCGCAAAAAATAAAAACTGCAGAGATGATCAAATACCACCAAAAGAAAGCCCTATTTGTGGGGGGAAAAAAGGACGTAATTTTTTTTTGGTACAACGCAATTGTCAGTTAAAGTAATGCAGTGCTGTATCGCAAAAAATGGCCTGGTCATTGAGCAGCCAAATCTTCCGGGGCTGAAGTAGTTAATAATGATTTTAGTGGGCCTAAAAAATCAATAGCATATTCTTTTTATTCTACTGGTCCTATGCCTTCAGAAAATGTATGATTTGTGGGGTCTTTTCCAAACTTAGTGGTTGTAAACCTGTACTTATAACCAGTGAAGTGAGCAGCATTAGGTGATACACAGAGATTAAACAAATCCTCCTGCATAAGTTGTATCTGTGTATCTGCAGCCATATCTTCAGTAGATTGTTCTGAAAACACAAAGATGAAATGATTTCTCCTCAGTTCTAGGAGCAGGGGGCGGGGATCCGAAGTTTTTACAGAGCCGACAGCTCTAAACCCCAATTGGATGGAAGGAACACACCCCCTGTCACGCAGCACAGAGAACAAGCACAGCTGTGGATATGAGTCACAGGCTGAGTGCTGCAGCTAGCTCCCCTTTATCTTTTTAACACTTGGTGTTGGAAAAAGCTGCTAGAAGTGACATATGTTAATAACAGAAGAACAAGGCAGCAAGGAGAAATAACATTCAGAGATTTGGAGAGAGACAACCACTTTAAATACTGTGCACAGAGTCTGTATAATATTTCTGTTTTCTTTTTTTGTTTTGTTTTTTTGTGAAATAGTACACATTTTATTTCTTGATTATAAACCTTTCTGAGCTTTCTGTCTGTGAAACTCTGGCCTATTGAAATGCTAATAAATATTATACATGGAGTCATGCCGCGTACACACGACCGCTTTTCATGTCAAGAAAAAAAACGTCGATTTTCTCGACGTTATTTTTCTTGTTTCCTCTCAAGCCTGCCTTGCCTACAGACGATCGTGAAAAAAACTGATCTAGCAAAGCGCGGTGACGTCCAACACGTACGACGGCACTATAAAGGGGAAGTTTCATTCTGTTCGCGCCACCCTTTTGGCTGCTTTTGCTGATTTCATGTTACCGCGTGTTAGTAAAAGTTTGGGAAGAGACGATTCGCGCTTTTCAGTCTTCGTGCTTTAAAGATCGTTTTCGGGAGTTCAGTTTGTGCTTGTGGGTTCGTATCTGTCTTTCAGTGCTTGTAGTCAGTTCGTATCTGTTTTTGCAGTGCGTTCTTGTCCGCTCGTTACTGTTTTTCAGCTCGTTCTTCAGAGGCCTTGCTGTTCTTCAGTGCGTTCTTTTAGTTCGTTCTGATTAGACGACCGTTTTGAAGCAATGTTGCGGGTACGTTCTTGTCGCCGAGATCGTGCTGTGCTTGCTGCTGGGCTTGTTGCTTTGTCCCAGATCCGGTCCATGAGGAGGGTGAGGAGGAGTTCATGGACCAAGAATTGGTTGCTCCAGAGGGACCAATTATGTCATATGCCTCTGCTGCGGGAGATCCGGGAGAATAACCCTGATGATTTCAGGAATTTTCTTAGGATGTCTGACCCCGTTTTTCAGCAGCTCTTGGCTTTGGTGTCCCCCTATATCACCAGGCAGGACACCGTTATGCGGGAAGCCATTACTGCTGAGCAGAGGCTCATCGCCACGTTGCGATACCTTGCGACTGGGAGAAGCTTGCAGGACCTCAAGTTCTCGACAGGCATCTTCCCCCAGGCTCTGGGCGTCATTATCCCAGAAACCTGCTCTGCCATTATCCAAGTCCTTCAGAAGGACTATATTAAGGTATGTTTTCTCCTTTATAAACATCACAATCTATGTTTTTTTATGCTTGATAATGTATAGTATATTTTGAACTGTCTCTAATTACCATGATTTGAATATGCTGTGAATGTCCCCTTTGTCCCCCTGCATGTTGTAAGCTTTGAATATTCTATGTTTTTTGGCTACATGCATATTTGTTTTTAAACCAATCTCCAGCATTAGATCCTGGGCCCAAACACACCTAGCCAAGTCAATCCCCATTTTTGTTTTTGACGCTCCATTGTAGTGCTTAGATTGCCTGATTCCCCCCCCCCCTAATTCTTTGATTTTTGTCTAATCTACCCAAATAAATTACATAGTACTATAGATTTGAATTATGATGTCCCCAACTCATCTCAACCCCTCCACCCTCTAAAGAATTTCACAGGTCCATCAGAGTGGGTGATGTTTTTGTTGCTTATTTTTCTATCTTATTCAAGCGGACCTCCATCCAAAATTTTGGGGGTCCGCTCATCGTAACCCTCCCCCGGTGTCAAAATTGACACCTTTCAGGGGGGAGGGGGGTGAAGATACCTGTTTAAGCCAGGTATTTTCACCCACATCCGGGAGTCATCTCTGCGGCAAATCTGCCTGAGCCAAGTCACTTCCCGCAGAAGACCCGTAGTGTTCTTGGAAACACTTGTCTCACAGAACACAGGAGGACCAGTCTGAACTGCGCAGCGCTTCTCGTGCATGTGCGTTTGGGAACCGGGCAGTGAAGCCGCAAGGCTTCTCTTCCTGGTTCCCTCACCGAGGATGGCAGAGGGGGCAGCAGAGTGATGAGCAATTGTTCGTCCTCTGCTGCGGACGTTGCTGGACTCCAGGACAGGTAAGTGTACAATTAGCAAACCTCTGCAGCTGCTGTAGCTGGAGCTGCTGTGTTATTTTATAGTATTTTGGCTGCATAGCTCCGCTCTAAAATCCTCCTTCCAAATTAATGCTATACTGATGTTTTGCCCAGAGTGTTTTGGGCTAACATGCTTGCAATGTATAGGTAGTAAAGTATATTAATTTTTTTGTTCCTTTGACTCCACAGTTACCATCGACGCCACAGGAATGGCAGAATGTGGCATCTGATTTTTCTCAGCGGTGGAACTTTCCCAACTGTGGAGGAGCCATTGATGGCAAGCACGTCCGCATCGTGCCACCAGCCCATTCTGGCTCGTTTTTTTATAATTATAAAGGCTTCCACAGTATTGTGCTCATGGCGGTGGTGTCTGCCAACTATGAGTTTCTATTTGTTGATGTTGGGAAAAATGGGCGGATGTCTGATGGTGGTGTTTTCGCCCAGACCGAGTTTGCAGACCGGCTTCTTTCAGAGGACCTGGCATTGCCACCTGCTGAAGATAATGAACATGGCCTCCCGTTTGTGTTCCTGGCAGATGAGGCTTTTGCGCTTGGACCACATTTGATGAGGCCTTTTCCCCAAAGGTCCCTCACCCCTGAGAGGAGGGTATTTAATTATCGTCTGGCCAGAGTGCGAAGGGTGGTCGAAAATGCCTTTGGCATCATGGCCAGTCGCTTCCGCCTTTTTCTGACTGCGATAAACATGACGGAGTATAAATGGAACCATTTGGTCATGTGCTGTTGCATACTGCACAATTTTTTACTCAAAAACTCAAACAATTATCTAGCTACAGTTGACCTTCAGGGCACACAGTGCTTGGATGGACCATTGGCAGCCCAGTTAGCTGGCCCTACAGGCTTGGCCCCCCAAAGCGGCCGTGATGTGCGGCAACGCTATCTAGAATATTTTATGGGTAGGGGGGCCATTGCAATGCCTGATCATTTTTAAACCAATTTTGGTCATAATAAAAAATAATGTACTGGAAACATCTTGTTTGCTTTTCTTTTGTTGTATTTGTTCTTTCTCCTAGGTCAGTGATGGTGAACCTTGCCACTCCAGATGTTTTGCAACTCCATTTCCCATGATGCTCAACTACACTGCAGAGTGCCTGAGTAACATTAGAAATGTAGTTCCAAACCATCTGGGTTGCCAATGTTCACCATCACTGTCCTCGGTTATACTAGTGCAGTTGTAGTCCCATGTTTTTTCCTAACAAGTAAATTACAATCATTTATAGAGTCTAAACACACACATTTTTTTAGGGGGGGGCAACATTGATATAAGAAGCCACACATTGTTTAGTGATTAAATTTTTTTATAGGAGTTTAAAAATGTTCACGTTTGTATCAAAATATACCCCAATTATTTTTGGGAATTTTTTTTTTTCTCTTTTTACAACTCAGTACAAAAATGTACAACACGAACAATATACCTTTATAGAAATAAAAGATTTCCCCCCCCAAAAAAATAAATTTTTTTGTAGAATATATACAAGTTTTACACCCTCCCAAGAATATGCTCTAGTTTTTTCAGTCTTTTCTCCATGATTTTGTTGGTTTGGCACATCTGGAACAGGTTGTCTTTTATCTTTTCAACCTCCCGAGAGCAGACCCTCACTTGTTTCAGCAACATCTGGGCAGTGGCTCTGGTGAAGGTTGTTGGTGCCGCAGGCATTAAAGTCCCTTGAAGTAGTGAAAAGAAAACGTCTTACTAAATATACAGGCCAACATCTATTACCTGAGGCTGTGGTGTATGACACTGACCTGGTGAGTTGCCATTTCCCTCTTCTGCCACATCCTGCGGTAGTGGGTCTTGAGTTGGTGGTGCGGGGTTTGCAGCCTTGTGTCTCTTAGCTCTTTGAAGCCCTAGGAGATATAACCAAAAGGTAGACTTGTGTAACTAAATATATTTTGGCGTGAAAGAGGAATATTAATCATTCTTGGGAAGTGTGTTACAATTGTATTAGTGATAATTTTTTAGGAGATGAACACATGATTGTATCCATTTCCCAAGATGGTAGATTAATCTCTTTTGGTCATGTTTCACACATGGAAACACAGACACCAGGTATCCACTGGATCACCTGTGTGTGACACCATCAAAAGGTTGTTCTTGTGGCCCACACTTGTGCTAATGAGTCCAGATGTGTAAGCAGCTGCTGAGCATACTCTTGTAAACGTACACTGAATCTAGTTACATTAGCCAAATCTAATTACCAACAACTACACAAACATGTTTATAATTACTTCTCACATAAACATTTCATGATGTCCTGTTTCATGTTCTTGGGCACAAGAATCCAACGTTGAAATCCTCGTTCAATACCACCCAAACGATGTTTTGGTGGTATACATTGCTAAAAACATTTGAACATGCCTATTATTTTAGGATTGATAAAATGTCGTTCGAACAATGAATCGGGCGAAAAGCTTGTGATTGAGTGAACGTTTGAACGACCATTTATACGATCGATTCGTGTGCCCAAAAACATGAAACATGACATTTTTAACTGTACTACATACATTATTTTAAAAGCACATGCAACACCACGTTATTACCAAAAATCACATTTAATGTAGATCTACTTACTTTTTTTGATGACTTTTTTAATCTTTTTATATTGATCCGGCTCACGCAACTTAATGTCCGACCATCGTTTCCGGATCTGTTCCCGCGACCTGCGAACACCAAATTTCTGAAACAGCGCTTTGACCACTTTATCCATGATCTTGGACTTCACTTGATTTGGCTTTTTGTAGGGCCCATGTTTGGCGTCATAATCATCCCGGAGCAATATGGTGACCATCTCCACCATCTCCTCAAAGCTCATGTTAGTGGCTTTATACCTTCTGGGTCGGGGCCTGCTTTCTTCCCCACTTTCCACATCATGTTGGTGATTCGCCGACATGTTTACACTCTCCGTCATTAAGGAGTAGCGAGAAGGGGCGGGGAAAGTAGTGTAACGAACGTCAGGGGCGGGAAAGCGTGCGGAGCGTCACGCATGCGCACTGTATATAACTCCAAAAAACATCGTTGAAAGCGACGTTCAGTGAGTGGAAGAAGGTCGGAGGAGACGAACGTGTAGATCGCGGGTACGTAACATATTTCATACTTGATATGTCGAGGGTTGAGCGGCCCCGAACAGCAAATGTAGTGACCGTACAGACCTTTAAATTTGGCTATGTCCAGGAGCATTAAACCTATAAACATTCATTCACTGTATGTTCGGGGCCGGGGTTGGGCAATATGCATGTAACTTGGCGCTTGCTTCCCATGCTGTTAGTACTGGCCGTGCACAAAGTGTCATTTTTTAATTGTAAATAAACTTTGAAAAGTCAATCGCGGCTCTAAATGAATTCTTGCCTCCCGGCAAATGGCAAGACATTGAAAAGTGAGTTGTACCTGCAAAATTAAAACGTGGGGGTTCCCCCAAATTCGAGTTGCAGGCCCTTCAGGTCTGTCAAGGATTTTAAGGGGAACTCCACCCCCAAATCAGGAAAAAAAAGGGCGTGGAGTCCCCCCCAAAATCCACAACAGACCCTTTATCCGAGCACGCAACCTGGCCGGCCGCAGGGGAAGAGGGGGGGACGAGAGAGCGGCCCCCCTCCCTCCTGAACCATACCAGGCCACATGCCCTCAACATGGGGAGGATGTCCCCATGTTGATGGGGACAAGGGCCTCATCCCCACAACCCTTGCCCGGTGGTTGTGGGGGTCTGCGGGCGGGGGGCTTATCGGAATCTGGAAGACCCCTTTAACAAAGGGGACCCCCAGATCCTGGCCCCCCCCTATGTGAATTGGTAAGGGGTACATCGTACCCCTACCATTTCACGAAGAAAGTGTACAAAATGTAAAAAATGACAGTAGTCAGTTTTTGACAATTCCTTTAATTTTTTGTTTGGCTTTCTTCCATCTTCTTCCTTCTTCTTCTTTTCTCGCTTCGTGTTTCTTCCTCCATCTTCCTCTTCCTCTTCATCTTCCTTCTTCCTTCGGTGTTCTCGTCCGCATCTTGCTCCGGGTTCTTCTTTCTCCGGCCGCTCCGTTTGAATTGGAGGTTCCCGCTGTGGGACGCTCAGTTCATCAGTTCTCCTCTTGGTCCGGCGACCCCGCCCCCCTCTGACGCACAGAGATTTCACAGGTACTTTCCCCGTGCAGTCAGAGGGGGGCGGGTCCCCCGGCTCGCAGCAGACCTAGAGGAGAACTGCCTAACTTTGCGTCACACAGCGGGAAACTCCAATTCAAACGGAGCGGCGGGAGAACAAAGAAGAAGCCGAAGCAAGATGCGGACGAGAAGCCCGAAGCAAGAAGGAAGATGAAGATGAAGAGGAAGATGGAGGAAGAAACTCGAATGCAGAAAAGAAGAAGGAAGAAGATGGTTGAAAAACAATACCAATAATAAAGGAATTGTCAAAAACCGTGTAGTGTCATTTTTTAGATAATGCCATTTTTTAAGGTGAAATGGTAGGGGTATAATGTCCCCCATTACCATTTCACATAGGGGGGGCGGGATCTGGGGGTCCCCTTTGTTAAAGGGGTCTTCCAGATTCCGATAAGCCCCCCGCCCGCAGACCCCACAACCACCGGGCAAGGGTTGTCGGGATGAGGCCCTTGTCCCCATCAACATGGGGACATCCTCCCCATGTTGAGGGCATGTGGCCTGGTACGGTTCAGGACGGAGGGGGGGCGCTCTCTCGTCCCCCCCTCTTCCCCTGTGGCCGGCCAGGTTGCGTGCTCGGATAAGGGTCTGTTATGGATTTGGGGGGGGGACTCCACGCCATTTTTTCCCAGAATTTGGGGGGGAGTTCCCCTTAAAATCCTTGACAGACCTGAAGGGCCTGGTATGGATATTTGGGGGAACCACAATGCTTTCCCAATGTTTGTATCAATGACTTTCCTATGTATTGCAATTGACAGGAGACAACAATTAATTATACCCAGGAGTGAATTTAGTTTTAATAAAAAAAAAAAAAAAATGACACTTGGTGCAGGGACAGTTTGAGGTACTCCTTTATTTTTGGGGAGTCCTTTTATTCCCACGATTTACAGGGCAACATTTACTTCAATGGGGTTTGGGTTCGGGGAAAGTCAGGTCACGAACTCTAGCTTTTTACAAAGTTAGCTAAAAAGAGTTCAACACAAACATCCAGGTGTCCACTCAACTCTATGATGACTGATCAATTGCTACGTTAGTGGCCTATATATGGTGAGAAAGATTTGGAGAAGTCCTGACTGACATTCCTTTTTTTGATTTGGGTTTTGAATTGCAGAGAAAATGAAGGTATTTAAGGACCCAGATTTTATGTTGGAATTCCTGCAAAGATGGAAGAATCTTCCAATTTTATGGCAGACTAAAAATAAACATAATAAAAATAAAGAAGCCAGGAAGAGAGCACTGGAGACCTTGCTGGAATTTGTGAAAACTCAGATCCCCACAGCAACACTACAGGATCTGAACACAAAAATTGGGACCATTAGGGGCACATACCGGGCTCAACGGAATAAAGTGCTAAAATCCCTGCGGTCAGGAGCAGGTGCAGAGGACCGATACATCCCAAATCTGTGGTACTATCAGCACCTGAGTTTCCTGGATGAACACCTGGAATCCAGGGAATCCCTTTCCAGCCTTCCACCCAGAACGACCTCCAGCCTTCCTTGCAGCCAACCCTCCAGCCAACCCTCCAGCCTTCCCTGCAGCCAACCCTCCAGCCTTCCCTGCAGCCAACCCTCCAGCCTTCCCTCCAGCCTTCCCTCCAGCATTCCCTGCAGCCAAGCCTCCAGCCAAGTTGAGGTCTCTTTGGAGGAACAACCTCAAGTCCTGGAGGAGCCTGATTTAAATATTTGGAGCCAGGTATAATATTTCACAAAATATTTAGAGTAATAAAAGTTGAATGTTGTAAAAGTTTGTAAAAAAGTGTGAAAATGTTAAGAGTTATAAAAAAGTGTCTGACATATCAATAGACAGCAGTGGCCAAAAATTAAGGGCACCAAAAAGAAATACACTGGTGTCAGAATGATTCACTTTAATATTTAGTAGCATTCAATTACCAAATGTCATGAGGTGACAAATGTGTGTGAAAGATGAAGGCAAAACTAACTCGATGTACCTTTTTTAAACAGGATGAGGAGACAGGCCCCAGTGGGACACACGAGGAGGCAGGTGCCACTGGAAGCCAGGAGGAGACAGGCCCCAGTGGGACACACGAGGAGGCAGGTGCCACTGGAAGCCAGGAGGAGGCAGGCCCCAGTGGGACCCAGGAAGAGGCAGGCCCCAGTGGGACCCAGGAAGAGGCAGGCCCCAGTGGGACCCAGCACAACACCAGGCCCCAGATCCCTCTGCTGCGGATTCCAGCAAAAAGATCAAGGAGGCTGCTTCAAATGGAGGAGGAGACCCAGGCCCTAATTAGGGAGGCTACTGCTGCACTCCGAGAGCCCCCCACCGCTGCAGAGGGATTTGCTGCCCTTATTGGGGAGAAACTGCCCCAAATGGAACTGGACCAGAGGCTGAAATGTGAAACCCTAATATTGAAGGTGGTCAATATGGGCCTGTTGAACAAACTGAAGGATTTCACAGACGTTGTGGACCTTTCATATTTTTATGCTCAAGTTCCTGCCCCACTCCATGCTCCTGCCCCACTCCATGCTCCTGTAACAGTCCCTGCTCCTGTAACAGTCCCTGCTCCTGTTCCAGACCCTGCTCCTGCTCCAGTCCCTCCTCCACGGACACAGCCTCCAAGGAAGGCTGCAGGGAAGGTCAAACAAAAAACCCGAAAATGAGCCCAGGATATGTGCCTCACATGGGCCCAATTTTTGTCTTCACATGCTTTGGTGTTTGCTGTGGTGATCTGGGTCTGCACTAATTTCAGCAGGGTCTCCAGTGCTGTCTTCCTGGCTTCTTGATTTGTACTTTACATATGGTTTGGTTTTGGCTTACCTTTTAATTTGTTATTAGGCCATAATAAATGGAATTTTTTTTGGAAGATACAAAATGAACATGTGTTTTTCTTCTAAATAGCCAGTTTGTAAGTGAGTAGGCAGGGACAGTGGATAAAAAATTGTGAAATTAACAAGGGACACTAACCTCATTGAGGCCAAATTAGAATAAATAATAATGTTGTGGTAACTTGACACACTCCAAAATAGCAAATAATATGTAAAAACAGTCTAAAATCTAATACCACAAATTAAAATCTAAAAAAATAAATAAAAAAATAATGTAAAAATGTTTGGGTATTTAGGGAGATCTGGCTCACCAAAATAGAGATTAATCATGATAAAACAATAAATACTAAAGAACAAAGATTGTCCTAACTCTGGGAGAATATCAGCAGCAAGAGAATTGGAATATTGCAGCATTAGAACGAAGAAAAGAATGCGCTGCATTAAACGATGTAATAATTTAATGCATGACGAATGTGCCATCTCCATTCCGAACAGTAGTTTTACCAGAACGAGCGCTCCCTTCTCCTCACTTGCTTCTGATCATGCGCGCTTTTTTCACGTCGTTAAAGCCTACACACGATCATTTTTCATGATGAAAAAAATGACGACGTGAAAAACGGCGAGAAAATTTAGAACATGTTCTAATTTTTCGCGTCGTTTTTAATGCCGTTTTTCTCGTTGAAAATAACGACATAAAGCCCACAGACGATCGGTTTTCTCGGCGAAAATAAAAAATGCCGTTATTATAGAAAAGCGGTCGTGTGTACGTGGCATCAGTTCAATATTTCTGTCAGTTTTTCTGTGAAACAAAAATACTCAAAGGTTTCTTGATTATAAACCTGGTTGGTCTCTCACTGTGAAAATGCAGCCAAGTAAAAAATGTTCAATGTTGTGCATTGAGTAATTACAATATTTTTTATTGTTAAGCAGTAAACTGTAATTATATTTATGCCTGGTTTCTCCTTCTGAAACGGAGGTATACTAAAGCAGCTCACATAGTATGCATGTACTGAACAATTGTTCTGGCTTTTTTCAATGAAATCATTAAAACTTCTTGTTTAAAACCTGCCTGGTGCTTCCATGTTAAACGAAGGCCTACTAAAGCTGCTTACAGTGCCTTGAAAAAGTATTCATATCCCTTGAAATGTTCCACAAAAATTTCACTCTCTAGATGTGCAAAGCTGGTAGAGACATCCCCAAAAAGACTTGCAGCTGTAATTGCAGTGAAAGGTGGTTCTACAAAGTATTGACTTAGGGGGGCTGAATACAAATGCACGCCACACTTTTCAGATCTTTATTTGTAATCAAAATTTAAAACCATTTATCATTTTCCTTCCACTTCACAATTATGTGCCACTTTGTGTTGGTCTATCACATAAAATCCCAATAAAATACTAGACATGGGCAATTAGTTTCGTTCCGAATTTGTTTTTTAACTAATTTCGACTAATTCGTTAATTCGGAAATACCTGAATTAACGAGAACTCATTTAACGAATTTTAACGAATATTCGTAAATTTGAATATCCGAAAATTCGTAGATTCGTAAATTCGTACATTCGTAAATTAGTACATTTGTAAATTTGTACATTTGTAAATTCGTACATTCGTAAATTCGTACATTCGTAAATTTGTACATTCTGAAATTTGTACATTCATAAATTTGTAAATTTGTACATTCGTAAATTAGTACATTAGTAAATTCGGAAATCTGAAATAATAATTAACTAATAATAACTTAACTATTACTAACTATTAAATTATAGGTATTGGAATTTCCTTTCAAATTTGGCTGTTAGTGAACTTAACGAAGTTACGAATTGTTTTCCGAAATAATGAATGCCGTATCTAAACAAATGGAACATAATGAATTAATAATAATAATAAACAACAATAATAATAATAAAAACGTTTTATTATTATTATTATTATTAACTATTCATTTGTTCCGTTCCATTTGTTTAGATGTGGCATTTGTTATTTCAGGTTATGCGTAACTTCGGATAAATTTGTATTTGTTACGTTCGCTAACAGCAAAATTTGAAAGGAAATTACAATACCTATAATTTAATAGTTATTTTTTCAGATTTTCGAATTTTCGGGTTTTCGGACATTCGAATTTCGAATTTCCAAATTTCCGAATGTATGAATTTACAAATTTACGAATGTACGAATTTACGAATGTATATATTTATGAATGTACGAATTTACGAATGTATAAATTTACGAATGTACGAATTTACGAATGTATATATTTACGAATTTACAAATTTACGAATGTATAAATTTACGAATGTACGAATTTACGAATGTTTACGAATGTATAAATTTACGAATGTACGAATTTACGAATTTACGAATTGCGATCATAACGAATGACCCGAAAAACGTAAAAAAAAAAAAAAGGAATGAAACGAAGATGAAAACTAACGAATTTTTTGGCAGTGCACATGTCTATAGAATACATTTACATTTTTGGTTGTAACATGACAAAATTTGGAAAATTTCAAGGGACATGAATACCTTTTCAAGGTACTGTACATAGTGTGAATTATGTCTGTGCACTATTTATGTTTTTTCTTCTGTGAAATAATATAATCTAATTTGTATTTCCTAATTATAAAGTTGTCCGGTCTCTCCCTTTTTAATTGTGGTTTAGTAAAAGTGCTTACATGCTGGTTTGTACACTATTTAAAGCGGAGGTCCACCCTGAAATTTTTTTTACACTAAAAATCATAAAAAATAAATAAAAAAATTTATAGAAAAATAAATAAATATATACTCACCCAAAATGCCCGTTGCTATGCGGAAGTCCCCTAATCTGCCTCTAATGTGCCTCTTTCCTTATTCTTGGATTGAGAACTTCCAATTCCTCTTCTTGTGAATGGGGCGCGCTGCCTTTTGGGAACTCTGTGTATCTGTGTATCTGTGAGGTTTCCCTTAGTCAGGATGGAGGAGCCGGGACCTGCCAGCAGCGATCGATTGCCGTCGGGATCACCGACATCACGGGCGAGTAGGACAGGTAAGTGTCCTTATTAAAAGTCAGCAGCTACGCTGTTAGTAGCTGCTGACTTTAAAAAAAAAAAAATCTGTGTGGACCTCCGCTTTAAGGCTGTTGCCTCTCAAATATTTTATTTTATTTATATATATTTTTTTATGTTTCAAATTACAACTTTTTGCTTGGTATATATACATCAAACAACTGACAGATTGTTCAAAAAATGCCTTTTTATTTTTCAGCACCTCACTGCGTCCTTTGAAGGGTGCATCCATCCTTACTCCAGGTTGTTAAAATGATCCTTTCAGTCACAACTCCCCCCACCTCCGTTGCAGTGAAAGTCCTCTCTGACATGATACATGCAGCAGGAGAGTCTAAGGAAGAAAAGAAACAAGGGTGCACCAGCCTAGTGTATTATCATTTAGGATAGATTTTATTTAAAAGAGCATCAATACTACTCACGAGTGTAGCAGAAAAAGTCGCAGTACAATGACGTTTCAGGTTGATGGCAGCTGAAAATGGAGCTCGAAACCACACTCCACAGAAGCACAGCGGATAAGATGAGGGCCACTGCCGGCTTACGCATTTCGAAGCATTACACTTCTTCCTCAGAGCCCAGCAGTGCTTTCACCCTATGTAACACTCTATTTATAGACACATGGACATGTGAGCTCCAGCACAAGCAGAGGGCGGACCCACCCGGGGCCAGGGAAATAAACTCCTCCCACCCCACTACAGATATCTGAAACAGCTGATAGACAACACCCACAGGGTGGTAGCAAAGGAACTGTCCAGACACGATACTCCTACACTGGGTATTGTAGAACCCCTCAACAACTAAATACTGGGACCATGGTTCTCTAATATTTCGATCCATTGCGGCAACGATCTTTGCAATGGCTTATGTAGAACGGGTTGGTATTCATACTGTGTAGAGCTTAGGTGTGGACACTGTATTCTACACCAGCAGGTTAGCTGGTGTTTGGATATGTGTGAGGGAGGCTATGATGGTGCCGCGGGCGTTTGTTAACCACTTAAGCCCCGGACCATTTGGTAGCTAAAGGACCAGAGGTGAATTCAGAATTTTGCACTGCGCTACTTTAACTGTAAATTGTGCGGACATGCAATGTTGTACCCAAACGAAATTTGCGTCCTTTTCTTCCCACAAATAGAGCTTTCTTTTAATGGTATTTGATTGCCTCTGCGATTTTTATTTTTTGCGATATAAACGGGAAAAGACCGAAAATTTTGAAATAAAATGATATTTTCTACTTTTTGTTATAAGAAAAATCGAATAATCTCAATTTTAATCATACATTTAGGCCAAAATGTATTCAGCCACATGTCTTTAGTAAAAAAAATGGCAATAAGTGTATATTTATTGGTTTGCGCAAAAGTTATAGCGTTTACAAACTAGGGTACATTTTCTGGAATTTACACAGCTTTAAATTTATGACTGCCTATCTCATTTCTTGAGGTGCTAAAATGGCAGGGCAGTACAAAGCCCCCCCAAATGACCCCATTTTGGAAAGTAGACACCCCAAGGAAATTGCTGAGCCCATTGAATATTTTTTTTTTGTCCCAAGTGATTGAATAATGACAAAAAAAAATAAATACAAAAAGTTGTCACTAAATGATATATTGCTCACACATGCCATGGTTATATGTGGAATTGCACCCCAAAATACATTCTGCTGCTTCTGCTGAGTACGGGGATATCACATGTGTGGGACTTTTTAGGAGCCTAGCCACGTACGGGACCCCGGAAACCAAGCACCGCCTTCAGGATTTCTAAGGCTCCATGTACACAGAAGCTGATAAACTGCAGTTAATGGGCGTTTTGGCGTTTTTTTTAAAAGCCCATTAACTGCACTCTATGTTAGCCTATGTGTTCATGTACACATAACGTTTCTTAGCTTTAATGAGCAGTGGAGTTAATGGGCTTTTTTCTGAACGCAGGAAATTTGCGTTCAAAGTGCCGTTTTTCGGCAGAAAAAAACGCAAAACGCCGAAAAAACGCTCAAAAACGCTGGCCGCAAGCGTTTTTTAGTCCATTGAAAAAAAATTATTATTTATTTTTTTTAAAAGCTAAAAAAAGCTACACTGAAAAACGCTAATAAAAGCTAGTAAAAAAATGCTGATAAAAGCTAGCTTTTTCTGCTGCTTTAAAAACGGCCGTTTTTGAGCTTCTGTGTACATGGAGCCTTAGGGCGCAAATTTTTGATTTCACTCCTCACTACCTATCACAGTTTTGAAGGCCATAAAATGCCAAAATAGCACAAACCCCCCCCCAAATGACCCCATTTTGGAAAGTAGACACCCCAAGCTGTTTGCTGAGAGGCATGGTGAGTATTTTACAGCTCTCATTTGTTTTTGAAAATGAAGAAAGAAATTTGTTTTTTTTCTTTTTTTTTTCAATTTTCAAAACTTTGTGACAAAAAGCGAGATCTGCAAAATACTCACAATACCTCTCAGCAAATAGCTTGGGGTGTCTACTTTCCAAAATGGGGTCATTTGGGGGGGTTTTGTGCTATCTGGGCATTCCATGGCTTCCGAAACTGTGATAGGTAGGGATGAGCTTCGAGTTCGACTCGAACTCATGTTCGACTCGAACATTGCCTGTTCGCCCGTTCGCCGAACAGCGAACAAATTGGGGTGTTCGCGGCAAATTCGAAAAATCTATGGGAGAAATCTAAAGTGCTAATTATAAAGGCTAATATGCAAGTTATTGTCCTAAAAAGTGTTTGGGGACCCGGGTCCTGCCCCAGGGGACATGTATCAATGCAAAAAGAAGTTTTAAAAACGACTGTTTTTTCGGGAGCAGTGATTTTAATAATGCTTAAAATGAAAAAATAAAAGTGAAATATTCCTTTAAATTTCGTACCTGGGGGGTGTGTATGATATGCATGTAAAGTGGCGCATGTTTCCCGTGCTTAGAACTGTCCCTGCAAAAAATGTCATTTTTGAAAGAAAAAAATGCATTTAAAACTGACTCGCGGCTATTAATGAATTGTCGGCTCCCGGCAATACTTACAAAAGTCATTGATAAAAAATAAAAAAAAAGCGTGGGGGTTCCCCAGAATTCAATTACCAGGCCCTTCGGGTCTGGAATGGATATTAAGGGGAACCCCGCCGCAGATTAAAAAAAAAATTGACGTGGGGTTCCCCCAAATATCCATTCCAGGCCCTTCAGATCTGGCATGGATTTTAAGGGGAACTCCACCCCAAATTTTTAAAAAAAATTGCGTGGAGTCCCCCTAAAAATCCATACCAGACCCCTTATCCGAGCACGCAACCTGGCCGGTCGCAGGGGAAAAGGGGGGGACAAGAGAGCGGCCCCCCTCCCTCCTGAACCGTACCAAGCCACATGCCCTCAACATGGGGAGGATGTCCCCATGTTGATGGGGACAAGGGCCTCATCCCCACAACCCTTGCCCGGTGGTTGTGGGGGTCTGCGGGCGGGGGGCTTATCGGAATCTGGAAGACCCCTTTAACAAAGGGGACCCCCAGATCCCGCCCCCCCCTATGTGAATTGGTAAGGGGTACATTGTACCCCTACCATTTCACGAAGAAAGCGTAAAAAAATGTTTAAAAAAACACACAAACACCTTGAAAAAGTCCTTTATTTAAAAAAAAAACAAAAAAACATTCCAGCGGTGAAATCCAGTGTCCCGCGGTGATCCCGATGTCCAGCGCTGTCCTTCATTGGTTGTGCCTGAGCGGACCTGATGGGGAACTCCCTCTCAGTATTTTAAATGTATAGACCCGCCCCTTCTAAAGTTCCCCATCAGGTCCGCTCAGTGGACCAGATGCGGAACATGAGAAGGGGCGGGTCTATACATGTATTACCACAGTGAGAGAAGTTCCCCATCAGGTCCGCCCCCTCGGTATGTTGGACCCGCCTACATCATTGGCTTGAGCGGGGAACTTCCTTCACTGTGTAATTTGAGCGGACCTGATGGGGAACTTTAGAAGGGGCGGGTCTATACATTTAAAATACTGAGAGGGAGTTCCCCATCAGGTCCGCTCAGGCACAACCAATGAAGGACAGCGCTGGACATCGGGATCGCCGCGGGACACTGGATTTCATCGCTGGAATGTTTTTTTTTTTTTTTTTTTTTTTTTAATAAAGGACTTTTTCAAGGTGTTTGTGTGTGTTTTTTTAAAAAAAAATTTACGCTTTCTTCGTGAAATGGTAGGGGTACAATGTACCCCTTACCAATTCACATAGGGGGGGCCGGGATCTGGGGGTCCCCTTTGTTAAAGGGGTCTTCCAGATTCCGATAAGCCCCCCGCCCGCAGACCCCCACAACCACCTGGCAAGGGTTGTAGGGATGAGGCCCTTGTCCCCATCAACATGGGGACATCCTCCCCATGTTGAGGGCATGTGGCCTGGCACGGTTCAGGAGGGAGGGGGGGGGCGCTCTCTCGTCCCCCCCTTTTCCCCTGCGGCCGGCCAGGTTGCGTGCTCGGATAAGGGGTCTGGTATGGATTTTTAGGGGGACTCCACACCATTTTTTTTTTAAATTTGGGGTGGAGTTCCCCTTAAAATCCATGCCAGATCTGAAGGGCCTGGAATGGATATTTGGGGGAACCCCACGTCAATTTTTTGTTTAATTTGCGGCGGGGTTCCCCTTAATATCCATTCCAGACCTGAAGGGCCTGGTAATTGAATTCTGGGGAACCCCCACGCTTTTTTTTTTTTTTTATCAATGACTTTTGTATGTATTGCCGGGAGCCGACAATTCATTAATAGCCGCGAGTAAGTTTTAAATGCATTTTTTTCTTTCAAAAATGTCATTTTTTGCAGGGACAGTTCTAAGCACGGGAAACATGCGCCACTTCACATGCATATCATACACACCCCCCAGGTACGAAATTTAAAGGAATATTTCACTTTTATTTTTTCATTTTAAGCATTATTAAAATCACTGCTCCCGAAAAAACGGCCGTTTTTAAAACTTCTTTTTGCATTGATACATGTCCCCTGGGGCAGGACCCGGGTCCCCAAACACTTTTTAGGACAATAACTTGCATATTAGCCTTTATAATTAACACTTTAGATTTCGAACTTCGAGTCCATTGTATTTAATAGGGTTCTAAAGTTTACACGAACATTTTGTCTGTTCGCAGGTTCTGGTGCGAACCGAACAGGGGGGTGTTCGGCTCATCCCTGGTGATAGGCAGTGAGAAGTGAAATCAAATATTTACACCCTTAGAAAGCCTGAAGGCGGTGATTGGATTGGGGTCCCGTACGCGGCTAGGCTCCCAAAAAGTCTCCCACATGTGGTATCCCCGTACTCAGGAGAAGCAACAGAATGTATTTTGGGGTGTAATTCCACATATGCCCATGGCATGTTTGAGCAATATATCATTTAGTGACAACTTTGTGCAAAAAAAATTAAAAATTGTCTTTTTTCCGCAACTTGTGTCAACATATAAAATATTCCATGGACTCGACATGCCTCTCAGTATATAGCTTGGGGTGTCTACTTTCCAAAATGGGGTCATTTGGGGGGGTTTTGAACTGTTCTGGCATTTTATACACAACATTAGGAAGCTTACATCCACTCTTCTAACCACTTGAAGACAAAGCCCTTTTTGACACTTTTTGTTTACATGAAAACATTTTTTTTTTTGCAAGAAAATTATGTTGAACCCCCAAACATTATATATATTTTTAAAGCAAAGGCCCTACAGAATAAAATGGTGGGTGTTGCATTTTTTTTTTCTACACAGTATTTGCGCAGCGATTTTTCAAACGCATTTTTTGGGGAAAAAATACACTTTTTTTCATTTTAATGCACTAAAACACACTATATTGCCCAAATGTTTGATGAAATAAAAAAGATGATCTTAGGCCGAGTACATAGATACCAAACACGACATGCTTTAAAATTTCGCACAAACCCGCATTGGCGACAAACTACATACATTTTTAAAAGCCTTTAAAAGCCTTTACAGGTTACCCCGTTAGATTTAGAGAGTAGGTCTACTGCTAAAATTACTGCCCTCGATCTGACCTTCGCGGTGATACCTCACATGCATGGTGCAATTGCTGTTTACATATGACGCCAGACCGATGCTTGTGTTCGCCATTGGGCAAGCGCAGGGCAGGACAGGGGTGCTTTTTTTTTATTATTAATTTTGCTTTTTTATTTTATTTTTAAATTGTTCCTTCCATATTTTTTTTTTTTTATCATTTTTATTGTTATCTCAGGGAATGTAAATATCCCCTATGATAGCAATAAGTAGTGACAGGTACTCTTTTTTTGAAAAAACTGGGGTCTATTGGACCCTAGATCTTTCCTCTGCCCTCAAAGCATCTGACCACACCAAGATCGGTGTGATAAAATGCTTTCCCAATTTCCCAATGGCGCTTTTTATATCCGGGGGGGGACATTCCCTCCCACTGCTTGTAAAAGCAGTCCAGAGGCTAATTAGCCACTAGGATTGCTTTTACATGAAAACCGGCCGCTGGCTGAAAAGAATGATACCAAGATGATACCTAAACCCGCAGGCATCAATCTGGTATAACCATTCAAAGTCCAGCAACATACCAGTACGTTGCTGGTCCTTGTTGGACATGTATTGTAATCTTTTTTTTTTCATGCAGCCAGGTGGCTGAACGAAAAAAGAGATTGATCGGTGGGTATGCCCACCATTAGAATACCGCCCTTCATCCACCCACTTCTAATGATGGGCATACATGCACCATTTATATATGCCGAAGCATGGGGACATCCTCCCGCAAAAAAGTTATGCCGCACACACATGGTCGGACTTTTCCACGGGCAAGCCTCCGTCGGAATTTCGACCGTATGTACGCGGCATTAGGAGCAAAATCACTCCTCCTTCCCTGCTGCCCCAATGCTTCGGCATATTTGCTTTTTTTTTTTAACTTTGGTGGTGAAATCACCTCCTACAGCACTGGAGTCGCAGGGATCAGGCCTGTCTCTGCGAACGCTGCAGTTATGTGTATTGTGTTTTGTAAGTGACAGTGATCGATCGATACTGCACTTGGGTGGCCTGGGCTGGACGGAGGGGCAAAACGCAGGTGCTAGCAGGTATCTGGGCTGATCCCGCTAACACTGCATTTTTGGGAACCCTAAACTGCTGGGGACGCTAGTATAGATCTGATCAGATCAGATATTGATCTGTTCAGATACTATACCACTAAGGGAGGTGTATGCTTCACGCGTGGGTGTTAGCGTTACTGGCACTAACCTGACGCTGCCTGGGGTGTGACGCAGACCCTCTCTGACGCTAAAACCTAATTGATATCACCCGCCGGGCGATCAGGGGGTTAAACCTTTATTGGGTTATATACGGCGGGTGCCCTGACACTATAAAAAGCAAACTAACTAACCAGCGTCACCCGTAACACTTATATGATGATCACTGGTGAAAGGGTTAACTAGGGGCAATTAGGGGGTTAAAACCTTTATTAGATAATATATGGGGGTATCTGACGCTATAAAAACCTAGAGCGAACCTAAAAAAATTACTGGCTAACGATCTGCATCACCGACGCTAAGACAGCGATCATAAAAATGATCGCTTAGCGACAGTGGTGATAGGGGGTGAAAGGGTTACCTGGGGGGCGATCAAGGGGGTTAAACCTTTATTAGATAATTTATGGTGGTACCTGACGCTATAAAAACCTGCGGCGAACCTAAAAAAAATTACTGGCTACCGATCTGCATCACCGACGCTAAGACAGCGATCAGAAAAATGATCGCTTAGCGACAGTGGTGATAGGGGGTGAAAGGGTTACCTGGGGGGCGATCAAGGGGGTTAAACCTTTATTAGATAATTTATGGGGGTACCTGACGCTATAAAAACCTGCGGCGAACCTAAAAAAAAATACTGGCTACCGATCTGCATCACCGACGCTAAGACAGCGATCAGAAAAATGATCGCTTAGCGACAGTGGTGATAGGGGGTGAAAGGGTTACCTGGGGGGCGATCAAGGGGATTAAACCTTTATTAGATAATTTATGGGGGTACCTGACGCTATAAAAACCTGCGGCGAACCTAAAAAAAATTACTGGCTACCGATCTGGATCACCGACGCTAAGACAGCGATCAGAAAAATGATCGCTTAGCGACAGTGGTGATAGGGGGTGAAAGGGTTACCTGGGGGGCGATCAAGGGGGTTAAACCTTTATTAGATAATTTATGGGGGTACCTGACGCTATAAAAACCTGCGGCGAACCTAAAAAAAATTACTGGCTACCGATCTGCATCACCGACGCTAAGACAGCGATCAGAAAAATGATCACTTAGCGACAGTGGTGATAGGGGGTGAAAGGGTTACCTGGGGGGCGATCAAGGGGGTTAAACCTTTATTAGATAATATATGGGGGTACCTGACGCTATAAAAACCTGCGGCGAACCTAAAAAAAATTACTGGCTACCGATCTGCATCACCGACGCTAAGACAGCGATCAGAAAAATGATCGCTTAGCGACAGTGGTGATAGGGGGTGAAAGGGTTACCTGGGGGGCGATCAAGGGGGTTAAACCTTTATTAGATAATTTATGGGGGTACCTGACGCTATAAAAACCTGCGGCGAACCTAAAAAAAAAAATACTGGCTACCGATCTGCATCACCGACGCTAAGACAGCGATCAGAAAAATGATCGCTTAGCGACGGCGGTGCTATGGGGTGAAAGGGTTATCTGGGTGGTGATCAAGGGGTTAAACCTTTATTAGGGGGGGTTAGGGAGCTACACTGGACCTAAAACTAAATTGTAGTGACACTTTTACAGTCACAAATGTCACTGATTGCAGTGATCAGTAAATAAATGGTCACTGCAATCAGTGACACTGTGACTGGGGGCTGGGGGGTGATCTGGGGGGGCCTGGGGGGGCGATTTATGTGCCTATATGTGCTGGTGTTAGTGTAGTGTTTGTGCACTAACCTTGATGTCTTCTCTTGTACGGCGCTCGGTATATGTGAGCACCGCACAAGAGATGACATCACTTCCTCCTGTTTCCTCTGCCTGTGTGTACATTACACAGACAGAGGGGGCATTTCCATTCGCCGGGAGCGATCGCGGGGATGTGGCTGGAATTGAACGGCCGTCCCCTCATGTCGGATCGCTCCCCAACGAATACCGACCGCTCACTGTACAGAAGGGGGGTCAGATTGGACCCCCCAACTGTACAAAGGCAATCACGTACACTCTACGTGATTGTGCCTGTCGGTGCCATTGTGCCGACGTATATATATACAGTGGTTAATATGACCAATTTCTGTATTATCCTCTATATACCTTTTGTATGTGGTTTCATAATGTAGTTTGTTTTTACATATATTTGTATATGTTTATATATATGTGTATATGTATGTATGTATATATATATATATATATGTGTATATATTTTCACTTATTTATTTTTATATACATTTGGTCTGCGATTTTTTTATATTCACATACTTTTTCCAATTTATTGTGACATCAATGCGTTCACTACGCATGTATACACGTTATCTGTGTTGGAAATCCTGCGGCCACATCTGTCCCCCCTCTAGTGTCCACATGTGGTTTGTCAGGCGCATGGACGTGTGCAGCTTCAGTGGCCGGCAGTGGCCCTCATCTTATCCGCGGTGCTTCTGTGGAGTGTGGTTTCGAGCTCCATTTTCAGCTGCCATCAACCTGAAACGTCATTGTACTGCGACTTTTTCTGCTACACTACATAAAATCTATCCTAAATGATAATACACTAGGCTGGTGCACCCTTGTTTCTTTTCTTCTATTTTGTATTAGGACACCCCTGTCCATGAAGGGCTGCAAAGCCAGTGTTAGCATCGTGCAAGATTGACTGCTGGATGATCCACTTGTGCGCAGGAGTGTTTCTGTGCTGTTTTCTAAAAATACTTTGTTTGGGATCTCCGGCAGCAGAGTGTGTATTTCACCAGCAGTCCTTGGATAGTTATCTTCTTAAGTGAAAATGGTCAAGTTAATTGATGAAAGGCAGCTGAGAAGGTCTTCATTGGCTAGAGGATTCACAAACAGTATTGATACGTTTGAGTCTGAAAACGCGACTAATGAAGCCAATGACGTTATAGTCAAGGATGAACCTACTCCATCGAGAGAGGACAAAATGGTATTATTATTTCATAGACTTAAGGATGCACTAGAAAAAAAGATGCTACAGTGGTGGGACATTCTATTGCTGCAGAAGTATTTGGAATTTAAAAGGATACCTAGAGGTTTAAGGATTACTAAGCTATGCTCATTTCTTGATGGAGACCTTAACGACAAATGGATATCCTGCTTGCACGATTGTAATCAAATGTGGTTGCAGTTTATTATCATTCAAAGAGAATGCAACCTCATTAAGATTCGTGCTGATATTATCTTGTTGCAGGATGAACTATCTCTGTTTTCTGATGTTACATCATTTGAAAGTTGGGATTTGAAACCCAATGAGCAAATGATGAAGTATGAGACAGACCTCATTAGTAAAAAATCAGGGAAGTTTGAAAGGGACCGATTGGACTACCTGAACAATCAGGAGTTCAATTGGAAAAAACCTAAATCAACTGCAAGAGGTACCATTAATTCTAATTTTAAATACAAGTCTGATGTTAGCAATTCATCTGCTGCTACCACTGTGACGTCACGTCTTATTGCCCTATCACAAGCTCCCTGCCCTTCCAAGCCCCACTCAAACATCCGGACTGATAGTTCCGGTCATTCCACCAACAATTACAACAACTCCAACGATTTGTATAAAAACCAGGTCAGGCATAAAGGGAAGTATAAAGTTTGGCAGAACAAGTCTAAACATTAGTATCAGTCACCTACAAGAGCCAGATCGGCTCCCCCCAGTTCAATCAGCCCCCCTCAGGAAGGAGGAGACTGACACTCATGCCAGTATCGACACTCAACTCAGCCTTGAGTCCGTAGGTGGGATTTTGACCCACAACCCCTTTAGCATCCTAGAAAACTTTACCAGTGATTCTAATAGTATCAGTGTAGCTAATGATACATCTTTAAACAACATTTTTTTAGGGATGGAAGTTGCGCTTGGGGTGGAAGCAACAGAGAATGTGATGGTGAATCCCCAGTTGGCCACTCCAATATCCAAAAAAGCGAGGAAGAGAGGGGAAGAACCAGACGAGGAAAGAGAGGAGGAAAGGGACATAAAAAGAGGCAGGCTGTAGAGACTTCTCACTCCACCATTAAGATCTATAATTTATCGTGCTCCGTGTTTACTGACACTGAGCTTGATCTTTTACGAAAGGGCTTGAACTTTGCTCCACCCAGTACACCTAATCTGTTTGAATTGTTTATAGATCCTAATAAGTATATAAGGAAGCTCACTATCCAGCGGTACTATATCCTCAAAGAAAGAGGTAGAGGTGCCGTGGTTAATAGTGAGGTGGAATTGACCCACCCAGTCTCCCTTGATGCTAGTGTGGAGGAGGATTTGGCCCTTAATATGCTTGAGGACCTCCTTTTAGAGGCCCAGTCAGCCGAGATGCCAGGGGTCGAATCAGGCATCTTTATTGAGAACGCCATGTCCCACACCTCGTTTAGACCTAAGTCATCTTTCTTCCCCCACTGGGCTAAGGGTAGATTTATCTCTACCTTCTATGACGTGGTGTTTGAATCTTTCAAGACCAAGTTTCGTCATGATGTGATGAATAAGAATCAGTTTGCTAAACATCCTGATAATTTAGGGAGGATCGTCGACAGTTTGAAACAGAATCAAGATGTTATTATAATAAAAGCTGACAAGGGTGGAAGTCTTGTCATTCAGAATAGGGTGGACTATATCGCAGAGGCTACGAGACTACTGGGGGATGTGGAAACTTATAGGAGACTGAAAAAAGATCCCGTTATTGAGTATACCAAAGATCTTAAGGTGCTCTTTGATCAGGCTCTTTTAGATGCAGTGCTCACTAAGAACGAGTACTTTTTCCTCTACAATAGGCATGCATCTACTCCGCACTTCTACCATATCCCGAAGGTGCACAAGAGCGAAGTGAACCCGCCAGGCAGACCCATCATTGCTGGCATCGACAGTATCGCTAGTAATTTGGGATGCTATATCGATCATTTCTTACAAGATTTGGTGACGAGACTTCCATCTTTTGTTAGAGACTCCGGCCATATGCTGGAGACTCTGTCACATTACGAGTGTCAGCCCAATTATAGATGGCTCTCGCTCGATGTGGCTTCGTTGGAAACATCTATTTTCTACTATTATGATTTATTTTATTTTTTTGTGTATGCACGTTCATTTCATTATATATATTTTTAATTATATATATTTTTGGCCTATCCTTGGTGTTCAAGTGCTTAGAGGTGACCCTTTGCATCATGGGCGCATTGTCTGCTGGTTATACTCTGGTCACACCCTGTGCTCACATTCTGCGCTTATGCTTTCTATGTGTCTGCTATATAGTGGCCCCAAGTACTGATTGGAGCTGTGCAGATATGTGGCTGTATGGCTTGTGTAATGGCTCTAGCTTGAGTTGACGATCTATCAGTGTTTGTGGTAGCATCCAGTGTATGTACCATGGTCCCAGTATTTAGTTGTTGATGGGTTCTACAATACCCAGGGTAGGAGAATCGTGTCTGCACAGTTCCTTTGCTACCACCCTGTGGGTGTTGTCTATCAGCTGTTTCAGATATCTGTAGTGGGGTGGGAGGAGTTTGTTTCCCTGGCCCTGGGTGGGTCCGCCCTCTGCTTGTGCTGGAGCTCACATGTCCATGTGTCTATAAATAGAGTGTTACATAGGGTGAAATCACTGCTGGGCTCTGAGGAAGAAGTGTAATGCTTCGAAGCGCATAAGCCAGCAGTGGCCCTCATCTTATCTGCGGTGCTTCTGTGGAGTGTGGTTTCAAGCTCCATTTTCAGCTGCCATCAACCTGAAACATCATTGTACTGCGACTTTTTCTGCTACACTTGTGAGTAGTATTGATGCTCTTTTAAATAAAATCTATCCTAAATGATAATACACTAGGCTGGTGCACCCTTGTGTCACGTACCTGGTGATGAGCCTGGGATGCAGGGAGCGGCCTCTTTTGCACCTCTCACTCCGGAACCCCTGAAGGTGGGAACAGGGAGCTCGGGAGTGCAGAGTCGCACAAGTGCCTGTCAGGAACGCTGGTGCAGAGATGGAGCTGGACTTTCAGGAAGCTCTGTGCAGGCGTCAGCGACAGTAGGGTCGCAGGAAAGGCAGGCAGGCTTGGCACACAGGAACTGAGGAGAGAGGCAGCAGACAGCGGGGAGGTGTCCTGTAATTCCGAGCACAGACATGTCCAAGCAGGCCGGGTCATCCACTGGCTGGCAGATCAGGTGCAGTCCAAGAGGCAGAGTCGTTATACAATCCGGGTCGGTAACGGGCAGGCAGCAGGAGACAAAAGGAGCAGGCGGAAGCAAGGTCAACAAGCCGGGGGTCAGCGGGCAGGCAGAAGGCAGGAAGAGTCAGGAACAAGCCGGGTCACAGGAACAGATCAGTAGGGAACTATCAGATAGCAGGTGGGTCTCGGGAACGCTGTAGACCAGACAGCAAGGAGCCCAGGCCTAAGCCCCTTCAAATAGCCCCAAGTTGGCGCCAAGAAGTGTCATTGCGCGCTCCTGCGTGCACCCGCGCACGCCCGCGTGCCATTATTGCGCATTGCGCGCACGCACGAACGCCGATGCGCAGCTATAGCGCAGGCTCGCATACGCGCGCGCCGAAGTGTCATTATTGCGCACACGCGCGCATGCCGAAGCGTCGCCAACTTGTAGGTAAGGTTGCCCTTCATGACACCTTGTTTCTTTTCTTCTATTTTGTATTAGGACACCCCTGTCCATGAAGGGCTGCAAAGCCAGTGTTAGCATCGTGCAAGATTGACTGCTGGATGATCCACTTGTGCGCAGGAGTGTTTGTGTGCTGTTTTCTAAGGAGAGTCTAAGGCCCCATGCACACGAGACGCCGGTGCAAACTCTGCTGAATGCACATTTTTAAAGGCTGAAACCGGCGTTTAGAAATGCCCATTTTGCCGCGATTGCAGCCGCGTTTAGCGGCATTTTACTGCGTTTGCGTCTATAAGCGTTTAGTTAAGAAATATCATAAGACCCTCCCTAAGCTCAAAAAACAGTATTATTTAACCATTTCAGCCATTTTGTGAGACCAGAGTAAGTAGCAGCAGCTGAGAGAGCAGCAGTGTACTTGTATTTAGCGTGTCACTTGCCACATCACCTGCCACGAGCTGTGGATTGTCCGCTTGCCACGTCACCTGCCACAAGTTGTGGATTGTCCACCTGGCCACGTCACCTGCCACAAGTTGTGAATTGTCCTCTTGCCACGTCACCTGCCACATCACCTGGCCATGTCACCGGCCACGTCACCTGGCCACGTCACCTGGCCACAAGTTGTATATTGTCCACTTGCCACATCACCTGGCCACGTCACCTGCCACGTCACCTGCCACAAGTTGTGGATTGTCCACTGGCCACGTCACCTGGCCACGTCACCTGGCCATGTCACCTGCCACAAGTTGTGGATTGTCCACTTGCCACGTCACCTGGCCACGTCACCTGCCACAAGTTGTGGATTGTCCACTGGCCACGTCCCCTGGCCACATCACCTGCCACGTCACCTAACCATGTCACCTGTCACATCACCTGGCCACGTCACCTGCCACGTCACCTGGCCACGTCACCTGGCCACAAGTTGTGGATTGTCCACTTGCCATGTCACCTGGCCATGTCACCTGCCACGTCACCTGGCCATGTCACCTGCCACAAGTTGTGGATTGTCCACTTGCCACGTCACCTGGCCATGTCACCTGCCACAAGTTGTGGATTGTCCACTGGCCATGTCCCCTGGCCACATCACCTGCCATGTCACCTGACCATGTCACCTGCCACATCACCTGGCCACGTCACCTGCCACGTCACCTGGCCACGTCACCTGGCCACAAGTTGTGGATTGTCCACTTGCCATGTCACCTGGCCATGTCACCTGCCACGTCACCTGGCCACGTCACCTGCCACAAGTTGTGGATTGTCCACTTGCCACGTCACCTGGCCATGTCACCTGCCACAAGTTGTGGATTGTCCACTGGCCACGTCATCTGGCCACGTCATCTGGCCACGTCACCTGACCACATCACCTGCCACGTCACCTGGCCACGTAACCTGCCATGTCACCTGGCCACATCACCTGCCACAAGTTGTGGATTGTCCACTTGCCATGTCACCTGGCCACGTCACCTGCCACATCACCTGGCCACGTCATCTGCCAGAAGTTGTGGATTGTCCACTGGCCACGTCACCTGGCCACGTCACCTGCCATGTCACCTGGCCATGTCACCTGGCCATGTCACCTGCCACGTCACCTGGCCACGTCACCTGCCACAAGTTGTGGATTGTCCACTTGCCATGTCACCTGGCCACGTCATCTGCCACGTCACCTGGCCACGTCACCTGCCACAAGTTGTGGATTGTCCACCTGCCACGTCACCTGGCCACGTCATCTGGCCACGTCACCTGCCACAAGTTGTGGATTGTCCACTGGCCACATCACCTGGCCACGTCACCTGCCACAAGTTGTGGATTGTTCACTTGCCATGTCTCCTGGCCACGTCACCTGCCACGTCACCTGGCCATGTCACCTGCCACAAGTTGTGGATTGTCCACTTGCCATGTCACCTGGCCACGTCATCTGCCACGTCACCTGGCCAAGTCACCCGCCACAAGTTGTGGATTTTCCACTTGCCACATCACCTGCCACAAGTTGTGGATTGTCCACTTGCCACAAGTTGTGGATTGTCCACTTTCCACGTCACCTGCCACAAGTTGTGGACTGTCCACAATGCAATGCAAGCAATTACAGTTTTTTTTATATATTTTTTAATGGTTTTCCATCATATGCCATAATTTTTGAGATTTCTAATGTAAAAAAATAGGTCACCTTTAAAAACGCTTATAAACGAAATTGCGACAAAACGCCGGTACCGCGTTTTGCGTCTGAAACGTGGAAAACGTTTGCGTCTGAACCAATTTTTTTGCTTCTGGAAAAACGAGCTTAAACGCAACTGCCTAAAAACGCAAAAAAACGAGACTGTGTGCATGGACACATACAGTAGGATAACATTGAATGAGTTCAGGGGCAGTTGAAAAAAGCGTCCAACTGCCTCTGAACACACGTTTACCAGCATCTCGTGTGCATGGGGCCTAATAACTTTAAGGGCCAGTTCACACCATGCATACACAGTGTTTTCCATGTTTTCCAATGGCTCTAGTTGGCTCTAGTTCACACCATGCAGTCAGTTTCCGGTCAGTTTCTGCACCGGAAACTGACTGCATGGTGTGAACTAGAGCCAACTAGAGCCATTGGAATACAGGGAAAACACTGTGCATGCATTTTTAGTGCAGTAAGGGCCAGTTCACACCACATGCAGTCCAGTGCTTTTTTTTCTGCATCAAAAACGCATAGAAAGTAGGTTATATGGTTTTCAATGACATAGTTCACACCAGTGCTTTCAGTTCCAGTGCGTTCCAGTTCCAGAAAAAAAGTAAAACATGCTGCATTTTACCTGCACTGGACTGTACTGGAACGCTGTAAACGCATCAAAAACGCACTGGAACGCACCTAAATACACCAAAAACGCACTGGTACACAATTGTCATTATTTAAGGTTAAGAAAAAAGTGGGGTGAAAAAAAGCACTGGACTGCATCAAAAACTTACCAAAAACGCACTGGGACGCACCTAAATGCACCAAAAACGCACTGGAACACAGTTGTCATTATTTAAGATTAAGGAAAAAGTGGGGTGAAAAAAAGCACTGGACTGCATCAAAAACGAACCAAAAACGCACTGGAATGCATCAAATATGCGTCAAAAATGTGCATGCAAGAAAGCACCTGGAACGCATCCGGATTGCGTTTCTATGGTGTGAACTGGCCCTAAAAATGCGCACAAAACTGTACGGAACTGCGTCTGGTGGGAACTGGCCCATAGCACATATTAGGCCACCTCCAGCTAGTGCACCCAAAAGTTCATGGATATGATTTCAAAAACACTGTGCACCCAAAACCCTGCACACTCTTACCCCAGGTATTAAAATGCTGCTTCCCAGTCACAAATTCCCCCCTCAGAGGTGAAGGTGTTCTCTGACATGTACCAGGGGCAGATCCAGGGGGGGCAACAGGGCAATTGCCCCCCCCCCCCCGAAACCATCTGTCACACTCGCTTGCTCTGGTTTTTTTTGCGCCTGATCTCCCGGACTTTGGGGACCTGGTACTGGCCGGCCATAGGTCCCATGGACCCCAAACTTGGCACACATATAGCCCCATGTCTCCTCTACAAGTGTACAAGTCTGTCTGGGAGACCCACGGCCGGGGAGAACCGATTTTTCAAAGCCGGGTACCCCTTCCATAGACTCCAATGTTAAACGGTCATTTCTCCGGTGAATTTGGGGACCAGGCCCTAGGTCCCCTGGACCCCAAACTTGGCACACATATAGCCCAATGTCTCCTCTACAAATGTGCAAAGTTTGGTGTCTGGAAGACCTACGGCTGGGGAGAACTGATTTTTCAAAGCCGAGCACTCCTTCCATAGACTCCCATGTTAAACATCAGTCTAGTCATGGGCACAGTGAAGCATGGGCACAGTGAGGCATGGGCACAGTGAGGCAAAGTGAGGCACAGTGAGGCATGCAGATGGACACCCTAGGCTTATACTCAAGTGAATACATTTTCCCAGTTTTTTGTGGCAAAATTAGGTGCCTCGGCTTATATTCGGGTCGGCTTATACTCGAGTATATACAGTACTTGTTCTGCGGCTGCCGCTGCCTCTCTGAGTCTCTCTCAGTTTCTCACATCAGCCGATCAGCGGCACAGAGAGAGAGACTCATCTAATGTAGTTACGCGGCGCACTGACACGATACCAGGAGCGGAGGAGGAGGTGGGTGGAGCCTCTTCCCTGCACTCGTTGCTAACGCCTGGGCCGCTTGGCATCTAGCAACGAGTGACATCAGTGAGTCACGTCGGGCTGCTCTGCGGGCAGGTGCGATAGCGTGCCGCTCCACAGACGGGTAAGAAAGCGGGCGGCTCCGCGGGCGGCTCCGCTTGCGGCGCGGTTTGTGGGCGGGCGGCGCGGTTCGTGGGCAGACCGTGCTGCTCAGTGTGTTGGCAGTGCAGGTGAGAGTGAGAGAGTAGGCTCATCTCTCACCGCCCTTGCCTGCCTTGCATTCCTGCAGTGACTTCCGCCCTTACTGTGCAGGCAGCAGAGAGATTACATTATCTCTCTGCTGCCTGACTCTGGGAGTCTGGGACACAGCAAGAGACAACCAAAACTACACCTTAGCAGGCAAGTTAGTGACAATCCGCAAATTGTGTCAGGTGATGTGGCAAATGACAATCTGCATCTGGTGGCAGGCAAGTGACAATCAGCAAGGTGTGGCAGGTGAGTGGCAAGTGACAATCCACAAGGTGTGGCAAGTGACAATCAGCAAGGTGTGGCAGGTGAGTGGCAAGTGACAATCCACAAGGTGTGGCTAGTGACAATCCGCAAGGTGTGGCAGGTGATGTGGCAAGTGACAATCCACAAGGTGTGGCAAGTGACAATCCACAAGATGTGGCAGGTGACGTGGCAAGTGACAATCCGCAACGTGTGGCAAGTGGCACGCTCAGGGCTCCCACTAATTGCAGGCGACGGTGGCAAGTGACACACTCGGGGCTCCCACTGACTCTGCATTGAACTATTTAATTTTATATTACAATGTAATAATAGAAATAATGTGCTTCAATCATCCTGACACCATAACAACCATGGTGCCGGGATGATTGAAGCGCAGACACCAGCCATTTCCCCGATAAATTTCCCACAAAAAAAACATATTTTTTGGCAGTGCCCCTCCCGAGAAAAGACTCTGGATCCGCCCCTGCATGTACATCAGGGCATTCTAATACCTCAAGTGCGTTTTGGGCAACCTCCTGTCTGTGCTGCAGCCTTGACACCCAATAGTTCATGTATATGATTGCTTGTAAGCATTTTAGTTATTATTTAGTTATTTTCATGCATGACTGCCATGTTTGCTTGACCAGAGCACGGACAAGAAACAAAAATCGAAAAAATAAATAAAATTAAAACCTAAAAATAAACCCAAGAAAAAAACGGCTCAAAAATATATGTCCATAGCAAATCCTATGGGTGAATCTGATAAACACAAATAACAAATGTGAATTAATACTTCTGTGATCAAAAATAATAGCGCAAAAACTAATAAATCTCATGTGAACACATAAAAGTGTAAAATCATCTTATTTATCAAAATTCATATAAATACATATAGTGCAAAGAAACTCCAAATTGAAATTAAATAATTTTCAATAGCAATTTACATTTTCTTTGCACTATATGTATTTATAATGATACTTCAATTTTGATATTTAATAATTAATTATATAATTTATATAATAATTTAATTTTGATATATCAGATCATTTTACACTTTTATACGTGTTCACATGAGATTTAGGAGTTTCTATTTTTGGTCACAGAAGTATTAATTCACGTTATTTGTGTTTATCAGATTCACCCATAGGATTTGCTATTCAATTATAGGGTAGTTTGGGACTTTATATGAAGCACATAGCAAACTGGGGCCCTGTGCCTCCATCCCTATTTGGATTAAAGCAAACAAAAGGTTGGGACTTTGAATGAGGTGTGTGCCAGATCAGTTGGTGGATGGTAGAATACATGAAAACACATTAATAATTCATATATATATATATATATATATATGTACATACAAGTGGACTAAAGACACAGTAAATAGGAAAAGGTAATAATGTTGAGAGCAAATTTAATAAAAAAAAACCTCATCAACATTTATAAAAAAATGTATTCATAGTTACAACAATTCATATACAAGTTAAAACATATTCATCAATGGTTGGACCATAACATGTTGTCACAAGTGGATATTAGGTTGAGAGCTGATTGTGTAGATGGAAAAACAATGCATAGTAGTTTTATGATTAACAAATATTCATATACAGTGGAACCTTGGTTTAAGAGTAACTTGGTTTGATTGTGTTTTGATTTGCGAGCAACTTTTTTTTTTTAATTCTGACTCGGTTTGCGAGTGTTGACTCGCAAGACGAGCAGAATTCCAGCTAAATAGCCCTGCAGTACCTCATTTGGCCTGAGGTACGGGGGCGCAGAAGCCGAGCAGAGCCGAAAATAGGCCTGCAGTACCTTATTTGGCCTGAGGTACTGGGGCGCAGGAGCCGAGAAAAGCCTAACATTGGCCTGCAGTACCTCATTTGGCCTGAGGTACGGGGGCGCAGGAAACGAGCCGAAGTGTCTTCGGGCCTTTTCGGACGTTTTTGGTGCTCTCTGGCGCCCCCCACCTCTGGCCGCATTCCGTATTGCATCCCATTGAAGTCAATGCGGAACTAATTATTTTTGTTTCCATTGACTTCAATGGGAAAACTTGCTTTGATATGCCAGTACTTTGGATTACGAGCATACTCCTGGAACGGATTATGCTCGTAATCCGAGGTTCAACTGTATAAGGTCAAAAAATAAACGCATGATGGTAGTGTAAAAAGTACATCCTAAAGGGTCGACGTGTTTCGTGGAGTAGGCTGTACTTCCTCAGGAGCAGATGTAACATGCGAAAAGGTCAGCTCAAGGTTCAACACATATTGTTATGGACATAGGGGAATCTGGGGGCATCTGTACAGGGAACTGTGGGAGTTTTACACGTGAACGCCAGGGCACATATGTGGGGACTAGAGATGAGCCGAACACCCCCCGGTTCGGTTCGCACCAGAACATGCGAACAGGCAAAAAATTTGTTCGAACGCACGAACACCGTTAAAGTCTATGGGACACGAACATGAAAAATCAAAAGTGCTCATTTTACAGGTTAATATGCAAGTTATTGTCATAAAAAGTGTTTGGGGACCCAGGTCCTGTCCCATCAATGCAAAAAAAAGTTTTAAAAATAGACGTTTTTTCGGGAGCAGTGATTTTAATAATGCCTAAAGTGAAACAATGAAAGTGAAATATTCCTTTAAATTTTGTACCTGGGGGGTGTCTAAAGTATGCCTGTAAAGTAGCGCATGTTTCCCGTGTTTAAAACTGTCCCTGCACAAAATGTAATTTATGAAGGAAAAAAAGTAATTTAAAACTACTCGCGGCTGTAATGAATTGTCAGGTCCCCGGCAATACAGAGAAAAGTCATTGAAAAAGGTCATTGAAAAAAAGGTAGTCCATTACCAGGCCCTTTGGGTCTGGTATGAATATTAAGGGGAACCCCTGACATTTTTTTCAATGACTTTTATCTGTATTGCCAGGACCCGACAATTCATTAATAGCTGCCAGTAGTTTTAAATGACTTTTTTTTCTTCAAAAATTACATTTTGTGCAGGGAACCAAAATTTAAAAAAAATGCGTGAGGGTCCCCCCAAAATTCCATTACCAGGCCCTTCAGGTCTGGTATGGATTTTAAGGGGAACTCCGTGCCAAAATTTAAAAAAAAATGGCGTGGGGTTCCCCCAAAGATCCATACCAGACCCTTATCCGAGCACGCAATCTGGCAGGCCGCAGGAAAAGAGGGGGGGACGAGAGAGCGCCCCCCCTCCTGAACCATACCAGGCCACATGCCCTCAACATGGGGAATTTGTCCCCATGTTGATGGGGACAAGGGCCTCATCCCCACAACCCTTGCCCGGTGGTTGTGAGGGTCTGTAGGCGGGGGGCTTATCGAAATCTGGAAGCCCCCTTTAACAAAGGGGAACTCCAGATCCCGCCCCCTATGTGAATTGGTAACGGGTACATTGTACCCCTACCATTTCACAAAGAAAGTGTAAAAAATTGTAAAAAACACACAGACACAGCTGGACAAGTCCTTTATTTTAAAAAAATTAAATAAAAAATGAATTTCCAGCGATGAAATCCCGTCTTCCGTCTCCCCGATGTCCAACGATGATCCATTCCAGCGACGCTGCAGTCTCTCCATTCATTCTCCAGCGAGGAACGAAACCCCCATGATGCGTAAGAGGGGGCGGGGTGACCCGCCCATCACCCATGCCCACGTCATTGGGAAAGCCCCTTAATATCCATACCAGACCTAAAGGGCCTGGTAATGGAATTTTGGGGGGACCCCCACGCATTTTTTTTTTAATTTTGGTTCCCTGCGCAAAATGTCATTTTTGAAGGAAAAAAAGTAATTTAAAACTACTGGCAGCTATTAATGAATTGTCGGGTCCCGGCAATACAGATAAAAGTAATTGAAAAAAACGGCGGGGGTTCCCCTTAATATTCATACCAGACCCAAAGGGCCTGGTAATGGACTGGGAGGGGGGACCCCTGTCTTTTTTTTCAATGACTTTTCTCTGTATTGCCGGGGACCCGACAATTCATTACAGCATTACTACAGTAGTTTTAAATTACTTTTTTTCCTTCAGAAATGACATTTTGTGCAGGGACAATTCTAAACATGGGAAATATGCGCTACTTTACAGGCATATTATAGACACCCCCCAGGTAAGAAATTTAAAGGAATATTTCACTTTTATTGTTTCACTTTAAGCATTATTAAAATCCCTGCTCCCGAAAAAACATGAGTTTTCAAAACTTTTTTTTGCATTGATACATGTCCTCTGGGGCAGGACCCGGGTCCCCAAACACTTTTTCTAACAATAACTTGCATATTAACTTTTAAAATTAACACTTTTGATTTCTCCCATAGACTTTTAAAGTTTGTTCTGCGGCTTTTCGAATTTGCCGCGAACACCCCAAATTGTTCGCTGTTCGCCGAACGGGTGAACAATCAATGTTCGAGTCGAACTCATGTTCGACTCGAACATAAAGCTCATCCCTAGTGGGGACCTCATGAAGAGTGTAAATCTCCATTAGTGTGGTAGCATGGTTGGAAATTACAAGGGGGTTCTTATTGTGAATAGCCTAGCCATGGTCCAAAATGGATAATAGTACAAATTGTCCCAGGAGGGTAGAGAGAGTAAACACAACGCTTTCAGAAAACACACCAAAAGTGCCTGATCTAATAGAAGGAAACCGTAGAGGGGTAGTGTGAAAGGGGCCTAACAATTGTCAAGCTAAAGCCACCTAGTCGGAGTGTGGCTAACCTAAGCCTTTAGGTTTTACCCTGCAAAAATGCCTACAATGCAGGTCATTTTGGGCCTACTCTTGGATGGTGGTGGTTGATTCCACCAAACATTTCCCCTTTTATTGAGTAGGGAGTTTATTACACTTTTTTAACAGTTCAGTGTTGTAGTGACCCTAACAAATTATAATATGAAACCTTATTCTTGCTGCTGTGGCTCCTACGTCTACTGTTCAATTCAAGCCTATTACTGCTAGAGAAAAAATCAGGCATCGCAGCCAAGACTAGCTAGAAAAATACTTTTATTACAGTTTTTTACAAGTTGAAATGAATAAGATTGGGGTGCTGCTGTATTTAAGCCAAGCCAAATAAAAACATTAACAAATCAATTACACATGCAAAATATATGATTTATTATATATTTTATTTATATCAAGTACTATAAAGCGCTGTCAATTTACACAGCACTTTACATATCGTATACATTCACATCAGTCCCTGCCCTCAAGGAGCTTACAATCTAAGGTCCCTAACTCACATTCATATGTAGCGCCCTACTCCTGTTGGGTAGAAGCTATATGTTAAATTTAGTTATCTGAGCTGTAGTTTAGCTCAGAAAGAATTATGTTTATTGTTGGCTCTGTTTCAGTCTAGCTGGACTGCGCGTTTTCCACCTGACAGTAGGTGTCACTGTCATCACGGGTCAGGGTTGGAAATGCAGCAGGCTAGGTGTATTGGGTATTCCTTTCCCAGAAGTGGCTCAGGGGACGTGGTCAACCCGCTGCGCATTCTGGGAAGGGGTACTTAAGAGACAGAGACCGATCTATTGGGGTTCATTGCCGGGGGTCGTTGCCGGATCCTGACCTGAGGGCCCTCCTGGCCTCAGGGATGTGCAAGCCATTTTTGGCCTCAGGGCCTGCTGGCCCAAGGCTCTGCAACTGAGAAGTAGGCCCAGGAGTTGCTGGGGCCTACTAGTCCAGGGATGGTCCTACGTGGTCTTGCCTGCGGGAAGAAGCGGAGCAATTGGGGACTCAATTGAGGGACACATCCTGGTCAGTTTGCCTTGCGGTGCTGCCGGACGGCTGAAAGATTCTGGCACCGTGAGCTGTGTACTTTTAAAGGAACTGTTTGCAGAGGGTCAGTGTGGTTACATGATCTTGTGGCGGAAGATTGTGGAACGACTTGACGGCACTCATTGAGTCTGTGGCAGAGACTTTGAGCGAGGTTGGCACCAGTTGCTGGGCCAGTGAGAGTAGGCCTATCCGGTGGTTGCTGAATCCAGCGTGGAACTGTTTTGTCCTCAGGATCTGAGATTGTGCCCGTGATCCGCAAAGTAAGGTTGGAACTGGTAAAATAAAGCCTCTTGAAGAAAACGTATCCAGGTGTTGGTGTGAACATTTATAAAGCTCTTCAAGGAGGATCCCTGACACGAGTGCGGTGAACAGAAAAGGTAACGGTAGGACCAAAACTTTAAACCAGCAGCTCCTACGGGGGTAGCGCTACACATACATACACATATTTGGGACAGTTTAGACAGGAGCCAATTAACCTACCAGCATGTCTTTGGAGTGTGGAAGGAAACTGAAGTACCTGGAGGAAACCCACGCAGGCACAGGATGAACATGTAAACTCCAGACAGGTAGTGCATGATGCCAGTATACGGTACATTGTTGGTGATCCTGTTTGTGAGATTTGAAATGTTTCATAGCACCACATACAGCTTGAAGGGGCCTCCCAAGTATGTAATAGAAAGAACTGGTGATTTTCCCCTGCCACCTGCAGAGCTTTATTTAAAGGTGGACCTTCTCTCCACGGTATAGTATTTAAAAATTTGATGTACTGGTATATGTCCCCCCAGCCAGTGCCCAGTTTCCCGTGCCCTTTATTTGACAATCCATTGCCTATTAGTCTTGCAAATGGGCAAAATAAATTTTACAAATTGCTCCCTCCCTTTCCAAGATGGGAACTTTAGTGTGGTTAGGATTCACTATTTTAGATCTTTATGATGGGTTCGACGAATGGCCCGCCAACCAAACTCAGGTCAAATCACTCATCCCTACTGACTAAACTGCTTCTTTAGCAAAACATGCTATGTGTGACACATAGCTTCATTTTTAAGGCACTTTTATATACTGCAAATAAATATTTGTTTGCAACCTATTTTCTACAGTATTTAAACAGAGTATACTATTGTAGCCCAGTCTGCAGCTCTGGCAGGAAAATACTCTTACATATGCACAGCTGCTGGGCTAGCTGCTGTCACAGAACACAGAACCGATAGTGTTAAGCCACCCTCCATTCACTAGAGGACGAACTAAGGACATGGACTGCTGGAGACTCTGAGGAAAAGTGTGAAGGATTGTGGGGAATGTAGTCCCAGAAAAAATACCTAACCTGTATCATAGGTTGTTCCTGGGCTTCAACTCCCAGTTACACTGTGGGGAGGGGGGGGGGGGGATGGAGTGTCTCAAGTATTTTCCCAGGCTGAGAAAAGGAAAATTGACATTCTGAAGTGAGACTGAAACTAAAGCAGATCTGCTGCACCTGGGAAGAGAGGAGAGGTGACATCCTGCTGAGGAGCAGAGGCAGTGAGCAGATAGCATTACTTGAGTGCATCAGAGACTGAGCAGTCAGCATGGAGGAGCAGTGAAGTGAACCTTGGATGGGGGGGCCTGCTGTCTAGCTAAGGAGTTGGACAGTGAGGGCATTGGCAGAAGGGAGCACCTGTCCTTATCTGATGAGATGCCACTGGCCAACCTTGCACTATATCTTTGTAACAGAGGGACAGAACTGCCTGCAAAGGAACACTGTATTATTACCTGCATCAGTTCTTAAAGGAACATTACCCCAAGCATGCCAACATAACCCCAGATAACAAGGATAACTTGCCACAAATTTGTGCAGTGTAGAATTGTAAGTCTTGTTAACTTGCTGCACATTTTCACTGGCAAGGTTTACACTTGCAGAGCACTTGAAGCACAAGTTTCTAGTTGACAATTTTCCAATTTGATGCAAATTTGTGTGGCAAGTCTCTAGCAAGAAAAAAGTTGCAGTGGTGAGTCTACAGCATAAAAAATTCAGCCACAGTGACCCCTGTGGTGGGATGACTATTGCACAACATAACTGAACCAGAACTTGCAGCAGACTTACAGAATGTTTGCAAAGAACGTTAATCTGGAGTCAGGCAATGCAGACTTGCTGCAATTGTGCAACAAACTTGTAAAGCCTGACAAGTCTAGCAATAGCTTAGCAAGTCAATTTCAAACTTGCAGCTCAATTGCTTGCTATCTGGGACGTTTTGGCCCCTAATGAGCTGGCCTGCAGCAGAAGTAGAGTAAGCTACTACTGACTGCTAAACTGACAGTGTGTTATATCTTCCCCTCAGTTGCGGTTACCCAGAATAGAGTGCAAAAGGGTTGTGTTTTATATTTATCATTGTGGTTGCAGGACATTCTTGCCCTTGCCCTCTGAGTTGTCACCATCACATTCTGTGTGCAGAAGGGGGGGGCAGGGTCATCCCCTGGGATACTGTTGTGTCTACCTAAACTATTAGGAGTAATTCATGCAGAGAGCAGAAGAAAGAGACAGCAGAGACAAATCACACTTGGAGCTTTGGATAGAGGCAAGTACACACTAGAAGGATATGGTTTGTTCATTTTCCATGTCAGAGGTTTACAACCACTTTAACATTTTATAGCCTAGATCAGCCCTTTTTTCAACCAGAGTGCCCAGGCACCCTGGGGTGCCTTGAGGCTTCTTCAGAGGTGCTTTGGCAAAATGCCTAAAAATTGCCCAAAACTGTATACAAGCCAGCGTGTGAATGAAGGCTGCTTTGCTTTGAATTTGAGCTCCATTTTAAACTGAAGGGTTTTTATGAAACAATTATCAAAACTTTTTTCTACATTTTTTAAAAAACTCTTTTACATGTAAAGCAAGTGTAGCACACACATCTCTAGCTCCTCTGCTTACCTCCACTTGCAGAGTGGGACATACCATGCCACATGCCCAGTATCCTCCATCTTGTAAGGGGTGACCGGTGTTAACAGTTTTTTTGGTGCTGCAGCGAGTTACCTCCTTCCATTGGTTCTCGTCCCTAGAGTGTAGGGAAAAGTCTATTCTCTCTCTCTTTGAAGAAGGCCATTGTCCGAACAGTATTAAACCCAATGAAAGAGTTTATTTTTGCTCGCTCACAACTTGACAGGAAAGATTGTAGATAGAGAAAGTTGAACAGGGAGGCAGGTTCAGGCACGCGGCACTTAATTACCCTCGTCGCCACTCAAGCCTGAGTGGGTTTTGCTCACCCGGATAGTCCCCTCTCACGGTCCTAGCAGCTGGTGTGGAGCACGAACATTTACTTTTAACTTATTTTCCTAAGGATACAATCAGGACGTTAGCCTCAAAGTCCCGAACTTCCCAGCACTTGTAACACTGAAGATCTTAGGTGCCAATGGGGCACGTTACAAGGCTTTTGGCGGATAATGGAATCCTTCCCTCTTTTAGGTAACCAGGCCTCTCCCAAGACAGCGACTTCCTTCACCGATCTCCGGATAGGTCCTCCCCTGGTTTACTCTTTTACGAGCGGGTTACCCTCCCACGGGTACCCTGGGACTCCGCTGCTTGGTGTAGGCCTCAGCTAAAGGTGCTGGGCCTACCTGGAACGATGCAGCCTCGGGCTAAAAGTCCCCGGGACTGAACACACACACGCACCCCTGGCCTGAAGGGCCAAAGGGTGCAAACTTCTCCCCGAATAATGGCGTCTGCCCCTTATGTACCCTCTCCCAGCATGCACAGCGGGTAGACCACGCCCACTGTACGGCTGCCTAGAGAGGACACCCAATAGCACTGTATTGCCACCTGTGGTTCGACCCGAGATCTGGGCGACAGCGCCACCTACAGGTCACAGGGAACTATACTGCCAGACAACATCACAATAGAGCAGAGGCCTATTGAAAGAATTTCAACAACCTGAGCCTAACTATGTGCTCAGGCCAACCCCTAAATTTAGGCATAGCGACCTCAGTTTTGGGGGTCTGCTACACACACCCCCTCCTTAAGAAGCCACTGTCCCAGTGGCTAGAATAAATCAAAAGACCTCCTCAATCCTGAGTAGGTGTGGATTAATTCAACTTTAATACAATATTTGAAAATGGTGCCTGAACCAATATTTTGGAAAATGGGAAAAGGAAAAGAAGAAGGGAAAATATATTACAACACATGTATTAATAAAAAATAAAAAAAAAAGAGCGGGACTTTAAATGAAGCATGTGCTTGGCGTATTATGCTTACGGAGGGGAGTCATCTCTTTCCGTAGAAATGGCTCACTTCCTCATATAGTTAGGGAATAGAATGTTTTTCTAGGATGCATGTTGTTTTTCCCTCTCTCTCCCTCTGCAGGTGTGTTCTGCTATCAACTCTACCAGAGAATGGGTGGGGTAGATAAGTTAAATAAGGGTGGGATATGTGATGTTTGTGTATTGTGAACAAAACGTGACAATGAGAATGGGATGTCAAAGCATGTGTTGTAATATGATTGATAAAATGGGAGGGGGAAATGGGTATAGTGGGACTGTCCAGAGGCGATGGGTCAATTACCTCACATCCCTAAATTTTGTAATAATAAAAAAAAAGAGAGCGGGACTTTAAATGAAGCATGTGCGGGAAAGGGTTCGGGTTAACAAAGGGTAGCAACAAGTCTGGAGTATCTGGTATCATAAAAAAGTTTTTTATTTCTTTCACCTAATGCACCGTCCATGACTAAAATTGCATTAGTGAAGTTAATTGATGTGCATATACATTACACAGACTGAGTTTAAAAAGGGAAAACATAAAAACTGAGGACCCAAGTATACAGACATACAAAAAATGTTCTACAATATTGTATATGGTATAGATGCATTTGAGAAGCATGAAATGGTATCTCTACGCGTTTCATGACTTTAGTCGCTCATCAGGAGCAGGCATGCATTTTCTTTCTGTAATGACACAAATAATATCTTAGGCTTGAACCAGGGCAACAGACATACATGGGACCATAGATGAAAACAAGGTCCTAGATGGTACTCACCAGGCTGCCAGTTGCTGCCGGTATGGAAGTGGGACCCAGGCAGGCCCCAATGGGCTGGGACAACTCGCGCCGGGGACTGTGGCAGGGAAACGTAGGACATATGGCCCCCACACAGGATGCATCCAGGTCGGTCAGGCATACGGAAATGAGTGGTGTATGCAGGGTCAATGAAGAAGAAAAAAGAACTGGTGGAAATGGAAAAAATATTCTCCATTTTTCATTCTCACTCCCCATTGTTCCCACCACACAACTTTCCCTTTCCCATTTCCTCTCAGCACTTTCTCATTTCCATTGTTCTCAATTCCTAATTTTTCCATTTCCACCAGTTCTTTTTTCTTCTTCATTGACCCTGCATACACCACTCATTTTCGTATGCCTGACAGACCTGGATGCGTCCTGTGTGGGGGCCATATGTCCTGCGTTTCCCTGCCACAGTCCCCGGCGCGAGTTGTCCCAGCCCATTGGGGCCTGCCTGGGTCCCACTTCCATACCGGCAGCAACTGGCAGCCTGGTGAGTACCATCTAGGATGGTGATGGTGAATCTTGGCACCCCAGATGTTTTGGAACTACATTTCCCATGATACTCTTGCACTCTGCAGTGTAGTTGAGCATCATGGGAAATGTAGTTCCAAAACATCTGGGGTGCCAAGGTTCGCCATCACTGATCTAGGACCTTGTTTTCATCTATGGTCCCATGTATGTCTGTTGCCCTGGTTCAAGCCCAAGATATTATTTGTGTCATTACAGAAAGAAAATGCATGCCTGCTCCTGATGAGCGACTAAAGTCGTGAAATGCGTAGAGCTACCATTTCATGCTTCTCAAATGTATCTATACCATATACAATATTGTAGAACATTTTTTGTATGTCTGTATACTTGGGTCCTCAGTTTTGATGTTTTCCTTTTTTAAACTCAGTCTGTATAATGTATATGCACATTAATTAACTTCACTAATGCAATTTTAGTCATGGACGGTGCATTAGGTGAAAGAAATAAAATACTTTTTTATGATACCAGATACTCCAGACTTGTTGCTACCCTTTGTTAACCCGAACCCTTTCCGGCACATGCTTCATTTAAAGTCCCGCTCTCTTTTTTTTTTATTATTACAAAATTTAGGGATGTGAGGTAATTGACCCATCGCCTCTGGACATTCCCACTATACCCATTTCCCCCTCCCCTTTTATCAATCATATTACAACACATGCTTTGACATCCCATTCTCATTGTCACATTTTGTTCACAATACACAAACATCACATATCCCACCCTTATTTAACATATCTACCCCACCCATTCTCCGGTAGAGTTGATAGCAGAACACACCTGCAGAGGGAGAGAGAGGGAAAAACAACATACATCCTAGAAAAACATTCTATTCCCTAACTATATGAGGAAGTGAGCCATTTCTACGGAAAGAGATGACTCCCCTCCGTAAGCATAATACGCGCCAAGCCCAGCATTACTTGGTATATATTAAACATAATTTCTTCTCTATTACTTTTCTTTCTAAGCAAAAGAAAAAAATGAAAGTTCAGCAAACCGCTGCCACCTGGTGGCAGCGCAAAGTTACTACATTCACAGTATTTGCGCATGGGAATAAATCACTGCACAAATGAAACACTTCTCGTCTTGACCACGACATCCCTCGTGCTTTGGCCCTGGCTAAACTACCCCAAAGTTCAATTCAAAGAGGAAAAGAAAATTATTTCCTTTCTTTAACCACTTAACGTCCGCCCACTGTAAATATACGTCAGCAGAATGGCACCGACAGGCAGAATCACGTATATGTACGTGATTGCCTTTGTATAGTTTGGGGGTCCGATCGGACCCCCCTTCTTTACAGTGAGCGGTCGTTTTACCTTCGGGAGCGATCCGGCATGAGGGGACGGCCGTTCGATTCCGGCCACCCCCTCTCGATCGCTCCCGGCGAATGAGAGAGCTTCCCCTGCCTGCCAGGAAGGAGGAAGTGATGTCATCTCCCCTGGGGCGCTCACATATACCGAGCGCCGTACAGGAGAAGATGCCAGGTTAGTACACAAAACAGCACACTGACACCAGGACACATAGGCACATAAATCGCCCCCCCAGGCCCCCCCAGACACCCCCAGATCACCCCCCAGCCCCCCCCCAGCCCCCAGTCACAGTGTCACTGATTGCAGTGACCATTTATTTAGTGATCACTGCAATCAGTGACATTTGTGACTGTAAAAGTGTCACTACATTTAGTTTTAGGTCCAGTGTAGCCCCCTAACCCCCCCTAATAAAGGTTTAACCCCCTGATCACCCCCCAGATAACCCTTTCACCCCCTATCACCACTGTCACTAAGCAATCATTTTTCTGATCGATGTCTTAGCGTCGGTGATGCTGATCGGTAGCCAGTAATTTTTTTTAGGTTCGCCGCAGGTTTTTATAGCGTCGGGTACCCCCATATATTACCTAATGAAGGTTTAACCCCCTTGATCGCCCCCCAGGTAACCCTTTCACCCCCTATCACCACTGTCACTAAGTTATATTTTTTCTGATCGATGTCTTAGCGTCGGCGATGCTGATCGGTAGCCAGTAATTTTTTTTAGGTTCTCCGCAGGTTTTTATAGCGTCGGGTACCCCCATATATTACCTAATAAAGGTTTAACCCCCTTGATCACCCCCCAGGTAACCCTTTCACCCCCTAGCACCGCCGTGGCTATGCGATCATTTTTCTGATCGATGTCTTAGCGTCGGTGATGCTGATCGGTAGCCAGTAATTTTTTTTAGGTTCGCCGCAGGTTTTTATAGCGTCAGGTACCCCCATATATTATCTAATAAAGGTTTAACCCCCTGATCGCCCCACAGGTAACCCTTTCACCCCCTATCACCACTGTCGCTAAGCAATCGTTTTTATGATCGTTGTCTTAGTGTCGGTGATGCCGATAGGTAGCCAGTAATTTTTTTTTAGGTTCGCCGTCAGGTTTTTATATAGCGTCAGGTACCCCCATATATTACCTAATAAAGGTTTTAACCCCCTAATTGCCCCTAGTTAACCCTTTCACCAGTGATCATCATATAAGTGTTACGGGTGACGCTGGTTAGTTAGTTTGCTTTTTATAGTGTCAGGGCACCCGCCGTATATAACCCAATAAAGGTTTAACCCCCTGATCGCCCGGCGGGTGATATCAGTTAGGTTTTAGCGTCAGAGAGGGTCTGCGTCACACCCCAGGCAGCGTCAGGTTAGTGCCAGTAGCGCTAACACCCACACGTGAAGCATACACCCCCCTTAGTGGTATAGTATCTGATCAGCTCAATATCTGAGCTGATCAGATCTATACTAGCGTCCCCAGCAGTTTAGGGTTCCCAAAAACGCAGTGTTAGCGGGATCAGCCCAGATACCTGCTAGCACCTGCGTTTTGCCCCTCCGTCCAGCCCAGGCCACCGAAGTGCAGTATCGATCGATCACTGTCACTTGCAAAACACAACACACATAACTGCAGCGTTCGCAGAGACAGGCCTGATCCCTGCGACTCCAGTGCTGTAGGAGGTAATTTCACCACCACAGTTAAAAAAAAAAAACATATATGCCGAAGCATTGGGGCAGCAGGAGCGGAGGAGCGATTTTGCTCCTAATGCCGCGTATATACGGTCGAAATTCCGACGGAGGCTTGCCCGTGGAAAAGTCTGACCATGTGTACGCGGCATAACTTTTGCGAGAAGATGCCCCCATGCTTCGGCATATATAAATGGTGCATGTATGCCCATCATTAGAAGTGGGTGGATGACGGGCGGTATTCTAATGGTGGGCATACCCACCGATCAATCTTTTTTTTTCGTTCAGCCAACAGGCTGCATGAAAAAAAAGATTACAATACATGTCCAACAAGGACCAGCAACGTGCTGGTATGTTGCTGGACTTTGAATGTTTATACCAGAATGATGCCTGCGGGTTTAGGTATCATCTTGGTATCATTCTTTTCAGCCAGCGGCCGGCTTTCATGTAAAAGCAATCCTAGTGGCTAATTAGCCTCTGGACTGCTTTTACAAGCAGTGGGAGGGAATGTCCCCCCCCCGGATATAAAAAGCGCCATTGGGAAATTGGGAAAGCATTTTATCACACCGATCTTGGTGTGGTCAGATGCTTTGAGGGCAGAGGAAAGATCTAGGGTCCAATAGACCCCAGTTTTTTTCAAAAAAGAGTACCTGTCATTACCTATTGCTATCATAGGGGATATTTACATTCCCTGAGATAACAATAAAAGTGATAAAAATAAATAAATATGGAAGCAACAGTTTAAAAATAAACTAAAAAAGCAAAATTAATAATAAAAAAAAAAAGCACCCCTGTCCTGCCCTGCTCTTGCCCAATGGCGAACGCAAGCGTCGGTCTGGCGTCATATGTAAACAGCAATTGCACCATGCATGTGAGGTATCACCGCGAAGGTCAGATCGAGGGCAGTAATTTTAGCAGTAGACCTCCTCTGTAAATCTAACGGGGTAACCTGTAAATGCTTTTAAAGGCTTTTAAAAATGTATGTAGTTTGTCGCCAATGCGCGTTTGTGCGAAATTTTAAAGCATGTCGTGTTTGGTATCTATGTACTCAGCCTAAGATCATCTTTTTTATTTCATCAAACATTTGGGCAATATAGTGTGTTTTAGTGCATTAAAATTAAAAAAAGTGTATTTTTTCCCAAAAAAATGCGTTTGAAAAATCGCTGCGCAAATACTGTGTAGAAAAAAAAAATGCAACACCCACCATTTTATTCTGTAGGGCCTTTGCTTTAAAATTATATATAATGTTTGGGGGTTCAACATAATTTTCTTGCAAAAAAAAATATGTTTTCATGTAAACAAAAAGTGTCAAAAAGGGCTTTGTCTTCAAGTGGTTAGAAGAGTGGATGTAAGCTTCCTAATGTTGTGTATAAAATGCCAGAACAGTTCAAAACCCCCCCAAATGACCCCATTTTGGAAAGTAGACACCCCAAGCTATATACTGAGAGGCATGTCGAGTCCATGGAATATTTTATATGTTGACACAAGTTGCGGAAAAAATATATTTTTTTTTTTTTGCACAAAGTTGTCACTAAATGATATATTGCTCAAACATGCCATGGGCATATGTGGAATTACACCCCAAAATACATTCTGTTGCTTCTCCTGAGTACGGGGATACCACATGTGTGAGACTTTTTGGGAGCCTAGCCGCGTACGGGACCCCAAAAACCAAGCACCACCTTCAGGCTTTCTAAGGGTGTCAATTTTTGATTTCACTTCTCACTGCCTATCACAGTTTCGGAGGCCATGGAATGCCCAGATGGCACAAAACCCCCTCAAATGACCCCATTTTGGAAAGTAGACACCCCAAGCTATTTGCTGAGAGGTATTGTGAGTATTTTGCAGATCTCGCTTTTTGTCACAAAGTTTTGAAAATTGAAAAAAAAAAGAAAAAAAAAATGTTCTTTCTTCATTTTCAAAAACAAATGAGAGCTGTAAAATACTCACCATGCCTCTCAGCAAACAGCTTGGGGTGTCTACTTTCCAAAATGGGGTCATTTGGGGGGGTTTTGTGCTACTTTGGCATTTTATGGCCTTCAAAACTGTGATAGGTAGTGAGGAGTGAAATCAAAAATTTGCGCCCTTAGAAATCCTGGAGGCGGTGCTTGGTTTCCGGGGTCCCGTACGTGGCTAGGCTCCTAAAAAGTCCCACACATGTGGTATCCCCGTACTCAGGAGAAGCAGCAGAATGTATTTTGGGGTGCAATTCCACATATAACCATGGCATGTGTGAGCAATATATCATTTAGTGACAACTTTTTGTAATTCTTTTTTTTTTTTGTCATTATTCAATCACTTGGGACAAAAAAAAAAAATATTCAATGGGCTCAACAGGCCTCTCAGCAATTTCCTTGGGGTGTCTACTTTCTAAAATGGGGTCATTTGGGGGGGTTTTGTGCTATTTTGGCATTTTATGGCCTTCAAAACTGTGATAGGTAGTGAGGAGTGAAATCAAAAATTTGCGCCCTTAGAAATCCTGAAGGCGGTGCTTGGTTTCCGGGGTCCCGTACGTGGCTAGGCTCCTAAAAAGTCCCACACATGTGGTATCCCCGTACTCAGGAGAAGCAGCAGAATGTATTTTGGGGTGCAATTCCACATATAACCATGGCATGTGTGAGCAATATATCATTTAGTGACAACTTTTTGTAATTTTATTTTTTTTGTCATTATTCAATCACTTGGGACAAAAAAAAAATATTCAATGGGCTCAACATGCCTCTCAGCAATTTCCTTGGGGTGTCTACTTTCTAAAATGGGGTCATTTGGGGGGGTTTTGTACTGCCCTGTCATTTTAGCACCTCAAGAAATGAGATAGGCAGTCATAAATTAAAAGCTGTGTAAATTCCAGAAAATGTACCCTAGTTTGTAAACGCTATAACTTTTGCGCAAACCGATAAATATCCGCTTATTGACATTTTTTTTACTAAAGACATGTGGCTGAATACATTTTGGCCTAAATGTATGACTAAAATTGAGTTTATTCGATTTTTCTTATAACAAAAAGTAGAAAATATCATTTTTTTTCCAAATTTTCGGTCTTTTTCCGTTTATATCGCAAAAAATAAAAATCGCAGAGGCAATCAAATACCATTAAAAGAAAGCTCTATTTGTGGGAAGAAAAGGACGCAAATTTCGTTTGGGTACAACATTGCATGTCCGCACAATTTACAGTTAAAGCAGCGCAGTGCAAAATTCTGAATTCACCTGGTCCTTTAGCTACCAAATGGTCCGGGGCTTAAGTGGTTAAGGAGCTGAGGAAGGAGAAGAAAGAAAAAAAAACAACAGTTCTCCTTTTCCCCAACAGAGTAGACTTCCTCTATAGCAGAGGGCAAAGTTATTGAATCCAGGGCAGCTTGTCCATAAAACAGGATAAAGGAAAAAACACAAATTCCTGTTTTAGAGGTAGAAATTAGGATCCGGGAGAATGAGAGTCTTCCACTGTTTATCCAGTGTCTCTATAAAGTATAGAGCATCCTCTCCTTCTTTGTTGCAGATCACCACTCGGTCCGCATGTATGTGCCGACCATAGTTCCATTCCTTGCGGCAGCCTCTGAAGCGATCAGCCACAGCAGCTGAACAGGCAAAGTACCTACGAGATTTAGGCACATCCAGGTGATCCCAAACAAAGTCAGAGTACCACCTCTCATGGTAGGCCTCTATCTCAAATAAGAGTTCCCTCGGAACATAAGGGTACTCCCAACCAAACTCCTCAGCAACTCTCTTGTTAAGGAGCCGCTGCAACCGGGCAATATGTGGCAGAGTTGCACGGTCTCCTGCGCCTGGCAGAACAATGGCATCCGGAGATCTTTTAACTGACGCTGCACCCGACATTGGTAGGGGTGGCCGCAACGGCAGACGTCGCTCTGTAATAGCGAGCATGGGTGATGCAGGTGCAGGCAGTGTGGGCATGGAGACAGACTCTTCCTTTAGAGCAAGGGCTTTCACCCGGGGTGTAGTCTCCCCAGAGTCCATGGGCGATCACTCTCTAAAGTTGCGGGTCGAGGTCACCGAGGTCCTGTCCCAACCCTTCTTGACGAAGATCTTATCGATCTCTACATCGTCACCCACATCGGACAATGAGTCCAGAGCCGAAGTATCACACTCCTCAACAGGCAGATCGTTTTTGGTGGATACAGACACACTGTCTCCAGACGATAAAAGTTCCCTCGGGTTGGCCGCCCACACATCCCCAGTAGTATGGGGTATGGGTTTTTTTCCCTTCCCCGGCAAACTTGCTATCACAGTTCCCCCAGCCTCCTTACCGTCCCCTGACGCGGACTTCCCGGAGATCCCTCCGCTTCGGAGATCCGGTTCAGGCAGGCGCTGGGGCAGGCTTCTACCGCGGCCACGGGAGGCCTTAACGTATCCCACTTTCCTTTTTGCAGGCGGATGGAAGTTTCCGTAGTGACGGAGGCAGCATCCGCTGTAGCGTCCGTCGCTGGCTCCGTGGTGGCCGGAACTGTATCTTTTCCATCCGTTGTGGTCGCGGTGGTGCACGTGGGTTCGGCCATAGGGGCGTAGCTGTCTTCCTCAGAAGTAACAGTCCCCATATTGCAATTGACCCGGTAGGCTCGGGGTGATTCGGTTGGGCTGGTCCACCTCGAACAAAAACTCCCCGCAGGTCAAACACCTTCCGAATGGCCGTATTTGCACAGCCAAACCACTGCACCTGGGACAGAGCACGCCCAGGGCCTCCGCATCTCGGCACGTATAGAGTGCGAAGCGACCCCTAGGCTTGAGCCATATCCCCGTATCCGTGAGGGGAGCAGTAATGGGAGCAATGTCCATGGTAGAGGTAGTTGGGAACATCCGAGGTCCCGATGAAATAGAAGTCCATGGAGCGGCAGACATGTTGCTTCTCCTTACTAGTCCAGGCTCTTACTGTCACTTGGCGCCAAATGCACCACGTGTAACTCACAATTTGGTGGGGGCTCCTCCCCCTTTTCTCTTCCTCCACGCAGCTCGCTGGCTTTTCTTCTATTGAGGCATGCCCACGAACTACGCAGTTAGAAAAAAACTCAAAGCACAGACTTTACCTCCATTTTTCTCGATAAATTTGTGACGCAGTCCAATTTTCCTTAATGGCCGACCAGAACACAGATCAAATAGTCCAACTTCCAGGGGTAGCTGCAAAAATCCTGGATGAGTCTCCACGTGTAGCACACACATCCCTAGCTCCTCTGCTTACCTTCACTTGCAGAGTGGGACACACCATGCCACATGCCCAGTATCCTCCATCTTGTAGAGGGTGAGCGGTGTTAACAGTTTTTTGGGTCCTGCAGCGAGTTTCCTCGTTCCACTGGTTCTCGTCCCTAGAGTGTAGGGAAAAGTCTATTCTCTCTCTCTTTGAAGAAGGCCATTGTCCAAACAGTATTAAACCCAATAAAAGAGTTTATTTTTGCTTGCTCACAACTTCATAGGAAAGATTGGAGATAGAGAAAGTTGAACAGGGAGGCAGGTTCAGGCACGCGGCACTTAATTACCCTCATCGCCACTCAAGCCTGAGTGGGTTTTGCTTACCCGGATAGTCCCTGTGACAGAAGGGTCACTTTGGACACAGGGTGAGCCAGGAAATAATGGACATTAAGAAATATATCTTGGGCTACCTAAAATGGGTCTGTAATATTTATCCACCATATCCCCAAGGATATCTGTAAAGGACTATTTACTGTTTCTGAACTCAACAGGTTAATTGAGAGATACTGAGGTGTTCAGCCTCAAGCACCTGTCTGCTTAGTGTAATGCTAATCCCAGCTTCTAAAAAACCTGTTCATTGTTTGTGGTGATTTACATTCTATTGTCCATTGTGGTTTGGGGGAATTAAGCCTATAATTATAGGTTGTGGAACTAGCAGCAGACGGGTTAATTGAAGAGATGTTGATGAATCACCTGCATACTTGTGTGTATTGGGTCTGTTATGTTGTGGGTGGAGCTGGACCATTGTTCATTTTAGGTTAATGCAGTATTGGATGGTTATAAAAGTTACAATGTTTTTCTCAATAAATTCATTCAATGCTAGGAAGATACAGAGTGCGTCTCGTTCTTCCAGAAGGATTAATTCCTATGGGAAGTGGTCGTCTGGCTGTGGAGGATCGACAGGGAATTTGTGACCAGGAGAGGGAAGATATTTAAACGGCGTTACCCCCGTCCTAGCAGCCAAGCACAAACATTTACTTTTTAACTTCTTTTCCTAAGGATACGATCAGGACGTTAGCCTCAAAGCCCTGAACTTCCCAGCACTTGTAACACTGAAGACCTTAGGTGCCAATGGGGCACGTTACAAGGCTTTTGGCGGATAATGGAATCCTTCCCTCTTTTAGGTAACCAGGCCTCTCCCAAGACAGCGACTTCCTTCACCGATCTCCGCATAGGTCCTCCCCTGGTTTCTCCCCTGGTTTCCTCTTTTGAGAGTGGGTTTCCCTCCCAAGGGTACCCTGGGACTCCCCTGCTTGGTGAAGGCCTCAGCTAAAGGTGCTGGGCCTACCTGGAACGATGCAGCCTCGGGCTTAATGTGCCCGGGACTGAACACACACACTCACCCCTAGCCTGAAGGGCCAAAGGGCGTGAACTGCTCCCCGAATAATTATGTACCCTCTCCCAGCATGCAAAGCGGGTAGACCACACCCACTGTATGGCTGCCGAGAGAGGACACCCAATAGCGCCGTAATACCACCTGTGGTTTGACCCGAGACCTGGGCAACAGCGCCACCTACAGGTCACAGGGAACTATACTGCCAGACAACATCACAACAGAGCAGAGGCCTACTGAAAACATTTCAACAACCTGAGCCTAACTATTTGCTCAGGCCAACCCCTAAATTTAGGCATAGCGACCCCAGTTTTGGGGGTCCGCTACACAAGATTATGGTGATGTTTAACAGACTGAAACTATATAGAAATTATAATACCATTGTTGAATAATCTACAGTAACAAATTACATCTCTGACTGCATAACAAAAAGACCAGGCCTAGATTCTATTTAGATTGGTTGTATATGGACATATATCACCCTTATACAAAAGCTGAGAAGACATGTGCCTGTCCTCAATTGCAACGGAATGTTTCACAGTCACTAGAATGACCTGGTGAGAAGTGACACATGTATGGTTCACTGTAAACTCTTCTCACTTGATAGAGATCTGCCAGCCAACAACCTGTGAATCAGTTTCTTTCAGTGGCATAAGCACTTATTTTCACCTCTAACGCATAATCCTAGGAGGTACACTATGGGGTAGATTTACTAGATTTACTAAAACTGGAGAGTTTAAAATCCAGTGCAGCTCTGCACAGTAGCCAATCAGCTACTAACTTCAGCTTGTTCAGTTAAGCTTTGAGAAAAAAAATGGAAGCTGATTAATTTCTATACATAGCTGCACCAGATTGTGCACTCTCCAGTTTTAGTAAACTCAACCCCTATATAGCTAAAAGTTTGTAGACTCACTATCAAACTATTGAGTTCATGTGTTTCTGGTAAATGGTACACCATGCAAAGACATTTTAGACAATTTTTTGCTTCCAACCTTGTGGCAACAGTTTGGAGAAAGCCCTTTTCTGTTCCAGCAAAACTGCGCCCCTGTGCACAAAGACGTGGTTTGGTGAGTTTGGTGTGGAGAAACTCAAGTGGCCTGCACAGAGATCTGACCTCAACCCTACCAAACAGCTTTGGGATAAACTGAAAAACTGATTATAAGCAAGGTCTTCCTAACCACCACCAGTACTTGACTTCAAAAATGTTCGTTTGGCATAATAGGCACAAATTTCCACAGGCACTCTCCAGCATCATGTGTAAAGCTTTACCAGAAGAGTGGAGGCTGTTCTAGCCATAAGGTGTTAGGCAAGAATATATTAATTCTCATGGTTTTGGTTTGGCATGCCCATCATTCTCATATAGGTGTAATGATCAGGTGTCCAGAAACTTTTGGGCAAAAAGCACAACTAGAAATAATTGGGCCCTATAGAAAAATCCTGTGGCCCCAACTTCCCTTAAGATCCAGGCACACAGCTGTAATCAGGATAATGTGTTAGCTGCTCTCGGAGTGCGATTACATTGCTTATGACCAGGCTGACATTATTGTGGACACTGACAGACTCAGTAGAATAGTTAGGTATTTATTTAATTCGGAAACTTTGTGTCCAATTTTTTTTTTTTTTAGATGTTCCCTTTAAGAGATAACAGAATTCACATGTTTGCTACTGGAATTATTTTGTAGTATTACATTATTCAATCTACCTTTGACAGATCTGTGCTACAACTTTGCATCTATCACAGTATAACAGTATCATTATAGTACCTTAATTGCACAAAAATTTGCAGTGTGGAAATATTGTAAAATACTAACATGCTATGAAATAGATGAAAACCTAACAGATAAATGGATGAAAATGGGATGCAAAGGTATAATTTTAAGAAAAATAGCCAGTCTTTCATTGTGAAACCTTATGGAAACGCCAATACAGGGTATGATAAAAGCAGAAAAATTACAATATGATAACTATCACTGAACGTAATGATTATAATGCAGGAACAATGTGCAAATTTCCATTAGTCTATGTAAAAATGTAAAGGAAAATTAAATAAAGAGGAAGAAAATGCAAATGCTCACACATGAAGCATGAATATAAAAAACATTGTCCAACCTTTACTATAGCTGGCCATAAAGACAGGAATCTGACCGGACATTCATGATCAGACTCACTGGTCCCCTGTTATTACTGGTGCCTGGATACTGATACCTTTAAGCATAAAAAAGGTTTTTAATATTGTGTTTTTCTTAACAGATTTAAAAAATGGATGTCTATTTTGCAGTGTGTCCCCCTGTTAGCTATCAAATTGTCTGGTGTTTTGTTTTAAAGTAAACCCATGCTTTGCCTATAAAGGCAAAGCAACATCTTTAATTTAATGCTAGCCTCACTAGATGCACCTGCAACCCCAGTTCTAAAAATGTTGGGACACTGTTTAAAATCTATATAAAAAACAATGCAATGATTTGCAAATCTCATAAATCCCTATTTTATTCACAATAGAAAGCGGTAAACTTATCAAATGTATAAACTGAGAAAATGTACAATTTTAAGAAAAAAAAATGTTGCGCCCCTTTACTTTTCAGGGGTGTTATGCGCCTAAATTTAGGGCTTGGTCTGAGCTGGTAGTCAGGCTCGGACCGCGTTTATTGTTAGGTATTTGCTTCTGCCTATGTGATGCTGCCTGGTGTATGGTTCCCTGTGGCCTGTAGGTGGCACTGCCATATCAGGTCAGGGTTGAGCCATGGGTGGTATTGCTGCACCTTAGGGTGTCCTCTCTCGGCAGCGGTACAGTGGGCAAGGTCGGCCTGCTGTGCATGCTGGGAGAGGGTACATAAGGGGCAGACGCCATCTTTGGAAGAGGAGTGGGAGTAGGAGTGGTGGTAGGAGTGGTGTTGAAGTGTAGGAGCTGGAGGGGTGAGCCCCTCGGGGGGTGCGATGACTGGCCGAGGAGTCTCGGGCACCTTTGGCCCAAGGCTGCAGTGTTCCAGGTAGGCCCAGTACCTTTAACTGGGTCTACAATCCACCCATTGGAGTCCCAAGGTGCCCAGGTGAGGATACACGCTCTGACCGAGTGGAAGCCAGAGGAGGATCGGTCCCACAGAGGAGATGAGTGATGGAAGATCGCTGTCTCGGGAGAGGCCTGGTGACCTGTCAGAGGGAAGGATTCTTTACTCTGGAAAGCTAACCTGTAGAGTGCCCATTGGCATTGTCCTGTTCTTTAAATTCTACAGAGGTTAGAGGATCTCCTGGACCCGTCCCTGGAGGGGATAGGGTGACAGAACTGTTCAAGCTCCACACCGGCTGCTAGGACTGTGAGAGAGGACTATCCGGGTGAGCTAAACCCACTTGGGATCGAGTGGCAATGGAGTTACTAGTTTTGCTTGGACCTAATCCCTCACACTTATTCTTTCTTTCATCCATCTGTCTCTGTCTACTATGCAGCAAATAGAAAATAAACTCTCTGTTGGAGTTAAAGTGTTTCTGGACATTGGCCTTCTTTGGGGGGGAAATAGAGACTTGACCCCATACGCTGGGGATGAGAACCAGTGGAAGGAGGTAACTCTCTGCAGGACCCAAAATTTGTGAACAATGCTTTACCTCTTCAAACAGGAGGGTACGGGCATATAGCATGGTGTGCCTTGACTTGCAAGTGAGCCAGGCAGGAAAAAGGTCCATGTGCTACAAAAATAAGGTCATTTTGAAAATTGATGGCAGCAACACGTCTCAAAAAAGTTGGGAAAGTCAACAAAAAGCTGGCAAAGTAAGTGGTACTAAAAAGAACTGTGTGCAAGAACAGAGATTTTCAGAAGTATTCCTGAGCCAATGCAGTGATGTCCATCACACAATCATGCCTGTTTTCAATGCAGTGCCGTCTGAGAGCTTAAAGATCATGAGCATCCAATATTGCTTTTCGGCCTTGTCCATTGTGCACAGAGATTTTTCCTGATTCTCACAATCTTTTGATGATATTATATACTGTAGATGATAATATTTATAGTCTTTGTAATTTTACACTGAGGAACATTATTCTAAAATTGTTTGACAATTTTTAGATGCAGCTTTTCACAGATTGGTGAACCTCTGCCCATCTCACTCTAAGATAGCCCTTTATAGCCTTTTATACCCAATCATATTACTGACTTGTTTCCAATTAACCTAATTACTGTAGTTGCAAAATGTTCTTCAAGCTATTTCAGTTGTTAGTACCACTTACTTTGATAGCTTTTTGTTGACTGTCCCAACTTCTTTGAGACGCGTTTCAGTCTATTTCAAAATGACCTTATATTTTTCGTGAAATGGTACATTTTCTCAGTTTAAACTATTGATATTTTTTCTAATTCCTATTGTGAATAAAATATGAGTTTATGAGATTTGCAAATAATTACATATGTTTTTATGTAGATTTTATCGTTGGAATTGGGGTTGTACTTCCCTATACGTTGCTTTCCTGACACTTCATTTAGAGCCAGGAGCAAAGAAAGTTTTTGGCACTTTAGCTATAGGGGAGCATGTGAACCACTTCTCTTCTTCTCGCATATTATAATTGGTGCTTACCAGTTGATCATTCAGGCACCAGCACTGTCATGTAGGGACTAATGCTCTGTACACACGATCGGTTTTACCAATGAAAACAGTCCGATGGACTTTTTTCATCGGACAAACCGATCGTGTATGGGCCCCATCGGTCTTTTTTCCATCGGTGAAAAAAATTGAACATGTTTTAAATTTATCCGATGGAAAAAAAAATGATAGCAAATTCCGATCGTCTGTGTGGAACTCCATCGGAGAAAAAACCCATGCATGCTCAGAATCAAGTCGACGCATGCTCCGAAGCATTGAACTTAATTTTTCTCGGCTCGTCTGAGTGTTTTACGTCACGGTGTTTGGGAAGGTCGGATTTTGGACTGATGGTGTGTAGGCAAGACTGATGGAAGTCAGCTTCATAGGAATTCCGATGGAAAAATCCAATCGGATTTGAATCCATAAGAAATCCGATCGTGTGTACAGGGCTTAAGAGAATGTTTTCCGCGTTAAGTTCCAACTAGGATCAACTTCAATCACAGGTCTTCTTCTCCTTGCTCTTGAAGAACAAAGTTAGGTATAAGCTGTTGTGAGGACCGGTGTTGTCATTGTAAAATTCACATAGCGTTTACCCCCACAGGAGCCACTGGTGATGGTGGGTAGGGATGGGCCCGGTGCTCGATTCGAACCCACGTTCGAATCGAGCACCGGGCGTTCGCTCGCTCGGCGAGCCCAGAACTATTTGGGCCGTTCGCATCACATTCGTGTGATGCGAGCGGCCCCGCAATGCATTGCGGCCGGCGCGGCCGGCGCAGTGCATTGCTGGCTGATGATTGGCCAAGCATGCACTGTGACCCCGCATGCTTGGCCAATCACAGCGCCCGAAACTCGGAGAGCAATAATTGGCTACAGGCAGGACGCCTGTAGCCAATTACAGCTCAGGGGCTTTAGTACACGCCCCACCATTTAAAAGGCCGCCACGCCGTCGGCCCCGGTCACATGAGTTCCGGCTTTAGGAGAGATCAGTCTGCTGATTCTGTCTTTGCTTGATACTGAAAGATTTGCTCTTCTTTGCTAAACCATTGGCTATTTCTTTGCTAAACCATTGCTACCTAAGTCATTGATCGTTCATTGCTGCTGATTGCACAGTTAGTGTGTTATTAGCTGCTGCTGGGGATTAGTCTGGTGCGTGCTTACTGTTAGTACAGTATTGCAGTAGTACCAACCGCAGTGCTGTTAGCACAACATTGCACCCCAACAGCACCCATAGGACTTCTAGTGTGTTAGTGGCAGCAAACAGAGCTCCTATATTTTCTTCTCAGCAGCACCCATAGGACTTCTAGTGTGTTAGTGGCTTCACACAGAGCTCCTATATTTTCATCTCAGAAGCACCCATAGGACTTCTAGTGTGTTAGTGGCATCACACAGAGCTCCTATATTTTCTTCTCAGCAGCACCCATAGGACTTCTAGTGTGTTAGTGGCAGCAAACAGAGCTCCTATATTTTCTTCTCAGCAGCACCCATAGGACTTCTAGTGTGTTAGTGGCAGCAAACAGAGCTCCTATATTTTCATCTCAGAAGCACCCATATGACTTCTAGTGTGTTAGTGGCATCACACAGAGCTCCTATATTTTCATCTCAGAAGCACCCATAGGACTTCTAGTGTGTTAGTGGCATCACACAGAGCTCCTATATTTTCTTCTCAGCAGCACCCATAGGACTTCTAGTGTGTTAGTGGCATCACACAGAGCTCCTATATTTTCTTCTCAGCAGCACCCATAGGACTTCTAGTGTGTTAGTGGCAGCAAACAGAGCTCCTATATTTTCTTCTCAGCAGCACCCATAGGACTTCTAGTGTGTTAGTGGCATCACACAGAGCTCCTATATTTTCATCTCAGAAGCACCCATAGGACTTCTAGTGTGTTAGTGGCATCACACAGAGCTCCTATATTTTCTTCTCAGCAGCACCCATAGGACTTCTAGTGTGTTAGTGGCATCACACAGAGCTCCTATATTTTCTTCTCAGAAGCACCCATAGGACTTCTAGTGTGTTAGTGGCATCACACAGAGCTCCTATATTTTCTTCTCAGCAGCACCCATAGGACTTCTAGTGTGTTAGTGGCATCACACAGAGTTCCTATATTTTCATCTCAGAAGCACCCATAGGACTTCTAGTGTGTTAGTGGCATCACACAGAGCTCCTATATTTTCTTCTCAGAAGCACCCATAGGACTTCTAGTGTGTTAGTGGCATCACACAGAGCTCCTATATTTTCTTCTCAGCAGCACCCATAGGACTTCTAGTGTGTTAGTGGCATCACACAGAGTTCCTATATTTTCATCTCAGAAGCACCCATAGGACTTCTAGTGTGTTAGTGGCATCACACAGAGCTCCTATATTTTCTTCTCAGCAGCACCCATAGGACTTCTAGTGTGTTAGTGGCATCACACAGAGCTCCTATATTTTCTTCTCAGCAGCACCCATAGGACTTCTAGTGTGTTAGTGGCATCACACAGAGCTCCTATATTTTCTTCTCAGAAGCACCCATAGGACTTCTAGTGTGTTAGTGGCATCACACAGAGCTCCTATATTTTCTTCTCAGCAGCACCCATAGGACTTCTAGTGTGTTAGTGGCATCACACAGAGCTCCTATATTTTCTTCTCAGAAGCACCCATAGGACTTCTAGTGTGTTAGTGGCATCATACAGAGCTCCTATATTTTCTTCTCAGCAGCACCCATAGGACTTCTAGTGTGTTAGTGGCATCACACAGAGCTCCTATATTTTCATCTCAGAAGCACCAATAGGACTTCTAGTGTGTTAGTGGCATCACACAGAGCTCCTATATTTTCTTCTCAGCAGAACCCATAGGACTTCTAGTGTGTTAGTGGCATCACACAGAGCTCCTATATTTTCTTCTCAGAAGCACCCATAGGACTTCTAGTGTGTTAGTGGCATCACACAGAGCTCCTATATTTTCTTCTCAGCAGCACCCATAGGACTTCTAGTGTGTTAGTGGCAGCAAACAGAGCTCCTATATTTTCATCTCAGAAGCACCCATAGGACTTCTAGTGTGTTAGTGGCATCACACAGAGCTCCTATATTTTCATCTCAGAAGCACCCATAGGACTTCTAGTGTGTTAGTGGCATCACACAGAGCTCCTATATTTTCTTCTCAGCAGCACCCATAGGACTTCTAGTGTGTTAGTGGCATCACACAGAGCTCCTATATTTTCTTCTCAGAAGCACCCATAGGACTTCTAGTGTGTTAGTGGCATCACACAGAGCTCCTATATTTTCTTCTCAGCAGCACCCATAGGACTTCTAGTGTGTTAGTGGCAGCAAACAGAGCTCCTATATTTTCATCTCAGAAGCACCCATAGGACTTCTAGTGTGTTAGTGGCATCACACAGAGCTCCTATATTTTCTTCTCAGCAGTACCCATAGGACTTCTAGTGTGTTAGTGGCATCACACAGAGCTCCTATATTTTCTTCTCAGAAGCACCCATAGGACTTCTAGTGTGTTAGTGGCATCACACAGAGCTCCTATATTTTCTTCTCAGCAGCACCCATAGGACTTCTAGTGTGTTAGTGGCATCACACAGAGCTCCTATATTTTCATCTCAGAAGCACCCATAGGACTTCTAGTGTGTTAGTGGCATCACACAGAGCTCCTATATTTTCTTCTCAGCAGCACCCATAGGACTTCTAGTGTGTTAGTGGCATCACACAGAGCTCCTATATTTTCTTCTCAGAAGCACCCATAGGACTTCTAGTGTGTTAGTGGCATCACACAGAGCTCCTATATTTTCTTCTCAGCAGCACCCATAGGACTTCTAGTGTGTTAGTGGCATCACACAGAGTTCCTATATTTTCATCTCAGAAGCACCCATAGGACTTCTAGTGTGTTAGTGGCATCACACAGAGCTCCTATATTTTCTTCTCAGAAGCACCCATAGGACTTCTAGTGTGTTAGTGGCATCACACAGAGCTCCTATATTTTCTTCTCAGCAGCACCCATAGGACTTCTAGTGTGTTAGTGGCATCACACAGAGTTCCTATATTTTCATCTCAGAAGCACCCATAGGACTTCTAGTGTGTTAGTGGCATCACACAGAGCTCCTATATTTTCTTCTCAGCAGCACCCATAGGACTTCTAGTGTGTTAGTGGCATCACACAGAGCTCCTATATTTTCTTCTCAGCAGCACCCATAGGACTTCTAGTGTGTTAGTGGCATCACACAGAGCTCCTATATTTTCTTCTCAGAAGCACCCATAGGACTTCTAGTGTGTTAGTGGCATCACACAGAGCTCCTATATTTTCTTCTCAGCAGCACCCATAGGACTTCTAGTGTGTTAGTGGCATCACACAGAGCTCCTATATTTTCTTCTCAGAAGCACCCATAGGACTTCTAGTGTGTTAGTGGCATCATACAGAGCTCCTATATTTTCTTCTCAGCAGCACCCATAGGACTTCTAGTGTGTTAGTGGCATCACACAGAGCTCCTATATTTTCATCTCAGAAGCACCAATAGGACTTCTAGTGTGTTAGTGGCATCACACAGAGCTCCTATATTTTCTTCTCAGCAGAACCCATAGGACTTCTAGTGTGTTAGTGGCATCACACAGAGCTCCTATATTTTCTTCTCAGAAGCACCCATAGGACTTCTAGTGTGTTAGTGGCATCACACAGAGCTCCTATATTTTCTTCTCAGCAGCACCCATAGGACTTCTAGTGTGTTAGTGGCAGCAAACAGAGCTCCTATATTTTCATCTCAGAAGCACCCATAGGACTTCTAGTGTGTTAGTGGCATCACACAGAGCTCCTATATTTTCATCTCAGAAGCACCCATAGGACTTCTAGTGTGTTAGTGGCATCACACAGAGCTCCTATATTTTCTTCTCAGCAGCACCCATAGGACTTCTAGTGTGTTAGTGGCATCACACAGAGCTCCTATATTTTCTTCTCAGAAGCACCCATAGGACTTCTAGTGTGTTAGTGGCATCACACAGAGCTCCTATATTTTCTTCTCAGCAGCACCCATAGGACTTCTAGTGTGTTAGTGGCAGCAAACAGAGCTCCTATATTTTCATCTCAGAAGCACCCATAGGACTTCTAGTGTGTTAGTGGCATCACACAGAGCTCCTATATTTTCTTCTCAGCAGTACCCATAGGACTTCTAGTGTGTTAGTGGCATCACACAGAGCTCCTATATTTTCTTCTCAGAAGCACCCATAGGACTTCTAGTGTGTTAGTGGCATCACACAGAGCTCCTATATTTTCTTCTCAGCAGCACCCATAGGACTTCTAGTGTGTTAGTGGCATCACACAGAGCTCCTATATTTTCATCTCAGAAGCACCCATAGGACTTCTAGTGTGTTAGTGGCATCACACAGAGCTCCTATATTTTCTTCTCAGCAGCACCCATAGGACTTCTAGTGTGTTAGTGGCATCACACAGAGCTCCTATATTTTCTTCTCAGCAGCACCCATAGGACTTCTAGTGTGTTAGTGGCATCACACAGAGTTCCTATATTTTCATCTCAGAAGCACCCATAGGACTTCTAGTGTGTTAGTGGCATCACACAGAGCTCCTATATTTTCTTCTCAGAAGCACCCATAGGACTTCTAGTGTGTTAGTGGCATCACACAGAGCTCCTATATTTTCTTCTCAGCAGCACCCATAGGACTTCTAGTGTGTTAGTGGCATCACACAGAGTTCCTCTATTTTCATCTCAGAAGCACCCATAGGACTTCTAGTGTGTTAGTGGCATCACACAGAGCTCCTATATTTTCTTCTCAGCAGCACCCATAGGACTTCTAGTGTGTTAGTGGCAGCAAACAGAGCTCCTATATTTTCTTGTCAGCAGCACACATAGTACCTATAGTGTGTTAGTGTCAGCACCCATAGAACCTACAGTGTGTTGTGAGCACACATAGGAGCTCTATTTTTTATACTATATACACTTCCGACTACAATGGCTGGAAGACCGCCAAGGAGAGGCAGAGCGTGCCGAGGCAAGAACACAGGGCAGGCAGGCTCTGTTTCTAGAGACATCAGTGCTGGCCGTGGACGTGGTCGTGCATCGTCATCAGCACGTGGCCATGGGACACGCTTGTCTTTGTTTTCGGCAGCTGGACATGTGGAGCCGCATCATTCCGAAGGCTTGGTAGAATGGATGACCAAGCCCTCCTCATCCTCCTCATCCTCTCTCACCCAGGCTCAGGGTACTGGTAGAGCAGCTGCCAACGCGTACTCAATGGCATCATCAGCCACCCCTTCCCTAGACCCATCATGTCCTCCTGAGGAGTCCCCGAACTGTTTGAGCACAGTGTTGGGTACATGCTCCAGGAGGATGCCCAACGATTCGAAGGCTCGGATGATGATACCCAGCTTGAGGAAGTCAGTAGTGTGCGCGCAGAGAGAGGGGATGCTGAAGGACAGCAATCTGGCAGTACTGTTCCACCAGCTGCAGCTTACTGCCAGGTTTGCTCTAGTGGTGAAGAGGGAGGGGATGATGAGGTCACTGACTCCACGTGGGTGCCTGATGGGAGAGAGGAGGAGGAGGAGGAGGAGGAGGAGGATGCGGCGTCACATGTCCAACGAGGCAGGATGCCCCCTGGAGGCCAGCTAGAGGCCAGCACAGCAACTGTACCACACCGCAGAGCTCCGCCTGTGCAGGGCGCTGCCTCTGCACGTTATCACAAAAGTTCTTTGGTGTGGGCCTTTTTTGAGACGAGTGCATCAGATCGCACCACTGCTATTTGCAATATTTGTCTCAAGCGTATCTCGCTTTGCCAAAACATCAGCCGCTTGGGCACCACAAGCATGAGCAGACATATGTCGACCTGCCATGCAGCTCGTTGGCAAGTACACATAAAAGACCCACACCAAAGAACAAAGCGGACCTCTCCTTGCTCCTCATCAGCTGGGATCTCCATCCCCACTATATCTTCAGTCCTCTCTGAAAGCTGCTCTGAGAGGACTGAAGGTGTAGAATTAGGTGTGTCACAACCAAGTACTTGCAGTACACCGACGTCCGATTGTTGCAGGCAAATTTCCCTGCCCCAGCTGCTGGACCGTCGAAAGAAGTATACTCCCAGCCATCCACATGCCCAGCGGTTGAATGCTAGCTTGGCTAAATTGCTAGCACTTCAACTGCTGCCTTTTCAGTTGATAGACTCGGCCCCCTTCCGTGAGTTTGTTCAATGTGCGGTTCCTCAGTGGCAGGTTCCCAAACGCCACTTTTTCTCACGGAAGGCGATTCCGTCTCTCTACCGGCATGTGGAAGGCAATGTCCATGCCTCGCTGGACAGGGCGGTCAGCGGTAAGGTGCATATTACCGCTGACTCATGGTCCAGCAGGCATGGACAGGGACGTTATCTTTCGTTCACGGCCCATTGGGTCACTCTATTGGCAGCTGGGAGGGATGCAGGACAAGGTGCAGTAGTGTTGGAGGTTGTTCCGCCACCACGCCTCCAAAATGCTACTACTGGTTGTGACACACCTCTCTCCTCCACCCCTCCTCTTCTTCTTCCTCCATGTCCTCTTCGAGTGCTCTGTCCTCGGAACCAGCGGTGCTCCGTAGGCGTACAAGGGGCTACGCGAGTACGCAGGCAAAAAGATGCCATGCCGTGCTTGCGCTGGTGTGTTTGGGGGACAGGAGCCACACTGGGCCAGAGGTTCTGGCAGCTCTGCAGGGGCAGTGCGAGAGGTGGTTGACGCCACTCCAGCTTAAGCCAGGAATGGTCGTTTCTGACAATGGCACCAACCTCCTCTCCTCCCTGCGACAGGGGCAGCTCACCCATGTGCCCTGTATGGCTCACGTCCTCAACCTGGTGGTGCAGCAGTTCTTGGGCAGGTTCCCAGGCTTACAGGATGTCCTGAGGCAGGCCAGGAAAGTCTGTGTGCATTTCCGCCGATCTTATAATGCCAGTGCTCGGCTGACTGAGCTGCAAAAGGAGCTGAACCTGCCCAAGAACCGCCTAATATGTGACATGCCCACCAGGTGGAACTCAACGTTTAGCCATGCTGCAGCGACTGCACACGCAGCAGAGGGCCATCAATGAGTACCTTTGCGACTACGGCACCAGGACAGGGTCAGGGGAGCTTGGCTTTTTTCCCCACGCCAGTGGAGCATGATCATGGATGCATGCACTGTCCTCTCACCATTTGAGGAGGCCACGAGGATGGTGAGCAGTGACAGTGCATGCATCAGTGACACTGTACCTCTTGTCCACCTGTTGGAGCATACGCTGCGTGGGATAATGGACAGGGCACTTGAGGCAGAACAGAGGCAGGAAGAGGAGGACTTCCTTGCCTCTCAAGGCCCCCTTTATCCAGACAGTGTTCCTTCTGTCCCACCCATCACACAGGAAGAGGATGAGGATGAGGAGGAGGAGGAGGATTGTGTGAGCATGGAGGTGGAGCCTGGCACTCAGCATCAGCAGCAGCAGTCTTTTAGGGATGATGTACAGTCCCAACAAACCAGTGGACTTGTACGTGGCTGGGAGGAGGTGGCTGGCGATCATGTCATCCTCAGTGACCCAGAAGACTCCGGACCGAATGCCTCAGCTAACCTACGCTGCATGGCCTCCCTGATCCTGCAAAGCCTGCGGAAGGATCCTCGTGTTCTTCGGATCAAGGAGAGGGACCATTACTGGCTGGCCACTCTCCTTGATCCACGGTACAAGGGTAAGGTTGCGGACCTTATCTTGCCGTCGCAGAGGGAGCAGAGGATGAGGCATCTCAGGGAGGCCTTGCAGAAAGGTCTGTGCAACGCGTTCCCAGAAACTGGGAGGTTACAAACTCCTGGTCCTGGACGACGAGTTGCTGAGGCTTCGGTCAGTAGCAGAAGGAGCGGTGGGGAAGGTGGACGTCTGACCGATGCGTTCAGACAATTTTTTAGTCCGCAGCCCCAAGGTATGATCGGTTCCAGCAACCATCGCCAGCGTCTGATATACATGGTGCAGGAATACCTAGGGGCAAGGTCAGACTTGGACACCTTTCCCACCGAAAATCCTCTGGCTTACTGGGTCCTGAGGATGGATCACTGGCCAGAGCTTGCACAGTATGCAATCGAGCTACTGGCCTGTCCTGCATCCAGCGTTCTTTCCGAACGCACATTCAGTGCTGCTGGAGGATTTGTCACCGATCATAGGGTGCGCCTGTCCACTGACTCGGTTGATCGACTGACCTTCATAAAAATGAATCAGTCTTGGATCACCACCAGCTACCAGACACCTGAAGCGGATATAACGGAATAATTTATAATGTCACATCCCTTCAAGACTGCCTATGCTGATGCTGAGTGACTGTCCTGTTATGTTCACTGACTATCCTCTTCCTCCTCCTCAATGATCCATGCCACCACACCAGTGCCTAAGGCACAATTTTTCAGCCCCTGTATAACAGGGGCGTGTAATTACAATTTTTTAAAAAGATGCTTCGCAACAGGTGTGACTGCTGTGCTCCAAGTACAGTATCTGTGAGGGGTTGCAGTGTTGTGGCACCAGCACCAGTGCCTAAGGCACAATTTTTCAGCCCCTGTATAACAGGGGCGTATAATTAAATTTTTTTAAAAAGATGCTTCGCAACATGTGTGACTGCTGTGCTCCAAGTACAGTATCTGTGAGGGGTTGCAGTGTTGTGGCACCAGCACCAGTGCCTAAGGCACAATTTTTCAGCCCCTGTTGGGGCGTGTAATTACAATTTTTAGGCAATGCTTTGCAACAGGTCTCATTGCTGTGCTCAGAGTACAGTATCTGTGAGGGGTTGCAGTGTTGTGGCACCAGCACCAGTGCCTAAGGCACAATTTTTCAGCCCCTGTATAACAGGGGCGTGTAATTACAATTTTTTAAAAAGATGCTTCGCAACAGATGTGACTGCTGTGCTCCAAGTACAGTATCTGTGAGGGGTTGCAGTGTTGTGGCACCAGCACCAATGCCTAAGGCACAATTTTTCAGCCCCTGTTTAACAGGGGCGTGTAATTACAAATCTTGATCTAATAGTTCACAGCAGGGCCCATTCCTGCGCCCACCAAGAGTAACTATGAGGGCCTACAGTCTTGTGGCAACACCGTCCACCACCACCACCACCACCACCACCAAAGGCCCAATTTTTCTGCCCTGTTCAACAGGTGCATGCAATTACAAATCTTGATCTAATAACTCACAGCAGGGCCCATTCCTGCACCCACCAAGAGTAACTGTGAGGGCTTACAGTCTTGTGGCAACACCGTCCACCACCACCACCACCACCACCACCAAAGGCCCAATTTTTCTGCCCTGTTCAACAGGTGCATGCAATTACAAATCTTGATCTAATAACTCACAGCAGGGCCCATTCCTGCACCCACCAAGAGTAACTGTGAGGGCTTACAGTCTTGTGGCAACACCGTCCACCACCACCACCACCACCACCACCAAAGGCCCAATTTTTCTGCCCGGTTCAACAGGTGCATGCAAGTACAAATCTTGATCTATTAACTCACAGCAGGGCCCATTCCTGTGCCCACCAGTCTTGTGGCTACACCAACATCTAATAGGGCAAATTTCTGCAGAGTATATACGGCAGGCCCCTACTTTCAAACATCCAACTTACAAACGACTCCTACTTGCAAACGGCAAGAGAAAACAGGAAGTGAGAGGAAATCTACCCCTAGGAAGGGAAATTCTATCCTGTTAGATTTAATTTGGGAAAAAGGTATCTCCTCTCTACTGATGCTTTATCACCAATCCTTGTTTCAATTAAAACCCCACTTTTCCAAAAACATTTGTCATTGGGACGGAAAGTGAGGTGACATGTTCTGAACAGATGTGCAAAGACAGCAAATGTTACAGGGGTGATAACCCCTCCCTATGTTCTCCAAAAAGCTTAAAAATAGATTTTTTTGGGATGGAGCTACACTTCATAATGTACCTGTTCAGATTCTACTTAAGAACAAACCTACAGTCCGTGTCTTGTTTGCACCACCTATATACTGCTGTTCAGAGTATATAGGTTTGTAGGTATAGGGTTTTATTTTGGGTGCGGGGTCCCCCTTAATATCCATACAAGACCCAAAGGGGCTGGGGTGGGGGGGGGGGGGGTGATGGGGTAGCCATGCCATTTTTCTCAAGGATTTTCAGCCATATGGCGGCCAGGACAAGACATGACATTAAAGCCGCAAGTGGTTTTAAATGGCTTCTTTTTTTCCTTTACAAATGTCATTTTGTGCAAGGACAGTTCTAAACACGGGAAACACATGCCACTTCACAGGCATACTTTAGACACCCCCCAGGTGCCATATTTAAAGGAAAATTTCACTTTTTTTTTTCACTTTATGCATCATTAAAATGACTGCTCCCGAAAAAACGTTAGTTTTTAAAATTTCTTTTTGCATTGATATATGTCCCCTGGGGCAGGACCCGGGTCCCCAAACCTGTTTTATGACATTAACATGCATATTGGCCGTTGTAATTAGCAATTTTGATTTCGAACGTTCGCGTCCATTATAACGAATAGGGTTCGAAAATTTGCGCGAACTTTCGGTCCGTTCGAAGGTTCTGGTGCGAACCGAACCCGGGGGTGTTCGGCTCATCCCTAATGGTGGGTTTTCTGCTCTGCCATGACTTAGTAAACGGCTCAGTCCCCACTGACACACCTAGCTGTGGTTTGAAACTTGCTTATACCTTTGTGACTTAAACATTAATGTACCTCCACCCTGTATCAACACACAGAAAGTAAGACACAAACAACCGTAGACTAATTAAATGTTTATATCAAGGCAGTTAAACAGTACCTGAATTAGGAAACAAACAACAGAATACTTTCAAAGCTGGAGAACTAGGTAGAGTAAAAATTGGCTTATAACAGGGTGATTTAACTGAATTGCAGCAATGTTAAATCAAGTTTTACCTGACACAACCAGTAATAAGCAGAGTCAGAAAACACAGTAATAATGTTCTTGAGTGCACCCTGCGCTTACAGTTCTTTAATGTGTGGATTTACATGTGCCTAATAAAGGGGTAACCCGGAAGGTGACTACAAGCACAAGGCACCTGATTTGTCAAAAGTATCCATCTTTCGGTGTGGACCCTTCTGTAGGTGGTGCACTGTCCCTTTAAGAATGTGGGTGGTGATTGGCAGATGAGCTGCTAGGTAAAAGCAATCTCTATTATGATAATTTTCTTTAACAAGAGTTAAGAATGTGTTGTTCAGCTCACCACTCCGGGTGGGCAGCAGGTCCAGTCGCAGGCACTTGGCAATTAGCTGTTTCTGAAGTCTCAGTCCTCCCATGCAAATCTTCTTGATTATGTCCTCATTGGCAGTAGGCATGCACAGTCCCTGGTCTCTGAATTTAAGTGGCTGGGTTTAAGGGATGTAAAAGTTTTTAGCTGTCCTTTATCAATTAAGGCTGATTCTGTAATGACCAGTGCCCCATAAGTTCCAATCAGGAAGAGTCAGGTGCAACTTTCTCGCATGACATAACATTCACATACAGGTCCTTCTCAAAAAATTAGCATATTGTGATAAAGTTCATTATTTTCTGTAATGTACTGATAAACATTAGACTTTCATATATTTTAGATTCATTACACACAACTGAAGTAGTTCAAGCCTTTTCTTGTTTTAATATTGATGATTTTGGCATACAGCTCATGACAACCCAAAATTCCTATCTCAAAAAATTAGCATATCATGAAAAGGTTCTCTAAACGAGCTATTAACCTAATCATCTGAATCAACTAATTAACTCTAAACACCTGCAAAAGATTCCTGAGGCTTTTAAAAACTCCCAGCCTGGTTCATTACTCAAAACCGCAATCATGGGTAAGACTGCCGACCTGACTGCTGTCCAGAAGGCCATCATTGACACCCTCAAGCAAGAGGGTAAGACACAGAAAGAAATTTCTGAACGAATAGGCTGTTCCCAGAGTACTGTATCAAGGCACCTCAGTGGGAAGTCTGTGGGAAGGAAAAAGTGTGGCAGAAAACGCTGCACAACGAGAAGAGGTGACCGGACCCTGAAGAAGATTGTGGAGAAGGACCGATTCCAGACCTTGGAGGACCTACGGAAGCAGTGGACTGAGTCTGGAGTAGAAACATCCAGAGCCACCGTGAACAGGCGTGTGCAGGAAATGGGCTACATGTGCCGCATTCCCCAGGTCAAGCCACTTTTGAACCAGAAACAGCGGCAGAAGCGCCTGACCTGGGCTACAGAGAAGCAGCACTGGACTGTTGCTCAGTGGTCCAAAGTACTTTTTTCGGATGAAAGCAAATTTTGCATGTCATTCGGAAATCAAGGTGCCAGAGTCTGGAGGAAGACTGGGGAGAGGGAAATGCCAAAATGCCTGAAGTCCAGTGTCAAGTACCCACATTCAGTGATGGTCTGGGGTGCCATGTCAGCTGCTGGTGTTGGTCCACTGTGTTTTATCAAGGGCAGGGTCAATGCAGCTAGCTATCAGGAGATTTTGGAGCACTTCAGGCTTCCATCTGCTGAAAAGCTTTATGGAGATGAAGATTTCATTTTTCAGCACGACCTGGCACCTGCTCACAGTGCCAAAACCACTGGTAAATGGTTTACTGACCATGGTATTACTGTGCTCAATTGGCCTGCCAACTCTCCTGACCTGAACCCCATAGAGAATCTGTGGGATATTGGGAAGAGAAAGTTGAGAGATGCAAGACCCAACACTCTGGATGAGCTTAAGGCCGCTATCGAAGCATCCTGGGCCTCCATAACACCTCAAAAGTGCCACAGGCTGGTTGCCTCCATGCCACGCCGCATTGAAGCAGTCATTTCTGCAAAAGGATTCCCGACCAAGGATTGAGTGCATAACTGAACATAATTATTTGAAGGTTGACTTTTTTGTATTAAAAACACTTTTCTTTTATTGGTCGGATGAAATATGCTAATTTTTTGAGATAGGATTTTGGGGTTTTCATGAGCTGTATGCCAAAATCATCAATATTAAAACAAGAAAAGGCTTGAACTACTTCAGTTGTGTGTAATGAATCTAAAATATATGAAAGTCTAATGTTTATCAGTACATTACAGAAAATAATGAACTTTATCACAATATGCTAATTTTTTGAGAAGGACCTGTAAATAACAGGCTTAGGATCTCCCTTTCTCCCTACCCTGCTAACTGCAGCTAGGTAGCTCAAGGAACCATCTATCACTGTCTCTTAATGCTAGGAAACTAGCATTATCATACATGCAAGAGGTCCATACAACCACTTTTACATGATTTTACCTATAAAACACTCTCCACTTAAATAGGTTTCCGAGATTTACATTTGTACACAGAAACTGGTTCTGAAGGATGTGAGTAAGGGTTGCTGGCATAGAGCACTGGTGGTGGAGAGCATGAAGTAACATTTTCACCAAAAGAAAAGGATATTTGATGTATTTGACTTTATAGAGATAAAAAGATGTTGGACTTCAATTGGTCTTTAACTTTGCATTCTAAAATTTAATTTTTTGACTGATGATTGTGTGCCTGTGTCAAATGTTGCTGTCTTAAAATCAAAGTCTAATAAAAATAGTAATAATAATATAGCATTTTAACCACTTCCCGCCCAAGGACGTCATATGACGTCCTGGACTTTCAGTGGGGATATCTGAATGATGCCTGCAGCTAGAGGCATCATTCAGATATCCATCTTTTCAGCCGGCGATTCTGTGCACCATAAGAATGATCATAGCGGCGGTTTCACCGCTTGATCATTCTTATAGGCGGCGGGAAGGGATGACCCCCCCTCCCGCCGCCACCCGGTGCTTCTCCGGGCTCTCCCGTGCGATCGGGGACCCGGAGAAACAATCTGCCAGCGTCGGATGGAAGGCATAGAGATGACCAGTCATCTCTATGACCGTCGGAGGCTCGGGCGCGATGTGATGACGTCACGCCCGGGTCCTCAAATGTAAACAAAGCCGCCATTGCGGCTGTAAGTATGAGATCAGTGAAATTTTTTTCACCGATCTCATGCTTTCTAGCCTGGAGGAGAGATGTGGGGTCTTATTGACCCCGCATCTCTCCATAAAGAGGACCTGTCACACACATTCCTATTACAAGGGATGTTTACATTCCTTGTAATAGGAATAAAAGTGATCAAAAAAAAATAATAAAAAAAAAAAGTGTAAAAATAAAACAAATTAAGTAAAATAAAAAATAAAATAATAAATATTTTTTTCTAAAACGCCCCTGTCCCCAGTAGCTCGCGCTCAGAAGCGAACACACACGCAAGTCCCGCCCACATATGTAAACGCCGTTCAAACCACACATGTGAGGTATCGCTGCGTGCGTTAAAGCACCAGCAACAATTCTAGCACTAGACCTTCTCAGTAACTCTAAACTGGTAGCCTGTAAAAAAAAAATAAGCGACGCCTATGGAGATTTTTACGTACTGAAGTTTGGCGCCATTCCATGAGTGTGCGCAATTTTAAAGCGTGACATGTTAGGTATCTATTTACTCGGCGTAACATAATATTTCACATTGTACAAAAAAATTTGGCTAACTTTACTGTTTTGTTATTTTTTAATTCATTAAACCGTTTTTCCCCCCCAAAAAAGGCGTTTTAAAAATTATTGCGCAAATACCGTGAGAGATAAAAAGTTGCAATGACCGCCATTTTATTCCCTAGGGTGTCTGCTAAAAAAACATATATAGTGTTTGGGGGTTCTGAGTAATTTTCTAGCAAAAAAATTATGATTTTTGCATGTAGGAGAGGAGTGCCAGAATAGGCCCGGTAAGGAAGTGGTTAAATCCTGTTTGAAGTTCTCATTTAAATCCTTTTTTAAGGTAGTAGAGGTATGTCAGGGATCTTCCCGGCGCTTAGATGCACGCATGCATGCGGGAGCGCACGCTCCGGCATGTGCAAACGCAGGGCCGTGCACGCCAATGCGACTGGCACCAAAAGACTCCCTTATAAAACCTCCCAGCTGCACAGAGTCTTTGCTGTCTGATCTGCAGCTTGTACCTGTTAAATCCTGTTTCCCGAGATCCTGATTCACAGATTCCTGTGTTTGACCCGCCTTGCTTGACTACGTTGCTCTCTGTTATCCTGACCGCGGCTTGCCTTTTGACTACACTTACCTCTCCACTGCTTAATATCCTGTTGCTGAACCTTGCCTGCCTCCTGACTATTTTCTGCCTGTAGTTATATCTGCTTGATCGTCTGATACCGAACCCGGCTTGTCTGATCACGCATCCAGTGTCTCCGCGGTCTGGTCTACTCGGGGAAGTCATCCGTTGCACGGAAGACGATCCAGGCACCCATACACCACCCGGCTCTGGTGACCACTGTTCCCAACATCGGTGGCCTTTGAACAGGGGTTGTACGTAAGGCCTTCCCATTTCACATCAGGCTCGTCCGTCAGGTACGTGACAAGGTCTACTAAAGTAATCTTTCTTGAGGTAACTTTAACTATTTAACAATCTTATGCATAAAGGTGAACATTTTACTGTCCTGTTTTACATGATAGAGTTTCAGATAGACCTAGTAGTGCTTTTATGTAGGCTTGCTGTGACAGGCTTCATTTCCAGCTCTTCTTTCTTTTTTAGAGTTAAAATCAACTTTATCATTTAGTATTCATGCTGAGCCTCTAGCATTGTGTAAAACATTTATGCAGCTGATCCTTGTTGTGGCAGAATATATTTCAGCCCAATTCTCTCATAACTATATTTACAGAGACAATTTTCAGAGAAAATGAGTTCTATCAAATTAGGGGTAATCATAGCCAGGTGTACAAAGTACAATGTCCCCGCTTGAAACCGGGTGTTTGTCAGTTGTCGTAAAAGAGACTTTATTAAACACAGCTTGAAATATATTGTTTTAAAGTAGACGGCAATGCTTTATACTCCAACTCACACAATCAATTTTCCAAGATTTAGCATTGCTATATGTTGATGTCACACATAAATACTTTATTTTATTATGTTTCAATGTTTTCACATGACCGCTAAGGCTCCCATATCCCTTCTTCTATGTGGCCAGGGGAAGAAACTAAAGACACAGTGACATCACAGCAAGAAGCCTTCTCCCCCCATGATCAGCTATAGTGAGGCTTGGAGGAAGGAAGAAGCTTTTCATGCTGGCCAGCACTGGGTATTGTGGGCGCAGTGATTTTAACAGTGGCCAGCAAACGTTGGCCCCCTCTGTTGGCCCCCTCCCCCTGCAGTGCTGCTGGCTTCCCTCCTCTCCCCTCCCCCAATTGCTGCAGGGGATGTTTCAGGATAGAGAGTGGGGAAAGGGGCTACTAAATATGTAACTTAGCAGCGCCTTCCTTTCCTAAATGAACACAGTGAACACACTCACTCACTGGGTTCATTCATAACTGTGTTTACTATGATTCCGTTTGTGAATGAACAGGAAGCTGCTCAGCACAGACACTTCCCATTCATTCACTGTCCAGTGCAGCTGAGACTGCAGAAAAAGGCATGTGTGTTTGAGCTTTGGGGTGAACACCCTAATGCCGTAGGCTGCGCACACTTATGATCTTAATGCATAGAATGCATTAAGATAAAACAACTTCTACCTTTACAACTCCTTTAAAGCAGATATAAAAGACACAAATTCTTGTACATCTGTAGTCATGCATCATTAAATGTATTTTTTAAGTTCGAATAGTAGTAAAAGTACCTGCATTTGAACTGGTTTCAGCCTCTTGAAGTACCTGTTTATTTAAATGAAGATTGAGTATACAGAAAATATAGACATTAGTCATACACTAAAGTACAAAACCTTTGGTGGAACAGCATGTGAAATCAGGTTGGCCCTGCTTTAACTATAACAGATATATGTAATCGCATCTCCATCAGTCCAAAAAAGGGAAGCAAACATTATAAGGTGCAAGTAGGTATTTAACCGTTTGCCGACCAGCCGCCTGCATTATACTGCGGCAGGTCGGCACCTTCCCGCAAGCTGTCGTAGCTGCACGTCGGTCCCTTTAAGCGGGGATATCAGGTGCGTGCGCGCCCGCTGCACTGCAGGGGTGCCGATGCGCATGGCTGGCGGTCCTGATGACCACCGGCCACACACGATCGTGGGCATGAGAGCCAGAACAGGGCCGTGTGTGTGTAAACACACAAATCCCTGTTCTCTGAGGAGAGGAGAGACCGATTGTGTGTTCCTACTAGCAAGGAACAACGATCTGTCATCTCCTCTAGTCTTTCCCCTCACCCCACAGTGAAAACACACATGAGGTAACACAGTTAAACCCTTGATCGCCCCCTAGTGTTAACCCCTTCCCTGCCAGTGGCATTTACACAATAATCAGTGCATTTTTATAGATCGCTGTATAATTGTCAATAATTGTCAATTGTCAATTGTCAATAGTCCCAAAAATGTGTCAAAAGTGTCCGATCTGTCCATCATAATGTCGCAGTCCCAATAAAAATCGCAGATCACAGCCATTACTAGTAAAAAAAATAATAATAATAAAAATGACATAAATCTTTCCCCTATTTTGTAGACGCTATAACCTTTGTGCAAACCAATCAATATACGCTTATTGTGTTTTCTATTACCAAAAATATGTGGAAGAATATATATCGGCCTAAACTGAAGAAAAAATTCGCTTTTTTAAAAAAAAAAATGGGGATATTTATTATAGCAAAAAGTATAAAATATTGTTCATGTAATGGATACATGTTTTTATTGTAAAATATAATTTTATATATCCACATTTTCCTATTTTTACATTAATCATGTTGTTTCTTTGTTTATAGCCACGTGACAAAACTCATATTTATCTACTGAAAAATATTGCTTGTTATCTAGCTCCTGAAGAAGCGGATTCTACGGAATCATAAAACGCGAAACATGTTGAGTCTTGTATACTATGCTACTGTATATGTATGACATTCCATTGGCAACAATGGTATGTCTATATGAGTGGTCTTATGTTTGTCACAAAACGATTTTTTATCTATAAACATGTACATGGTAAACTTGTTTTATATTTGTGTAATAAAAACCTTTTATATTTATACCCTTGACTGTACATCGGTCTCACATATGGTGCCCACATAGTCCATTTAAGCCTCTTCCTTCTATACAATATATGATGGGACGAAGGCACCAATTTATATATTCTGATACCATCAGCACTTCCACACACGTATAAAATATTGTGTTTTTTTTCAAAATTGTTGCTCTTTTTTTGTTTATAGCGCAAAAAATAAAAACCGCAGAGATGATCAAATATCACCAAAAGAAAGCTCTATTTGTGGGGAAAAAAGGACGTCAATTTTGTTTAGGTACAGCGTCGCACGACCGCACAATTTTCAGTTAAAGCGACACAGTGCTGTATTGCAAAAAATGGCCTGGTCATTAAGCAGCCAAATCTTTTTGGGGCTGAAGTGGTTAAAAGAGAAGTAATGCCACGTACACACAATCATTATTCACGGCGGTTAAAAACCCGCCGTGAATAATGACATTAAAAACGAGGGAACGGCTTGTTCCCCACACACGGTCGTTTTTCACGTCATTTTTTCTCTTGTCGAGAAAAACGACTGTCTGTGGGCTCCGCGGCAGTGTTTCCCTATGGGAAAACTGCCGCAGAAAAAAATGTCGAGAAAAACGACGAGAAAAATTAGAGCATGTTCTAATTTTTCTCGTCGTTTTTAATTCCGTTTTTCCCATCGGGAAAAATGACAAAATGCCTACAGACGATTGTTTTTCTCGTCAAAAGGAAAAAATGTCATTTTTCTCGACGAGAAAAACGGTCGTGTGTACACGGCATAAGGGTTTGTATGTATTTTTTTTTTTTTGATTTATACTTACCTAGGTGGATGCAGCATCGGTCCGATGCTGCATCTGTCCCCCGATGCCTCTACACTGAGAACCAATGCCGTCTCTTGCTCCCCTCCAAATATTGTGTTTGTTTCTGACCTCTGTGGGGTGTGACGAGGGGACCCTGTGCGACCTTAGAGGGTTGGTTTACGCCAGATTTTGTAAAGAAAGACATGCTGATTGAACAGCTGTGTCTTGGGCTATTTAGTTCTGATCTGACTATGGATCAGGGCCCCACCCAACAGACAGGAAGTCTGTGTGCCTGGGAGTCAGGTGGACTCCCATCCCTCTGAGAGGCGTCAGAGGCTATCTATGCTCTGCATGGGTGCAGCTAGAGTATGCATGTCTGCAGGAGGCAGACGTCATTGCTGAAGTAAGCAAGAAGGTGCTGACCGGGAGTAAGCGAGGAGTGAGCTTATCTCTAGGAAACTCTGTTTGTTCTGAGGAGCAGACTTTAGGCCTAGGCTAAAGGCCTGAGACAGCCGGATTGCTAGAATGAAAGCCAGAAGGTTAAACTGTTGAGTATGCAAGATACAGTAATGGTGGAACCCCCTGTGAGGGCTACTGATGTATTTGTGAACTTTTTGTGCTTTTAAATAAAAGTGGGCTACCAAGCCCTTAAAAATAGTTCCTGACTGGCTGGATTTACTGGAAAAACGCATCTACCACGAGAACTAACAACCCCCAATCTTACATATGGTGGAGGTATTGTCGGGCAGTTCCAGATCCGCGCATACCAAAAACAGTGAGTAGAAAGAAACCGTGTGTTTTGCAGCAATACTGTGATGAACAGCCAATCTGAATAAAAAGTCAAAGTTTTCTGCGGTGAACTGCTGTTAGCTGTGTGGGACAGCCAGGTGAACTGCATTGCACAGGAGTTCAATTAATGGACTGTGTTGTATACAGGTGATGTGCCTGTGGAAGTGAGCTCAACGTGGCTTGAGAGGATGTGTCCACTTAGGAAGGTCCAGTGGATGAATGATTCAAGCAAAGAGTGAAGTCTGCATGTGAAAGTGTGCCATTGGCAGGTCTTGGAGACAGTACATCAAATTTTCCTGTGTTAAAAGGAACTGTGTTAAAAACCGTTGTTGGTCTGTCTGCAGAGATGGGGTGGTCAAAATGCAAAAAGGAAGCAATGTTTGCTGAGATGAGAGACAGAATCTTGTGGCTGGAGGGGTTGTTACCCACAGAACAAGACCCAGACTGGTGCAAAATGCACCTGGCCACACTGGAGCAAAGGAAAAAGGAAAGCAAGCCATCACTTAGTGCAAAGAGTGAGCAGATGTGTGCGGTTGCCCGTGGCAACAAAGCAGAAATCCGTACAGCTGACTTCAGACGGCCTATGTTACCTTCAGAATATGTTGAAGATTTTTTGGAGGAGTTTGCGATGATTGCTTCTGCCCGAGGATGGCCCAGAAATCGCTGGGTTGAGTTGGTGCAACCTTTTCTGATCGAGGAGTACCAGGATGTGTACCGTGGGATGTATAGTAACCGAGATGACTACGACACTTTTCTAGGAGCAGTCCAGTCTAGAGAGCACTGGAAAAGATCAGCGGGGAGAATGTGGTCTCCCATAGCAACCGGAGAAAGTATGTTTTCAGAAAGAAGGAGCTACAGAGAGGAGGTATACCACCATCCTCATAGAGATAGAGGGCTACTGATGTATTTGTGAACTTTTTGTGCTTTTAAATAAAAGTGGGCTACCATGCCCTTAAAAATAGTTCCTGACTGGCTGGAATCACTGGAAAAACGCATCTACCACGAGAACTAACAACCCCCAATCTTACAGGGGTCATATATAGGCTTTGAGGTGGGACGGCCTATGGTAGGAAGGGGGCTACAGGTAGGGTCTGGTGTGCGTGATTATAATTGTCTGATAGAACAGGGTCAAAGCGTTGTGTATAATATTCCTGAACTTAATCAGGAGCGTTATTTAGTTGGGAGAATTCTGAGGTTGTTTGGAAATGTGTCCAGCATGCCCATTTTGAACTACATTTTGTAGGTTTATCCTGAGCTATGTGTATCAGTTCCTCCATTTCTGCAATTTTGTGGATTCTATGGAGCTATTCCTTAATTGAGACGGTTGAGGGGACAACATAAATACCTATTTTTTTTTTTAAATATATATATATATATATATATTTATTGTGACAGCAGACAGGTAAAGTCGCCGGGTTGCATCCAGGATGGGAGATATATATGTCCTAGATTCAGGCTTTATGTCGATTTATACCACTAGGGGGAGTGCTGGGAGTCTTGCAGGGGAAGAGTTAATGAGCCCAGCAGAAGCAAGTGGGCTCGTTAGGGCCTCTACAAGAACCCCCAGCATGCTAAGGGAGATGCTCAAACCTGGAACCAGATCTGTGTGAATAGTCTGGGGAGTGTGATCTCTGTGCGGTGAGCCAAAGCCTGTGTGGTTACTGTAAGAACTTCAAAAAAAAAAAAACAGGGAGCCAGGGACTGGGACAGCACAAGGCTGTACCCAGTTGTTAGTCAGGGACACCAACGTGTGTAGTAAGCGGTCAAGTTGACCAGGATTTCTTTTCATGTTTCTGTTTGTTTTGTTGTTTTTCCCTTGTAAATAGTTTGAATAAACCGCACCTTTCGTTTTTGCAACTACAAACCCTGTCTGCTGTGCCTGTTTTGTGTGGTGAACCCATCCAGGGGGTCACACACACCCGCTGCTGAGCTAACCCCCTCACAATATATATATATATATATATATATATATATATATATATATATATGTGTGTGTATATAAAGCTCCCTACTCCCCCGGTAGACCCCGATTTGTTAATGAGATCTACTGGTTTCGTTACTTTAGGTCTGCAGCAAAATACCTCCCACGAGCGGATCCTTTAGCTCCGTTGTCTAGGCACACCGACGACTCCTTGGAATAAGGCCAATATCCACACTTGAGTAAAACCTAATCAGCAAGGCTTTATTCTTTTTCTGCACTTTGAGTTAAACTTGAAGAAAAGCAAGAGTAGAAGAGTTGAAAGATGTGGGGAAAGGTTCAGGCACGCAACACTTAAGTCCAATATCTACACTCGTCGCCACTCAAGCCTGAGTGGGTATTGCTCACCCGGATAGTCCCTATGAGAGCAGTCCTAGCAGCCGTTATGGAGCACGGACGTCAGAGATGATGAATTCCCCTTTAGGTAGGCCTCCAGACCTCTCCCCGAGACAGCAGGACCATTGCTATCTCCGCCGGGACTGTTCTTCCCCTGGAACTCCTTTCCTAAAGATGGGCCCCCTACAAACGGGCAGCCTGGGAATCTTCTCTGAAGCGTAGGCTCTAGTCAGCGGAGCTGGGCCTACAATGCAGCAACAGGGCCTCGGGCTGAAGGTTCCCAAGGCCTAAGCACTCTAGCGCACCTCGTGCCATGCGGGCCACGAGGCACACTCACTAGACCAGAGGTTCCCCTGTAAGCCCTGGGGTCCCCCTGGAATCGCCTCACGCCAAAAGGCGTCTGCCCCTTTTGTACCCTCTCCTAGCATGCACAGCGGATAGACCACGCCCACTGCATGGCTGCCGAGAGAGGACACCCAAGGTGCTGTGATACCCCCGTAATCCAGCCCGTGCCGGCGGTGACAGTGCCACCTGCAGGCAAAGGAGAATAACACTGCCGGGCAGTATCACACCCCGAGCAGAACAACAACTTGAACACAATTGGTCTGAGCCCAATTACTGGCTCAGACTGCCCTTAAATTTCACATAGCGCCCCCAAACATTGGGGGGCGCTACATATATAAACACTCACTTTTCTAATCCCATAGTGCCTACTCCCTATTGTGTGCTTTGGTGTCTTTCAGATGGGTGGTCGGGGGGCATTAAAAACAGGCGGCTGAGCTGCAGTTTTATTAAACCCCAACCGCCTACTTGAGCTGTAAAATGACAGTCAGATAGGGCTGTTCACAAGCTGCAGCCACAATGCTTTGTTTCAGTTAACATTGTTAACTCGTTGCAAAGTTTGACAAGCGCTTGTAAAACTCAGTCTTTGGGTTCAATGGAGCTGTGCAGCAACCACATGCAGTGCACGTAAATCAGACTGTGAGGAGGCCATATAACGCCTCCTCACTGTCTGTCAAATACCCTCTGAAAAGCAATCTGAATGCAAATTGTTCTTCAGACGGCACCACAATCCATTGCGAGTGTGAAAGAGACCTTTGATTGGTAAACTGAGAGGCAAAGAAGTACATTATTTGCATTGTGGGATGTGGTGGGTACATATAATTACATATCAAATTTTAAGAATTCTAGCTGCCACAATGTTTTATCAAAACTGGACACATAACATAACTCCAGCTTAGTCTCCAGCCTGCTTTGTTAAGCTATGCTGTCAGTCTGAATCCTCTAAAACATATGTGTGGAATACAAGGCCCCCGGGCTGAATGCAGTCCGCCAGGCCATTTCATGTGGTCCTTGCACCTTTCCTGCAGGTGCAGCGCCTCCCTCGTCTCTGCACCTACCTTGTCTCAGCAGTAGACAACAGAGAGGAGGGCAGATCCTGTGCTTCTCTGTGCAGGTTTGTCTCTGCCCCCCTATCAGTGCCCATCACTGCCAGCTATCAGTGCCACCTACTAGTGCCACTTCTCAGTGCCCACCAGTGCTACCTATCAATGCCCTTCAGTGCCACCCATCAGTGCCACCTCTCAGTATCACCTCAGTGCCCACCAGTGCCGCCTATCAGTGCCCACCAGTGCCGCCTATCAGTACCCACCAGTGCCACCTCATCAGTGCCCATCAGTGCAGCCCATCGGTGCCCATCAGTGCAGCCCATCAGTGCAGCCCATTAGTGCCCATCAGTGCAGCCCCATCAGCGTACATCAATGAAGGAGAAAAATTACCTGTTTGCAAAATTGTATAACAAAATATAAAAAAAGATTTAAAAAAATCGGTCTTTTAAAAAAAAATTAACAAAAAATAAAAATCGCAGAGGTGATCAAATATCACCAAAAGAAAGCTCTATTTGTGGGAAAAAATGATAAAAATGTCATTTGGGTACAGTGTTGTATAACCACTCAATTGTCATTCAAAGTGCATCAGCGCTGAAAGCTGAAAATTGGTTTGGGCAGGAGGGGTGTTTAAGTGCCCAGTAGGGATGAGCCGAACACCCCCCGGTTCGGTTTGCACCAGAACCTGCGAACGGACCGAAAGTTTGCGCGAACTTTAGAATCCTATTAAATACAATGGACGCGAACGTTCGAAATCTAAAGTGCTAATTATAACGGCTAATATGCAAGTTATTGTCCTAAAAAGGGTTTGGGGGCCCGGGTTCTGCCCCAGGGGACATGTATCAATGCAAAAAGAAGTTTTAAAAACGGCCGTTTTTTCGGGAGCAGTAATTTTAATGATGCATAAAGTGAAAAAAAAAGTGTGAAATATTCCTTTAAATATCGTACCTGGGGGGCACTAGCGTTGCTAGCCAGGTGCGGGGGGGCAGGCCGCACCCGGGTGACACCCACCAGAGGGTGACACCCGTGGGTAGCGCAGCGGCACCACACTGACATCGCCTGCCCGCCTGCTGCCCTGTGCCTTAGGCTCACGCTGCGGCTGTGTCCCTCAGTGGAGCGGAAGGAAGCCGCCGCCCCCTCTGCCTCCTCTCTGTTTACATCCACAGAGGAGGAGGAGGAGCCCGCGCTCGAGGGACACACCGCTGTGTGTATCTGCCGCTCTGTTCTGAGGTCTGTAAGGTAAGGGGGGCATCTTTACTGATGGGGGAGGGGGTGTCTGTACTGCTGGGGTTTGCACCAGGGGGGGGGACTGTAACTGAGGGGGGTGTCTGTACTGAGGGGGGTGTCTGTACTGAGGGGGGTGTCTGTACTGAGGGGGGTGTCTGGTACTGAGGGAGGTGTCTGGTACTGAGGGAGGTGTCTGGTACTGACGGGGGGTCTGGTGCTGAGGGGGGGTCTGGTGCTGAGGGGGGGTCTGGTACTGAGGGGGGGTCTGTAACTGAGGGGGGGGGGGTCTGTAACTGAGGGGGGATCTGTAACTGAGGGGGTGTCTGTAACTGAGGGGGTGTCTGTAACTGAGGGGGTGTCTGTTACTGAGGGGGGTCTGTTACTGAGGGGGGTCTGTTACTGAGGGGGGTGTCTGTACTGAGGGGGGTGTCTGTAACTGAGGGGTGTCTGCACTGAGGTGGGGGTGTCTGTACTGAGGGGGAGGTTCATACTGAGGGAGGCGGGTCTATATTGATGGCGGGGAGTCTGTACTTAGTGGAGCGGGTTTGTACTGAGGGAGGGGATCTATACTGTGGGAGTGGAGTCTGTAGTTGTTGGGGGGTGACACCATTTTTTTTCGCACCGGGTGACACCAACCCTAGTGACGCCACTGCTGGGGGGTGTCTAAAGTATGCCTGTGAAGTGGTATGTGTTTCCCATGTTTAGAACTGTCCCTGCACAAAATGACATTTCTAAAGGAAAAAAAGCCATTTAAAACTGCTTGCGACTTTAAAGGGGTTGTAAAGGTTCGTTTTTTTTTTTCTAAATAGGTTCCTTTAAGCTAGTGCATTGTTGGTTCACTTACCTTTTCCTTTGATTTACCTTCTAAATGTTTTTTTTCTTTGTCTGAATTTCTCACTTCCTGTTTCTCCTCACTAAACTTCACACCATCATCCGAGTGGTGTTGAGTCAGCCAGAACAGCTTACTGAACAGCTTACTGAGGAGGAACAGGAAGTGAGAAATTCAGACAAAGAAAACAAAGAAAACAAATATTTAGAAGGGAAATCTAAGGAAAAGGTAAGTGAACCAACAATGCACTAGCTTAAAGGAACCTATTTAGAAAATAAAAAACAAACCTTTACAACCCCTTTAATGTCATGTCTTGTCCTGGCAATATGGATGAAAATCTTTGAAAACAATGGCATGGCTACCCCATCACCCCCCCCCCCTACCGCAGCCCATTACCAGCCCATTTGGGTCTTGTATGGATATTAAGGGGAACCACGCACCCAAAATAAAAAAAAGGCCCTATATACTCTGAACAGCAGTATACAGGCGGTGCAAACAAGACAGGGACTGTAGGTTTGTTCTTAAGTAGAATCTGTTTGTAATTTTGAACAGGTACATTGTTTAAGTGTAGCTCCAGCCAAAAAATATATTTGTAAGCTTTTTGGAAAACATAGGGAAGGGTTATCACCCCTGTAACATTTGTTTTGCTGTCTGTGCACCTGTTCAGAAGATTTCACCTCACTTTCCGTCCCAATGATAAATGTTTTTGGAAAAGTGGGTTTTTTATTGAAACAAGGATTGGTGATAAAGCATCAGTAGAGAGGAGACACCTTTTTCCCATCTTAACTCTTACAGGAGAGAATTTCCCTTCCTAGGGGTAGATTTCCTCTCACTTCCTTTTGTCTCCTTCCGTTTGCAAGTAGGAGTCGTTTGTAAGTTGGATGTTTGAAAGTAGGGGCCTGCCGTATATACTCTGCTAAAATTTGCCCCTTACATGTTGGTGTTGCCACAACACTGTGGGTCCTCACAGTTACTCTTGGTGGGCGCTGGAACGCCCTGCTTTGAACTATTATATCAGGAATTGTAATTACATGCCATTGTTGAACAGTGGTAGGAAAAATTGGGCCTTTGGTGGTGGTGCTGGTGCTACAACACTGTCAGCCCTCACAGTTACTCTTGGTGGGTGCATGAATGGGCCCTACTGTTAATTATTAGATCAAGAATTGTACTTGCATGCCCCTGTTGAAGAGGGGCAGAAAAATTGGGCCTTTGGTGGTGGTGGTGTTGCCAACAACACTGTAAGCCCTCACAGTGACTCTTGGTTGGGCTTTTGGTGGTGGGCCCTGCTGTGAATTATTAGATCAAGAATTGTAATTACATGCCCCTGTTGAACAGGGGCAGAAAAATTGGGCCTCAGGCACTGGTGCTACAACACTGCAACCCCTCACAGATACTGTACTTGGAGCACAGCAATGAGCCCTGCTGCAAAGCATTGCATAAAAAATTGTAATTACATGCCCCTGTTAAACAGGGGCTGAAAAATTGGGCCTTAGCCACTGGTGGCGGCACCCAGAAACAAAAATGTTCTTCCAAGCTATCATCAGGAATTGGATCATTGAGGAGGAGGAGGATAGTCAGTCAACATAACAGGACAGTCACTCAGCATAAGCATAGGCAGTCTTGAAGTGATGTGACATTTCAAAATAAATTATTCTGTTATATCAGCTTCAGGTGCTTGGTAGCTGGTGGTGATCCAAGACTGGTTCATCTTTATGAAGGTCAGTCGATCAACCGAGTCAGTAGACAGGCGCACCCGGTGATCCGTGACAAAGCCTCCAGCAACACTGAATGTGCGTTCCGAAAGAACGCTGGATGCAGGACAGGCCAGTAGCTCAATTGCATACTGTGCAAGCTCTGGCCAGTGATCCATCCTCAAGACCCAGTAAGCCAGAGGATTTTCGGTGGGAAAGGTGTCCAAGTCTGACCTTGCCCCTAGGTATTCCTGCACCATGTATATCAGACGCTGGCGATGGTTGCTGGAACTGATCATACCTTGGGGCTGCGGACTAAAAAATTGTCTGAACGCATCGGTCAGACGGCCACTTTCCCCACCGATCCTTCTTTGACTGACCGAAGCCTCAGCAACTCGTTGTCCAGGACCAGGAGTTTGTAACCTCCCAGTTTCTGGGAACGCGTTGCACAGACCTTTCTGCAAGGCCTCCCAGAGATGTCTCATCCTCTGCTCCCTCTGCGACGGTAAGATAAGGTCCGCAACCTTACCCTTGTACCGTGGATCAAGGAGAGTGGCCAGCCAGTAATGGTCCCTCTCCTTGATCCGAAGAATACGAGGATCCTTCCACAGACTTTGCAGGATCAGGGAGGCCATGCAGCGTAGGTTAGCTGAGGCATTCGGTCCGGAGTCTTCTGGGTCACTAAGGACGACATGATCCGCAGCCACCTCCTCCCAGCCACGTACAAGTCCACGGATTTCTTGGGACTGTAAATCATCCCTAAAAGACTGCTGCTGTTGATGCTGAGTGCCAGGCTCCACCTCCATGCTGACACAATCCTCCTCCTCTCCTCCTCGTCATCTTCCTGTGCGATGGGTGGGACAGAAAGAACACTGTCTGGGTAAAGGGGGCCTTGAGAGGCAAGGAAGTCCTCCTCTTCCTGCCTCTGTTCTGCCTCAAGTGCCCTGTCCATTATTCCACGCAGCGTATGCTCCAACAGGTGGACAAGAGGTACAGTGTCACTGATGCATGCACTGTCACTGCTCACCATCCTCGTGGCCTCCTCAAATGGTGCCAGAACAGTGCATGCATCCCTGATCATGCCCCACTGGCATGGTGAAAATAACCAGAGCTCCCCTGACACTGTCCTGGTGCCGTAGTCGCACAGGTACTCATTGATGGCCCTCTGCTGCATGTGCAGCCGCTGCAGCATGACCAACGTTGAGTTCCACCTGGTGGGCATGTCACATATAAGGCGGTTCTTGGGCAGGTTCAACTCCTTTTGCAGCTCAGCCAGCCGAGCACTGGCATTATATGATCTGCGGAAATGCACACAGACTTTCCTGGCCTGCCTCAGGACATCCTGAAAGCCCGGGTACCTGCCCAAGAACCGCTGCACCACCAGGTTAAGAACGTGAGCCACACAGGGCATATGGGTCACTTGTCCCTGTCGGAGGGCGGAGAGGAGGTTGGTGCCATTGTCGCAAACCACCATTCCTGGCTTAAGCTGGCGTGGCGTCAACCACCTCTTGGCCTGCCCCTGCAGAGCTGACAGAACCTCTGCCCCAGTGTGGCTCCTGTCCCCCAAACACACCAGCGCAAGCATGGCATAGCATCTTTTTGCCTGCGTACTTGCGTAGCCCCTTGAACGCCTACGGAGAACCGCTGGTTCCGAGGACAAAGCACAGGAAGAGGCCATGGAGGAAGAAGAAGAGGAGGGGGTGGAGGAGAGAGGTGTGTCACAACCAGTAGTAGCATTTTGGAGGCGTGGCGGTGGAACAACCTCTAACACTACTGCACCTTGTCCTGCATCCTTCCCAGCTGCCAAAAGAGTGACCCAATGGGCCGTGAAAGAAAGGTATCATCCCTGTCCATGCCTGCTGGACCATGAGTCAGCGGTAATATGCACCTTACCGCTGACCGCCCTGTCCAGCGAGGCATGGACATTGCCTTCCACATGCCGGTAAAGAGCCGGAATCGCCTTCCGTGAGAAAAAGTGGCGTTTGGGAACCTGCCACTGAGGAACCTCACATTGCACAAACTCACGAAAGGGGGCCGAGTCTACCAACTGAAAAGGCAGCAGTTGAAGTGCTAGCAATTTAGCCAAGCTAGCATTCAACCACTGGGCATGTGGATGGCTGGAAGTAAACTTCTTTTGACGGTCCAGCAGCTGGGGCAAGGAAATTTGCCTGCTACAATCGGATGTCGGTGTACTGCTAGCAGAGTGCCCGCAAGTACTTGGCTGTGACACACCTAATTCTACACCTTCATTCCTCTCAGTGCAGGTTTCAGAGAGGACTGAAGGTATAGTGGGGTTGGAGATCCCAGCTGATGAGGAGCAAGGAGAGGTCCGCTTTGTTCTTTGGTGTGGGTCTTTAAGGTACGCTTGCCAACGAGCTGCATGGCAGGTCAACATATGTCTGATCAAGCATGTGGTGCCCAAGCGGCTGATGTTTTGGCCACGCGAGATACGCTTGAGACATATGTTGTAAATAGCAGCGGTGCGATCTGATGCACTCGACTCAAAAAAGGCCCACACCAAAGAACTTTTGGAATAACGAGCAGAGGCAGCGCCCTGCACAGGCGGAGCTCTGCGGTGTGATTCAGTCGGTGTGCTGCCCTTACGCTGGCCCCCGGAGGGCATCCTGCCTCGTTGGAGATGTGCCTCCTCCCCATCCTCCTCCTCTCTCCTATCAGGCACACATGTGGAGTCAGTAACCTCATCATCCCCTCCCTCCTCATCACTGGAGCCAATCTGGCAGTATGCTGCAGCTGCCGGAACATGACTACCAGATTGCTGTCCTTCTTGAGCACCCCCTCTCTCTGCGCTCACGCTACTGTCTTCCTCTAGCTGGGTATCACCATCAGACCCTTCAAAACGCTGGGCATCCTCCTGGAGCATGTACCCAACACTGTGCTGAAACAGTTCGGGGGACTCCTCAGGAGAACATGGTGGGTCTAGGGAAGGAGTGACTGATGATGACATTGATACGAGGGAAGAGGACGCTTTGGCAGCTGCTTTGCCAGTACCCTGAGCCTGGGTGAGAGAGGATGAAGAGGATGAGGAGGGCTTGGTCATCCACTCTACCAAGTCTTCGGCATGATGCGGCTCAACACGTCCAGCTGCCGAAAATAAGGACAAGAGTGTTGATGACGATGCACCGCGTCCACGACCAGCACTGTTGTCTCTAGACACAGAGCCTGCTTGCCCTCTTTTATTGGCTCCTGACTGTCTGCCTCTTCTTGTTGGCCTTCCAGACATAGTAATGGACTGCAGGGAGATGGGAAAACCAGAAATTGGAGTAGTGTATATTGTGCTGGAGGCACACAACACCCACTAACTCCTGTAGATGCCTTTATTAGAGAACACCAGCAATAAAGGGTAGATACAGGTGTCTACTGTGCTGTGCTGGATGGACACAACACCCACTAACTCCTGCAGATGCCTTTATTTTAGAACACCAGCAATAAAGGGTAGATACAGGTGTATACTGTGCTGTGCTGGAGGGATACAACACCCACTAACTCCTGCAGATGCCTTTATTAGAGAACACCAGCAATAAAGGGTAGATACAGGTGTATACTGTCCTGTGCTGGAGGGACAAAACGCCCACTAACTCCTGCAGATGCCTTTATTAGAGAACACCAGCAATAAAGGGTAGATACAGGTGTATACTGTGCTGGGGCACACAACACCCACTAACTCCTGCATATGCCTGTATTATAGAACAGCAAAAAAGTGTAGATACAGGTGTATACTGTGCTGGGGCACACAACACCCACTAACTCCTGCAGATGCCTGTATTATATAACAGCAAAAAAGTGTAGATTCAGGTGTATACTGTGCTGGGGCACACAACACCCACTAACTCCTGCAGATGCCTGAGAAAAGAACACACTGTCCCTGCCTATCTAGCTTAGAGAACAGTAATAAAGGGTAGATACAGGTGTATACTGTGCTGGGGCACACAACACCCACTAACTCCTACAGATGCCTGAGAAAAGAACACACTGTCCCTGCCTCTCTAGCTTAGAGAACAGCAATAAAGGGTAGATACAGGTGTATACTGCGCTGGAGGCACACAACACCCACTAACTCCTGCAGATGCCTGAGAAAAGAACACACTGTCCCTGCCTGCCTATCTAGCTTAGAGAACAGCAATAAAGGGTAGATACATGTGTATACTGCGTTGGAGGCACACAACACCCACTAACTCCTGCAGATGCCTGAGAAAAAAACACACTGTCCCTCCCTATCTAGCTTAGAGAACAGTAATAAAGGGTAGATACAGGTGTATACTGTGCTGGGGCACACAACACCCACTAACTCCTGCAGATGCCTGAGAAAAGAACACACTGTCCCTGCCTCTCTAGCTTAGAGAACAGCAATAAAGGGTAGATACAGGTGTATACTGCGCTGGAGGCACACAACACCCACTAACTCCTGCAGATGCCTGAGAAAAAAACACACTGTCCCTCCCTATCTAGCTTAGAGAACAGTAATAAAGGGTAGATACAGGTGTATACTGTGCTGGGGCACACAACACCCACTAACTCCTGCAGATGCCTGAGAAAAGAACACACTGTCCCTGCCTCTCTAGCTTAGAGAACAGCAATAAAGGGTAGATACAGGTGTATACTGCTCTGGAGGCACACAACACCCACTAACTCCTGCAGATGCCTGAGAAAAGAACACACTGTCCCTGCCTGCCTATCTAGCTTAGAGAACAGCAATAAAGGGTAGATACAGGTGTATACTGCGCTGGAGGCACACAACACCCACTAACTCCTGCAGATGCCTGAGAAAAGAACACAATGTAGAACACACTGTCCCTGCTTATGTAGCTCTTTCCCTGCACGCCGGAACACACTACACAAGGCCGCCGCGCTGGCGGCCTTTTATAGTGTGGGGCGTGTACTAAACCCCCCTGAGCTATGATTGGCCACAGGCATCCTGCCTGTGGCCAATTATGGCTCTCCTCGCTGCCGGCGCTGTGATTGGCCAAGCATGCGGGGTCACAGTGCATGCTTGGCCAATCACAGCACCGGCAATGCAGTGTGATGGCGCAGTGCATTGTGGGCTGTTCACGTCACACGAATTTGGCGTGAACGGCCCACAAAGTTCTGGTTTCGGCGAACAGGCGATGTTCAAGTCGAACATGCGTTCGACTCGAACACCGAGCTCATCCCTAGTGTCCAGTAAGCAAGTGGTTAAAGAAGCTGCTTGCAGGACTTTTTTTTCAGTCCTGCCAGCGCACTGCTCCAGTGTGAAAGCACTCAGACTTTCACATTGGAGTGACAGGAGAGGCGCTTTACAGTCGCTTTGCAGGCGCTATTTTTAGCTCTACAGTGTCTGTAAAGCGCCTCAGTGTAAAAGGGGTCTTAGTGTGTTATTCCTAAAAATGGCAGGCCTACAATATAAATCACCTAATATCTAATGCAAAACAATGTACCGCTTTGAGATTCAAAAATCTGACTTTGGCCTCGTACACACGACCGATTTTCTCGGCAAGAACCAGCAAGAAACTTGCTGGCAGAGAGGTCTTGCCGAGTAAATCGGTCGTGTGTACGCTGCTATCGGGTTTGTAGTCGAGCAAATCGACAAGAAACCTCGACGAGAAAATAGAAAACCTGCTCTCTATTTTCTCGTCGAGATTCTCCTTGGCATGTTTCTCGACGAGAAAAGTGAGTGTGTGTACACTTACCTGTCCGCCCGGAAGCCCGCGCATGTTCGAAATGAATTTGACGCATGCGCGGTAGCTTCCTAGGCATACGTAGGGTATACCAAGATGGCGGCGACGGCATCGAATGTGACGAGTGCATGCTCGACGTAGTCGATGACGTCACCGCGTACACTCCTTTCAAAGAACCGCGGGTTCTTTGAAACGAGCGTGTGTACACTCGGCCGGGACAAGTTTCTTGTCCAAGAATCTCGTCGAAAAAAACGACATGTTTTTTTCAACGAGAATCTCGGCCGTGTGTACGAGGCCATACAGTAATCATACCGCCAGGGAGGTTGTGGTTATAAACCCACAAAAAAAACAACATGCAAGACAAAGGCATAATGAGCTAGTATGCATAGCATACTAGCTCATTATGAAATACTCACCATAGATCGAAGCCCCCGCAGCAGTCCCGACACACTGCTCTGCCCGGCGACATGTCTCCCGGAGTTTTTTCTGGGTATCGCGGGCTCCGGCGCCGTGATTTGGCGAAGCCGTGATGACGCATGCGCGCAGGAGCTGCCGTAACGGTACGTCAGCTGAAGCAACGGCACAAACCAGCTGTTGCTTCAGTGCGCATGTGCAGATGACGTTGGCACATGCTGATACAGGGGATATCTCCTAAACCGTACAAGTTTAGGAGATATCCATGGTAGCTACAGGTAAGTCTTATTATAGGCTTACTTGTAGTGAAAAGTGGTTGTAAAGGGTTTACAACCACTTTAAACTAAACTTGTCTTTTGGACTATTAAATATACCATTGAAAAAGTTCTGTTATGTACGTTATGTATATTAAGTATCCTCCAACCGTCCCAGGTCCTGTGGGACTGTCCCAGGATTTTTTATAAATTCGGAAGTCCCACAGATCTAGGACATGACCATCTGCTGGGTGCTCATTATAATGACAGGTGAGCAGTAATGGCAGTGAAACTTCTAAAGGAAGGCTGTCGGCTGTACCCCATCCCCTACCCCCCCCCTTCTTTTCCATCTGCTCTCCTGTCTTCTCCACATAACCTGCTTCCTTATTGCACATATCCAGTCTGTTTAGTTGCTTTGTACCTTCCCCTCTTTAGTGCTGGGTCATCATTGATGATCTACAGTGTCTGCATTCTTCATTATAAGTGTCTAATATCAGCTTCGAGGATGAAACAATGAACCCTTTACCTTATTAATGTCTACAAGGCAAAGTTAACTCTTGTAACCACTTGACCTCTGGAAAATTTACCCCCCTTCATGCCTAGGTAATTTTTTGCGATACGGCAATGCGTTACTTTAAGTAACAATTGCACGGCCATGCAACACTATAATAAAATGTATGTATTTTTTTCCACACAAATAGAGCTTTCTTTTGGTGGTATTTGATCACCTCTGAGTTGTTGTTTTTTTGCACTATAAACAAAAAAAGACCGACAATTTTGAAGAAATTTTTTTATTTGTTTTACTTTCTGCTATAAACCGTATCCAATAATAGAAAAAAAAATTAATGTATTCATACATTTAGGCCAATATGTATTCTGCTACCTATTTTTGGTAAAAAAAAAAGCCCAATAAGCGTATATTGATTTGTTTGCACAAAAGTTATAGCATCTACAAGCTATGGGACATTTTTATTTATTTACATTTTTTTGTTTATTAGTAATTGCACCAATTGGCGACTTATAGCGGGACTGCGATATTGCAACGGACATTCAGACACTAATTGACACTTTTGACACTTTTTGGGGACCAGTGACACTAATACAATGATCAGTGCTAAAACTATTGAGGGTTCATGTACACGGGACGTTGTTCAACCTCTCCTGAACGAATTAACTTGACAGCTAGAAACCGGCGTCTAAAAATGGCCATTTAGCCACGTTAACATGCCGCGTTTAGCCGTTTGCGTCTAGAAGCGTTTGGAAAAAATATATTTTTCTTGGTTAAAATGAAAAACATCTGTAAACGCGTTTAGCTGCGTTTGGCGCTTGAAATGCCTCTAAACACAGCTTCTGAACGAATTTTTTGGGGTTCCAGAAAAAGCCTCTAAACTCAACTGCCTAGAAACGACTATAAACTAACCTGTGTACATGTACTGATAAGGTAACATAGAGGAGAGTTCAGGAGCATTTGAAAAAAATGCCCAACTGGGGGGCGTGGCTTGGACATGGCCGAGTGAGGAAGCACATCTTCAGAGCTCCTCACATCCAGCAGCTAAATTAGCCTGATTCGGCTCTGGCTCTTCAGCCTCACGTGGTCTGGGCTCAGACATGTCTGAACTGGTAGGGGACAAAGACTTGAGGCAGCACATTTGGTCTCTTCCTACCAGAGAGGACCTGGATCGCTTTGCCACAAGAGTAGAAAAGGCCTTTAGGCAGGACATAGAGCAGCTCAAAATTGACACTACTCAGCTTGGCAGCAGGTTGGAGACTTTGGAGCAGACTGTGGAGGAAGCACTGCTTGTTATAACCCAGTTTAGGGATAAGTGTGCAGCTCAGGATCACCACATAGAGACCCTAATCTCACAACTTGATGATTATGAGAATCGCAGTCGCAGGTCCAATATACGCATACGGGGGTTACCAGAGGCAACGGGGGCCAAAGATATCGTTCCCACTTTGCAAGGCATATTCAAGGAACTATTAGACCTCTCCCCCAATGAGAAAGTGGAGATTGATAGAGCGCACAGGGCTCTCAAACCCCCCTCACAGGATGCAGACAACCCGCGTGACATAATTTGTAAGCTCCACCGTTATACGGTCAAAGATCAGATCATGCAGCTTATGCGCAAACGCCCCTTTTTTTACTTTGACGGAGCCCGTTTGTTCTTTTACCAGGACTTGTCACGCCGCACCCTGATGCAGCTCAGGGCGCTATACCCCCTGTTGGAATCACTACACTCAGAGGGCATCATCTATAGGTGGGGGTTCCCCTTCTGTCTCCATGAAAACAGGGACGGCAAGTCAGCTATCTTACGCAATAAGGATGACCTCCCGCGTTTCCTGTCGCAACTGAAGCTGGGACCTGTTGACTTTCCAGACTGGAGACTATCCATGGATATTCCGATGATGCAAGCACCCCAGTCCTGGCAGCAGGTTCGATCAAAACGGAACTCCCGGACCCGCAAACGTTCTTCCTCTACTGCGGCGAGGGAAGTGTCCCCGCAGAGGACTGAAGGCCCACAAGAACCCTCGCATTTCCAGGGATAGCCCACAGACAGCCCCTGAACTTATCCACTGACTGATTATGGCAACTCCTGTCATATAGGAATGCGGACTGTGCAACACAGACACCTTCCCAGGAACCTCCTGCCTTATTGTATTGTATTTTATAAAAAAAAAAAAATTCTCTCTTTATCTCTTTGTTGGATTGTTTTCTATCTCCTTTGGTTACTCAAAGTAATGCTTAGACAAGGGCACATAGACAGTCTGGCTGTTCCTGGACCTCGGCCTTAATTAAACTTTACCAGGCACCCTGGTGCGTCCAAGGCCCCACCGAGATGCTGAATCCCCGGACATCAGACGCTTCTACCTTTGTGGGGAGCTGGAACCTCCTGGCTTCCCATGTCTGATCACGACTCCCACATAGGTTAACCCATTTTGGGTGTTAGCCCGGATTTGGGCACTTTGCCTCGCTTATGCGGCCCTCCTCTGTCGGGGGGGGGGGCGACATGGGCCGGACAAACAGGATTGGGTACCACCACATATGTCCTTCAAGGCATCCGTGGACCCACAATGTGTTTTTTTATGTTATGCTGATGTTTTTTATTTGGCTACCCCTCCCCCTCCTCTCTTCCTCTTTTCTTTTCACCTTCTTGCTCTCCTTTTTTTTTTACTCTCACTTTTGTTCAGAAGGCGGATCTGCTCTCGCTGGTCTCGATGGAATGGAGGTGGACGCCTGGATGACTCTCCCTACCGCACCATGGCTACGATCAAGGTAGTGTCATATAATGTACGTGGTATGTGCTCCCCCAACAAGCGGAATAGGCTCTGGTTAGAACTGAAAAGACTGGGGGCCCAGGTGATTTTCCTACAGGAGACTCATTTTACTGACACCTCGCTCCCGAAATTACCCACCCATTTGTTCTCACAATGGTACCTTAGCAACTCCCCACAGCCTAAATCCAGGGGTACGGCCATCGCTATCCACAAACACTGTCAGTTTCTACCCTCAGACCACAGGGCAGACCCCCAGGGTCGTTACGTGTTCTTGAAGGGCACAATAATGGGACAAAAATACACCTTTGCTACCCTATACGCCCCCAATGCACAACAACTAACGTTTGTTGATCAAGTCCTCGCTCAGCTGGCAGACTTCCAGGAGGGCAGACTGATCCTGCGAGGGGATTTCAATGTTAGCCCTGACCCTCTGTTGGATACCTCAGCGAGCAGATCTGCCCATTCTCACGCCTTCTTGAGACACTTTAGAAAGACCCTTCAGGGCCACACATTGGTGGATTGCTGGAGAGCACTCCACGCCTCTGAGAAGGACTATAGCTACTTTTCCAGTGTGCACAAAGTGTACACTAGAATTGACTTGTTGCTAGTGGACCAAGATACTCTTGACTTACTACTGGGGGCGACCATAGAACAAATCACCATATCTGACCATGCCCCGGTGACACTCACTCTCTCCTTAACACAAGCTCTTGCCAAGGCGAGGACCTGGAAACTAAACGAAAATTTGCTAGATGACATAGGGGTGGTGGCAGGGGTGCAGGAGACTTTGTCGCACTACTTCGCCGAAAACGCCAACGGGGAAGTTAGCGAAGGAATTCTTTGGGAAGGCCACAAAGCAGTGGTTCGTGGCACTTTTATTGCCATGGGAGCCAAGCTTAATAAGGAGAGGCAGGGGGATTTCCAGAGGGTACTGCAGGCGTTACGAACAGCTGAGCTCAGCCATAAATGGACATCAGATCCTGTTGAGCTCCGCCGTCTGGGGGAACTCAGACAGGTTTTCTCAAAATTGCTTGACCGTAAAATTAATCGTAAACGACGCTACATGGCCCATACATACTATGAGCACGGCAATAAGTGTGGCCGGTTGCTGGCGCGCGCTCTCTGGAAAAAGAGACTCTTGGCCCAAGTCCATAAACTTCTCTCCCCTTCAGGTGAGCCAGCACAGCACACCTCTAAAATTGCATCCATGTTTCGCGATTACTACGAGTCGCTATACAATCTGGATTCCGCCTCCTCCCCGGCAGATGTAACACTTAAACAGACCCGAATCACCACATACCTCTCCTCAATAGGGCTCCCTGCTATGACCCCTGAACAGGCAACGGGCCTGGGACATCCTATCATCCCAGTAGAATTATTGGCCACTATTAAGTCTCTGCCCTCTGACAAAAGCCCTGGGCCTGACGGCTTCACTAGGGCATATTACTTAAAATTTTATGATAAGTTACAGGCCCCTTTCTGTGCCCTCCTTAACTCCTTGGCGACCTCTGGACACCTTCCTAGGGAGACCTTGTTGGCGCACATCACTGTGCTCCCAAAAGAGGGTAAGGACCCCACCCAGCCACAGAGTTACCGCCCAATTTCTCTTTTAAACACAGACCTAAAGATCTTTTCTAAAATTCTGGCTAACCGCTTAAAACATCTACTCCCTGACTTAATACACGCAGATCAGACCGGGTTTATAGTGGGTCGGGAAGCCAGGGATAATTCCAACAGGGCCATACAGCTTGTCCACTGGGTACGCACACGCGATTGGATGCCTCCTTACCTGATTTTGTCCACCGATGCGGAGAAGGCATTCGATTGCGTGGACTGGGATTTTCTAAACGCGGTTCTCAGGAACTCCGACTTAGGCCCACACATGTTGTGCTGGATCTCTACACTCTATGTGTCCCCTACTGCCCAGGTTAAGGTGAATGGTGGCCTCTCCGCAGTGTTCCCTATCCGGAACGGCACGAGACAGGAATGACCGCTTTCGCCCCTCCTGTTTGCGATGGTCTTGGAACCGTTGCTGCAGAGGGTCAGAACAAATCAAAATATGAAGGGGGTGCACGCGGGCTCCCTTGAGCATAAACTCTCTGCTTACGCAGATGACATACTTTTCCATGTTGTCGACCCCCTTGTCTCGTTGCCGAACTTGATGGGAGAACTGACTGCGTATAGCGAAGTATCCAACTTCCGGATAAATTATTCAAAGTCAGAGATATTACCGATCACTATCCCACAAACTTTAGCGTCCTCCCTGAGGGATTCCTTCCCCTTTACATGGTCCACTTCCTCTATGAAATATTTGGGGATCCAGCTTACAAATCGCCTCTACTCACTATACACACACAACTATGTCCCCCTATTACAGAGTTTCACTCAGGACCTCCAGGCATGGGATAAGGCACTATTTACTTGGGTTGGCCGGACAAATATTTTAAAAATGACTGTACTACCCCGTATCTTATTTCTCCTGCAAACGGTACCAATACACCTACCAAAGCGCTTCTTTGCGGACCTTCGCAGCCTTTTTTATTAAATTTGTATGGGGAGACCTCGACTCGCCATGGCAACGCTACAAAGATCCAAGCTAAGGGGGGGTTTAGGTATACCTAACATTCTCCAATACTACCAGGCGATTGCGCTACAACGTATCCTGAATTGGAAGTTCCATACGGCCTTTAAGCTGTGGGTTCCCCTGGAGAAGACAATGGTGGGGCGGGACTTGTCCTACGCGCCCTGGGTCCCTGCAGGCGATAGGGGGCTCTCTGACTGGGTCTCTCCACTAACAACCCACTCCCTGCGGATGTGGGACAAAATTAATGACCGCCTAGCACTAGCGCCACGGACGTCTCCGCTGGCGCCTGTGGGTGGATAGCCATGGTTTTCTCCTGGCGAACTAAAAGCTTCTCTCGGAACTTGGGCAAGCAACGGAATCGTTAGTCTGGCAAGGTTTGTAGAAGGCGGCGTCCTGACGCCACTAGATACCTTATGTGATAGGTATGGCAGCTTCCCCTTAGACTTCTGGAGACACCGTCAGTTGGACACTTTCATAACTAAATGCCACAAACTAGCACGGATTAGGACCACTCTGACTGACTTTGAAAGTATGTGGGCATCTGCGGACCCACTGCCCCATATGATCTCAGCACTATACGGGATGCTAGAATCCGCGACACCTAACCCCACGCCACATTACATTAGGGAATGGGAAAGGGACCTCCAGTCTGACCTTAATGAGGAACAACTTCACCACCTCTTCCGCTTAACCCATTCGAGCTCTGTAGATGCTAAGACCCAAGAAAACAACTGAAAATTACTGACACGTGGTACAGGGTACCTACTACTATTGCTAGAATTTTCCCTACTGCCTCTGATAGGTGCTGGAGGGGATGTGGACAGAAGGGCACGTTCCTCCACATTTGGTGGGAGTGCCCAGTGTTCCGGCCGTTTTGGGATGTAGTCGGTAGACACATATCTGAGGGTCTGGGTATTGATATCCCGGCCCTGCCTAAACATTTCCTGCTCCATGTCCCCCCTATTCCCCTGTCACGTTATAAACAAAGTGCTCTTCCCCACCTCCTCAACGCAGCAAAACGCCTCATACCAATTCACTGGAAAAGCTTGCATATTCCAAGCGAGCAGGACTGGTTGGGGAAGGTGGGGGAGATCATGGAGGCAGAGAGCTGGCTCGCGGACTGCAGAGACACTCGCAAAAGATTTGACCTTACCTGGGCAGCTTGGAAAGCCCACGTACATGACACAGCCACGATCTCTTCAAGTTTAGACGTTGCATTACTTACCTTAGCAGATCCCTCCTTCGGGAGACTCATCCAGGCACACCGTCAGTCAACCTCCACGGACTCCACTTGATAGTGGACTCATTTCTTCAGCTAACCCGGTGAGGGCTGGTCCACATGCCTTCATGCTCTTCACTATTCCTTCTTTTCCCCTTTACCTTTTTTCCACCTCACTTTGAACTTTCTTTTTTTCCCTCCTTCTCTCCTATGTTTGGGGTGTATTTGTTTTGTTCAGTGTTGTTTTTGTTTTTTTTTAGGTGATGTTCCCTTGGGGCACCTGGGTGATCCATTTGGGCTACCAGGATGGTCTTCAGGTTTCTGACTGTCCTGGGCACCTCAAACTCACTCAGGACGCTTATCAGCAAGGGAGTTAAATTGCAACTACCATAGAACTAGAGCATGTGGCCACTCTTCCCCCGCCAGATTGGAGGGGAGGCCTGCCCTCATGGATCGAATGTCCGGGGCAGGCAGGGGGCCTTTTTATTCACGTTTCACCGACAGATGTTTCTCCCTGTTAAAATGGCTGTCCGTGTTCGGACCTTGCTACCCAAACCCCCTGGTGTTCCTTACCCCACCCCCTTTTTTTTTTTCTCTTATTTTTTCCCCCCTCCCCCTAGCCTTAAGTCCCCTACCTCACTCCCTATCCTCTTCCCCCCCCCCCCTGTTGTTTTGGCTATGTTGAAATGTCAAATTGTTCATATAAATTGAAAATGAAAATAAAGATTATACAAAAAAAAAAAATGCCCAACTGCTCCTAAACCTCAGTTTACTAACAGCAGTGTATATGAGGCCTCACTGTCCCTGTGCTAATGACACTGGCTGGGAAGGGGTTAAACACCAGGGGCGATCAAAGGGTTAAATGTGTGCCTAGCCAGTGTTTTATTACAGTGTGGGAGGTGCTTTTACTAGGGGAAGACACAGAATCCATGCATTCCCTCCTGTCAAAACAGTGATCTGCCTTGTTTACATAGGCAGACCGCCATTCTACCTCTCTGCTGGCTCATTGGTGGGTGCTGTCTGACATCGAGTCCACGGTACACGCCTCTGGGCTCCCGCTGTGTGTGTGATTACAGCAGGAGCGAGACGTCTACCCGGAAGAGCCAGATCATGTATATATACTTGATCCAGGGCACAGGTGCCACCCTGTAGCAATAAAACTGCTATGGGGTGGACCTGAAGTGATTAACCTTACTCTGTTAATCCTACCAGAAATCTAGTGAGTTTATAACTTTCTTTGATCTTTGTCTGTGATGACTGTTATTAACCCCCTTGGCGGTAACCCCGAGCCAGACTCGGGCTGCATCACAGTATCCAGGGGAAGTTACTTACCTTGTTCTCTGGATCCTGCGATGTCTCCCTGCAGTGTGTGCGAGCTGTCACCTCGCTCGATTCACACTGCCGGGTGTCGAGCTCCGTTCCCTGCGACGTTGCGGCGCAGGGGGGCGGAGTTCGGCGCCAAATTCAAAAAGTGAAAAACACAATACACATACAGTATACTGTAATCTTACAGATTACAGTACTCTATAAAATAATTACACACCCCCTTTGTCCCTAGTGGTCTGTCCAGTGTCCTGCATGCAGTTTTATATTATAAAAACTGTTCTTTCTGCCTGGAAACTGGAGATTGTCCATAGCAACCAAAAAGTGTCCCTTTATGTCAAAAGTGGTTTTAGACCAGCTAAAAAACAGCAATAATAAATTAAAATCACTTGCAGAATTGAGCGATAGCGATTTGTGGGGAAATTCGTCATCAAACACTAAATCTAATGAAAGCGACAATTCTGCAACTGAACAAATTTCTGTGTTTTTGATTTGATTACATTATTGAATAATTTTTATTATAATTACATTAATATTTGTTATAATTATTGTTATTTATTATATAAAAATTTATGATTTTGTGTTTCAAACTTTATCATACCCGGGATGTCTACTAGACTCTTGTTTGGTCAGGTTTAAGTAAGTAATTACTAAGAATCGCAGGCCTACAATATAAAACTCCAAATTTCCATGCAAAATATTTGTACTGCTTTTGGTACATAATTCCAGACAGAATCATACCGCCAGGGAGGTTAATTACATCACAGTCAGGTGAACTAAAAAACACCTCCCACAATGTTTTAGAGCTGGAGTATTGCGTAGTCCTGTCCTAGAGTGACAACACCATGGATAGATATAGTGCTGTCAGTGAGTATTGTCAATTTTAGGACAGGAAGTATGTGATTGGCAAGATCATTGGGTGAAAATATAAAGGGAAAAAAAGTCTGAACAATAATGCAGCGAGAGAGAAAAAAGGGGAGAGCCCCTAGGGATTTTGTGGGTAAAGAAAAATAGCAGATACAGAGAAGAAAAAAGTATAGTAAAGTACAAATTTATTAAGTACAAAATTATATAAACACAAAAAAATTACATAAATGTTGCATAGAATAGCTTAAAAACACAAAAGAGGTTATAATAAACACAGCTGGATTCTAGACCATATGATGATCCCGCAGTTTGGAGGTCAAAACAGTGTCGATGGGCACCAAAGATCCCAACATGTTTCGGCATATATACACTTGGATATTTAATTCCTTCTTCAGGGGATGGTTTAGAATGGGCTGTACTCTCTATTAAAACAATAACAAAGTATCAAAAAAATATACAGTGAATGTAGATAGTATATGGTCAGTGGATACAGACATGGCAATAAAAAATGTCTCATTAATATTGAACATTAATGCAGCCACAACATCTAAAGACTTGTAAGCTGCAATATATTACATTTTTATTCTTGGGTTTACATATGAAATAATACAAGCAGCCATGGACATATCAGGGTTGAGCTGTGGCACCAACCAGCAAGCATAGCTCTGTACCTCTTTTTCCCTCTGAAGTCTGCTATAGTGCTTGGTCTGTGCATTGAATGCATTACTATTTGGATTCTTTATAGAGGCAAATAATGACTAGAATGCGCACATTATTGTAGACATTAGTGCAAACCAATTTAACCACTTCGCACCCAAGGATGTCCATGGACGTCCTTGAGTTTGAGCCGGGATATCTGAATGATGCCTGCAGCTACAGGCATCATTCAGATATCGTTTTTTAGAGCCGGCGATTCTGTGTACCATAAGAATGATCATAGTGGCTGTTCCACCGCTTGATCGTTCTTACAGGCGGCGAGAGGGGACGTCCCCCCCTCCCTCCGGTGCTTCTACCAACTCACCTGAGCGATCGGTGAGTCGGTGACAGGATCCGCCAGCCCCGGCTTCTTACAATAGAGATTTCCGGCGGACCAGATGGTTGCCGGAGTCTCTATGATCGTTCGGAGGCCGGGCGCGATGTTATGACGTCACGCCCGGCCTCTGCATTCAAAAAAACGGTGCCGCTTCAGCTAGGAAGCGGTGATCTTTTTTTATTTTTTTATTTTTTATTTCAGGCTTCTCAGCCTAGAGGTGAGATGTGGGGTCTTATTGACCCCATATCTCACTGTAAAGAGGACCTGTCATTCTTATTCCTATTACAAGGGATGTTTACATTCCTTGTAATAGGAATAAAAGTGATCTTTTTATTTTTTTTAAGTGTCAAATTAAAAAGCTTAAAGTAAAATTAACAATAAATAAAAAATAAAAAAAAGTAAAGCGCCCCTGTCCCCGGTAGCTCGTACACAGAAGCGAATGCATACGTAAGTCCCGCCCACATATGAAAACAGTGTTCAGAACACACATGTGAGGTATCGCAGCGAACGTTAGAGCGAGAGCAATATTTCTAGCCCTAGACCTCCTCTGTAACTCAAAACATGTGACCAGTAAAAAAATTTAAAGCGTCGCCCATGAGGATGTTTAAGTACCGAAGTTTGGCGCCATTCCACGAGCGTGTGCAATTTTGAAGGGTGACATGTTAGGTATCTATTTACTCGGCATAACTTCATCTTTCACATTTTGCAAAAAAATTGGGCTAACTTTAATGTTTTAATATTTTTTAATTCATGAAATAGTTTTTTTCCGAAAAAAATGCGTTTGAAAAATTATTGCGCAAATACCGTGCGAGATAAAAAGTTGCAATGACCGTCATTGTATTCTCTAGGGTCTTTGCTAAAAAAACATATATATATAGTGTTTGGGGGTTACATGTAATTTTCTAGCAAAAAAATGAGGATTTTTACATGTTGGAGCGAAGTGTCAGAATTGGCCGGGTGCGAAGTGGTTAACACTCTTAAAGGGCCAGTCCTCCGTTTGAAACAACTGCCTGTTTTCAAACAATAGCCCACTTTCTAATTGACCCATTGGAGTTCCTCTTTAAAGGTTATATTGCTCTGATGGAAAAAATAAATAAAAATCTAATATGTGATAAAAGAAGAGATTAATGAGGCATGTTATATTCCTTACAGGCAGACTTTCCTATCATGTACTATCAAAGCCCGCAAGGCATTGAAAGTTACAAATGTTATCAAGCATTAGCAGGCATTTAAAGAACATCTCTTGAATTTTCCCAGCACACAAAAAAGTATTTCAAGTCATGTAAATGAATGGTAATTTTTTTTTTTTTACTTTAAAAGAGGGCTCAATACAGTACAGTGTCCTGGACCCAATTCTGCAAACATGGAGAAGCTTTCGATTTGCTCAATCTGTCTCCTTCTCTTAGATGGCCATGATTGCAACAAGGAAAATTAATCCATTTAAAAATCTGAAAGCTTAAATATAAGAATTTCCAATACCCCCTTCCCCCCATACTCTCTCTCTCTCTCTCCCTTTTTTTTTTAAGAATATCAATAAGTTCCAATTGAAGAGTGGATTCTTTTGCAATTCAGGCATGTGCCGGCGATAACAGGCGAGTTGGCATGAAGAGAGGCAGAGATGGATTAATTATGCAGAGAACATGGAAATTCTGCTTATCATCGGCAAGCAAAGGAGCCCAGCTCACATAATCAGCAAACGAAGGGAGGAAAAAAAATAACAATGCAATGGCACCTTCCAGCCCATCATCACATTTTTTTACCCCCCTTGTAATTAAAAAATAACATACAATTATAGCCCTATCTGCCGTGCAAGGCAAGGAGTGGGTGTCCACAATATAATTGCAGCGGGATAATAAAGCAAAAAAAAATAAAAAATAAAAAAACAAGGACTGTCCGTTTCTGCATTGCTACATGTCCCTGTCTATAATTTTTTCCTTCTCTGTCTCTTACTTTGTCTCCTCCAGCTTCAACACTTTTTATTGGCCAAGGAAACCATGAGATTAATATCTCAGGTGACGTTCTGCATTAGTATCCTCAAAAAAAAAACATTTCTGATTTATCACTTACAAGCTAGGCACAGTAGAAATATTTGGCTTTTCTTAGGTAGATCTACTGTGGTCAAGAGCAATCAGTGTTCTGTTCTGAATATGGTTTTAGCAATTGCTCTAAAATATAATTTTGCTATTTATTTATATGAATCATCAATACTAAAACTTTAAGACACATCTTTGGCATATGTTAAAATAAACTATATGGTTTGGTTTCAATTTTATAAAAATATTTTTAAAAAATCCACTTACTTTTTAGATGTGCGCAATGAATACAACAATTAATTAGCAAAGTAATTTATAAAAAAATAAAATAATAAAAAATAACTTTTCATTGATGTCTTTGTTGTTGAATGTGAGTTTAATCCATGCAGCTTGGTTACTTGTTAAGAAAAAAATGTCATAATGAATGCCTTTTAAATTACAGATGATCAAACATTGCATTTGACCTAATTTACAAATGTGCTCTTTTAAAAAAAAAAAAAAAGGGAAAAATTCAGTTAACGAGAGGAAAAAAAAAAAGTTAGAGTGTTCAAATCACTTTCTGCTCCAGTTGTTTAGACAAAAGTTGTGCGCGCTTATCATTTTTTCCCAAATTGGTAATTGCTACATTTTCAAATGTGTGCTGTGACAATTTATATGTAAAATATGCTGGAGTGTTTTAAACTGATGCTTCTTATTTTTTTTTTTTTTGTTATTTTTATCCTCGCCCTTTCTAGACAATTCTCAGAAACCTTCCTGCTTTATGTAATTATATGTAAAATGTTATTTATCACTGATTCAGCTATTAGCATTTGTATTGCTTAGAAGTATGTATATTATTACATTATCACATAAGAGGAAAAAGGAAGGGAAAGTCAGAATATATTTCATATAAAGACAAAATAGATAGAATGTTTATAAAAAGATAGTCCTAAGCTATTACATTTTATATATTTCTTAATTATTTCTCACAAAACATTAAAAACGCTACAGTAAAATAAGGTGATTGGACTTGATGATTTTATGACTTTTATGACTTTTAGGTTGCTAAGTTTCCCTGTGGAGTGGTCTGTATTTCTTCTGCATCAGCCAATCAGATTCAAACCTGCACTAGAAATTACAGTTGGAGAATGATAGTGTGCATCTTATTGGTTCTTGTGAATTAATGCAGATATTTGTTTATTTATTTTGATAAATTAATAAGTTAAATTATTTTCTGACTCCAGAAATTAAATTATCACGTGATTGGGGATGAGCTTCAAGTTCTAGTCGAACTCATGTTCGACTCGAACATTGCCTGTTTGCCCGTTCGCCGAACAGCAAACAATTTGGGGTGTTCGCGGCAAATTCGAAAAGCCGCAGAACACCCTGTAAAAGTCTATGGGAGAAATCTAAAATGCTAATTTTAAAGGCTTATATGCAAGTTATTGTCATAAAAAGTGTTTGGGGACCCGGGTCCTGCCCTAGGGGACATGTATCAATGCAAAAAAAAGTTTTAAAAACTGCTGCAGGAAAAGAGGGGGGACGAGAGAGCGCCCCCCCCCCTAACCGTACCAGGCCACATGCCCTCAACATGGGGAGGATGTCCCCATGGTGATGGGGACAAGGGCCTCATCCCCACAACCCTTGCCCGGTGGTTGTGGGGGTCTGCGGGCTTATCGGAATCTGGAAGCCCCCTTTAACAAAGGGGACCCCCAGATTCCGCCCCCCCCATGTAAATTGGTAACGGGTACATTGTACCTCTACCATTTCACAAAGAAAGTGTAAAAAATAAAATAAAAAACACACAGACACAGTTGGGAAAGTCCTTTATTAAAAAAAAATAAACATTCCAGCGACGTAATCCAGTCTGTCCAGTGTTGTTCTCTATGTCCCGCGGTGATCCGATGTCCAGCGCTGCAGTCTCCTCCAGTCTCCACTCCACACGAAACCCCCATGACGTAAGAAGGGGCGGGATCACCCGTCACATCATAGGGTAAGCCCCAGCTTTCCCTGCTTGCCGGGGAATAGCCATTGACGTAGGCGGGGTCCTGGCAAGCGGGGAAAGCCAGGGCTTACCCTATGATATGACGGTGACCCCGCCCCCTCGTACGTCAGACTCCGCCTACGTCATTGGCTATTCCCCGGCAAGCGGGGAAACCCGAGCTTTCTCAGTGACGTGCAGGTGACCCCGCCCCCCTCTGATGCAATGGGAAACCTCCTCTCTGGTTGGAGGAGGGGGGGTGCTGCAGCTCGGGGCTCTTGTCTGCCAACAAACACTCCGAGAAGCCACAACAAATACATCATCCGGGCTTCTTCTACCAAACATCACATCCGGGGGTTATGTCTTCATCAGAGCTACTCTTCCCCTCCCCCAGCATTGGAACTCTGCCAAAACCATTGCTGAAATGAGACGTCATTTATTTTTTTTTGACGCAGGGTTCCCCTTAATATTCATACCTGAAGGGCCTGGTAATTGAATTTGGGGGGACCCCACGCATTTTTTTTTTAATCAATGACTGTTCTCTGTATTGACGGGAGCCGACAATTCATTATAGCCGCGAGTGCTTCTAAATGACTTTTTTTTCCTTCAGAAATGACACTTTGTGCAGGGACAGTTCTAAGCACGGGAAACATGTGCTACTTTACAGGCATACTTTACACACTCCCTAAGTACGAAATTTAAAGGAATATTTCACTTTTATTGTTTCACTTTAAGCATTATTAAAATCACTGCTCCCGAAAAAACTGCTGTTTTTAAAACTTTTTTTGCATTGATACATGTCCCCTGGGGCAGGACCCGGGTCCCCAAACACTTTTTATGACAATAACTTGCATATAAGCCTTTAACCACTTCGCACCCGGGCCAATTCTGACACTTCGTTTCTACATGTAAAAATCCTCATTTTTTTGCTAGAAAATTACATATAACCCCCAAACACTATATATGTTTTTTTAGCAAAGACCCTAGAGAATACAATGACGGTCATTGCAACTTTTTATCTCGCACGGTATTTGCGCAATAATTTTTCAAACGCATTTTTTTCGGAAAAAAAACGATTTCATGAATTAAAAAATATTAAAACATTAAAGTTAGCCCAATTTATTTGCATAATGTGAAAGATGAAGTTACGCCGAGTAAATAGATACCTAACATGTCACCCTTCAAAATTGCACACGCTCGTGGAATGGCGCCAAACTTCGGTACTTAAACATCCTCATGGGCGACACTTTCATTTTTTTTATTGGTCACATGTTTTGAGTTACAGAGGAGGTCTAGGGCTAGAATTATTTCTCTCACTCTAACGTTCGCTGCGATACCTCACATGTGTGTTCTGAACACCGTTTTCATATGTGGGCGGGACTTACGTATGCATTCGCTTCTGCGTACGAGCTACCGGGGACAGGGGCACTTTAGATTTTTTTTTATTATTTATTTTTTATTTTACTTTTTACTTTGACACTTAAAAAAAAAAAAAAAAGATCACTTTTATTCCTATTACAAGGAATGTAAACATCCCTTGTAATAGGAATAAGCATGACAGGTCCTCTTTACAGTGAGATATGAGGTCAATAAGACCCCACATCTCACCTCTAGGCTGGGAAGCCTGAAATAAAAAATAAAAAAAGATCACCGCTTCCTAGCCGAAGCGGCACCATTTTTTTGAATGCAGAGGCCGCGCGTGACGTCATAACATCGCGCCCGGCCTCCGAACGATCATAGAGACTCCGGCGACCATCTGGTCCGCCGGAAATCTCTATGATAAGAAGCCGTGGCCGGTGGATCCTGTCACCGACTCACCGATTGCACAGGTGAGTCGGTAGAAGCGCCGGAGGGCGGCGGGAGGGGGGACGTCCCCTCTCTCCGCCTGTAAGAACGATCAAGCGGTGGAACAGCCGCTATGATCATTCTTACAGTACACAGATTCGCCGGCTCCAAAAAACTATATCCGAATGATGCCTGTAGCTGCAGGCATCATTCAGATATCCCGGCTCAAAGTCCAGGACGTCCATAGACGTCCTTAGGCGCGAAGTGGTTAAAATTAGCACTTTGGATTTTTCATGTTCGAGTCCCATAGACTTTACGGTGTTCGGATGTTCGAAATAATTTATTGCCTGTTCTCATGTTCTGATGCAAACCGAACTGGGGGGTGTTCGGCTCATACCTACATGTGATATGATCATACATTGCTCTTCTTTTAAATGGGTAAAGCAACATGATGTTTTGACGTATTTCTAGGCAATCTTTATGCACCTTGGGAGTCTTGTTGGAAATGTATCTGCTAGCAAAATAATTATTTAAAACTAATTACAATCCTTGAATCAAACATATCCAGCAAGGGGGGCTATTACTCAAAGAATGAAGACCTCATGCTTTTCTGCTTGTGCTAAATCAACAAATGGTCCATCAATGCGTGAACTGATTAGGGTACCAAGGACTAAAACATCCTACAGAAGCAAATATGATAACACAATGAAAGCTAGTTCTTTGAAAGTGTGCAATAATTTTTCTATGCATTGGGCATAATCCATACTATGAGAGGATCTAAAAAAACTGGTGCCACCACTGTGTGGAATCCTGATGTAGAGCCTCAACCTTTTCATGCTAGGCACTGCCCCATTTTCCTGGTGCAGAGGGCTTTAGATCAACTTCACATTTGTAGAGAACAGTGTATGAATTTTATTTCCTTCCCAGAGGAGGGAGGAATATGGTTTTGTCTGTGGCTCCTTTGTGACACCAACAGCATTTTGGGGCTACACAGAACCTCCTTATCCAGCTGACAGATTATAAAGGATCATGCAAAGACCTGAAATGCCATTGGAGGTATGTGGTAAGTTTCAAATACCTCCTACCAGAGCCATGGATTATTTGTCTTCCTGGGGAGAGAGTTAAGTTTTGGACAACCAGAGGAGAATAATCATAACTTGGGCTTAATCACTGTGTACAGGGTACCATATGTCACAGTCCTTGTATACACAAAATATGCTTTAATTACTATGCCAAAAGTCTAACAAATACATATAAACCTCTGGAGGGGGTGCTTTCAAGGTGTCCAGGGAAGAGCTCTACTGGAGACAGCAAGGTTCAATAAAAAGCAAGTATGTTTTAATAAGGGATAAATAAGGGTGGCCAAAGGCCTTGTGTCAACTGATGCTTTTCAGATGTACTACTTGGAGGTCATCAGTCTAATAAAAACTGCCCAAACTCTCTCTGCTGCCTGACTCCAATTTGCTAGTCTGGGAAATGAGTCAGGAAGGTGGCCCGCAGGCCCTAGATTCCTTTCTCTTTGTGTCTCTGGTGAGCAGCAGAAGGCAGATCAGGATATGAGGGAGCCTTTCTGATGGGTCTACTCATCCTCTCTCTCCTCCTCCTCTCAATCTGTCCCCCTGACTTTTTGCATATTTTGTTTTTATCCCCAGTCCTCTCCCTGTTTCTGATTTCCTTGGATCAGGGGTAGGACTTCAGTTTCCAGCAGCACTTTTTCCTTCCTCTCTCTCCATGAGTTTGTTGGCTGGACTTTGCAGCCACTCAGTGTACTCTCTCTACTCTCTCTCACCAGTTTGTCAATCCCTTGGCCAGGCAGAATAAGTAACTATGTGGTCGGTGAGAGGTTGCTTGGGCTTTGTGGCTCCCAGCTTAACGGAGCCACCAGCCAGGTTACACTAGCCTAGTTTCTGCACCTGACCCCAAAGACAGACACTCTGGTGGTGATTTGGGCCCCCATATCTATGCCTCTGCTTCCTACACATCTCTTGGCGCATTGGCATCCATTTTTTTTGCACCTGAATTGTCACTGCTGTTGTACATCCATTGTCCTTCTAGAGCCTTTGTGATTGCTTACGGCATGTTTTTTTCTTTTTTCATGTTTTCATGTGACACACTCCAGTCTTTAAAAAGGTGTTCATATTTTTTTTATTTAATGTTTGTGGGCAGGGTTAATCTCCCTGTATTGTATGTAATGATGCTAAAGTTCTGCCCACAGACTTGAGCTTAAGCAGAGAAGGAGGGCATCAGAGCCAGTGGTAGAGCCTGCACTGTACCCCCTAGACATAACAAGTATATAACACTTGAAGTGCAGGGGACAGTGTTGCCAACCGTCAGTATTTTTAACAGCAGCAAGTAAAAAATGGGCACTTTTTTTCTGCCAGTAAATGCCAGTAAGAAAAAAAGGTTTCCAGTAAAAAATATGGCTGTGACGCTCGGCTCGGAACTGTGCATGCACAGCTAGGGCTCTGAGTCGGCCAAGACCATCTAAGTGCCTGTTACAATGTGTTTTGGTGGTGCCAGTGGGGGGCGGGTCTGGGATGTCATGGTGTAAGGGAGCCGAGCGGAGTGGCCGGAGTCTTGTGTGTGGGTCTGCAGGGCGGGTGCAAGGCAAGCCAGGAGCGGGACTGACAGTTTTGTTTGACTGGAGTGGACAGAAGGGACCATCTGACGTGGAGAGAGACTGTCACTGTGACTCAAGAGGGGATGTGTTGGTTATGTGTGCTGCTGCACACTGCAGTCAGTGTCACTGTGAGAGTCAATGTCATGTCTGTGTGTGCTGCCTATTCCAATTTCTTGCCCTGCAGAGTCCTGTCCCTGAGCCACTTACTATATCGAAAATAAAATAAGAAATATGCTTTTTGCCTTAATATCTACTTTAAATCACATTGCTAATTGATATTATACTTATTTGTAGCCTAAATACTGAAATTTGCAGTTAAAACTGTAATTTTTAAAGTTTTGAAAATGTCAGTAAAAACTCGGCCGTGTCAGTAAATTTTGGGTGTTGTGTCAGTAAATTGCAATCTAGTAGGTTGGCAACACTGGCAGGGGGCACTGCAATGGTGAATTTTGGATATTCTTGCAGTTGAGTTCTAATGCCTTGTACACACGATCGGATTTTTCATCGGGATAAACTCAGACGTATTTTTCTGACGGAATTCCGTTCAAGCTGTCTTGCATACACACTGTCACACCAAATTCTGACCGTCAAGAATGCAGTGATGTACAACACTACGACGAGCCAATAAAAATGAAGTTCAATGCTTCCAAACATGCGTCGACTTGATTCTGAGCATGTGTGTTTTTTTCTCCGTCGGAGTTCCACACAGACGAACGGAATTTCCGATAGAAATGTTCTCTTTCTAAATTCCGACGGAAAAAAGTCTGATGGGGCACACACGCGGTCGGATTATCCGATGAAAAAATTCCGTCTGACTTTTTCCATCGGAAATTCCGATCGTGTGTACAAGGCATTAGGAATAAGATGAGTCCTATTTTAATGAAAGGCCCATTTGTGAACATGTTAGTACTTAGTCTGGTACCTTATGTCCTGAAATAGATTATAGTTAATCCCTCTGAAAAACTATGAATACATACCAGCCTTTATTTTAAACTGAATTTGTCCCTCATTTATAAGGACAATTCCAGGATAACCGTGTTCAAACAGACAAAATAAAATACAACTTCACATAACTAATGCAGGTCATAGATATGCCAGTTGGGGAAAATTTGGGAACTCTCCACCGGGACGCCAGTGAAAAATAATATTGATATGAATTAAAGTTATACAGAAATTTACACTTAGAGCCGGTTCACACTACCGCGACCTGGGGGGCGACTTGTGTCGCCCCAAGTCGCGTGACATGACAAATTACATGGAAGTGAATGAGAGCTGTCTTAATGCACACTACTGAAGTCGCTCCGACTTCAGAAAAGGTTCCTGTACTACTTCAAGGTGACTTCTAGGCGACTTGTACCCATTGATTTCAATGGAAGTCGCCTCCAAGATCGGATCCCCTGTCTTAACTGAAGCAACTTTCCAGGAAGTAAAAATTGTTTTATAGGCAAACCCCTCCCTCCCACAGAGCAGATTATTCTGTGATTGGCCACTGGCAAAGTCCTCTGTCCTGGAGGTGACTTCAAGTCGCGTTGTAAGTCGCCCCAAGTCGCGTTGTGGTTCGCGCTCAAGTCGTGTCCAAGTCACCTCGCAAAGTCGCGCACAAAGTCGTGTTGCCCCTGTGTGAACCGGCTCTGATGGTATTGGTGTTTTTCCAGTTTCAAATGACTGTACAATTAAATCCTAGTAGGAAATTGGGCAAATATGCCTTGCAACTGCCATCATGATAGGTTTGATTAATTTTCATTGCAATTTAGATACTTGGTTTGCGCAGAATTGAGGAATGTTTGAAATCATTGGTGGTAGATTGCTGTAGACCATTAAGTTTGGAATAATCACTTTTATTCTTGTCCCAGGCCTATTAATACTTTGATTTGTCTCTAAAGGATACAGAAGCAATGCACTATACTGCAGGCTTAAAATATATTCATCTTCTTGGTCAAAAGCCAGCATGCTGTATATAAGTGATACAAATATTCAAATTTTGATTCCAAAGATCATGAGCATGCAATGTTTGTAGTTATTATCACTTGTTTATACTGTTGGAGCAGGGTAAACTCCATCTTTCTTAAAGGGTTAGTTCACCTTTTCAGATAAAGGGTGAAGTAACACCCTACACCCCCCAACTGACCCCCCAGTCCCCGCTGTACTTACCTCTTTGAGTGATAAGCTGTCAGTGCCCATGCAGCTGGTTTAGGGGTCTGGGATTTGAAATCCCTGCACTTATTCCCCTTCTTTATGCAGGGCTTCTGGGATGGATCAGAGAAATTCCAATGGGTGAAATCAGTTACATTTTGCCACTGACCAATTATTTGCCACTGATCCATCCTGGAAGCCCTGCATAAAGAAGGCAGTGGTTAGCACTTACCCTTTGCAGCACTTTCGGCATGGAATTTTAATGTTATCCTTGTGTTGTGTGGGTTTTCAGCAGTTACATCGGTTATATCCCACACTCCAAAGACAAGCTGGTAAGGTACCGTATTTATCGGCGTATAACACGCGCCAGCGTATAACACACACCCCAAGTTTAGGAGGGAATTTTAAGGAAACAAACTTTTAGGAGGGAAGTGTAAGGAAAAAAACTTACATTTAAATGCCCATCAATGCAGCCTTATCAGTGTCCATCTGCAGCCTTGTCCATCATTGCAGCCTTGCCCAGTGTCCATCTGCAGCCTTGCCCAGTGTCCATCTGCAGCCTTGCCCAGTGCCTTTGCAGCCTTGCCCAGTGTCCATCTGCAGCCTTGCCCAGTGCCTTTGCAGCCTTGCCCAGTGTCCATCTGCAGCCTTGCCCAGTGTCCATCTGCAGCCTTGCCCAATGTCCATCTGCAGCCTTGCCCAATGTCCATCTGCAGCCTTGCCCAGTGCCATTGCATTTGCAGCCTTGCCCTGGCCTGATTTAAATTTGGCGCTGATTTCTGCCTACTGTGAGTGGAGCCGAGATACAGAAAGCCGAGTGTACTTCGGCTAGACTCGGCTCTGCTCACAGTCCCACCCATCTCCACTGATTGCGAGAGGAGCCGAGATACACAAAGCCGAAGTACACTCGGCTTTACTCGGCTCCTCTCGCAGTCACGCCCACCTCCACTGATTGCGAGTGCCGCTGACATACAGAAAGCCGAGTGTACTTTGGCCTAGACTCGGCTCTGCTCACAGTCAGTATGAATACACAAATACATCCAGCCTCTGGTATCCGCAAATATATAACACAAAACATTTTGAAGAAGATATAACACCGGCTATGAGGCACATACCTCTCTGAGATGGCAAAATCAGGGTTGCCAACAGTACAATTTTATTTTGAACCATAACTCTGTTTTTGGCAAATTTATCAAGTTCTCAGGTCTGTGTCCAGTTCCTATATGTCTGCAGACTTGAACACGGACAGAGAATTGGGAGGGGTGATACAAAACTACACATTCTGTACTAATCATTCCCCTCCTACCATGCCAAATAAACATCATCTCCTGTGCCATTACCCAATTAAAAAAATTGTATATGCCAGCTATTTTGAAGTAATTTAGAGTCACGGTAAAATTGTGAAGTGGCAAAACACAGTTTTACTTTTTCACAGCACAAAAAGTGGTAGCCATTCTATAAATGTCAACTTTTCTAAGAATTGAGCCATACGAAAGATTGTGCTGTATTGTCAAGTTTTGATGACACCTATTATTACATGAGTGCTTGTACTTTGTACATTTATACTCCCACTTACTCCCTATGAATCTCCCATGAAAATAGGGAAATATGAACATATGGGAATATTAGTATATACTGACTTGTGCCTACCCACCTTTTTTTTGCCTATACTCTTTACTCTGCCCGCCTAACCCCCACCCTCCTGCCCTCCCCCCCATTCTACTCTCACTTTACTCTACATACTTCCCCCCACCACTCATTTCTTCCCCCTGCCCCCCCCCCCCCTTTGGCAGAAATGTTTGTCCTACCCTTCAAATATAAGCTTCTGATGTGTTATCTTGCTTTACATTTGTGCTCCACAAGCATAACTATGTACGAGATGTTGTTCCACCATCTGTTGTTTGTATTAAGTATCCAATCAAAACTTTCTAATAATTTGAATTAAAATAAAAAAATAATAATAATTATTGTGCCATTAGTATAAAGCCCCAAATGCTAGCTTATCATTGTTGGAACTAAAAACACAAAGCACAACTAAGCGCTCAGTTTAAATCATCTAAAAACATTCCAGGTGAATTAAAGCAAAAGGTGTTCAATGTCTTACAATTTGTTTTCTTTCTGAAGTAGCTACAGTCTGAGTAGAAAAGTCTGTCCCCTGCCAATAGCTGCAGAGTGGGACCTGTGCTCTCTGTGGGGAAGCAGTGGTCTTAGTGCAGAGGACCAGTACCTCTACTGAGTGAAACCTATATCTCTGCTATCAGCAAAGCTCATTCTTCCCCCTGATTGGAGCATTGTGGCTCTAACTCAGCAGGGGCACAGTGGACCCCTGCAAACAATCATTGCTTCCATGCAGAGGGTAAGGGTTCCACTCTGCAACATATTGGCAAAACACAGGTTTTCTACCCAATCTGCAGCAAATTTTTAAACTATAAGACTTTGCACACCTTTTGCACACCTACGATGTAATCAGCTAATTTAAACCAGAGGTTCAATTGGGTTTTAAGTGCTCACTAACACCTCAAAAAAAAAGTGGTATATCTAACAATAGGAATCCCCAAAATGTATTATGGATTCCATGTACAGCCTTAAAGTGATATTAAAGCTTTTTTTATTTATTTTTTTATAATAAATACGTTATACTTACCTGCTCTGTGCAGAACCACATCGGCTTTCCTGGCTCCTCCCCCTCGAGCAGTGCCCTCAGAGAAAGCTGCTTGTCCTGGGGGCATCTCTGCATGCTCACTCCCTAGCTGCTGCTCTATGCATCCATAAGGCACATAAAGCCCCCCCCACTCTCTCCTCATTGGCTCACTGGCTGTGATTGACAGCAGTAGGAGCCAATGGGCTCTAGTTGCTATCTCAGCCAATGAGGAAGGAGAGTCCTGGGACAGAGCCGAGGCTATCATGAACATTTCTGGATCGGAGGGAGCTCAGGTAAGTATTGGGGGGCACTGCACTCAGAAGGGGTTTTACCTTCATGCATAGCCTTTAGAATCACTTTAACGCTAATGCCGCGTACACACAAAAGACCAATGGACTTTTTTCATCGGACAAACCGATCGTGTGTGGGCCCCATCGGTCTTTTTTCTATTGGTATAAAAAAATAGAACATGTTTTAAATTTTACCGATGGAAAAAAAAAACAATAGCAAATTCTGATCGTCTGTGGGGAACTCCATCGGAGAAAAAAACATACGCATGTTCAGAATCAAGTCAATGCATGCTCAGAAGCATTGAACTTCATTTTTCTCGGCTCTTCGGAGTGTTTTACTGTACGTCACGGCGTTTGGGACAGTCGGATTTTTGACTAATGGTGTGTAGGCAAGACTGATGGAAGTCAGCTTCATCGGATTTCCGATGGAAAAATCCATCTGATTTTATTCCATCGGAAATCCGATCGTGTGTACAGGGCATTAGGCTACATTGACACCTAAGCATCACGTTTTCAAGTGTTTTTCAGGTGTTTTTGTAACTGTTTTTTGGAGCAGAATTGCGCGTTTTTGCAGCTTTTGTCAGCCATTTTTTCAGGTGTTTCTAAATTAAAAGGTGTGTAGTGCAAAAGTGACGAAGAGCTGCTGTTTGAGAAGAAAACATGCAACAAAACGCTTGAAAATGCCCTAAAAAAAAAGCTTATATCGGGTCTTCAGGCATTTCCATTGAAGTCTATAGGGACAAAAATGCTAAATTCTGCCCGAAAAGTAGCTTGTGTACTTTTTTTGAGCGACAGGAGTTTTGCTACATGCAACAGAATGCTCAGATGCAAAAAAGGGCTATTGAAAACAATGGCTTTTTGCTTTTGAGCATTTTTGAACTTTGAGCTACAAGCTACAAAATTCTCAAGTGTGAACAGGATCTTAGCTTCAGCACCCTTGGACCAATCTTCTAATGTTGCCAAGGAGCTTTGGATAGAGTTTGGGAAAGTTTAAGCTTTTTCTAGATTCTTATTGCTTCCTGTATGTTAATAAAGTTGAGTTCTCATCACTACCTGAGTGGTCAGCCATCTATGAAGTGAAATAAAACTTATCCAGCAGGGCACAATAATAATAAAATAAATACTTGCATTGCTATCCATTGGCATGATAACCCCTCACTTCCTGTGTGGTCATTGAGACTGCCCAGTGGGGCCACAAAGAGAGATTCTATCCCTTCCCTACTCTGTCCAAAACTAAGGAACACATTATGGATGGAGTTATACTTTAAACTTTAGAGAGGCACTTAACATATTGCTTTTAAGTATACTGACCCTTTAAATAAGTACCTGTAATGGATTTGTAAATGGTTGCTCGAATAACACTTGTTTTCCTCATTTTAAAATAAATGTGTTGACTAAAATGTTTTAAGACATTGAGATATTTAAAATGAATGCCACAATGATTATCAACAATGAAAGTGAATTTGTGAAACAGGTAAGATGGTATCACTGGATAGTCTGCTTTTCTTTGGGGCCGGTGCATCAAAACAGCAAGTTATTTAAACTCTTTGATGAAACAAGTCTATAGAATACCACAGAGCCGTGTGAGATTCTATCTCAGGACAGATAATATCTCCTGTTTGATGAATATACCTTATGGTTCTTTTCAAAGACTTGGCTTGTTTGTATCTTAATGCTAAGCTCTGAAATATGATGCATAATTTATGATGTGCATATTCTTACATTCAGCTTAAACAGTTTCCCTATAAGAAGGCAATGCTGAAATTCTTATCTTTATTCAAATAAATTGTGTTCCATAGCTTGGTTCATAAATAAAACAAAAGAATAGAAAAGAGCATTGTACATTATTTTAGCCATCATCATCAAGAGCTAAACATTGGATAAAATCCTTCTTTGAATTTAAAGTTACATAAACTCACTAATACTGTTGTATCATGAATAAGAATCAAAAAGGGAAAATGCCAGCTTCGGGGATCATTTGTACATTCTGGTTCGATTTTTGTATTGTTCTCCAAAAACTGTTTGTAGTATCTCACTGCAAACGTTGGAGGACTAAAGTTGAGCAAATGAAAATGTAACTTGAAAAATATGTATTTTCTGAAGGCTTTACATAGGTTATACATTAATGCATGAACACAAGACAATGAACACCTATGGCTCTACAACAATGATGCATATACAGGCCACGTGACCTAGTGCTGCCTGGCAATGCAACACAGCATGACCTGTGAAGAAAAATGATCAGCCACATTTAATTGGTCTGACTTTGTTACACAATTAAAGTACAATAATAAATAACCAATATAAGGAAAATATGAATGGTTGTGATGGGTACCTGCACAATGCACACTTGCCTTACTGATTAAAGTGGTTGTAAACCCTTGCATATACCTAATGACTGGTTGTGCCTTACCACTGTAGCTCTTTTCAAGTCTACCAAACACATAAAAGCTTTTAGTGGACACCAGTGTGCCATCAAAATTTTAATTGGCTGATCTTAATGACATTTGAGGAACTGGCCCCTTCTCCTTATGGCAGAGGCGGCTCTAGGTTTTGTGAGGCCTTAGGCAAAACTTAGACATGAGGCCCCACTCACGCCCATAATGGGAAAAATAATTCAAACAAGAAAAATGGCTCCAGAAAATGCACGGATCTAGCACACAGGTGATCAGCACCACTTCTAGGGCACCCTCCTCACCCATCAGACATATTCAGCAATTGCAAGAAGGGGGAGAGAAGGGGAGGTGAAAAAGAGAGAGGGGTAATAGAGAGATCGGATGACGTCGACATTAGTATTGATCACAGCAAATTAGGTGGCCGCGAAGCCTCTGTGAGTGCAAGGCCTTAGGCGACCGCCTAACTTGCCTAATTAGAGAGCCGCCTCTGCCTTATGGTATAAGCTCTGGGGTCACACGGAATACATACTAAGCAGTAATGTGATTAGAGTTTCGTTTGGCTCCTCTATAGGAAAAAGGAGACTTCATCCTGCAGCAAAAGTTTTCCTAAGCATGTGGTTCATACATGGCTGCATTGAAGGCAAGGTCCTCTTTCTTACTAAAATGCTGCTATGCTGTTTTTTATGTTTTAATTTTTCAGGCAAAGAACATTCCTAGTAAGTACCGAAAATACACATTGATCTTAACAGAAATACAGTATCCTCGTCACCTTATGTGAGATGAACTGGAAGCAAAAACAATGTTATCTTTCTTGTGCAAACTGTTAACCTGATCACCCCTGTCTATAATAGAGATGAACAAAAGCATATATGTTTGAAGTCCGGTCTTGGTGACAACCAAAGCTCCCTTCCTAGATGCAGTGCCTTGCAAAAGTATTCACCCCCCTTGGCTTTTTACCTATTTTGTTACATTACAGCCTTTAGTTCAATGTTTTTTTAATCTGAATTATATGTGATGGATCAGAACACAATAGTCTAAGTTGGTGAAGTAATATTAGAAAAATATATACATAAAACTATTTTTCAGAAAAAAAAACAGAAAATTGGCATGTGTGTATTCACCCTCTTTGTTATGAAGCCCATAAAAAGCTCTGTTGCAACCAATTACCTTCAGAAGTCACATAGTTCGTGAAATGATGTACCCCTACCCCACCGTGTAAAATTCAAAATGCTAACCATAACATACAAGGCCATTCACAACATTGCCCCCATCTACATCACCAACCTCTTCTGCAGATATCGCCCAAATCGTCCTCTCCGCTCCTCCCAGGACCTCCTGCTCTCTAGCTCCCTTGTTACCTCCTCCCATGCTCGCCTTCAGGACTTCTCCAGAGCCTCTCCCATCCCTGCCCCAGTATGTCCGATCAGCCCCTACCCTGTTCACCTTTAGGAGATCCCTGAAAACTCATTTATTCAGGGAAGCCTATCCCACACCCTCCTAACAACTGTCCCGAGCCACCCCCATTAAATCATTCTCTGCAGCTATTACCGTATATACTCGAGTATAAGCCGACCCGAGTATAAGCCGAGGCACCTAATGTTACCACAAAAAACTGGGAAAACTTACTGACTCAAGTATAAGCCGAGGGTCAACAATGCCTCACTGTTCCCATCCTTACTGTGCCCATCCTCACTGTTCCTCACTGTTCCCATCCTCACTGTTCCTCACTGTTCCCATCCTCACTGTTCCCATCCTCACTGTTCCCATCCTCACTGTTCCCATCCTCACTGTTCCCATCCTCACTGTTCCTATCCTCACTGTTCCTATCCTCACTGTTCCTATCCTCACTGTTCCCTAGCTCACTGTTCCCTAGCTCACTGTTCCCTAGCTCACTGTTCCCTAGCTCACTGTTTAAATTTAACATTGTAAATAGTACCTGAAAAAAAGTTGAGAGGCTGCGGCGTCCATCGTTTAAATCCCACGGTCTCTTCCTGGTCCCTTCCGTCATACGCGATTCTCAGCAGACACTCTCCGCCTATCACGAACGTTCTCTCATCCTCACCCATCCCAGCAGACACTGTGTTCAGTGTTCCGCCAATCACAGTCTGCTGGGAAACTGAGGATGAGAGAACGTTTGTGATAGGCGGAGAGTGTCTGCTGAGAATCGCCTATCACGGAAGGGACCAGGAAGAGACCGTGGGATTTAACCGATGGACGCCGCAGCCTCTCAACTTTTTTCCAGGTACTATTTACAATGTAAAATTTCGCTGACTCGAGTATAAGCCAAGGGGGGGGGACTTTCAGCCCAAAAAAAGGGCTGAAAATCTCGGCTTATACTCGAGTATATACGGTACCTTTTGTACCACCACCCCCTCCCTTTAGAATGTAAGCTCTATGATCAGGGCCCTCCTGTACCTTTTGTATTGAACTGTACTGTAATTGTGTTGTCCCCCCTATACATTGTAAAGCGCTGCGTAAACTGTTGGCGCTATATAAATTGTGTATAAAAATATAATAATGATGTCCACCTGTGTGCAATCTAAGTGTCACATGATCTGTCATTACATATACACACCTTTTTGAAAGGCCCCAGAGGCTGCAACACCTAAGCAAGAGGCACCACTAACCAAACACTGCCATGAAGACCAAGGAACTCTCCAAATAAGTAAGCGACAATGTTGTTGAGAAGTACAAGTCAGGGTTAGGTTATAAAAAAATATCAAAATCTTTGATGATCCCTAGGAGCACCATCAAATCTATCATAACCAAATGGAAAGAACATGGCACAACAGCAAACCTGCCAAGATACGGCCGCACACCAAAACTCATGGACCGGGCAAGGAAGGCATTAATCAGAGAAGCAGCACAGAGACCTAAGGTAACCCTGGAGGAGCTGCAGAGTTCCACAGCAGAGATTGGAGTATCTGTACATAGGACGACAATAAGCCGTACGCTCAATAGAGTTGGGCTTTATGGCAGAGTGGCCAGAAGAAAGCCATTACTTTCAGCAAAAAACAAAATGGCACGTTTTGAGTTCGAAAAAAAGGCATGTGGGAGACTCCCAAAATGTATGGAGGAAGGTGCTCTGGTCTGATGAGACTAAAATGAACTTTTTGGCCATTAAAGAAAACGCTATGTCTGGCGCAAACCCAACACATTACATCACCCAAAGAACACCATCCCCACAGTGAAACATAGTGGTGGCAGCATCATGCTGTGGGGATGTTTTTCAGCAGTCGGGACTGAGAAACTGGTCAGAGTTGGGGGAAAGATGGATGGTGCTAAATACAGGGATATTCTTGAGCAAAACCTGTACCACTCTGTGTGTGATTTAAGGCTAGGAAGGAGGTTCACCTTCCAACAGGACAATGACCACAAACAGACTGCTAAAGCAACACTTGAGTGGTTTAAGAGGAAACATGTAAATGTGTTGGAATGGCCTAGTCAAAGCCCAGACCTCAATCCAATGGAAAATCTGTGGTTAGACTTAACCAAGCGCAAACCATCCAACTTGAAGGAGCTGGAGCAGTTTTGGAAGGATGAATGGGCAAAAATCCCAGTGATAAGATGTGGCAAGCTCATAGAGACTTATCCAAAGCGACTTGGAGCTTTGATAGCCACAAAAGTTGGCTCTACAAAGTATTGACTTTAGTGGGTGAATAGTTATGCACATTGACGTTTTCTGTTATTTTGTCCTAATTGTTGTTTGCTTCACAATAAAAAATAAAAAAACATCTTCAAAGTTGTGGGCATGTTCTGTAAATTAAATGATGCAAATCCTCAAACAATCCATGTTAATTCCAGGTTGTGAGGCAACAAAACCCCAAAAATGCCAAGGGGGTGAATACTTTTGCAAGGCACTGTATAGTGGAGGAATGAATGTAGTCACCCAGAGACAGGACACATGTTATTCGTAGGATTATGAAAATAATGTCACGGCTCCATCTTGGTAAGCTGCAATATAGTACATTTTTTGTTTTTAGGTTTGGATACATGTTAAGCCTGATTGCAGAGTGGTCCCATGTTACTGCACATGCAAGTAGAAATTTTCAAGAAAAGTTTTGTGCTGAGATATACTACTTGTTTTAAAATACAATCCTAAATGGTATGGGTCTCAGTACAACAATAACTCGTTAAAAACATCCTCTTATTGCTTGTTTTTTGGTTTATGAACATATGATGGATAAATTTAGCACACCTCCCAACTATTTGAGATGGAAACGAGGGACACCTATTAGAAAAAGTATATAGGCATAGGACACACAACCCTGCCACGGCCCCTTAAAGGAGAATTATACCGAAAAAATCATTTGTTTAAACCCACAAATGTTTTTTACCACTAACAATCCTTTATTGAAATTCACAAATGCAGCAATTTAGAAATTGGATGAAAGGTTTAGCACTGTGAAACTTTTTTTGAAAGATAAATAGTGCATTCAATATACAACTATATAGATCAGACCAAAATGATGGACAAATGAGGAGGAAAGAGGGACGGAGGGACTTTGACTCAAAATCAGGGACAGTTGGGAGCTATGATTTAGCCACCATATATATTTAACATACACTATATTGTCAAAAGTATTGGGACACCTGTCTTTACACGCACATGAACATTTAATGGCATCCCAGTCCTAGTCCGTAGGGTTCGATATTGAGTTGGCCCACCCTTTGCAACTATAGCAGCTTCAACTCTTCTGGGAAGGCTGTCCACAAGGTTTAGGACTTTGTATTTGGGAATGCTTGACTATTCTTCCAGAAGCACATTTTTGAAGTCAGGCACTGATTTTGGACGAGAAGTCCTGGCTCGCAGTCTCCACTCTAATTCATCCCAAAGGTGTTCTATCGGGTTAAGGTCAGGACTCTGTGCAGGCCAGTCAAGTTCCTCCACCCCAAAACTTACTCATTGCTTTGTGCACTGGTGCGCAGTCATGTTGGAACAGGAAGGGACCATCCCCAAACTGTCCCCATAAAGTTGGGAGCATGAAATTGTCCAAAATGTCTTGGTATGCTGACGCCTTAAAAGTTCCCTTCACTGGAATTAAGGGGCCGAGCCCAAACCCTGAAAAACAACCCCACACCAATACTTTTGGCAATATAGCGTGGATGAACGAGTTTGGGGTGGAGGAACTTTACTTGCCTACACAGTGTCCTGACCTCAACTCGATATAACACCTTTGGGATAAATTAGAGCGGAGACTGTGAGCCAGGCCTTCTCCTCCAACATCTGTGCCTGACCTCACAAATGCGCTTCTGGAAGAATGGTCAAACATTCCCATAGACACACTCCTAAACCTTGTGGACAGCCTTCCTAGAAGAGTTGAAGCTGTTATAGCTGCAAAGGGGGGGCCAACTCAATATTGAACCCTTCGGACTAAGACTGGGATGCCATTAAAGTTCATGTGTGTGTAAAGACAGGTGTCCCAATACTTTTGGCAATATAGTGTACATAAGAATATGTATATAATAGATGTATTTAATCTGCCATTGTGCACCCAAGAGTTGGACAACCCTGCCATAATTCATCCTAGATAAATCCAATGAATAAAATGAGTGGGAAAAGCAGAGGTTGGCTATAATCAACCTGTGAAAGGGAGCCAGCAGATCCTACCTTAGGCACATGACAGCATCTAAGCACAGATTGAGCCGAACTGGAGTATAAAGAGTATTTTCATATCCAAAGCAGCAGACGCCCTCTATTAGGATCCACCTATAATGCAGCGCTATCAATAGAGCATCTCTAACAAGGCACTTAAGTTCCTTTCCACACAACAAAGTGTGCTAACACCAGACCTTTTGTAAGACAAATTAAAGGTCATAAAATGCCAGTATGTAAATGCTTCCACAGATTTCCAGAATGCTGACTATATTTGACGTCATTGTCAGTTCTCATCAAGAATGCCGGACTCCAGCAAGAATCAGCGCTACACTGCGTGGGTCTTAATCCAACCAGACAAGACTGTCAGGTGTAGTCAGCGCTCTACCCAGAGTCTGAATCTAAAAGGGAGGATGGCAAAATTTGCTTGTTCTACTGATATAAACTGACAGTGACGTCAGGCCCACTCAGGATCCCTTCAATTAGAGTACTTTTTCCCCCTTTATATTATTAATGCACTAAAACATCTAAATCAGATAACATGATCTGCTGAATAGTATAGTGCCTTTAATGTAAGAGTTCTAACAAAAGGAAGTAGGTTTAATTTAAAGTGGTTGTAAAGGCTGAAGGTTTTTTAATTTCATAAATTTTTAGCATGAAGGTAAAAAACCTTTTGTGTGTACTACTACTTACTACTACTACTACTACTACTTACCCCCACTACTTACCTGAGGCCCATATTGATCCTCCAATGTGCACGAGAGTAGCAGCTCTCCCAGGTCTCCCAGGAGCTCTTTCTACTCTCAATCACAGCCAGTGAGCCAATGAGGAGAGAGCATGGGCAGGCTGCGCTCCGTGTGTGAATTGACACACAGATAGAGGCACTGGGCAGGAGAGAGGGGCCAGGAACGCCAACGGGGATCCTGAGAAGAGGAGGATTGGGGCTGCTCGCTGCAAAATCACTGCACAGGGAAGGTAAGTATTACATGTTTATTATAAAAAAATCTGCCTTCAATATCACTTTAAGGAAATAAAAACAACATCTAATATGGAGTGTGGATGGCAGAGTGGGTTGGTGGTTATCACGTATGCCTGGCAGCACTGGGGTCCTTGGTTCAATTTCAAATCTCATTCAGGACACTACCTCCATTGCATTTGCATAGTCTGCCTATGTTTCTGCAGGTTTACTCCCACACACCAAGGGCATACCAGTAGGTAAATTGCCTTCTACCTAAAGTTTGTTCTTCATTCATTGATGGAAGCTCTAGTACAGCTTCCATCAATGTGCCTCCCCTCCTCACTGGCCTTCAACTCCTCAGAACCAGTGGTCTCCCCTAATTGACCCAGAACATATACAACATCCCAAGCCCCTTTCTATGGAGGGCAGACATACAAGAAGAAGAGCCAAGAGCACCAGCAGGGGACCCAAGAAGAGGAGGCTCAGGGTCGTTCTGTGCAATACCATTTTACAGAGCAGGTAATTATAACATGTTTATCATTTTATTAAAAAAAATAGCTGTGCCTTTACAATCACAAAAAAAAAGGCAAAGATATCTTTAAAATCCTTGGGACATTTTATAAAATTTTTACAATGCAGTATGGTTCGTTGAAAAAAGGAAGCTCACTAACTATTCTATTAACTTTTGTGCTAATTTGTATAAAGTTGATGATTTTAAATTTATTTTTTAACCACTTACGGACCAGCTCATGCCGATATACGTCAGTACTTTGAAGAGGGATATCTTTGTTATGGCAGCAGCTAGCTACCATAACCCAGATATCCTCTTCTTCAGTGAGCGGCCCTCTATCAGATAAAAGTGGTCTCTGCCACGAGATTACTTTTATCGGCGGCAGGAGAGGGCCCCCCTCCCGCCGCTCTCCGGTGCCCTCCGCCGCTTACCGGAGCCATCGGCAGCGGTGGAGGCGATCGGGTCCTCTTTGCTGCTTGGTATGGAGACGAGTAAGGGGAAGATGGCCCCCACCTGTCTCCATAGCTCTTAAAAAAATAAAAGCTAAAATAAATAAGAAAAAATTAATTTAAACGCGCCCCGTCCCGCCGAGCTCGCGTGCAGAAGCGAACGCATACGTGAGCAGCGCCTGCATATGAAAAGGGTGTTCAAACCACACATGTGAGGTATCGCCACGATAGTTAGAGCGAGGGCAATAATTCTAGCCCTAGACCTCCTCTGTAACTCAAAACATGCAACCTGTAGAATTTTTTAAACATTGCCTATGGAGATTTTTTAGGGTAAAAGTTTGTTGCCATTCCACGAGCGGGCGCAATTTTGAAGCGTGATATGTTGGGTATCAATTTATTCGGCGTAACATTGTCTTTCACAATATAAAAAAAAATTGGGCTAACTTTACTGTTGTCTTATTTTTTTATTCAAAATAGGGTTTATATGCCGTCTATCAGGAGAGGACTAGGCAGACATGTTAAACAATTAAAACATGTAACAACAGCAAAGCTGAACAGTACCGCCCAGGGGGCAGTCCCTCTGGCCATAACCCCTCACCCTGCATCTAGCAGCTCAGTTTTTTTCTGCCTAGCATAGGAGAAGGACCTGGCTCCCGGTTTGGACCATTGGTCCTGGAGATTTTTAGTTTTTTTCTACTTTTTTGATCCTGAGATCTACTATCAACTGGAGGCTGGGTGACAGGCTGGATAATATAGATCCTTGTAGTCTCCCCAGTCCGGCCATCGAGTGTGAGCAGACCTTTAGCTACGCGCTGGGTTGGCCACGACATACCCCGTTTGCAGCCGGGGGTGGCCGGTGAGCTATATGCTCCAGGGCACATATATGACCGGGCTACTGCTGTCTGAGTCACAGTGGGCCGTGGCCGACAGCCACTCCGTACTGCTCGGGTGATGGGTCTGTCCGGAATGCGTCCAGCAGTCCCCGCAGGATGGTAGGTAAGTAGGGTTCCACTTGTTTTGGCAGGATGGAACAGCTGGGCAATCCTGGGGAGGTCGACTAGGGGGTCTCTCACTCTCCCTTTCTTCTCTCCCTGTCCCTTCCCTCCTCCCCATGCATCTGTGGTGGCTGGGCCTGCTGTGTACCTGACCGGGGGTTCTCCGGGGGGGGCTCCGGGTCCTGGCTGGGGGCTGCGCTGGGTGTCCTGGGTCCGCTCTTCTTTGTGAGGTGTTGTCTGGTCTGCCATGTGGGGGGCCTCCTCTCGGAGGCCCAGCGTGTTTGTGGCCTTTTTCTTTTTACCTCAGAAACGATCGGCGCCCATTTTGGCAGAGCCGGCACCATTTTCTTGTAGCCACGCTAGTTCCAATGCTGAAACATCTGGCGGCCATTTTCTTGTAACTCGTGCTCTTTTTCCTGAGGTGGCCGGTGGCCATTTTCTTGTAGCCCCAGCTTAGTTTTGGCCTCTAGCGCTGGGGACGTCTTTCTGAACGGCGCAAACAGCTCAGAACACCTCAGACGCAGGAGAACACCTCAGGCACAGGCAGTGCAGGAGAGAGAGCGGACCGCAGCACTGTGCAGTACCTGGGTCAGGGTGGTGAGTCCTCGGGGCCCCTCAGTCTGTAAGCAGCTAGGAGGGTGGACTTTTGTGTACCTTGCCTTTAGTCCCTAAGTGGCTGTCAGGCGAGTGTGGGTCAGCATGGCGTCAGAAGCTGTCGCTTCTTCCCCAGACATCCCTGTGATAGCAACCGGTGCCCCTGCACCTGCGGTGCCTATGGACGCTTTGTCGGCGGTCCTGTAGTCCTTTGTTGCCAGGGTGGAAGCGGTGTGCGGGTGCAAGGGGGGTAAAAAACGCCCCTTCCCCCCACCATCTTTTGGGGAAAGCTCTGATTCAAACTCGGGCCTGGCTGTGGCACACGGCCCCTGTTCTGATCTTGTCAGAGGATGCGGACCAGGACCATTCGGACAGTGAGGAAGACTCAGTGTCCGGGTCAGCGCAGGAAAAGACGCTTGTTGTAGCACTTATCACCGCAGTGCGGGAGACCCTAAAATTGGAAGATACAGAGGGGGCATCTACTGAGGTGTCGGCCCCTTTTGGGTCCCACAAGCCGGCCAACACTGCTAAGGTGTTTCCCTACCTAAATTATTTTGATAAGTTTATATACAAAGAATGGCAACGACCACAGAGGGCCTTTTCGGTCCCAAAATGCATTGCGGTCCGTTACCCGTTTCAGGAGAGTCTCCTGAAAAAATGGACATTTCCCCCGATTGTGAACCCCCCCGGTATCAAGGTTAAACAAGGTAACCACGATTCCGGTAGAGGGGACCCCTGCTTTTAAGGACCCTGCAGACAGGAGGGCCGGGGCGGTGGCCCAGTCCATGTTCACAGTGGTGGGGTCAGCATTGCGGCCAGTGTTGGCCACGGCCCTGGTGTCACAGACACTTACAGAATGGGCAAAATTGTTGCACCACGAGTTGGTAGAGCAACAGGCTTCCACGGTCTGCGTGGAACTGGCTGACCAGTTGGTACATGGCCTTAAGTATGTCTGCGATGCGGCCTTAGATACAGCTCCCTTGGTCTCCAGAGCCTCAGTGTCTGCTGAGGTGCTACGTCGCCTGATTTGGATAAAATGCTGGTCCGCGGACCAGACTTCTAAGAAGGCTCTGGCTGATTTGCCCTTCCTGGGAGAGAGGCTATTTGGAACCTCGCTGGATGACATTATTAAGAATGTCACTGGGGATAAGAGCACGCTGCTCCCACAATCCAGAAAAGGTAAGGAGCCGCGCCGTAGGCCAGGAACCTCATTTTCCGATTAGAAGCATTTTTTCGTCAGCCCGCAGGTAAGCGCTCCCAGGCCGACAAGGGGCCAGCTGAGGGACAAAAGCGTCCCTGGTTTCGCAAGCCAAACAATCCTGCGAACAAATCTGCGAAAGCATGAAGATTTGCCCCCGCCTGACTCTCGGGTGGGGGGTCGCCTTCGCGAGTTTGCAGCTCGGTGGGCCTCCCTGCTTTCCGACCAGTGGGTTTGCGAAGTGGTTTCATCAGGGTACAAGATAGAATTTCTTTCTTGTCCACCAAACAGATTTTTTCCCTCAAACCTTCATCTTCCCCCTGTTTGGGGCAGTGCAGGACCTGCTGATGTGCGGGGTGATAGTACCTGTGCTGCTGCCTCGAAAGGTTTCAGGGTTTCTACTCCAATCTGTTTGTGTCCCAAAAAAGGACGGGGTCCATCCAATCCTGGATCTCAAGGCCCTCAACACCTTTGTAAAAGTGCGAAGGTTTAGGATGGAATCAGTTTGCTCTGTGGTCGCTGCACTCCATCCAGGGGATTTTCTGGTGTCCTTGGACATCAAGGACGCATACTTGCATGTCCCCATATGCGTCAAGCATCAGAGATTTCTTCGCTTTGCAGTCGGGGACGATCACTACCAATTTGTAGCTCTCCCCTTTGGCCTGGCGTCGTTGGGTTTTCACCAAGGTGCTCGCCCCTATTCTGGCTCTGCTGAGACAGAGAGGAATCGCTATCGTGGGCTACCTGGACGACCTCCTTCTGAGAGCAGCTTCAGACTCAGAATTAGAGGAGGATGTGGCTATAGCCAGTCAGACCCTTCGAGAGTTTGGTTGGGTACTGAACCTCCAGAAGTCGGTGTTGGTGCCGACTCAGCGCCTGGAATACCTGGGCTTGATTCTGGACTCCTCAGAGGCGATAGTTTTTCTCCCTTTGGAAAAGGACTGCAGTGAGGCTGTTAGCATCCCGCAGGTGGTCGTCACTGTGCTTTTGCATGCGAGTCCTGGGTCTCATGGTAGCCACCATCGAGGCGGTACCATATGCTCAATTCCACACTCGAATCTTGCAGAAGGAGATCCTGTCCAAATGGGACAAATCTCCGTTGTCCCTGGATTGTCAAATCCGGGTGAACCAGCTAGTCAGGGCTTCCCTGGTATGGTGGCTCAGATCTCCAGCCCTTCAGTCCGGGAAGTCATTCCTTCCCTTTCACTGGACAGTGATCACGACGGACGCCAGCCTGACCGGTTGGGGTGGAGTTTGGGGCGTACAGTCGACACAGGGTCGCTGGACGCAGGAAGAATCCCGCCTGCCGATCAATGTGCTGGAACTTCGGGCGATCAGTCAGTGCCTCTCCACATGGTCACAGAGGCTGCAGGGACGTCCAGTCAGGATCCAGTCGGACAACGCCACGGCGGTGGTGTATTTCTACCATCAAGGAGGAACAAGAGGCTTGGCTGCAGCATTGGAGGCCGCTCACATCCTGCGATGGGCAGAGCGGAGCGTGTCGGCTCTATTGGCTGTTTACATTCTGAGTGTAGAAAACTGGCAAGCGGACTACCTAAGTCGTCAGATGCTGGACCAAGGAGAATGGTCGCTACACCTGGATGTGTTTCGACTCCTTTGCCTGAGATGGGGCATGCCAGACGTGGCCCTGCAGGCTTCTCGACTCAATCGTAAGGTATTGAGGTTTGTGGCCAGGTCCAAAGATCCCTGGGCGGACGCGACAGATGCGTTGGTGGCCTTTTCCCCCGCTAAAACTTCTTCCTTGTCTGCTTCGCAGAGTAGAGACCGAGGGGATTCCGGTGATTCTAATTGCCCCCGATTGGCCTCAGTGTCCTTGGTACGCCAACCTAGTACGCCTGGTGGCGGATATTTCTTGGTGATTGCAGATGCGAGAGGACCTTCTGTCGCAAGGTCCTATACTTCATCCTGCTTTACAGTCACTGGCTTTAACGGCATGGCTGTTGAAAGTCAGGTACTAAGGGACCGAGGCCTGTCGGATTCAGTAATTTCCACCATGCTGAGGGCACGGAAGTCATCTTCTCGGAAGATCTATCATCGCACGTGGAAGGCCTACATCTCTATGTGTGAGGAGGATCCTACTGTTTTTACAGCGTGGAGTGGATCAAAAACTTGCTTTAAGCACCATTAAGGGGCAGATATCAGCCTTGGCTGTCTTCTTTTAACGACCCTTGGCGGCTCATTCACTGGTGAGTACGTTTGTGCAAGGGGTTCGACATGTGGCCCCCTCCGGTTTGACCACCACTGCCTCCGCCGGATTTGAATCTAGTGCTCTCGGTACTTCAGAAACCTCAGTTTGAGAACATCAGAGAGATTCCTCTTTTGAAACTCTCTCAGAAAGTTGCCTTTCTGGTGGCTATTACATTAGTCAGGAGGGTTTCTGAGTTGGCGGCCTTGTCTTGCAAGTCTCCCTACTTGATCCTCCACAAGGATAAATCGGTGCTACGCCCGCAGCCTTCATTTCTTCCGAAGGTTGTTTTGACTTTTCATCTAAATGAGGACATTGTGCTTCCATCCTTGTGTCCTCGGTCGTCGCATTCCAAAGAGGTTGCTTTGCATTCCTTGGACGTGATCTGAGCTCTGTATCTGTCTGCTACGGCTTCGTGTCGGAGGTCAGACTCACTGTTTGTGTCAGTGACTGGTCCAAAGAAAGGCCGGGCGGTCTCGTCGGCCACCCTTTCTCGGTGGATCCGACAGAACACGATTCAGGCTTATGCCCTTAAAGGGCGGGCGCCTCCCTTTCCTGTCACGGCGCATTCGACCAGGGCAATAGGTGCCTCCTGGGCCTTCCGACATCAAGCCTCTGCCTCCCAGGTGTGTAAGGCGGCGACCTGGTCGTCCGTTCACACTTTCATTAAGTTTTACAAGGTTGATGTGCATGCATCTGCGGATGCTTGCTTCGGCCGCAAAGTTTTGCTGTTTAACCACTTCGCGCCCGTCATACGACTAATGACGGCCGCAAAGTGGTTCTTAAATGCCGGGAGGCCGTCATTATACGGCCTCCGCTCTTTCGTCCACTGGGGGGCGCGCGAGCGCCACCGGCGGTGCGCGCGCGCGCGCCTGGCATATCACTGAGATACCGATGCACGTGCCTGGCGGCTGCGATGTCTGCCAGGCACCCGCGATCGGCCTGTACACAGACAAGGACATGGATCTGTGTGTGTAAACACACAGATCCATGTCCTGTCAGGGAGAGGAGACCGATGCTGTGTCCCTTGTACATAGGGACACAGATCGGTCACCTCCCCCAGTCAGTCCCCTCCCCCCACAGTAGCAATCACTCATAGGGCATACATTTAACCCCTTCCTCCCCCCCTAGTGTTAACCCCTTCCCTGCCAGTCACATTTATACAGTAATCAGTGCATTTTTATAGCACTAATCGCTGTATAAATGTGAATGGTCCCAAAAATTTGTCAAAAGTGTCCGATGTGTCCGCCGCAATATCGCAGTCATGATAAAAATCGCTGATCGCCGCCATTACTAGTAAAAAAAAAAAATAATAAAAAAAATGTCAGAATTCTATCCCCTATTTTGTAGACGCTATAACTTTTGCGCAAACCAATCACTATACGCTTATTGCAAATTTTTTTAACCAAAAATATGTAGAAGAATACGTATCGGCCTAAACTGAGAAAAAAATAGGTTTTTTAAAAAAAAATGGGATATTTATTATAGCAAAAATCAAAAAATAGTGTTTTTTTTCAAAATTGTCGCTCTTTTTTGGTTTATAGCGCAAAAAATTAAAACCGCAGAGGTGATCAAATACCACAAAAAGAAAGCTCTATTTGTGGGGAAAAAAGGACGTCAATTTTGTTTGGGAGCCACGTCGCACGACCGCGCAATTGTCAGATAAAGCGACGCAGTGCCGAAAGCTGAAATTTCGCCTGGGCAGGAAGGGGGTATATGTGCCCAGTAAGGAAGGTGTTAAGGTTGCAACTCCTCCGAGCTCTGGTTGTTTTGGGTGGAAGTTTGTTTTCTTGCTGTTTCCACCCCTTGTTTTTTTGACACTGCTTGGGGACGTCCCTAATGTCAAGAATAAAGGAGCTGTGTCCGTCCGTGGACGAAAGAGAAAATAGGATTTTTATACTCACTGTAAAATCCTTTTTTCTGAAGTTCATGGACGGACACAGCACCCACCCCTCCTTTTTATGTTTGTACTGCTTTTTGACGAACTGAGCTGCTAGATGCAGGGTGAGGGGTTATGGCCAGAGGGACCGCCCCCTGGGTACTGTTCAGCTTTGCTGTTGTTGCATGTTTTAACTGTTTAACATGTCTGCCTAGTCCTTTCCTGATAGACGGCATATAAACCCTAATGTCAAGATTAAAGGAGCTGTGTCCATCCATGAACTTCAAAGAAAAACTTTTTAACTTGTAAACAACAAATCTCAGAAAGAGGCTTGGTCCTTAAGTGGTTAAGAAGAGGAAGCCTTTTTATAGCTTTAAGATAATCAATTCAATTTAGAACTATTACCATTTGATTAAAAAAAAACTGAAACTACCTAAATACTTTTTTTGCCTATTAGCCCAAAAAATAGCTAAAATTTAACAGCATTCCCGTTCTCTCCCCTTTCATTCTCATAGACTTCATTGGGACTCAACGCAAAGTTTGAGTTCCCCTAATTTTGAACCAGGTTTGCCAAAACTTCAGTGAACCGAACCTGGCCAGATTTTCCCATAACTAATAGTCACAACACAGATGTAGTAGACAGCGTTTATATCCTTGGTTTAGTTATTAAAAGAAAATGATTCAGCAGTCAGGAAATAAGGTGGAGGCTTGAAAGAATCTTCACAATGTGCCTATAAGTACAAATATCAAAATTGTCAAGGCTATAGTTTCTTCTGTTGATCTGTATGTATGTTGATTCTTGAAAACCAAGAAGTATGAAAGGTATTGCTGCCTGGAAAAGAATTATAAGAATATTGTGAGGAGCAAGGAAAATATAAATAAATAAAACCCCATTCACACCTAGACCGCCCTGCGGTCGCAGTAAAGCACCGCTCGTTTTAGCGTGGCTTTTACCCCCAAACAAGGGGGTTAACAAGGGGGTAAAAAGTGCCAGTGTTGCGGCACTGCCAAATCGCTTTTCAGGCTTTTCAGCAGTGTTGCCCATTCATTTCAATAGGGTGGTTTGGGAGTGATATACAGTGCCTTGCAAAAGTATTCACCCCCCTTGGCTTTTTACCTATTTTTGTTACATTACAGCCTTTAGTTCAATGTTTTTTTAATCTGAACTATATGTGATGGATCAGAACACAATAGTCTAAGTTGGTGAAATAAAATTAGAAAAATATATACATAAAACTATTTTTCAGAAATAAAAAAACGATAATTGGCATGTGCGTATGTATTCACCCCCTTTGTTATGAAGCTCATAAAAAGCTCTGGTGCAACCAATTACCTTAAGAAGTCACATAATTAGTGAAATTATGTTCACCTGTGTGCAATCTAAGTGTCACATAATCTGTCATTACATATACACACCTTTTTGAAAGGCCCCGGAGGCTGCAACACCTAAGCAAGAGACACCACTAACCAAACACTGCCATGAAGACCAAGGAACTCTCCAAACAAGTAAGGGACAATGTTGTTGAAAAGCCAGGGTTAGGTTAAAAAATAAATCCAAATCTTTTATGATCCTTAGGAGCAAGATCAAATCTATCATACCCAAATGGAAAGAACATGGCACAACAGCAAACCTACCAAGAGACGGCCGCACACCAAAACTCACGGACCGGGCAAGGAGGGCATTAATCAGAGAGGCAGCACAGAGACCTAAGGTAACCCTGGAGGAGCTGCAGAATTCCACAGCAGAGACTGAAGTATCTGTACATAGGACGACAATAAGCCGTACGCTCCATAGAGTTGGGCTTTATGGCAGAGTGGCCAGAAGAAAGCCATTAATTTCAGCAAAAAACAAAATGGCACGTTTTGAGTTTGCAAAAAGGCATGTGGGGGACTCCCAAAATTTATGGAGGAAGGTGCTCTGGTGTGATGAGACTAAAATGTAAAACGCTATGTCTGGCGCAAACCCAACACATCACCCAAAGAACACCATCCCCACAGTGAAATATGGTTGTGGCAGCATCATGCTGTGGGGATGTTTTTAAGCAGTCGGGACTGGGAAACTGGTCAGAGTTGAGGGAAAGATGTATGGTGCTAAATACAGGGATATTCTTGAGCAAAATCTGTACCACTCTGTATGTGATTTGAGGCTAAGACGGAGGTTCACCTTCCAGCAGGACAATGACCCAAAACACACTGCTAAAGCAACACTTGAGTGGTTTGAGGGGAAACATGTAAATGTGTCGGAATGGCCTAGTCAAAGCCCAGACCTCAATACAATAGAAAATCTGTGGTCAGACTTAAAGATTGCTGTTTACAAGCGCAAACCATCCAACTTGAAGGAGCTGGAACAGTTTTGCAAGAAGGAATGGGCAAAAATCCCAGTGGTAAGATGTGGCAAGCTCATAGAGACCTATCCAAAGTGACTTGGAGCTATGATAGCCACAAAAGGTGGCTCTACAAAGTAGGGGGGTGAATAGTTATGCACATTGACTTTTTCTGTTATTTTTTCCTATTTGCTGTTTGCTTCACAATAAAAAAAAAAAAACATCTTCAAGGTGGTGGGCATGTTCTGTAAATTAAATGATGCACATCCTCAAACAATCCATTCCAGGTTTCGAGGCAACAAAACACGAAAAATGCAAGGGGGGTGAATACTTTTGCAAGGCACTGTGACACCGCTCCCAAACAGCCTTAAAGATGCTGCTAGCAGGACTTTTTTTCCCTTCCCGCAAGCACACCGCCCCAGTGTGAAAGCACTCTGGCTTTCACACTGGGGAGGCATGAGAGGTGCTTTACAAGTGCTATTTTAAGCACTAAAACACCTGAAAAGTGTGAAAGGGGTCTTAATGGATCCCTCAACAACTCAATTTCAACCTTTCAATAGAAACCTAGATGGGTAAATGCAATCTGTCTTTTGTTACATTATAAGAACTGTTAACTCCCTGGAAAATACAATTATGCTGGAAAAAGTTGAGGGGAAAGGGGGAATAGAAGATGTCAACTACTACTAGCAATAGGGTGGGTGGATACAGGTACGGAAATCACGAACATGCCATTGGGAAAAGACTGAGGACCCCAATAGAAAGATAGTTTTGGAGAAACACTATCCATTCTGTCACAAGGAGTCACCATTGTATTGATGGGCACTGAATTATAATATTAATAATACTAATAATAATAATAGTAAATTACTTACTAGTATACTGTTTAGACTTCATCTGCTACATTGCAATCTTAGATGATGTCACTATCAAAACTATATAGGCACCACCAGGCACAGGATCACTCCGCCTAATAGTGTCAGCATGAGACATGTGCGGTTCCTTTGATTCAGAATTGAAATTCAAAATAATTTTTCATTATTCGGAAATTCGGATGTATCTGACTTTTGGAGTTACAATAGTAACTAATTTAAATGAATCTGAAATAACTAAACATAATTTCAGTTGAAATTCAAATTTGAATAGTTCTCTAATCAAATTCAAATAGTTTTTGAAATTCAAAATGAATTCGAATTTCCGCTGAGAATAAAATAGAATAGAAAATAAATGAATAGAATATAAAATAATATAACAGAAAATAAAGGAATATAATATAATAGAGTAAAACAGAACAGAAAACAAAATGAAAGAATAGAAAAAAATAGAATAGAAAATAAAGGGATAGAATAGAAAATAAAAGAATAGACTAGAAGAGAATAACAGAACAAAATAGAAAATAAAATAAAACAACAGAATAAAATAAAATAGAAAATAAAAAATATAACCATTTTCTGAAATTCTAATTTCAAATAGAATACATTTGAATTAGAATACAATAGAAAATAATAGAATAGAAAAAAATAATAGAATAGAAGAGAAGAGGATAACAGAAAGGAACAGAATAGGATAGTACGAATATAACAATATAACTGTTTTCTGAAATTTGAATTTAGAACAGAATGAATTCAAATTCGAACAGAAAAGAATAGATTATAATAGAAAAGAAACAAATAAATCAGAAATGAAAAGAATAGAATAGAAAAAAACAATAGAACAGAATGGAATAGAAATAATATAACCATTTTCTGAAGTTCAAATTTCAAATAGAATAAATTTGAATTAGAATACAATAGAAAAGAATAGAATAGAAAAAAAAGAATAGAATTGAAAAGAATAGAACAGAAAAAAAGAATAGAATAAAATAGAATCGAAAGAATATAACCTTCTTCCAAAATTTTAATTTTTGAATAGAATAAATTCAAATTAAAATAGAATAGAAAAGAATAGTACAGAAAATAAAATAATAGAATAGAATAGAAGATAACAGGACAATAGAAAAGAATAGAATAGAATAGTAAGAATATAAAAATATAACTGTTTTCCATAATTCGAATTTAGAATATAATAAATTACAATTTGAAGAAAGAAAAGAATAGATTATAATAGAAAAGAAAATAATAAAACAGAAATTAAAAGAATAGAATAGAAAAAACAATAGAACAGAATGGAATAGAAAGACTATAACCAATTTCCTAAATTAAAATTTCAAATATAATAAATTTGATTTTGAATAGAGTTAGATTCGAATGGAATTTGAATTCAAATCTATTTGGATTTTCTAAATTCTGAAAATTCAAATCGATTTGAATTTGAATAAACAAAGCAAATCCCAAAAATGAAAAAAACAAATTAAATGAATTTACCTAAATGATACTAAATGATTTTGTACACAGAACCCATGTTCAAATCCTACTCCGCACAGTTCTGTATCACGCACAGAAAGTCATATTATAACAATGGAAGGATGTAAACTAAACCAAAAAAACCTTTATCGCGTCATTAATGGGGAACTCCCCAAACTCAAGCTAATATATAAAAGTAGAGCTTGTACAAAAAAATTCACTAAAATATGGCAACTAGGCTTGTGCAATTCGTTTCATAACGGATCGAAATTCGTCCGAATTTAGCAACTTTCGGACATTCGGAAGCATTCGAATTTCTGAACAAAGCAATTACGAATAAAACTGAATCCGAAATAAATTATATCGCAAATAGCGAATGCCCGAATGTCTTCGGCATTATTCGTTATGAAAAAAGTTACGAATGTACGAATCCATTCGAAGCACAATAACACTCACTCTGCTCTGCTCTCTGCTTCTCCCTCACCGTGCTGAACTCCCTCTCAAAATGTTGTACAGGGGCGGGGGCTATAGCCGCATGTAAAAAACAAAAGTAAAATACGAGATTTCTAATCCATTCGAAGCATAATAACACTCTGCTCTGCTCTCTGCTTCTCCCTCATCGTTCTGAACTCCCTCTCAAAATGGTGTACAGGGGCGGAGGCTATAGCCGCATGTAAAAAACGAAAGTAAAATACGAGATTTCGAATCATTACAAATAACCGCTATGTATTTAGAAAAGTACAAATCCATTCGAAGCACATTAAGCATAATAGGCAGCGTCGTTGTGAGAGAGACACGGAAAATTACGAATCAACAAACCCAAAAAAAGTTAGGAAAGTAGGAGTTGTGTCCAGAATCAACGAAAAACAATGTACTCTACCGAAAGTACGAATTAGTCCGAACACGAAAAATCCCGTCTAACAAAATTACGAACGATTACGAATCAACAGGACCGAAAAGAAACGGACCGAAACTAAACAAATGTTTCCGTTGTGCACAAGAAACGAACCGAAACTAAACTAATTTTTCCGTTGTGCACAAGTCTAATGGCAACCTTGGCTGGATGTCACTAATTCATTTTGGGGAACCTAGTCTAGCCTGAGTTACAGTGAGTGACACCCTTGCACTCCAATAGGACATGACATAGTTGAATTAGAAATGGCTTTATACAATAACAATCTCTTTGCCTCTTCTGAAACTGGGAGTGAGGTGAGCTGAAACCACCGTATGTTTAAGGTGCATAAGTTTGTATGAGTGTGTGTGTGACTGTTGTTGTTTGTTATCGGTACCCTACTGCTGCATCCTAATTCCTTGATCACCAAAAAGGGAGATACTTTCCCAGGGATCTGGGATTATGATTGTGATTGTTATGTCATGACATTGCTCTCAATGGGTCACCAAGACCCTCAAATGAACCTGTTAATGCAGAACGTAACTGGTACCTTGTCACCCCCCTTTTATTCACTTTACTATATTGTGACTTTTGTGTTTAAATTGCAAAATTTATAAATAAACACCTTTTAAAAAATTTACCTAAACAAATTTAATACCGAATCGAAACGAAACAATCTGCAACCAACACCCGATGCCACTCTGCATAAAAGGTCACCCATGTCCAGTGATTTGGCTCCACATGCAGTGCCTTCTCAGTCTCATTATCTCAGTGGTCTTGCCCTTAAGCCAGCCCTGCCTGGTGTGAATGAAGAGTAAAACAGCCTGCTGCAATGTGTTATGGAATAAAGCCTCATACACACGATTGGATTTTCCGATGGGAATTGTGTGATGACAGGCTGTTGGTGGAAAATCCGACCGTTTGTACACTCCATCGGACAGTTGTTGTCGGGTTTTCCGCGGACAAATGTTGGATGGCAGGCTTTAAAATTTTCCGTGGACAATTGTCTGTTGTCGGATTTTCTGTGCGTGTGTACACAAGTCCGTCGGACAAAAGTCCAAAGTACAAACACGCATGCATGGAATCAATACTCACCAAACACGACATTAGCAGAAGGTGCTCAAAGGGTGGCGCTAAAGAGCTGAAAAAACACGTTGTTTCGTGTTTGTTGGCCAACACTTGTGTGCCGTTTGTATGCAAGACAAGTCTTATGCTTTGTCTGTGGAAAATCCGATCGTGTGTATGAGGCTTTACTCTTGTGCTTTTATTTGCTAATGACATCAGCTGCAGAAACGATGCAATGACATTTTTTTTTTAAATAAAAGTTGTTCCTATTTAACTCTTCAGTTAACCATTGATTGCCATAATTAGCTGCATATTTTCATTCGCTCACTTTCAAAGAATCACATTAAAACAAGTATTATGCAAAATGTGTAAAAAAAAAAAAAGCTTCTATTTCATTTTTGTATAAATGTGTCTTGCTTTGTACTAGAAACACAATTTTCATATTATTATAAGTGGGATAAATTGCAAAAGAAAATGTGTTCTTTTTATCCACATTAACACTATAGTTGTTTTAAAACTATCACTAGTCAAACAGGAAGAAAAGCATATTTTTTCATAATTTTGCTACTTTTAGCCCAGAATATAGAGAAAATAGTATAATGTATGGAATATAATTCTGCCAAAGAAAGCCTCATTTGTTTCAAAAAACCATTATGTCCCCTTTCACACTGTTCGATGCATTGAAGTTCATTGGAACACACTTTGTAATGTAGGTTATTTCATGTCTTAACATGCATTACATGCATTCAGTTAATGGCAGGTGCAGCATTTTTTTCAACCCATTACACCAAGATGATTCAGATCTGAATGTTGTGGTGCACTGAAATGCATGAGTGTTGAGGTGTGATGGCAAGGTGCATTGCAGTGTATTTCCAAAATGAATGGTACCACAACATGTGTTTCACTGTGCATTAATGCAATGCATAGGTGTGAATGAAGTGTACAGTATATGTTTCTTTTGTCATTGGTACAAGATATTGCCAAATGAATCAGTCTATAGGTCCGATTTAAAAACGATTCTGGTCCATAAGGAGCATATGGGTATGGGGGCTTTTTTTTTTTTTAAGTTTTGAATAGTTGTGAGACATTAAAACCTCAATTAGCTCCTGCCTCATGAGCTGTTAGAGTACTAGGGTGACCACGTGTCCCGGATTGCCCGGGACAGTCCCGCAATTGGCAGGTCTGTCCCAGGTCCCAGGCACATTCATTCTGGGACAATATAGGGTCCCGGAATGAAGCTGACCACGCCATAGCGCTTGTACTTGGTCCGCCTCCACCATCACCTGAGAGACTCTTCTACTGGCCAGGCCACTGGTTGCTAGAGCCGCCTGGCGTCTAACAACCGGTGATGTCACGGCCGCGACTCCCTGCATTCAAAGCGGAGGAGGAGTTAACTTCCTCCTCCTCCGAACCTAGTGCTCTCCACACGGCCAGCTCTTCCTCCACCACGGATGTCCACTCCACCCACCTCCTCTATCATCTCCGGGCCGGCTCTGCCTCCACCACAGACTCTGGCACCCACCCACCTCCTCTATCATCTCTGGGCCGGCTCCCCCTCCACCACAGACTCTGGCACCCACCCACCTCCTCTATCCTCTCTGGGCCGGTGCCTCCGCCTCCACCACGAATGTCCACTCCACCCACCTCCTCTATCATCTCCGGGCCAACTCTGCCTCCACCATGGACATCCGCTGGCACAAACCTCCTCTATCATCTCTGGGCTCCAGCATGCTTTAAATCAGGGGACTCCCCAACTCCGTGCTACACTGCCACTGGGAGGAGCCACAACAGCAGGGGCGTGTTCACGGCATGTGACAGTGACAAGCTGCATCTTGTGGCAAGTGACGGTGACAAGCTGCATCTGGTGGCAAGTGACACACTGCATCTGGCAGCAGGCGATGGTGGCAAGTTACACACTGCATCTGGTGGCAGGCGACAGTGGCAAGTGACATGCTGCATCTATTGGCAGGCGACGGTGGCAAGTGACACGCTGCATCTGGTGACAGGCGACCGTGGAAAGTGACACGCTGAATCTGGTGGCAAGCGACGGTGGCAAATGACAAGCTGCATCTGGTGGCAAGTGACATGCTGTATCTGGTGGCAAGCAACAGTGGCAAGTGACAAGCTGCATCTGGTGGCAGGCGATGGTGGCACGCTGTACCTGGTGGCAGGTGACGGTTTCACGATGCATCTGGTGGCAGGGTTCCCACTGATTCTGCATTATGGTGAGTTGAACTATTTCATTATATATTACAATGTAGTAATAGAAATAATGTGATTTGATCATCCTGACACCATATCAAGCATGGTTTCGGGATGATTAACCACCTCCCTACTGGGCACTAAAACCCCCTTCCTGCCCAAGCCATTTTTCAGCTTTCAGCGCAGTCACACTTTGAATGACAATTGCGCGGTCGTGCAACGTGGCTCCCAAACAAAATTTGCGTCCTTTTTTTCCCACAAATAGAGATTTCTTTTGGTGGTATTTAATCACCTCTGCGGTTTTTATTTTTTGCGCTATAAACAAAAGAAGAGCGTCCAGTTTTGAAAAAAAACACTATTTTTTACTTTTTGCTATAATAAATACCCATTTTTTTTTCCAATTAAAATTTTCCTCAGTTTAGGCCGATACGTATTCTTCTACATATTTTTGGTATAAAAAAAAGAATCGCAATAAGCGCGTATTGATTGGTTTGCGCAAAAGTTATAGCGTCTACAAAATAGGGGATAGTTTTATAACATTTTTTTTAATTATTTTTTTTATTAGTAATGGCGGCGATCTGCGATTTTTATTGTGACTGCGATATTGTGGCGGACACATCGGACACTTTTGACACATTTTTGGTACCATTCACATTTATACAGCGATCCCTGCTATAAAAATGCATTGATTACTGTATAAATGTGACTGGCAGGGAAGGGGTTAACCACTAGGGGGCGGGAAGGGGTTAAATATGTTCCCTCAATGTGTTCTAACTGTGGGGGGAGGGGACTGACTGGGGGAGGTGACCAATGGTTGTCCCTATGTACAAGGGACACACCATCAGCCTCCTCTCCCTCACAGGACGTGGATCTGTGTGTTTACACACACAGATCCACTTTCCTGCTTGGTTCCCGGGCAATCGCGGGTGCCCGGCGGCAATCGCGGCCGCCGGGCACGCGCACCGGGTCCTTGGTAACGCGGCGGGCGCGCGCATGCGCCGGCGGCGACGCGCACGCGCGCGCATTCCCCCTCCTTCTGAGGGACGTTCAGGAACGTCCACTCAGAAGGAGAGAGCACCCACCCGGCAGTATATGTACAGTGGCCGGGTGGGAAGTAGTTAAAAGTGCTAACACCAGCCATTCGCCCGACAAATCACCCGACGTTAATTTCCCATCAACCCCAAGACTACATACTTCTATCCCCCAACCTAACCCCCCCCCCGGTCCAAAGGTGGGGGCCTCTGCTCTAAAACCTTTGTCATCTTTTTTTGGGAAGGGAAGGGGGATTTCCCTGAATGGCAGTTTGGAAATGTGGTCACCCTATAGAGTACAGAGCTTGTTGTGCCATGTTGGAAATTCATACATTTTCACTTCTTCCCCACCACTACCCAACTACATTGATGGCATACGTTTTCACTACTTCTCCACCACTATCCAACTACATTTTGGCACTGTGCCTAAATTCCCGGATTTCTTGCTATATAAACAGGCTCAGCTACACAAAGCCAATGCCCAAAAACACTATGAGCTTTTCATGGCCCCCTGGGCCAGTTTGTTACCTTCTGAAAAGTTTCCACCCAGACAGCAGTGGTTAAACCCTGTGAGCTCTAAGGGCATACCACTTCCTCCTCGTGGTCCAACTCACCCCTCCTGAAACAGAAACTCACAATTCCCATTAAATAAAGCATACATGAAGTTAAATGACGTCTTGCTGTACTTTATTTCAAGAGGCCTGGAGGGAACAAAAGCTTATAACTGACAAATTCTTACCTTGTCTCAAAGAGTACATTTCCCACTGGTTTCCCCTTGGATCTACAAGTGAGCACCATGGTCATCAACCATGTGCTATTATTGTTGCTGCCCTTGATTGGGGGCTTCCCCCACACTTCACCCACAGTAGTCTACACTTTCACAAAAGATTAACTGTAAATGCAACCTCCAAACAGAGGCCATCACCTACCTAGGTATTCAGCTCCCGAGTAAATTGACGACACTGTATGATAAAAACTTCCTATCCAAACTGAAACTCATACAACAGGATCTTCTGAAGTGGGATGTACCCACCCTCTAATGGTTTGGAAGGGCGTCTATCCTAAAGATGACTGTCTTACCCCGTCTGTTATACAAGATGCAGACTGTCCTGATTCATGCAGGTGAAGCACTTTTTTCACAGGGGCAAGTTTATGAGGATGCAAGATCTCACGGTGTGGTCCAACACTCAATCCTTCCCCTCCTGGACCTACAGGCAAATTAAAAAAATCTGGACGTCCCAGCGAAAGTAGTCAAATACACGAGAAACCCCACGGTATTAGAATCCCTTTGTTCAAGCTCATCACCCCAGTCTCATGTGATCTTGGCCTTATATGCCTCCATGTTCGCGGAACCGTACTCTTCTCTGAGTGCGAATCATGCATTCTGGGAATCGGCCTTGGACAGGGAGATAGGAGATGCCAGTTGGGATCGTATCCATTTACTCATACACAAAGGCTCTCTCAATGTAAACACACAAGAGAATGGGTATAAACTCAAAACCAGATGGTATAAGACCCCACAGTTGCTCTACAGGATCTTTCCGACAGTGCCAGAGCACTGCTGGCATTGTGAACGAGAAGTGGGCACCTTTCTCCACATTTGGTGGACATGCTCTTTAATTCAGCCATACTGGTGTAAGGTACATGAGGTGACATCTGCCATCTCCTCGCTCCCACTGGAGTTTACACCAGCACAGTATCTCCTGCACCTCTCCAAAATTCGCCCCCAAAAATATTTTAAGTCGATAGCTATGCACTTGATAAACGCTGCTAGGCTATGCATAGAGGTACATTGGAGATCCACACGGCCGCCCTCCATGAAAGAGTGGACTGAACGTACTGACCGCATAGCGACAATGGAGAAGCTGATATTCGCTCCACAGGACAAGATCTCAAGCTTTTCAGCAACTTAGGAGGCGTGGATCACGTTCAAAAACTCCCAATCATACCAGGATTTGTTACAACATGACATGTAATTCCTTCTCAAGACACAAGGTGATCTCAGATGGTTCATCCCGGAGAACCCTGTTAATGTAGACAGCAAACAGTGGACGGAGGGGGTAGCAGGTAGGACCCCACCCCCCCTCTGTCAATCCCCACTTTTTCTTCCACTTACCCCTCCCACTTTTTATGCTCTCTTCTCTTCTTTGTTATCTGAGCCTTTTATGGTCAGGGACCTGGAGGTTGGAGCCGACTGTTTGGGCCGGTCCTGACATCCATATATATACATAAATTAGTGATAAATGAATGATAAACACCAAGTGGGTGAACACTGTGCTGAATGAAAAATCAAAAAACAATAGTCCATACAAAAACATGTAAAAAGTCTCTGTAGAGTGTAATTGATGAAAAAAAACAATGCAAAATCTCGGACCTTGCATATTGTTAGTAATGTTATAGTGTTCCTTATAGTTCTAGCTTATATTCTAGACAATTTTGATGTCAGCAAACTGTTAGCCACTGTTGGGCTTATCATGTATGGAACCTGTATCCCAGATTAACGTATTTCGCTGTATATTTCATGGAAAAACTAAAAATGCAACCTCCTGTGCTGAAATGTGGTGCTCAGAGAGTGCTACATCCTCCAACTATGGAGCTCACAGGCCTTGCCACCCTCTCAGGAGTGTGGGTGTCCCTTCATGTGCAGCTCTACAAAACAACAAAAAGATGGTGCACCAGCCCACTTTACTTTAAGATACCATTTATTGATAAATAAAGACAATATACTCACAAACAAGCTGAATCAATAGGATTATCATTACATCAAGTTACGACAAACACCAGATCAACAACGCAAGTCTCTAAGAAAGAGAGGTTGCCCCTCGAAAGCGTAAGCCACACTGGATATTGGAGGGTTCTTCCTGTGCTATAGGATATGCATTGTTGATCTGGTGATTGTCGAAGTTTGATGTAATGATAAGCCTATATAGTTGTAGCGGGGTCTCCTTTGGGGCCCCAGGACTAAGTTACCCAGAACCCCGTTCGGCACCCAGAGTGCAATTGGCCACCGCAGAGACTCATGGGAGGGGCTATTTAAGAAGGAGGTGAGGCGGAGCTCGGCCTCTTTAGACACCACGCTGCAGGCAACAGTTCTTCCTGTGCGGATCTGCTGCAGTGCAAGGCCTGAAGCCTGGGGCCTTGCGCAACTTCCGAAGAGCCTTCCACCCACTGGGGAGCCTGAGTGGTATCTGACTTGTCGAGTGAGGATATCGGTTGGATCGGGGACCTGATCGTGGCGGACGCTGTGTGCGGAGACACAGCAGGTGGAAGTCCCGGACTGGGATCGCGTCCGGAGTGGTGAGCGAGCACTTGCTCAATCCAATAGACTGTACCGTGTTTAGGCCTATAGACTGCCTTGGCCCACCGATCGTTTGTTTTGTTGTTCCACTGGAGACCAGTAGCGGGACAGACTTAAAGGGTCTCCAGTATAGTGTTCCTTGTGACTGCCTACTTTATGGATTACAAAATACTGTTTCATCAAGTGCACCACCGAAAGTTTGCATGCGAAGAAATCCTTAATGAAAAGACTGAGGCCTCGTACACACGACCGATTTTCTCATCGTAAAAAACACGTCGTTTTTTTCGACGAGATTCTTGTTAAGCTTGTCGATTTTCTCGTCAAGCTTTCCATGCGTACACACTGACAATTTCCAATTTCGTCGTTGTTCTCCGCGCTCACGTCCAGCACGTACGACGGCACTATAAAGGGGAAGATCTTTTTTCTTGGCGCCACCCCTTGGGCTGCTTTTGCTGATCTCGTGTTACCGCGTGTGAAGTAAAAGTTTGGGAAGAGACGATTCGCGCTTTTCAGTCTTCGTACTTTTCAGATCGTTTTCTGCGGTTCAGTTTGTGCTTGTGGGTTCGTATCTTGACTTTCAGGGCGTCAAGGCAGGTCGTATCTGTTTTACAGTGCGTTCTTGCCTGTTCGTTTCTGATTTTCATAGGCCTTGCTGTTCTAAAGTGCGTTCTGTTCTGTACGTTCTGATAAGACGACCGTTTCTTAGCCATGTCGCCTGGACGTTCTCGTCGTCGAGTTCGTGCTGTGCGTGCGCTTGGTGTTGGTCTGCTTGTTTTGGACCAAGACCAGTCCATGAATGGTGTGAGGAGGAGTTCATGGACCAAGAATTGGTTGCTCCAGCGGGACCAATTCTGCCATATGCCTCTGCTGCGGGAGATCGTCGAGAATAATCCTGAGGACTACAGGAATTTTCTGCGGATGTCTGACCCCGTTTTTCAGGAACTGTTGGCTTTGGTGTCCCCCTATATTACCAGGAAAGACACCGTTATGCGGGAAGCCATCAGTGCTGAGCAGAGGCTCATCGCCACCTTACAGTATCTGGCGACAGGGAGAAGTCTTCAGGACTTGAAGTTCACCACAGGCATCTCCCCCCAGGCTCTGGGCCTCATAATCCCAGACACCTGTTCTGCCATTATACAAGTCCTGCAGGAGGACTATATTAGGGTAAGTTTTCTCCCTTAACATCACATTTTATGTATTACATGTATGCTAATGTATTGTATTTCTTTCATCCTTCCCTAATTACCATGATTGTAATATGCTGAGAATGTCCCCTTTGTCCCCATGCATGCTGGAAGCTTTAGATTGCCCCTTTTTTCTCCTCCATAAATATTTCCCTTCACGAACTTTTCCAGCAGGGGCGCCTGTTGCTCCAAATGTTTGGGGGTTCAAACACCAATTTAGGAAATAAACTTCCTCCTTTTTTGCTCTGGTGCCTATTAAACGCCCCCAGTTGTCCCCTCTTATGCAGCCAGTTTGTTCCCTCCAATGCAGCCATTTAGTCCCCTCTAATGCAGCCAGTTTCCCCCCAGCCCTGCACTTACCTTCTTGTGTTCAGCGCCATCCTTCTTCTGTCCTTGATGTGTTCTCCTTCCCTTGATGTTGCATCAGCCAATCATGTTACCATTAAACAGACTTGGTGAACATGATTGGCAGAGCAGCCTGCCAGTGTTTCCCCAAGGAATGCCCCCCCTGCGTCCCCTATTTTACTTTTAGGAAGCCAATTACATCCCTCAGGTTGTAATGTGCAAGACTATTTTACTACCTGTTTCTGCTATGCAATTTGAACCCCCTAAATGCCGCAATTATTCATGTCGGTCGCTTTACAAGAGGCCATCCACCTGAATAGTGGGCGGCATAGACAATACATAGGTTCATGCAACGCATGAACCTATGTATTGTTCTGAGTGATGGGCACAGGAGAGAGGGGAAAGTGCTCCAGCGCCCACTCTGGACGCACCGCCACTGCAATGCTATCCTGTGGCCAAACACATCTCCCCCCCCCCCAAAAAAATTTTTTAGTAATGGCCCATCAGAGGGGGTGATGAATATGATAAATGAGCCTTCCATTATACTTATTTTAAACACCTTAATAAACGTAGAATTTGATTGATGTTGGCCTCTAATGTTTTTTCAGAGAATTTCCTTGTAATGTATGACTTTTGTATTCTAATATTATTTCATCTTGTTTCACTCCACAGCTTCCTTCCACGCCACAGGAATGGCAGACTGTGGCATCGGAGTTTGCCACGCGGTGGGACTTCCCCAACTGCGGTGGTGCCATAGACGGGAAGCACGTCCGCATCGTGCCGCCACCCCGTTCTGGGTCCTACTACTACAATTACAAGGGGTTTCATAGCATTGTGCTGATGGCGGTGGTGTCAGCACGGTATGAATTCCTCTATGTTGATGTAGGGAAGAATGGCCGGATGTCCGGTGGGGGATCCTTCATCCAGACGGAGTTTGCCCTCCGTCTCCAGAGTGACGACCTTGCATTGCCACCGGATGCAGGGAATATTGAAGGACTCCCCTTTGTTTTTTTGGCTGATGAAGCCTTCGGACTCGGACGGCATCTTATGAGGCCATTTCCACAGAGGACCCTGACCCCAGACAAGAGGGTGTCCAATTACCGGCTGGCCAGGGGCCGAAGAGTTGTCGAAAATGCCTTTGGCATAATTGCCAGCCGGTTCCGCCTTTTTATGACTTCAATACACTTGGCGGACTACAAAATAAACTATGTCGTATTATGCTGCTGTGTGCTACACAACTTTCTGAGCCAAAAATCAAATTCCTATATGGCCTCAGTTTTGCCAGAGGCTGGACTTTCCCCTGCAAATCCCCTGCCGGGCCTGGAATCTGCCCGTCCTGGCTTGCCCTCCCAAAATGCCCGTGAGGTTCGGGACAAATACATGGAGTATTTCACGGGTAGGGGGGCAATTCCTATGCCAGCCTATGTCTAAGGATCCAAATAAAAAGCTTGTTTAAACCTTTAATTATTTGTTCTTTCCTGTCTCCTAGTTTGTCTTAGTGCATTTGTAGTGCCAAGTGTATTTTACTTTTTTAACTAACAACCATTTCACTATGTAACCTAACAAAATAACCAAATAAGCTTAGAGGGTATTATAAAAAGAAGCTACACGTTGTTTGTGGTCAAATATTTTACTCTGTGCACATTCTCACCATTTTTAGTTTTTTCTTGTTTTTTGGGTTGGCCTGGCCCCAACCCAGCAATTTTTTGCTTATGAAAATACAAAAATAACAGTTGCATTCCAAAAATTACAACATTGGATACCTCTGAGCAATCTGAGACATTCACTTACACAAACTATGTCTCTATGTGCCCGTCCTAATATGGGGTCCTGCCACCCCTTGCCCAGCCAAAAATTGAATATGCACACATTTGGGATTTTTTTTCATCTAGGAAGTTTACAATCCTGATCCCTATTGTCAACATGTGCTATCTGCCATCAGGGGTGATCAGAGGACGTGTTTTGGGGGTGCAACCCCTTCCTCAGTTCACCAACTTTAGATACGAGGAAGGGGTTGCACCCCCAAAAGACGTACATGGATATCCCCTGATGGCAGATAGCACATGTTGACACACTGTGTGCAGATTCAATTTTTGGCTGGTTTGATTGTCAAAAATATTCGAAAAGGTGCAAAAACAAACATGTAAAAACAAATGTGTTTGGATGGCTTATTGAATTCTCCCCAAAACATCGAGAATGTCTTTAAATGTTTGTTCCATCACATGGATTCTTTGTTTAATTAGGTCCAGTTCCGTGCTACATTCCATCACTTGCTGGATGAGGCGGAGGGCACTGTCAGCAGAGAAACGTGTACTATCCTTCACAACATTTATATCCCCTAAAAACAAAAAACAAAAGGTATTATAACTCTGCAGGCCTACATCTCTTACCTGAAGCTGTGGTGACAGATACTGACCTGTTGTGGTGACCAGATCCACAACGTCATCCACCTCTCCTTCCTGCACTTCTCCTTCCTCCACCTCAACTTCCTGCACATCTTTCGGTTGTGGGTCTTTGGGAGTTTGGGGTTGCTTGGAAGTTGTGGGGTGCATGTGCTCCCTGGAGTGTCCTCCTCCCAGTCTTCTCTCCCCTATGAGAATCAAACAAAAGGTCTATTTATCACACCGTAAATCTCAATGTTAAAATAAAAACAGGCTAAATTGCTTGGAAGTGTGGTACAAGTGTGTGTTTGGGCGGAATTTAAAGAAGAATGCATTATTTATGACCAAGAATATGTTTAGTATTCACCTTTGGATGTAATTTATTTGACCTGGAGGCACCACAAAAATTCACTGATGCACCTGTGTGGGACACCCAAAAAAGGCGGGTCTGGTGGCCCACACTATAGTGCTCCAAAGTACAGATGTGGAAGCAGCTGCTGAGTGTCCTCTCCTTTACACTGATAAAAGTTTGCATTTCATTCTCTTTACAAACACATCATCTAGACTAAAAATTTCGCCACAATATTTGAGCAAAAATGGCAGATGTCTAATTACTTTTGTGGCTCTAAAATAAGCCAAAACCGCGGATAGTGGCCAAACGAAGTGTCGGTAACGTAACGAACGATTACTGTGCCCAACCAAGTTCAAAATATTACATTTTGGAAGGGAGTCCAATATGAAAACCAAAATAAAGAGCAACATGTCAGTTTAGAAAAAGATTAATAGCAGAAAAGTCTACATTTTACTTACTTTTAGCGAGCATTCTCTTTATGCTCCTCAACTGCTCTGGCTCCCTCAGTTTGAGGTCTGACCACCTCTTTCTGAGCTGCTCATTTGAGCGTTTCACCCCGAAATTCGTCTTCAGACTCTTCACGACTTTAGTGAGGATTTTGGCCTTCCTTCTATTTGGTTTGCTATACGGCCCATGCTTTGCATCATAATCAGACTTGAGCAAGATGTCCACCATCTCCGCCATCTCCGCCAAAGACATATTCGATGCCTTGAATCTCCTCCTTGATCGTGACGTTTCCTCGGTCTCCGGGCTTGTCTCCTCCTCGTTAGTTGCGGAATTATCAGACACCTGCTGTAACTCCGCCATATCTGTCTGCGCGCCGAAAGAGAAGGGGCGGGGAAAAGATGTTAGTTAGAACGTCATGGGCGGGCGACGTGTGCGGAGCGACGTGTTCGTATTTTGACGCATGCGTGGTGTGTATATAGCAAACACACATGTGACTATAGTACGTTCGGTGTGCGGAGAGAGGAGTTCAAGTGACGGACGTGCGAACGAAGGTATGTGATTTTGTGACTTGTACAAATTGTTGGCCTATACTGTCTTGAGAATGTTGGAGGATATATATGGTGACTAGGATGTTAAGGAGGTTAGACTGTTTGCCTCACATTAGTTATATATAATTTATTTAACTTGCAGATACAATATGAATGTCTTTATAAGCGACAAGGATTTCCTGGCGGAATTTATTGACCGGGTAAGGGAGCTGCCGGCTCTGTGGGAGACGAAAAACCCCATCCACAAAAAAAGAGGGGTGAGAAAAGCAGCGCTGGAGAAGCTGCTCCCATTTGTGCATACCAAGGTGCCCACAGCCACAGCAAAACAAGTGGACACTAAAATTGGGAGCTTGAGAGGTACCTACAGGACTGAACGCTCTAAGGTGCTGGCTTCTCAGAGGTCAGGAGCAGCAGCAGGTGATGTTTATGTCCCGATTTTGTGGTACTACAACAGAATGTCCTTCCTGGATGACCACATTGAGACAAGGCCATCACTCTCCACTCTTCCCCCCAGACTTCCCTGCAGCCAACCTGAGCCTTCTCTGGAGCAAGAGGAGGCAGCCATCCTGGATGATCCTGATTTGGCCATCTGGAGCCAGGTATAGTATTAACTGAAAATGTATTGGGATAAACTTAATGTTTGACAAATATGTCAAGATGACAAACATAAAATATTTTGGATTCCACAAGTGAAATCAAGATCTGTAGACATTAGTCTGCACTTAATTGGGTGCTAAATAGTCAATCTGATGTAGTGGTAAATTTAAAGCAAGGATTTATGGATTTACATTCTAATTGCTTCAATCAGGATTACAAAGTTTGATGCAAAGATTAAACCAACATATTAAACTATGTCCCTTTTTCATACACAGGATGAAATCAGCCAGGAGGAGGGTCTGGAAACTGTCAGGCAGGAGGAGGAAGGGCCCAGTGGCAGCCAGGAGGTGGCAGGGCCCAGTGGCAGACAGGAGGTGGCAGGGCCCAGTGGCAGACAGGAGGTGGCAGGGCCCAGTGGCAGACAGGAGGTGGCAGGGCCCAGTGGCAGACAGGAGGTGGCAGGGCAAAGGAGAAGCACCAGATCCCAGGTGCCTCCCATCCGGCTTCCCAAAAGAGGCAGGAGGGACAGGAGCATGAGTGAGGCAGCAATGGCCCTTATTCGTGAGGCCCATGCCACCCTTCAGGAGCCCACATCCCCTGAAGAGGCCATTGCCGGCCTAGTGGAGGCTAAGTTCAAGGTGATGAGCATGGAGCAACGCCTCCTATGCGAGCCCCTGCTCATCACCTTGCTCAACAAGGGAGTGATGGAGAAAATTACCCCCAATACCGCCATATGTGAGGTGGCACAACTGACCCAACCTCAACTTCCACCTCCCCCTTCTTCTTCTGCCCCACCCCCTTCTGCTACACCTCCACCTTCTTCTTCTGCCCCACCCCCTTCTGCTACACCTCCCCCTTCTTCTTCTGCCCCACCCCCTTCTGCTACACCTCCACCTTCTTCTTCTGCCCCACCCCCTTCTGCTACACCTCCACCTTCTTCTTCTGCCCCACCCCCTTCTGCTACACCTCCACCTTCTTCTTCTGCCCCACCCCCTTCTGCTACACCTCCACCTTCTTCTTCTGCCCCACCCCCTTCTGCTACACCTCCACCTTCTTCTTCTGCCCCACCCCCTTCTGCTACACCTCCACCTTCTTCTTCTGCCCCACCCCCTTCTGCTACATCTCCTCCTCCTCCTCCTGACAGGAGTACCCCTCCAGTGGCCCAGCCTCCAGCCAAACGAAGAAGGAAGGCTGCAGGGAAGGCTTCAGGGAAGGTTACAGGGAAGGTTGCCAGGAAGAAGAGGAAGTGATGGCCTTGCTTCATTGTGGTCGGACAGAAGGCAGCCTGTTGTAGTACCACACACTTGGGACATATATATCACCTGCTGCTGTTCCTGACCTCTGTGAGGCCAGCATCAGATTGTGTTCAGAAATGTTGGCCTTCTCAAGCTCCCAATTTTAGTGTCCACACAGGGTTGCTGTGTGCTCTGGGGTCCCTGGGATGCACAAATGGCAGCAGGTTCTCCAGCGCTGCCTTCTCTTTATTTTATTTCGAAACATGAATAAATGTTATTTTTATTTAAGTTCATACTTGACTATGTGTATTTGTAAAAATTAAAAATCTAGCTTTGGAGTAAGCAAATACATTTGACTGACAAAAAAAGGGACAGATATCACCCCCCCCCCCCCAAAAGAATAACTAAATCTGATTTGCAAAAAAACATGGGGGGAAATTTAACTAATATAGATTCCAAAATTAAATGGGAGATCACTATCAAAACATTGCAAAATTATAATTAACATCATTTTTAAAAATATAACCATTTAAATTATTCCTAAAAACTTGCACGATATAATACACATAAATCTTCTTAAGAGCAGCATGAAAAAGGTTAAAAAAAAAGTCATAACTCTGTGTGAATATCAGCAGCAAAAGAAGGTCACTCGTTTTGATTAATGTAACATTCTAACGAAGATTTCAATGCAGAACATTTAAACGATGCAATATTTTTGAGCGTGACGAATGTGCTCTCTCCATTACAAAGGCTTGTTTTACCAGAAGATGCGTTCCCGTCTCATAGTTGCTTGTGAGCATGCGCGCTTTTGGAAGAGTCGTAAAAGCATACACACGAACCATTTTCTCGTCACAAAACAGCCCGACGAGTAACACGACGAGGAAATCTGGAATCCTGACGAGAAAATAGAGAGCAGGTTCTCTATTTTCTCGTCGAGATTCTCGGCAATTTTCTCGTCGTAAAACCATACACACGAACGTTTTTCTCGATAAAAAAGCTCTCGCGGCACTTTTCTTGACGGTTTTGGACGAGAAAATCGGTCATGTGTACGAGGCCTCAGATTTATTCTGTGTCAGGCCTGACCAGGGAGGGGAGATAGACTATTGTTTTAGTGCGCCACAGGGCGCGTACATAATAATAGCTGCGCACGGTGGATTACCGCGCTGCGCCATTATTGCGTGCTATACTTATTGCTGCAGGGCTCTGTAAGCAAATTGTATGTGTTATGTTCTGCCTACGCTTTTAAAACTAAAGTAAAACCGTGCGCAGCTATTATTATGTACGCGCCCTGTGGCGCACTAAAACAATAGTCTATCTCCCCTCCCTGGTCAGGCTTGACACAGAATAAATCTCAGTCTTTTCATTAAGGATTTCTTCGCATGCAAACTTTCGGTGGTGCACTTGATGAAACAGTATTTTGTAATCCATAAAGTAGGCAGTCACAAGGAACACTATACTGGAGACCCTTTAAGTCCGTCCCCCTACTGGTCTCCAGTGGAACAACAAAACAAACGATCGGTGGGCCAAGGCAGTCTATAGGCCTAAACACGGTACAGTCTATTGGATTGAGCAAGTGCTCGCTCACCACTCCGGACGCGATCCCAGTCCGGGACTTCCACCTGCTGCGTCTCCGCACACAGCGTCAGCCACGATCGGGTCCCCGATCCAACCGATGTCCTCATTCGACAAGTCAGATACCACTCAGGCTCCCCAGTGGGTGGAAGGCTCTTCGGAAGTTGTGCAAGGCCCCAGGCTTCAGGCCTTGCACTGCAGCAGATCCGCACAGGAAGAACTGTTGCCTGCAGCGCGGTGTCCAAAGAGGCCGAGCTCCGCCTCGCCTCCTTCTTAAATAGCCCCTCCCATGAGTCTCTGGGGTGGCCAATTGCACTCTGGGTGCCGAACGGGGTTCTGGGTAACGTAGTCCCGGGGCCCCAAAGGAGACCCCGCTACACACTCCCCCCACTTAAACTCTTTGGTCCCCAAAGATAACATAACATTAAATTACAGAACGTACAACATCAATCAAAGTTTCGTATGATGTTGGCAGAGGAAATTCCCACCAAAAACGAGGCGGTGAACTTCCCTGCCCACAGGTCACACTATCATTAGTGTCCTGCCTAACTGTGCCAGAGAGTGAGTTGGGGTTGCCCCCCACTAAATTAACAGTGGGAGGATCAGGGTCTTCCACACTCCTCCTGGCAGTAATCACAGTGTCTTCCGCACTCCTCCCCATCTGTGGGTAAGTTAATCTTCTGGGAGGCTTTATGGCCCTTCGCTTCCTCTGTCCTCTTGGGCTTTCTGTTATAACAGGTTCCTCTTCTGGAACCAACTTAGGAATTTCCTCTGGTTCGGGAGCACTGGACTCCGGAGCAGGGAGGTACATGGATTCCCTTGGATCTTCTTCTGCGAGTAAGTCACAGGCACTCTCCCAAGAATCTGACCAAGGACTGGACGGGATGAACTCAGTAGCTTCTGCATTCAGTTTGCTGTCTATGGTGTCTTCTTCATGTGGAAGATCAATAGCAGAAGTTTCTGGGGCCTGAGAAGGCCAAAGCCAATCAAGTTCTTCTCCCTCATCTTCACTTATCTCCGAGGTCTCTGTATCCCCAATTTGAGGGGTCTGGGACCGAGTGTTTGGTCGAGGAGTATCCAGAATGGAAATTGGGCTTGGGGAGTCCCTTGCAGGAGGTATCCGAACTGCTTCAGCAAGTGGGAGTAAGTGGTTTCGGTGCCAGGTCTTCAGTGGGCCCACCTTCCCTTCCGGTTTCAACTTATAGACAGGTAGGCCCGGCAGCTTCTTTCAAATGACATAGGGTTTAGGTCTCCATTAGGGATGAGCCGAATACCCCCGGGTTCGGTTCGCACCAGAACCCGCGAACGGACCGAAAGTTCGCACAAACGTTAGAACCCTATTAAATACAATACGTGCGAACGTTCGAAATCTAAAGTGCTAATTATAACGACTAATATGCATGTTATTGTCCTAAAAAGGGTTTGGGAACCCGGGTTCTGCACCAGGGCACATGTATCAATGCAAAAATAAGTTTTAACCACTTAAGCCCCGTACCATTTGGTAGCTAGAGGACCAGAGGTGATTTCAGAATTTTGCACTGCGCTGCTTTAACTGTAAATTGTGCGGACATGCAATGTTGTACCCAAACGAAATTTGCGTCCTTTTCTTCCCACTAATAGAGCTTTCTTTTAATGGTATTTGATTGCCTCTGCGATTTTTATTTTTTGCGATATAAACGGAAATAGACTGAAAATTTTGAAAAAAAATGATATTTTCTACTTTTTGTTATAAGAAAAATCGAATAAACTCAATTTCAGTCAAACATTTAGGCCAAAATGTATTCAGCCACATGTCTTTAGTAAAAAAAATGTCAATAAGCGTATATTTATTGGTTTGCGCAAAAGTTATAGCGTCTACAAACTAGGGTACATTTTCTGGAATTTACACAGCTTTTAGTTTATGACTGCCTATCTCATTTCTTGAGGTGCTAAAATGGCAGGGCAGTACAAAACCCCCCAAATGACCCCATTTTGGAAAGTAGACATCCCAAGGAAATTGCTGAGAGGCATGTTGAGCCCATTGAATATTTTTTTTTTTCTCTCAAGTGATTGAATAATGACAAAAAAAAAAAAAAATTACAAAAAGTTGTCACTAAATGATATATTGCTCACACATGCCATTGTTATATGTGGAATTGCACCCCAAAATACATTTTGCTGCTTCTCCTGAGTACGGGGATACCACATGTGTGGGACTTTTTGGGAGCCTAGCCGCGTACGGGCCCCCGGAAACCAAGCACCGCCTTCAGGATTTCTAAGGGCGCAAATTTTTGATTTCACTCCTCACTACCTATCACAGTTTTGAAGGCCATAAAATGCCAAAATAGCACAACCCCCCCCCCAAATGACCCCATTTTAGAAAGTAGACACCCCAAGGAAATTGCTGAGAGGCCTGTTGAGCCCATTGAATATTTTTTTTGGTCCCAAGTGATTGAATAATGACAAAAAAAAAAAAATTACAAAAAGTTGTCACTAAATGATATATTGCTCACACATGCCATGGTTATATGTGGAATTACACCCCAAAATACATTTTGCTGCTTCTCCTGAGTACGGGAATACCACATGTGTGGAACTTTTTAGGAGCCTAGCCGCGTACGGGACCCCGAAAACCAAGTCATTTAGTGACAACTTTGTGCAAAAAATAAAAAATAAATAAATAAATTGTCTTTTTTCCGCAACTTGTGTCAACATATAAAATATTCCATGGACTCGACATGCCTCTCAGTATATAGCTTGGGGTGTCTACTTTCCAAAATGGGGTCATTTGGGGGGGTTTTGAACTGTTCTGGCATTTTATACACAACATTAGGAAGCTTACATCCACTCTTCTAACCACTTGAAGACAAAGCCCTTTTTGTTTACATGAAAACATATTTTTTTTGCAAGAAAATTATGTTGAACCCCCAAACATTATATATATTTTTAAAGCAAAGGCCCTACAGATTAAAATGGTGGGTGTTGCATTTTTTTTTCTACACAGTATTTGCGCAGCGATTTTTCAAACGCATTTTTTGGGGAAAAAATACACTTTTTTAAATTTTAATGCACTAAAACACACTATATTGCCCAAATGTTTGATGAAATAAAAAAGATAATCTTAGGCCGAGTACATAGATACCAAACACGACATGCTTTAAAATTCCGCACAAACGCGCATTGGCAACAAACTACATACATTTTTAAAAGCCTTTACAGGTTACCCCGTTAGATTTACAGAGGAGGTCTACTGCTAAAATTACTGCCCTCGATCTGACCTTTGCGGTGATACCTCACATGCATGGTGCAATTGCTGTTTACATATGACGCCAGACCGACGCTTGCGTTCGCCATTGGGCAAGAGCACGGCAGGACAGGGGTGCTTTTTTTTTTTTTTTATTAATTTTGCTTTTTTTTTTTTTTTTTTAATTGTTCCTTCCATATTTTTTTTTTTTTTTATCATTTTTATTGTTATCTCAGGGAATGTAAATATCCCCTATGATAGCAATAGGTAGTGACAGGTTTTTAAAAACTGGGGTCTTCTAGACCCTAGATCTTTCCTCTGCCCTCAAAGCATCTGACCACACCAAGATCGGTGTGATGAAATGCTTTCCCAATTTCCCAATGGCGCTTTTTATATCCGGGGGGGGGACATTCCCTCCCACTGCTTGTAAAAGCAGTCCAGAGGCTAATTAGCCACTAGGATTGCTTATACATGAAAGCCGGTCGCTGGCTGAAAAGAATGATACCAAGATGATACCTAAACCCGCAGACATCATTCTGGTATAAACATTCAAAGTCCAGCAACATACCAGTACGTTGCTGGTCCTTGTTGGACATGTATTGTAATCTTTTTTTTTCATGCAGCCAGTTGGCTGAATGAAAAAAGAGATTGATCGGTGGGTATGCCCACCATTAGAATACCACCCTTCATCCACCCACTTCTAATTATGGGCATACATGCACCATTTATATATGCCGAAGCATGGGGGCATCCTCCCGCAAAAAAGTTATGCCGCACACACATGGTCGGACTTTTCCACGGGCAAGCCTCCGTCGGAATTTCGACCGTATGTACGCGGCATTAGGAGCAAAATCGCTCCTCCGCCCCTGCTGCCCCAATGCTTCGGCATATATGCTTTTTTTTTTTAACTGTGGTGGTGAAATCACCTCCTACAGCACTGGAGTCGCAGGGATCAGGCCTGTCTCTGCGAACGCTGCAGTTATGTGTGTTGTGTTTTGGAAGTGACAGTGATCGATCGATACTGCACTTGGGTGGCCTGGGCTGGACGAAGGGGCAAAACGCAGGTGCTAGCAGGTATCTGGGCTGATCCCGCTAACACTGCATTTTTGGGAACCCTAAACTGCTGGGGACGCTAGTATAGATCTGATCAGATCAGATATTGATCTGATCAGATACTATACCACTAAGGGACTAAGGGGGGTGTATGCTTCACGCGTGGGTGTTAGCGTTACTGGCACTAACCTGACGCTGCCTGGGGTGTGACGCAGACCCTCTCTGATGCTAAAACCTAATTGATATCACCCGCCGGGCGATCAGGGGGTTAAAACTTTATTGGGTTATATATATACGGCGGGTGCCCTGACACTATAAAAAGCAAACTAACTAACCAGCGTCACCCGTAACACTTATATGGTGATCACTGGTGAAAGGGTTAACTAGGGGCAATTAGGGGGTTAAAACCTTTATTAGATAATATATGGGGGTACCTGACGCTATAAAAACCTGCGGCGAACCTAAAAAAAATTACTGGCTACAGATCGGCATCACCGGCGCTAAGACAGCGATCAGAAAAATGATCGCTTAGCGACAGTGGTGATAGGGGGTGAAAGGGTTACCTGGGGGGCGATCAAGGGGGTTAAACCTTTATTAGATAATTCATGGGGGTAGCTGACGCTATAAAAACCTGCGGCGAACCTAAAAAAAATTACTGGCTACCGATTTGCATCACCGACACTAAGACAGCGATCAGAAAAACGATCGCTTAGCGACAGTGGTGATAGGGGGTGAAAGGGTTACCTGGGGGGCGATCAAGGGGTTAAACCTTTATTAGGTAATATATGGGGGTACTCGACGCTATAAAAACCTGCGGCGAACCTAAAAAAAATTACTGGCTACCGATCGGCATCACCGACACTAAGACGGCGATCAGAAAAATGATCGCTTAGCGACAGTGGTGATAGGGGTGAAAGGGTTACCCTGGGGGGCGATCAAGGGGTTAAACCTTTATTAGGTAATATATGGGGGTACTCGACGCTATAAAAACCTGCGGCGAACCTAAAAAAAATTACTGGCTACCAATCGGCATCACCGACACTAAGACGGCGATCAGAAAAATGATCGCTTAGCGACAGTGGTGATAGGGGTGAAAGGGTTATCTGGGGGGCGATCAGGGGGTTAAACCTTTATTAGGGGGGGTTAGGGGTCTACACTGGACCTAAAACTAAACTTTGGTGACACTTTTACAGTCACAAATGTCAATGATTGCAGTGATCAGTAAATAAATGGTCACTGCAATCAGTGACACTGTGGCTGGGGGCTGGGGGGTGATCTGGGGGGTCATCTGGGGGTGTCTGGGAGGGCCTGGGGGGGCAATTTATGTACCTATGTGTCCTGGTGTCAGTGTAGTGTTTTGTGCACTAACCTGGCATCTTCTCCTGTACGGCGCTCGGTATATGTGAGCGCCGCAGGAGAGATGACATCACTTCCTCTGCCTGTGTAAACATTAAATGTGGTCAAAAATATGCAGCGCTTATCAATGACATTAACATAATTGAACAAAATTAGCATATAATGATAAATGTGCTAAGTGATAAAACATTGATAAAAAATATAAATGAAGAATAAAGGTGAAAAGAAAGTCCAAAAACTCAATCCGAGTGGAAATCCTATAAAAAGAAGGAGATGACCAGCTGATCTCATTAGCACATCCACTACGTGGATGAGGCAGGGTATGTGCTAATGAGATCAGCTGGTCATCTCCTTCCTGTGTCATGACCTACAGTCTGTAAGGAAGTAACACAGAAGCAATAGATACGTTTTGAATCATGGATGTAGGACAGTAAGGTCTGAGATCAAGGTACACTGTGGAACCTGCTGTATTGGAGTTTTTATGGTTGTGGGAATACCTCATTTCCTATGCTAGGCGAGACTGTCATTTTACAGTCATGGCTTTCTGGTAAGCAGAAACATATTCCCTTCACTTTGGGTGTCAGCACTAGCTAGAGGATTATACTCACGGGTTGAAGCTACTCTTTTCAAGGTGTTTTGGAGCACATCGTTTTCTTCACTTTGGACTCAGCTCTTTTTATAGGATTTCCACTCGGATTGAGTTTTTGGACTTTTTCACCTTATATATTCTTCATTTATATTTTTTATCAATGTTTTATCACTTAGCACATTTATCATTATATGCTAATTTTGTTCAATTATGTTAATGTCATTGATAAGCGCTGCATATTTTTGACCACATTTGATTTTTTATAGTTTTATTTGTATTTAGCTATATATGCTAGCAGCTTACTTTTCACGTATTTTTGATTCATTTGATTCATCACACACTTTAGCACGGTTTATTTTGCGCAGCGTTTGGCCCTAGGGCCTTTCCCCTTTTTTTTTTCTGTGTAAACATTACACAGGCAGGGGAAGCTCTCTCATTCGCCGGGAGCGATCGAGAGGGGGTGGCCGGAATCGAACGGCCGTCCCCTCATGCCTGATCGCTCCCGATCAGTTAACCACCGCTCACTGTAAAGAAGGGGGGTCCGATCGGACCCCCCAACTATACAAAGGCAGTCACGTAGATATACGTGATTCTGCCTGCCGGTGCCATTCTGCCAACGTATATTTACAATGGGCGGTCGTTAAGTGGTTAAAAACGGCCGTTTTTCGGGAGCAGTCATTTTAATGATGCATAAAGTGGAAAAAAAAAAGTCAAATATTCCTTTAAATATCGTACCTGGGGGGTGTCTAAAGTATGCCTGTGAAGTGCCACGTGTTTCCCATGTTTAGAACTGTCCCCTGCACAAAATGACATTTCTAAAGGAAAAAAAAGCCATTTAAAACTGCTTGCGGCTTTAATGTAATGTCTGGTCCCGGTAATATGGATGAAAATCTTTGAGAAAAATGGCATAGCTACCCCATCAGCCCCCCCCCCCTACCCCAGTCCATTACCAGCCCCTTTGGGTCTTGTATGGATATTAAGGGGAACCCCGCACACAAAATAAAAAAGGCCCTATATACTCTGAACAGCCGTATACAGGCGGTGCATACAAGACAGGGACTGTAGGTTTGTTCTTATGTAGATTGTAGAATATGTTTGTAATTTTGAACAGGTACATTGTTTAACCACTTAACGACCGCCCACCGCCGATTTACGTCGGCAGAATGGCACGGACAGGCAGAATCACGTAGATCTACGTGATCGCCTTTGTGCAGTTGGGGGGTCCATCCGGACCCCCTTCACTGCAGTGAGCGGCCGTTAAGTGTTCGGGAGCGATCAGGCATGAGGGGGGGGCGCTCGATTCCGCCCCCCCCCTCGCGATCGCTCCCGGCCAATGAAAATGCTTCCTCCGCCATGTGATGTAAACAAGGCTGGAGGAAGTGATGTCATCTCCCTCGCCGCGGTCTTTCCGTTCCCGGCGCCGAGCAGAGAGGAAGCAGGTTAGTGCACTAACAGTCCACTGACACGTAGGTACACATAGGCACACAAATCACCCCCCAGTCACCCCCAGATCACCCCCCAGGTCACCCCAAAGCCCCCAATCACAGTGTCACTGATTGCAGTGATCATTTATTTTACTGATCACTGCATTTAGTGTCATCTGTGATTGTAAAAAGTTGCAGGGCAGTTAGGATTAGGCCCCTTTAGGTCCAGGGTAGCCCCCTAACCCCCCCTAATAAAGGTTTAACCCCTTGATCACCCCCCAGGTAACCCTTTCACCCCCTAACTTCAGCGTCACTAAGCGATTGTTTTTCCGATCGCTGTATTCGTGTCGCTGGTGTTTTAGATAGGCAGTTATTTTTTTTTAGGTTCGCCGCAGGTTTTTATTAGTGTCAGGTACCCCCATATATTATTTTAACCCCCTGATTGCCCCTAGAGTTAACCCTTTCACCAGTGATCGCCGTATAAGCGTCACTGGTGTCACTGGTTAGCCAGTAAGTTATTTAGTTATTTAGGTTACCTGTCAGGTTTTTATATAGTGTCAGGTACCCCCATATTTAACCTAATAAAGATTTTAACCCCCTGATTGCCCCTAGTTAACCCTTTCACCAGTGATCACCATATAAAGGTTACGGGTGACGCTGGTTGATTAGTTTGCTTTTTATAGCATCAGGGCACCCGCCGTATATAACCCAATAAAGGTTTAACCCCCCTGATCGCCCGGCGGGTGAGATCAATTAGGTTTTAGCGCCAGAGAGGGTCTGCGTCGCCCCAGGCAGTGTTAGGTTAGTGACAGTAACGCTAACACCCACGCGCAAAGCATACACCCCCCTTAGTGGTATAGTATCTGATCAGATCAGATCAGATCTATACTAGCATCCCCAGCGGTTTAGGGTTCCCAAAAACGCAGTGTTAGCGGGATCAGCCCAGATACCTGCTAGCGCCTGCGTTTAGCCCCTCCGCCCAGCCCAGCCCAGCCCAGCCCACCCAAGTGCAGTATCGATCGATCACTGTCACTTACCAAACACAACACACATAACTGCAGCGTTCGCAGTGCTTGGTTTTTGGGGCCCTGTACGCGGCTAGGCTCCCAAAAAGTCCCACACATGTGGTATCCCCGTACTCAGGAAAAGCAGCAGAATGTATTTTGGGGTGCAATTCCACATATAACCATGGCATGTGTGAGCAATATATCATTTAGTGACAACTTTTTGTACATTTTTTTTTTCTTTTTGTCATTATTCAATCATTTGGGACAAAAAAAAAATATTCAATGGGGTCAACATGCCTCTCAGCAAATAGCTTGGGGTGTCTACTTTCCAAAATGGGGTCATTTGGGGGGGTTTTGTGCCATCTTGGCATTTTATGGCCTTCAAAACTGTGATAGGTAGTGAGGAGTGAAATCAAAAATTTATGCCCTTAGAAACCTTGAAGGCGGTGCTTGGTTTTTGGGGTCCCGTACGCGGCTAGGCTCCCAATAAGTCCCACACATGTGGTATCCCCGTACTCAGGAGAGGCAGCAGAATGTATTTTGGGGTGTAATTTCACATATGCCCATGGCATGTGTGAGCAATATATCATTTAGTGACAACTTTGTGCAAAAAAAAAAAAGTTTGTCATATTCCCGCAACTTGTGGCAAAATATAAAATATTCCATGGACTGAACATGCCTCTCAGTAAATAGCTTGGGGTGTCTACTTTCCAAAATGGGGTCATTTGGGGGGGGGTTTGTGCTATTTTGGCATTTTATGGCTTTCGAAACTGTGATAGGTAGTGAGGAGTGAAATCAAAAATTTGCGCCCTTAGAAATCCTGAAGGCGGTGCTTGGTTTCCGGGGTCCCGTACGTGGCTAGGCTCCTAAAAAGTCCCACACATGTGGTATCCCCGTACTCAGGAGAAGCAGCAGAATGTATTTTGGGGTGCAATTCCACATATAACCATGGCATGTGTGAGCAATATATCATTTAGTGACAACTTTTTGTAATTTTTTTTATTTATTTTTTTTGTCATTATTCAATCACTTGGGACAAAAAAAAAAAATATTCAATGGGCTCAACATGCCTCTCAGCAATTTCCCTGGGGTGTCTACTTTCCAAAATGGGGTCATTTGGGGGGGTTTTGTACTGCCCTGCCATTTTAGCACCTCAAGAAATGAGATAGGCAGTCATAAATTTAAAGCTGTGTAAATTTCAGAAAATGTACCCTAGTTTGTAAACGCTATAACTTTTGCGCAAACCAATAAATATACGCTTATTGACATTTTTTTTACTAAAGACATGTGGCTGAATACATTTTGGCCTAAATGTATGACTAAAATTGAGTTTATTCGATTTTTCTTATAACAAAAAGTAGAAAATATCTTTTTTTTTCAAAATTTTCGTTCTTTTTCCATTTATATCGCAAAAAATAAAAATCGCAGAGGCAATCAAATACCATTAAAAGAAAGCTCTATTTGTGGGAAGAAAAGGACGCAAATTTCATTTGGGTACAACATTGCATGTCCGCACAATTTACAGTTAAAGCAGCGCAGTGCCGAATCCCAAAAACAGGCTTGGTCCTAATGGCCCGAAATGGTCCGGGGCTTAAGTGGTTAAGTGTAGCTCCAGCCAAAAAATCTATTTTTAAGCTTTTTGGAAAACATAGGGAAGGATTATCACCCCTGTAACATTTGTTTTGCTGTCTGTGCCCCTGTTCAGAACATTTCACCTCACTTTCCGTCCCAATGACAAATGTTTTTGAAAAGTGGGGTTTTTATTGAAACAAGGATTGGTGATAAAGCATCAGTAGAGAGAAGACACCTTTTTCCCATATTAACTCTTACAGGAGAGAATTTCCCTTCCTAGGGGTAGATTTCCTCTCACTTCCTGTTTTCTCCTTTCGTTTGCAAGTAGGAGTCGTTTGTAAGTTGGATGTTTGAAAGTAGGGGCCTGCCGTATATACTCTGCTGAAATTTGCCCCTTACATGTTGGTGTTGCCACAACACTGTAAGCCCTCACAGTTACTCTTGGTGGGCGCATGAATGGGCCCTGCTGTGAATTATTAGATCAAGAATTGTAATTGCATGCCCCTGTTGAACAGGGGCTGAAAAATTGGGCCTTTGGTGGTGGTGGTGGTGGTGTTGACACAACACTGTAAGGCCTCACAGTTACTCTTGGAAGGCGCAGGAATGGGCCCTGCTGTGAATTATTAGATCAAGAATTGTAATTACATGCCCCTGTTAACAGGGGCAGAAAAATTGGGCCTAAGGCACTGGTGCCACAACACTGCAACCCCTCACAGATACTGTACTTAGAGCACATCAATGAGCCCTGTTGCAAAGTATTGCATCAAAAATTGTAATTACACGCCCCTGTTAAACAGGGGCTGAAAAATTGGGCCTTAGGCACTGGTGCTGGTGCCACGACACTGCAACCTCTCCCAGATACTCTAGTTGGAGTGCAGGAATGAGCCCTGCTGAAAAGCATTGCATAAAAAATTGTAATTACATGCCCCTGTTAAACAGGGGCTGAATAATTGGGCCTTAGGCACTGGTGCTGGTGCCATGACACTGCAACCTCTCCCAGATACTCTAGTTGGAGTGCAGGAATGAGCCCTGCTGAAAAGCATTGCATAAAAAATTGTAATTACATGCCCCTGTTAAACAGGGGCTGAAAAATTGGGCCTTAGGCACTGGTGCTGGTGCCACGACACTGCAACCTCTCCCAGATACTCTAGTTGGAGAGCAGGAATGAGCCCTGCTGCAAAGCATTGCATAAAAAATTGTAATTACATGCCCCTGTTAAACAGGGGCTAAAAAATTGGGCTTTAGCCACTGGTGGCAGCACCAAGAAACAAAAACGTTCTTCCAAGCTATCATCATCAATCGGATCATTGAGGAGGAGGAGGATAGTCAGTCAACATAACAGGACAGTCACTCAGCATCAGCATCAGTCTTGAAGGGATGTGACATTTGAAAATAAATTAGTCTGTTATATCAGCTTCAGGTGTTTGGTAGCTGGTGGTGATCCAAGACTGGTTCATCTTTATGAAGGTCAGTCGATCAACCGAGTCGGTGGACGGGCGCACCCTGTGATCCGTGACAAATCCTCCAGCAGCACTGAATGTGCATTCTGAAAGAACGCTGGATGCAGGACAGGCCAGTAGCTCAATTGCATACTGTGCAAGCTCTGGCCAGTGATCCATCCTCAAGACCCAGTAAGCCAGAGGATTTTCGGTGGGGAAGGTGTCCAAGTCTGACCTTGCCCCTAGGTATTCCTGCACCATGTATATCAGACGCTGGCGATGGTTGCTGGAACCGATCATACCTTGGGGCTGCGGACTAAAGAATTGTCTGAACGCATCGGTCAGACGGCCACCTTCCCCACCGCTCCTTCTTTGACTGACCGAAGCCTCAGCAACTCGTTGTCCAGGACCAGGAGTTTGTAACCTCCCAGTCTCTGGGAACGCGTTGCACAGACCTTTCTGCAAGGCCTCCCGGAGTTGTCTCATCCTCTGCTCCCTATGCAACGGTAAGATAAGGTCCGCAACCTTACCCTTGTACCGTGGATCAAGGAGAGTGGCCAGCCAGTAATGGTCCCTCTCCTTGATCCGAAGAATACGAGGATCCTTCCGCAGACTTTGCAGGATCAGGGAGGCCATGCAGCGTAGGTTAGCTGAGGCATTCGGTCCGGAGTCCTCTGGGTCACTAAGGACGACATGATCCGCGGCCACCTCCTCCCAGCCACGTACAAGTCCACGGGTTTCTTGGGACTGTAAATCATCCCTAAAAGACTGCTGCTGATGATGCTGAGTGCCAGGCTCCACCTCCATGCTGACACAATCCTCCTCCTCTTCCTGTGCGATGGGTGGGACAGAAGGAACACTGTTTGGGTAAAGGGGGCCTTGAGAGGCAAGGAAGTCCTCCTCTTTCTGCCTCTGTTCTGCCTCAAGTGCCCTGTCCATTATTCCACGCAGCGTATGTTCCAACAGGTGGACAACAGGTACAGTGTCACTGATGCATGCACTGTCACTGCTCACCATCCTCGTGGCCTCCTCAAATGGTGCCAGGACAGTGCATGCAACCCTGATCATGCCCCATTGGCGTGGTGAAAAAAAACCAAGCTCCCCTGACCCTGTCCTGGTGCCGTAGTCGCACAGGTACTCATTGATGGCCCTCTGCTGCGTGTGCAGCCGCTGCAGCATGGCCAACGTTGAGTTCCACCTGGTGGGCATGTCACATATAAGGCGGTTCTTGGGCAGGTTCAACTCCTTTTGCAGCTCAGCCAGGCGAGCACTGGCATTATAAGATCTGAGGAAATGCACACAGACTTTCCTGGCCTGCCTCAGGACATCCTGTAAGCCCGGGTACCTGCCCAAGAACCGCTGCACCACCAGGTTAAGGACGTGAGCCACACAGGGCACATGGGTCAGTTGTCCCTGTCGGAGGGCGGAGAGGAGGTTGGTGCCATTGTCGCAAACCACCATTCCTGGCTTAAGCTGGCATGGCGTCAACCACCTCTCGGCCTGCCCCTGCAGAGCAGACAGAACCTCTGCCCCAGTGTGGCTCCTGTCCCCCAAACACACCAGCGCAAGCACGGCATGGCATCTTTTTGCCTGCGTACTTGCGTAGCCCCTTGAACGCCTATGGAGCACCACTGGTTCCGAGGACAAAGCACAGGAAGAGGCCATGGAGGAAGAAGAAGAGGAGGGGGTTGAGGAGATAGGTGTGTCACAACCAGTAGTAGCATTTTGGAGGCGTGGCGGCGGAACAACCTCCAACACAACTGCACCTTGTCCTGCATCCTTCCCAGCTGCCAAAAGAGTGACCCAATGGGCCGTGAAAGAAAGGTAACGTCCCTGTCCATGCCTGCTGGACCATGAGTCAGCAGTAATATGCACCTTACCGCTGACTGCCCTGTCCAGCGAGGCCAAGACATTGCCTTCCACATGCCGGTAGAGAGCCGGAATCGCCTTCCGTGAGAAAAAGTGGCGTTTGGGAACCTGCCACTGAGGAACCGCACATTGCACAAACTCACGGAAGGGGGCCGAGTCTACCAACTGAAAAGGCAGCAGTTGAAGCGCTAGCAATTTAGCCAAGCTAGCATTCAACCGCTGGGCATGTGGATGGCTGGGAGTGAACTTCTTTCGACGGTCCAGCAGCTGGGGCAGGGAAATTTACCTGATAGAATCGGACGTCGGTGTACTGCTAGCAGAGTGCCCGCAAGTACTTGGCTGTGACACACCTAATTCTACACCTTCATTCCTCTCAGTGCAGGTTTCAGAGAGGACTGAAGGTATAGTGGGGTTGGAGATCCCAGCTGATGCGCTGCAAGGAGAGGTCCGCTTTGTTCTTTGGTGTGGGTCTTTAAGGTAGGCTTGCCAACAAGCTGCATGGCAGGTCAACATATGTCTGGTCAAGCATGTAGTGCCCAAGCGACTGATGTTTTGGCCACGCGATATACGCTTGAGACATATGTTGCAAACAGCAGCTGTGCGATCTGATGCACTCGACTCAAAAAAGGCCCACACCAAAGAACTTTTTGAATAACAGGCAGAGGCAGCGCCCTGCACAGGCGGAGCTCTGCGGTGTGATTCAGTCGGTGTGCTGCCCTTACGCTGGCCCCCCGAGGGAATCCTGCCTCGTTGGAGATGTGCCTCCTCCTCATCCTCCTCCTCCTCCTCACTCCTATTAGGCACCCACGTGGAGTCAGTGACCTCATCATCCCATCCCTCCTCATCACTGGAGCCAATCTGGCAGTATGCTGCAGCTGCTGGAACATGACTGCCAGATTGGTGTCCTTCTTGAGCATCCCCTCTCTCTGCTCTCACGCTACTGCCTTCCTCTAGCTGGGTATCATCATCAGACCCTTCGAAACACTGGGCATCCTCCTGGAGCATGTACCCAACACTGTGCTCAAACAGTTTGGGGGACTCCTCAGGAGGACATGGTGGGTCTAGGGAAGGAGTGACTGATGATGACATTGATACCAGGGAAGAGGACGCTTTGGCAGCTGCTTTGCCAGTACCCTGAGCCTGGGTGAGAGAGGATGAGGAGGATGAGGAGGGCTTGGTCATCCACTCTACCAAGTCTTCGGCATGATGCGGCTCAACACGTCCAGCTGCCGAAAATAAGGACAAGCGTGTCCCATGGCCACGTGCTGATGACGATGCACCGCGTCCACGACCAGCACTGTTGTCTCTAGACACAGAGCCTGCTTGCCCTCTTTTATTGGCTCCTGACTGTCTGCCTCTCCTTGTTTGCCTTCCAGACATTCTAATGGCCTGCAGGGAGATGGGAAAACCAGCAATAAGGGGTAGCTTCAGGTGTATATTTTGCAGGAAGCACACTACGCCCGCTGTAAGTGCTGCAGATGACTGCCTGTGTTACACAACAGGAAAAAACAGCAATAAGGGCTAGCTTCAGGTGTTTATTTTGCAGGAAGCACACTCCGCCCACTGTAAGTGCTGCAAATGCCTGTTAGTGTAACACAAAAGAAAAAGCTCCAGCAATAAGGGCTAGCTTCAGGTGTATAATGTGCAGGAGGCACACTCCGCCCGCTGTAAGTGCTGCAAATGCCTGTTAGTGTAACACACCAGGAAAACACAGCAATACGGGCTAGCTTCAGGTGTATATTTAGCAGGAAGCACACTCCGCCCGCTGTAAGTGCTGCAAATGCCTGTTAGTGTAACACACCAGGAAAACACAGCAATACAGACTAGCTTCAGGTGTATATTTAGCAGGAAGCACACTCCGCCCGCTGTAAGTGCTGCAAATGCCTGTTAGTGTAACACACCAGGAAAACACAGCAATACGGGCTAGCTTCAGGTGTATAATGTGCAGGAGGCACACTCTGCCCGCTGTAAGTGCTGCAAATGCCTGTTAGTGTAACACACCAGGAAAACACAGCAATACGGGTTAGCTTCAGGTGTATATTTAGCAGGAAGCACACTCCGCCCGCTGTAAGTGCTGCAAATGCCTGTTAGTGTAACACACCAGGAAAACACAGCAATACGGGCTAGCTTCAGGTGTATATTTAGCAGGAAGCACACTCCGCCCGCTGTAAGTGCTGCAAATGCCTGTTAGTGTAACACACCAGGAAAACACAGCAATACGGGCTAGCTTCAGGTGTATATTTAGCAGGAAGCACACTCCGCCCGCTGTAAGTGCTGCAAATGCCTGTTAGTGTAACACACCAGGAAAACACAGCAATACGGGCTAGCTTCAGGTGTATATTTAGCAGGAAGCACACTCCGCCCGCTGTAAGTGCTGCAAATGCCTGTTAGTGTAACACACCAGGAAAACACAGCAATACAGACTAGCTTCAGGTGTATATTTAGCAGGAAGCACACTCCGCCCGCTGTAAGTGCTGCAAATGCCTGTTAGTGTAACACACCAGGAAAACACAGCAATACGGGCTAGCTTCAGGTGTATAATGTGCAGGAGGCACACTCTGCCCGCTGTAAGTGCTGCAAATGCCTGTTAGTGTAACACACCAGGAAAACACAGCAATACGGGTTAGCTTCAGGTGTATATTTAGCAGGAAGCACACTCCGCCCGCTGTAAGTGCTGCAAATGCCTGTTAGTGTAACACACCAGGAAAACACAGCAATACAGACTAGCTTCAGGTGTATATTTAGCAGGAAGCACACTCCGCCCGCTGTAAGTGCTGCAAATGCCTGTTAGTGTAACACACCAGGAAAACACAGCAATATGGGCTAGCTTCAGGTGTATACTGTGCAGGAGGCTTAGCAACAATGACACTGACACTGTCCCCTGCCTATCCTTCTCTCTCCCTGCACGCAAGGTTTATCAAAGAATATGACACTGACACTCTCCCTGCCTATCCTTCTCTCTCCCTGCACACAAGGTTTAGCAAAGATAATGACACTGACACTCTCCCTGCCTATCCTTCTCTCTCCCTGCACACAAGGTTTAGCAAAGAATATGACACTGACACTGTCCCCTGCCTATCCTTCTCTCTCCCTGCACACAAGGTTTAGCTAAGAATATGACACTGACACTCTCGCTGCCTATCCTTCTCTCTCCCTACACACAAGGTTTAGCAGAATATCACACTGACACTGTCCCTACCTATCCTTCTCTCTCCCTACACACAATTTCACTAACACTGTCCCTGCCTATGTAACTCTTTCCCTGCACGCCGCAACACACTACACAAGGCCGCCGCGCTGGCGGCCTTTTATAGTGTGGGGCGTGTGCTAAACCCCCTAAGCTATAATTGGCCACAGGCAACCTGCCTGTGACCAATTATGGCTCTCCTAGCTGCCGGCGCTGTGATTGGCCAAGCATGCGGGGTCACAGTGCATGCTTGGCCAATCACAGCGCCGGGATTGCACTGCGATGGCGCAGTGTATTGTGGGCCATTCGCGTCACTCGAATTTGGCGTGAACGGCCCAAATAGTTCAATCTTCGTCGAACGATCGAACAGCCGATGTTCGAGTCGAACGTATGTTCGACTCAAACACCGAGCTCATCCATAGTCTCCATCTGTCTGCAAGCTTGTGCTTCCCAGGGACTCCCAGGTTTTGTAGGAGAACTCGGGTCTCCAGGTTGCAGGTCCTGGATCCGAACCTTTAGGTCGAAGTTCCTCTTATTGCAGGCCCCCCTTTGTTCTGAGGCCGCCTGGGCCTGTTCATAGGCTAATTTCAAATTATGTCTGAGTCTGTGCACATATCCCTTGTGGGAAGCGGCAGAACAATGGTCTATGGAAGTGCCAAAGGCCAGATCCACTGGTAGTCTTGCCTCTCTTCCGAACATCAGTCGATAGGGTGAGTACCCTGTAGCGTCACTGGTGGTGCTGTTGTATGCATGCACAACTGCCGCGATGTGGTTGCTCCAATGATGCTTCTTTTCACTGCTTAAGGTCCCCAGCATGTTGAGCAGGGTTCGGTTGAACCTCTCCGGCTGAGCATCACCTTGTGGATGGTAGGGGGTAGTTCTTGTCTTCTTGATCCCCAAAGAATCCAGGAGCTTCCGGATCAACCGACTTTCAAAATCCCTTCCCTGATCTGAATGGAGCCGTTGTGGTAGCCCATAGTGTACAAAGTATTTCTCCATAAGCACTTTGGCCACAGTGGAAGCCTTCTGGTCTTTGGTTGGGAAGGCCTGGGCATACCAGATGAAATGGTCGGTTACTACCAGAACATTTCCTAGTCCACTCAGGTCGGGTTCGAGCCAGAGAAAATCAATGCATACCAGATCAAGTGGGCTTTGACTTTGCAGATGGCCCATTGGGGCAGCTTGATGGGGTAAAGTCTTTCTCTGGATGCATCGTGCACATGAGTGGCAGTATTCTTCCACCTCAGCCCTCATGCAGGGCCAATAGAAACGGTCCCTAACAAGTTGGAAGGTCCTTTCCGCCCCTAGGTGGCCATGGTTGTCGTGCAAAGCAACCATGACAGTCTCTCAGTGTTTTTCGGGCAGGAACAATTGCCATTTGTCTTCCAGGTCATCAGAGGGGCCCCTTCGGTAGACCACTCCCTGATGCACCTGCAACCTGTCCCACTCCTTCCTTAACAGGCGAGCTTCTTTCGAAGGGTGATGTAAGAGTCTATTCGGATCCTGATTCTCCAGGGCCTCCAAGACCAATCTCCCCATGGGGTCTTCCAATTGGTCAGATCTCAACTCCTTTTTGGACAATTTTGGCAAGTTATCTTCCCCCAGTTGGGTTACCCCACAGTACTGCTTGGGGACTCCGACTATGGTAACCCCTATCTCTTCTGCTCTTGAGCCGCCACTGGCTTGGAGTTCAGCCCCTTGACAGAGGGCCCGCACCCCGTCGGGTGCCACTTGAGTCCAGTCTCCTGTACTGCAGGTGGGGACATGAGATCTTCTAGACAAGGCGTCTGCATCTCGGTTTCCAGCCCCAGGTCTGTACTTTAAGCTGAAATTGAAGGCAGACAGTGCCGCCAGCCATCTATGTCCTATGGCATCCAACTTTGCTGTGGTGAAAAGATAGGTGAGGGGGTTGTTGTCGGTTTACACTGTGAATTCTGCCCCATACAGATAGTCTCTGAGTTTGTCAACTACCGCCCACTCAGGGGACAGGAACTCCAACTTATGGGTGGGGTAGTTCTTTTCAGAGGGAGTCAGACTTCTGCTCACATACGCAACGGGCCTCAGTTGCTCTTCATGCTCCTGGTAGAGCACTCCTCCCAAACCATCATGACTGGCATCTACATGAAGTTCATAAGGCTTCTTAGGGGCTGCGTAGGCCAGGACAGGGGCGGTGGTTAGGGTTATCTTCAACATCTGGAAGGCATCTTCACACTTCTCATTCCACTGGTCCTTGACTGACTCCCCCGGCTTCCTGGGGCCCGAGTCATCCTCTTCCCCCTCCGTCTTGAGCATCTCCTTCAGAGGCCTGGCTATCTGAGCAAACCCCTCCACAAACCTCCTGTAATAGGAACAGAACCCCAGGAAGGATCTGCCTCCAATTTTTCGGGGTCTGTGGCTACCCCATCTTCAGACACTATGTGCCCCAGATAGTTGACTGATGACTGATAGAATTGGCATTTTTCAGGTGAGAGCTTGAGTCCTTCCTCACTCGGTCTCTTCAAAACTTTCTCCAGCCTCTCTTCATGTTCTTCCAAGGTTCTTCCTAAGACAATGATGTCATCCAAGTATACTAAGACTTCGATGAGGTTCATGTCTCCTATAGTCTTCTCCATAAGACGTTGGAAGGTAGTCGGGGCTCCAGACAGACCTTAAGGCATCTGATCAAATTCAAAGAACCCCACTGGGGTTATGAAAGCCGTCTTCTCTTTGTCTTCTGGATGCATCGGGATTTGATAGTACCCGCTCTTTAGGTCCATAACACTGAACCACTTGGCTCCAGACAAGCTCTGTAGGGCATCCTCTATCCTCGGAATGGTATACTGGTCGGGTATGATTCTCCTGTTGAGGGTCCTGTAGTCTATGCACAGCCTCAATGATCCATTCTTCTTTCTGACCACCACTATCGGGGAGGCATAGGGGCTTCTAGATTCTCGAATCACACCGGTTCGTTTTAGCTCGGTGAGCTGTTCCCTCAAGTCCTCGAGGTCTGCTAACGGAACTCGCCTGACTCTTTCCCTGAAGGGCTTGTCTTCCTGGAGGCGGATTCGATGGGTGGCACTCCTTGCACACCCCACATCGAACTCATCTTGGGAGAAGATCTTTTCCCACCTGGTCAACTGGGCCTTGGCTCTCTCTTTCCAAGCCCTGGGTAGGTTTGGGTTCTCCATGGAAAGTTTCTCCCACACAGTGCTTTCTCCATTTGTCTTCTCCACATCCGACAAAACAACTGGGGTGGCAGGGCTCACCTGGCCCAGCAGCACCCTGGCTGGGATCCCAATGGGGCCACCTGTAGTATTCCTGACACTCACAGGTACCTTGCAGTGGGCCTTCTTCAGGGCCCTCAACGGGACCACTTCTAAGCCTGAATGTTCTCCCCTTGGATCGGGTTCCAACATGACAAAGGGCCCAGGCTGCTCCCAAGTGAGTTTCACAGTGGCTTTTAAACAGGCCACTTCCCCGGGCTGTAGCACTATCCCTTTTCTTCCCAGTCTCCAGACCTTCCCTACCCCCTCTTCTGGGGCCTGCTGTTCTAAGGTCAGTCGTTGGTAGGCCGTCTTCAACATTGGGTGGATCCCAGTGGCTGTGGGGTCTTTCCCTATTGTTAAAGGGGCCAAGAGTCTTCGGACCAGATCCATGTTGGTCCCTATTATTAAGGAACTCTTGTTAGCTCCAGGTGGTCGGGGGCATACCACAGCTAAGGTATCAAACACTTCAGCCTTCCCGGCTATTAACGGGTCGAAAGTCAGTTTTATAGGCAGATAGATAGCCATCATAAGGGAAACTCTCTGTCCCAATCCCCCATATCTCCAACTCTTCAATCTTCTGGATGGGTAGGTGACTTAGATGCTTGTCATAAAAGTCCCGGTACAACAGGGTCACTTGCGCCCCAGTATCCAATATGGCTCTTGTGTAGACTCCCTCCACTTGAACAGGTACTATCGGGGAGGGACCTACCAGCTTCTCTGGATATCGCTTCGAAGGAGTCTCCTTCCTTGGATCTTTGCGTTTTTTCTTTTGGACTTTCTTTCTTCCATTTCTCCTTGGATTTAAGTCTCTCTTGGGCCTGGTATGCATTGATCTCCCTCCTTTTGATGGGTGTAACCACCCGCTGAGGGACATTACTCTCTTTCTTTGGGGTGCGTTCCCTCCGAGGAACCTTGTGTTTCTTCTGAGGAGTCTTGTCTACTCTTTTCACGTGCTTCTCATTCAGTTTGGAGCTCACTGGAGATGATGGGCACACGGTTGACTCCTTCACCGGCCCGCTGAAGTTTTCCGGCGGCTTGCGGTTATTCATCTTTTTTTTCTTTGGGCTGGCACACACTTTGGCGAGATGGCCAGCTCCTCCACAATTGAAACAAATCACATCCCCCCAATCTTCCAGGGATGCGGGCGCTGAGGTATTGGGAAACAGCTCCTTCCTCGGATTTTCCCTCTCTGGTTCCCTTGACTTCTTTTCCATTAGGGAGGTCAGCATCCCCAATACTTGGGACATCTGCGACTTCAAGGTATCCACCTCTGAGTCTCTTTCCAGGGTCATGGCTGTCCTGACCATCACCAGAGGAGGATTTACCGACTCAACTGGTTGGTTCCTCTTTTTCTCCTCCAGCATAGCTTCTTCCTCTCTGACTACTCGGATCAAGTCAGGGTACTCCCGGCTCTTCCCGTCCTGCCTGGTGCGTAGCGCCAATGCGATGGGGTCCAGGGGCTGAGATCCTCTCATCACCTGCTGAACACGGGCCTCATCCACCTTCCGCGGGTCAATCCCCTTCTTCAGGATCATCTTATGCAGGATCTTATCCAGGCGCCTCATGAACTCTGACAGTTTCTCTCCTGTCTTTTGGTAGCAGTGCTCCAGCTGGTAAGTGAGCTCAGTGATTTTCTCTGTTCCACCGAACACATTCTGCAGAATGTCCAGATAGTCCTGTGCATCACAGTCTGTCTTGCTCATCTTGAGGTTGCGTATGGCCTCTAGAGCAGGCCCCTTCAAGCTCTCAGCAATTCTCTGCTTCTTTCTGTGGTCTGGGACTTCCCATTCTTCTAAGGCCTGAGTGGCACCATCTGACCATTCCTCAAACCCCTCTTCACCCGAAGGTACAGGTTTCCTTCCAGAGAATATCCTGAGTTTTCTGTATCCCGACATTTGGTAGTCTGTAGGATCCTTCTTACACTGGGCTACAATTTCCCCCAGGACTGCGCATAATTCTGCGCTGAGGGTGGCAGGTGGCGATCCGGGACTTTCCTTTTTCGCCCATTTTTCTGCTTTTGAGGTGGGTGATGGAGATAGTTTCGGTGTCTGAAACCGTCCTCCTGGCTTGAGTGGCAGCGCGTGTATTAGGCTATAAATCTGATCATCTATTGCTTCTACACTTGGATTCTTGAAATGCTCTGGGACTCCGTACTTCCACTCTATTAGTGTGTGGGTCAGTGAAGAATTCGACCTGACATCCACCACCCATACCTTCTGGTGCAGGGACAGTGACATGACTAGCTGCTTCACCGCTTCTTCTTGCCAGATCCCTGGGAGTTCTTTGACTACTACCCCGGCTGGATCTGTGCAAACCACTTTGCACCACTGTCCTACTTCTAGTGGGTCCATGCTGGTGCTTTTGGCGCGTTACTTGCTGCAACAGGATCCCGGACTCGAGACCCCCAAGTGTAGCGCTACCCCCAGTTAAGAGAGCCGCTGGATTTTTGTTTCGGCCCTGTGTACAGCACCGCCAACCCCCGGCAATCTTACTCGACCCACTCTGGCACAGCTAGTCTAGGGATTATACTTGTATCACAATCAAACAGTATTGCAAGGGTAACCTCTTTGCAATAAGACAACACACTGATGAGAGAGATCAAGTATAACGGTTTTACTTTAGTTTTAAAAGCGTAGGCAGAACATAACACATACAATTTGCTTACAGAGCCCTGCAGCAATAGGTATAGCACGCAATAATGGCGCAGCGCGGTAATCCACCGCGCACAGCTATTATTATGTACGCGCCCTGTGGCGCACTAAAACAATAGTCTATCTCCCCTCCCTGGTCAGGCCTGACACAGAATAAATCTCAGTCTTTTCATTAAGGATTTCTTCGCATGCAAACTTTCGGTGGTGCACTTGATGAAACAGTATTTTGTAATCCATAAAGTAGGCAGTCACAAGGAACACTATACTGGAGACCCTTTAAGTCCGTCCTGCTACTGGTCTCCAGTGGAACAACAAAACAAACGATCGGTGGGCCAAGGCAGTCTATAGGCCTAAACATGGTACAGTCTATTGGATTGAGCAAGTGCTCGCTCACCACTCCGGACGAGATCCCAGTCCGGGACTTCCACCTGCTGCGTCTCCGCACACAGCGTCCGTCACGATCGGGTTCCCGATCCAACCGATGTCCTCACTCGACAAGTCAGATACCACTCAGGCTCCCCAGTGGGTGGAAGGCTCTTCGGAAATTGCGCAAGGCCCCAGGCTTCAGGCCTTGCACTGCAGCAGATCCGCACAGGAAGAACTGTTGCCTGCAGCGCGGTGTCCAAAGAGGCCGAGCTCCGCCTCGCCTCCTTCTTAAATAGCCCCTCCCATGAGTCTCTGCGGTGGCCAATTGCACTCTGGGTGTCGAACGGGGTTCTGGGTAACGTAGTCCCGGGGCCCCAAAGGAGACCCCGCTACACAGTCAACGAATTTGTTAGTATATCATTTGTCTTTATTTATCAACAAATAGTACTGTGCTAGGCTGGTCTTTTGGTGTTTTGTAGGCCTACACTTGCACAGTCTTGGATTCAGGGCCATTCAGAAAATTATATTTTGGTGGCTCTAAGGAAAAAAGCTTCAGTGCAAGATGGACACCACGTTGGAGAAAAAAACATCCAGCTGTGTCCCCTGGTTTACCAGTACAGAAAAGCAGAATATTCAGAATACCTTTAACCAATAAGGCCTGGTTCACTCCTATGCAGGTTGCAGTTTGCATATTGCAGATGCATTTTGCGTTTTTCAATACGCTTTTTATCCATTGAAGTCTATGGAACCAAAAAACAGAAGAAAGTCCCTGGCCCTTTCCATAAGATGCACAGATGTGAACTACATCCATTGGAAACCATGTTAAATGGACTGTAGTGTGTTTCTGCAAAATTGAAAATGCACAAAAAAATGCATAGATGTGAACCAGGCCTTAAGGTTTTACCCCCTTAATGACCAGGCCATTTTTTGCAATTTGGCACTGTGCGACTTTAACCTCCCTGGCGGTAATGCTGAGTCTGGCTCGGGGTGAGATTTCAGTACCAAAAGCAATAACACCGAGCCAGACCCGGGCTGCATCGCAGGATACAGGGAGAGTTACTTACCTTGTTCCCTGGATCCTGCGATGTCTCCCCGCTGTGTGTGCGAGCCGTGTCTCGCTCGATTCACACACAGTGCCGCCGAGCTCCGTTCCCTGCGATGTTGCGGCGCACGGGGGCGGAGATGGCACGCCAAATTCAAAAAAGTAAAAACACAATACACATACAGTATACTGTAATCTTACAGATTACAGTACTGTATAAAAAAAAATACACATCCCCTTTGTCCCTAGTCGTTTGTCCAGTGCCCTGCATGCACTTTTATATTATAAATACTGTTTTTTCTGCCTGGAAATTGGAGATTGTCCATAGCAACCAAAAAGTGGCCCTTTACATCAAAAGTGCTTTTAGACCAGCTAGAAAACAGCGATAATAAATTAGAATCACTTGCAGAATTGAGCGATAGCGATTTGTGGGGAAATTCGTCATCAAACACTGAAAGTAATGAGAGCGACAATTCTGCAACTGAGCAAATTTCAGTGTTTTTGATTTGATTACATTATTGAATAATTTATTATTATTATATTATTATTTGTTATCATTATTTATAGTTATTTATGTAGCGATACCTCCAACTAAGAAGGCCGCAGATTTAGTTGGGCCCTGAAGACAGCTCCGCCAACCCCCGGCAATCTGCTCAACCCCCTACTGGCACAGCTAGTAAGGGGAGATAGGACCGCGTGACCGCAACTCTAGGTGACGCAGTCCTATGGCAAACACACACACAGTGATATACTTTAAAACTTCTATTAAAGTAAGTGAAACTGACACCAATGTACTTGACCCAGATATTTTACTGAGGCTAATGGGCAAGTAATAAACAACGGTATAACAAGTTGCAGATCCCTGCAATAAACAGTAATAAAGATAAACAGAGTAATCAGAATAATAAAATATTGCTATGCAACTCTAGCGCTGCCCTTTTACAGCTACTTCCCCTCATGGGTAGACTAACACCCAGCAATGTCTACCTATGCAGTCAGGCCTGACTGATCTAAATGGAAGTTCAGTGAAACAATATTCGCTAGAAATCTTTCGGTGGTGCACTTGAAGAACAACTTTGTAATCCGAACGAATAGTAAAGATAAAAGTATCTGTCTTTAAACAGCTCTCACCACCCGGACAAGTCCAAGTCCGTTTCCTCCATCGATTCGTCTAGGAACAGGAATCCACCGACATCCAAGTCTTCAATCCTTCTGGTGTACTGCAGCAAGGATGAGAAGATGTCTCTAAGGCTCTGCTAGGCTGATAGAGGGGCTCTTTGGAAAGGAGCACAAGGCCCAGGCTTCAGGCCTTGTGCACACAGCAGTTCAGCACAGAGATCCTCTTGCTAGGAGAGGGGTGTCCAAAGAGAGCGAACAAACTCCACCTCCCCTTTATAAAGTCTGCCCCAGCAGTCTCTGTTCCGGAGCAATGTACCCTGGGTGCTGCAAGATGTACTGGGAGATGTAGTCTCTCTCTCTCCTCTGCTTTCACTTCCAGTAATGTCCTTTCTCTACTTCCTCCTGACTCACCTCTCCCCTAGAACTTCTTGTCTCTCTGCATTAAAGGGGAACACCCCGCTACACACTCCCCCCACTTTGAATCTTTGGTCCCCAAAGACATTTTTTTGGTCTGCAAAACATTCTAGATTCAATGCGGTTGCATAGGGTTGACAGAGGAGCCTCCCACCAATCATCATAAGATGGGGAGCTGTCCTGTCTACAGGTCACTTCAGTGGGGGCGACCTGTCTAGCTGTGCCAGAGAGTGAGCTGGGGTTGCCCTCCACCAAATGGACCGTGGAGGGATCCGGATTCTCAGCATTCCTCCTAGCAGTAACTACAGAGTCTTCTGAGCTGTTCCCCATTTGTGGGTAGGTCAGCTTCTTAGGAGGCCGGATGACTCTTCGAGCCCTTTGCTCTCTTGGGATTTCTGGCTCTGGTGCCACAGGCTCCTCTTCCTCTGAACAACCATCATGGGCATCTTCCCAGTATTCTGCTGAAGGACTAGAAGGGATGAACTCTGTGGCTTCTGGGTTCAGTGTTTCATCTGTGGTGTCTTCAGTGGTTGGAAGATCTATGGTAGAAGTTCCTGGAGTTGGGGAAGGCCACAGCCAATCAAGTTCTCCCTCCTCACTTCCACTAAGTTGAGAGGCCTCTCCATCTTCAGCTCGGGAGGTCTGCGACCGAGTGTTCGGCCTAGGAGTATCCAGGATAGAGGCCGGTTCAAGGGAGTCTCCCACGGGAGGTATTCTAACTGCCTCAGCAAGTGGGAGAAGGTGGTTTCGATGCCATGTCTTCAGTGGGCCTACCTTTCCTTCTGGCTTCAACGTATAGACAGGTAGGCCTGGCAACTTCCTGCAGATGACATAGGGTTCAGATCTCCATCTGTCTGCAAGTTTGTGCTTTCCAGGGACCCCCAGATTGCGTAACAGTACTCGATCCCTGGGCTGTAGGTCTTGTACCCGAACCTTCAAGTCGAAGTTTCTTTTATTTCGAGCTCCCCTTTGATCTGAGGCCGCTTGAGCATGTTCATAGGCTACTTTCAGGCTGTGTCTGAGCCTGTGCACATATCCTTTGTGGGATGTGGCTGAGGAATGGTCCAGAGAGGTGCCAAAGGCCAAGTCCACCGGTAGTCTCACTTCTCTCCCAAACATGAGTCGATATGGGGAGTAGCCTGTAGCATCACTGATGGTGCAGTTGTAAGCATGTACTATGGCTGCTTAGTGTTGGCTCCAATGTTGCTTTTTCTCGCTTTCCAGAGTCCCCAACATGTTGAGCAAGGTTCGGTTAAACCTTTCCGGCTGAGCATCTCCCTGTGGATGGTAAGGTGTAGTTCGAGTCTTTTTAATTCCCAAAGAATCCAGGAGCTTCCGGATCAGTTTACTCTCAAAGTCCCTCCCTTGATCTGAATGGAGTCGCTGTGGCAGACCATAATGGACAAAGTACTTCTCCATAAATACCTTGGCTACGGTGGAGGCCTTCTGGTCTTTGGTGGGGAAAGCCTGGGCATACCTGGTGAAATGGTCGGTTATCACCAGAACATTTCCTAGTCCACTCAGGTCAGGTTCGAGGCAGAGAAAATCAATGCATACCAGATCCATTGGGCCTTGACTCTGTAGATGGCCCATTGGGGCAGCTTGATGGGGTAAAGTCTTCCTCTGGACGCACCATGCACATGAGTGGCAGTACTCTTCTATCTCTGCCCTCATGCAGGGCCAATAGAACCGACTTCTGACAAGTTGAAAGGTCCTTTCAGCCCCTAGGTGGCCATGGTTGTCATGCAGGGCAATCAGAACAGTCTCTCGATATTTCTCTGGGAGGAACAGTTGCCACTTATCTTCTGAGTCATCAGAGGGGCCCCTTCGGTAGACCACTCCCTGATGTAACTGCAACCTGTCCCACTCTTTCCTCAGCAGGCGAGCTTCTTTTGAAGGTTGACGCATGAGTCTGTTTGGATCCTGATTCTCCAGGGCCTCCAGGACCAATCTCCCCATGGGGTCTTCCAATTGGTCACACCTCAACTCCTTCTTGGACAGTCTTGGCAGGTTGTCCTCTCCCAGTTGAGCTACTCCACAGTAGTGTTTGGGGACTCCCACCATGGTAACTCCTATTTCCTCTGCTCTGGAGCCTTCTCTGGCTTGGAATTCAGCTCCTTGACAAAGGGCCCGCACCCCGTCCGGTGCCACTTGGGTCCAATCTTCTACGTCACTGGTGAGAGAATAAGATCTCCTGGACAGAGCGTCTGCATCTCGATTCCCAGTCCCTGGCCTATACTTTAGGCTGAAGTTGAATCCAGAAAGTGCGGCCAGCCACCTGTGTCCAGTGGCGTCCAGCTTGGCCGTGGTGAAAAGGTAGGTAAGGGGGTTGTTATCGGTCTTCACAGTGAACTCCGCCCCATACAGGTAGTCTTTAAGCTTGTCTACTACCGCCCACTTAAGGGCCAGGAACTCCAGCTTGTGAGTGGGGTAGTTCTTCTCAGGGGGGGTCAGGCTCCGGCTCACATAGGCAACAGGCCGTTGTTGCCCTTCGTGTTCTTGATAAAGTACTCCTCCCAGACCGTCATGACTAGCATCTACATGTAGTTCATAGGGCTTGGTTGGGTCTGCATAGGCCAAGACTGGGGCAGTGGTTAGGCTCTCCTTTAATGCCTGGAAGGCCTCTTCACACTTCTGGTTCCACTGATCTCTGACTGACTCTCCCGGCTTCCTGGGCCCTGAGTCGTCCTCTTCCCCCTCGGTCTTGAGTAGTTCATTCAATGGCCTGGCAATTCGGGCGAATCCTTCCACAAACCTCCTGTAATAGGAGCAGAACCCCAAGAAGGATCTGAGTTCGGTTACTGTGGTGGGTCGTGGCCAGGAGGTAACTGCCTCCAATTTCTCAGGGTCTGTGGCCACCCCTTCTTCAGACACTATGTGCCCCAGATAGTTCACAGAAGACTGATAGAACCGACACTTCTCAGGCGAAAGCTTGAGTCCTTCCTCACTGAGTCTTCTCAACACTTTTTCCAGCCTCCTTTTGTGTTCTTCCAAGGTTCTCCCAAAGACAATGACATCGTCCAGGTATACAAGGACTTCAATAAGGTTCATGTCTCCTACAGTCTTCTCCATGAGACGTTGGAAAGTCGCTGGGGCTCCAGACAGACCTTGGGGCATCCGGTTGAATACAAAAAACCCTACTGGGGTTATGAAGGCTGTCTTCTCCCTGTCTTCTGGGTGCATAGGAATCTGATAGTACCCGCTCTTGAGATCCATAACGCTGAACCATTTAGCTCCAGACAAGCTCTGTAGGGCATCCTCTATCCTCGGAGTGGTGTATTGGTCAGGTATGGTTCTCCTGTTGAGAGTCCTGTAGTCGATACAGAGCCTCAATGATCCATTCTTCTTTCTGACCACCACGATGGGAGAGGCATAGGGGCTTCTGGACTCCCGTATCACACCAGTCCTCTTGAGTTCTGCAAGTTGTTCCCTTAGATCCTCCAGATCTGCTAGGGGGACCCGCCTGACCCTCTCTCGGAAGGGCTTGTCTTCCTGGAGGCGGATCCGATGGGTGGCACTCCTTGCACACCCCACATCAAACTCATCCTTAGAGAAGATCTTCTCCCATCTATTCAACTGGGCCTTGGCTCTCTCCTTCCAAGCTCCTGGCAGATTCGGGTTTTCCATGGACAGCTTCTCCCAAGCATCGCCTCCTTCACCTGTCCTCTTCACTTCTGACAGGGTAACAGGGGCCGCAGGGCTCACCTGGCCTAGCAGCATTCTGGCTGGGATTTCCATGGGGTCTCTGGTAGTGTTCCTAACACTCACTGGAACTCTACAATGGGCCTTCTTCAGGACCTTCAGCGGAATCACTTCCGGTATCACTTCCAGACCTGAGGACTCACCCCTTGGGTCTGACTCCAGCACAACAAAGGGACCAGGCTGCTCCCAAGTAAGCTTCACAGTGGCTCAGACAGGTTACTTCGCCGGGCTGCAACACTACCCCTTCTCTTCCAAGTCTCCACACCTTCCCTATACCTTCTCCAGGGGTCTCCTGCTCTTGGACCAGCCGTTGGTAGGCCGTATTCAGCATGGGATGGATCTTGGTGGCTGTTCGCCCCTCTTCTTTTACTAGAGGGGTCAGGAGTCTTCGGACCAGGTCCGTGTTCGTCCCTATTATAAGGGAATTCTTGTTGGCTCCAGGCGGCCTAGGGCACACGACTGCCAGGGTGTCAAACACTTCGCCCTTCCCAGCCACGGATGGGTCAAAGGTCATCTTGATGGGAAGATAGCCGTCGTAAGGGAAACTCTGGGTTCCAATTCCCCATATTTCCAGCTCTTCTATCTTCTGGATAGGCAGATGACTCAAGTGCCTATCGTAGAAGTCCCGGTATAGTAGGGTCACTTGTGCCCCGGTATCCAAGAGGGTCCTGGTGTAGACTCCCTCCACTTGAATGGGCACTATAGGAGATGGGCCCACCAGCTTCTCCAGATATGGCCCGGCAGGGGTCGCCTTCTTCAGACCTTTTCCTTTTGGACTCTCTCTTGTCCTATTCCCTTTGGACTTGAACCTTTCTTGAGCCTGGTATGCATTGACTTCCCTCCTTTTTATGGGTGTAGGAACCCGCTGAGGGATACTTGTATTTTCTTTCTCGTACATCACGGGACACAGAGCGACATAGTCATTACTAATGGGTTATATAGTTACCGTCAGGTGCTGGCACTGGCAACTTCCAAAACCGGAAGTACCCTCCCCTATATAAGCCCCTCCCATCCGGGAGCACCTCAGTTTTTTTGCCAGTGTCTAAGGTGTTGGCCAAGAAGAAACATGTGTTTTTCACTGAGCTTGCGTACAGGTTCTTTTGGGCCTCAGTAAGCTATTCCGGATCCGACCAAAAAAGCTTCATAGCTAAACGGTCGGTACCCGGGCCTTGCAGAGAAGAGCAAGGTTCTGCCTGTAATGCTTCTCTTAGGAGAGCTGGACCCTGGGATCCAGAGCTCTGGTCATACCCACGACCAAGATGTTTTCTGTGCAGGGTGCTATACAGGTCCAGGGGAGTGGAATCCTTGGGAACCCGGTCCCTGAAGGTTTGATTACAATGCCTACCGTGATAGGTGAAGTTTGGGCTTTTGTGGACCAAACAAAGTCCTGCGGCGGGGAACAGGTAAGTGGGGGCCCCCACGAACTTGGTTCTATTGGGGGACCCCCAAGCCTAATTTGTCTTTCTGTCTGTTACCTAACGGTATTCCCGCTAATATCTGTGCATGCCTGTAACTACTAAAAAAAATGTAATAATTTTTAATGGTGGTCAAGAAAAAAAAAAAAAAAAAAGAATGTTTTTTTTATATATGTTTAGTATATTAAACTGCGGTACCTGTGTTTGTCCACTAGAGGCCGCTGTGGAATGTTTTTCCTTTCATATGGACTAGTTTCTTCTCAGAGAGCAAAGTCCAGGCAGCTGGTGAGTTCTCCTACAGGAAACTGTTTCCTCTGCCATGTTGCAGTGTTCGTCTATCCCCCGGCCTGCGGCAAAGGGGGCCCTGGCTCCTGTCCCTGGTTTCCATGTTTGAAAATTAGCGCCGAGGCGCACGTGGCCGCGCGCGTGCGCGTGCACGCGCCTCTATATATAGAGGTGGCCGGAAAAAGGGGCGGGGCCTGGGGGATGACGCTCTGTGCGCGCCGCAGCGCTTCTGCGCATGTGCGGGCGTCCCAGCAGGTTTTTAAAAAGCCACATTATTGCAGTAAGCTGGCTATGAAGTACAGAGACAGAGCTGGCAACATTTAAAGGCATACAGCAAGCGGTTGATACAGGCATCCCCTAGAAAGGCACATTAGTAGACACCAACTGTGATATAGCAGCAATTGTGCTAGACTATTCTCAGTAAAAGTGGTGTATTACGGCTGGAATACCTCAGCTTTAGGCTTAGGAATATGCCGTCCAGTAGCTCCGGAACTGAATCTTCCAGGAAGCGAAGGGGGTCTCATCGGGCTCTGAGGATCTTGGGCATACTCCTGCTGCACCAGTCTCCCCTGAAGTTCAGAGGTAAGTGACCGTAGAGACCCCGCAGGGGTACTTGGTACTGTGGCTGTCCTCAGTCACCTGCTCCTGTGTATGTAACAGAGGAGGTTTTTTCCTCAGCTCTGGGAGGATTAGAGAGAGATTGTCAAAATTTATCGCTGCCTCCCTGTCAGGGAAAGCACGCCCGATCTCCGTCTCCTCCTTCAGAGTGCCTGTTAGCAGAGCAACAGTCCCATACAGGGATCGACCTGCCTGAAGGGGATCAGGATAAGGTTGATTCTGTTATAGAGGAATCAACAGTGGGGGAACCTTTTCTCAGCATCTCAAGCTGAAAGATTATGGGTTCAGTCTCTAACTAACATGGTCCGATCAGCATTTAAAAATGCACCTTGCGGAACCATCAACCACTACTGTATCCTCGTTGGGGTCGCTAGAAGCCCCCAGACTGTTTGTTCTTTTCCACTTCACCCTTTACTGAAAGGGCTCATTTACCAGGATTGGGAACGTCCTGAGAAAATATTTATTCCCCCAAGAGATTTCCGGTGGTCTATCCCATGGAGGATAAGTTCATCAAAAAAAAAAAAAAAATGGAAGGTCCCTACAATGGACGCAGCCATCTCTTGTATGTATAAATCACTGACATGTCCAGTGGATAATGTCCAAATGTTCAAGAACCCAATAGATAAAAGATTGGAGTCCTTATGAAAATCTGCTTGGTGATACAACCAGCAGTAGCAGCTATTGGGGTCTGCTAAGCAGTGAAGGATCAGTTGAAACAGGTCTTGAGGGACTTGACAGATCAGCAGGCTTTGCCCTAGCTGATCTACCTAGAGCCTTAGGCTTTGCGGTTGATGCCATAGAGGATTCAGTCCATCAGGCCTCCCGCCTTACGCTGTCTATAGTACATATGCGTAGGCTCCTATGGCTCAAAAACTGGTCTGCTGAAGCTCCCTGTAAAGAATGGCTGGTTAGCGTCCCATTTCATGGTGAACGCTTATTCAGGGAAAACCTGGACAAATATATCCAGAAAATTTCCAGCGGTAAAAATACGCTCTTGCCGGTTAAAAGCAGAGTTAGAGGTCCCTCTTTAAGAGGCCTGCTTCTCCAGTCCCTGGGGCATCGGCTGTGTAACAGTTCCGACGGCCTCCTCGGTCAAATCCCGGGGGTAAAAAACAGGGACAGTAGCAGGGTAATGAGAAACCCTGGGTTAGGGGAGGTACAAAACCTCCCCCAAAGTTAAATTCATGAAGCCCCCACTCAGTCGGGTGGGGGGAGGACTCCAGTTGTTCGCAAGAGACCTGGCGGGACACGATCAAGACAGATAGGTGCTCTCCGCAGTAGGTTTGGGATACAGTTTGGAGTTAAAAGACTCTCCTCCTTCCCATTTTTGAGGTCAAACGTGCCAAGGGATCCCCGGAAGAGAGAGTCCCTCCTGTTGGCACTAGAACAACTATTGCTCCAAGGAGTAATTATGGAGGTTCCCCTGGAAGAATGAGGGTTCGGGTTTTACTCAAACCTCTTTACAGTCCCGAAGCAAACGCGGACGGGAGGCCCATATTAATTCTAAAAGGGCTATACAAATTCCTGTATATCAGGACTTTCCGATGGAGTCGATCCGATCGGTGGCCACTGCCCTACAAGGGGAGGATTGGTTAGCCACGATCGACATCAAAGATGCTTATTTGCACATTCCCATCTTTCCAGTCCACCAAAAATTTCTACGCTTTGCAGTAGAAGGGCGCCATTTTCAGTTCAGAGCCTTACCCTTCGGTTTGGCCACAGCACCACGAGTGTTTACAAAAATTCTGGCCCTTTATTGGCCAATCTAAGAACACAAGGTGTAATGATAATGGCATATCTGGATGACTTGTTGCTGATAGACCACTCAGTGAAAAAACTAGACGTGGTCGTTCACAAGACGATCAAGTATCTGGAATCTCACGGTTGGATTATCAACCGAGACAAGTCAGCCCTAAAAACCAGTCAAAAGTCTGGAATACTTGGGGCTAAGGTTGGATTCAGGCCAGAGAAAAATATTCTTGCCTCGAGGAAAGATGTTGTCTTTGAAAGATTTGATCCACTTAGTGGGTACAAAAAAGACAGCCGTCCATACGCCTGTATATGAGGCTGCTGGGAAAAATGGTGGCATCATTCGAAGCAGTACCCTACGGTCAATTCCATTCAAGGAATTTGCAAGGGGCCATACTGTCAGCCTGGAACAAAAAAGTTCAGGCCCTAGACTTACAATGTCCTTGTCCCCTTCCGTTCGCAAGAGCCTCCGTTGGTGGTTGGTTCCCCAGAATCTGGAAAAAAGGAAATCCTTCAGTCCGATTTCTTGGAAGGTGGTCACTACAGATACCAGCCTTATAGGCTGGGGAGCAGTACTGGAGCAATAGTCTCTCCAGGGCAGATGGTCGGATGCAGAAAAGGCCCTGCCCATCAATCTCTTAGAGATACGAGCAGCCCGGTATGCCCTAGTAGCATGGACATCCAAACTCCAAGGGTCCCCTGTCAGAATGCAATCAGACAATGCCACAGCAGTGGCATATATCAATCATCAGGGGGGCACCAGGAGTCGTGCAGCCCAGAGGGAAGTAAATTACATCCTGAAATGGGCAGAAAAATATGTCCCAGCCATATCTGCGGTATTCATTCCAGGAGTGGAGAATTGGAAGGCGGACTTTCTAAGTCGCCAGCAATTAGGCCCAGAGGAAGGGTCCCTTCACCCCGAGGTTTTCTGGACAATATGTCAGCGGTGGGGAACATCGGATGTAGATCTTCTAGCATCCAGATTCAACGCAAAGGGGGACAGGTTTGTCTCTCGGACAAGGGATCCCCTAGCTTGCGGCTCGGATGCCCTAGTGTTCCCTTGGGATCAGTTCAAGCTGATATATGCATTCACACCGCCACAATGGTTACCTCGATTACTCCGCAGAATCAGGGTAGAAAAGAAACCGGTGATTCCGGTGGCTCCAGCGTGGCCCCGAAGAGCGTGGTACGCGGAGATTGTAAAATTTCAGTGGGGAGTCCTTGGACTCTCCCACGTCGTCCGGCTTTCGCAAGGACCGATATACCACCCTTCCTTACCAGCCCTAGGTTTGACGGCCTGGCTATTGAAGCCCACATTCTAAAAAAGAGAGGGCTCTCTAATGCTGTGGTATCTACCATGATCAATGCCAGGAAGCCGGTATCCAGGCAGATCTACTATAGAATCTGGAAGGCGTACATCGCGTGGTGTGAGGCCAAGAAATGGCATCCACATAAGTACGTAATAGGTAGGATTCTGGACTTCCTACAGTGGGCTGTAGATAGGAAGCTTGCCTTGAGTACTATCAAGGGTCAGTTTTCGGCCTTGTCAATATTTTTTCAAAGGCCCTTGGCTTCGCATTCACTAGTCAAAGCCTTTATACAAGGAGTGATGCGTATTAGTCCTCCGGTTAATATTCCCATATGTCCATGGGATCTAAACTTGGTTCTGTCGGTTCTACAGAAACAACCATTTGAACCATTACAGCATATTTCCTTGGTGCTTCTCACCAGGAAATAGATTTTTCTAGTAGCCATTTGTTCGGCTAAAAGAGTATCGGAATTAGCAGCTATGTCCTGTAAGGAGCCATATCTGGTTATCCATAAGGACAGAGTAGTGTTACGTCCTCATCCAGCCTTTCTTCCTAAGGTGGTATCGAGGTTTCATTTGAACCAAGATGTGGTTCTTCCTTCTTTTTTCCCCAAACCTACTTCGGTAGAGGAAAAGTTATTGCATTCTTTGGATGTAGTAAGAGCAGTTAAAGCTTATCTAAAAGCCACTGCTCAGATTCGCAGAACGGATACTTTGTTTATACTGCCGGAAGGCCCCAGAAAGGGTCAGGCAGCGTCAAAATCTACTTTAGCCAAGTGGATTCGACAGGTCATTATGCAAGCTTATGGCTTGAGAAGGAGACCGCCTCCGTTCAAAGTTAGAGCGCACTCCACGAGAGCAGTTGGAACTTCATGGGCAGTGCATCACCAGGCCTCCCTGGCTCAAATCTGTAAGGCCGCAACATGGTCTTCAGTACACACGTTTACTAGGTTCTACCAGGTGGACGTTAGAAGTCAGGAGGATGTCGCCTTTGGGCGCAGTGTGTTGCAGGCCGCAAAAGATCCTCATGTCTGATAGCGCTCAGCTTATATATGGTGTATCCCCCCCCTCATTTGGCATTGCTTTAGGACATCCCATTAGTAATGACTATGTCGCTCTGTGTCCCGTGATGTACGAGAAAGAAAATAGGATTTTTATAACAGCTTACCTGTAAAATCCTTTTCTTGGAGTACATCACGGGACACAGAGCTCCCGCCCCTCTTTGGGGACACTTATTGCTTTGCTACAAAACTGAGGTGCTCCCGGATGGGAGGGGCTTATATAGGGGAGGGTACTTCCGGTTTTGGAAGTTGCCAGTGCCAGCACCTGACGGTAACTATATAACCCATTAGTAATGACTATGTCGCTCTGTGTCCCGTGATGTACTCCAAGAAAAGGATTTTACAGGTAAGCTGTTATAAAAATCCTATTTTTCTTAGGTGTGCACCCCCTCTGGGGAGTGCTGTGTCTCTTCTGAGGGGTCTTGCCCCCTTTCTCTGCGGTGTATCTCTGTTGGAGAATGTTGTGTTTCCTCTGAGGTGTTCTATTTTCTCTCTTCTTCTGTTTTTCATTCAGTTTGGAGCTCACTGAAAAAGATGGGCACCCGGTTGACTCCTTCACCGGGGCCCTCTGAAGTTTTCCGCCGGCTGGCGGTTATTTATCTTTTTCTTCCTGGGACTGGAACATATGTTTGCAAAATGACCAATCCCTCCGCAGTTGTAACAAATCACCTCTTCTTCACGATCCTGTAGAGAAGCGGGCGCTGAGGTATTCGGGAACAACTCCTTTCTTGGACTTTTCTTTTCTGGTTTCCTTTGATCTTTCTCCATCAAAGAGGTCAGTATCTCCAACACTTGGGACATCTGCGATTTCAGGGTGTCCACTTCTGCATCTCTTTCGGGGGTCATGGCCGGGCTGACCATCACCACCAGAGGTTTGGTTGGCTCGACTGGCTGTTCCCTCTTTTTCTCCTCCCACATGGCCTCTTCTTCTCTGACCATTCGAATGAGGTTGGGGTATTCCAGGTTCTTCCCGTCCTGTCGGGTGCGCAGCGCCAATGCAATAGGATCCAGGGGCTGAGCTCCCCTCAGTACCTGCTGAGCCCGGGCCTCGTCTACCTTCCCTGGGTCGATCCCCTTCTTCAGAATAATTCTATGCAGGATCTTGTCTAGACGTCCCATATATTCTGACAGTTTCTCTCCTGTTTTCTGGTAGCAGTGCTCCAGCTGATAGGTGAGCTCGGTAACTTTTTCTGTCCCACCGAACACATTCTGCAAGATGTCCAAGTAGTCCTGTGCAGTACAGTCTTTCCTGCTCATCTTCAGGTTGCGTATGGCATCCAGAGCAGGCCCCTTCAAACTTTCAGCAATTCGCTGTTTCTTGCTGCGTTCTGGAACTTCCCATTCCTCTAAGGCCTGAGTGGTGCCATCTAGCCACTCCTCAAATCCTTCTTCCCCTGAGGGCACAGGTTTTCTCCCTGAGAATATCCGGAGCTTTCTGTACCCCGACATTGGGTAATCTGTGGAATTCTTCTTGCACTGGGCCACAATCTCTCCCAGTACAGCGCATAGTTCTGTGCTGAGGGTGGCCGGTGATGATCTGGGACTCTCTGTATCCTCCTGCTCTTGTGCCTTAGGGGATGGTGGGGGAGGTATCTGTGGAGATGATGACTTTCTTATTTGGAACCGATCTCCCTTATGTGGCAGCGCATGTGTCAGATGGTAGGTCTGCCCATCCATAGCTTGTATGCTCTGGCTTTTAAAATGCTCTGGAATTTCGTCTTTCCACTCTATTAATGCGTATGTACACGAAGCATGTGGTCTCGCATCCATCACCCATGATTTCTGGCATGGTGATAGGGATGTCATTAACTGCTTTATCGCATCTCTTTGCCAGATCCCCGGGAGTTCAATAACTGCCGCAGCGGCCGGATCTGCGCCAGCCATTGTGTACCACTGTCCTACTTCTAGCGGGTCCATGCCGGTCTTTTGGCGTGTTCGCTTGCTGTATCAGGATCCCGGACGAGCCCCCACGTGTAGCAATACCTCCAACTAAGAAGGCCGCAGATTTAGTTGGGCCCTGAAGACAGCTCCGCCAACCCCCGGCAATCTGCTCAACCCCCTACTGGCACAGCTAGTAAGGGGAGATAGGACCGCGTGACCGCAACTCTAGGTGACGCAGTCCTATGGCAAACACACACACAGTGATATACTTTAAAACTTCTATTAAAGTAAGTGAAACTGACACCAATGTACTTGACCCAGATATTTTACTGAGGCTAATGGGCAAGTAATAAACAACGGGATAACAAGTTGCAGATCCCTGCAATAAACAGTAATAAAGATAAACAGAGTAATCAGAATAATAAAATATTGCTATGCAACTCTAGCGCTGCCCTTTTACAGCTACTTCCCCTCATGGGTAGACTAACACCCAGCAATGTCTACCTATGCAGTCAGGCCTGACTGATCTAAATGGAAGTTCAGTGAAACAATATTCGCTAGAAATCTTTCGGTGGTGCACTTGAAGAACAACTTTGTAATCCAAACTAATAGTAAAGATAAAAGTATCTGTCTTTAAACAGCTCTCACCACCCGGACAAGTCCAAGTCCGTTTCCTCCATCGATTCGTCTAGGAACAGGAATCCACCGAAATCCAAGTCTTCAATCCTTCTGGTGTACTGCAGCAAGGATGAGAAGATGTCTCTAAGGCTCTGCTAGGCTGGCAGAGGGGCTCTTTGGAAAGGAGCACAAGGCCCAGGCTTCAGGCCTTGTGCACACAGCAGTTCAGCACAGAGATCCTCTTGCTAGGAGAGGAGTGTCCAAAGAGAGCGAACAAACTCCACCTCCCCTTTATAAAGTCTGCCCCAGCAGTCTCTGTTCCGGAGCAATGTACCCTGGGTGCTGCAAGATGTACTGGGAGATGTAGTCTCTCTCTCTCCTCTGCTTTCACTTCCAGTAATGTCCTTTCTCTACTTCCTCCTGACTCACCTCTCCCCTAGAACTTCTTGTCTCTCTGCATTAAAGGGGAACACCCCGCTACATTTATTATATTATAATTAATGATTTCGTGTTTCAAACTTTATCATACCCGGGATGTCTACTAGACTCTTGTTTGGACAGATTTAAGTGAGTTTCTACTAAGAATTACAGGCCTACAATATAAAACGCCAAATTTCCAAGCAAAATAATTGTACCGCTTTCAGCACCTAAAATCTGAAAGGAATCATACCGCCAGCACCAGGGAGGTTGACTGGTAATTGCGTGGTCATGCAATACTGTACTCAAACAAAATAGATTTCCCTTTTTTCCCCACAAATAGAGCTTTCTTTTGGTGTATTTGATCATCACTGGGATTTTTATTTTTTGCAATATAAATGAAAAACAGACCAGAAATTTTGAGAAAAAATTATAATTTCTACTTTTTCTTATAAAAAATATCCAATAAACTCAATTTTTTGTCATACATTTAGGGCAAAATGTATTTTTTGCTAGAAATCAACTTTTAACCCCCAAACATTATATATTTTTTTAAAGCAGAGCCCATACAGAGTAAAATGGTGGGTGTTATTTTTTGTCACACATTTTTTTTGTCACACAGTATTTCCGCAGCGATTTTCCATTTTTTGGGGAAAAAAACACTTTTTTGAAATTTAATGCGCAAAAAAACAATATATTGCTTAATTGTTTGGTAAAATATAAAAGATGATCTTATGCCAAGTACATACTGTAGATACGAAACATGACATGGTTTAAAATTGCGGCGAAACCAAAGTATCTTTGGTCATAGAGATGACTGAAGCCGTTCTAAACTATGGTCAGCTGGCGGAATCACCGGACGCATTCTCGGGTTACCCGTTGGGACAGGAGAGCCAGAGAAAACAGTGGAAGGTAGTGGGATGGGGGAGTCCCCTCCCACTGCTTGTAAAAAAGCCAACCACCAGCTGTACAAATGATACCAAGATGATGCCTAAACTTGCAGGCATCATCCCGGTATAACCACTCAAAGTCCAGCGACGTACCAGTATGTTCCTAGTCTTTGTTGGGCATATATTGTAATGTTCTTTTTTTTTCATGCAGTCTGTGGGCTGAACGAAAAAAGAGAACCAAACAGATTCCTCTATTCACATTGATCGATGTGGATGAATAAATCTTTGCCAAGAAAAGTGTAAAAAATATATGGCGAAGCATTGGGGAGATCAGCCCTCTGTGTCCACCCCAGCCCCTATGCTTCGCCATACATGCTCTTTTTATTAACTGTGGTGATGAAATCACCTCCTACATCATTGATTTATGTATATGCTGAAAGCAAACACTGTTGCTGTCAGAATAAACAGATCAGTGCTGCAGCTGATGGGTGTACCTGCAAAGCAAACCATTGTTAACAATAAACACAGTAACAATAAAGCATTACAATATAATAGTATACAGTACAGTAAAACAGTAGAATGGTGGTATCTGCAAAAAAACTATGGTTAACAATGAAAAACAGTAACAATAAAACATTACAGTATAGCAGTATATTATAAAGTACAGTAAAACAGTAAGAACAGAAAATTAACTCAATAAAACGACAACTATTTTTCGCTTTTTTTTTTACACTTTTTTGGAACTGTAAAAAACTTTAAACGTTCCAGGCTAGGGTCCCTCAAAATGCGATAGCCATCTAACATCTTTCGTGACTCTGTGTGAAAGTGTGCCCAAGACTGTGCCGTACTCTGTCCTATGCTAATACCCCACTAGTGTGTGGTAGTGACGTAAACAGTCCCCGATGCAGAGACCAGGTTGACAGGAGGAACAAAAATAGCGGGTGTCACGCCTATATCCATATTTTCTACGGACACGACATCCTCTTTGGGTAGAGGTACCACAGAGGACATCCGGAAAATGCCTCTCATGCAGTCAGCTCACTGGATCTGGATTGGGAAATTGGGCCACAGCACTGTCTGGATACAAAAGGGCTGTGATGATCTCTTCCTGGAATTTTAGGAAGGATCCACTTCTCTCTGACACTTTGTCTAGCACATAAGCAGAGCCAATTGGAATAAGTATACAGACACTTTTTCTTTCTCGTACATCACGGGACACAGAGCGACATAGTCATTACTAATGGGTTATATAGATACCGTCAGGTGCTGGCACTGGCAACTTCCAAAACCGGAAGTACCCTCCCCTATATAAGCCCCTCCCATCCGGGAGCACCTCAGTTTTTTGCCAGTGTCTAAGGTGTTGGCCAAGAAGAAACATGTGTTTTTCACTGAGCTTGCGTACAGGTTCTTTTGGGCCTCAGTAAGCTATTCCGGATCCGACCAAAAAAGCTTCATAGCTAAACGGTCGGTACCCGGGCCTTGCAGAGAAGAGCAAGGTTTTGCCTGTAATGCTTCTCTTAGGAGAGCTGGACCCTGGGATACAGAGCTCTGGTCATACCCACGACCAAGATGTTTTCTGTGCAGGGTGCTATACAGGTCCAGGGGAGTGGAATCCTTGGGAACCCGGTCCCTGAAGGTTTGATTACAATGCCTGCCGTGATAGGTGAAGTTTGGGCTTTTGTGGACCAAACAAAGTCCTGCGGCGGGGAACAGGTAAGTGGGGGCCCCCAGGAACTTGGTTCTATTGGGGGACCCCCAAGCCTAATTTGTCTTTCTGTCTGTTACCTAATGGTATTCCCGCAAAATTCTGTGCATGCCTGTAACTACTAAAAAAATGTAATAATTTTTAATGGTGGTCAAGAAAAAAAAATCAAATTTTTTTTTTTATATATATATATTTAATATATTAGACTGCGGTACCTGTGTTTGTCCACTAGAGGCCGCTGTGGAATGTTTTCTTGTCATGTGGACTAGCTTCTTCTCAGCAGAGCAAAGTCCAGGCAGATGGTGAGTTCTCTTATAGGAAACTGCTTCCTCTGCCATGTTGCAGTGCTCGTCCATCCCCCGGCCTGCGGCAAAGAGGGGCCCTGGCTCCTGTCCCTTGTTACCATATTTGAAATTAGCGCCGAAGGCGCACGTGCCCGCGCGCGTGCGCGTGCACGCGCCTCTATATATAGAGGTGAGCCGGGAAAGGGGGCGGAGCCTGGGGGATGACGCTCTGTGCGCGCCGCAGCGCTTCTGCGCATGTGCGGGCGTCCCAGCAGTTTAAAAAAAAAAAAAAAACACAATATTGTAGTGAGCTGGCTATGAAGTACAGAGACAGAGCGGGCAACATTTAAAGGCATACAGCAAGCGGTTGATACAGGCATCCCTTAGAAAGGCACATTAGTAGACACCAACTGTGATATAGCAGCAATTGTGCTAGACTATTCTCAGTAAAAGTGGTGTATTACGGCTGGAATACCTCAGCTTTAGGCTTAGGAATATGCCGTCCAGAAGCTCCGGAACTGAATCTTCCAGGAAGCGAAGGGGGTCTCATCGGGCTCGGAGGATCTTGGGCATACTCCTGCTGCACCAGTCTCCCCTGAAGTTCAGAGGTAAGTGACCGTAGAGACCCCGCAGGGGTACTTGGTACTGTGGCTGTCCTCAGTCACCTGCTCCTGTGTATGTAACAGAGGAGGTTTTTTCCTCAGCTCTGGGAGGATTAGAGAGAGATTGTCAACATTTATCGCTGCCTCCCTGTCAGGGAAAGCACGCCCGATCTCCGTCTCCTCCTTCAGAATGCCTGTTAGCAGAGCAACAGTCCCATACAGGGATCGACCTGCCTGAAGGGGATCAGGATAAGGTTGATTCTGTTATAGAGGAATCAACAGTGGGGGAACCTTTTCTCAGCATCTCAAGCTGAAAGATTAGGGGTTCAGTCTCTGACTAACATGGTCCGATCAGCATTTAAAAATGCACCTTGCGGAACCATCAACCACTACTGTATCCTCGTTGGGGTCGCTAGAAGCCCCCAGACTGTTTGTTCTTTTCCACTTCACCCTTTACTGAAAGGGCTCATTTACCAGGATTGGGAACGTCCTGAGAAAATATTTATTCCCCCAAGAGATTTCCGGTGGTCTATCCCATGGAGGATAAGTTCATTAAAAAAAAAAAAAATGGAAGGTCCCTACAATGGACGCAGCCATCTCTTGTATGTATAAATCACTGACATGTCCAGTGGATAATGTCCAAATGTTCAAGAACCCAATGGATAAAAGATTGGAGTCCTTATGAAAATCTGCTTGGTGATACAACCAGCAGTAGCTATTGGGGTCTGCTAGGCAGTGAAGGATCAGTTGAAACAGGTCTTGAGGGACTTGACAGATCAGCAGGCTTTGCCCTAGCTGATCTACCTAGAGCCTTAGGCTTTGCGGTTGACGCCATAGAGGATTCAGTCCATCAGGCCTCCCGCCTTACGCTGTCTATAGTACATATGCGTAGGCTCCTATGGCTCAAAAACTGGTCTGCTGAAGCTCCCTGTAAAGAATGGCTGGTTAGCGTCCCATTTCATGGTGAACGCTTATTCAGGGAAAACCTGGACAAATATATCCAGAAAATTTCCAGCGGTAAAAATACGCTCTTGCCGGTTAAAAGCAGAGTTAGAGGTCCCTCTTTAAGAGGCCTGCTTCTCCAGTCCCTGGGGCATCGGCTGTGTAACAGTTCCGACGGCCTCCTCGGTCAAATCCTGGGGGTAAAAAACAGGGACAGTAGCAGGGTAATGAGAAACCCTGGGTCAGGGGAGGTACAAAACCTCCCCCAAAGTTAAATTCATGAAGCCCCCACTCAGTCGGGTGGGGGGAGGACTCCAGTTGTTCGCAAGAGACCTGGCGGGACACGATCAAGACAGATAGGTGCTCTCCGCAGTAGGTTTGGGATACAGTTTGGAGTTAAAAGACTCTCCTCCTTCCCATTTTTGAGGTCAAACGTGCCAAGGGATCCCCGGAAGAGAGAGTCCCTCCTGTTGGCACTAGAACAACTATTGCTCCAAGGAGTAATTATGGAGGTTCCCCTGGAAGAATGAGGGTTCGGGTTTTACTCAAACCTCTTTACAGTCCCGAAGCAAACGCGGACGGGAGGCCCATATTAATTCTAAAAGGGCTATACAAATTCCTGTATATCAGGACTTTCCGATGGAGTCGATCCGATCGGTGGCCACTGCCCTACAAGGGGAGGATTGGTTAGCCACGATCGACATCAAAGATGCTTATTTGCACATTCCCATCTTTCCAGTCCACCAAAAATTTCTACGCTTTTCAGTAGAAGGGCGCCATTTTCAGTTCAGAGCCTTACCCTTCGGTTTGGCCACAGCACCACGAGTGTTTACAAAAATTCTGGCCCTTTATTGGCCAATCTAAGAACACAAGGTGTAATGATAATGGCATATCTGGATGACTTGTTGCTGATAGACCACTCAGTGAAAAAACTAGACGTGGTCGTTCACAAGACGATCAAGTATCTGGAATCTCACGGTTGGATTATCAACCGAGACAAGTCAGCCCTAAAAACCAGTCAAAAGTCTGGAATACTTGGGGCTAAGGTTGGATTCAGGCCAGAGAAAAATATTCTTGCCTCGAGGAAAGGTGTTGTCTTTGAAAGATTTGATCCACTTAGTGGGTACAAAAAAGACAGCCGTCCATACGCCTGTATATGAGGCTGCTGGGAAAAATGGTGGCATCATTCGAAGCAGTACCCTACGGTCGATTCCATTCAAGGAATTTGCAAGGGGCCATACTGTCAGCCTGGAACAAAAAAGTTCAGGCCCTAGACTTACAATGTCCTTGTCCCCTTCCGTTCGCAAGAGCCTCCGTTGGTGGTTGGTTCCCCAGAATCTGGAAAAAAGGAAATCCTTCAGTCCGATTTCTTGGAAGGTGGTCACTACAGATGCCAGCCTTATAGGCTGGGGAGCAGTACTGGAGCAATAGTCTCTCCAGGGCAGATGGTCGGATGCAGAAAAGGCCCTGCCCATCATTCTCTTAGAGATACGAGCAGCCCGGTATGCCCTAGTAGCATGGACATCCAAACTCCAAGGGTCCCCTGTCAGAATGCAATCAGACAATGCCACAGCAGTGGCATATATCAATCATCAGGGGGGCACCAGGAGTCGTGCAGCCCAGAGGGAAGTAAATTACATCCTGAAATGGGCAGAAAAATATGTCCCAGCCATATCTGCGGTATTCATTCCAGGAGTGGAGAATTGGAAGGCGAACTTTCTAAGTCGCCAGCAATTAGGCCCAGAGGAAGGGTCCCTTCACCCCGAGGTTTTCTGGACAATATGTCAGCGGTGGGGAACATCGGATGTAGATCTTCTAGCATCCAGATTCAACGCAAAGGGGGACAGGTTTGTCTCTCGGACAAGGGATCCCCTAGCTTGCGGCTCGGATGCCCTAGTGTTCCCTTGGGATCAGTTCAAGCTGATATATGCATTCACACCGCCACAATGGTTACCTCGATTACTCCGCAGAATCAGGGTAGAAAAGAAACCGGTGATTCCGGTGGCTCCAGCGTGGCCCCGAAGAGCGTGGTACGCGGAGATTGTAAAATTTCAGTGGGGAGTCCTTGGACTCTCCCACGTCGTCCGGCTTTCGCAAGGACCGATATACCACCCTTCCTTACCAGCCCTAGGTTTGACGGCCTGGCTATTGAAGCCCACATTCTAAAAAAGAGAGGGCTCTCTAATGCTGTGGTATCTACCATGATCAATGCCAGGAAGCCGGTATCCAGGCAGATCTACTATAGAATCTGGAAGGCGTACATCGCCTGGTGTGAGGCCAAGAAATGGCATCCACATAAGTACGTAATAGGTAGGATTCTGGACTTCCTACAGTGGGCTGTAGATAGGAAGCTTGCCTTGAGTACTATCAAGGGTCAGATTTCGGCCTTGTCAATATTTTTTCAAAGGCCCTTGGCTTCGCATTCACTAGTCAAAGCCTTTATACAAGGAGTGATGCGTATTAGTCCTCCGGTTAATATTCCCATATGTCCATGGGATCTAAACTTGGTTCTGTCGGTTCTACAGAAACAACCATTTGAACCATTACAGCATATTTCCTTGGTGCTTCTCACCAGGAAATTGATTTTTCTAGTAGCCATTTGTTCGGCTAAAAGAGTATCGGAATTAGCAGCTATGTCCTGTAAGGAGCCATATCTGGTTATCCATAAGGACAGAGTAGTGTTACGTCCTCATCCAGCCTTTCTTCCTAAGGTGGTATCGAGGTTTCATTTGAACCAAGATGTGGTTCTTCCTTCTTTTTTCCCCAAACCTACTTCGGTAGAGGAAAAGTTATTGCATTCTTTGGATGTAGTAAGAGCAGTTAAAGCTTATCTAAAAGCCACTGCTCAGATTCGCAGAACGGATACTTTGTTTATTCTGCCGGAAGGCCCCAGAAAGGGTCAGGCAGCGTCAAAATCTACTTTAGCCAAGTGGATTCGACAGGTCATTATGCAAGCTTATGGCTTGAGAAGGAGACCGCCTCCGTTCAAAGTTAGAGCGCACTCCACGAGAGCAGTTGGAACTTCATGGGCAGTGCATCACCAGGCCTCCCTGGCTCAAATCTGTAAGGCCGCAACGTGGTCTTCAGTTCACACGTTTACTAGGTTCTACCAGGTGGACGTTAGAAGTCAGGAGGATGTCGCCTTTGGGCGCAGTGTGTTGCAGGCCGCAAAAGATCCTCATGTCTGATAGCGCTCAGCTTATATATGGTGTATCCCCCCCCTCATTGGGCATTGCTTTAGGACATCCCATTAGTAATGACTATGTCGCTCTGTGTCCCGTGATGTACGAGAAAGAAAATAGGATTTTTATAACAGCTTACCTGTAAAATCCTTTTCTTAGGAGTACATCACGGGACACAGAGCTCCCGCCCCTCTTTGGGGACACTTATTGCTTTGCTACAAAACTGAGGTGCTCCCGGATGGGAGGGGCTTATATAGGGGAGGGTACTTCCGGTTTTGGAAGTTGCCAGTGCCAGCACCTGACGGTATCTATATAACCCATTAGTAATGACTATGTCGCTCTGTGTCCCGTGATGTACACCTAAGAAAAGGATTTTACAGGTAAGCTGTTATAAAAATCCTATTTTTTGTACCAGCGTCTGGCCTTACAGGCAATTAAGTATGGCGCCATCATCTGGTCATTGAAGTCCACCCCTTCCATGTTAAAGTTGTAGTCGTGGACACAAAGGGGCTGCCCAACCACACCAGTCGCCATTGTAAATTAGACTGCTGTATCTGTGTGAATGGAAGACAGAACAAAATCATTCCGTGTATCCTTACATTTCACTGCAAGCTATTCATTACACTTCAAGCAGGCTCTCGCCCCACGTCTAAGTTGGGCATCTACAAGCTGTTGTGGGCAGCCCCGGCAATTAGGTCGCACAATGCCACATGTGCCAATTCCAGGTTATAAAAGGTAACTACAAAGTATCATCCTTGTGTAATAATTGTCCACGTATAAATGGTACCCCTTTCCGAATAAGGGTAACACCAAGTCCCAAACAATCTTGCCGCTGCTCTCTATGTAGTCCGGGCAGTCACGGGGCTCCAAGGTGCTATCTTTACCCTCATAAATCTGGAAATTACATATATAGCCTGTTGCCCTGCCACAGAGCTTATACATTTTGACTCCATATCTTGTTGGGGAGATACTGTTTGAAAACAAGGCGACCAGAAAACGTATTCAGGGACTTATCAATACAGACAGCTTGTTGGGGCATATACAAGACTGCAAATTTTTGGTTGAAATGATTTGGGAGGGGCAGAATTTTCATATCCAGGGTCAACCCGAGGACGATAAAGTTCATTGTCGTTGAAATGCATGAACCGCAAGATTTACTTGTATCTTGTCCAGGGGCGGATCCAGAGTCTAGTCTCGGGAGGGGCACTGCCAGAAAATAAGGTGTATCTGTATGCCATTTTGTGCAATAGCCAGCATGGCACGCGTGCTGATTGGCCAGAGGGGGAGCCAATCAGCGGGTCTGGCGGAAGTGATGTCCTCCGGCCACTTGCAATTGCTCCCCACAGAGATAGAACAGCGGTCTGCTGATGTAAACAAGCAGATCGCCGTTCTGTCAGAGATGAACAGAGTGATCTTGTGTTCCTGCTAACCAGGAATATGGATCACTCTGTTCATCTAGTGAATCCATCCCCACAGAGTTAGCAAGCACCCCCTAGGGACACAGTTAACCCTTTGATCACTCTTGATGTTAACCCTTCCTAGCCAGTGTCATTAGTACAGTGACAGTGCATATTTCTAGCACTGATCACTGTATTAGTGTCACTGGTCCCCAAAAAGTGTCAGTTAGGTGTCCGATCTGTCCGCCGCAATGTTGTAGTCCCGCTAAAAAATTACTGATGGCTGCCATTACTAGTAAAAAAAAAAAAATGCCGTAAATCTATCCCCTATTTTGTAGATGCGATAACTTATGTGCAAACCAATCAATATACATTTATTGGGATTTTTTTACCAAAAATATGTAGCAGAATACATATTGGCCTAAATTGAGGAAGACATTTTCTTTATAGCAAAAAAAGTTAAAAATATTGCTTTTTTTTCAAAATTGTCGGTTTGTTTATATCGCAAAAAATAAAATATCACCAAAAGAAAGTGCTATTAGTGGGAAAAAAAGGACATCAATCTTACTTGGGTACAGCGTTGCACGACCGCGCAACTGTCAGTCAGCTACAGTAACGCATCGCAGTATCGCAAAAAATGGCCTGTTCATGGGGGGGTAAAACTTTCCGGAGCTGAAGGGGTTAGGATTGAACAAAACTAAAAAGGCAGCATTTGTTTTTCATAAATAATGGCAGTATGGCACACAATATTTTGCGATTTTACACATTAATTATTTTACTCACTTTTATAAAATATTTTGGTGCTCTGGGGGGGGGGAGGGGCTTCCATGCAGGAGCAATGGAGATGATCAGGATCCGTTAATTGCACTGTCTGCAGTAGGGATGAGCTTCGTGTTCGAGTCGAACATACGTTCGACTCGAACATCGGCTGTTCGATCGTTCGACGAAGATCGAACGATTTGGGCCGTTCGCGCCAAATTCGAGTGACGCGAACGGCCCACAATGCACTACGCCATCGCAGTGTCATCCAGGCGCTGTGATTGGCCAAGCATGCACTGTGACCCCGCATGCTTGGCCAATCACAGCGCCGGCAGCGAGGAGAGCAATGATTGGCCACAGGCAGGATGCCTGTGGCCAATTATTGCTGAGGGTGTTTAGTACACGCCCCACACTATAAAAGGCCGCCAGCACGGCGGCCTAGTGTAGTGTGTTCCGGAGCAGGGAAAGAGAAACATAGGCAGGGATAGTGACATTTTTTTTTTCTTGCTTAACCTGGATTCCTTTAGTTTAGGGAAAGAGAAGGATAGGTAGGGAGAGTGTCAGTGTGTTTTACTGTGCGAATCCTTGTTTCTAGGGACAGGGAAGGACAGTGAGGGAATTCTCCTTGTGCTATAGTGTGCTTTAAAAAAACATTTTTTCTAGGGACAGAAAACTATAGGTAGGGAGAGTGTCAGTGTGTTTTACTGTGCGAATCCTTGTTTCTAGGGACAGGGAAGGACAGTGAGGGAATTCTCCTTGTGCTATAGTGTGCTTTAAAAAAACATTTTTTCTAGGGACAGAAAACTATAGGTAGGGAGAGTGTCAGTGTCTTTTACTGTGCGAATCCTTGTTTCTAGGGACAGGGAAGGACAGTGAGGGAATTCTCCTTGTGCTATAGTGTGCTTTAAAAAAACATTTTTTCTAGGGACAGAAAACTATAGGTAGGGAGAGTGTCAGTGTGTTTTACTGTGCGAATCCTTGTTTCTAGGGACAGGGAAGGACAGTGAGGGAATTCTCCTTGTGCTATAGTGTGCTTTAAAAAAACATTTTTTCTAGGGACAGAAAACTATAGGTAGGGAGAGTGTCAGTGTGTTTTACTGTGCGAATCCTTGTTTTTAGGGACAGGGAAGGACAGTGAGGGAATTCTCCTTGTGCTATAGTGTGCTTTAAAAAAACATTTTTTCTAGGGACAGAAAACTATAGGAAGGAAGAGTGTCAGTTTCTTTCACTGTGATAATCCTTGTTTCTAGGGACAAAGAAGGAAAGTGAGTGAAATTCTCCTTGTGCTATAGTGTGCTTTAAAAAAACATTTTTTCTAGGGACAGAAAACTATAGGTAGGGAGAGTGTCAGTGTGTTTTACTGTGCGAATCCTTGTTTCTAGGGACAGGGAAGGACAGTGAGGGAATTCTCCTTGTGCTATAGTGTGCTTTAAAAAAACATTTTTTCTAGGGACAGAAAACTATAGGTAGGGAGAGTGTCAGTGTGTTTTACTGTGCGAATCCTTGTTTCTAGGGACAGGGAAGGACAGTGAGGGAATTCTCCTTGTGCTATAGTGTGCTTTAAAAAAACATTTTTTCTAGGGACAGAAAACTATAGGTAGGGAGAGTGTCAGTGTGTTTTACTGTGCGAATCCTTGTTTCTAGGGACAGGGAAGGACAGTGAGGGAATTCTCCTTGTGCTATAGTGTGCTTTAAAAAAACATTTTTTCTAGGGACAGAAAACTATAGGAAGGAAGAGTGTCAGTTTCTTTCACTGTGATAATCCTTGTTTCTAGGGACAAAGAAGGAAAGTGAGTGAAATTCTCCTTGTGCTATAGTGTGCTTTAAAAAAACATTTTTTCTAGGGACAGAAAACTATAGGTAGGGAGAGTGTCAGTGTGTTTTACTGTGCGAATCCTTGTTTCTAGGGACAGGGAAGGACAGTGAGGGAATTCTCCTTGTGCTATAGTGTGCTTTAAAAAAACATTTTTTCTAGGGACAGAAAACTATAGGTAGGGAGAGTGTCAGTGTGTTTTACTGTGCGAATCCTTGTTTCTAGGGACAGGGAAGGACAGTGAGGGAATTCTCCTTGTGCTATAGTGTGCTTTAAAAAAACATTTTTTCTAGGGACAGAAAACTATAGGAAGGAAGAGTGTCAGTTTCTTTCACTGTGATAATCCTTGTTTCTAGGGACAAAGAAGGAAAGTGAGTGAAATTCTCCTTGTGCTATAGTGTGCTTTAAAAAAACATTTTTTCTAGGGACAGAAAACTATAGGTAGGGAGAGTGTCAGTGTGTTTTACTGTGCGAATCCTTGTTTCTAGGGACAGGGAAGGACAGTGAGGGAATTCTCCTTGTGCTATAGTGTGCTTTAAAAAAACATTTTTTCTAGGGACAGAAAACTATAGGAAGGAAGAGTGTCAGTTTCTTTCACTGTGATAATCCTTGTTTCTAGGGACAAAGAAGGAAAGTGAGTGAAATTCTCCTTGTGCTATAGTGTGCTTTAAAAAACATTTTTTCTAGGGACAGAAAACTATAGGTAGGGAGAGTGTCAGTGTGTTTTACTGTGTGAATCCTTGTTTCTAGGGACAGGGAAGGACAGTGAGGGAATTCTCCTTGTGCTATAGTGTGCTTTAAAAAAACATTTTTTCTAGGGACAGAAAACTATAGGTAGGGAGAGTGTCAGTGTGTTTTACTGTGCGAATCCTTGTTTCTAGGGACAGGGAAGGACAGTGAGGGAATTCTCCTTGTGCTATAGTGTGCTTTAAAAAAACATTTTTTCTAGGGACAGAAAACTATAGGAAGGAAGAGTGTCAGTTTCTTTCACTGTGATAATCCTTGTTTCTAGGGACAAAGAAGGAAAGTGAGTGAAATTCTCCTTGTGCTATAGTGTGCTTTAAAAAAACATTTTTTCTAGGGACAGAAAACTATAGGTAGGGAGAGTGTCAGTGTGTTTTACTGTGCGAATCCTTGTTTCTAGGGACAGGGAAGGACAGTGAGGGAATTCTCCTTGTGCTATAGTGTGCTTTAAAAAAACATTTTTTCTAGGGACAGAAAACTATAGGTAGGGAGAGTGTCAGTGTGTTTTACTGTGCGAATCCTTGTTTCTAGGGACAGGGAAGGACAGTGAGGGAATTCTCCTTGTGCTATAGTGTGCTTTAAAAAAACATTTTTTCTAGGGACAGAAAACTATAGGAAGGAAGAGTGTCAGTTTCTTTCACTGTGATAATCCTTGTTTCTAGGGACAAAGAAGGAAAGTGAGTGAAATTCTCCTTGTGCTATAGTGTGCTTTAAAAAAACATTTTTTCTAGGGACAGAAAACTATAGGTAGGGAGAGTGTCAGTGTGTTTTACTGTGCGAATCCTTGTTTCTAGGGACAGGGAAGGACAGTGAGGGAATTCTCCTTGTGCTATAGTGTGCTTTAAAAAAACATTTTTTCTAGGGACAGAAAACTATAGGAAGGAAGAGTGTCAGTTTCTTTCACTGTGATAATCCTTGTTTCTAGGGACAAAGAAGGAAAGTGAGTGAAATTCTCCTTGTGCTATAGTGTGCTTTAAAAAACATTTTTTCTAGGGACAGAAAACTATAGGTAGGGAGAGTGTCAGTGTGTTTTACTGTGTGAATCCTTGTTTCTAGGGACAGGGAAGGACAGTGAGGGAATTCTCCTTGTGCTATAGTGTGCTTTAAAAAAACATTTTTTCTAGGGACAGAAAACTATAGGTAGGGAGAGTGTCAGTGTGTTTTACTGTGCGAATCCTTGTTTCTAGGGACAGGGAAGGACAGTGAGGGAATTCTCCTTGTGCTATAGTGTGCTTTAAAAAAACATTTTTTCTAGGGACAGAAAACTATAGGTAGGGTGAGTGTCAGTGTCTTTTACTGTGCGAATCCTTGTTTCTAGGGACAGGGAAGGACAGTGAGGGAATTCTCCTTGTGCTATAGTGTGCTTTAAAAAAACATTTTTTCTAGGGACAGAAAACTATAGGAAGGAAGAGTGTCAGTTTCTTTCACTGTGATAATCCTTGTTTCTAGGGACAAAGAAGGAAAGTGAGTGAAATTCTCCTTGTGCTATAGTGTGCTTTAAAAAAAAATTTTTCTAGGGACAGAAAACTATAGGTAGGGAGAGTGTCAGTGTCTTTTACTGTGCGAATCCTTGTTTCTAGGGACAGGGAAGGACAGTGAGGGAATTCTCCTTGTGCTATAGTGTGCTAAAGCATTCCTCATCAACCATCTTTGAAATCCTTGTTTTTTTGGACAGTCAGGGAAATTGTCGTTGTGCTATTCTGTGCAAAAGCAATCATCCTCAACCATATTTAGAAATCCTTAAGTAAAGGGACAGAGAAGGACACCTGAAGGTAGCCCTTATTGCTTTTTTCCCATCTCCCTGCAGGCCATCTATTAGAATGTCTGGAAGGCAAACAAGGAGAGGCAGACAGTCAGGAGGCAATAAAAGAGGGCAAGCAGGCTCTGTGTCTGGGGGCAACAGTGCTGGTCGTGGACGCGGTGCATTGTCATCAGCACATGGCCATGGGACACGCATGTCCTTCTTTTCGGCAGCTGGACATGTTGAGCCACATCATGCCGAAGACTTGGTAGAGTGGATGACCAAGCCCTCCTCCTCCTCCTCATCCTCTCTCACCCAGGCTCAGGGTACTGGAAAAGCAGCTGCCAAAGCGTCCTCTTCCCTGGTATCAATGTCAGACTCATCATCAGTCACTCCTTCCCTAGACCCACCATGTCCTCCTCCTGAGGAGTCCCCCAAACTGTTTGAGCACAGTGTTGGGTACATGCTCCAGGAGGATGCCCAGCGTTTCGAAGGGTCTGATGATGAAACCCAGCTAGAGGAAGGCAGTAGCGTGAGAGCAGACAGAGGGGATGCTCAAGAAGGACACCAATCTGGCAGTCATGTTCCAGCAGCTGCAGCATACTGCCAGATTGGCTCCAGTGATGAGGAGGGAGGTGATGAGGTCACTGACTCCACGTGGGTGCCTAATAGGAGAGAGGAGGAGCAGGAGGATGAGGAGGAGGCACATCTCCAACGAGGCAGGATGCCCTTTGGTGGCCAGCGTAAGGGCAGTACACCGACGGAATCACACCGCAGAGCTCCGCCTGTGCAGGGCGCTGCCTCTGCCCGTCATTCAAAAAGTTCTTTGGTGTGGGCCTTTTTTGAGGCTAGTGCATCAGATCGCACAGCTGCTGTTTGCAACATATGTCTCAAGCGTATATCGCGTGGCCAAAACATCAGCCGCTTGGGTACCACATGCCTGACCAGACATATGTTGACCTGCCATGCAGCTCGTTGGCAAGCCTACCTCAAAGACCCACACCAAAGAACAAAGCGGACCTCTCCTTGCACCGCATCAGCTGGGATCTCCAACCCCACTATAACTTCAGTCCTCTCTGAAACATGCACTGAGAGGAATGAAGGTGTAGAATTAGGTGTGTCACAGCCAAGTACTTGCGGCCACTCTGCTAGCAGTACACCAACGTCCGATTCTAGCAGGCAAATTTCCCTGCCCCAGCTGCTGGACCGTCGAAAGAAGTTCACTCCCAGCCATCCACATGCCCAGCGGTTGAATGCTAGCTTGGCTAAATTGCTAGCGCTTCAACTGCTGCCTTTTCAGTTGGTAGACTCGGCCCCCTTCCGTGAGTTTGTGCAATGTGCGGTTCCTCAGTGGCAGGTTCCCAAACGCCACTTTTTCTCACGGAAGGCTATTCCGGCTCTCTACCGGCATGTGGAAGGCAATGTCTTGGCCTCGCTGGACAGGGCGGTCAGCGGTAAGGTGCATATTACCGCTGACTCATGGTCCAGCAGGCATGGACAGGGACGTTACCTTTCTTTCACGGCCCATTGGGTCACTCTTTTGGCAGCTGGGAAGGATGCAGGACAAGGTGCAGTAGTGTTGGAGGTTGTTCCACCGCCACGCCTCCAAAATGCTACTACTGGTTGTGACACACCTCTCTCCTCCACCCCCTCCTCTTCTTCTTCCTCCATGGCCTCTTCCTGTGGTTTGTCCTCGGAACCAGCGGTGCTCCGTAGGCGTTCAAGGGGCTACGCAAGTACGCAGGCAAAAATATGCCATGCCGTGCTTGCGCTAGTGTGTTTGGGGGACAGAAGCCACACTGGGGCAGAGGTCCTGTCTGCTCTGCAGGGCCAGGCCGAGAGGTGGTTGACGCCACGCCAGCTTAAGCCAGGAATGGTGGTTTGCGACAATGGCACCAACCTCCTCTCCGCCCTCCGACAGGGACAACTGACCCATGTGCCCTGTGTGGCTCACGTCCTTAACCTGGTGGTGCAGCGGTTCTTGGGCAGGTACCCGGGCTTACAGGATGTCCTGAGGCAGGCCAGGAAAGTCTGTGTGCATTTCCGCAGATCTTATAATGCCAGTGCTCGCCTGGCTGAGCTGCAAAAGGAGTTGAACCTGCCCAAGAACCGCCTTATATGTGACATGCCCACCAGGTGGAACTCAACGTTGGCCATGCTGCAGCGGCTGCACACGCAGCAGAGGGCCATCAATGAGTACCTGTGCGACTACGGCACCAGGACAGGGTCAGGGGAGCTTGGTTTTTTTTCTCCACGCCAGTGGGGCATCATCAGGGATGCATGCACTGTCCTGGCACCATTTGAGGAGGCCACGAGGATGGTGAGCAGTGACAGTGCATGCATCAGTGACACTGTACCTCTTGTCCACCTGTTGGAGCACACGCTGCGTGGAATAATGGACAGGGCACTTGAGGCAGAACAGAGGCAGGAAGAGGAGGACTTCCTTGCCTCTCAAGGCCCCCTTTACCCAGACAGTGTTCCTTCTGTCCCACCCATCGCACAGGAAGAGGAGGAGGAGGAGGAGGAGGAGGAGGATTGTGTCAGCATGGAGGTGGAGGCTGGCACTCAGCATCATCAGCAGCAGTCTTTTAGGGATGATTTACAGTCCCAAGAAACCAGTGGATTTGTACGTGGCTGGGAGGAGGTGGCTGCGGATCATGTCGTCCTTAGTGACCCAGAGGACTCCGGAGCGAATGCCTCAGCAAACCTACGCTGCATGGCCTCCCTGATCCTGCAAAGTCTGCGGAAGGATCCTCGTATTCTTCGGATCAAGGAGAGGGACCATTACTGGCTGGCCACTCTCCTTGATCCACGGTACAAGGGTAAGGTTGCGGACCTTATGTTACCGTCGCAGAGGGAGCAGAGGATGAGACAACTCCGGGAGGCCTTGCAGAAAGGTCTGTGCAACGCGTTCCCAGAGACTGGGAGGTTACAAACTCCTGGTCCTGGACAACGAGTTGCTGAGGCTTCGGCCAGTCAAAGAAGGAGCGGTGGGGAAGGTGGCCGTCTGACCGATGCGTTCAGACAATTCTTTAGTCCGCAGCCCCAAAGTATGATCGGTTCCAGCAACCATCGCCAGCGTCTGATAAACATGGTGCAGGAATATCTAGGGGCAAGGTCAGACTTGGACACCTTCCCCACCGAAAATCCTCTGGCTTACTGGGTCTTGAGGATGGATCACTGGCCAGAGCTTGCACAGTATGCAATTGAGCTACTGGCCTGTCCTGCATCCAGCGTTCTTTCGGAACGCACATTCAGTGCTGCTGGAGGATTTGTCACGGATCACAGGGTGCGCCTGTCCACCGACTCGGTTGATCGACTGACTTTCATCAAGATGAACCAGTCTTGGATCACCACCAGCTACCACACACCTGATGCTGATATAACAGACTAATTGATTTTAACATGTCACATCCCTTCAAGACTGATGCTGATGCTGAGTGCCTGTGCTGTTATGTTGACTGGCTATCCTCCTCCTCCGAGTCCTCAATGATACGATTGATGATGATAGCTTGGAAGATCATTTTTGTTTATGGGTGCCGCCACCAGTGGCTAAGGCCCAATTTTTCAGCCCCTGTTTTACAGGGGCGTGTAATTACAATTTTTTTAGCAATTATTTACCATAGGGCTCATTGCTGTGCTCCAAGTACAGTATCTGTGAGGGGTTGGAGTGTTGTGGCACCAGTGCCTAAGGCCCAATTTTTCAGCCCCTGTTCAACAGGGGCATGCAATTACAATTCTTGATCTAATAATTCACAGCAGGGCCCATTGCTGCACCCACCAAGAGTAACTCTGAGGGCTTACAGTGTTGTGGCAACGCCACCACCACCACCACCACGAAAGGCCCAATTTTTCAGCCCCTGTTCAAAAGGGGCATGTAATTACAATTCTTGATCTAATAATTCACAGCAGGGCCCATTCCTGCACCCACCAAGAGTAACTCTGAGGGCTTACAGTGTTGTGGCAACACCACCACCACCACCACGAAAGGCCCAATTTTTCAGCCCCTGTTCAACAGGGGCATGCAATTACAATTCTTGATCTAATAATTCACAGCAGGGCCCATTGCTGCACCCACCAAGAGTAACTCTGAGGGCTTACAGTGTTGTGGCAACGCCACCACCACCACCACCACGAAAGGCCCAATTTTTCAGCCCCTGTTCAAAAGGGGCATGTAATTACAATTCTTGATCTAATAATTCACAGCAGGGCCCATTCCTGCACCCACCAAGAGTAACTCTGAGGGCTTACAGTGTTGTGGCAACACCACCACCACCACCACCACCACGAAAGGCCCAATTTTTCAGCCCCTGTTCAACAGGGGCATGCAATTACAATTCTTGATCTAATAATTCACAGCAGGGCCCATTCCTGCACCCACCAAGAGTAACTCTGAGGGCTTACAGTGTTGTGGCAACACCACCACCACCACCACCACCACGAAAGGCCCAATTTTTCAGCCCCTGTTCAACAGGGGCATGCAATTACAATTCTTGATCTAATAATTCACAGCAGGGCCCATTCCTGCACCCACCAAGAGTAACTCTGAGGGCTTACAGTGTTGTGGCAACACCACCACCACCACCACGAAAGGCCCAATTTTTCAGCCCCTGTTCAACAGGGGCATGCAATTACAATTCTTGATCTAATAATTCACAGCAGGGCCCATTGCTGCACCCACCAAGAGTAACTCTGAGGGCTTACAGTGTTGTGGCAACGCCACCACCACCACCACCACGAAAGGCCCAATTTTTCAGCCCCTGTTCAAAAGGGGCATGTAATTACAATTCTTGATCTAATAATTCACAGCAGGGCCCATTCCTGCACCCACCAAGAGTAACTCTGAGGGCTTACAGTGTTGTGGCAACACCACCACCACCACCACCACCACGAAAGGCCCAATTTTTCAGCCCCTGTTCAAAAGGGGCATGTAATTACAATTCTTGATCTAATAATTCACAGCAGGGCCCATTCCTGCACCCACCAAGAGTAACTCTGAGGGCTTACAGTGTTGTGGCAACACCACCACCACCACCACCACCACGAAAGGCCCAATTTTTCAGCCCCTGTTCAACAGGGGCATGCAATTACAATTCTTGATCTAATAATTCACAGCAGGGCCCATTGCTGCACCCACCAAGAGTAACTGTCAGGGCTTACAGTGTTGTGGCACCAGCACCACCATCAAAGGCCCAATTTTTACTACCACTGTTCAACAATTATATGTAATTAAAATTCCTGATATAATAGTTGACAGCAGGGCATTCCAGCACCAACCAAGAGTAACTGTGAGTGCTTACAGTGTTGTGCCAACACCAACAACTAAGGGGCCTATTTCTGCAGAGTATATACGGCAGGTCCCTACTTTCAAACATCCAACTTACAAACGACTCCTACTTGCAAACGCAAGAAGACAACAGGAAGTGAGAGGAAATCTACCACTAGGAAGGAAAATTCTCTCCTGTAAGAATAAATATGGGAGAAAGGTGTCTCCTCTGTACTGATGCTTTATCAGCAATCCTTGTTTCAAGAAAAACACCACATTTCAAAAACAGTTGTCATTGGGACGGAAAGTGAGGTGAAATGTTCTGAACAGGGGCACAGACAGCAAAACAAATGTTACAGGGGTGATAACCCTTACCTATGTTTTCCAAAAAGTTTAAAAATAGATTTTTGGGCTGGAGCTACACTTCAACAATGTACCTGTTCAAAATTACAAACAGATTCAACATAAGAACAAACCTACAGTCCCTGTCTTGTATGCACCGCCTGTATACGGCTGTTCAGAGTATATAGGGCCTTTTTTATTTTATGTGCGGGGTTCCCCTTAATATCCATACAAGACCCAAAGGGGCTGGTAATGGGCTGGGGTAGGGGGGGGGGGGTCATGGGGTAGCTATGCCATTTTTCTTAAAGATTTTCATCCATATTACCGGGACCAGACATTACATTAAAGCCGCAAGCAGTTTTAAATGGCTTTTTTTCCCTTTAGAAGTGTCATTTTGTGCAGGGACAGTTCTAAACACGGGAAACACGTGGCACTTCACAGGCATACTTTAGACACCCCCCAGGTACGATATTTAAAGGAATATTTGACTTTTTTTTTTTCACTTTATGCATCATTAAAATGACTGCTCCCGAAAAACGACCGTTTTTAAAACTTCTTTTTGCATTGATACATGTCCCCTGGTGCACAACCCGGGTTCCCAAACCCTTTTTAGGACAATAACATGCATAATAGTTGTTATAATTAGCACTTTAGAATTCGAACGTTCGCATCCATTGTATTTAATAGGGTTCTAATGTTCGTACGAACTTTCGGTCCGTTCGCGGGTTCTGGTGCGAACCGAACCCAGGGGTGTTCGGCTCATCACTAGTCTGCAGGTACAGCCGGCAGCATCAGATGACAGTGACACACAGTCACTGCTTTTTCCTGTGTTCATGCCATGCTGTGCTGTGGAGAAGATGGAGGGAGGAGGTGGGTGGAGTCAACACTCTCACTCGGGGCGGAGAACGAAAAAAGCTCTGCTCTAAATGCTGGGGCTCTCCTCCTCCTCAGCAGTGGCCTCCAGCCTCTGATGCCTAATGTTAGCAACCAGTGCAGGGAACACTAGCCAGCGGAGCAGCTCCACCCACCTCCTCCCTCCAGCGCAGCGTAATGACCAGAGTCTCTCTCTCAGCGCCGCTGATCGGCTGCTGATTTTACTGATGTGAGAGAGAGAGACTCGGTCGGGACTGCAGTTAGTGATATTTTCCCCGTTGCCCCCCCCCCTGGATCCGCACCTGATCTTGTCCTGGCCATGGCAGCAGAGAACATGGGCATATGATGAATTGGGTCAGCGGACCAATATGACCCCAACTCACTCTTTTTAGTAAAGCCCATGATGAGGGATAGGCCCAGAAAAGTTCTAAATTCGGAAACAGTGATACATTTCTATGCAAATTCTCTGGCATGAGTCAAACTTGGGTTTGCGGCGATAAATTGATCAGCACATAAATTGCTTTGATCCACAATAGCTCTGTACAGATCTTCCATGAAAAACAGCTCATAAAAATCAATGGGAGTAAAATCCACTATTTCCACCTGAATTCCGGGTTAGCCAATGAATGGGGGAAGTACGGGCACTGCAGAAGTGGTGGGCTCCCAATCATGATTTGCAAGCGCATCTGGAAGGACACAATGGGCTCTACGGGCCTGTCTTTGAATTCTTGGTGGCTGCGGAACACTACTTGTGCTAGCCACTGCACCAGCTGGAACTGCACTTATGGGACTCACCAGGTCACCAAGTGTTACTGCAGTGCTGGTTTGTCTAAGACCAGGACGTACTAGGCCGCTGGTGCTCGCCAGTTCACCAAAAGGTTGAGCGGCACTAGTACTGACACTCTGCTGCATACGAGAACCATGTGATTGTTGCACCTCAGTAACCTGGGAACAGGGTCGGGTACGCCTGACCTTAGCAGGGACCACTACGTCAGAGCTATCTGTCAGGGTGCCGCTGCTCTCTACTGGTTTAAATACTGAGCCGAATTCTGATAGTGAGGCTTCCCCATGGCTCTCATCTGTTATGCTCAGCATTGTGTAGGACTTTTCACTAGGGTACCTCTGTTTGGACATTTTGGCCAATAAATTTATAGGTACCTAGTGAGACTCACAGGTAAAAAAGCAACTGGTTGTCAGAGACTGTTTGAACCCCTACAAAAGAATTGAACTGCTAGCGCTAGCAAAGATCAGACCTGACCCTGCTAACGCTGCAGCTTTGTGTGCTGTGTATCGAAAGTGACAGTGATCTACTGATACTGCACTTCTTGTAAAGGAAGAGGGCAGAGGGGCTAAACGCAGGTGCTGGCAGGTGCCGGGGCTGATCCTGCTAACGCTGCGTTTTGGGAACACTATACTATACTATTGGGAATGCTAGCATAGTTCTGTCTGATAAAAGTTATTGCTCTGTTCAGACACTATACTTATACTAGTAATGAATGTGTTTAGTGTGTGTGTTACTGGCTAACAAAGCATTAAAATGTAATACTGAATATGTGACGGGCAATCTGATGCTATCCTGGATTAACACTAAGTGACGCTGATGCTAACTGGCGTCACCCGGAACACTAATACAGTGATCAGAAAAAAGATATGTACACTGTACTAATGACACTGTGACAGGGCAGTAAAGGGGTTAACTGGGGATGATCAGGGGGTTAAAACTTTATTAGAGAATATATGGCAGGTACCCTAAAACTATCTGGCACTGATGCTAACTGCCACTGACACTAACTGAAGTCACCTGTGACACTAATGTAGTGATCAGTAAAAATCTGTACACTGTACTTAGTAACACTGTGACAGGGAGTGAAAGGGTTAACTGGGGGGCAATCAAAAGGTTAAATGTGCCTAACTATGTGTACTGGTGTCAGTGTAGTGCTTGTACTCACTGTCTGATGTGATCTCCTCTCATCCTGGAACCGAAAAGGACTCCAGGACAGGCGATCATGTAATTTCCTGGGCCTGTGTTTACATTACACAGGCACAGGATGTTCTGGGATTCTTTAGATCCAATCAGCAGGTCAAGGCCATTAATCATTGACCTGGACCTGTAGATTGATCGGTTCTAAATTGAATCCAATCACCACCGGGTTGGTGGACTGGCACGCCCTCTACCCGCAGGCGCCAGCAATGTACAGGTAGGTCGATTTGTGCAGCCACACCACCTTGCAGCTAGTTAAAGCCCATTGCACAGTTTATCTTTAAATAAGTATACTTTAACCACTTGCTTACTGGACACTTAAACCCCCCTCCTGCCCAGACCAATTTTCAGCTTTCAGCGCTGATGCACTTTGAATGACAATTGCGCGGTCATACAACACTGTACCCAAATGAAATTTTTATCATTTTTTCCCCACAAATAGAGCTTTCTTTTGGTGCTATTTGATTACCTCTGCGGTTTTTATTTTTTGTTATTTTTTTTTAAAAAGACTAAATTTATAAAATATATATATATTTTTTTATATTTTGTTATAAAATTTTGCAAACAGGTAATTTTTCTCCTTCATTGATGCACGCTAATGAGGCTGCACTGATGGCCACTGATAGGCACCCTTAGGCTGCACTGATGGGCACAGATAAGGCGGCACTGGTGGGCACTGATAGATGGCACTGATAGGCGGCACTGGTGGGCACTGAGAGGTGACACTGAGAGGTGGCACTGATGGGTGGCACTGAAGGGCATTGATAGGTGGCACTGGTGGGCACTGAGAAGTGGCACTAATAGGTGGCATTGATAGGTGGCACTGATAGCTGGCAGTGATGGGCACTTATAGAAGGCAGTGATGGGCATTGATGGGTGGCAGTGATGGGCACTGATGGGTGGCAATAATGGGCACTGATCGGCACTGGTAGGTTTCACTGATAGGCAGCACTGCTAGGTGGCACTGATGAGGCACTGATTGGCACCACTGGTGGGCATTGATAGGTGGCACTTGTGGGCATTGATAGGTGGCACTGCTGGGCACTGTGGGCACTGGCAGGTGGCAATGGCAGGTGGCACTGGCAGGGGGTACGGATTGCACAGATGAGGCAGAATTGCCTCTTCCTCTTGGGGACCGAGGTCCCGTGCACATAAGCCGGTAATCGGCTTTTTTTTTCTCCTCACGCTGTCAGCGTGAGGAGAAAAAAAAAAGGATTACAGAGCTTTTGTTTACATCACATGATCAGCTTCCATTGGCTCACAGCTGATCACATGGTAAGGGGCCGGGATCGGCCCCTTAGTCGGATCTGTGATCACTCGAGTCTCAGTGACTCAGGTGATCACAGCGCGCGCCACGTGAAGGGGAGGACGTCTATTGACGGCCTCCCTACAATTGGGGTCCGCGCTGTGGCCATCATTCGGCTATAGCGCAGACGCCTAGTGGTTAAAGCTTTCTTTTACTCACTTAAGTCTGCTATCCATTTGCTTCACTGCCGCCGTTTCTGGGAGTCATGACTGGGGGATCCAGGTCACCTCTTCCCACTTCTGCAGTCTTCAGTTGACCACGCCACATCAAATATGAAGGTAGTAACATTCTTCTCCGCTGCAGGAAAGAAGATGAAAGACTTAGGACCTGACGGGTCAATTGACCATGGATTAAGGTAAGTATTTCTGGCATTTAGAATATTTTTTTAAACTAACAAAGCAATTATTAGTGGGCAAGCAGGACAGGAGACGTGACAGTTCAGTTTTATTATATAGCTACTGTTATGAAATTGTATCTGTTGGCACATACTGTACATGCAAAGTGATATATGCGAAACTGGCAGCACTGGCGGTATTAGCACCATATATAATTATAGCTCCGTGTCACGGTTATTATGCATTAGGTATTACACAGATGTTTTAAATCTACTTTAATTTAATAGACTTATGTCAAGCTTCTGCTGCACTGTGATAGATACATTTAAAAACATAAAAATGATTATGTATTTCATCTGCTGGGCCAACTTTTTGACCCCAGTTAATTTCGCCAGGAAGCTTAAAACGTTGTGTCATTATTGACATCAGAGCATAATTGTTTCCAAATAATCAGGTGACGTTCTAAGACATGTAAGGATCACTTATTCTTGTTAGATGTAATTACTGTAATGTGGGTTTTCACTGTCTCTAGTATCAATCACCACTGCGCTTTTTCTCGTTTGATAAAGTTAAAATGGTTAAAATTATGAGAAATCAACTACACAAAAGAAGGATTTTTTTTTTTCATTCTGGTTAGATTACAGGCTGGGTAAAGCTTAAAGAATTAAATTATCTACCTTTCATGTTAAAGATGGGAAAGAGGACCTGTCTTGATACACTCAAATTATTAGGCTTTACATGCATATGCACTCTGAGCTTTCAGCTATACTCAACTTCACAGTCAACAAGCGGACCCCCGCATTGTGGGAAAAATAGACCATTGTACAGCACGTCTCTGGCATACATGGAAAGTATCTGAGGAAGCTAAAGGAAGCTTCCCCTGTTTTAATTCTTTACTGTCTGTCCTATGCTATCCTTACAAAGGGGTGTTGCATTGTATACAGGTCCTTCTCAAAAAATTAGCATATTGTGATAAAGTTTATTATTTTCTGTAATGTACTGATAAACATTAGACTTTCATATATTTTAGATTCATTACACACAACTGAAGTAGTTCAAGCCTTTTCTTGTTTTAATATTGATGATTTTGGCATACAGCTCATGAAAACCCAAAAATCCTATCTCAAAAAATTAGCATATTTCATCCGACCAATAAAAGAAAAAAGTGTTTTTAATACAAAAAAAGTCAACCTTCAAATAATTATGTTCAGTTATGCACTCAATACTTGGTCGGGAATCCTTTTGCAGAAATGACTGCTTCAATGCGGCGTGGCATGGAGGCAACCAGCCTGTGGCACTGCTGAGGTGTTATGGAGGCCCAGGATGCTTCGATAGCGGCCTTAAGCTCATCCAGAGTGTTGGGTCTTGCGTCTCTCAACTTTCTCTTCCCAATATCCCACAGATTCTCTATGGGGTTCAGGTCAGGAGAGTTGGCAGGCCAATTGAGCACAGTAATACCATGGTCAGTAAACCATTTACCAGTGGTTTTGGCACTGTGAGCAGGTGCCAGGTCGTGCTGAAAAATGAAATCTTCATCTCCATAAAGCTTTTCAGCAGATGGAAGCATGAAGTGCTCCAAAATCTCCTGATAGCTAGCTGCATTGACCCTGCCCTTGATAAAACACAGTGGACCAACACCAGCAGCTGACATGGCACCCCAGACCATCACTGACTGTGGGTACTTGACACTGGACTTCAGGCATTTTGGCATTTCCCTCTCCCCAGTCTTCCTCCAGACTCTGGCACCTTGATTTCCGAATGTACTTTGGACCACTGAGCAACAGTCCAGTGCTGCTTCTCTGTAGCCCAGGTCAGGCGCTTCTGCCGCTGTTTCTGGTTCAAAAGTGGCTTGACCTGGGGAATGCGGCACCTGTAGCCCATTTCCTGCACACGCCTGTTCACGGTGGCTCTGGATGTTTCTACTCCAGACTCAGTCCACTGCTTCCGCAGGTCCTCCAAGGTCTGGAATCGGTCCTTCTCCACAATCTTCTTCAGGGTCCGGTCACCTCTTCTCGTTGTGCAGCGTTTTCTGCCACACTTTTTCCTTCCCACAGACTTCCCACTGAGGTGCCTTGATACAGCACTCTGGGAACAGCCTATTCGTTCAGAAATTTCTTTCTGTGTCTTACCCTCTTGCTTGAGGGTGTCAATGATGGCCTTCTGGACAGCAGTCAGGTCGGCAGTCTTACCCATGATTGCGGTTTTGAGTAATGAACCAGGCTGGGAGTTTTTAAAAGCCTCAGGAATCTTTTGCAGGTGTTTAGAGTTAATTAGTTGATTCAGATGATTAGGTTAATAGCTCGTTTAGAGAACCTTTTCATGATATGCTAATTTTTTGAGATAGGATTTTTGGGTTTTCATGAGCTGTATGCCAAAATCATCAATATTAAAACAAGAAAAGGCTTGAACTACTTCAGTTGTGTGTAATGAATCCAAAATATATGAAAGTCTAATGTTTATCAGTACATTACAGAAAATAATGAACTTTATCACAATATGCTAATTTTTTGAGAAGGACCTGTATAGTACTCAGTCAGTACTCCTCCATTTCTTCCACAGCGTTGTGGCACCAACATGAATACACATGAAGGGCACTGTTGATTCTTAAAGCACTAAGCTGAACAGCAAAGTTATACAAATGTTGTCTCTATTTCCTTATGAGAATAATTCATTTTACTTTAACTTTTAAATAGATTTTCATGTAAAATGCAAGATAATTTACTCTTCAGTCTGAAGATTTCAGAGAGAGAGAAAGAAAGAAAGAAAGAAAGAAAGAAAGAAAGAAAGAAAGAAAGAGAAAAATAAAAAGAGAAAGATTGTTTACTGTATACAGTGCCTTAAAAAAGTATTCATACCCCTTGAAATTTTCCTAATTTTGTCATATTACAACCAAAAACTTAAATGGACTTTATTGGGATTTTATGTGATAGACCAACACAAAGTGGCACATAATTGTGAAGTTGAAGGAAAATGATAAATGGTTTTACAAATAAATATGTGAAAAGTGTGGTGTGCATTTGTATTCAGCCCCCCTGAGTCAATACTTTGTAGATCCACCTTTCACTGCAATTACAGCTGCAAGTCTTTTTGGGGATGTCTCTACCAGCTTTGCACATCTAGAGAGTGGCATTTGTGCCCATTCTTCTTTGCAAAATAGCTCAAGTTCTGTCAGATTGGATGGAGAGCATCTGTGAACAGCAATTTTCAAGTCTTGCCTCAGATTCTCAATTGGATTTAGGTCTTGACTTTGACTGGGCCAGTCTAACACATGAATATGCTTTGATCTAAACCATTCCATTGTAGCTCTGGCTGTATGTTTAGGGTCGTTGTCCTGCTGGAAGGTGAACCTCCGCCCGGTCTCAAGTCTTTTGCAGATTCTAACAGATTTTCTTCTTTCTTCTTTTTATTTTTGGTTGTAACATGACAAAATTATGAAAATGTCAAGGGGTATGAATACTTTTTAAAGGCACTGTATGTATATATAGATACATGTGTTGTTCTATTTTGTATATACACATGTTGTTTAATAAAAGTATGTATAATGGGGTTGATTTACTAAAACTGAGCTGTGATTGGCCCAGGTACCATGTGAGCACTGGTGAACAATCACAGATTTTGCACAGTAGTAAACAATGATGTCATGAATGGATTCCATTCATGATTATTGTTCACTATGTGATATGTCATTGCACAGTGTTCACGTGGTATCTGGGCCACTCACAGTGGCCCCATTCTGAGCACCGCAATCTGCTGCTCACATTTCAATGAGCACAGTAAATCACAAAGGTGTGAGGAGGGCCTCATTAAATATTTTAAGTCAGTAATTACAAAGTAATGTGAATCTTGAATTTGCAAATGTCCAAAAAATTAACAAGATTGACTAGTTTTTTCCTTGGGGTGGGTTCACACCACAAAAACGCACTCCAGATCTGTTCCGGATGCATTTCTGCATTTGCGTTTTTGACGCCTTCAGGTGCATGTTTGATGCATTTCCAGATGCTTTTTTCCTTTTTTTTTTTTTCCTGTTTTTTTTTTCACTGTTCTTGGGTCCGGTGCGTTTTTGATGCATTCCAGTCCATTTCGGTGCATTTTTGATGTGTTTTACCGCGTTCCAGTACAGTCAAGTGCATAAAAAATGTAGCATATTCTACTTTTTTTTCTGGAACTGGAACGCCCTGTACCATAAGGGGTTTTAATACTATATGAGTCGAAGGGACTAAATGTCCGTGGGTTAGGGGTGAAAGTCACTTGTCTTGCCTTTGGTGCTGACAACCCACGCTACGAAAATAATTTTACTGTTAGGGGTCCCCAGAACTTGGGACATTTTATCAAGGGGTCACGGCACTAGAAAGGTTGAGAACCACTGAACTAGAGGGATTTGTGTCTTTCAACTAGACTATTTAACTATGTAAGTGTCATTCTTATTCTCCAAATACTGTATAATCCATCCACATCCACATATCGATAGCCCTGTAATCTTGTAATTATGAAATTGTGTCTTACTGTGTTCTTTCCTCCTTGTAACATTCTCCACTAGTCACTGAACCTATACTTTTCCCCTTCCCTTCCATTTTTTTGGAATGAACAGTGCCCATTAGTTATGGTCATGTGCACTGCTCTATGCACACTACAAATTTCATAGCCCCCAGTCCATCTTAATAGAAGGGGGTTATATTCCTACATACAGTGGGACCATGTAGAATGAACATAGCCACCCTCTAACAGGAAGTCAGATCTCAGTTGCCCAAAAAAAAATGGAGATTCGGAGAAGGCTGAGAGCAATAGAAAGTACATTTTTGAGTTAAGAATACATACTTGAATAGATAATTTTTTTTAGCCAGAGTTTAGTGTCACTTTAACTAATTTATAATTAAACCACATTGTCCGATCAGCTTATTATATGGATCAAATGAGCAGGAATCAAACCAAGCTGTATAAAATTTGTAGAGTCAAGCATCAATAAACTCAATAGGTTATTTATTCAGTGTCCCTCCTTTTTTTATATTTAGGAGTATATTTTTTTTTTACTGGAATAAAAGAGACAATCAAATTGTATGGCAATGTAATTCAAATGCATTCAGATCTATTCAAATATATGAGCAATGTATTTGCATATGTAAAAATATCAGAATACATTTGAATGTGCCTTAGTACTTTTTTATCAATAAAATATCTTAATAACAAAATAAGCTACAAACAGCGGTAGCATAATGGCAGAACAGAATATATGAGATGGTGTTGGAGTTGGAGTATGTTCAGAGTTTCTAGTTTAAAGGAACATTACAGTCCAACAGAAAATGAATGTAGCGCTGAACTGATCCTTTGTCACATTTGCAAGCTTATTTAAAGGAATATTCTCTATTGTGTTTTTTTTTTTGTTTTTGTTGTTGTTAATAATGTAGCTTTTGTTAGCACACCAGGATTGTCCAGTAAACATGTGAAAAGATGCTTTGAGCTCCACTTTCTGGCTGACTGTAAGAATACAAACTGTTCACATGCAATATCCCATATTAAACTGTATGTTACACCAAAAATACATTTCATATGTCTGCGTTTTTTACGTTTTGTTGTGTTTTGTTTTTTTTTGTTTTTTTTAATAGTCTTTTTTTTGTGAGGTCCTTATTTTTTCTTAAATACCTGCCAGATCCTACTATTTGCTTTGCTGCTGTGCTATTCTGACCTTGCCAAGCATATGGAAACACATCTGTGCTGGCGTAGTCATATCTGTTGCTCCAAGTTGGACATATAGGTCACTGCACCAGTTCATGGCATGTCTGTATCTCTGTAGTTTGTCTGCCATTCCCTCTGCCCAGCCCTGCTATATTGGTTAAAAGTGGCTTCCAACAGAACCCTCACTGACAATGCTGAAAGCACACAAAGATGGGGAACATACAGTACCTCCCGCTGTGTGTGACATCACTCTGCCTGACTACTAGCTGGTTACTCTGCCCATCCTCTAACAGAGACACATCCCCACTTTGGAGAGAGGAACGTAAAGAGAGGCTGCGAACATATGACCGCAAATATAAGATTTGTATTTAAAGAATACATTATTATTAGCTTTATTAGTGCACAATTACTTTAACCACTTTACCTTCGAATAAAATAACTTCTCTTATTGGTTCAAGTAAAATATTTCAGAACCTATTTATACTGAGTTGTTTGATTATTACCACACAGTGCTACAAGGATGTCTGAACCCAGAGTGGCAGGTGGGTTGGAAGGTTCACATGGTCATGGCTGTGCAGATGAGCAGGTAATTCTTAGCAGTCCTCTAGGGGGCCGTGTTACACAAGCAAAATCCAGTGTCTCAGGTCCTGATTGGATGGATTGATAGCAGCACAGCCATTGGCTCCTGCTGCTGTCAATCAAATCCAATGACGCGGGTGTCGGGGGTGCGGCTGAGTCCTGCTTTCTGTGTGAATAGATGCAGAAGCAGGACACGGGAGCGCGCCCGCATGGGTGTCCACGAAGGAGAGCGTTTCTCTGACTGGGTATTTGAGAAGAGGAGGAGCCAGGAGCGCCGCTGATGGACCCTAGAAGAGGAGGATCAGTGCCACTCTGTGCAAATCCAACTGCACAGCAGAGGTAAATATGAAAAAAAAATCTTTAAAACCCTTGAACCTTCAACCCCTTTAAAGCACTGGACTTTTTTTTTTTTTTCCTTACCTGCAAGGTAAAAGCATAATGTGCTAGAATGCATCGTATACTAGCACATTATGTGAAACTTACCTGAAAAATAAGCATTCCATCCATGTCATCTCTGGAGGCCGCTTCCAGCTTCAACCGTCTTGCTTCTGGGTTTGCAGACTCCAGCTCTGTGACTAGCCGGAGCTGCGATGACATCACTCCTATGCATGCACACAGAAGCCGCCATTCACAGGAACAGGGCTCTGAAGGAACACTCCTTCAGAGCGCACGCGCCAGTGATGTCACTGGCTGCATGTATAGTAAATACCTCCCAAATGGTGCACGTTTAGGAGATATTTACACTACTTATAAGTCTTATATTATATATCCGCATAGGTTTACCTATAGGTAAAATTTAATGTTGGAAGTTTACTCCCACTTTACGCTGTGGAAAATTTTACCCCCTTCATGGCCAGGGTATTTTTTGTTATTCGGCACTGCGCTATATTAACTGACAATTGCGTGGTCATGCAACACTGTACCCAAATGAAATTTATATTTTTTTTTTTCACACAAATAGAACTTCCTTTTGGTAGAACCACTGGGTTTTTTATTTTTTATTATATAAACAAAAAAAGACTGAACGTTTAAAAAACAACTTTCTGCTATAAAACTTATCCAATAAATAAAAAAATAAAATATCAAATTTCTTAATGAATTTAGGACAACAGATATTCTGCTACATTTGTTTGGTAAAGAAAAAATCCCAATAAGTGATTGGTTTGCGTGAAAAGTGATAGCATCTACAAATTATGGTATACTATATATATATACTGGAATTTTATATATTTTTTTATACCAGTAGTGGCAATGATCAGCGACTTTTAGAAGGACTGTGATAGTGCGGTGGACAATCTGATACTAACTGACACTGACATTACCACTTTGTAAATATACTGTACGTGACCTGGCTCTTCCAGGTAGGAGGCACGCACTTGCGCTCTGTCAGCGCCCCCCCCACCATGATCTCACACAGCGGGAGCCCAGCAGCAGGTACCCCAAACTTGATGTCCACCAGCACCCATCGATCATCCAGCAGAGAGGCAGAATGGCGTTCTGCCTATGTAAACAAGACAGATCGCCGTTCTGACAGGAGGGAAGGCATGGATCCTGTGTCTCTGCAAAGCAGGGACTGGGATCCATGTCCTTCCCTAGTAAAAGCATCTCCCACAGTTTAGTAAAACACTGGCTAGGAACACAGCTAACCCTTTGATCGCCCCTGATGTTAACCCCTTCCCAGACAGTGTCATTAGTACAGTGACAGTGCACAGTTTTTAGCACTGTATTAGTGCTAAATGTCAAAAGTGTTAGTTAATGTCAGAATGTGTGCTGCACAATCACAGTCCTGCTAAGTGACTAGTAAAAAAAAAATATCTTATAGTTTGTAGACGCTATAACTTTTGTGCAAACCAATCAATATACGCTTATTGGAATTTTATCAAAAATATGTAGCAGAATACAAATTAGCCTAAATTTATGAAGAAATTCGATTTTTTCCATTTTTTTTTCTTAGATAGGTTTTATAGCAGAAAGTAAAAAATATTGTTATCAAAATGGTCGGCCTTTTTTTGTTTATAGCGCAAAAAAAAAAAAAAAACGCAGAGGTGATGAGACACCTCAGCTCTATTTGTGGGAAAAAAAAGAACACACATTTTTTGGGGTACATCGCTGCATGACCGCGCAATTGTCAGTTAAAGTAGCGCAGTGGCGTATTGCAAAAAATGGGTCACGAAGGAGGGTAAATCTTCCAGAGGTCAAGTGGTTAATTGAACAAGCTGAAGTTAGAAGCTGATTGGCTACCATGATGCTGCGAGGGTGGAGGCGGGCAGGGGCACGGGCAGGGGCACAGGCACGCCATGGTGGACTTTCAGTCATCTTAGACAGGGGGTGGACACAAACACTGAATTATTCTTAGTTATTCTTACTTAACATGGTCATCTAATCAGCATATCAGCAGCCTCCCTCCAGAAAATGAAACAAAATTATTATTGGGTTGTCTATACAACAGATCACGGTAAAGTTTTCGCTTCCAATAACTATTATGCTACGTCATTGTTAACCTGAAATTTGTGTCCTTGATGCATTTCCATGTTCCGAATCTTTTAAATAAATAGAAAATATTTGTAGCATTACCCCAGAATAAAATTTTACATCTCATACCGCGCTTTTCACGGCGAGAATAAGAATCAAAACACAATGCAACACAAATCCCTTAATGTGCATCTGAAGAGACACGGCAACATGAAATATTCTGTCTGCCTCTCTCTTTTCTTTTTTTTTTTTTTAAACCGAAATTTTTGCACATCAAAACATTCTTTTAAATGTGCCTTCATTTGCAGATTTCAGCAGGGTTGTAAAAGCACACCTGTTGTGCTGTCTGCCTTTGCCTTTTTCTGATCATAGGCTTCTGACAAAGAGGGAGGGAAGGGAGATGCTATCTGGGACTCTTCACTGGACAATGCATTTTCTTTACCATTTGAATGTATTTGTGGAATGCCTGACTGATTCATTACAGCAGATTCTCAAGTATGACAATGGGCCATAGAAATGACTGATGCTATCTTTTTCCTGATTTCATTTCCCTGATCCTCTTCATCCCCTGCCCTGTGTACCTCGATTAATTAGAAACCAGGGATTTTCACTCATCAGCTGATGGGTTTCATGCTCAACTCTGTCACAAATCTTCTGCTTGCACTATCTCTCTTACAGCTGCTGTCTGCTTAAAAAAAAACTTGCCTCTTTTTTTTCCTCTCCTGTAGACGCCGCTTTGTGACTTCAGGTTTAGGCCTTTTTAAGATTCAGACGTAGTTTTTTTTTTTTTTCTAAAGAGATTAGAAATTAAAGCAAAGAAGATTCAAAATCTCTGATTAAGTTAATCCCTATCCAAAAGATACTTGTCCAGAAATGAACTTTTGAAGAGATAATGATGTAAATGTCTCCTAGCTTTCAGCTTTCTACTTCCCCGTTTTTTCTCCGGCGTATAATAACTGAAGTGGCGAGCGTGTGGAGAGAATCAGATGTTTGAAGGTGTGTTTCTGAGCGCCAACGTGTCTGTTGTAATCGTTTTGTAGTTCACTAATGTCTGTGTGTGCACTCCATGCTCAACTAAACCTATAAAGAAGCTAAGAGAAGGAGATGCAACTGTATTTAGGTCACAAATGTCCACAAAATGTATAGAAAATGTGATGGATATAATGACTCTCCAGGTGTCTTTTATTGGTGTAGATCAGAGGTGTCAAATTAATTTCATTGTGGGCCACATCAGCATTATGGTTTACCCCCCTTACCATGTGCTGCTCTTGGGAAGAAGTTTTCAGGGCTTTATGGTCGCCCTCAAAGGGCCGGTTGAATCTGTAAGACTAGATGGCCAGAGCACCCCACCCTTCCTTACATCAGATGTCAAGAGCCCCCCCTTCATCAAAAGTTAAAGAGTCCCCACCCTCCCTTACATCACAGTTTACCCCCCTTACTATGTGCTGCTCCTGGGAAGAAGTTTCAGAGCTTTATGATTGCCCTCAAAGGGCCTGTTGAATCTGTAAAACTAGATGGCCAGAGCACCCCACCCTCCCTGATGTAGCACCCTGGAGTTTAGGCAGGGCTGCTCCTCACAAATTTACTTGCCAGGAGTAGATATCCTGGTTGACTGTTAGAGATCTATTGATTCCTCCCTAAGTTTGGCCTGGTTGCACTTGTCTCTACTACCACTAGGTGGCCGGGTACTTGGTGGTGCTAGATATGAGAAGGGCAACGCAAGGTCACATTATGGGTATGTGGGTATCTCAGCCAATGGGCAAGGGTTTCTTTGAATCCAATGGCCTGCAGGAAGCACCTATATATTTGGGTGGAGTCAGGTGATCTAGGTTCTGTGCCACCTGGACGGCTGTCTGGGGGGACATGTGTCGTGTTGCCCCGGGCTGCTAGGCCAGAGATTGGGCCTATCCCAGGGGCATCTGGCTGCTAGGCTGTGTGAGGGCCTATCCAGAAGCAAGGGAGCAGCGCAGGGTTGGGATTGCGACTTGCAGTTCAACAAGAAGTGATGGTTCTGCCGGCCGGAAAACCTGTCAGTAGTCAGAGGTAGAGGGGAAGCTGTCGCCACTAAGGGACCATCCACCTTATTACCAGGGACCACAGTGAGTAACTGAAGCAAGTACCGGAGCAGTATTCTCACCGAACGGGCACAGCGGAGAACCGGGAAACTGCAGGCAGTGATTAAGTCAGGGATTGTAGACCAGCCTTGTGTGCCAAGCCAGGAATCGAGCAGGCCAGTGGGGTGAAGCTTAAAAAGTATCCGTGAGTGCGAAGCTAGGGACCCAAGACTCCTACATTTGTTGATGGCTAGCATGGTACAACACTCTGCTGCTGTGTTTTTGTCACGTACCTGGTGGGATGAGCCTGGTTTGCAGAGTCAGGCTTCTCTTACTTCTCTGACTCGGGCCCCTGGTAGAGCAAACAGGAGGCGCAAGAGTGCAGAGTCGCATGAGGGACGGTAGTCGTGCTAGCTGCTGGGCTTCCAGTTAAGTGGTGTGCCAGATGACAGCGGTTGCCGGTATGCTGTAGATGCAGGTCAGCTGTAGCAGAACTTCACAGACTGGAAGGCAGGGCTGGAGCAGGGTCAGACAAGCCGGGCCATACACAGGACGGTCACGGTCAGATGAGGTACAGAAGTAGAAGCTGGGGAGTAGTCAAAGTTCAGACCGGGGTCGAAGCAGGAGGAGAGCAGGTATAGTCAGAGCAAGCCGGGTAGGTAACTGGAATCAGATGCAGGTTAACAGGAAACAGGACACTCACGGGAACACTGTAGACAAGACAGCACTGGGTCTGTGTACTAATCTGGTTTAAATAGTCCATTCATCTATCACAGGATGCGCCTTACGCGCTGATGCGCCGTGCGTGCTGATGCGCCATGCATGCTGTGTGCGCTGATGTGCCACGCACGCTGGTGTGCGCTTATGCGCGAATGCCCATAACTGTTCCCATCTTGCACGCAGTTTTCTTAACACAAGTTCGGGGAACGGGAGTCAGTCTGCGGGGAACGTTTCTTCCTCTAGCAAGCCTTTCCTGACAGTTTTTCTAAGTAGAGCTATGGTCTCATATTTTTCTCTTATTCCCTCTGCAAAGTCCCTCAAATACCTGTTTCTTCTGCCAGTGTAGTCCACCTAATGCAGCTTCCATGATGGGGTGGGAACAATGCTTGCACTGCTCCTGATCCTGCATTAAGAGCAGAGTTGCCACTCTCATGTAAGTTGTGCCTGCTTGTTCTCCAGTGGGCTGAGAAGATGTTGAAGAGGAGTGACTATTAGACATGTGCACACTGAAATATTTTGTTTCGGAATTTCGTATTCGTCTGAAAAATACATTTATTTTGTTACTCCCGAAATCCGTTTTTATTTATTTTGTTTCGTTAAAAAATGCATTAGCCCGAAAATCTGAATTATTTAAGGTTGAATCTGTCAATTGAAGGCTTATGGTGTCTGTCGAATGTTCTAAGAAGGTTAGACGAAGCAGCTAAACTGTACGACGCCACAATCGTACATTTCCGTTCTAATGCTCCGCCCACGAGCTATAGAAGAATTCTAATGTTGTATGACTAGTAATAATTATATTTAATAATTATTATTACTAGTCAACCAACATTAGAATTCTTCTATAGCCTATGGGCGGAGCATTTGACCATAAATGTTCGCTCGCGGCAATCGTATGTTTTTAGCTGCTTCGTCGAATCTTCATATCTCTATAATGTTGAATCTTTTCTCTCTATGTCAAATCTTTTCTCTCTATGTCAAATCTTTTCTCTCTATGTTGAATCTTTTCTCTCTATGTCGAAAAATCTTGGACTAAAAGAGTTAGGTTAGGCACATTTAACCACAGGTTCGATAGACACAGATCGCTATTGTCACCATCATGTCGAATCTTCTATCTGTATTGAACTGTTGTCGCAACGAAAGGAAAATAAAGCATTTTTTGTGTCGGATCTTTCGGATTTCGGATTCTGCACATTCGTTATCGTTTGTTAAAATGAATGCGAAAACCCCTGAAATTCGGACAAAAATGCATTCGGACGAAAACAAATGCACATCTCTAGATCATTATTGTCACTGTTGATTCATAAGTCTGTAGCTTGTCAATATGGTTGAGCCTAACACACCTGAGTTCAGGTTGAAACAGGGTTTTGTTTGGTTCGGTGAACATGACTAAAGTTTGGGTACTGTTTAGCTTAGCAAACATGACTAAAGTTCAGGTGCTGAATCCAAAGTCAATGGCATAATTTAAAAAAAAACAGTTCTGGCCATTTTCTAGTCTAATAGGCATGGGATCAGGGGCGCAGCTACAGGGGTAACATGGAGTCACAATTGTAAACCGGCCCCATACTACAGGGGGCCAGTGCGCTCCCCTGCAGGGTTGCCAACTTTCAGAGAGATTTGTTTAACTTATCCCACCCACTAGCGCCGTGGCTCTGCCACTGGCCTCTGTTACCCACCACTTCCCACCGCTGTCAACATTATTGGTTGCTAGGATCGCCTAACAAATAATCACATGCATGCACAGGTCCCCGGGAGAGGGGAAGGCTGTAACTTCCTCCTCCCTGCTCCGCCTCCTACTGTCTCGCCTCCCAGCTTCTTTGCGGAATCCCAGCTGACAATGTAACTCAGTAAGGTAAGAGGGAACCACTGGGAGTCAGGACTGATAAGGGGAAAGTAAGAGAGGGGCATAGCACTGACAGTGACAGTGTGTGCGCAGCACTGTGGCAGGGAGAGAAGGTTTCTTCTTGTGCAGGCATGCCTCATGCTCATGCTCCTACAGAGAAAACAGGGGAGGGGAGTGCTAACTGGGAGATGGTGCTGGTCATGTAAGGTAAAGGAGGTAAAATAAGCCTGTGCTGTAAGGAGGCTGAACTGACCCCCTTCTAGAAATACTCATTGTTTGGCACACAGATTTAAAGGGGAACTGTGCATTCTCTGGGGTAAAGGGGAAATCTGATGTGAGGGAGTCTCTGGTTACCACAGAGTCCATAGAGATCCCCCTTACATCAGAGTCCACAGAGATCCCCCTTTAAATTGTATACAAAGGGGTACTCTGACGTAAGGGAAATCTCTGCAGACTCTGATGTAAGTGAGTACTTTGGTGACCAGAGACCCCTTTACATCACACAGCGTTCCACAGCATTTTCCTTTACATCAGAGTTCCCCTTTACACCAGAGTCCACAGCCTTCTCCACATCACAGTTCCCAGCGTAAAGGGGAACTCTAGGGACTGTGATGTAAGAGAGGCTCTCTGAGAAGCCTTTTTTAAGGGAGGAATTCTGATATAAGATGTACACTGAGGAAGAAGGCGTGGCTGTGCCTTTGAAACACATTCTGATTGGCCAGAAAGCATGTGGGCGGTTCCCCAGTTTGACAGCCCTGGACCAGTCACACCCAGAGAGACACAGCCGGCATCTCCACAAGGCTTACAGAGGCTCCAGCTGCAGCTAACACAATGCGCTCTTAAATTCAATAAATAGAGACCTCCTGTGCTCCAGTGAAACTGCGCTGGGAAGCTCCCACCCGCTCTAGAACTCCGCAAGTGCTCCAACATTGTTTACGCAAGTTTTTAGTGTTGTTTTATACCTATATACTGAATAAATTCCTATGCTGTTTAAAGAACTTGCTTAGCGCTTCTCTCTCCTCCCTTTGCTTTACTGATGTAAAGGGACGCACAAGCGCAATCACTAACAATTTACTAACTGATAAATGACCCTAGCCTGTGTCTGTAGGTGGTCTGGTATTGGCCATCTCCTCTTCCATATTCAGGTGTCTCAAATCTGACCCCATAATGACTTGAATTGAGAAATGCATGCCTGCTCAGTCTCCCTATAAATTGAAAGCAGTCTATGTGGTGGCGCAGACAGGGGCAAGGCGCAGACACTGCGGCTCTTTCCTGAGTGGCTCTGTCACGAGTGATGCGCAGTTTCACCGCCGCAGTTTAACGAAAGCAGGATAACTAAAGCTGGATGAAGATACAACAAGAACTCTCTCCACTCTGAGACTACAAGCAAGCCAGCATTTGACATTTTATATGAAGTCAGATTCCCACTCTCTATCCAATATAATGCTCCTTCTCTTCCTTCTCACATCTGTGTCTTCTATCCTCAAATTATCTTCACTCTACCCCTCCTCTCTACCCTGCAGCATGCACATATCACCCTCACTCCTACCCTCTCCCTACTACTGCACCCATCATCTCCTGCATTTGCTGCACCCACATGCTGACATAAACACCAGGGCCATTAGACACGTGCGCTTATGCACATCCCACTCCCACCGTGCCTTCATCATCCTCCTCCTTCTCCTAGTCTCAGGTGACATTTCTCCTAATCCAGGTCCGCCATTTTCCAACTGCAAGCCACATATCCAATACCCCTCCTCTGGCAACCACCACAATCCACTCAGTTTAATTTCTATCCCCCTGCTTCCTCAAAGCAGCCCACCATTCTCATGCGCCCTTTGGAACGCCCGTTCCATCTGTAACAAGCTAACATTCGGTACATGACCTCTTCATCTCTCATGGCTTTAACATACTTGCCATAACCGAAACCTGGCTTCAAAATTTGGACTCCGCTTCTCCTGCTGCCCTATCCCATGGAGGCCTCCATTGGACTTACTCCCCCAGACCTAACGAACAGAAAGGAGGTGGAGTTGGATTTCTTCTATCCCCACAAAGCACCTTCCAAGTCCTTCCTATCCCTCCCTCTCTATCCCTCTCTTCTTTCAAGATGCACTGTATCCGTCTGTTTTCTCCTATTTCTCTGAGGATTTCAGCAATTTATCGGCCTCCTGGACCAGTATCGCTCTTTCTTGATGACTTCGCTGCCTGGCTACCCTACTTTCTCTCCCCTGAAATACCCACTAGGGATGAGCTTCGAGTTCGAGTCGAACTCATGTTCGACTCGAACATTGCCTGTTCGCCCGTTCGCCGAACAGCGAACAAATTGGGGTGTTCGCGGCAAATTCGAAAAATCTATGGGAGAAATCTAAAGTGCTAATTATAAAGGCTTATATGCAAGTTATTGTCCTAAAAAGTGTTTGGGGACCCGGGTCCTGCCCCAGGGGACATGTATCAATGCAAAAAGAAGTTTTAAAAACGGCCGTTTTTTCGGGAGCAGTGATTTTAATAATGCTTAAAATGAAAAAATAAAAGTGAAATATTCCTTTAAATTTCGTACCTGGGGGGTGTGTATGATATGCATGTAAAGTGGCGCATGTTTCCCGTGCTTAGAACTGTCCCTGCAAAAAGTGTCATTTTTGAAAGAAAAAAATGCATTTAAAACTCACTCGCGGCTATTAATGAATTGTCGGCTCCCGGCAATACATACAAAAGTCATTGATAAAAAAAAAAAAAAAAGCGTGGGGGTTCCCCAGAATTCAATTACCAGGCCCTTCAGGTCTGGAATGGATATTAAGGGGAACCCCGCCGCAAATAAAAAAAAAATTGACGTGGGGTTCCCCCAAATATCCATTCCAGGCCCTTCAGATCTGGCATGGATTTTAAGGGGAACTCCACCCCAAATTAAAAAAAAATGGCGTGGAGTCCCCCTAAAAATCCATACCAGACCCCTTATCCGAGCACGCAACCTGGCCGGCCGCAGGGGAAAAGGGGGGGACGAGAGAGCGGCCCCCCCTCCCTCCTGAACCGTACCAAGCCACATGCCCTCAACATGGGGAGGATGTCCCCATGTTGATGGGGACAAGGGCCTCATCCCCACAACCCTTGCCCGGTGGTTGTGGGGGTCTGCGGGCGGGGGGCTTATCGGAATCTGGAAGACCCCTTTAACAAAGAGGACCCCCAGATCCCGGCCCCCCCTATGTGAATTGGTAAGGGGTACATTGTACCCCTACCATTTCACGAAGAAAGCGTAAAAAAATGTTTAAAAAAACACACAAACACCTTGAAAAAGTCCTTTATTTAAAAAAACAAAAACAAACCATTCCAGCGCTGAAATCCAGTGTCCCGCGGCGATCCCGATGTCCAGCGCTGTCCGTCATTGGTTGTGCCTGAGCGGACCTGATGGGGAACTCCCTCTCAGTATTTTAAATGTATAGACCCGCCCCTTCTAAAGTTCCCCATCAGGTCCGCTCAGCGGACCAGATGCGGAACATGAGAAGGGGCGGGTCTATACATGTATTACCAAAGTGAGAGAAGTTCCCCATCAGGTCCGCCCCCTCGGTATGTCAGACCCGCCTACGTCATTGGCTTGAGCGGGGAACTTCCTTCACTATGTAAATTTAAATTTACATAGTGAAGGAAGTTCCCCGCTCAAGCCAATGACGTAGGCGGGTCTGACATACCGAGGGGGCGGACCTGATGGGGAACTGCTCTCACTTTGGTAATACATGTATAGACCCGCCCCTTCTCATGTTCCGCATCTCGTCCGCTGAGCGGACCTGATGGGGAACATTAGAAGGGGCGGGTCTATACATTTAAAATACTGAGAGGGAGTTCCCCATCAGGTCCGCTCAGGCACAACCAATGAAGGACAGCGCTGGACATCGGGATCGCCGCGGGACACTGGATTTCACCGCTGGAATGTTTATTTATTTATTTTTTTAAATAAAGGACTTTTTCAAGGTGTTTGTGTGTTTTTTTAAACATTTTTTTTACGCTTTCTTCGTGAAATGGTAGGGGTACAATGTACCCCTTACCAATTCACATAGGGGGGGGGCGGGATCTGGGGGTCCCCTTTGTTAAAGGGGTCTTCCAGATTCCAATAAGCCCCCCGCCCGCAGACCCCCACAACCACCGGGCAAGGGTTGTGGGGATGAGGCCCTTGTCCCCATCAACATGGGGACATCCTCCCCATGTTGAGGGCATGTGGCTTGGTACGGTTCAGGAGGGAGGGGGGGCCGCTCTCTCGTCCCCCCCTTTTCCCCTGCGGCCGGCCAGGTTGCGTGCTCGGATAAGGGGTCTGGTATGGATTTTTAGGGGGACTCCACGCCATTTTTTTTTAAAACTTGGGGTGGAGTTCCCCTTAAAATCCATGCCAGATCTGAAGGGCCTGGTAATTGAATTCTGGGGAACCCCCACGCTTTTTTTTTTTTTTTTCTCAATGACTTTTGTATGTATTGCCGGGAGCCGACAATTCATTAATAGCCGCGAGTCAGTTTTAAATGCATTTTTTTTCTTTCAAAAATGAAATTTTTTGCAGGGACAGTTCTAAGCACGGGAAACATGCGGCACTTCACATGCATATCATACACACCCCCCAGGTACGAAATTTAAAGGAATATTTCACTTTTATTTTTCCATTTTAAGCATTATTAAAATCACTGCTCCCGAAAAAACGGCCGTTTTTAAAACTTCTTTTTGCATTGATACATGTCCCCTGGGGCAGGACCCAGGTCCCCAAACACTTTTTAGGACAATAACTTGCATATTAGCCTTTATAATTAACACTTTAGATTTCGAACGTTCGAGTCCATTGTATTTAATAGGGTTCTAAAGTTTACACGAACATTTTGTCTGTTCGCAGGTTCTGGTGCGAACCGAACAGGGGGGTGTTCGGCTCATCCCTGATACCCACTATCATTCTTGGTGACTTCAACATTCCTGTCAATGTTAACAGCCCAACTACAGCTAAACTTCTCAACTTAACTTCTTCTTTTGACCTTACCCAATGGACACATACTTCCACTCACTGCAATGGTAATACCCTTGACCTTGTATTCTCCCATCTCTGCAATCCTGGCAACCTCACCAACACCCCCTTTCCTCTCTCTGATCACAACCTCATCAGTTTTACTGTATCCTTGCCTCCAACCAACCATCCCTCCAGGCAGCAAACAATTACTTGTAGGAACCTTCGTACCTTTAACCCTTCTCTTCTCTATTCTGCTACTGACCACCTATACAACATAATCTCTCCCCTGTCCTGTCCTGACCTGGCCACCTCTGTCTACAACAGTTCACTCTCATCATCACCAGATACACTTGCTCCTCTAACCACACGCAGAATCAGGCCCCGAAATGTTACAACCCTGGCAAACTGACAACACTAGAAATCTCAAGAGACATTGCCGTGCTCTTGAACGACAGTGGCGTAAAACCAAATGCCTGCAGGACTTCACCCTGTATAAATCTGCCATTCTAAAACACAATTCCTGCCTCCATGCTGCCAAACAAGCCTACTTTGTCTCTCTTATTAATACCTTGTCATCCAGTCCCCGTCGGCTCTTCTCAACCTTTAACTCTCTGCTTCGTCCCCCACCCCATCTACCCACTAACTCACACTCACTGCCCAAGAGATTGCCAATCACTTCAAAGACAAGATTGATGCAATTCGTGAGGACACCTCCACGGTCCGTACATCACCACCCAACATAACTTGCCTAACGGCACTTTCAACACTCTCCTCTTTTGAATTGGCTACTATTGAAGAGGTTACAAAACTTTTCTCAGATGCCCACCTAACCAATTGTCCCTTGGACCCTGTTCCCTCGCAACTACTACAGTCACCCTCTTCTTCTATCCTATGCTCCCTCACTCACATCTTCAATCTCTCCCTCTCTAGTGGCACCTTCCCCTCCCCTCTAAAACATGCACAGATTACTCCCATACTTAAAAAGCCCTCATTGGATCCCACCAACCTGAACAACTTAAGGCCCATCTCATTGCTCCCATTCACCTCTAAACTTCTAGAACGCATCGTCTACAACCGTCTTGGCTCCTACCTCAGTGAAAATAACCTTCTTGACCCCCTACAGTCTGGCTTTCGCTCGCAGCACTCCACGGAAACTGCCTTACTAAAAATCACTAACGATTTACTAACTGCTAAAACCAACAGCCAGTACTCCATACTCCTTCTACTCGACCTCTCTGCAGCCTTTGATACCGTTGACCACCCGCTCCTTCTCAATAAACTCCATTCCCTTGGCCTCCAAGATTCTGCTCTATCCTGGTTCTCTGCCTATCTATCACAGTGCTCCTTCAGTGTTACCTACAACTCTGTCTCCTCCTCTCCATTGCCCCTTTCTGTGGGGGTCCCCCAAGGCTCTGTTCTTGGACCACTTCTCTTCTCTATCTACACCTCCTCCCTTGGTCACTTGATAACTGCCCACGGCTTTCAATACCACCTATACGCTGATGACACCCAAATCTATCTGTCTACTCCTCACCTCACTCCTTCAGTCTCCTCTCGCATTACTAACTTACTAACTGACATCTCAGCATGGATGTCACACCACTTCCTTAAACTAAATTTCTCTAAAACTGAGTTACTAATATTCCCCCCTGCCCGTGCCCCCCTCCATGACTTTTCCATCAAAATGCAACCATCAGTCCCTCCCCTCACACCAGGGTAATAGGTGTAATCCTAGACGCTGATTGTCATTTCAGCCTCAAGTCCAATCGTTGTCAAAAGTTTGTAGAATTCACCTTCGTAACATCTCTAAAATTCGCCCCCTTTTTAACAAATGAAACCACCAAACTCCTCATTCACTCCCTTGTTATCTCTCACCTTGACTATTGCAACTCCCTTCTTATTGGCCTGCCTCTCTATAGGCTATCCCCTCTTCAGTCTATCATGAATGCTGCTGCCAGACTTATCCACCTTACCAACCGCTCAGTGTCTGCCAAACCTCTCCTCCAATCCCTACACTGGCTCCCGGTCACCCAGGTCCCTGTCTCGGTCAGTTAGTAAATTCAAATTACTAACCACAACCTACAAAGCCATCCACAACTCTGCACTGAGCTACATCACCAATCTTGTCTCCAAACATATCCCAAACCGTCCTCTCCGCTCTTCTCAAGACCTCCTACTATCAAGCTCTCTCGTCTCCTTCTCCCATGCTCGTCTCCAGGATTTCTCCATTGCCTCTCCCATCCTCTGGAACGCATGATCCAGTGAAAATTTCATTTTAGGAAATTTTGTCCAAGCCTGTATTGTCAAGCTCTATCATATTATGTGTTAATTCTTTTATTTTTTGTAATAAAACAATTTTATCAGACTATACCCCTAAGTGGTTGTCAAAATCTATGCCTAAAAAGTCCCGCCCTTGAGGGGAAACTCTCCTATACATCCTCTGGAACTCACTACCTCAACCTGTCTGGCTATCCCCTACTCTTGCTACCTTCAGGCGATCCCTGAAAACTCACCTCTTCAGGGAAGCCTATCACGTCTCCAACTAATCCTTTACCACTTCCATCAGCTCATTCCCCACAGTTACAACCTTTTGTACCACCTGCCCCACCCTATTATATTGTAAGCTCTTCTGAGCAGGGCCCTCTTAATCCTCTTGTATTTTATTGTATTGTAACTGTATTGTCTCCCTTTTTTATTGTAAAGCGCTGCGTAAACTGTTGGCGCTATATAAATCCTGTATAATAATATCAATAATAAGGGGAATGCTTTGGGCTCTGATGTAACGGAGGACTCTGATATAAGGGGGGGGGGGGGGTCTGTACATTATGATGTAAGAGGAGTGCTGTGGACTCTGATTTAAGGGGGACTCTGTGGACTCTAGTGTAAAGGGGGATTCTGATGTAAAGGGGAACTCTGATGTAAGGGAGACACTGGGAATCCTGATTTAGGAGGGACCTCTGATATAAGATGCAACGCTGTGAATTCTGATGTAAAGAGGAACTCTGTGGACACTACAAATCTGGGCTTCATGGAAGAGTGGCAAGAGGAAAGCTATTGTTGAAAGAAAGCCATAAGAAGTCCTGTTTGCAGTTTGCGAGAAACCATGTGGGAGACACAGCAAACATGTGGAAGAAGATGCTCTGGTCAGATGAGACCAAAATTGAACTTTTTAGCCCAAAACAAAACGCTATGTGTGGCAGAAAACTAACACTGCACATAACCCTGAACACACCATCCCACTGTGAAACATGGTGGTGGCAGCATCATGTTGTGGGGATGCTTTTCTTCAGCAGGGACAGGGATGCTGGTCAGAGTTGATGGGAAGTTGGATGGAGCCAAATACAGGGCAATCTTGGAAGAAAACCTGTTAGAGTCTGCAAAAGACTTGAGACTTGGGCGGAGGTTCGCCTTCCAGCAGGACAACGATCCTAAACATACAGCCAGAGCTACAATGGAATGGTTTAGATCAGAGGAAATTCATGTGTTAGAATGGCCCAGTCAATGTCCAGACCTAAACCCAATTGAGAATCTGTGGCAAGACTTGAAGATTTCTATTCACAGACCCTCTCCATCCAACCTGACAGAGCTTGAGCTATTTTGCAAAGAAAAATTGGCAAAATCGTCACTCTCTAGATGTGCAAAGCTGGTAGAGACATCACCAAAAAGACTTGCAGCTGTAGTTGCAGCGAAAAGGTGGTTCTACAAAGTATTGACTCAGGGGGGCTAAATACAAATGCACACCACACTTTTCAGATATGTATTTGTAAAAAAAATTGAAAGCCATTTATCATTTTACTTCCACTTCACAATTATGTGTCACTTTGAGTTGGTCTACATAAAATCCCAATAAAATACATAAAAAATGTTGGTTGTGACATGATAAAATGTGGAACATTTCAAGGGGTATGAATACTTTTTCAAGGCACTGTAAGCAAAGAAGTGGTCTCATACCTGAAGAGACAAGGAATAGTACACCAGAAAACCACTCCATACACTCCTAAACAAAAAGGTGTAGCAGAAAGGAAAAATCGCACTCTTATGCCGCGTACACACGATTGGAATTCCGACAAAATGTTGGCTCAAACTTGTGTTGCATACACACGGTCACACAAATCCTGTCGGAAATTCCAACCGTCAAGAACGCGGTGACGTACAAGACGTACGACGAGCCGAGATCAATGAAGTTCAATAGGCAGTTTGGCTCTTCTGCTTGATTCTGAGCGTGCGTGGTTTTTTGCGCATCAGAATTGCATACAGACGATCGGAATTTCTTAAATCAAGTTCCCCACCAGATCCTGCTGAACTGCCTGAAGTCAGAAGATCCACTCGGACTACAAAGGGGATACCACCCCGCAAGCTGTTATACACTGTCAAAAACACACAACATACTTGAACCAACATCCTGGGAAGACATAGAAAAACTGCCAAAACATGAAGCCAATAAATGGAGAAAGGCAGCAGAAGAAGAAGTCACTTAAAGAAAATAAAACCTGGACACTCACAGAGCTCCCTCCTCACCACAAAACTATAGGAAGTAAGTGGACTTTCAAAGTAAAGTCAGACGCAGAAGGGAATATTCACAAATACAAAGCCATAAAGTTGCCAAGGGTTACTCCCAGAAATTAGGTGAAGATTACGTTTAAACATTCGCTCCCATCGTAAAACATTCCACCATTAGAACACTTCTTAGGCTTGCAGCCAGCAAAGAGGTGCAAGTCAAACACCTAGACATTAAAACTGCTTTCCTATATGGAAACATTAAGGAAGATCTCTACATGGAACAACCATCAGGGTTTGAGCAAGGAGGTTACGTAACCTTGTGTGTAAACTTCAGAAGAGCATTTACGGTCTTAAGCAATCTACAAGGATGTGGAATGAAAAAGTGAATGAAGTACTTACTAGAGAGGGATTCTCAAGAGGTAAAGCAGACCCCTGTCTCTACTCCTGGAATCAAGATGACAGATGGATATACATCCTTATCTATGTTGATGACATTATAACCTATTTTGAACAAGAAGGGGATTACAATCAGATAGTTCACAAGCTGAAAGACAATTTTGAAATCAAAGAGCTAGGGAACATTAGCTACTATCTGGGAATCCAAATAGAGAGAGAAGAAAATGGAAGTTATCTTCTCAACCAATCTAAGAAAATCTCAGAAATCTTGGAAAATTACATATGCAAGATGCAAAGAAAGTGAAAACTCCTATGAAACCAGGCTATCAAAAGAGCAAAGAAGCAGAAAACTTGCTACCCAACAATGACATGTATCGCAGAGCAATCGGTAAGCTGCTATATGTTGCCACTGTGACGAGACCAGACATAGCCGCAGCAGTGGGCATACTATACAGGAAAGTCTCAGTTTCCTGTCAGCGTGATTGGAATACAATAAAAAGAGTAATGCAGTACCTCAAAGGAACAATTCAGATGAAGTTACGGTTACCAGCAACATCGAATACAAAACTGGTCGGATATGTAGATGCTGATTGGAGCGGGGACTGCACAGACCACAAATCCACAAGTGGATTCATCTTCCATAATGGGGAGGGAGCCATAAGTTGGTCTAGTTAAAAGCAAGCAACTGACGCTCTATCTTCAACTGAAGCAGAGTACATTGCAGCAGCACACGCATGTCAAAAAGCTAAATGGATTCGTCAACTATTTGTGGACATTGAGATAGACATGTCAAAACCAGTTCCCATTTTTGAAGACAACCAAAGATGTATAAAGCTTACACAATCAGAAAGGGCCAATCCTAGAACCAAACACATCAATGTCAAGTATCACCTACTGAGGGAAAATCAAGAGCAAGGTGTTATTGACATTCAATACTGCCCATTATAGGAGATGACTGCTGATGCACTCACCAAGCCTTTATTGAAGGAATGTCATAATTATATCCAAGGGAAGCTGAATGTAATTTGAAAAAGCACATGCTGTTGAGAAGGGGTGTTGCAAGAACAACAGCATAGTAGCTTTATATATTGTTAATAGGGATGAGCTTCGAGTTCGAGTCGAACTCATGTTCGACTCGAACATTGCCTGTTCGCCCGTTCGCCGAACAGCGAACAAATTGGGGTGTTCGCGGCAAATTCGAAAAATCTATGGGAGAAATCTAAAGTGCTAATTATAAAGGCTTATATGCAAGTTATTGTCCTAAAAAGTGTTTGGGGACCCGGGTCCTGCCCCAGGGGACATGTATCAATGCAAAAATAAGTTTTAAAAACGGCCGTTTTTTCGGGAGCAGTGATTTTAATAATGCTTAAAATGAAAAAATAAAAGTGAAATATTCCTTTAAATTTCGTACCTGGGGGGTGTGTATGATATGCATGTAAAGTGGCGCATGTTTCCCGTGCTTAGAACTGTCCCTGCAAAAAGTGTCATTTTTGAAAGAAAAAAATGCATTTAAAACTGACTCGCGGCTATTAATGAATTGTCGGCTCCCGGCAATACATACAAAAGTCATTGATAAAAAAAAAAAAAAAAGCGTGGGGGTTCCCCAGAATTCAATTACCAGGCCCTTCAGGTCTGGAATGGATATTAAGGGGAACCCCGCCGCAAATAAAAAAAAAATTGACGTGGGGTTCCCCCAAATATCCATTCCAGGCCCTTCAGATCTGGCATGGATTTTAAGGGGAACTCCACCCCAAATTAAAAAAAAAATGGCGTGGAGTCCCCGTAAAAATCCATACCAGACCCCTTATCCGAGCATGCAACCTGGCCGGCCGCAGGGGAAAAGGGGGGGACGAGAGAGCGGCCCCCCCTCCCTCCTGAACCGTACCAAGCCACATGCCCTCAACATGGGGAGGATGTCCCCATGTTGATGGGGACAAGGGCCTCATCCCCACAACCCTTGCCCGGTGGTTGTGGGGGTCTGCGGGCGGGGGGCTTATCGGAATCTGGAAGACCCCTTTAACAAAGAGGACCCCCAGATCCCGCCCCCCCCCCTATGTGAATTGGTAAGTGGTACATTGTACCCCTACCATTTCATGAAGAAAGCGTAAAAAAATGTTTAAAAAAACACACAAACACCTTGAAAAAGTCCTTTATTTAAAAAAAAAAAAAAAAAACATTCCAGCGGTGAAATCCAGTGTCCCGCGGCGATCCCGATGTCCAGCGCTGTCCGTCATTGGTTGTGCCTGAGCGGACCTGATGGGGAACTCCCTCTCAGTATTTTAAATGTATAGACCCGCCCCTTCTAAAGTTCCCCATCAGGTCCGCTCAGCGGACCAGATGCGGAACATGAGAAGGGGCGGGTCTATACATGTATTACCAAAGTGAGAGCAGTTCCCCATCAGGTCCGCCTCCTCGGTATGTCAGACCCGCCTACGTCATTGGCTTGAGCGGGGAACTTCCTTCACTATGTAAATTTAAATTTACATAGTGAAGGAAGTTCCCCGCTCAAGCCAATGATGTAGGCGGGTCTGACATACCGAGGGGGCGGACCTGATGGGGAACTGCTCTCACTTTGGTAATACATGTATAGACCCGCCCCTTCTCATGTTCCGCATCTCGTCCGCTGAGCGGACCTGATGGGGAACTTTAGAAGGGGCGGGTCTATACATTTAAAATACTGAGAGGGAGTTCCCCATCAGGTCCGCTCAGGCACAACCAATGAAGGACAGCGCTGGACATCGGGATCGCCGCGGGACACTGGATTTCACCGCTGGAATGTTTATTTATTTATTTTTTTAAATAAAGGACTTTTTCAAGGTGTTTGTGTGTTTTTTTAAACATTTTTTTTACGCTTTCTTCGTGAAATGGTAGGGGTACAATGTACCCGTTACCAATTCACATAGGGGGGGGCGGGATCTGGGGGTCCCCTTTGTTAAAGGGGTCTTCCAGATTCCGATAAGCCCCCCGCCCGCAGACCCCCACAACCACCGGGCAAGGGTTGTGGGGATGAGGCCCTTGTCCCCATCAACATGGGGACATCCTCCCCATGTTGAGGGCATGTGGCTTGGTACGGTTCAGGAGGGAGGGGGGGCCGCTCTCTCGTCCCCCCCTTTTCCCCTGCGGCCGGCCAGGTTGCGTGCTCGGATAAGGGGTCTGGTATGGATTTTTAGGGGGACTCCACGCCATTTTTTTTTTAAACTTGGGGTGGAGTTCCCCTTAAAATCCATGCCAGATCTGAAGGGCCTGGTAATTGAATTCTGGGGAACCCCCACGCTTTTTTTTTTTTTTTTTTCTCAATGACTTTTGTATGTATTGCCGGGAGCCGACAATTCATTAATAGCCGCGAGTCAGTTTTAAATGCATTTTTTTTCTTTCAAAAATGACATTTTTTGCAGGGACAGTTCTAAGCACGGGAAACATGCGCCACTTTACATGCATATCATACACACCCCCCAGGTACGAAATTTAAAGGAATATTTCACTTTTATTTTTTCATTTTAAGCATTATTAAAATCACTGCTCCCGAAAAAACGGCCGTTTTTAAAACTTCTTTTTGCATTGATACATGTCCCCTGGGGCAGGACCCAGGTCCCCAAACACTTTTTAGGACAATAACTTGCATATTAGCCTTTATAATTAACACTTTAGATTTCGAATGTTCGAGTCCATTGTATTTAATAGGGTTCTAAAGTTTACACGAACATTTTGTCTGTTCGCAGGTTCTGGTGCGAACCGAACAGGGGGGTGTTCGGCTCATCCCTGATTGTTAACTATATATATGCATTATACCTGTCTATACCAGCAGGTGGTGCTGCAGTATTAGATTGAGTATCTATGATATGACGTAATAGGGAAAAAACAGTTTTTCCTCTGTGTGTACTTGTTTGTGTTCAGTTCCTCTTTCATGTTTCTCATGCTGTAAGACATGTCCTGTGATCCTCCATAAAAGCAAAGCTATTGCTGCAAACAAGAATCTTCCAGCACATGATTTCAATACTCAGCTAGCACTCAGTACAGTAGATTGTTTTGTACAGTAGATCGTTCATAAACAAAATATTACTGGTTATTAATAGGGATGAGCCGAACACCCCCCCAGTTCGGTTCGCATCAGAACATGCGAACAGGCAATAAATTCATTCGAACATCCGAACACATTTAAAGTCTATGGGACATGAACAGGAAAAATCTAAAGTGCTAATTTTAAAGGCTTATATGCAAGTTATTTTTATAAAAAGGTGTTTGGGGACCCGGGTCCTGTCCCAGGGGACATGTATCAATGTCAAATCAAGTTTTAAAAACGACAGTTTTTTCGGGAGCAGTGATTTTAATAATGCTTAAAGTGAAACAATAGAAGTTAAATATTCCTTTAAAATTCGTACCTGGGGGGTGTGTATAGTATGCCTATAAAGTAGCGCTTGTTTCCCGTGCTTAGAACTGTCCCTGCACAAAATGCAATTTCTTATGGAAAAAAAGTCATTTAAAACTACCCGCGGCTGTAATGAATTGTCGGCTCCCGGCAATACAGAGAAAAGTCATTGAAAGTCATTGATAAAAAAAAAAAATGCATGGGGGTCCTCTCAAATTCAATTACCAGACCCTTCAGGTCTGGTATGGATTTTAATGTGAACTCCGCGCCAAATTAAAGAAAATTGGCGTGGAGATCCCCCAAAAATCCATACCAGACCCTTTATCCGAGCACGCAACCTGGCAGGCCGCAGGAAAAGAGGGGGGGACAAGAGAGCGCCCCCCTCCTGAACTGTACCAGGCCACATGCCCTCAACATGGGGAGTATGCTTTGGGGTCTGGACATACCTGGACAGGACAGCAGCAGTTCATCCATGTGGGGGCCAGCGGCTACACAGCACCTTACAAGCACTCTGCGCTCCAGAGCCCAGGCAAAGCTCCACTCCCAAGCCCAAGGTGGGAGTGGCACTGCAAGTCAATTGGAATACATAGTGTGCAGTGGGCAGGACTACATGCACTGCCAGCTCCCACTGTGCTGCCTGGTAATAGATCTGTCAGCCTTCAGCCCGAGCCCGATAGACTGGCCCGGCGGTATACCACAACATGCGTGCGGGTATGCCTAATGATCTATTACACTTGCTGCAGCAGCATTATTACACTCTGTGTGCCACTGACTGCAGTTCTGCCTGTTACTGGTGCCATGTGTGGCTGCAGAGCAGGGACACAATGCATTTCATTTTGGCCCTGGGGGAGTCTGAACACCCCTGACCCCCCCCCCTTATCTACGCCCCTGCAAATAGACTAAATGTTTTTGTCTTCACAGGTTTCCTTTGAATTAGGATTAGAGGTGAACTTTTAATGAAAAGATAAATCAACAGACAACTAAACTTAAAGTATAACTAAAGGCAAAACATTTATTTTTATTTTTGGATAGAGTGGAGAGAGATTAGAACAATTGTCAGTTTTTATTGCCATCTGTGTCTCCATTAAGGATATTCATCCTCTCTATTTGCCCTGGTTACCATTATCACTGAAAGTAAAAGTAAAATAAAATCACAAATTTTGGGTTGTCCCCAGAAAGGTAATAGAGGGGAAATCTTCCAATGGGGGCACTTGTTCTGATGACTTGGGGGTCACCAAGAAGTTCTCTTGAATTTGCAGGGATTTCCTCTCATTTCCTGTTTGGCTATGGGTCACTGATCAGCCCCCCAGCCCCCGTTTTACTCACCTGAGCCCGTTCGTTCCCTCAGCAGAGACGCACTCTACCTCTCGTCAGTGTTCTTGGCTCTTGATTGGATAGATTGATAGCAGCGCAGCCATTGGCCCCTGCTGCTCTTAGTCAAATCCTATGGCAACAGAGCTGGTGGAAGTGCTGATCCTCGCAGCTTCCTATAATGGCACGTTGAGAAGTGCCAACTGACCAGAGAAGAGGAAATACCATTGCACAGAGCAGGTAAGTAATAACATGTTTGTTAATTTAAAATATTTTTTTTTTTACTTTACAAATGCTTTTAGGCTGGGTTCACACTGGTACGACAAACGCTCCGACATTGGGAGCTCATGTCGTATGACGTGTGAAAATCAATGTTTTCCTTTAAGAGCCGTCCTAACTGGTCTGACACAAGTCGGTCCGACTTTGAAAATGTTCCCTGCACTACTTTGGTCCGACTTTGATCCTACTTCAGCCCATTGACTATCATTGAAGTCGGATCAAAGTAGGATACTTGTCCTAACCATCCGACTTGTAACATCCGACATGGGGATTACAGCAGCAGTAAAAGGAATTTATATCACACTGGGATTGTTTTGATTAGTCAAAGGACAAGTCATACTATCACAAAGTCGGATCAAAGTAGTATCCTGTTCATTCAAGTCGGATGGATGTCTGACCAATGTAGGACCGATGTAGGACTGATGTCGCAGAGCAAAGTAGGATGAAAGTCATATGACTGTCATGTAGTATCAGTGTGAACCCAGCCTCATGGTTCATTCACAGTTGTTTGACATTGGTGTTTTTTTTTTGTGCAGAAAATGGCACTCCCCGCAAGCACACACACAGTTTCTCCCACTGAAACACAGGCGGCAACTGTGTGGAATTTCTATGCACCGCAGCTGATCTGTAGTGCATAAAAATGAATTAAATGTCACCCAGTGACATTTCAAAAATCTACAAACAAAGGTAAAACAACACTATGGGGTTTATTTTCTAAAGGCAAATCCTCTTTGCACTACAAGTGCACTGCAAGTGCACTTGGAAGTGCAGTCGCCGTAGATCTGAGGGGGGCATGCAAGGAAAATAAAAAACGTAATTTTTGCTTGTACATGATTGGATGATAAAATCAGCAGAGTCCCCTAATTTCAGATGTTCCCCTCAGATCTAAAATGCCTGCACTTCCAGTGCACTTGTAGTGCAAAGGGGATTTGCCTTTAGTAAATCAACCCCCTTGTGTTGTAAAAGTGCAATGTACTGGCCCCAGAGGCCTACCTAGCACAAACACTAGCCCAGACAGGAAAATGTACTGTTTTCTTGTGCAGTTAGTGTGAACTAGCCCTAAATTAGATTCACAGGACCCAACCTACATGCTATAGCTTAGCATTCATCTGTGCAGCTTGCCTCCCTTCCTCTATTTCCTAGTAGCCTAATTTTCTAATCAGTTCTGAATGTTAGCCTGAAAGAATGCAACATTCTTTGGTTCAGAGATGGCCCTTTCTATGAGCCCACCAGAGTCCCGGTCATACTCCAAAAGAAATAAGAGGTGTTGCAAAAGCGCTAGACTAATAGAAGTGAAAATTGGTTCTGATGGATCTACCATAAAAAAAATGTTCCTTCAAAGAAGCCAGTCTGTGATTGAAGTATTATGGGTGGACCCAGTTCTGGTCCTAGGCTGCTACTTCTCGGATAGCAACAAAGGAAGCACCAGCAAGACGGTAAATTCTTACACACAGGAATCGTAGGGACACAGAAATTGTAGAAAAGTTTTGAACAGTCTAGACCTCTAAAAGCAGTCCAGCTTAGTGGGTAGACAATAGTGACTAAGAGATCAATCAATGTAGATACTGCATAGAGTATGTAAAATAATTAAGCCTGGATGAAGATTTGAAAATGAAGAAAGGCCAACAAATTTTGAAGATGCCATGACCAAGGGGAGGGCACTGAAGATCAGCCTGGCGCTCCTTACCAGGACAGATGATCACTGCTAAAGGAAAAAAAGTGCTATCTGAGGGATCTACGGGTCTCAATCAGCACCTAATCTTTGACTTCAGGAAAGTAAACATGAATAAACAGACATCCAGGGAATTTACCAACCAGTCAACAGCCTCATCCTTGACTTCAGGGAGATGGGGGTCAAAGGTGAGAAAGGATGTAACCTGATAGCCAGCTTGACTCTTATATATGAGAGCCTTCACAGCATAAAAATGTAAATGGATAAATGGAAAGGACACTAAAGCTGGCCATGCACTAGTAGTCTAGTGCTCTTTCGAATTTTCCCATCACTACAGTCAAATATTAATGCTAATTTGACCCCACCAATGATGACAAACTTGACTGAAGTTTTTGAAAACAAAAATGTTCTAACAAAAACCTTTTAAGGAGAGGGTGAGATGATCAACATTTGTATAAAAGGGCAGACAGGAATGAGGATATATCATAATACAAACTGCCATACAAGTACATTAAAACTGGAGAGATGAGTCCTTTCAAACACCCATTGGTGTTTTAGGGGTGTGGTAACCAGTTAAAATTTGATTATTCTAGGAATTACCCAACCTACCCCATGCAAGTGCAAAAGCCTCCCCTGAAGAGCCATGGGTAAAAATCCTAATACTAACACTAGACACATTCACGCTGAAAGACGGCGTGATCATTAATGACACAACCAACACTGTTCAATGTAGGAAGTAGGTTACCTAGCAGAGGTTTTTCTCAAACCTTCCTCTTAAAAATAAAGATATTGCAGCTCCCAGAAGAAGTCCAGTGGAGGTCAGATTAAAAGACTAACCAACAAAGTGACACCCCCCCCCCCAAAAAAAAAAAAAAAACACTGGAATTGTCTGTTCCAGAAAACAAGAGTCAAGGAATAAGCAAGAGAATATTTCCATTAGGGAATGGGGGAGGACCATGCCCACCCTGGCTAGAGTGCGACAAATAACATCCAAAACTTTATGATCTAAACTCTAAAGAGATCAATTTGGTACCTTGTCCAAATACAGACTCCCCTCCTCAGAGAGAGAAAATTAAAAGGTGCTGAGAGACTGTACAAAAAAGAGGGAACTACACTGAAAGGGAATATTCCAACAATCCCACAAGCCCGAAGGGGTGAACAGAAAAAAACTTGCTACTACCACAAAAGGGTGAAAAGTCCACAGGGAGTTGACTTTTTAGGCAAGCCTTTGTGTCAAATTTGATCTAAAAGTACTTGCGTTAAGTAGTTGTTAATTCGTATCTAGACATGCCTTGCTGATAAGACCCTCGGCATTGCAAGAACTGCAAACATTTGGGAAACTGACCCTGTTCAGGGAAGGTCTCGAGTGTTCCATAATAGGGATGCCAATAAAAGGCACTAGGGTGGAAATAAGGGTCAGTGTTCTAAGCAGCGTCTAGAATGGCTAGAAGACACTGAAGACTCATGTGCTTACTAGGAAAGTAAACAATAGGGACTGATGGGGTCCCTCTTAAGTTGGCCATAGATAGGTAGAAACTCGAAAGAAAATTCTTAGGAAAAGACAGTTCTAAGAAAGTTCATTAATTTTTTTAATCATTAGTGGATCAAATTTTTGACCATGGTAATGAGAAAATTTGATGGAACAATATAGTATATGTGGTTTTTATTCAATAAAGTCCATCCATCCCAAAATCAGATGTTAAGCAAAGAAAACATTTAAAAAAACAAACAAATGTTATGATTGTTTCTATCAATCTATGGCAGGCTTCATGGATAATGAGAATCATCCATAATGAAAGAAGTGAACACTTGAGTGGGATATCATTTCCAAGGAAAGGCTTCTACTAGTGTAGGAACTAGAGATCCCATGGTGTGGGGAACCCAAACATGCCTGGGATGAAGCACAATGGGGTGCAGTAATACCAGAAGCATCAAGGAAGGGCAAATGAAGAAGATGCCTGATTCAAAAGTATAGCGTGTAAGCTATAGGGGGAAGCCTAAGCAACCAAGCTGAAAAAAGATAAATTACCAAGGCCCCTCTAGGATACACAACTAAGTTCCCACTTGCAAATGTTGGAGCTTACCTTCATGCAAAAGGCTGAGCAGGTAAGACAGAGAGCTTCTGGCTTGGATGTCTGCAGCTTGAGTGGGATATAAACTTCGATCGCTGTCGAGGTACTACTACAGTGGTAGATGAAGTTTTGGGTTCCTCCTTCCTATCCAGAGGATTATATCACATAAGGGTTTGAATTTGTGTTGGAATAGTCCCATTTAGGATACGGTATATGATCCATTGTAAGTTACATAGCTTCTTAAATCAAAGGCACTGGCAACATAGGAAGTTATTCCAGTTAATTCAAACTGAGACCTAAATAGGGAGTCCAATTGTGTGTCAGTGAAAACCCTGAACAGAAGAACACCATCAAACTATTTGGTGGTAAATTGGGGTGATGAGTATGACCTGGAGACACTTCTTTTTTGATTAATATTTTATGACATGCATAATTATTTGTTGGTCGAGCGAAGGCTACGCTGAGCACACTTAATTTTGTTAATTGTTTGGTTGCCTAGCTCCTGATGGGATGTTACTCAGTATTATCTAGCCCCATACTGGGCGATTGTATTATTATCCATTATTATTTTTCTTACTGTAAAGTTTTGTTTTGTTTCTCTTGTTGGAGTTGGTTGTGATGTGTGTGGTACACCTACAATAAGATTTTACCCCCTTCCTGACCAAAGCACTTTTTACAATTTGGCACTGCGTCGCTTTAACTGACAATTGCAGGGTCATGCAATACTGTACCCAAACTAAATTTGCATCCTTTTTTTTCCCATAAAAAGAGCTTTCTTTTAGTGGTATTTTTTTTATTTTTTGCGCTATAAACAAAAAAAAGCTACAATTTTGAAAAAAAAAAAAGTTGTTTTTTTTTTTACTTTTTGCTATAAAAAATATCCCCCAATTTAAAAAAAAAATAAAAATTCTTCATCAGTTTAGGCCGATATGTATTCTTCTACATATTTTTGGTAAAAAAAAATCGCAATAAGCGTATATTGATTGGTTTGTGCAAAAGTTATAGCGTCTACAAACTAGATTTATGCAATTTTTATGGCGTTTTTATAATTTTTTTTACTAGTAATGGAGGTAAGGTGATATGCGATTTTTAGAGGTATTGCGACATTGCGGCAGACAGATTGGACACATTTTTGCGAACATTGACATCTATAGAGCAATCAGTGCTATAAATATGCACTGATTACAGTATAAATGTTACTGGAAGGGAAGGGGTTAACACTAGGGGCGATCAAGGGGCTAATTGTGTGTTCCCTCACTGTGTTCTAACTGTGTAGGGATGTGACTAACTAGGAGAGATGACAGATCGTTGTTCCTACTTTGTAGAAACACACAATCTGTCTCCTCTCCTTTGACAGCACAGGGATTTGTGTGTTTACACACACAAATCCCTTTGCTGGCTCACATGCACGCAAACTCGCATGGCTGGCGGCGATCGCACCTGCCGGCCACGTGCATTGGGTCCCCTGCTGTGCAGCAGGCGCGCGCGTGCCTCCGGCTGTGCTTGCACGCCCTCTGGTGGCTCTCCTGGGAAAAGTCGTATATATACGGGATTTCGCCCAGGAGAGCCATTCTGCCGCAGTATAATCTGCGTGTGCTGGTCAGGAAACTGGTTAATAAAAAGATATTTTTAAAAAAAATGATTTGTTGGTATGCTTGTTAAGGCTTCGTGTACACTTGGCCATTGTTTAATGTGGCTACGGGAAAACGCAATATTGGAAAAACCAATTTTGCTACGGTTTTCCCGATGTTTCTGGTTTCTCGTGGCCAGTGGTCAAAACGTTCCTTACGCATGCCTGCCAGTGCCACTAGGACAAGCAGCTGTAGCTCTGCAGCTGCTGCATCTTTATAGGTTTGAACGGGCCTCAGCGCTCGTGTAAATAAGGCATTTATCTTTACTTGTTGCTGTAGTTAATGTATACAGATTTTTTTATTTTCCCCTGAAAATGTTATTTTTGTTTTTACTATTCTTGTACAGCGAAGTGTTAATGTACTGAAAAGTGGTTGCTGCATCCACAGCTCATAATAAATACAGTGGTAAATCATTTAAATATTATTGTTTCTGGGGGATATATGTAATAATTGAAATATGTTCTCCTTAAGGCATAGAGCAAATTAATACATCCTGCAACAGAAACCCTAGGGAAACAAAGTATAATTAAATTGTATTTAAAAGACTGCACATTCGAGGAGCTATTCAGCGTTGTCAAAATATACAATATTGTATCAAAGAAATGGGAGTGTAACTAAAAATCTAATTTTATTATTTTTTAGTTTACAAGTTTACAAGAAACATATACTGCACCATGTTATTTACATTTCTGACACACACATTGGGCATGAGCTTTTTTGAAATGATAAGAGAATGATTAAAGCTTTGTTTTTTTATATAATGCACAGGTCTGACCAAGTTCATTTTGCATTTCACTTCTGACCTTTAAGCTGCAATATTAAAGGCCAGCTCCACCCAAAATGTATATTTCAGTTTTGTCTGGTCATTGCAATGTTAAATCCCACAACGGCTTGTGATACAGTATCAAAAGTGAGTACACCCCTCACATTTTTGTAAATGTTTTATTATATCTTTTCATGTGACAACACAAAAGAGTGTACAGCTTGTATAACAGTGTAAATGTTGCTGTCCCCTCAAAATAACTCAACACACAGCCATTAATATCGAACCCGCTGGCAACTCAAATGAGTACACCCCAAAGTGAAAATGTCCAAATTGGGCTCAATTAGCCATTTTCCCTCCCCGATGTCATGTGACTCGTTAGTGTTACAAGGTCCAAGGGGTGAATGGGGAGCAGGTGAGTTAAATTTGGTGTTATCGCTCTAAGGCTGGGTTCACACTGGTCCGACAAACGCTCCGACATTGGGAGCTCATGTCGCATGACGTGTGAAAATCAATGTTTCCCTATGAGAGCCGTCTTAACTGGTCCGACACAAGTCGGTCCGACTTTGAAAATGCTCCCTGTACTACTTTGGTCCGACTTTGATCCTACTTCAGCCCATTGAATATCATTGAAGTCAGATCAAAGTAGGATCCTTGTCCTAACCATCCGACTTTTGACATCCGACATGTGATTATAGCAGCAGTAAAAGGAATTTATCTCACCCTGGGATTGTTTTGATTGGTCAAAGTACAAGTCAGACTAGCACAAAGTCGGATCAAAGTAGTATCCTGTTCATGAAAGTCGGATGGATGTCGGACCAATGTAGGACCAATGTAGGACTGATGTCGCAGAGCAAAGTAGGATGAAAGTTGTATGACTGTCGTGTCGTATCAGTGTGAACCCAGCCTTACTCTCTCATACTGGTCACTGGAAGTTCAACATGGCACCTCATGGCAAAGAACTCTCTGAGGATCGGAAAAAAATAATTGTTGCTCTTAATAAAGATGGCCTAGGCTATAAGGAGATTGGCAAGACCCTGAAACTGAGCTGAAGCATGGTGGCCAAGACCATACAGCGGTTTAACAGGACAGGTTCCATTCAGAACAGGCCTCGGCCATGGTCGACCAAAGAAGTTGAGTGCACATGCTCAGCGTCATATCCAGAGGTTGTCTTTGGGAAATAGATGTATGAGTGCTGTTAGCATTGCTGCAGAGGTTGAAGGTCCGCCTGTCAGTGCTCAGACCATATGCCGCACACTGCATCAAATCGGTCTGCATGGCTGTCGTCCCAGAAGGAAGCCTTTTCTAAAGATGATGCACAAGAAAGCCAGCAAGCAGACAAAGGACATGGACTACTGGAACCATGCCCTGTGGTCTGATGACACCAAGATAAACTTATTTGGTTCAGATGGTGTCAAGCGTGTGTGGCGGCAACCAGGTGAGGAGTACAAAGACAAGTGTGTCTTGCCTACAGTCAAGCATGGTGGGAGTGTCATGGTCTGGGGCTGCATGATTGCTGCTGGCACTGGGGAGCTACAGTTCATTGAGGGAACCATGAATGCCAACATGTACTGTGACATACTAAAGCAAAGCATGATCCCCTCCCTTTGGAGACTGGGCCGCAGGGCAGTATTCCAACGTGATAACGACCCCAAACACACCTCCAAGATGACCACTGCCTTGCTAAAGAAGCCGAGGGTAAAGCTGATGGACTGGCCAAGCATGTCTCCAGACCTAAACCCTATTAAGCATCTGTGGGGCATCTCCAAACAGAAGGTGGAGGAGCACAAGGTCTCTAACATCCACCAGCTCTGTGATGTCGCCATGAAGGAGTGGAAGAGGACTCCAGTGGCAACCTGTGAAGCTCTGGTGAACTCCATGCCTAAGAGGGCTAAGGCAGTGCTGGAAAACAATGGTGGCCACACAAAATAGTAATTTTTCAATAGACATGAGGTCTCACTCAAGGAGCAGCCAGCAATGCTCCCTATCCTCCATAGCTCTTAAGAGCACCATGCATATCTCTGGATGACATATTTGGATGGGGAACAGGACCGGGCCCACCGAGCCGGACAACAGACCAAAGCACTATGACTTACGGTTAATAGTTTGTTGGTAATTGCTGATAAGCAGCAGTTCCAGACTTTATTTATCTTAGATGGGCAGACTCTACTTATACAGTTTATGTGGGCTTGTAGAATTGCAATGAGGTTTTGTCCATACCCCTTCCAATGTAGGTGCATTTTTTTTTTTCAATGCAATATAATAGCCTAGAGGCCACCCCTTTCGCCAATTTAGCAGGTAAATATGGATATATACCTACAAATAAAACACAATAAATGACTGGGAAGTGTCACTTTTATTATGTCAATGTGGGAAAGGAATGTAGTAAACAAAATGTGCAAGACTGTTCACTTAGAGATATGATATATCAGAGTTCAATGTCTGGGGTACACTGAGAGGTCACGCCATTCACAGTACATCCAACAGAATTTCCAGTCTACCAGGACAGTAAAGCAGCCAATAGATTATGCAATTTTCCTTCCATTCAGCACAGGTTGAAGGAAAATAAGCTGCTCAATTCCTCCATGAACACAGTCATTGTTGATAGGGGAGTCCCTCACACAGCGCTACCGCTTTCTGCCAGCGGGGAGCGCGGAGAGTGCGGGGAGCCTTCCCTACCGCCAGAACAGAATCACCACTGGCAGCTAAAGCCATTTTTCTAGGTAAATATATTATATATATATATATATATATATATATATATATATATATTTCTAAAGGTGCTATTGTCATGAAATGTTCACAACATGTCAGTAACAACCCATGCAATCCAGACACACAAAAAAACTAAAAAAATAAGTTCAGAAATTAAGTTATGTGTAATAAAATGGAACCACAGTATTGAACACGCTAACTGAAATTTATTTAATACTTCGTACAAAATCCTTTGTTGGTAATGACCGCTTCAAGACACCTCCTGTATGGAGATACTAGTCTGATGCGTCTTTTGCGTTGCTTAGGTGTGATTTTGACCCATTCTTCCACACAAGCAGTCTTCAAATCTTGAAGATTCCGTGGGCCTCTTCTATGAACTCTGAACTTTAGTTATTTCCATATATTTTCTATTGGATTCAAGTAAAAGTGAAGTAAACAGGATTTTCACTTTGTGGTGCTCAGATACAGTTGAGTTCCACTTTAAGCTCAAATTTTTCTTGTCAGAAAAAGCTGTGGTTTCTCCTGCTGGCTGCTACATCACTTCTGTGTCTTAGTAGGAGGAACAACAGCGCCCAACACGGAACCAGGTTCAACACACCCAAAAAAAGTTGTATACCAGTGGCACATATGGACCTTCAATAAAGCAAAGCCTGGAATCACTGCCTGCTGGAAAGGTATGTATTAAATCTTTGATTTAATAGAGTGTTTCTGGTATTATTATTTTTTTTACTGTAGTGACTTTAATAATATTGTAGTGGTAAAGTACAGTAGGTGGTATTAACATGGAAGATACCTGTACATCACTGTGCCGATGTTAAACTTAGCATCTTCTAAAATGGTACTTTGTGCTAAAATGAAAGGTCCTCTTATTATATCAGCCTCCCTTCCCAACTCAAATACCACATGATAACTTTAAAAAGAAGAAAATAAAACTGTTGGGGGAAAAATAGGTAGAGAACATATAGCACTACCCCCGTAGGAGCTGCTGGTTATATTTTTGGGTAATGCCGTTACCCGTCTGTTCCACCGTATCCGTCATAGGGGTTCCATTGAAGAGTTGTTCACAGATGTCAGCACCAACACATAGTCTCCTTTCCAATGGTTTTATTAAAGAAATGTCAGTTAGAGGAATGGAGGGTTAGGGGAGGTTCAGGTACCTTGCTTTGCGGATCATGGGTACTTCTTTAATCCAGAGGACAAACAGTTTCCACACTGGATATAGCAACCACCGGATAGGCCTCTCTCACTGACCTAGCAGCCGGTGCGGTGCTCGGTCAAAAGTCTCTGCCACAGACTTGAAGAATACACAAAGTCTCTGCCACAGACTTGAAGAATACAAATAGTCTCTGCACAATCCTTTGTCACAGGATTGAATGATCCAGAACTTTTTCACAGTCTAAGTACAGTCACACAGTACCAGTTTCTTTCAGCCAATTCGGCAATACTGTGAGGTAGATGAGTTGGGATGCGTCCTCCAACTGAGTCTCCAGGCTCTTCCTGAGATACCAGCCTTTTTGCTCGGTCCTCTCTGAGAAAAGTCCTCCCCTGGTTTCTCCTATTGCTCGGTTACTCCCCACAGGCAAGACAGCAAAGGACAACCCCTGACCAGTAGGCCCCAGAAACTCCTGGGCCCACTTCCAGCAACGAGGCCTCGGGCCAGCCGGCCCCGAGGCAGGAAAACTGCTACAGCACACCTTAGGCCAGGAGGACCATCAGTTCAGAGAGACCCGGAAGACGGTGTCTGTCCCTGAAGTACTCTCTCCCAGAATGCACAGCGGGTGAACCACTCCCACTGAGCTGTTTCTGGGCAAGAGGTACTTAATACATCCAGCCTGCTGCATTTCCAACCTTAAACTGTAGTGACAGCGACACCCACAGTCAAGATAACTTTAAAAAGAAGAAAATAAAACTGTTGGGGGAAAAATAGGTAGAGAACATATAGCACTACCCCCGTAGGAGCTGCTGGTTATATTTTTGGGTAATGCCGTTACCCGTCTGTTCCACCGTATCCGTCATAGGGGTTCCATTGAAGAGTTGTTCACAGATGTCAGCACCAACACATAGTCTCCTTTCCAATGGTTTTATTAAAGAAATGTCAGTTAGAGGAATGGAGGGTTAGGGGAGGTTCAGGTACCTTGCTTTGCGGATCATGGGTACTTCTTTAATCCAGAGGACAAACAGTTTCCACACTGGATATAGCAACCACCGGATAGGCCTCTCTCACTGACCTAGCAGCCGGTGCGGTGCTCGGTCAAAAGTCTCTGCCACAGACTTGAAGAATACACAAAGTCTCTGCCACAGACTTGAAGAATACAAATAGTCTCTGCACAATCCTTTGTCACAGGATTGAATGATCCAGAACTTTTTCACAGTCTAAGTACAGTCACACAGTACCAGTTTCTTTCAGCCAATCCGGCAATACTGTGAGGTAGATGAGTTGGGATGCGTCCTCCAACTGAGTCTCCAGGCTCTTCCTGAGATACCAGCCTTTTTGCTCGGTCCTCTCTGAGAAAAGTCCTCCCCTGGTTTCTCCTATTGCTCGGTTACTCCCCACAGGCAAGACAGCAAAGGACAACCCCTGACCAGTAGGCCCCAGAAACTCCTGGGCCCACTTCCAGCAACGAGGCCTCGGGCCAGCCGGCCCCGAGGCAGGAAAACTGCTACAGCACACCTTAGGCCAGGAGGACCATCAGTTCAGAGAGACCCGGAAGACGATGTCTGTCCCTGAAGTACTCTCTCCCAGAATGCACAGCGGGTGAACCACTCCCACTGAGCTGTTTCTGGGCAAGAGGTACTTAATACATCCAGCCTGCTGCATTTCCAACCTTAAACTGTAGTGACAGCGACACCCACAGTCAATAGGAAAATGCGCAACACAGCTGGACTGGAACAGAAACCAGCAATTTACACAATTATTCTGAGCTAAACTACAGCTCAGACAACTAAATTTACAAATAGCACCTACCCAATAGGAGCAGGGCACTACAAACATAATTACTTTCTGCTCCACTTTTTACTCCTGATACCTAAGCAATGGTGTCTTTTTGATGCTTCCAGCAAGATCCTGGGCTCCCTAAGAATTCCAGATCTTGTAAGAACATGCTCTTGCTCTGTGCTGAAACATCTTCTCATAAGACTTTGGATCATCGGCATTCCCAGGTTTTTGTCGGAAACGTCGTTATCTCAACCTCTACAGTGCAGCTGGCTGTGGGGTGTTTTTTCTTACCTCTTCTTCTTTTTTAAGTTATCATGCCACAATTTAAGTTGAGAAGATGCTAGGAGGGATGTTCGAAGGATGCCTAAATAATATACAGACCTTTTTTTTTATGTGTTTGTTACCCCAAAATTTTATATTCCTGATATGTGCCTGCTATACCATGTATATGTGTTAAAAATTATTCTGTTCTTTTTGCATTCCTTCCTTTGTGAGAAATCTTTTGTGATCCTGCTAGTCTCCTATTTCAAACTGACCAAGCTAGGCATAGAAGCACATCCATCCCAGCATGGTCAGTTCTTTAGTTGTCCTATGGGAATAGTAGGGTGTTTCATTTTTCCAAAGATGTTATTTTCATATGACTTTGCTTACGCCCCGAGTCTCAGTGATGTAAAAGATATATTGTATTTATCGGCTTATAACACGCACAGGCGTATAACACGCACCCTAACTTTAAGAGGGAGGTTTCAGGAAAAAAACTTTCCACAGCCCCCTGCGTATAACACGCAGGAACAGTTTACCCTCTAATTTCAGGGTAAAAAAGTCAGTGTTATACGCCAATAAATACAGTATATGCCAAATTTTAAGAAGATTAGATAATATTTAGGGGTTGCACACATTGATCACTTTTATCACAAACTAGTGAAATTTCAAACATTGAACTAAGTGTACAAAAGAAGAAAAAAAAGATTTATGTAAGAATAAACATTACAAAGCTATCGCTGAAATCAATAAGACAGTTATACTGGAAGACTCATCTCCATCATCACAAGCATCTAGTGACGCAGAGGCTGGTGATTTTCGCCTCCAGCAATGAAAAAATTACGTTCAAGTCCTAGATTAAAACCTCTTGATCAGACACTCATGTCTTCTTGGGATCGAGAACAGCTATCTATTCGACAAGCAAGTACTTCATTTATAGCAACTGCAAACAGCCTTGGCCACGATGTTTCAAAATTTTCCATATCTCCAGCTACCGTTTAGCGAGCTCGGGCCATTAATAGAAGTAAAATGGCAAAGAAAATCGAAGAGTCACTCTGAAAATCCTCCTCATTTGGTCTTGCATTGGGATAGTAAACTATTGCCCTCAGTTGCCCATGGGAATGTCAAAACTTTGGAAGATAGAGTTGCAGTTCTAGTCACTGGCAAAGATTTTGAGCATTTGCTTGGCGTACCTGTTGCCCTGAAAGGCACTGGTGAGCAGATGGCTGAAGTAGTTATTCGGGAAGTGGACCGATTTGGGCTACGTGAAAATATAATCAGTATATCTTGTGATACTACAACATCTAATACAGGACTGATCCAAAGGGCATGTACCAGAATTGAAAGGGAAATCGGACAAACCTTATTGTGGTTGGCTTGCCGTCATCACATCCATGAACTAATATTGAAAGGAGTATTTGAGGATTGTTGTGGCATACCATCAAGTGGTCGTGACATCCAGAAAAAGGAAGTGAAACGATTAGAGGGTAAAAACATGTTTTTTAAAGGAAAATACCTGAGTAGGGTTGGCAAACCCGAACTGTAAAGTTCGGGTTCATAGCGGACTTTTGGATTTTTGGGTCCTGGACCCGAACCCGAACAATTGACTGTATGTTCGGGTTCGGTGTTCGGCGATGTAATGGCGCATTTCCAAAAGCTACAGGGCAGCCAATAAACTTTTGTTTAACTGGTGTGCCCTTAGAAGCCATCACAGCCATGCCTACTAATGGCATGGCTGTCATTGGCCAGTGCAGCATGTGACCCAGCCTCTATATAAGCTAGAGGCACACAGCACAGCATGTCACTCTGCTTTAGACAGTATAGGGAAAGGATCCTGGCTGCTGTTGCTGTGAGGGAGAGAATGAAATGATAGGAGTTAGTCCTGAATCTGAAATCTACTGAGAGAAAAGATAGAGATAGTGTAGGGCAAGGTTCCTGTTGCTGCTTTCAGGGAGAGAGATTTATCTAGGAGTCCAGATTCAGAGATCTAATAACTCAGCGATCTGCATAGATTTACCTGGTTGGGTTGCAGTGCACAGTCTTTTTACACTGCCATGAGCCCAGTGCCAGAGAAAATCTAACTTTTATCGGGAAGCTCAGTGCACCAGCACTGCATATGTTACGTTGAGATACACCCTGTACATACTGTGGGTGTATTCCAAAAACACCCATTTAGGGCAAAAAATAAATAAATACATTTGCAGTGTTTTTGTGAGATAAACAATTTATATATTTTTCTTCTATTGTGCTATTCTAAAAAAATAATTTTAGGACAAAAACTTTTTTTTAAATAGCATTTTCTGCAGTTCTGTAGGTGTGATATACACCGTTTACATACTGTGGGCGTATTCTGCTCTTCCAAAAACACCCATTTAGGGTCACAAAAAATATTTTGCAGTGTTTTCTGCATATCTGGAGGTGTGTGAGATAAACAATTTATATATTTTTCTTCTATTTTGCTATTGTAAAAAAATTTTTTTAGGACAAAAACATTTTTTTGGAATAGCATTTTCTGCAGTTCTGCAGGTGTGAGATACACCGTTTACATACTGTGGGTGTATTCTGCTCTTCCAAAAACACCCATTTAGGGCCATAAAAAATATTTTGCAGTGTTTTCTGCATATCTGGAGGTGTGTGAGATAATCAATTTATATATTTTTCTTCTATTGTGCTATTCTAAAAAAATAATTTTAGGACAAAAACATATTTTTTTTAAATAGCATTTTCTGCAGTTCTGTAGGTGTTGAGATACACCGTTTACATACTGTGGGTGTATTATTCTCTTCCAAAAACACCCATTTAGGGCCACAAAAAATATTTTGCAGTGTTTTCTGCATATCTGAAGGTGTGCGAGATAAACAATTTATATATTTTTCTTCTATTGTGCTATTCTAAAAAAAAAAATTTAGGACAAAAACATATATTTTTTTTAATAGCATTTTCTGCAGTTCTGTAGGTGTGAGATACACCGTTTACATACTGTGGGTGTGTTCTGCTCTTCCAAAAACACCCATTTAGGGCCACAAAAAATATTTTGCAGTGTTTTCTGCATATCTGGAGGTGTGTGAGATAAACAATTTATATATTTTTCTTCTATTGTGCCAGCTACACGCACAAGTGAAACACCTTCCTCAGATGCGAGTAGGCGACAGAGCCTGCAGCGGTATTTTGTCGCGCCTAATGAGGCTGTACGAATGTTTAGGCCAGGACAAGTACAGGCGATAGATTGGGTTGCTGACAGTGCCTCCGGTTCCTTCACATTGTCTCCCACCCAGTCTCCTGATGAAAGATCAGAGTTGGCACTAGGCATGTGCATTTCGTTTCGTTCCGAATCGAAATTCGGACAAATTTTCATTATTCGGACGTTCGGATGCATCCGAATTAACGAATTACAATGCTAACGAATTCAACCGAATCCAAACGTTTCGAATCGAAAAACCACGGACGAAATTCGAATCGAATTCGAAAAGAATTCTAGTCGAATCGAATTTGAAAAATAATTAGAATAGAATAGAATAGAATCGAAAATATTGGAAATAATCAAATAGAAAAACAATAGAACAGAATAGAATAAAATACAATATATATATATTATATTTTATTCTATTCTGTTCTATTTTTTTCTAGTCTATTTTCTATTTCTATTCTAATCTTTTCTAATTGGAATTCGAAAAAACGGTCGCATTCGAAAATATTTCAACCAAATTCGAAAATATATCTACCGTATTCGATAATATTTCATCCGCATTCGTTAATATTTCAACCAAATTCGATATTTCAACCGGATTTGAAATTATTTCAACCGAATGGAAAAGATTATAATAAAATAGAAAAACAGATAATAGACTAGAAAAACAATAGGACAGAATATATTATATTTTATTCTATTCTGTTCTATTTTTTTTCTAGTCTATTCTTTTATATTCTATTCAAATCTTTTCTATTAAGATCAAAATCATTATATACTAAATTCAAATTTCGGAAGATGGTTATATATATATATATATATATATATATATATATATATATATATATATATATATATATATATATATATATATATATATATATATAATTTTTTTCCGACATTCAAATTTCGTATAGAATGAATTCTAATTTGAATAGAAAAGATTAGAATAGAAATAGAAAATAGACTAGAAAAACAATAGAACAGAATAGAGCATAGATACTATCTATTTAATTTTTTATTTTTTTGCAGATTACTATTTGTTTCCATAAGATCTCCTGCAGACTATTAGCATCTATTTAATTTTTTATTATTTTTTTTGCAGATTACTAGTAGTCTGCAGGAGATCTGAAAAAAAAATAGATGCTAATAGTCTGCAGGAGATCTTATGGAAACAAATAGTAATTTGCAAAAAAAAGAAAAAAATAAATAGATAGTATCTATACTCTATTCTGTTCTATTGTTTTTCTAGTCTATTTTCTATTTATATTCTAATCTTTTCTATTCAAATTAGAATTCATTCTATACGAGATTAGAATGTCGGAAAAAATATTAGATATATATATATATAACCATCTTCCGAAATTCGAATTCAGTATATAATGATTTTGATTTTATTAGAAAAGATTTGAATAGAATATAAAAGAATAGACTAGAAAAAAAATAGAACAGAATAGAATAAAATATAATATATTCTGTCCTATTGTTTTTCTAGTCTATTATCTGTTTTTCTATTTTATTATAATCTTTTCTATTTGGTTGAAATAATTTCAAATCCGGTTGAAATATTATCGAATTTGGTTGAAATATTATCGAATCCGGTAGATATATTTTCGAATTTGGTTGAAATATTTTCAAATGCGACCGATTTTTCTAATTCCAATTAGAAAAGATTAGAATAGAAATAGAAAATAGACTAGAAAAAAAATAGAACAGAATAGAATAAAATATAATATATATATTGTATTTTATTCTATTCTGTTCTATTGTTTTTCTATTTGATTATTTCCAATATTTTCGATTCTATTCTAATTGTTTTCGAATGCGGTTGAAATGATTTCGAATCATGTTGAAATGATTTTGAATCCGGTCGAAATATTTTCGAATCCGAGCGGTTTTACGAATTCGGTCGAAAACGGAACGAAATCCGAAAACGAATTTAACGGATTTAACGAATCTAACTAAACAAAATTAATTAATTAACGAATTAAAACGAAACAAAACTAAACAAATTTTTTCCTTTTGCACATGTCTAGTTGCCACCTGCAGCCGATGTCCATCAGTCTTTAACCTCACCCCCTTGCAAATCAGCCAAGCAGTCTGAGCCCCAAATCATGCAGCAGTCTCTTCTGCTTTTCGATGACTCTGTTAGCAGGGTTTCCCAGGGCCATCAACCTAGCCCTGCCCCAGAAGTGGAAGAGATTGAGTGCACCGATGCCCAACCACTTATGTTTCATGATGAGTACATGGGAGGACCATCGCAGCACGTCTCGGATGATGACGAAACACAGGTGCCAACTGCTGCTGCTTTCGCAATTGTGCAGACCGACAAGGAGGACAGGGGTAAAGACTGGGTGGAAGATGATGTGGAGGACGATGAGGTCCTCGACCCCACATGGAATCAACGTCATGCAGGTGACCTGTGTAGTTCGGAGGAAGAGGCGGTGGTCGCACAGAGCCACCAGCACAGCAGAAGGGGGAGCAGGGTGCAAAAGCCGAGCGTTCGTCCCCTAGACAGTATGTCTGCTACTGCCCAACGCAGCAAGGGACCGAGCACACCAAAACCAGGTCCAAGGAGTTCCCTAGCGTGGCAGTTCTTCAGACAATGTGCTGATGACAAGACACAAGTGGTTTGCACGCTGTGCAATCAGAGCCTGAAGCGAGGCATAAACGTTCTCAACCTGAGCACAACCTGCATGACCAGGCATCTAAGTGCAAAGCAAGAGCTGCAGTGGAGTAGACACCTCAAAAACAAAGAAAGGTCTCTGGCTCCTCCTACTTCCTCTTCTGCTGCAGTCTCGGCCTCTTCATCCACCTCTGTAGTGACAGTAGCACCTGCCAACCCGCAAACAGAGCATCTGCCAGCAACACTACCACCTGGGTCACCAACCATCTCCACAATGTCCCATGGAAGCGTTCAGCTCTCTATCTCCCAAACACTGGAGCGAAAGAGGAAGTACCCCCCTAGCCACCCGCGATCCCTGGCCCTGAATGCCAACATTTCAAAATTCCTCGCCTTTGAAATGTTGTCATTCCATCTGGTGGAGACGCAGAGTTTTAAAAACCTGATGGCATTGGCTGTCCCACCGTACGTCGTGCCCAGCCGCCACTACTTTTTCAGGCGAGCCATCCCTTCCCTGCACAACCAAGTGGGGGACAAAATCAGGTGTGCACTGCGCAACGCCATCTGTGGCAAGGTCCACCTAACTACGGATGTGTGGACCAGTAAGCACGGTCAGGGACGTTATATCTCCCTAACAGCACACTGGGTAAATGCAGTGGCGGCTGGGCCTGAGGCAGATAGCAGTTTGGCGCATGTCCTTCCACCACCGAGGATTGCAGGGCGCTCCAGTTTGCCTCCTGTTGCTAACTCCCCCTACTCCGCTTCCTCATCCTCTACCGCCTCCTCATCCGGTCAGCGTAACACCTTCACCACCAACTTCAGCACAGCCAGGGGTAAACGACAGCAGGCAGTTTTAAAACTTTCCTGTTTGGGGGAAAAACCCCACACCGCGCAGGAGTTGTGGAGGGACATGGAACAACAGACCGATGAGTGGTTGGTGGCAGTGAGCCTCAAGCCCGGCCTGGTGGTGTGCGATAATAAGCAAAATCTCGTAGCAGCTCTGGGCCTAACCGGTTTGACGCACATCCCTTGCCTGGCGCATGTGCTGAACTTGGTGGTCCAGAGGTTCCTGAAAAATTACCACAATATGCCAGAGCTGCTGCAGAAAGTGCGGGCCGCCTGTGCGCACTTTCGGCGTTCTCACCCTGCTGCTGCTCGCCTGTCAGCGCTGCAGCGTAACTTCAGCCTTCCTGCTCACCGCCTCATATGTGACGTGCCTACAAGGTGGAATTCCACCTTGCACATGCTGGCCAGACTGTGCGAGCAGCAGCAGGCGATAGTGGAGTTTCAGCTGCAGCAATGACGCGTGAGTCGCTCTGCGGAACAGCACCACTTCACCACCAATAACTGGGCCTCCATGCGAGACCTGTGTGCCTTGTTGCGCTGTTTCGAGTACTCCACCAACATGGCCAGTGCCGATGATGCCGTTCTCAGCGTTACTATCCCAGTTCTATGCCTCCTTGAAAAAACGCTTCGGGCGATGATGGAAGAGGATGTGGCACAGGAGGAGGAGGAACCGGGATCATTTCAAAGGCTTTCAGGGCAGTCTTTCACAAGTCTTTCACAAGTGGCTACGAGGGTGGGTTCCTGCACCAACAAACGCCAGGTACACAAATGTCCGGCAGCAAGAGCACAGTTCTGGAGGATGACGAGGTGGAGGATGAGGAGGAGATGGAGGAGGAGGAACCATGTTCACAGCAGGGTGGCACCCAGACCAGCTCATGGCCATCACTGGTGCTTGGCTGGGGGTATACAGAGGACACAGACGATACACCTCCCACAGAGGACAGCTTTTCGTTGCCTCTTGGCAGCCTGGCACACATGAGCGATTACATGCTGCAGTGTCTCCGCAACGACCGCCGAGTTTCCCACATTCTAACTGGTGCTGATTACTGGGTGGCCACCCTGCTGGATCCCCGTTAAAAGGACAACGTACCGTCCTTATTTCCCTCACTGGAGCGGGATCTTAAGATGCGTGAGTACAAGCGCACGCTGGTAGACGCGCTGCTGGTGGAAGCACAAGGCGAAGGCAGAGGAGGAGGAAGAGGTCGCCAACGCAGCCAGGGCGCCGCCAGCACCTCAGAGGGCAAGCTTAGCATGGCTGAAATGTGGAAAAGCTTTGTCAGCACGCCACAACAACCAGCACCACCAGCTGAGATGGAACGTCTTAGCAGGAGGCAGCATTTCACCAACATGGTGGAGCAGTATGTGTGCACACACCTACACGTACTGAATGACGTGTCTGCCCCCTTCAACTTCTGGGTCTCCAAATTGGGCACATGGCCTGAGCTTGCCCTTTACGCCTTGGAGGTGCTGGCCTGCCCTGCAGCCAGTGTATTATCTGAACGTGTATTTAGCACGGCAGGGGGTGTTATCACAGACAAGCGCAGCCGCCTGTCCAGAGCCAATGTGGACAAGCTCACGTTCATTAAAATGAACCAGGCATGGATCCCACAGGACTTGTGCAGAATAGACATGTATACCGGTGTTCTGACAAAAACTATCCGGCCATCGGATAGTGTCCGGCCCGTACTGCGCAGGCGCAGCGCTTGCGCAGTACGGAGGACAAGGAGATTCACAAAATCTCCGAAGATGAACCGCGCCTGCGCAGTGAGTGCAGGTTCAAGCCCCACCATCCAAGTGGACATACGGTAGAACATAGTAACAGGGCCCCTCACGGGCTGGCTTCGCTCGCCACGCTTCGCTCGCCACGATTCGGGCACGGCCTCGCTTGGCTCGGCTTGAACCTCGGATGGTGTGGCTTGAACCTGGACTCACCGCGCAGGCACCGTTTGTCTTCGAAATCCCCTTGTCCTACAAACTGAGCAAGCGCAGTACAGGGCGGACACTATCCGACGGGAGACAGAATTCGACACATTACCGGCCTTACCCAGCCATTGTTGTATTTTTGAACCAGTGTTGGCTATCTCGTCCTCCTCCACCGCCGCTTCCACCTACACAGCCACATCCACCGCCACCTCAACCTCCTACTCCATATGGACCTCGTCCTCCTAGGTCAAGATTATAATTTTTTTTTTTTTTAATTTCAAAGTATTTTATTTTCCCACTAGCTTATCCATTAAATTGAATTTTTTTTTCCAGAAAGGGCGTATTCTGGGGCATTCCCACCATATGTGTGGCATCGTGCCGTTGAGTTTCAGAGGTTCTTAATGACTTCCTGTACCTCTTCTGCTAAGAAGGGGGCCTCCAGCATATTATTATTATTATTATTTATTTTTTTATGTTATTTTAAGTTATTTCCCTATCCACATTTGTTTGCAGAGCACTTGCCATGCTCTTAACAATATTTGCAGTCAAATAACCCTTAACATTACTTTTTTAGAGCCATTTTAGTCCTCAGAAGTTCGGGACCCCATTGACTTCAACGTGGTTCGGGTTCAGGGTCAAGTTCGGGTCAAGTTCGGTCCCGAACTCGAACTTTTTTCTGAAGTTCGGCCGAACCCGTCGAACCCGAACATCCAGGTGTCCGCTCAACTCTAGACCTGAGCCATTTCGTTACTAATAAAACAAAGTTGTTCTTTGAATTGTTTGGGATCCACGACGTGACAGAATACTGCAGTGATTCTCTAATGCCTTGTACACACGACCAGATTTTCCAATGGAAAAAGTCAGACGGGCTCTTTTCATCGGATAATCCGTCCGTGTGTATGCCCCATCAGACTTTTTCCTTCTGAAATTCCGACGGACTTAGATAGAGAACTTGTTCTCTTTTTTTCCGACGGACAACAATTTCTATCGGAAAGTCTGTTCGTCTGTATGCAATTCCGACGGACTAAAAACCATGCATGCTCATAATCTAGCACAAGAGCTGAACTGCCTATTGAACTTCATTAATCTCGGCTCGTCGTACGTGTTGTACGTCACCGCGTTTTTGACGGGTGGACTTTTGTGTGACCGTGTGTATGCCAGACAGCTTGAGTGGAATTCCGTCGGAACTCCGTCGGACAATCCGTCAGACTTTATTCCGACGGACAGTCCGGTCGCGTGTACAAGGCATTAGAAGCCATGTGAACGCTCTTAAGGTTGTCAATGATACCGCAGAAAGAGGAATAGCTCCGATAAAAAAGTATAACGAAGTGTTAGTGTTAACGAATCGGTCAGGGATGAACAAAAAAAAAATTCTTGTTGAGGCTAGTCGAGCATCACAGAAAAGTCGTCACCAAACGAGCAAAACAAGGGATTGCATCGTTCAAGTTGATTAATATAACACATGTTTTGCCTATCATATTACCTATTAATCTTAGTGTATAGTTTTAGTATTTTAAGATTTCTAGTTTTCCCAATAAAAGTAATTAACATTGAAAAATCATATTTTTTGCCTACTTTTACAAAACAGATCAAAGTGTGCAACCTCTAAATATTATCCAATCTTCTTGAAATTTAGCATATATATCTTTTACATCACTGAGACTCGGGGCGGGGCGTAAGCAAAGTCTGCAAAAATGTTACAGTTTATTTTTTGCCTTAGAAAATGAAACACCCTAGGGAATAGTCAATGGCTAAAGGCCAAGACTTGTGCAGATATGCCCCCCTGCACAGCTAATCACTGGGAAGTTCAGTGTACTGCTGTCTCTCTGACTCATGCTGAAACGCCCCTCTGCAACCTCCACCCATACTTCTTATGCTGCTGAGAACAGAGATTAATTCTAAAAAACTACAATGTGTACAAATATGATATATATTACAGTGTGTATATATATATATATATATATATATATATATATATATATGTGTGTGTGTATTGTGACAGCAAGCAGGTAAGATCGCCCGATTGCATTCAGGATGGCAAATATGTGTGTCCCAGATTCAGGCTCTATGCTGATTTGTACCACTAGGGGGAAGTGCTGAGAGTCCTGCAGGGGTAGAGGTAATGAGCCCAGCTGAATTAAGTTGGCTCATTAAGGCTTTTACAAAAACTCCCAGCATGCAAAGGGAGTTGCTCCATCCTGGAATCAGTCATGTGCCTGTTTACTGGGGAGTGTGATACCTGTCTGTGCGGTGAGACAACGCCTGTGTGGCAAGCCTCTATTTTCATGTTTCTTTTTGTTTTGCTGTTTTTGGACCATTGTAAATAGTGTAAATAAACCGCACTTTTGTTTTTTCACCTTCACGGTTGTTTGCTGTGCCTAATTTTTGTGTAGTTAACCCATCCAGGGTGGTCACACACACCCGCTGCCAAGCTTATCCCCTCACAGTATATATATATATAATATATTCTAATGCACACACACACATGTATTTATATATACACTCACTGGCCACTTTAAACTAAAAAAAATGTATAGACTATAATAGACTTCAAATTTATTAGGTACATCTGTTCAATTGCTTGGTAACACAAATTGCTAATCAGCCAATCACATGACAGCAACTCAAAGCATTTAGGCATTTAAACATGGTGAAGACGACTTGCTGAATTACAAACTGAGCATCAGAATGGAGAAGAAAGGGGATTTAAGTGACTTTGAATGTGGCATGGTTGTTGGTGCCAGACGGGCTGGTCTGAGTATTTCAAAAACTGCTGAGCTACTGGGATTTTCACACACAACCATCTCTCGGGTTTACAGAGAATGGTCCAAAAAAGAGAAAATATCCAGTGAGCGGCAGTTGTGTGGAGGAAAATGTCTTGTTGATGTCAGAGGAGAATGGGCAGACTGGTTCGAGATGATAGAAAGGCAACAGTAACTCAAATAACCACTCGTTATAACCAAGGTATGCAGAATATGTAAGTCACGCCCGCAAATGTAAACAGTGTTCAAACCACACATGTGACGTATCGTCACGATCGTTAGAGTGAGATCAATAATTCTAGCAAAAGACCTTCTCTGTAACTCTAAACTGGTGACCTGTAGAAATTTTTAAAGAGTCGCCTATGGAGATTTTTAAGTAACGTACTTATTTTGGTCGCCATTCCATGAGTGTGCGCAATTTTAAAGCATGATAGGTTAGGTATTTATTTACTCTGCATAACATCATCTTTCACATTATACAAAAAAATTGGGCCAACTTTACTGTTTTTTTTTTGGTTTGTTTTTTAACCACTTCCCTACCGGGCACGAAAACCCCCTTCCTGCCCAAGCCATTTTTCAGCTTTCAGCGCTGTCACACTTTGAATGACAATTGTGCGGTCGTGCGACATGGCTCCCAAACAAAATTTGCGTCTTTTTCCCCCACAAATAGAGCTTTCTTTTGGTGGTATTTGATCACCTCTGCGGTTTTTATTTTTTGCGCTATAAACAAAAGAAGAGCATCCAGTTTGAAAAAAAAAAAACACAATATTTTTTACTATAATAAATATAATTTCTTTTTATTCCTTTTTTATTAAAATTTTCCTCAGTTTAGGCCGATACGTATTCTTCTACATATTTTTGGTAAAAAACCCCCGCAATAAGCATATATTGATTGGTTTGTGCAAAAGTTATAGCGTCTACAAAATAGGGGATAGATTTATAGCTTTTTTTTTTTTTATACTAGTAATGGCGGCGATCTGCGATTTCTATTGTAACTGTGATATTGCGGCGGACAGATGGGACACTTTTGACACATTTTTGGGACCATTCACATTTATACAGCGATCCCTGCTATAAAAATGCATCGATTACTGTAGAAATGTGACTGGCAGGGAAGGGGTTAACACTAGGGGGCGAGGAAGGGGTTAAATGTGTTTCCTAGATGTGTTCTAACTGTGGGGGGAGGGGACTGACTGGGGGAGGTGACCGATGGTTGTCCCTATGTACAAGGGACACACCATCGGTCCTCTCTCCCTGACAGGACGTGGATCTCTGTTTACACACACAGATCCACTTTCCTGCTCAGTTACTGGGCAATCGCGGGTGCCCAGCAACGGGTGCCCCTAGCTCCTTTTAAAGGCAGGACGTCATATGACGTCCTGTCAGGACGAGAGAGTCTTCCGCCCGCCGTCATTTGACGGTGGGCGGTAGACAACAGGTTAATTTATGAAAGTGTATTTGTTCCATAAAAATTGCATTTGAAAGACTGCTGCGCAAATACAGTGTGACATAAAATATTGAAACAATCGCCATTTTATTCTCTAAGTTCTCCACTAAAAAAAATCTATGTTTGGGGTGTTCTAAGTAATTTTCAAGCAAAAAATACAGATTTTAACTTGTAAGCAACATGTGTCAGAAAAAGGCTTAGGCATGAAGGGGTTAAACTGAATGGGTCTACTTTAATATCACAGCATAGGCATTGCCTACTATTTCTAACATCTTTCTGGTAGCAAGTAATATCTACAATATCAAAAGAAGAACTTGCCTGTCTGACAGATTCCAGCAGATGTGTATGTCAGATGGAAAAACAATTACACAAGAGTCTGTTTATTCCCCATGGAAAGATCGAAATCCTGAGAGAAAGAGAGGAAAGGGAAAACGAGTGATGAAAAAATATGGGGATGAGAGACAGACGGATAGAGGGAGAGTGAGAGAGAGAAAAAACGTGTGTAAAAATGTGCAGTCTAGTGAATAGGCCATGAATGTCTAATTCTCTTACTTAGCCTTATTTGCATACAACATTTGCATATCACACACATGTGCATGCTCTGAAACCAATCACACAAGACAAGCTGCACTGGCAAAGACAGCTGCATGGTTTGGACAGGCGACGGGGATTAGGCGCTGAATAAAGTGAGGAGAGGGAACAGCCAATTGTAAAGAGAAATATAATTATTGTGACCACGCTTCCCAGATATTGGAGGAATCTTGTCTTTCTATGAACGCGGACAGTGTGCCTCTTATCGGCTCTGGATCTCCGGAGCTGGCATTCTGCATGGAAATGTATCTCTGCCACTGGTGTTGCCTATGCAACACTTATTTATTACACAAGGATATTTCTGGGAATAAAACAATCCTTGGAAGAAATATGAATTTATTCTTTAGAACTCATATTAGTTATTTATAATCTAACATATTTTTTGGAGTTTTAAAATTATGACCTTGCAATTAAGTTGCTTTATCTTTTATTCTAAATTGATCCTTTGTGTGCTGAATGACTGCTGTCTTCTGTCATAGCTAGGGCTGTATTCCAATAAAAAAAAAAATATGAAGCTTGTACTCTTACATTTCCCGCTTGCCGACCAGCCGCCATCATTATACTGCGGCAAGGTGGCACGATCCCGCGAATCTCCGTAGCTGTACGTCTCCTCGGGGACTCACTTATGTGGGTGGGCTCGCGCTCCCATTGGCCAGCAGGGGAGCCAATCAGTGGGACCTGCTGTTCTGACAGGGGAGATCACACGGATCCTATCTTTCTGCTAAGCAATGCATGAGGTTGGAACGATCGGCTCAGGTTCAGGGGTGGACTCCTCGTCCAAAGTGTCAAATGACTTAGAGCAGGGATATGCAATTAGCGGACCTCCAGCTGTTGCCAAACTACAAGTCCCATGAGGCATAGCGAGACTCTGACAGCAGCAAGCATGACACCCAGAGGCAGAGGCATGATGGGACTTGTAGTTTTGCAACAGCTGGAGGTCCGCTAATTGCATATCCATGACCTAGAGAGTGCATCAGCCCGACCGTTGCAGGGACCAGGTTTGTACGTAATCGTGAAATTAAAACGGAAAAAGACTCCACCTGGCCTGTCTGTGATTCAGACGCTTAGCATTCTGTAGGTACTGTAGATTCTTGTGATCAGTAAAAATCGTTATGGAGTGAGGGGAACACTCCAAGAGATGATGCCACTGCTCTAACGCTAATTTAATTGCAAGAAGTTCCTGATCACCGATAGCATAATTTCTCTCTGCCTGAGAATTGTTTTTGGAGAAGAACGCACGTGGTTGACGTCTCTTCTCAAAGGATTGAAGAAGTACAGCTCCCACCCCCATTGAAGAAGCATCCACTTCAATCAAACATGGATCCCCAGGATTAGGTCTCCTCAAGAGAGGTCCAGAAACAAAGGCCTGTTTCAGGTCATGAATAGAGATGAGCTTCGAGTTCGAGTCAAACTCATGTTTGACTTGAACATTGCCTGTTCGCCCGTTCGCCGAACAGCAAACAATTTGGGGTGTTTGCGGAAAATTCGAAAAGCCGTGGAACACCCTGTAAAAGTCTATGGGAGAAATCTAAAGTGCTAATTTTAAAGGCTTATATGCAAGTTATTGTCATAAAAAGTGTTTGGGGACCCGGGTCCTGCCCCAGGGGACATGTATCAATGCAAAAAAAAGTTTTAAAAACGGCTGTTTTTCAGGAGCAGTGATTTTAATAATGCTTAAAGTGAAACCGAACTGGGGGGTGTTCGGCTCATCCCTAGTCATGAAATGCAGAGACAGATTCAAGAGGCCAGTCCTTGGCATTCGCACCCTTCTTGGTCAAAGCAATAATAGGCAAGTAATTCCTTATGAACTGCATATAATAATTTGTGAACCCAAGAAAGCGCTTTGTGGCCTTGAGGCTAGCAGGAAGAGACCAGTTGGTAATGACCAAGACCTTTCCAGGATCCATACGAAGACTCAAACTCGAGACAAATCATCCCAGAAACAGGACCTCAGAACATTTCTCCAGCTTGGCATACAGATTATTCCCTCTAAGGCGCTGAAGTACAGTTTCTGGTTTCTGTGGACAAGCAGATTTTCCAAAAAGATGAGAATGTTGTAACGCCGAGTGCTCCGGGTGTCCCATCCAGCCCGGAGCACTCACGGCGTCGTCCCCTCTGCGGTGCTCCGGCCAGCCCCCCTGGCCGTGGGCGCTGCTCCGCTCTCCTCTCCACTTACCTTCCTCTTCCTGCTTCCTTCCGGCGTGCGCGGCCCCGCTGTGTTCTAGGGCGCGCGCGCGCCGGCCTTCTAAAATTTAAAGGGCCAGTGCACCATTGATTGGTGCCCGGTCCAATTACGGTTCCACTACCCAAAACCTATTTAAACCCACTTCCCCTTCCTGTCCTTGCCGGATCTTGTTGTCCTAGTACCCTGTGGAAGTATTTTGAGTTTACCTTGCCTGTGTACCTGACCTTCTGCCTTTGTCTCTGACCACGAACCATTGCCGCTTGCCCTGACCTTTGCTACGTCTGACCTTGCCTCTGCCTAGTCCTTTTGTACCGCACCAGCCTCAGCCACCAGAGAGGTGGAGTCGCTACTGGGGGACACGACCTGGTTGCTACCGCCGCAGCAAGTCTATCCTGCCTTGCGGCGGGCTCTGGTGAAAACCGGTAGCTGCTTAGAACCGGTCCCTCGGTGCGATTCGTACCATCCCCTCTCTGGTACAGTGGATCCACCTCCTGCCTCCTCTATAGTCGCCTGCCCGGCCCGTGACAGTAGATCCGGCCATGGATGCCGCTGAGGTGCCGCTGCCCAATCTCGCTGATCTCACTACCGTGGTTGCCCAGCAGTCGCAATTGATTGCCCAACAAGGACAGCAGCTGGCGCAGTTGACCGCCATGGTCCAGCAGCGCCTGCCGCGACAAGCTCCAGCATCTCCTCCTCTCCGAGCAGCCGCGTCTAGTTCAAAGATCCGCTTGTCTCTTCCGGAGAAATTTGACGGGGATTCTAAGATGTGCCAGGGATTCTTGTCTCAATGTGCCCTGCATCTTGAAATGATGTCGGACCAGTTTTCCACAGAACGCTCTAAGGTGGCATTTGTGGTCTGTCTGTTGTCTGGGAAGGCCTTGGCCTGGGCCACGCCACTCTGGGACCGCAATGACCCTGCTACGGCCACCGTTCAGTCCTTCTTTGCTGAGGTTCGTAGTGTTTTTGAGGAACCAGCCCGAGCATCATCCGCTGAAACCGCCCTGCTTAACCTGGTCCAAGGAAACTCCTCTGTGGGCGAATATGCCATACAGTTTCGCACACTGGCCTCAGAGCTAGCCTGGAATAATGAGGCTCCCGGCGCAACCTTCAAGAAAGGCTTATCCAGACACATCAAGGACTCTCTGGCCGCACGAGACATACCCTCCACCCTGACAGAGCTTATCCACTTAGCTACCCGCATTGACATCCGCTACGTTGAAAGACGCCAAGAGCTTCGCCTGGAGAAAGATCTTGTTCGTACCAGGCGTTATCCGCTACCCTCTGCCTCTCATCTCGGAGCTCTTTGACCGTCTGCGCGGAGCAAAGGTTTTTTCAAAATTAGACCTCAGGGGCGCTTATAACCTCATCAGAACCAGTAAAGGAGCTGGGTGTCTAGTGTGCTCCTGCCCCTTTAAGGAGGGTGGGGCTCCCTCCAGTCATCTGCCCTTCATCTATCCATCAGCATACATGTGCTTCCACTGAGGAGACCTTAAATTTTAGAGTTAGGACTGCAGTATACAGGGAGCCTTGACGGGGCCTGCAGCTTACACATGTATTTGCAAATGCGTGCAACTAAACCCCTGTTTTTAAACGCACTGTTAGACAGGTGAATTCGTTTGGTTGCTGATTGGTTGGTAAGTTGAGCTTGGATATTTTGTGTTTTTTGTCTACATGCATCCGCCCATCCAGTGCTCCTTGCTGTGAAGACCTGTCATAGGTGGGGGCAGTGACAGTATTTTGTGTATTGATGTCATTGTGGTCAGGCAACGCACTAGCACCTTTGCTTCTATGTGCTGGGTGTCTAGTGTGCTCCTGCCCCTTTAAGGAGGGTGGGGCTCCCTCCAGTCATCTGCCCTTCATCTATCCATCAGCATACATGTGCTTCCACTGAGGAGACCTTAAATTTTAGAGTTAGGACTGCAGTATACAGGGAGCCTTGACGGGGCCTGCAGCTTACACATGTATTTGCAAATGCGTGCAACTAAACCCCTGTTTTTAAACGCACTGTTAGACAGGTGAATTCGTTTGGTTGCTGATTGGTTGGTAAGTTGAGCTTGGATATTTTGTGTTTTTTGTCTAGAACCAGTAAAGGAGATGAATGGAAAACCGCATTTAACACCAGAGACGGCCACTTCGAATATCTCGTCATGCCTTTTGGACTTTGCAACGCCCCTGCAGTCTTTCAGGATTTTGTCAATGAAATCTTTCGGGACATACTGTATACTAGGCTTGTGCACAACGGAAAAATTCGTTCCGTTTCGGTTTGTTTCTTTCCGGTCCTGTTGATTCGTAATTTTGCTAGACGGGATTTTTCGTGTTCGGACTCATTCGTATTTTTGCAAGCGACATTTTTCGTTGAATTTTTTGTTGCTTTATAATTCGGACTTTCGGTAGAGTACGTTGTTTTTCGTTGATTCTGGACACAACTCCTACTTTCGTAACTTTTTTTGGGTTCGTTGATTCGTAATTTTCTGTGTCTCTCACAACGACGCTGCCTATTATGCCTAATGTGCTTCGAATGGATTTGTACTTTTCTAAATACATAGCGGTTATTTGTAACGATTCGAAATCTCGTATTTTACTTTCGTTTTTTACATGCGGCTATAGGCTCCGCCCCTGTACACCATTTTGAGAGGGTTCAGCACGGTGAGGGAGAAGCAGAGAGCAGAGCAGAGTGAGTGTTATTGTGCTTCGAATGGATTCGAAATCTCGTATTTTACTTTCGTTTTTTCATGCGGCTATAGCCTCCGCCCCCTGTACACCATTTTGAGAGGGAGTTCAGCACGGTTAGGGAGAAGCAGAGAGCAGAGCAGAGTGAGTGTTTTTGTGCTTCGAATGGATTCGTACATTCGTAACTTTTTTCATAACGAATTATGCCGAAGACCTTCGGGCATTCGCTATTTTGCGGTATAATTTATTTCGGATTCGGTTTTATTCGTAATTGCTCTGTTCGGAAATTCGAATGCTTCCGAATGTCCGAAAGTTGCTAAATTCGGACGAATTTCGATTCGTTACGAAACGAATTGCACAAGCCTACTGTATACCTGTGTGGTTGTCTATCTTGACGACATCCTAATTTTCTCTACCAACCTTGAGGAACATCGGCTCCATGTCCGTCAAGTACTCCAGCGCCTCCGTGTAAATCATCTTTACGCTAAATTTGAAAAATGCCTTTTTGAGTGTAGCAGCCTTCCTTTCCTAGGTTATCTGGTTTCAGGACAAGGTCTTCAAATGGATCCTGACAAGCTTTCCGCAGTCTTAGATTGGCCACGTCCCTCTGGACTCCGTGCTATCCAGCGCTTCCTTGGATTCGCCAACTACTATCGCCAGTTCATACCCCACTTCTCCACCATCGTTGCACCGATAGTGGCGCTGACTAAGAAAAACGCGAATCCAAGGTCCTGGCCACCTCAGGCGGAAGAAGCCTTTACTCACCTAAAAACCGCCATCTCTTCGGCACCTGTTCTATCTTGACCAGACCCCACTAAGCCGTTCTTCCTTGAAGTTGACGCCTCCTCGGTAGGAGCCGGAGCCGTTCTTCTTCAAAGAAATGCTAAAGGAGGAAACGTCACGTGTGGTTTTTTCTCTAAAACCTTCTCCCCTCCTGAAAAGAACTATTCCATAGGTGACCGTGAACTGTTGGCCATCAAGTTGGCATTAGAAGAGTGGAGACATCTCCTGGAAGGTTCTCTTCACCCCATCTACACTGACCATAAAAATTTGTCCTACCTTCAGTCCGCTCAGCGCTTGAATCCTCGCCAGGCCAGGTGGTCATTGTTCTTTGCCCGGTTCAATTTTCAGATCCATTTTTGTCCCGCAGACAAGAATGTCAGGGCGGATGCCTTGTCCCGTTCCTCTGATGCCTCCGAAACCGGGAACCCCCCACAACACATCGTACCCCCTGAGTGCCTGATTTCCTCTGCTCCCGCTGCTCTGATGCCAGTCCCTCCAGGAAAAACTTTCGTTCCTCCAGGCCTTCGTCTCCAGATACTTAGGTGGGGCCATTCCTCCCATCTAGCCGGCCATGCTGGGATCAAAAAATCCTTACAATTGTTGGCCAGACACTATTGGTGGCCTACCCAGGAAAGAGATATGACTGACTTCGTACGGGCCTGCACTATCTGTGCACGTGACAAAACTCCACGCCACAAGCCTGCAGGTCTTCTCCTTCCTCTACCGGTGCCTGAACTACCATGGTCCCACATTGCCATGGATTTCATCACGGACCTTCCGTTGTCTCATGGTAACACTGTCATCTGGGTGGTCGTTGACCGCTTTTCGAAAATGGCTCATTTTGTCCCTCTTCCTGGTCTGCCTACTGCACCTCAGTTGGCAAAGCACTTTTTTCTTCAAATTTTCCGTCTCCATGGCCTTCCCTCACATATCGTCTCGGATAGAGGCGTTCAATTTATCTCAAAATTTTGGAGAGCTCTCTGTACTCAACTTAAGATTAAATTGAATTTTTCTTCCGCTTATCACCCGCAATCCAATGGACAGGTGGAGAGAGTTAACCAGGTCCTTGGGGACTACTTACGACATTTTGTCTCCGCCCGTCAAGACGATTGGGTCGACCTATTGCCCTGGGCGGAATTCTCATACAATTTCAAGAACTCTGAATCGTCCTCCAAATCACCTTTCTTTGTGGTCTACGGCCGCCACCCTTTGCCCCCCCCTCCCCATTCCCACTTCTTCTGGAGTTCCTGCCGTGGGTGAATTAACCCGGGACTTTTCCTCTATCTGGAAAGAGACTCAAAACTCGCTATCACTGGCCTCTGCCCGCATGAAGAGACATGCAGATAAAAAGAGAAGAATTCCCCCTGTCTATCTCCCTGGTGACAAAGTGTGGCTCTCCTCCAAATATGTTCGGTTTCGGGTACCTAGCTACAAGCTGGGCCCTCGTTACCTCGGACCTTATAAAATCAAAAACCAAATCAATTCTGTCTCTTACAAACTCCATCTTCCTCCTTCTCTTCACATCCCCAACTCTTTTCACGTGTCTCTTCTTAAACCCCTCATTCTTAACCGATTTTCCCCCAAGGTCACCGCTCCTGCTCCTGTCTCTGGTTCCTCCGATGTCTTTTCGGTGAAAGATATCCTCGCCTCCAAGGTCGTCCGAGGTAAAAAATTATTTTTAATTGATTGGGAGAACTGTGGTCCTGAGGAGAGATCCTGGGAGCCTGAGACCAACATTTTAGACAAAGAGCTCATCCGTAGATTCTTGGGTTCCAAGAAAAGGGGAGACCTAAGGGGGGGTACTGTAACGCCGAGTGCTCCGGGTGTCCCATCCAGCCCGGAGCACTCACGGCGTCGTCCCCTCTGCGGCGCTCCGGCCAGCCCCCCTGGCCGTGGGCGCTGCTCCGCTCTCCTCTCCACTTACCTTCCTCTTCCTGCTTCCTCCCGGCGCGCGCGGCCCCGCTGTGTTCTAGGGCGCGCGCGCGCGGCCCCGCTGTGTTCTAGGGCGCGCGCGCGCCGGCCTTCTAAAATTTAAAGGGCCAGTGCACCATTGATTGGTGCCCGGTCCAATTACGGTTCCACTACCCAAAACCTATTTAAACCCACTTCCCCTTCCTGTCCTTGCCGGATCTTGTTGTCCTAGTACCTTGTGGAAGTATTTTGAGTTTACCTTGCCTGTGTACCTGACCTTCTGCCTTTGTCTCTGACCACGAACCATTGCCGCCTGCCCTGACCTTTGCTACGTCTGACCTTGCCTCTGCCTAGTCCTTTTGTACTGCACCAGCCTCAGCCGCCAGAGAGGTGGAGTCGCTACTGGGGGACACGACCTGGTTGCTACCGCCGCAGCAAGTCCATCCTGCCTTGCGGCGGGCTCTGGTGAAAACCGGTAGCTGCTTAGAACCGGTCCCTCGGTGCGATTCGTACCATCCCCTCTCTGGTACAGTGGATCCACCTCCTGCCTCCTCTATAGTCGCCTGCCCGGCCCGTGACAAATGTCATCCAGATAGATGACAACAAACTGCTACAGCAGATCCCTAAAGATTTCTTTGACAATGTTTTGGAACACCTCTGAGATCCAACTTGGTAAAAATGGAGACCCCCCTCAACCTGTCGAATAGCTCAAATATTAAGGGTAAGGGGTATCGATTTTTGATAGTCACCGCGTTTAAACCTCAATAGTCAATGCAGGGTCTCAAGGTACCATCCTTTTTGGCAACGAAAAAGAACCCTGCTTCTGCAGGCGATGGGGATTTCCGGATGACACCTCTCTCTAGATTCTTGGCGACATACTCTGACATGTTCAGGGTCTCTGGGATGGACAGCGGGAACGTACGACCCCTGGGCAGAGTTGCTCCAGGAACAAGGTCAATAGCACAGTCAAAAGACATGTGAGGAGGAAGCACTTCAGCTGATTTCTTACAAAACAAATCCCGGTAATCGCTGTATGCAGCGGGAAGATCAGAAGATACAGATGTGATAGCAACCGGAAGTCTCTCCTTGGCGGCCACCTCGAGAAGGCAGGACGAGAAACATGAGGGACCCCAATCCAGGATCTACCCAGAGACCCAGTCCACATGTGGAGAGTGGAGCTGTAGCCAAGGAAGGCCCAAAACAATGAGGGTAGAGGCCTTGGGTAGAATGAGGAAGGATATCCACTCCTGGTGGAGTATCCCTACAGACATCTTAATAGGTAGAGTCTGAAAGTGGATAGGGCTCCCTGGGAGAACAGTGCCATCAATTGTCGAGACTACCAGTGGCGTAGTGAGGGGCGAAAGGGTAAGCTTCATGGAAGAAGCAGTTCTCCAGTCCATAAAATTGCCAGCAGCCCTGGAATCCAGATATGCAAAGATCGATTGAGGAAAAGAGCCTACAAGAAGGAACACCGGAAAAAGACGAGAAGGTAATGTTTTAGTACTCCACCTTCCAGATTTATTAGACCCAAACGTTTCCCGGATGCAGGGAGCAGGAGTCACAAAAATGACCCTTACCCCCACAATAGAGACACAAGCCCATGGTTCTGTGCCTAGCACGTTCTTCAGGGTTAGCCTGGTCCGGCCCAGCTGCATAGGTTCCTCAGCAGGCAGAAGATGCTCCACGGGATGAAGGGAGGGGAGCTTAGACTGGCTAGGACCCAGGGAGTGCTGGCATCTTCTTTCTAGGGACATCTCCAAGGTTGCAACCAGGGCCTTATTGTTCCAACTCAGCTTTGAGGAAACGAAACTGAAGAGCATATTGTCCCACAGAAGAAGATTCTTGGCAAAGACGTAAAAGGGCACTGGCCGCTGAAGAAACCCAAGCCGGCTCCTTGAAGATGTTTCCAAAGAGCCTCAAGAAGTTGGACAGGCTGGAAACCACAGGATCATTCTTCTCCCACAGGGGGGCAGCCCAGGCTAAAGCTTCACCGGAGAGGAGGGAAAAATATAGGCTACCTTTGCCCGATCAGACAGGAAGTTTTGAGGCTGGAGCTCAAAATGAATGGTGCATTGGCTGAGGAACCCCCCTACAGGCCTTTGAGTCCCCAGAGAAACGTGACAGAGCTGGCAGTTGTAGTAAAAGTGTGGCTGCGACTGTGACCGCATTTGGTGCAGCCGCCGATTGTACTTGAGGTTGCTGACTCGGCGTTCCCAAGGAGGCCTGAAGCTGCTCAAAGCGGGAAGCCAGATCCTGGAAGAATTGCATCACCTGAGTCTGATTCGATTCCTGGGTCTTAAGTCTGCGGACTATGCCCTGCAATGGATCATCTGCGGGTAGCGGCACGTCAGCCGGGCCCATGGCTGATCAAACTGTCAGGTCACCTGAGTCCAGGTGACAGATGCACCCCGTTGGGGTCGAGTGCACCGCAAAGTAGTGGACCCTACGGCTGACTGCTGCGGATGGAGCTCTAGGTGATACAGGAGAGCAGGTACTCTGTAGTACCAACACGGATGACACTTGAAGCTAGAGCATGAGATTTCCCAGGGCGCAGAATCTAAGAGCCAGCCGGTGTTTATCAGGGGCCCCTAGTGGTGGGGATGGATTTATCTGCAGTCTGGCTCCAGGTCGTGACCCCTAGGGCCTCCCAGCTTACGCTCATGGTAGACTACAGGGAGGTAGAGAGGAAGCAGCAGACTGCGACAACAAAGGATAGTCAGGAGAGCCAAAGGTCGGGGCAACAAGCAGGTAAGTATAGTCAGGAGATAGCCAAAGGTTGGGGCAACAAGCAGGTAAGGATAGTCAAGAACAAGCCAAGATCGGTAACTGGAATCAGATGTAGAACACACAGCAAGTAGAACACGGAAGCCAAACACACAATATTGATCAGCAGAGCTGACTTGCAGTGCACAGGTTAATATATAGTTCCCTGATAGGGGCTGGGGTGGAGCCATGCTTTAAGGAGAGATTACTTAAGCAGCCAGGGGAGAGTGGCTGGCCTCTTAAACTGAACACAGGGAGAGGTAAACTGACAGACAAACATTACTGTAGATCCATAGTACCTGTGTATAAATAGTCAATGAGTAGAAAAGACCAGTCAAAAGATCTGTGTAACAAGGTAATAAAACTTTACAAAGATGGAAAAGGATATAAAAAGATATCCAAAGCCTTGAATATGCCAGTCAGTACTGTTCAATCACTTAATAGGAAGTGGAAAATTTGGGGATCTCTTGATACCAAGCCAAGGTCAGGTAGATCAAGAAAGATTTTAGCCACAGCTGCCAGAAGAACTGTTCAGGAATCAGGATACAAAGAAAAACCCACAGGTAACCTCAGGAGAAATACAGGCTGCTCTGGAAAAAGATGGTGTGGTTGTTTTTAAGGAGCACAATGATACTTGAACAAAAAAAAAGCTGCATGGTTAAGTTGCCAGAAAGAAGTCTTTACTGTACAAGTTCCACAAAAAAGCCTGGTTACAATATGCCCAACAACACTTTTACATGCCTCATTGGCTTCTTTGTGGCATTGGCGCAGTAAAAGCTTCCTTCTGGCAGCTCAACCATGCAGCTCTTTTTTGTTCAAGTATCGTTGAATTGTGCTCCGTAAAAACAACCACACCGTCTTTTTGGAGAGCAGCCTATATTTCTCCTGCGGTTAACTGTGGGTTTTTCTTTGAATCCTGAGCAATTCTTCTGCCAGTTGTCGCTGCAATCTTTCTTGGTCTACCTGACCTTGGCTTGGTATCAATAGAGACCCTAATTTTCCACTTCTTATTAAGTGATTGAACAGTACTGACTGGCATATTCAAGGCTTTGGATATCTTTTTATATCCTTTTCCATCTGTGTAAAGTTTCATTACCTTGTTACGCAGGTCTTTTGATTGTTCTTTTTTACCTCCTCATGGCTCAGTGTCTAGCCTGCTTAGTGCATCCATGTGAGAGCTAACAAACTCATTGACTATTTATACACAGACACTAAGGCCACTTTCACACCGAGGCGCTTGAAAAACTGCCAGTAAAACACTGATCGCTTTTGAAGCGCTTTTCAGGCCCTTTTGAAGCGCTTTCAATTAATTTCAATGGAGAGGGGCGTTTTTTCAGTGCACTGCCCCAGTGTGAAAGCATTCATTGATTTTAATGGAAATACGTTTTCAGGCGCTTTTTTTTTTGCGTGAAAGCGCCTGAAAAGCGCCTCAGTGTGAAAGTGGTCTAATTGTGATTTAAAAAGCCACAAATGTGGGAAATTAACCTTTACTTTCCATTTTAACTTGTGTGTGCAACCTTCTGTGTCTGTACCAAGGTCACACATTCCAGGGTATGTAAAGTTTTTTTATCGGGGCCATCTGTTATCATTATGATTTAAAAAGGATCCAAAAATCTATGTGATAATAAATGGCTTCATGTGATTGCTATTCTTAAATAAAAGACAGTTTTTTGGAATGATCAGTCATATTTTCAAAAATAATGGCAACATTTCTGTCAGGATATGCAAACTTTTGAGCATGACGGTGTGTGTGTGAATGTGTGTGTGTGTGTGTGTGTGTATATATATATATATATATTTTATTTTTTTTGGGGGGGGGGTACAAGAGACATTTAAATAATATTTTATTTCTTAGCTAATATTTTACTTCAGATAACATTTGTCTTTAAATTTTGCATGTTTTTATAAAGATTGAAATTGTTTTTTTTTTTTTTTTTTCTGAGAAAATCTGTGGGGTGAACTAAAAGGGAAATAGTTTGGCAGATGACAGATGAATTTTATCTCTTGCCGGGATGCTCTAATCACAGGTGATGTCTGATATTTGATAAATGGCACCCATCAAGCAATCACACATTGTCCTTTTTATTAGTGATGTCACAGGGATGCAGGTGGCTCACGGCTCCCGATCCCTGGAGTACAGCGGGAAAAAGTCACCATTGTCTGGGGTCTTACAGAAGTTACTCTTATCTCACTCATCTGTGTCATCCTCACTATGATGGTTTTGGATTCAAGCCATTTCCATCTTATTTCTTCTTCCTGAGTATTCATATTCCATGAAGGCCTTTGTGCAGTGGAGCTGTACAATGTAAATAGGGCTTGTGCCATGTTATTGTTGTGAATAAGAACTTAGTTATGTTCTCACATTGAATTTGTAAAGCATAAAAGACACAAATGTATGGAAAATATATAGATAATATACAAGCAAAATATATATATATATATTTTTTTAAAGAATAATTTTATGTATCTGTACCTTTGCTAAAGGGGAAACACAATTGGCTAGATAAACTATTGTCAGTGAACCAAATTTGGTGAAGAGAAACCTGCTATTTTTTGCATCAAATATTTTGTGTAATTTGAAGGGTTTAAAGTGAAAGATGTGACCCGTGTGGAAATTGCAAAAAAATCCCAAGTGCAACTTTTTGCACAAAAAGTCTCATAATATGTGCCAAATAAATAATGCTGAAGAAAGTGAATTTGCCAATAGGTGGAGCAATAGAGGTGGCCAGTAGTGTGCCAAGAGGATGATAGCACAAGACAGTTACACATTCTACTATGCGCCAAATAAACTACATGTGCTACAACACATTAATTAATTTGATATGTGATAGGCCGAAATAAGAGTGCACATTCCTCAACAACTGCCAAACTTAGTTTATCTGGCCCAGTGTATTTTTCATTGAGTGCATAGTGAGAGAGAAGCACTGTGAGGATAAAGGAAGGGATCCTCATTTCCCCCAGGATGTACTCTTGTCTGCTGACAGCTTGGAGCACCTGTTTAGCCAGGAAAGGATACCGGAGAGTAGATTTACTAAAGGCAAATAGGATCTTTAGGCCTTATGCACACAGAGAGATGGATTTACTAAAACTGTAGAGTAAGGTGACCAGATTTTTAAAATTAAATCTGGGGCCATTTTTTTTTTTTTACTAGTAATGGCGGCAATCAACGACTCTCTGCCTGTCGCCACCGCCGCCCGCCTCACAGCCTGTCAAGTCTTACTCTCTGGGCCACGGCTACTACTGGGTGGGGAGCGGAGGAAGATCACTCTGCCAGGGAAGGCAAGGAGATAAGCAGGCAGGCGGTTGGCCGGGACTTGAGCCAAGGCAGAAGAACATGCGAGCAGAGCTGAATGGGCACCCAAAACTGAAGAAATATTCCCTCCACTCCGACCAGCACATGATCATCAGAAAGGGGCACAGATAATGGAAAAAATACATCCCCCTAAGCTAGTAGGAGTGGCAGAGGGGGGGTGTGTAATTCAGATTTTTTTTTTTTTTTATTCTGCACTGACTGTCTTTGAAATTGCCCCAGCCCCTGTTCAAATCCAATCCGGGGACAAAACCGGGGACAGACTTGGTCCAGGGACAGTGTCCTCAATCCGGGGACTGTCCCCAGAAACCGGGGATGTCTGGTCACCCTACTGTAGAGTGTAAAATCTGGTGCAGCTCTGCAAAGAAACCAATCAGCTTACATGTTTTTTGTCAAAGCTTAATTAAACACGCTGAAGTTGAAGACAATTGGCTACCATGCATTGGTGGTGCGTCCATAAAGGGCGCAGGAGCGCCGCCCCCCTCTCCTGTCACTCTCTCTCTCACCATAGATAGATTCATACATTGCATGAATCTATCTATGGTCGCTGCTGCTTCCCCCTATTCATGTTCCCGGCCCCTTGTCAGGCGCCGGGCATATGAATTACAGCGGCGGGTGTGTTTTGGAAGCACCTGATTAGAGCCATGGGCCCTAATAGGCTTCCTGATTAGAGCCTGTGGGCTCTAATAGGCTTCCAAAGGGGTAAACAGCGGGCGCACTGTGGTGTGTTAGGGAACCGAATACATCGCTTCCCTAACACTGACCCGCCTCTCAGCCAATCAGGTTGCTCAGGTCTGGTTACCTGTCACCTGATTGGCTGAAACAACAGGCGCCGCTATTGGACGCCTGACGGGACATGAGGACGGGAGAAGTGCAGGAGATATGAAGGACCCCGCTCGTCGCTGTCACCCGCTGCCCCACAAGACAGGGTAAGTGCCGGGCACACGGCGAGCGGGCGGGAGGCACACTCACACTGGCAGCATTTGGCACAGTGGCAGCGTTTGATGGGCACACTGGCAGCGTTTGATGGGCACAGTTGCAGCATTTGATGGCACAGTGGCTGCAATTGATGGCACAGTGGCTGCAATTGATGGAACAGTGGCTGCAATTGAGCCACTGCTACCATGCACAACTGCACCAGATTCTACCACTTTCCCGTCCCTCTCACTTTTACCTCCTCTCACTATTAGCTCCACACTTACCATCCTTCACTTTACCACAGAGCTGCCCTGTGTTCCTGCCGACCCTAGGTGCTGCCCGCATGGGTTTCCCCCCCCCCATCGAGATGTCCACCTCAGCTCCCGTTTGGAGGTGCTCCCGGAGGCATGTGACATACCCCACAATATTTTTACTTAGTGTACTCCAACCAGTAAGTACCAACCAATTGTTGGAATTTTTTACTATACCTGTCCATGTTACTTTTGATTTTTTACAACCATTCACTATTCTTATTATAGACTTACCACGCGCATGCTCCTGACGAGTGGCGTTGGCCACGAAACGCGTAGAGCCGTGTCCTTAATTGCTCAATCTTGAAATTCAAGTTACCACATTATATCTCCCTATCAGGCCCAGTGAAGCCATAGGTCCTGCAGGCAATACCGTTTACTACCTATTCAACCAATTGTCCATGGTGAACCACGGAATTTTATTTGAGTCTCTGATGAGATATTACTATTGTCATGATGCTTATGTTTATTACCTGCTCAAGTTACCTACCCTCCTACCAGTGCTGTAATATGAGACACAATTGTGTCCAATTGTGTCTTTTCATATGTACTGCCAATATTATTTATATCGCTGTAATTGTATTATGCAATGTTATCCCTCTTACCAATAAAGCTCTGCTGTTCACCTTATATTCTTTTGCTGCCATTCAGTTCATTTAAAGTCCCACCCTCCTTGCTCCCCTCTCTTTGCACCAGATTTAGCATTCTCTAGTTTTAGTAAATCAATCTCAGAGTGTTTAAGAAAAATGAGCTGCAAAGCCAGTTCCGACGCCAGGAAAAAGCAGCTTTAAAAACACGCTTTTAGAAGCATTTTGCATTGACGTTCATGTGCGTTTAGCAGCGTTTATTTTTAAAGAACACTGCCCTCTTCTATTTCCACTCCCAAATCGCATAACTACAGCTTCATAACGCTTGATGTGATTTAACGCTGTATACACGCGTTTAACCGAGTCAGGCGTTTTTACCACTGGTCTTCTTACCACGCTGGCCCTGGGTTTTTTTTACAGCTTGAAAATGCCTATGCCACTTACAGCTCTTAAAAACCTATTTGTGCATGGACTTATAAAATATCATTTAAACTGTAAAAAAACAAACAAAAAAAAACGCCTAAGGCTCCTAAAAGCGGCAGTAAAAATGCCATGTGTGCATGAGGCCTTACTTTGTTAGTGTAGTTGCTGCAGAGATTAATGAGTCAGGTGAAAGAAACCTATTTGCTACACACATTGTTTTTAAGTGAGTCAGTCAACTCATACACTTGGATTGTAAAATGGTTTTGGTAAATCTAAAGGGAAAAAATCTAAAGAAAATTGTATAGTGTGTATCCAGCTTAAGGGAGTATTTCAGTAAAAATGAAATTTCTGTTTCCGTGGGGGCCTAAAATATGACTTGCATCTTTGTACAGATTCTGAGAAAATCAGTGAGCCAATCACACAATCAGGAAATGACATTTTTGGAGGCGTTCTGTAGTCTTCTTCTGTTCCTTCAATGTCCAGTCACAGCAGGGGAGGGCTGGCGGCCTTAGGCCTGGGGGGCAAGTCCAGTCAAGTGGCCCATTGAACCGCCGAATCAGCTCACCATCCATGGCCCACCTGGTTTTTCAATGCAGCCTCACCAGTGCCCATCAGTGCAGCCAACTCCAGTGCCCATCAATGCAGCCTGATCACTGGGGCAGATTACATGGGGTGTATGGGGGGGAGATGGGGGGTCAGCTAGGGGTGTCAGGGTCTCTCACCTCACTGATCTCAGCTCAGCAGGTCCTTGCACACCACGGTCTCCTGGGGGGTAACGCTCCTGATCCTGGGGTCAAGTTGCAGCCAGCGCCCAGCCCTGCAGCCCTGCGTCCCGACTCCCTGCCTCTGCCTGCTTCCAAGAATCCGGTCCCAGGGAGTTGTAGTTTCCTCTGCGCTGCTGTGTTTTCCACCCACCAGAAGCTTGAGTGACTACAACTCCCAGAATGTAACAGCTAGTGGTCGGCCGCCATGGCCATGCCCCCGGCCCGACTTCCTAGACCAGAATAAAAAAGAAAATGGTAGCGGGCAGCGGCTGCCGGCCATTTTGAACATAAGTTAGGGCGGCCTGGGAGGCAATTGCCACCCTGCCCCCTGGCCCAGCCCTCCCCTGAGTCACAGGCTGGGGAAGGGAGATGACCAGGTTGTGTTACCTAACTGCAGCCGAGGAAAGTCAGCTCACCAGTAGGGTGACCACGTGTCCCGGATTGCCTGGGACAGTCCCGCATTTTGCAGGTCTGTCCCGGGAACCTTTATTCCAGGACAATACAGTGTCCCGGAATGAAACTGACACAGCCACCCCCCCTCCCCCGGGCCAATTTGATGGCCCCAAAAAAGGCTGCCACGTCACGCTTTACTCGCTGACAGTACTTGTCCTGACTGGTTATGCCTGGAGGAGCACAATCCCCGCCCCCTGCTTGTGTCCAATCACTGTGCTGTGATTCGTTGCAGCACAAGCTGATTTTTGGGAAGGGGGGGTGTCCCTGAATGGTAGTTTGGAAATGTGGTCACTCTAGTCACCAGGCTAGTTGTACTGGAAAGTACTGTAGGGTTGACTAAATCTTAGGACTGGATGGACAGAAATACAAGCCCTTTGGCAGGTAACACAGCACCTATATATGTATTGCATCTGTGTATTTAGACGTATGTTTGGCATTCAGTTTGAAAGTGTATTAAAAAGTAAAGACAAGAAATACAGCAAATGATAAATACACAAATTGATTAACAGTGGTACAGCCTCCAGAGGTAAAAATCATATAGACGCATATTATAAAGGCCATTGTATTGGAAGCATATATTTTCCTACGTGAAAGTTATAAATTGTCTTCAGGGTGAAAGTGATAAATGGGTATTTTATACTGATTGATATCAGTTCCACAATCTTTGCTTTTGCTGACTGGTTGCTGCCATGATAATGTCTGTCAAGTCGCCCAGAAATGTGTCAAGTATTTCCTAAGAGAAAATTGTGAGAAAAAATCAGATTGGTCTTCCCTGTCTGTCTACTTTACAAGTGTGGAATGTTAAAAAAGGGAAAAAAAATCTTCTGAGCGATGCTTCACTGCAAGCAAGGCACATCGTTTAACATTTAAAACGTCCTACTGCCCATTTACAGACTACTCTAGCTTTGGGTCAAGTTGTCTGAAATATGATAAAATTAAATGCTATTGCTTGACAGATGTCAAAACTCTTCTGTTTAGTTCTGTTTTCTGATTACTTCTTCGTCTTCAGAGGCAAATGAAACAGCCAATCATAGGACGGTAAGGACAACACATTGAAACTAGAAAAAGCGATTGGTTGATGGAAAAGCACTCAAACCCTCATGTCTAATTATGACCAGTATTTATTTTGGCAGCAAATTTTAATTTAGTTTTGGTCTTGGTCTTTTGACTAAAATGCTATTTTAGTTTTAGTCCCATTTTAGTCATCTGCAATTGTTTTAGTTTTAGCCATATTTAGTAGACTAAAATCTCCAGTACATGGTCGACTAAAAGCATTGTAGTTAACTAAAATCGAATGTGTTTAGTTAAATTAAATTTAGTTTAGTTAAATTTGTAATGCATTATTTAATCACTTAAAGACCGCCTGCCACATATATAATGTGGCAGGACGGCTCTATTGCACGAAAACATCTACCTGTACGTCATTTCTTGCAAAAGATACTGCATCCTCCGCCAATTAGCAGGTCTGGCAGACCCGATGTCCGCCGGCCACCTGCGATTGTTCCCTATGGGGGCAGAACGGCGATCTGCTATGTAAACAAGGCAGATCGCTGTTCTGTCAGGGGAGGACACAGAGTTCTTCTGTTTCTGCTAAGCAGGAACACGGATCTCTGTCTTCCCCCAGTCAGTCCATCCCCCACACAGTTAGCAAGCACCTCCTAGGGACACACTTAGAGTTGTCACCTCATCCCTTAAAACCCGAACACATATGAATTACACAGGTTTTGTGGGCTGATTAAGGTGGTAATTAAACTCAGTTGGTGCCTTATCTGCATTAAATTAGCCTCAGAACCTGTGTAATTCATATGTGTTCGGGTTTAAAGGGATGAGGTGGCAACTCTAGACACACTTAACCCTTTGATCGCCCCTGATGTTAACCCCTTCCCTGTCAGTGTCATTAGTACAGTAACAGTGCATATTTTTAGCACTGATCACTGTAATAATGTCACCGGTTCCAAAAAAATTGTCAAAGGTGTGAGATAGGTGTCCGATCTGTCCGCCCCAATGTCACAGTCCCTGATCGCCACCATTAATAGTAAAAAAATAAAATAAAAATGCCGTAAAAATATCCCATAGTTTGCATCCGCTATAACTTTTGCGCAAACCAATCAATATACGCTTATTGGGATTTTTTACCAAAAATATGTAGAAGAATACATATTGGCCTAAATTGATGAAGAAATTAAGTTTTTAAAAAAAAAATATTGGATATGTTTTATAGCAGAAAGTTAAAAAATATAGTTTTTGTTTTTCAAAATTGTTGCTTTTTTTGTTTATAGCGCAAAAAAAAAAAAAAAAAAAAAAAAAAGGTGATCAAATACCACCAAAAGAAAGCTCTATATGTGAGGAAAAAAGGGCATCAATTTTATTGGGGTACGGAGTCGCACGACCACGCAATAGTAAGTTAAAGTAACGCAGTGCCGTATCGCAAAAAATGGCCTGGTCATGAAGGGGGGGGGGGGGGGTAAACCTTCCGGGCTGAAGCATTTCTCTAGAATATCAAAACTTGTTATTCACGCCTGGAGTAAAAAAAAAAAACACCTAGTTTTGGTATTATTTATGGTAAGGTTTGAACAAACTACACAGACATAGATTTAGCCGTTATATAATGTCTTTACTCTGTAAAACTATGTTTCGTTACAAAATTATTGATTTTTTGAGTCAAAGCTTCATTCCTTGCTATAAGTGCATGCTACTTTTCTGTTGTTGATTAAACAAAATAAACCTGAACACATATATTGTTGGCCCTTGAACAAGTAGCCCACCCACACACTGCACAGTCAATTAAATCACTGTGGACAAATGCTTGCACGAGTGGGACATACCAAAAGAAAGATCCTAATGCCTCATACACACGACCGTTTTTCCCGGCAGGAAAACTGCCATGACAGGTTTTCGCCAGTAAAAACGGCCGTGTGTATGCTCCATCGCAGTTTTCCCGATGAGAAAACTGCGGGAAAAAAAAGAGAACTTGTTCTCTATTTTTTCGTCAGGAAAAAATCCTGCCGAGAAAACCGATCGTCTGTATGCTTTCCCGAGGGAGAAAAAAACGTGCATGCTCGTAAACAATTTGGCGCATGCGCGGAAGCATAAAACGTCATTTTGGCAGCTTTTCGTAGTCTTTGACCTCACCGCGTTCTTGGCATTCAAAAGTTCAGCGGTCTTTTGTGTGACCGTGTGTATGCAAGGCAGGCTTGAGAGGGATCCCGTCGGGAAAAGCGTCGTTTTTTTTCCTGCCGGGAAAACCGGTACGAGGCATATGAGTTATAACAGACAATAGGAATAATATGGTGGCAGCATTTAAACAGAGCACAGCAGCAGCAGAAGAACCACCCAGCTCTAGTGAGGAAGACTCCTATATGATAGAAATTGACTGGGAGACCAAAAATTGATGATCTGCGGTGAGCCATTTTTATTATTCTTTTACATGATAACAGTCAATTATCAAAAGGATAAGAGATACTGATCTTAGGGCTGTCTGTTCTACTGGTGTACCTTTGTTATTTTTCCACTTTATTTGTATCTTGTGTAAAACTATTCCCATAAGATTCTGGACCGGACACCGCGTGTGGTCTTGTCAGGTGCATACCGTGGTCCACATGATGCAGCAGAAGGAGGCAAGTGTTAAGAGAATCTTTGATGAAGCAAGATCAATAGTAAATGTCTTCAAGTCTTCCATTGCGACACTGAAGATATTGGAGCAGTGTGGCCTTACTCTTTTAAATGACTGCCCCACACGCTGGTCAAGTAATACTACTATAACATTCAACACTCCTCAAACTGAAAGAGTCGGTCTGCCAAATCATATACAACATGGGATGGGACAGCTTGCTCCCCAGTTAAATGGAAAAAGCTCACATCATTGCATGACCTACTGATGTCTTTTGCGAAGTGGAACATACTAAAACCCTCCAGAGAGACACCATGTCCATGTCCCTGCCCACTTTGATCTACTCAGCCACCTTGAGGACCTTAAACAGAACTCTAGCTACCAAAACCTTGCCACAATTGCACAGAAAATGAAAGAAAATCTTTTGCTTCAATTCCTAGGTTTAAATAACTGATGAAATGTTCTCGCAACTTGCAGCAGCTGCTTGTTTTGTCAACCCTACTGTTTGTGGAAACCCTTGTTGATGTGGCTGATGATAGTATTCAGGGAACTGCTTAAAGGGGAGTTCCAGCCTTTTTTATGTTTATTAAAAGTCAGCAGCTACAAAAAGTGTAGCTGCTGGCTTTTAATAAACATACATTTACCTGCTCCACGGTCCAGCGATGCGGCCGCCCGGAGCTTCGCTCCTCTCCCCCCCTCTCCGCCGGCGCCTCCATTCTAACTGTGGGCACCCGGCCGTGACAGCTTTCGGCAGTGCTCTGGACGGACGGTGGTCTGAGGGAATGCCTCAGGCTTGTAATTGTAATGCACACTCACAGTGCTCTCATCTGCTCTGGACGGTCGTCGTCGTTGTGAGTCGGGAGTAGCACTCTTGTCAGGAGACTGCATAGTGCTGCTCTGCTCTGGATGGTCGCCGGAGGACTCGGAGGAGGCCTGTAATGCAGGATGCACAGTGCTACAACTGCTGCTAAGCGATACATGCTACGGACTTGACTTGCATGCTTGCTGGGAGCAGAAGCAGGCAGAGCTCTTTGTAAACCGGAAGTTCCAGGGGTAAATGCCCCTGCCTCACATTTTCGTTTCGTTTTCATTCACTAATAAAAACTAAATTGATTTTCGTCATAGTTATCGTCAGTGGATGAAAAAGTGGTGTAGTTTTTGTTTCATTTTCATCATTGTAAAAAGGCTGCTGACGAAAACGTTGACAAAATTGATTATGACAATTGATTATGACATACCTGCATACTCATTTCTTGCTATGGGTAACAGCAATTGCTTGGTATGGTTTCTGTCCATTACTGACCTGTAAGAAGACCAGGGAGAAGGAAGAATACTGAACGGTTAAAGCGGAACTCCAGGAATTATCTTTTTTTGCAATCTTACATTGGTCCATCTTGGCTTCATGTAAGCAGTACCAAGACAAGGTCATATAGTGCCCAAAGCGCAGATGCCAAATTGCACCCTCTATGCCTTCTATGCTATGAGCATCATGTGTCGGCAGAGATCCCCTCACTACCCGCCCCCCGCCCGAAAAATCCAGCCCGATCTGCTCACTCCTCTCCCTCCCTGCAAGCCAAGATTCACTCCAGACAAAACATGTAAAAAGTCCAAAAATTCCCCCTCCTCCCAGTACAAACCTCTCCCTGTTAAAATCCCCCCTCCCAACAAAAATCTTGGCCTTCCCCAATCCCCCCTTCCAGCTCAAATCCCCCCTCTTAGAAACACCCCTCCCCATTGCCCAAAAAATCACCCCTCTTAGAACAAATTTCTTCACTAGCACAAATCCTCCTCCCGAATCCCCCCAACTAGCACAACCTTTTCACCCACTTCAACCCCCCTCCCACCACAAATTCCTCCTCTCCACAAATTTCTTTAAGCACAAATCTCTCCACCTCCCAATCCCACCTTTTAGCACAAATTCCATCCCTTCTTCCCTAAAACCTAAAAACCTCATATGCATCATAGCAGATGGCCATGGGATGTCCACCAACAACCCCCCCCCCCCCAGAGGCGGCTCTAGGATTTGTGAGGCCTTAGGCAAAACTAAGACATGAGGCCCCACTCACACCCATAATAGGAAAAATAATGAAAGCGATCGATAAAAATAAACTGTATTAGTAGGGTACAGTATAGGGGGAGGGTAGGTGGACAGTACACGGGTCAGGAGGGTACGGTACAGGAGGGTAAGTGGACAAAGTACAGGGGGCAGGAGGATACAGTACAGGGGGCAGGAGGGGGGCACAGTACAGGAGGTAGGTAAGTGGACACTGTATAGGGGCAGTAATGAATGTTACAGATATGGTCTCCTCAAGCAGAGCTGCACAGGGAAGCTGCTCTCACAGATCCCACCTATTCTGTCAGGCTGTCACTGGGCTAAATCTACACTAGAATGACAACTCCCCCTCTTCCTTCCCCTTCAGAGTTTTTTGTTCTCTTGCGGCACTTTGCAAGGGTTAAGGAAGGACCCTGAGATAAATAAAGGAAGAGAGAAAGAAAGAAATATAGATAGAAAGAAAGAAAGAAAGAAAGAAAGAAAGAAAGAAAGAAATAGATAGATAAATAGATAAGGGGAGAGAGAACGAAAGAAAGAAAGAGAGACAGAAAGATAGATATATAGATAGATAGATAGATAAAGGGAGAGAGAAAGAAAGAAATATAGATAGACAGATAGATAAAGGGAGAAATAAAAAAAGATAGATAGATAGATAGATAAAGAAAAAAAGATAGATAGATAGAAATTTAGATAGTTAGATAAAGGGAGAGAGAAAGAAAGAAAGAAAGAAAGAAAGAAAGAAAGAAAGATAGATAGATAGATAGATATATAGATATATAGATAAAGGGAGAGAGAAAGAAAGAAATATAGATAGATAGAGACAGATAGATAGAGGGAGAAAGAAAAAAAGATAGATAGATAGATAGATAGATAAAGGGAGAAATAAAGAAAGATAGATAGAAATAAAGACAGATAGATAGATAGATAGATAGATAGATAGATAGATAGATAGATAGATAGATAGATAGATAGATAAAGGGAGAAATAAAGAAAGAAAGATAGATAGAAAGAAGGGTGAAGAAAGAAAGAGAGAGAGAGAGAAGGGAAGGAGGGCACACCCCTACATCAGTGTACAGTGTGTACTCACTTGGAGGCAAGAGGGACTGGATGGATGGATGGATGGATCAGACAGACTCCATCTTTCCTTTCTGTTTGCTGGGCTTTAGCTTCAATCTTTCCACCCACATCCCTATTAGGCAGCAGAACAGTGTCTGTCAGGGAGAGTGGGCGGGGCAGACACAGAAAGAGAGGACGGGAGGAGGGGAGGAGTAGAAGCAGCTCCTCTCCTCTTATTGGCTGTGCGGGCAGCAGGGGGAGGGGAGAAGTGTCAGAGCTGGCTGTGATACGCCCAGCTCATCTCTCTATCTGGACGGCGGGGATGTCTGCTAATAGAAGAGGCGACTCTGTTACTCTGTTATAAGGTAAACTAGGCAACCGCGAGGCCTCTCTGATGATCGCGTGGGGCCTAAAGCGATCACCTAATTTGCCTAATCGCCTAATTTGCCTAATTAGAGAGCCACCACTGACCCCCCCCCCCGCTCCTCCTTATTTTGACATGTCATAGTTGAAGAGGAGCCCACGGGAAGCTTCCCTTGGCTCTGATTTTTACTAGTGTTGATAAGAAGTAGACGGGGAGAGATACTGAATGCTGCAGTGGTGGAGAGTGGCAGCATCAGGGACACACCCAGATAGCAAGGATAACTTGCCACACATTTTTGGCAGTGTTGAATTGTAAAAGCCGGTTCACACAGGGGCGACTTGGGATCCGACTTGAAGTTGCCCCAAGTCGCGCAACATGTCAAATTACATTGAAGTGAATGGGAGCCGTCTTAATGTACACTACTGAAGTCGCTCCGACTTCAGGAAAGGTTCCTGCACTACTTCAATCTGACTTCTAGGCGACTTGTACCCATTGATTTCAATGGAAGTCGCCTCCAAGTCGGATCCCCGTTCATAGTGAGGCTACTTTACAGGAAGTCACCCCTGTGTGAACCAGCTCTAAGGCAAACCCCTCCCTCCCAGAAAGCTGGTATTTGGTATGAATCATGAGGGGGAACTCCACGCCAAACTTTAAATAAAAAACCGGCATGGGTTCCCCTCCAAGAGCAGACCAGGCCCTTAGGTCTGGTATGGATTTCAAGGGGAGCCCCTATGCCGAAAAAACAGCGTGGGGGTCCCCCCAAAATCCATACCAGACCCTTATCCGAGCATGCAGCCCGGCCGGTCAGGAAGGGGGGTGGGGACGAGCGAGCTCCCCCCCTCCTGAACCGTACCAGGCCGCATGCCCTCAACATGGGGGGGTGGGTGCTTTGGGGCAGGGGGGCGCCCTGCGGCCCCCCACCCCAAAGCACCTTGTCCCCATGTTGATGGGGACAAGGGCCTCTTCTTGACAACCCTGGCCGTTGGTTGTCGGGGTCTGCGGGCGGGGGACTTATCGGAATCTGCAAGCCCCTTTTAATAAGGGGGCCCCCAGATCCCGGCCCCCCACCCTATGTGAATGAGTATGGGTTACATCGTACCCCTACCCATTCACCTGGGGGAAAAGTGTCAATAAAAAAACACACTTGACAGCTTTTTAAAGTAATTTATTAGGCAGCTCCGGGGGTCTTCTTCCGACTTCGGGGGTCTTCTTCTGGCTTTGGGGGTCTTCTTCCTACTTCTCCGCTCTCTCCGGCCTCTTCTCCCGCTCTCCGGTGCTTTCTGCCTTCTGTCGGGCTCCTCCGCTATCTTCTGCCAGCTCTTTTTTTAGAGGTGGCCCAGTCTTCATCATTGTCGTCTTCTTCCCTCCTCCCAATGTTGACTCAACGCTCTCTGCCGCTGTAATGCCGTGTGTGCGGAGCGCAATGACTTATAAAGGCATGGGGCGTGGTCACCGGGTGACCCCGCCTCTTATGACATCACAGTACAATCATGCTCCAGGTGGTGACATCATAAGGGGCGGGGTCACATGGTGACATCACCCGGTGACCACGCCCCATGCCTATATATGTTTTTGCGCTCCGCGCACACGGCATTAGAGCGGCAGAGAGCGTTGAATCAACATCGGGAGGAGAGAAGAGGGAAGAAGACTACAACGATGAAGACCGGGCCGCCGCTAGCAAAAGAGTTGGCAGAAGATAGCAGGAGGAGCCCGGCAGAAGGCAGAAAGCACCGGAGAGCGGGAAAAGAGGCCGGAGAGAGCGGAGAAGTATAAAGAAGACCTCTGAAGTCAGAAGAAGACCCCCGAAGTCGGGAGAAGACCCCCGGAGCTGCCTAATAAATTTCTTTAAAAAGCTGTCTTGTGTGTTTTTTTATTGACACTTTTCCCCCAGGTGAATGGGTAGGGGTGTGGGATCTGGGGGTCCCCTTATTAGCAGGGGCTCGCAGATTCCGATAAGCCCCCCGCCCGAAGACCCCGGCAACCAACGGCCAGGGTTGTCGGGAAGAGGCCCTTGTCCCCTGCAACATGGGGACAAGGTGCTTTGGGGTGGGGGGGCCGCAGGGCGCCCCCCTGCCCCAAAGCACCCACCCCCCATGTTGAGGGCATGCGGCCTGGTATGGTTCAGGAGGGGGGGGCACTCGTCCCCACCCCCCTTCCTGACTGGCCGGTCTGCGTTCTCGGATAAGGGTCTGGTATGGATTTTGGGGGGACCCCCGCGCCGTTTCTTCGGCGTAGCGGGTTCCCCTTGAAATCCATACCAGACCTAAGGGCCTGGTCTGTTCTTGGAGGGGAACCCATGCCAGTTTTTTATTTAAAATTTGGTGTGGAGTTCCCCCTCATGATTCATACCAAACAGAGGGGACAGCAAGCGCGAGGTGTACAGTACCCTGACACTGAGAACCAGCGCAATGGGATCGCACTCGAAACACATTCTCACGGGCAGGTACTGGCAAAGAAGCCTGTCCTGGAGGCGACTTCAAGTAGCTCCAAGTCGCGCTGTGGTTCATGCTCAAGTCGTGTCCAAGTTGCCTCGCAAAGTCGCGCTTAAAGTCGTGTTGCCCCTGTGTGAACCGTCTTGTTAAATTGCTGCACATTTTCACTGGCAAGTTGTACACTTGCAGAACATTTGAAGCACAAGTTCTAGTTGACACTTTTCCGATTTTTAGCAAATTTGTGTGGCAAGTCTCTAGCAAGAGCAAAGTTGCTGTGGTGAGTCTACAGCAAGAGCTCTGCAAGTCACAGTGACCCCTGTGGTGGGATGACTATTGCAACACATAACTGAACCAGAACTTGCAACAGACTTGCAGAATGTTTGCAAAGAAAGTTCAATTGGAGTCATACAATGTGGACTTGCTGCAATTGTGCAACAATTTTATAAAACCTGGCAGGTCTAGCCAGGGGAGGGCTGGGCCAGGGGGCAGGGTGGCAATTGCCTCCCAGGCCGCCCTAACTTATGTTCAAAATGGCCGGCAGCCGCTGCCCGATACCATTTTTTCTTTTTTATTCTGGTCTAGGAAGTCGGGCCGTGGACATGGCCAAGGCGGCCGACCACTAGCTGTTGCATTCCGGGAGTTGTAGTCCGCACTCAAGCTTCTGGTGGGTGGAAAACACAGCAGCGCAAAGGAAACTACAACTCCCTGGGACCGGATTCTTGGAAGCAGGCAGAGGCAGGGCGTGCCAGGGAGTCGGGATGCAGGGCTGGGCGCTGGCTGCAACTTGACCCCAGGATCAGGAGCGTTACCCCCCCAGGAAACCGTGGCGTTCAAGGACCTACTGAGCTGAGATCGCTGAGGTGAGAGACCCTGACACCCCTAGCTGACCCCCCATCTCCCCGACCATACACACCATGTAACCTGCCCCAGTGATCAGCCTGCATTGATGGGCACTGGAGTTGGCTGCACTGATGGGCACTGGTGAGGCTGCATTGAAAAACCAGGTGGGCCATGGATGGTGAGCTGATTCGGCGGTTCAATGGGCCACTTAACTGGACTTGCCCCCCAGGCCTAAGGTCGCCAGCCCTCCCCTGGGTCTAGCAATAGCTTAGCAAGTCATTTTCAAACTTTCAGCACAATCTGGCCTAGGGCTAGTGATGCCACTAGTTGTCAGATCAGGACTTTGTAGGGTTTGCTTACCTGCCCTGCATCCACATTTTTCTGCTGCTGGAACAGGAACAGTCTAGCGAGGAGATATAGGCTTGGGAAGCAAACCTTGCATAGTCCTGATCTGTGAACATTCCTGTGTTGAATTCTTGTATCCAGGAGCAATGCAGTGACAGTAGGGAGGAGCTGGAGGGGGGAGCACAGCCTGCACCTTCTCCTAGCTTTCTCCTTCTCTCCTTACCACTTTAAGCCCTGAACTGACAGGAGTAGTGATACTGCTGTTGCTGCTACGGTCAGCCTGTAGGGGCAGGAACTCACCACGCAGGCCCCTCCCCTCTTCACATGAGACCATTGCGCCCAGGACAGCTGACCCTTCTGCCCCCCCCCCCATCCTGGCCCTAATTGTAAGTATCCACATCTGATATCCAAAGGACCACTGTGGATGCTGAAAATCACTGTAGTAGACCACGCTGTATAAAATGATAGCCCCAATCTTCCAAGTGCTGCTCCAGCAGCTTCACCTCTGCACACTGAATTTAGGGGGTCACTTGCACCTGCTGCCATTCAGAGAATATCTTGTTTTTTTTTTTGCCAATTAATAAAAGATGTTCTTTGAGCGTATGAGGTGGAAAGGAATGGCAAATGACATCACAATCTCCACCTCATCCAACTGCGTGGATGAGTAAAAGCTCTGCCCCCTCCATTTATAGATCCTGTGTCATACATAGAAGCTGTAGTACGCCTTCTATGAATGGAGGATCAGGCAGAAAAGGGTGTGCATAGTTGATCTCTCCTAATGAGAGCTCCTGACAGCCCTTTAGTTGATTTAACCCCCGCGGCCCTGAAAGTTTACAGGTGCAGGGGTGACATATCATTCTATCTGTAAGATTTGACCCTTGTGCTGATTTTATGTTTTTGATTTTAGCTAAATTTAGGCTTTAAAGTGTTCAAGTAAATGTCTGTCACATGCCAGAAGAGTTCCTGCAGTCTGCACCCTCATCTCACCTGTAGGGGCTGCTTAAAAAAACACACAGACATGATCTGAGAGAAAAAAAAACAAAAGCCTTATCGCTGATAACTGGATTCAATTAACTTTTCTTACAATTAACTTGAAAGAAATGTCAGACATTTCTTATCTGTGAAATGTTCTGACATCCTCCACATTAGCTTGTGTACTCTGCTAGTCATATAACAAGAACTATCTAACAAGGATCTCACAATAACCAAAAAGCAATCAGGGATGTTGTATGTAGTGGGTGTACCTAAATTCCATCTAAACTGTTCAATCTGGTGATAGTTACTGCTATATGTCTATACGTGGTTATCATTACCTTTTTCTAATATTATAATGTATGAATCTTCCTTGGTATTGGAGTGTTCTTGGATGGACCCATTTTGGGCTGTGGTTAAAGTGTAAGTAAACTTCCATCTTTTGCTTTTACCTAAAGGTACAGTGCCTTGAAAAAGTATTCACACCCCTTCAAATTTTCCACATTTTCTCATGTTACAACCAAAAATGTAAATGTATTTTATTGGGATTTTATGTGATAGACCAACACAAGGTGGCACATAATTGTGAAGTTGAAGGAAAATGATAAATGGTTTTCAATGTTTTTTACAAATAAATATGTGAAAAGTGTGGTGTGCATTTGTATTCAGCCCCCCTGAGTCACTACTTTGTAGAACCACCTTTCACTACAATTACAGCTGCAAGTATTTTTGGGAATGTCTCTACCAGCTTTGCACATCTAGAGAGTGAAATTTGTGCCCATTCTTCTTTGCAAAATAGCTCAAGCTCTGTCAGATTGGATGGAGAGCATCTGAACAGCAAATTTCAATTCTTGCCACAGATTCTCAATTGGATTTAGGTCTGGACTTTGACGGGACCATTATAACACATGAATATGCTGTGATGTAAACCATTCCATTGTAGCTCTGGCTGTATGTTTAGGGTCGTTGTCCTGCTGGAGGTTGAACCTCCACCCCAATCTCAAGTCTTTTGCAGACTTTAACAGGTTTTCTTCTAAGATTGCCCTGTTTTCGGCTCTTTCTAATCTTCTCATCAACTCTGACCAGCTTTCTTGTCCCTGCTGAAGAAAAGCATCCCCACAACATGATGCTGCCACCACTTTGTTTCACGGTGGGGATGGTGTGTTCAGGGTGATGTGCAGTGTTAGTTTTCCGCCACACATAGCGTTTTGCTTTTGGGTCAAAAAGTTCAATTTTGGTCTCATTTGACCAGAGCACCTTCTTCCACATGTTTGCTGTGTCCCCCACATGGCTTCTTGCAAACTGCAAACGGGACTTCTTATGACTTTCTTTCATCAATGTCTTCCTTCTTGCCACACTTCCATAATGGCCAGATATGTGGAGTGCACGACTAATAATTGTCCTGTGGACAGATTTTCCCACCTGAGCTGTGGATCTCTGCAGCTCCTCCAGAGTTACCATGGACCTCTTGGCTGCTTCACTGGTGAATGCTTTCCTTGCCTGGCCTGTCAGTTTAGGTGGATGGTCATGTCTTGGTAGGTTTGCAGTTGTGTCATACTCTTTCCATTTTCCAATGATGGATTGAACAGTGCTCTGTGAGATGTTCAAAGCTTGGATATTTATTTATAACCCAACCCTGCTTTAAGCTTCTCCACAACTTTATCCCTGACCTGTCTGGCGTGTTCCTTGGCCTTCATGATGCTGTTTTTTCACTAAGGTTCTCTAAGAAACCTCTTAGGGCTTCACAGAACAGTTGTATTTATACGGAGATTAAATTACACACAGGTGGAGTCTATTTACTATTGGGTGAGTTCTGAAAGAAATTGGTTCCACTAGATTTTAGTTAGGGGTATCGGAGTAAAGAGGGCTGAATACAAATGCACTCCACACTTTTCACAGATTTATTAGTAAAAAATGTTGAAAACAAGGGTTGTCCCGATACCACTTTTTTTACTGATACTTTTTTCCAAGTACTCGCCGATACCGATTACCGATGATTTTTTTTTCAATGTCACGTAACAGTGGCACATGTGTCAGTATTTATTTTTTTTTACATTTTTTTGTTATGTTTTTTACAGTGCTTTCTTCTTCTTTTTTAGGGGGAGGGGGGGGGGGTGGATTGTGTCAGTGTGTTTTTTATTTACATTTTTATTATTTTTTACAACTAATTTTTTTATTGCAATTTTTTTTTCTTTTTTTTAGCCCTGTTAGGGGGCTTTGGTGAGATTTCTCCCCTTTGAGACAGAGAAAGGGACTAAGGACGCAGATTCCCCAGTCCTTTTCTCTGCAGCCTCAGTTAAAATGAATGGACAAGAGGCTCCTCTCCATTCATAAACTGAAGCATCATAAACACAGGTTACGATATTTCAATTATATGAATAGACAGAGTCAGTGATCACTGACTCTGCTCATTCGGAATAGGTAGGAGCCGGGTTTAGCGGCTCCTACCTCCGCTCTCCATCCTGACAGATCGAGGGGGTGGAGGAGGTCATTGAGGGGGACATGTAACTCCCGGAGGGGGAGAGCAGCACGGAGGGGGACATGTAACTCCCAGAGGCGGAGAGCAGCACGGAAGGGGAGAGCAGCACGGAGGGGGACCATAGGCGTGCGCACAGGGTGTGCCAGGTGTGCCTGGGCACACCCTAATCACCCCATGTGCATTAGCATTATCCAGGGACAGCACCAGGTGGGTGATTGGGGGTGCCAGGGGCCAGTGTAAGTGCCCCCATTATAATAAAGGCTAGGTTTAACAGTAGGAACACATTACACCCGTCTTTAAGGTGTAACGTCATATGCTCCCAATCGACTGTCTCCCACCACCAGAGCCTCATTTCTGTGATGGGGGGTGGCGTTCATGTGTGTTTGACATTTGGGGTGCACACCCTAATGCAATAGGCTGCGCACACCTATGAGGGGGACATGTAACTCCCTGAGGGGGAGAGCAGCACGGAGGGGGACACGCAGCACAGGGGGGGACACGGAGCGCGGAGGGGGACATGTAACTCCCAGAGGGGGACATGTAACTCCCGAAGGGGGAGAGCAGAACGGAGGGGGATACAGGGACAGCCAGCGGTGATCAGTGCGGCTTTGGGGGGAGTTACAAGCACCGATCACCGCTGTATAAATTTCACTTAAGCAGCTGAAAAGGGGGAGGGGGTCCGGAGAGAAGCTGACAGGCTGTATAGAAATCTATACAGGGAGATCAGTGCATGCAACTCCCCCCGCCGCACTGATCATCCCTGACTGCCCAGGTATCGGGTGAAGCATCGGATCATTTCCCCGAGTACAAGTACTCAGGGAAATGCTCGGTATCGGTACCGATACCGATACTAGTATCGGTACAACCCTAATTTTAACCACTTCCCTACCCGCCCATAGTCAAATGACGTCCACAGATGGGATCCAGTGCGCGTGCCCGGCAGCCGCGATGTCCTCCAGGCACCTGCGGTCCCCCGTGATAACAGCACAACACACAGATCCACATCCTGTCAGAGGTGAGGATACCGATGCGTGTTCCCAATACAGAGGAACACAGACCAGTCTCCTCCCCTTGTGAGTCCCCTCCCCCTACAGTTAGAATCACTCCCTAGGGAACATATTTAACCCCTTCAGCGCCCCCTAGTGTTAACCCCTTCCCTGCCAGTCACATTTACACAGTAATCAGTGCAGTTTTATAGCACTAATCGCTGTATAAATGTAAATGGTCCCAAAAATGTGTCAAAAAGGTCCAATATGTCCGTCGCAATGTCACGGTCACAATAAAAATCGCAGTTCGCCGCCATTACTAGTGTAGCGGGGTCTTTAAATTTAGTTGGGGTACACCTGGGGGTAGTGTGACCCAGGTGTATAATTAGGAAAGGTTCTGGACCCCTTTTTGGTAATTCGTGGAGGATTGAGTGGTGTATTACTCACCTTGGCCTGTGGGTGGCGGTGTACCCGTAGGCTCAAGGTAGAATCACTGCCACACTGCTACCCTTTTTGTCTCTTTCCGGAGATGGTACGGCTGGGGCGGGGAACCCGCCGTGGGGTTGATGGAGGAGGATAAAAGGGGGAGACGCCCTCACCACGAGGTTGGGTTTCGTTTGTTCTTTCTCGGAGGAGTTCTCTTCACGCACCCAGGCACCTTAGGCCTGGGTGCGGGCGGTTTAAGGTTCCGGCCCAGGCGCCCTAGGCCTGACCGGAATGAAGTTGGGGTCCATCCCAGGCACCTTCAGCCTGGGGTGAGGTACTATATCGTAGGCCTGGGGCCCAGTAACTTCGACTGGGTCCCGCAAGGGCGAAGTGATCTCAGGGTGCCGCCTTGCGAGGGGACCCGCATCTGAGGTGAGGAGGCTGGGGAGGTTACCCGTCCGGAGACCCGGAGCAGCATCAACCCGGTGACGGATGGGCCTCCGGTAACTCTCTTAGAGGGACATCTTCCCCTGATAGGGGCCACAGCGCAGCGAAGATACTCCCATCTATGTTCTATGGAGTCACTGGTAGAGACTCACAAGTTCTATGTTCTATGCCATTCAAAGCTGCTACAACCCCTGGTCAAAGCACAAAGGGGGGAGTGTGTAGCGGGGTCTTTAAATTTAGTTGGGGTACACCTGGGGGTAGTGTGACCCAGGTGTATAATTAGGAAAGGTTCTGGACCCCTTTTTGGTAATTCATGGAGGATTGAGTGGTGTATTACTCACCTTGGCCTGTGGGTGGCGGTGTACCCGCAGGCTCAAGGTAGAATCACTGCCACAGTGCTACCCTTTTTGTCCCTTTCCGGAGATGGTACGGCTGGGGCGGGAAACCCGCCGTGGGGTTGATGGAGGGGGATAAAAGGGGGAGACGCCCTCACCACGAGGTTGGGTTTCGTTTGTTCTTTCTCGGAGGAGTTCTCTTCACGCACCCAGGCACCTTAGGCCTGGGTGCGGGCGGTTCAAGGTTCCGGCCCAGGCGCCCTAGGCCTGACCGGAATGAAGTTGGGGTCCATCCCAGGCACCTTCAGCCTGGGGTGAGGTACTATATCGTAGGCCTGGGGCCCAGTAACTTCGACTGGGTCCCGCAAGGGCGAAGTGATCTCAGGGTGCCGCCTTGCGAGGGGACCCGCATCTGAGGTGAGGAGGCTGGGGAGGTTACCCCTCCGGAGACCCGGAGCAGCATCAACCCAGTGACGGATGGCCCTTCGGTAACTCTCTTAGAGGGACATCTTCCCCTGATAGGGGCCGCAGCGCAGCGAAGGTACTCCCATCTATGTTCTATGGAGTCGCTGGTAGAGACTCACAAGTTCTATGTTCTATGCCATTCAAAGCTGCTACAACCCCTGGTCAAAGCACAGGGGTTTAGACTGAAATCAGGATAGTGCCTCGGCCTGCTCATCCCATCGTATCAAGTTATAATAATGTTCCAACCAGTTGACTATTAAGACATTGTTTATTGTGGAGCGTACAATAAAGCAAGAGTTGGACTGTGATCGGTGTATGGACTCTGGTTAATGGGAGCAAGGGAGATTCCAGCATAGCAGGACTGAGTTTTAAGACTAATGCACATTGGCCTGAGGAAGATACTGATACTGGCCTTCACCTCACCCACAGCCATGGGGAGGACATGGGCCGTAGCGCATCTCACCCTGTAATGTGACATACCCCTAGCAAAAGGAAATGGGGTGAGGCCGCTACACGTGGGGGCTCGTGAGTCCGGGATAAAATGTGTGTTGACTTTGAAACTTGAAATGGCTGTGTCTGGACTTTGCTGCCCGGAGGAGGTCCAAGCAGGTCGGCCATGTGATTGGCCAAAGTGCGTCCCTGTGCTCGAAGTCGTGGAAGTTTCCCTGAAAAACCGGGAGAGGCCCATGCAGAAAGAGCGGGAAGAGGGAAAAGCCCAGCCGTGTGACGAACTACATGTGGGGGTGTTTAATGCACTGCGCCACGAGGCACCCCATGACTGCGCAATTCATGGGCGGGGACTGTGGGAAGCCCGCGAAAATGTGCAAGTCGTGGGAGGAGTCTGGCCATATGTGGAGATGCACGTGGAGACTCCGGCGAGTGGTCAGCGCGTGATGGAGCAGCAGGTGGTCGGGATGGCCTCAAGCTCCCCGTGGATGCCGGTATCATACCCCACGAAGATGACTGCTTTTGCTGCTCCCCTTACAGACACGGGGATAAGACTCAGGCCCCTAGGACAGTTGGCTTTGTACTCATGCAGAGACACGGAGGCCCTCGGTGTGATCTGTCCCGGATGCTCGGGACTGGTGGTCCAACTAAAGCCATTTGGGCCTTTGGCACATGAAGAAAAGGGAGAAAAGAAAGAAACAACAGCTCCCAAGTCTCCAGTGAGTAAAAGAAAAGCCCAAATCAAAACAAAACTCGGGCACAGTTCTGAGTGTCTGGGAATGTTCCTTCCAGAGAGTTCGATAAGCAAACAAATAGGAGTTCTCTTCTCCTAAAAATAGAATCTTGGATCTGGCAAAAACAGGGGCTTTAGGTGCTTGTCAAACACTTCAACTGAATATTCGACATCCTCCTCCCTCCTTTCTGCAGATAAGTACTTTATCGGCATGAATGTGGCGCCCCAACTTCCAATCCGCTCTGCAATCTTTGAATTTCTTGGACACAGGCGGCGAACATGACAAGTATCGCCGAGCATGAGGCACTTTGAGCTTCTCCCAGACAAATTCGTCGTACCATCTCTGGCGCAAGACCTCAACTTCATAAAGTAAGTCCCGAGGCAAGTAGGGATATTCCCATCAGTACTCACGGGCGACTCTCTGGGAGAAAAGTTGTTGTAATCTGGCTAAAGGAGGCATGACATCCCGCTCACCCTCTCCTGGTTGCACGATGGCTTCCGGGTGCCGAGGTACCTTCACTACCTCGGATGGCTTGGCTTTTGTCGCCCTCAAGGAAGCGCGCTGCATCCCCACTATCAACGCGGGGGATGTTGTGGAATGTGGAAGATTGGTCGGAGGACTAAACTCCCTCTTGAGCTCCGGAGCCTGCGCCCGGGGCGTGCTGTCTCCTATAGACATAGGGGAATCCTGTGGTTCACGTAGCACGGGTAACGGGCATTTGTCCCAGCCCTTCCGGTGAAACAGTTCATCTATTTCCCCGTCATCCCCACAGTCCGACAGCGATTCCAGGTCGGAGGTGTCATACATCTCGGCGGGAAGGTAGTCTTTAGTAGACGGAGAACTACCCTCCCTTGCGGGCTCCACCTCCAGTGGACCCCCGACACCTCCAACCACCACCACAGTCCCTGCCCCTGGCTCACCTGGACCTTTTTCAGCACTGGGATGTCCAGGACTCTTCCAACTGGATCCATCCAGGTCCGGCAAGCGGCGGGGTGAAGCTCGACCACGACCACAGGAGGCCTGCACCAGGCCTATCTTCCTCTTCGGAGGTGGCAGCAGGGAATCTGTGGTGACCGAAGCAGCATCCTCTGATTTTTCTCTCTCAGTCTCTGGTTGGGCTCTCCCTTCTGCAGGAGATTCGTCGGTCAAGACTACTGAGTATGGGGTGGTTCTTAGACAGTGATGGGAGGGATTGTATATGTGTACATGACAGATGTTTTTTCAAGAGTTTTATAGTTCCCTTTTCTCTTGAGCAGGTCTTGGCACACGCAGTATTCAAAATTTTGAGGGACAGCCTCTGGGGCTCGCTTCATGTCACCACTCCTTGGGAGACATGGGTGTGCACCTGACGCTGGGGACCAGCGTCAAATCACAGGGGGGAGTGTGTAGCGGGGTCTTTAAATTTAGTTGGGGTACACCTGGGGGTAGTGTGACCCAGGTGTATAATTAGGAAAGGTTCTGGACCCCTTTTTGGTAATTCATGGAGGATTGAGTGGTGTATTACTTACCTTGGCCTGTGGGTGGCGGTGTACCCGCAGGCTCAAGGTAGAATCACTGCCAGAGTGCTACCCTTTTTGTCCCTTTCCGGAGATGGTACGGCTGGGGCGGGGAACCCGCCGTGGGGTTGATGGAGGAGGATAAAAGGGGGAGACGCCCTCACCACGAGGTTGGGTTTCGTTTGTTCTTTCTCGGAGGAGTTCTCTTCACGCACCCAGGCACCTTAGGCCTGGGTGCGGGCGGTTTAAGGTTCCGGCCCAGGCGCCCTAGGCCTGACCGGAATGAAGTTGGGGTCCATCCCAGGCACCTTCAGCCTGGGGTGAGGTACTATATCGTAGGCCTGGGGCCCAGTAACTTCGACTGGGTCCCGCAAGGGCGAAGTGATCTCAGGGTGCCGCCTTGCGAGGGGACCCGCATCTGAGGTGAGGAGGCTGGGGAGGTTACCCCTCCGGAGACCCGGAGCAGCATCAACCCAGTGACGGATGGGCCTCCGGTAACTCTCTTAGAGGGACATCTTCCCCTGATAGGGGCCGCAGCGCAGCGAAGGTACTCCCATCTATGTTCTATGGAGTCGCTGGTAGAGACTCACAAGTTCTATGTTCTATGCCATTCAAAGCTGCTACAACCCCTGGTCAAAGCACAGGGGTTTAGACTGAAATCAGGATAGTGCCTCGGCCTGCTCATCCCATCGTATCAAGTTATAATAATGTTCCAACCAGTTGACTATTAAGACATTGTTTATTGTGGAGCGTACAATAAAGCAAGAGTTGGACTGTGATCGGTGTATGGACTCTGGTTAATGGGAGCAAGGGAGATTCCAGCATAGCAGGACTGAGTTTTAAGACTAATGCACATTGGCCCGAGGAAGATACTGATACTGGCCTTCACCTCACCCACAGCCATGGGGAGGACATGGGCCGCAGCGCATCCCCTAGCAAAAGGAAATGGGGTGAGGCCGCTACACTAGTAAAAAAATATAAAAATATAAAAATGCAATAAATCTATCCCCTATTTTGTAGATGCTATAACTTTTGCGCAAACCAATCAATATACGCTTATTGCGGATTTTTTTTACCAAAAATATGTAGAAGAATACATATCGGCCTAAAACGAGGAAAACATTTTTTATTTTAAATTGTGATATTTATTAAATCAAAAAGTAAAAAATATTGTGTTTTTTTTCAAAATTGTCGATCTTCTTTTGACTATAGCGCAAAAAAAAACAAAAAAAACGCAGAGGTGATCAAATACCACCAAACGAAAGCTCTATTTATAATTTCCCTTCCACTTCACAATTATGTGCCACTTTGTGTTGGTCTAGACTCTATCACATAAAATCCCAATTAAATATTTTTTTTTTTTTTGGTTGTAATATGATAAAATATGCAAAATTTCAAGTGGTATGAATACTTTTTCAAGGCACTGTAAGCCCAATAATAAGGCTTACCTATAGGTAGTGTATATACGTATCTCCTAAACGTGCACCGTTTAGGAGATGTTTAGTGTATATGCAGCCAGTGACATCACTGGCGCATGCGCTCTTAAGGTACGGCCACCCGTGCCGTTTCTTTAGAGCCCCATGCAGTAAACGGCAGCTTCTTTGCGCATGTGCAGGTGTGACATCATTGCGGCTCCAGCCAGTCAAAGAGCCAGAGTCCGCAAACCCGGAAGCAAGATGGGTGAAAATGAGAGCACCTGCAGCGCTGACATTTTGGCGCTGGAAGAGCTTAGTTTTAAGGAAAGTTTAACATAATGTGCTAGTATGCGATGCATACTAGCACATTGTGCCTTTACCTTGCAGGGACAGAAAAAGTAATAATTGTCCAGTGGTTTACAACTGCCATCTGGATCTATGCATTTACAGTTATCCCCTTTACCCCCTTGAGACCCTTTCACTATGGGATCTCTCCAGCACAACACTAGGCATATTTGTTTTAACTTTCATCTGTAGGCTTGTAACTGCAAACTCCTCTATGAGCTTCTGGAATTATGCATCAAAAAAGAGTGATAATCGAAAAGAGTCAACCTTTACATCAGGACTGTTAAACTTGAACCTATAAGAGCTGCATATGGGGCTCTGTTCCCCTATGGTCTAAGACTATGTAGCGGGGTCTCCTTTAAGGCTCCGGGACTACAGTACCCAGAGCCCCATTCGGCCTCAGGGCGGAGGTTCCGCCGCAGAGACTCATGGGAGAGGTTACTTAAGAGAGGGGCGGGGAGAAGCTCGCTCTCTTGGGACAACGCGCGTCAAGCATCAAGTCATCCTGCGCGGATCTGCTGTGGGGTAAGGCCTAAAGCCTAAGGCCTTACCCGAAGTCCGAAGAGCCTTTCACCATCCTGCGGAACCTGGGTGGATCCTGGATCGAAAGTGTAGGACTCCAGTTGGATCGGGGGCCCGATCGGTTGCAGACGCTGTGTGCGACGGACACACGCGGTGGAAGACCCAGGCTGGGATCGCGCCTGGAGCGGTGAGTGGGCACCTGCCCATATCCATAGACTGAGTTATATTCAGGCCTATAGACTGCCTAGGCCCACTGTTTGCTCACCAGTGTTCTTTGGGGGTCCGGTAGTTGGGACATAGTTGAAGTGCCTACCCCCCCCCCCTGTTTGCATACTGTTGTTACAAGTTACCACCCTTTTTGGATTACAATTGGTTCATTTCTTCAAGTGCACCAACGAAAGCTGGCCGGTGAAGAAAATATTAATCCCGCAGGGAAAGGGGACTATTTCATACACTGTCAGGCCTGACATAGGTGGGGAAAGTTATAAAGTTTGTGTTGCTGTGTCTTAGGGCGCGCACGCCATAATAGCTCCGCGTGGTGGATACTGCGCGGAGCCATTTTATAGTGCTGCCTCTGTAGCATTGGTTGGTACAGGGTTTCTGCAGACCCATGTAAGTGTTGCATGTCATGTTTTTATGCCACCATTTTATAGTAAAGCTATTACTTATTCATATTCCTGCCTCAGAGTGTTGTTTGTCTATTTAGGAACTGTTAAGTATCATAAACCTGAGAATGATAGGAAGCTATCCCTAGACTAACTGTGCCAGAGTGGGTCGAGTCAGATTGCCGGGGGTTGGCGGTGCTGTATACAGGGCCAGAGAAAACAAACCAGCATCTCTCTTAACTGGGGGTAGCGCTACACGTGGGGGCTCTCGAGTCCGGGATCCTGTTGCAGCAAATAGCAGCCAAGAGACACCAGCATGGACCCACTAGAAGTAGTAAAGTGGTGTGCAGCAGTAAAAACAGATCCGCATGAAGTAGTGATCATAGAACTGTCAGGGATCTGGCAAGAAGATGCAGTGAAACAGTTAGTGATGTCGCTGTCCCCGCAACAAAAAGCATATATAGTGGATGTCAGAACAGAACCTCCCTTGACATATGTAATGTTAAAATGGAAAGATGGAATCCCAGAAGACTTCAAGAAGTCGAGCATAGAAACGGCGGATAAACAGATCTTTAAGTTAATACGCGCTCCACCAGACTTAAAAGATGTCAAGAAAGAGATGAACCCTGGGTCGCCACAAGGCGCTCTCAGCACAGAATTATGCGCGGTGCTAGGGGAAATCATAGCGCAATGCAAGAAAGATCCTGCAGATTACCAAATGTCGGGATACCGGAAACTCAGGATGTTTTCAGGAAAAGAAGCCTGTACCCTCAGGTGAAGAGGGGTTTGAGGAATGGTTAGACGGCGCTACTCAAGCCTTAGAGGAGTGGGAAGTCCCAGACCATAGAAAAAGGCAGAGGATTGCTGAGAGCTGAAAGGGGCCTGCCTTAGTGGCCATACGCAACCTTAAGATGAGCAAGAAAGACTGTGTTGCGCAGGACTATCTGGACATTCTGCAGAATGTGTTTGGAGGAACAGAAAAGATCACTGAGCTTACCTACCAACTAGAGCACTGCTACCAGAAGGCAGGGGAGAAGCTATCAGAGTTTATGATGCGCCTAGATAAAATACTGCACAAGATGATCTTAAAGAAGGGGATTGACCCGAAGAAGGTGGATGAGGCCCGGGTCCAGCAGGTCATGAGAGGATCTCAACCCCTGGATCCCATCGCACTGGCGCTACGTACAAGACAAGACGGGAAGAGCCTGGAGTACCCTGACTTGATCCGAGTAGTCAGAGAAGAAGAAGCTATGCTGGAGGAGAAGAAAAGGAGCCAACCAGTTGAGCTGGTGCAGCCCCCTCCAGTGATGGTCAGGGCCGCCACGACCTTAGAAGGAGACGCAGAGGTGGATACCTTAAAGTCACAGATGTCTCAAGTGTTGGGAATGTTGACCTCCCTGATGGAAAAGGAGTCAAGGGCACCTGAGAGGAACAGCCCAAGGAAGGAGTTGTTTCCAAATACTTCAGCACCCGCATCCCTGGAAGATAGGGGGGATATGATCTGTTTCAACTGTGGAGGAGTTGGTCACGCAGCCAGAGTGTGTTCCAATCCCAAAAAGAGGAAGATGAACAACTGCAAGCCGCCGGAAAACTTCAGCGGGCCCCGGTGAAGGAGTCAACCGGGTGCCCATCATTCTTACGGAACTCCATACTGAATGCAGAAGCAACAGAGTTTATCCCTTCCTGTCCTTGGTTGGATGCTTGGGAAAGTGCCAGTGAACAATCCGAAAAGGAAGATTCAAGAGAAGCCATGTACCTTCCTGCTCCGGAACTGGATGTTCCCGAGGAAGGGGGAAGTCCTGGGTTAGCAACAGAAGAAGAGTCTGCTCCAGCAGAAAGCCCAAGAGGACAGAGGAAGCGGAGGGCAATAAAACCTCCCAGGAGACTAACTTACCCACAGATGGGTGAAAGTGCGAAAGACACTGTAGTCACTGCTAGAAGGAGTATGGAAGACCATGACCCTCCCGCTGTTCATTTGGTGGGAGGCAGCCCCAGCTCACTCTCTGGCACAGTTAGACAGGATACTAATATTAGTGTGTCCTGTGGGCAGGGGAGTTCACTACCTCGTTTTTGGTGGGAATTTCCTCTGCCGACATCATATGAAGGATTGATGGATGTTATGAGATCTGTGGTTGGAGATTATGTTATCTTTGGGGACCAAAGAGTTCAAGTGGGGGAGTGTGTAGCGGGGTCTCCTTTAAGGCTCCGGGACTACAGTACCCAGAGCCCCATTCGGCCTCAGGGCGGAGGTTCCGCCACAGAGACTCATGGGAGAGGTTACTTAAGAGAGGGGCGGGGAGAAGCTTGCTCTCTTGGGACAACGCGCGTCAAGCATCAAGTCATCCTGCGCGGATCTGCTGTGGGGTAAGGCCTAAAGCCTAAGGCCTTACCCGAAGTCCGAAGAGCCTTTCACCGTCCTGCGGAACCTGGGTGGATCCTGGATCGTCAGTGTAGGACTCCAGTTGGATCGGGGACCCGATCGGTTGCAGACGCTGTGTGCGACGGACACACGCGGTGGAAGACCCAGGCTGGGATCGCGCCTGGAGCGGTGAGCGGGCACCTGCCCATATCCATAGACTGAGTTATATTCAGGCCTATAGACTGCCTAGGCCCACTGTTTGCTCACCAGTGTTCTTTGGGGGTCCGGTAGTTGGGACATAGTTGAAGTGCCTACCCCCCCCCCCCTGTTTGCATACTGTTGTTACAAGTTACCACCCTTTTTGGATTACAATTGGTTCATTTCTTCAAGTGCACCAACGAAAGCTGGCCGGTGAAGAAAATATTACTCCCGCAGGGAAAGGGGACTATTTCATACACTGTCAGGCCTGACATAGGTGGGAAAAGTTATAAAGTTTGTGTTGCTGTGTCTTAGGGCGCGCACGCCATAATAGCTCCGCGTGGTGGATACTGCGCGGAGCCATTTTATAGTGCTGCCTCTGTAGCATTGGTTGGTACAGGGTTTCTGCAGACCCATGTAAGTGTTGCATGTCATGTTTTTATACCACCATTTTATAGTAAAGCTATTACTTATTCATATTCCTGCCTCAGAGTGTTGTTTGTCTATTTAGGAACTGTTAAGTATCATACACCTGAGAATGATAGGAAGCTATCCCTAGACTAACTGTGCCAGAGTGGGTCGAGTCAGATTGCCGGGGGTTGGCGGTGCTGTATACAGGGCCCGAGAAAACAAACCAGCGGCTCTTTTAACTGGGGGTAGCGCTACAACTATAACATATGTTTTGAGATATGGGTTTTATTTTCTGTAAATAAAAGTTTTTTATATAATTTTTGGTCTTTGCATTCTATCTGGTGCTGTGAAGGTCCCATACATCCATGACACAATTTATGGGATTTTTCTCATGTTATGACAATCCCAGCTTGAGTGGCTCTGGGTTCTAAATAAACTGTTAACATTAGAGCTAAACTCTGGGATAAGCAAATATTGTCCAAATACAAGAATCATGTATTCTTCCTGGAATCTTGGTATGATTTGTGTATTTCTTCCAGATCTGTGCAGTAATCAAGTCTAAGGCCTCGTACACACGGCCGATTTTCTCGGCAAGAACCAGCAAGAAACTTGCTGGCAGAGAGGTCTTGCCGAGTAAATCGGTCGTGTGTACGCGGCTATCGGGTTTCTCGTCGAGAAAACCGACAAGAAACCTCGACGAGAAAATAGAGAACCTGCTCTCTATTTTCTCGTCGAGATTCTCCTCGGCATGTTTCTCGACGAGAAAAGTGAGTGTGTATACACTTACCTGTCCTCCCGGAAGCCCGCGCATGTTCAAAATGAATTAGACGCATGCGCGGTAGCTTCCTAGGCATACGTAGGGTATACCAAGATGGCGGCGACGGCATCGAATGTGACGAGCGCATGCTCGTCGTAGTCGATGACGTCACCGCGTACGCTCCATTCAAAGAACCGCGGGTTCTTTGAAACGAGCGTGTGTACACTCGGCCGGGACAAGTTTCTTGTCCAAGAATCTCGTCAAAAAAAACGACATGTTTTTTTCAACGAGAATCTCGGCCGTGTGTACGAGGGCTCAGACATTTTTCTCTGAACAGTAATAAAGACCGGTCACTGCCTCTCTCTCTGCTTGTGCAGGGTGACTGGTCTTGTCTCCGCCCCCTCCTGTAGTCTTCTGCAGGCAGTCTGTAGTGGGTGTGGCTGCTGGGCCCCTCCCAAAGCTACAGCTCTGCTATCTGCACATGCTATGTACAACACAGCAATGATGTTGCTGCTACTTTTACAAGGAAATATCTGGGTTTCCACACAAGGTGGATTTACATTCTTTGTGGTTATTGAAGTGCATATATAAATACGTTGTGTGCCTGGAGTTCAGCTTTAAAAGAAATGCAGTATTCTATTAACCCCTTGACACCGGCCTTTCGCAAATCCTTAGCGCAGAGAGGCTGCATATTTGCGTGAATTGCTGCCTATACACCTGTGCTGAGAGCGTGCGCACTGGGCGCTCCCAGCACAGTTACCTTCGCCTAACCAAAAGCTATAGATCACTCATTGCGACCAGGAGTTTTCTGACCACGTGACCGCCGTGACCACCAATCATGGCCCCTGGCGTTATAATCCTCTTAAAGGGTGAGGTGCTGGCGCTAAGAGGTTAAAGCATATTTTAAAGCCAAACCCTTTCATTTTGGATAAAGTAGTTAAAATCCCCTGTCATGTTTTCTTTTTTTGTCAGTGTCCCATTGGAAATACTTATTTTTACTTCCTGTCCTATATACACAATCGGAAATAAGAGGAAATGTGCCATTTGTATTTCTAGAGAGTTTTAATTTTTTTTCTTAAGAAGAGTGTATGTGATCAGCACAGGGCCAATCAGCACTGTCCAGACAGAGGGTCAGGGGTCCTGCAGCCTCATAGGACAATCAGGGAAGAATGAAAACTCCTCCTACAAGCTTTAACTGGACACTGATAGAAGTCACAAGACTGTTGTATACTACTGATGAGAAAAGGTATATAGCAGTTTATATTTACAAAAATAATTGCATGTCCATGTTCTGTGTACTGTGGGAGACCAGATATAGTGAATTCAGGGTCCTGGGTTTAGTAACACTTTAAAAACAGAAAATGAGCAATAAATCCAAATTTTTGAGTTGTCACCACTTGTGTCAGTAAAAAGAGGGCTTTGCCCTCACTTTGGAGAAATGTATTGATGTTTTCCTGTGTCCTTAGTTTGACCTAAGTGCTGGAGGTAACCAAGCTGTAAAGGTTAATGTTTTTCATGCCATTTCCAGCAAGGTTACCGCCCCTTACAGGTCAAACCACATAAAAGGGGTGGGCTCCAAGAGCCTTAGGCCCCTTTCACACTAGTGCGACTTCAAAGTCTCGCGATTTTACTGCGATTTTGCGGCCGCGATTTCAGGGAATGCCTATGTAAGTGGCATCAAAATCGGACCAAAGTAGTGCAGGGACTACTTTGAAGTCGGAACGACTTGAAGTCGTACTAATATGAATGGTTGTCATTGGAAATCATGGGAAACGATTTGTCATGCTACTTTGCCATCACAAATCGTGGGACAAGTCGTGTAAGTGTGAAAGGGGCCTTAAGAATGCCCTAGGCCTGTTGTTATTCTGCTGAAGTGATCCTCCCTTCAGGGGGGACTTGCATTGCCTCTTGTGGATTATGGGCAAAATGCCTTTAAAGGGTTTGCTTTATATATGCTACCCAACTTTTTGGGATAGGACGATAGGACGATGAGCGACATCTATTGGCAAAAGTTTGTAGTCATATAACACACCCCCTGCCCCCCCCCCTTTAAGGGAGAATTATACACAAAAAAAGATTTGTTAAACCCACAAGTGCTTTATTTTACCACTACTATTCCTTTATATTGGCTTTTGACATTTACAAATGCAGAAATTTAGAAATTGGATACAAGGTTTAGCACTGGGAAACACTTTTTGAAAGATAAAAAAGTGCATTCTATATACTACTATATAGATCAGACCAAAATGAGGGACACATGGGCAGGAAAGAGTCAAGCCCCGTACACAAAATCGGATAACCTATGGATTTTCGTCCGATGGATTTGTCCATCGGAAATCCGATGAAATTGTTTTTCATCAGTCTTGGCCACACACCATCAGTCAAAAAACCGACCGTTCCAAACGCGGTGACGTAAAACACTCCGATGAGCCGAGAAAAATGAAGTTTAATGCTTCTGAGCATGCGCCGACTTGATTCTAAGCATGCGTGGGTTTTTTAACCGATGGACTTGCCCATAGACGATCGGAAATTCCCATCGGTTTTTTATCCATCGGAAAATTTTAAAACAAGTTCTATTTTTTACAACCGATGGAAAAAAGACCGATGGGTACCATACACGATCGGTTGGTCTGATGAAAACCATCCATCGGACGGTTTTCATCAGTCAAACCGATCGTGTGTACGGGGCTTTAGAGAAGGGCTTTGTTCCAAATCAGGGACAGTCCCTTCGAAATCAGGGACAGTTGGGAGCTATGCTTTATGGACTTGTCTTTTGCTAAGGTATGCACACTCTATGGCATATTACAAGAGCTCTGTATAGGAACTGTGTTAAGAAAGTTTATTAAAAACTGTACTGTTATCAGCAACTACCTCAGTAAAGGATAATGTTTGTTTACTTGCTTTGTTTGGTCTGAAGTCTCTTAAGGGATGCATGCACAGCGTATCAAAAGAACAGGACTTGCCCACAACAAGGGGACTGAGGTAGTGGAAGATACAGAACATGGGTCTAATACACAGAGTACTACCCAGAGGACGTTAATGTGTTATTGCTATGTGTCACATGCAATCAGCCAGGAGATAGGTGACATGGCAGAGGTGACAGTCACTCTGGTAGTGGATGGAGTTAAGTGCTGGGCATCTTCACTAGCGGTCGGTTTCCCACTCTTTAGGACTGGACCTGTGACACAGAGTGCCTAGGGACCCAGTCTAAAAACATGTGTAGCACACGGACCTTTTTCTCACCTGGATCACTTGTAAGATAAGGCACACTGTGCTATATGCCCATACCCTCCTGTTTGAGGAGGTTAAGCGGCGTTCACAATTGTTGGGTTCCGCAGCGAGTTACCTCTCCTGGGCTGGTTCCTTTCCCTAGGGTGTAGAGAAAAGTCTGTTGTTTGTGTATCAATAAGGCCAATGTCCAGACAAGGCTAAACCTCAATGACTGAAGGTTTATTTTCTTTATGCTCAAAACCAGACAGGAAAGTGAATAGAATAACAGGGAGGCAGGTTCAGGCACTTAATATCACCAGTCAATCCCAAGTGGACTCTGCTCACCCGGATAGTTCCCTCTCACAGTCCTAGCAGCCGGAGTGATGCACAAACTTTACTTTCCTAGGGATACGATTGGAACCCATTTGCCTAGTTCCAAACTTCCCGGCACTTGTAGCATAAGGACCTAGGTGCAAGTTGAAGCACGCTACAATGCCTGTGGCGGACTTGTGGAATCCCTCTGTAGGTGACCAGGCCTCATCCGAGGTGGTGACTTCCTTCACCGGTAACCCTGGCTCCCTCTCCAGAACGGGTCACCCTCGAGTGCCCTGGAATTCCTCTTTATATGGTAGGCCAGCTAAAGGTGCTGGGCCTACATGAAGAGTTGCAGCCCCAGGCTAAAGGTGCCTGAGACTGATCTACCCATGCACTCTCCCATGGCCTGGAGGGCCATGAGACGCAGACGGACGTTTCGGCGAGCACAGGTGGTTTATCGAAAAGGGTCGTGACCATCACAGTGTTCCCAAGCACTTTCTCACCCACCACAGCCAATCAACAGCTGGCCTCAGGGTGTGGGTGGTTGAGTCCATCCCTGCCACCTACACCATCGCTGAGCAGTATAAATGTCAGCAAGAAACATATTGGATATATTCCTTGGGCACTTTAGCCCCTGGGGGGTTAAACGAGGAGATTGAGGTTCATACACTTCTATGAATCCAACTCCTATCCTGCTCTCCTCTGTATAAATGCTTTTTTCTTCTCCCTCCTTTTTATGTGTGCATATACATCGTATTCATGTGATTTTTACAGATAATATGTGTGTGCGTTTATACACACATATATGTGTGTATATATCATTACGTATCTTTGCACATTTATATTAATATGTATCTATTATTTATTATTATTATTATTATTATTATTATTATCATCAAATATTTATACATATGTTTATATATATATTTATATATATTTTTATATATGTATGTATGTTTTGTATGGACATACACATATTTACGAGTGGCGAATCATCCAGATCTCTTTATGTCCCCCATCTCTTCTCCCTATGGAGACTTTCTGTCTGATCTGCTACCATGGTTAATACTAGCACCGCAGAAATCCCTATTTGTCCCTACTTCCCTTTTCTATCTATGGTTATAGTATTTCCTCACACATTTTGGCCCATTTCCAATATTATATTTTGCTGCTATTTTACTATATTGACATTTTATGCCACTTATGCCGCGTACACACGACCATTTTTCTCGTCGGGAAAAATTATATTCTTTCTCTTTGACGATAAAAACGACCGTGTGTGGGCTTTTTGGTCATTTTTCCCGACGAGAAAAACGGCATTAATCACGACGAGAAAAATTAGCACATGCTCTAATTTTTCTCGTCGTGATTCACAGCATTTTTTTCCGCGGCAGTGTTTCCATAGGGAAACACTGCCGGGGAGCCTACACATGGTCGTTTTTCTCGACCAAGAGAAAAAATGACGGGAAAAACGTCCGTGTGTAGGGAAACAAGCTGTTCCTCGTTTTTCCCGTTGATTTTCTCAACGGTGTTTTCACCGTCGAGAAAATTGATTGTGTGTACGCGGCATAAGTTTCCCTCTTATGTGTGTTGTAAACAGGGATGAGCCGAACACCCCCCCTGTTCGGTTCGCACCAGAACCTGCGAACAGACAAAATGTTCGTGTGAACTTTAGAACACTATTAAATACAATGGACTCAAACCTTCGAAATCTAAAGCATTAATTATAAAGGCTTATATGCAAGTTATTGTCCTAAAAAGTGTTTGGGGACCCGGGTCCTGCCCCAGGGGACATGTATCAATGCAAAAATACGTTTTAAAAACGGCCGTTTTTTCGGGAGCAGTGATTTTAATAATGCTTAAAATGAAAAAATAAAAGTGAAATATTCCTTTACATTTCGTACCTGGGGGGTGTGTATGATATGCATGTAAAGTGGCGCATGTTTCCCGTGCTTAGAACTGTCCCTGCAAAAAAATTCATTTTTGAAGGAAAAAAAGTAATTTAAAACTTACTCGCGGCTATTAATGAATTGTCGGCTCCCGGCAATACATACAAAAGTCATTGATAAAAAAAAATAAAAAAAAGCGTGGGGGTCCCCCAGAATTCAATTACCAGGCCCTTCAGGTCTGGAATGGATATTAAGGGGAACCCCGCCGCAAATTAAAAAAATAAAATGCGTGGAGTTCCCCCAAATATCCATACCAGGCCCTTCAGATCTGGCATGGATTTTAAGGGGAACTCCACCCCAAATTTAAAAAAAATGGCGTGGAGTCCCCCCAAAAATCCATACCAGACCCTTATCCGAACACGCAACCTGGCCGGCCGCAGGGGAAAAGGGGGGGACGAGAGAGCGCCCCCCCTCCCTCCTGAACCGTACCAGGCCACATGCCCTCAACATGGGGAGGATGTCCCCATGTTGATGAGGACAAGGGCCTCATCCCCACAACCCTTGCCCGGTGGTTGTGGGGGTCTGCGGGCGGGGGCTTATTGGAATCTGGAAGACCCCTTTAACAAAGGGGACCCCCAGATCCCGCCCCCCCTATGTGAATTGGTAAGGGGTACATTGTATCCCTACCATTTCACGAAGAAAGTGTCAAAAAAAAACTAAAAAAAACACAAACACCTTGAAAAAGTCCTTTATTAAAAAAAACAAACAAAAACATTCCAGCGGTGAAATCCAGTGTCCTGCGGCAATCCGATGTCCAGCGCTGTCCGTCATTGGCTGAGCCTGAGCGGACCTAATGGGGAACTTCCTCCGCAGTCTATTACATGTATAGACCCGCCCCTTCTAAAGTTCCCCATCAGGTCCGCTTAGCCAATGACTCGGTGTAAGGCTGAGGACCTGATGCGGAACATGAGAAGGGGCGGGTCTATACATGTATTACAAAGTGAGAGAAGTTCCCCATCAGGTCCGCCCCCTCGGTATGTCGGAACCCGCCTACGTCATTGGCCTGAGCGGGGAACTCCCTTCTCATGTTCCGCATCAGGTCCTCTGCCTTACACCGAGTCATTGGCTGAGCGGACCTGATGGGGAACTTTAGAAGGGGCGGGTCTATACATGTAATAGACTGCGGAAGAAGTTCCCCATCAGGTCCGCTCAGGCTCAGCCAATGATGGACAGCACTGGACATCGGATCGCCGCGGGACACTGGATTTCACCGCTGGAATGTTTTTTTTTTTTTTCTTTTTTTTTTTAATAAAGGACTTTTTCAAGGTGTTTGTGTGTTTTTTTTACATTTTTTAACACTTTCTTCGTGAAATGGTAGAGGTACAATGTACCCCTTACCAATTCACATAGGGGGGGCCTGGATCTGGGGTCCCCTTTGTTAAAGGGGTCTTCCAGATTCCGATAAGCCCCCCGCCCGCAGACCCGCACAACCACCGGGCAAGGGTTGTGGGGATGAGGCCCTTGTCCCCATCAACATGGGGACATCCTCCCCATGTTGAGGTCATGTGGCCTGGTACGGTTCAGAAGGGAGGGGGGGCGCTCTCTCGTCCCCCCCCTTTTCCCCTGCGGCCGGTCAGGTTGCGTGCTCGGATAAGGGTCTGGTATGGATTTTTGGGGAGACTCCACACCATTTTTTTTTTAATTTGGGGTGGAGTTCCCCTTAAAATCCATGCCAGATCTGAAGGGCCTGGTATGGATATTTGGGGGAACTCCACGCATTTTTTTTTTAATTTGCGGCGGGGTTCCCCTTAATATCCATTCCAGACCTTTTTTATCAATGACTTTTCTATGTATTGCCGGGAGCCGACAATTCATTAATAGCCGCGAGTGAGTTTTAAATGACTTTTTTTCCTTCAAAAATGACACTTTGTGCAGGGACAGTTCTAAGCACGGGAAACATGCGCCACTTTACATGCATATCATACACACCCCCCAGGTATGAATTTAAAGGAATATTTCACTTTTATTGTTTCACTTTAAGCATTATTAAAATCACTGCTCTCAAAAAAACAGCCGTTTTTAATATTTTTTTTTGCATTGATACATGTCCCCTGGAGCAGGACCCGGGTCCCCAAACACTTTTTATGACAATAACTTGTATATAAGCCTTTATAATTAGCACTTTAGATTTCTCCCATAGACTTTTCGAATTTGCCGCGAACACCCCAATTTGTTCGCTGTTGGGCGAACGGGCAATGTTCGAGTCGAACATGAGTTCGACTCGAACTCGAAGCTCATCCCTAGTTGTAAACTCTTTCGAATAGGCTTCCTATAATATTGGCTCACTTCTTTATGTAAGCAAACCGTTCCTATTGTGTCCTCTATAATAGTCTAATGATGGTGTTTTTAAACTTTTTTTTTATATACTGTATTTTAAACATATATTTTATACATACGTGTAGTCCTTTTATATACCAGTGTTTTTACTAATATGCCCCTTCATATTATTGTACTTAGTTTATATTCCTTGTCAGTCCGCTTATTTATCGCCCATGGCCATATTACCCTAAAAGTGCTTGATCTCGTCTCACCTGGGAAGCCAAGCAGGGTCGGGCCTGGTTAGTACATGGATGGGAGACTGCCTGGGAATACCAGATGCTGTAGCCCTTTTTTTTAATTTAATTAGTCTCTTGCTGCTTTTTGGTCCACGCTGGGACCTGTAGTCCCACGGCTCCAGCACAGGCCTAAAAGCACCAGTCCTTTCAGCTTCCTATCAGGCCAAGGGGCTTTTAGACACTACAAGGTACCTGCACTTTATTGCTGTTGTTACTCTAGGCCCTTCTTTTTTTTTGCTAGGTTCACTTTAAAAGCCATAAAATGAATATAATTTGTGGGGCTTTTTTAGAGTTTCAGATATACCATATCTACAGAATCAAGGCTATTCATAATTGTAAAAGTCACACCTTCTCAGAATGTACATTTCCCCGTATGTTATTGAATTTCCATTTACAAATGATAACTGCAGTGTCCTTAATTAAAAAAAATGGCTTTGCTATACTGAAATGCTATCGCAATCTACTTATTCTTGGAATCATATCAGTAATTACCTCAACATGAACATAAATGAGGAACATTTGACATCTGGCCTAAAAATAAGACAGTCAGCCACTAAGGCTTTGATTAAAAAATGCAATTTTTCCAATCTGTAGTTTGGCCTCTCCTGCTGTCAAATGATAGTTTCTCTCAACACCTGCAAATTTCCAGTACAAAATGTCCAGAAATCCAGACTATCTCTTTTGGAGTCCATCGCCCCTCTCAGACACACAAACTGTCATCTGAAGATGCATCTGTTTAAAAGAATGAGAGATGTTATGCTGTTTAACTGAATGTCTGCAAGGTCCAAGCTGGGACTAGGCATTATATTTGGCATACAAAGCTCTTCAGGACTTAATCTCGATGTAGAACGCGCATGCATACCCCGTTAATAATAATATTTATTTATGCATTGGCTCCAATTTGGATACTGTCTAAAATGGAGTCTGCACTGCTCAAAGGAAGAACTCCAATTCACTACAGCCTACTTGGAAACTGCCAGTGTGTCCACATTCCTAGTCTAGGCAAATGTAGAAGCCTCCCCATGATACAATTATAAATCTTTGCATTATATTAATTGTGGAGGTTCACTTGCGTGTAGAATCTTTCATGACTTTCAGTCCTGCCAGTGAAGTACATGTCAGGGCTTTCTGACCATTTTTGTTTAAAAGTACGTTTCAAAGACACCCAAAAGGTTACTCTCGCAGTTGTTTTCAGTGCCACAGTGTAAAAATAAAAAAATTTCAGCCTCCTATTTATCCGGACTCCATATTATCTCATTCAGTCTTGTGACAAACAAACTGCTCAACTTGGGGCTTCACAGTCTCTTACCTAATTACACACAATCCCCTAATACCTCTCTCAGGCGATGGCCTGGTCAGAACAGTCCTCTCCCAACAGCTCCTACATGGTGTGCATGTAGGGAGGGATCCCTGAACCATAGACAGTTCCTTCACTATAAGGACTGTGCACACCTACACAACCAGTATGCTGGTTTCCAATAAGTCCAATCCAGTAAGACCCAATCCTGGAGAAACCTGCAAAACCCCTTTTCTTCACTTAGAACAGACACCCCATAGCCACTCAACCTACAGATGTAAAAACAATGAGTGACATATACCCTTTCTAACACCATCATAAGGCGATTACTCAACAAAAAGGGTTAACCAATGGTCGGACATTAAAGGCAAGGAAACAATAGAAATAGAAATATAATATTTATTACAAAAAATACATATAGATTAGTACAGTGTTCGAGAATTAAAACCATGCAAGATATTGCAACGTATAGATTCGGTCCCTTGTGCGTCTACGTGTTTCGCCGTGAGGACGAACAAAAAATAGTAAGAACGGAGAACACATCCCACTATCTGAAATGAAATATGCTTGAGTTATAAACCAAACAATAAAAATACAGACATACATTACATTTTACAACTTAAAAGCTAGTGTTCCAAATGCTCTATGGGCATCCGACTGGATGCCATGACATACAGATAAGTACCTTGCAGTGGACAGGGTCTGGTATATAAATATCCGAATATCGGAGAATCTATATAGATGAGGGGAATTCCATAGGAAATATAATGAAGATAGCATGTATAGCTGAAACTTTGGTTATATAAATAAACAAGAAATAAAATAAAATAAACATATTGTATTTAAAAAAAGAGGAAAAAATAGCACAATCCCAAGTGAAAACTGGGAAAGAAAAATTATATATGTGTCACTCGATATCTGGGCGGGTGTACATATCTACTTAAAGTCACACAAATGGTTAAGTAGATGTTCCCAGTATGGGAGATCTCCAGTATAAGAAATGCCGTATGTTAAATGTTATTGTCTATAGCTCTAAAGTCAATAGAGAGAGATAGAAGAAGGGACAATACATAAATACTTTAAATGTATAGGATATAGCTTGCATGGAAAAAAGCAAACGACAAGATATACCTACTAGTGAATAGCAGCTATCTCATTTGATGGGGGCAAGTATCCAAAGAATAGGGCTTAAAAAATCCACAAAACAACAAAGTATATGACCACAGGTCCAATAGGACCAGCAAGACTGGTATAATAGAGTAAAGCCCGCCTCTTGTATGGATCAAAACCAAGAAGTCTGGGAAACATATAATAAAAGAAAAAAGAAAAACAGAAGAATTAGAGAGCAGTAAATAAGGATCAGAAGATGAAAGACCCATGGAGTAACGGTACTGACAGGGATCGATGGACGTGTGTGGTTAAGCCCCCAGGAGACAGCCTCGCACTATGCACAGAGGTCGGGCTATAGATGTGGCGTTTTTATAATGAAGAGCGCGGCAAATTGACGTAGATGGCCACGTATAGCGTGCTGACGTCACGCGGCGGCGCCGTGGTACACATACCAACAAGCCGACGCTTGCATCCGCCTAACAGTGGACGCGGGAGGGTGGCGGTGAAAGGGGTCATGGCGCATGACATCATAGGTAAGCGCCGCGATGTTTAGGTAAACATGCTGACGTATGTAGTAAAGGCCATACACACTTCCAGTGGGCGGAGCCCCGCTCACACCGTGTCACCGCACCAGGCATGCGGGCAGGACAAAAATCCCCATAGCCAAGCGGCCGCATAACGTAGTGCAAAACCAAAAGGGGGCAGCAACATCCTAATAAATTAGATACTTATTCAGATAGCAGACACATATATCGCCATCAGAGAAGCCTGCAGAACACAAGCCACATGCCAGTGATCCAAAGATCCCACCTCCCCAAAACACAGAGAAAACACCGCTAGTGCAAAACCAACAGGGGGGCAGCAGCATATCACCGACAAGATAGATGGACATGTAAATCACTATCAGAAAATCCCATAGAGCATAGAACACATGCAGGTTAAAAGAACCAAGAACACCAGTAGTTAAAGTAAGCATACGTTTTGTTTAAGCAAAGCCTACAAACAGCATTCTATTGTACAAAAACATATAGATGATAATATATTTTGAAGGTAGCGTACATGCATCTCCATATATTTAGTATCAATAAATTATCTTCAAATCCCTATAAAAGGTTATTATGGCTTGTTATGAATCAAAATATATATAACATAGTGGGAAGTGGTAGAATCTACTACTTTAGTCAATGAGGGACCAAAACAGTAGACACAATGGGAAGGGGGATAGGCATAAAGAACAACATGAGAGAGGAAAAAGAAGGCCCAAAAATGTTATAAGTGTGTATATATATATATATATATATATATATATATATATACAATGAAATGAGAGCAAACAAATTATATATCCTGCCAAATATCCCGATCAAGGGCGGCAAATTTGAATACTTGTGGTTCATACTTGTCTTTGAACGCCACATGGTGGCCAATAGTAGTATTTAACAGGCCACTAGTGTCATATTACACATGGTCCTTAATACGCTTCCAAAATGGTCTGATAGTTTTACCGACGTAAAAAGAACCACATCGGCAGAATATAATATAGATCACTCACTCCTTCTGTTTGGCACGTGATATGGTGTCTCAAAGAGTGAGTCAAGCCATTAGGAAGAGATATAGATGGTCCCTCGATTAATAGTTCACAAAAGTCACATTGGCCACATTTATAAAGCGCCAGGGGCTCCTGGGGCTTCGTATTCGTTTTGCAATAATTACTTTGTACTAGACGATCTCTGATGGACCCTGCTCTACGAAAGATGATTTCAGGGTTTGTACCTATGCATTTTGTCATAACGGGGTCTGCAGATAGTACCGTATTTTTTGCTCCATAAGACGCACCTGACCATAAGACGCACCTAGATTTTAGAGGAGGAAAATATAAAAAAAAAAAAACTTGAACCAAATGGTGTACTAAAATATTTAATAAAGTATAACAGAATAATATTTCTACACTAACAACTAATGTAAGGGGGCACCCTACACTGATCCCCAATTTAACTGGGACATTTACATGACCTCAATACAACAGGAGTATTTGCATATTTAGACATTTACACTGACCAGTAATGTAAATGGTGTATATACAGTAACCCCCTCCCCCATCTCTCTACTAATCTCTGCATTCTTATCTCCCTCTCAGTACAACTCTGCCCCTCTAACTCATCTGCTAACCTCTGTCCCCCAAACCCCTCATCTTCTAACATCTGCACTCCAACCTCTCCTTCCCATTCAACTCTGCAGCCTCTGCAGCCTCTGCACCTCAAACCCCCCTCTTTGATCCCCTCTACATGCCCCCTATATTCACCTGTATGCTGTTCACACCTTCTAGGTGGGCGGCATGCAGAGGTGCGGGCGTAATTAGCATATGAATCGCGGCGGCCGACCTCATTAACATAACAATGCCCGCGCGATTTACATATCAATGCCGATCCTGTGGGGGTTAAATACAGAACAATACCCTTTTGTTTCTCTCCCAGTAGCAGCTGAAAGCATTAGAGAAACAGGATCTAGCTGGGGAAGAGTGATGCATAGGGCATCGTTCTGCCGTCGAAACGATCCCCCTATCAGCGGCTCTCCTGATTAGTATTCGCTCCATAAGACGCACACACATTTCCCCCCATTTTTTGGGGGATAAAAAGTGCGTCTTATGGAGCGAAAAATACGGTATATGCCAATGTTTTTGCATGATGGATCTAATTTGTGCATGTTGGTCAAAGTAAGTGGTTATAAACCTTACTGTATTTGAAGTCGTTTTTTTTAGGAGCCTTGGAGAGGATGGTCTAAATTTAACATCGTCGGAGCAATTGCGCCTTAGTCTCAAGTATTTCCCAAACGGGATGCTCTGAATTAAAGACTGGGGGTGAGCACTGGCGGCATGCAGAATGGTGTTTCCTGCCATTTGTTTGTGATAAAGTGATGTGTTTATCATTCCATCCTCAGTAATATAGATGGATATGTCCAAATATGCAATCATTTTCAGGCTGGATTGCATAGTGAATTTTAAATTATAATTGTTCTGACTTAACATTTGCATAAATTCATGTAGTGCTTTGAGTGGCCCCGCCCATAGCAACAGTATATCATCTATATATCGGAACCATCTCAAAACAAAATAAAAAAGATCACAATATTCCTCATTGGAAAATAACTTGCGCTCCCCCCCCCCCCCCAAGTACAGGTTTGCGTAAGACGGTGCATAGCACGTGCCCATGGCGACCCCCTGTACCTGTAGGACGTAGGACCCAATCTCTGTACTTGATTTAGATTTTGATTTGTCAGTCTACATAGAGTAGATGACTCAACGTCCTTAATAGTTTGGGACAGAAAGGCCCAAATGTTGGAGTTGATGTGCAGGGATGGAAATTGAGTGGATTTTTTCTTTACTGCTTCACTCAGGGATTTAATATCATTTTGGTATTGCAGTGTTTGAATTCCTTGGCCTACAGCTTCATCTGTTTCAGGAATGTCTTCCTGAGTTTCGGTTCCTTCGCTCTCATCCAATAGAAGAACAAGATTTTTAAGGGCCCTGAAATCCGTCACAGTGAAATCTTTCCAGATCTCCTGGTGAGAAATTCCGGCCTGTCTTGTGTGTCTTTCATCAAACATATACTTGTAGGTAAGTTTTCTCGCAAACAAGTACAGATCTTTAATAAGTTCAAATCTATTAGATGAGGTGTTAGGACAGAAGCTAAGGCCAAAGCCCAGAAGTTCCAACTCTGTTGCACTAAGAGGGTACGATGACAGTCATCCTCAATTGGAGGTTATTAATCTTTCAAGGATGAGAGCATAGGAACCAAAACTCAGGAAGACATTCCTGAAACGGATGAAGCTGTAGGCCAACAAATTCAAACACTGCAATACAAAAATGATATTAAAGCAGTAAAGAAAAAATCCACTAAATTTCCATCCCTGCACACCAACTCCAACATTTGGGCCTTTCTGACCCAAACTATTATGGACGTTGAATCATCTACTCTATGTAGACTGACAAATCAAAATCTAAATCCGGCACAGTGATTGGCCCTGGACAACCTCAGTAGAAACTCTTACCCGGTGATCAAGCCCTCGGACAAGGGCGGAAATGTGGTGGTCCTGAATGAACTTGAGTATAGATATATGTGTTGGGACATCCTCAAAAATCAAGCTTGGTACAAACCCATATATTAGTGGATGTCATCGTCAAGTTCAATCAACAATACAACAAAACCATCCAATCCGCCTTTGCTGATGGCTTGATCACCAGGGAGATTTTCAAGGGCATCCAGGTCCCCTACCCTAGGACCCCAACCTTCTACTCACTTCCCAAAACCCATAAGAATCTTAAAAACCCCTCGGGTCATCCCATAGTATCTGGTATCGGATCAGAAACGGAAAGAGCCAGTAAATTTGTGGACGAATACCTACGCCCACATGTCACCACACTGCCCTCTTATAGTCAGAACACTCCGGATCTCCTCAGGAGTCTGGATGGTCTAAGCGTTCCCCCAGGATGCTACTTGGTGTCTATCGATGTCGAAGCTCTTTACTCTTCCATCCCGCATGCACACGGTTTGGAGGTTATTGCAAAATTTCTGAGGGAAAGAGGCCCTAAATCTAGTGATCTCAATGAATTTGTGCTACGTCTACTGACACACATTTTGACCAAAAATGTATTTTCTTTTGATGGGTCCCACTTCCTCCAGGTACAGAGGGTTGCCATGGGCACGTGCTGTGCACCGTCTTACGCTAACCTGTTCCTGGGGGGGGTGGGAGCGCAAGTTATTTTCCAATGAGGAATATTGTGATCTTTTTTCTTTTGTTTTGAGATTGGTTCTGATATATAGACGATATACTGTTGCTATGGGCGGGGCCATTCAAAGCACTACATGAATTTATGCGAATGTTAAGTCAGAACAATTATAATTTAAAATTCACTATGCAATCCAGCCTGACAATGATTGCATACTTGGACATATCCATCTATATTAGTGAGGATGGAATGATAAACACATCACTTTATCGTAAACCAGTGACAGGAAACACCATTCTGCATGCCGCCAGTGCTCACCCCCAGTCTTTAATTCAGAGCATCCCGTTTGGGCAATACTTGCGACTAAGGCGCAATTGCTCCGACAATGTTAAATTTAAACAAGAGGCAGACCTCTTGTATGGACGTTTACTGACTAGGGGATATAGCAAAAACTGTTTGAAGAAGGCTTTCAAAAAACCCTAGCCAAACCTAGAAATACCATCCTCTCCAAGGCTCCTAAAAAACCTACTTCAAATACAGTAAGGTTTATAACCACTTACTCTGACCAACACGCACAAATTAGATCCATCATGCAAAAACATTGGCATATACTATCTGCAGACCCCATTATGACAAAATACATAGGTACAAACCCTGAAATCACCTTTCGTAGAGCAGGGTCCATCAGAGATCATCTAGTACAAAAGTAATTATTGCAAAACTAATACGAAGCCCCAGTAGCCCCTGGGGCTTTATAAATGTGGCCAATGTGACTTTTGTGAACTATTAATCGAGGGACCATCTATATCTCTTCCTAATGGCTTGACTCACTCTTTGAGACACCATATCACATGCCAAACAAAAGGAGTGATCTATATTATATTCTGCCGATGTGGTTCTTTTTACGTCGGTAAAACTATCAGACCATTTTGGAAGCGTATTAAGGATGTGTACTATGCCACTAGTGGCCTGTTAAATACTACTATTGGCCACCATGTGGCGTTCAAACACAAGTATGAACCACAAGTATTCAAATTTGCCGCCCTTGATCAGGTCTATGAGGACCCCCGGGGTGGTAACTTTGACCAAAAGGTTCTACAACGCGAGACTCAGTGGATATACAAGTTGCGGGCCAATATTTATCCAGGCCTCAACGACATGATTAGTTTCAAACCTTTTCTATAAATCCATATTTGGCAGGATATATATTTTGTTTGCTCCCATTTCATTATATATATATATATATATATATATATATATATATATATATATATATATATATATACACACACACTTATAACATTTTTGGGCCTTCTTTTTCCTCTCTCATGTTGTTCTTTATGCCTATCGCCCTTCCCATTGTGTCTACTGTCTTGGTCCCTCATTGACTAAAGTAGTAGATTCTACCACTTCCCACTATGTTCTATATATTTTGGTTCATAACAAGCCATAATACCCTTTATAGGGATTTGAAGATAATTTATTGATACTAAATATATGGAGATGCATGTACGCTACCTTCAAAATATGATATTATCATCTATATGTTTTTGTACAATAGAATGCTGTTTGTAGGCTTTGCTTAAACAAAACGTATGCTTACTTTAACTACTGGTGTTCTTGGTTCTTTTAACCTGCATGTGTTCTATGCTCTATGGGATTTTCTGATAGTGATTTACATGTCCATCTATCTTGTCGGTGATATGCTGCTGCCCACCTGTTGCTTTTGCACTGGCGGTGTTTTCTCTGTGTTTTGGGGAGGCTGGATCTTTGGATCACTGGCATGTGGCTTGTGTTTTGCAGGCTTCTTTGATGGCGATATATGTGTCTGCTATGTGAATAAGTATCTAATTTATTAGGATGTTGCTGCCCCCTTTTGGTTTTGCACTACGTTATGCGGCTGCTTGGCTATGGGGATTTTTGTCCTGCCCGCATGCCTGGTGCGGTGACACGGTGTGAGCGGGGCTCCACCCACTGGAAGTGTGTATGACCTTTACTACATACGTCAGCATGTTTACCTATACATCGCGGCGCTTACCTATGATGTCATAGGACATGCACCATGGCCCCTTACACCGCCACCCTCCCGCATCCACTGTTAGGCGGACGCAAGCGTCGGCTTGTTGGAATGTGTAACACAGCGCCGACGGGTGATGTCAGCGCACTATATGTCACCATCTACGTCAATTTGCCACGCTCTGCATTATAAAAACGCCACATCTATAACCCGGCCTCTGTGCACAGCGCGAGGCTGTCTCCTGGGGGCTTAACCACATACGTCCATCGATCCCTGTAAGTACCGTTACTCTATGGGTCTTTCATCTTCTGATCCTTATTTACTGCTCTCTAATTCTTCTATTTTTCTTTTTTCTTTTATTATATGTTTCCCAGACTTCACGGTTTTGATCCATACAAGAGGCGGGCTTTACTCTATTATACCAGTCTTGCTGGTCCTATTGGACCTCTGGTCATATACTTTGTTGTTTTGTGGATTTTTTTAAGCCCTATTCTTTGGATACTTGCCCCCATCAATTGAGATAGCTGCTATTCACTAGTAGTGGGGAGAACAAGTATTTGATACACTGCCAATTTTGCAGGTTTTTATACTTACAAAGCATGTAGAGGTCTGTAATTGTTATCATAGATACTCTTCAACTGTGAGAGACGGAATCTAAAAACAAAAATCCAGAAAATCACATTGCATGATTTTTAAGTAATTAATTTGCATTTTATTGCATGACATACGTTTTTGTTACATCAGAAAAGCAGAACTTAATATTTGGTACAGAAACCTTTGTTTGCAATTACAGAGATCATACGTTTCCTGTAGTTCTTGACCAGGTTTGCACACACTGCAGCAGGGATTTTGGGCCCACTCCTCCATACAGAGCTTCTCCAGATCCTTCAGGTTTCAGGGCTGTCGCTGGACAATAGGGACTTTCAGCTCCCTCCAAAGATTTTCTATTGGGTTTAGGTCTGGAGACTGGCTGGGCAACTCCAGGACCTTGAGATACTTCTTATGGGGCCACTCCTTAGTTGCTCTGGCTGTGTGTTTTGGGTCGTTGTCATGCTGAAAGACCCAGCCACAACCCATCTTCAATGCTCTTACTGAGGGAAGGAGGTTGTTGGGCAAGATCTCGCGATACATGGCCCCATCCATCCTCCCCTCAATATGGTGCAGTCGTCCTGTCCCCTTTGCAGAAAGCATCCCCAAAGAATGATGTTTCCACCTCCATGCTTCACAGTTGGGATGGTGTTCTTGGGGTTGTACTCATCCTTCTTCCTCCAAACACATCGAGTGGAGTTTAGACTAAAAATCTATATTTTTGTCTCATCAGACCACATGACCTTCTCCCATTCCTCCTCTGGATCATCCAGATGGTCATTGGCAAACTTCAGACGGGCCTGGACATGCGCTGGCTTGAGCAGGGGGACCTTGCGTGGGCTGCAGGATTTTAATCCATGACGGCGTAGTGTGTTACTAATGGTTTTATTTGAGAATGTGTTCCCAGCTCTCTTCAGGTCTTTGACCAGGTCCTGCCGTGTAGTTCTGGGCTAATCCCTCACCTTCCTCATGATCATTGATGCCCCACGAAGTGATATCTTGCATTGAGTCCCAGACCGAGGAAGATTGACCGTCATCCTGAACTTCTTCCATTTTCTAATAATTGCGCCAACAGTTGTTGCTCTCTCACCAAGCTGCTTGCCTATTGTTCTGTAGCCCATCCCAGCCTTGTGCAGATCTACAAATTTTATCCCTGATGTCCTTACACAGCTCTCTTGTCTTGGCCATTGTGGAGAGGTTGGAGTCTGTTTGATTGCGTGTGTGGACAGGTGTCTTTTATACAGGTAACGAGTTCAAACAGGTGCAGTTAATACAGGTAATGAGTGGAGAACAGGAGGGCTCCTTAAAGAAAAAATAACAGGTCTGTGAGAGACGGAATTCTTACTGGTTGGTAGGTGATCAAATACTTATGTCATGCAATAAAATGCAAATTAATTATAAAAAAATCATACGATGTGATTTTCTGGATTTTTGTTTTAGATTCCGTCTCACAGAGTTGAAGAGTACCTATGATAAAAATTACAGACCTCTACATGCTTTGTAAGTAGGAAAACCTGCAAAATTGGCAGTGTATCAAATACTTGTTCTCCCCCACTGTATATCTTGTCGTTTGCTTTTTTCCATGCAAGCTATATTGATTGATTGATTGATGTGTAAATTTATATGGCGCCAAATACTGTCTTGGAGGACTGCAACTAAGCGCATCGTACCATAAATTCACCAATCAGCCTTGAGAAAAGAAAAAAAACTACTTGAGAAAAAGGGAGGAGAGAAAAGAAAAAAGGAAAGGCTCACGAGAGGAGTAAAAAAACAAAGTTGACGTTAATTATTACAGAATTTAATGTCTCTACATCCGTAGTTAGGAAAAAGCGTTTTTAAAAAGGTGGGTTTTTAATTGCCTTTTAAAAAGAGCTTGGGGCATTGGGAGCCGGAGATGGTCGGGGAGTTGGTTCCAAAGGGCCGCACCCATAGTCTGCATTCGTCGACCTCCCAAGGATTGGAGTCGGGCGGGTGCTTGGATGATCCTATTTTGAAGCCCTGACTGCAACGCTCTAATTGGTGTGTAATGGGGGGCCATTTCATGAGATAGAGTGGACCCAAGCCCCAATATACTATAAACATCAGAACCAAGATTTTAAATTGTACTCTATGCACTATGGGTAACCAATGTAGCTGTGCCAGCACGGGGGTGATGTGATGTCTATAATCCTATACATTTAAAGTATTTATGTCCCTTCTTCTATCTCTCTCTATTGACTTTAGAACTATGGACAATATGTCTACTAATGGTTAACATACAGCATTTCTTATACTGGAGATCTCCCATACAGGGAACATCTACTTAATCATTTGTCTGACATTAAGTAGGTATGTACACCCGCCCAGATATCGAGTGACACATATATAAGTTTTCTTTCCCAGTTTTCACTTGGGATTGTGCTATTTTTTCCTCTTTTTTTAAATACAATAGGTTTATTTTATTTTATTTCTTGTTTGTTTATATTACCAGAATTTCAGCTATACATGCTATCTTCATTATATTTCCTATGCAATTCCCCTCGTCTATATAGATTCTCGGATATTCATATACCAGACCCTGTCCACTGCAAGGTACTTATTTGTATGTCATGGTATCCAGTCGGATGCCCATAGAGCATTTAGAACACTAGCTTTTAAGTTGTAAAATGTAATGTATGTCTGTATTTTTATTGTTTGGTTTATAACTCAAGCATATTTAATTTCAGATAGTGAGACGTGTTCTCCGTTCTTACTATCTTTTGTTCGTCCTGAAACGCGAAACGCGTAGACGCACAAGGGACCGAATCTATACGTTGCAATATCTTGTACTAATCTATATGTATTTTTTGTAATAAATATATTTTTTCTATTTCTATTATTTCCTTGCCTTTAAAGTCCGACCATTGGTTACCCCTTTTGTTGAGTAATCGTTCATGTTTTCCCCTTAAATATACGGATGTGGCATTGTGAGTGCTTTTTCGCTCTTTTTCCTTATTATTTACCATCATAAGGCATAGCACTGTCACACCCTCCCATTTCAATCCAAGAAATAGAACACATAGGCACAAACCCTTTCTGTGGCACCTCTGTGCCAGCTATTACTTACATGGGCACACTTCTTCCTGTCACCACTTTCCTTCTTCCTAAGGAGAGAACTCTACTTTGACCCATTCTGTAATTCTCTGTATCCCCCATTGTCATTATGCTATGGGCTCTACCTATACAATCCCAAATCTTTTCCTGATATGCTTCAACAAGCACTTCTTCCTAAACCCTATTGGGGTCCCACTGATCCCTTTACCTACCTGTCCAACTTTTCTTTTACTTTGGGTTTCTTTAACTTCCCTGGTGTGTCCTTGATTTCAGGAAAGCTCTGCCTAAACTACTATCTCTAGGGTACCTATTCCCACTACATATTCTGTCCCTATATCCACCCTCAACTGCTAAAAGTATTTTCCCAAACCACCCTTTTGAACCTGTAGGGACCTAATTCCACTGCACTATTCATCTCTACTGTGACTATTAAGAAATTTACCATCTTATTACATGTATAAGCCTAAGCCATCACTGACCGTCTTAGGTTTACTGTCCCCTTTGCAGTTATCCCTACTAACCAAATAATCAGAGACCAACAAGTCAAAACCCTGTTCAATGTTAACAGTAATGTTCAGAAATGTATTATGCTTCTCATTGTCAATAATGTTATCAATTCTGTCAGCAATAACTTTTTCAATTCTTGGTAGGGCTGTATTTGCAGAGGGAATACACATAGATGAGCGGTTATCCCCTGCGGGAACCTAATGAAATATCAACTCACCTGTTGTCAGACACTCTGAAAGCAGCTGTCCTAACATCTGACATTTAACACAGCAAGCTACTGTAGGTATCTATCTATACCTTGATGAGATGAGAACTCTTCTGACCCACCATAACACTTTCCACATGTAGTGCTACCCTCGCAGGAGCCGCTGGTTATGTACGTACCTCTGTTCTTACCTTGACCTTGGCAAAGACCCCCGCACCACTGACACACCTTGGGTATACACGTCAATAGGTAGAGATTACTAGTTTTTGCTAAAACCTTAGTGTCACCCTGAAATGAGACTCGACACATTGTGGTAAGGTAGCAAAGTATATTGTCAAAAAATGTTCAGACAAGCAGAGTATAACAGTGAGGATTTCTTTGCAGAATGCACTATAATAAAGCTTCACTTGATATGGTAAGCGTGTTACCTTAAGTTCGAAACAGCACTAAATGAGCAGCATAGAACAACAGACTGGAACCAATGCAGATCAAGGCTACGTTGCCTATGGGCACTTGAGGTGAGGGAGCCAAGCCTAGGCCTTCTTGAAACAGAGCAATATGAATATGCTGAAAACTGTGCTCAATAGCAGATGAATTATGTACAGTCTTTAAGGTTAGTTTTCTGCCGGCTACGTTGGGGCCCTTGAAGACATTGGCATGCTTGATGGAGGGAGGGAATACAAGGGAGACAGTTCTGGAAAACAATTGGCTCCTTGGACCACTAAAGGACAATAAAGTTCTCCAGGTGATGAGGCACAAAGTCAAAAGATGGCTCACTAATGGGTCAATACTCACTCACAAGCTCCTCTGTACCTGTAGAAGCATGCTTCCTTTTTTAGATGGGGGGGGGCCTTTAGAGTGCTGTTGGTTCCCAGGTGGCTTCCTGCAGCGATCAAAAGAGTGGGGAATACTGCGATGCAACGGTTAACTACGATCTGACCCTGTGCGACAACGGCAGTGGTCAGTTTGTCTGCTTTCAGTGCTCTGGGTGCCTTGGTGGCACAAGCGATAAGCGGTGTGGAAATTGACCACAGCAAATAGCAACTCACTGCTTCTAACTCCATCCAACAGTATGCAGCTGATCTCCCTGCTCTCCCCGATATAATGTAGAATACACTAGGAGCAATGAGAACACCTGTGAATAGCTCTGTCCTAGTAGGAGGACTCAAGGCTGGGCAGAAAAACAGCAAGTATGCAAAGAAGGCATCTCAAGACACATAGGAAGCAGACTCCAGCTCTAACGCTAGATTTACACATGCGGCATCAATTCTTGTTTCGCAGTGGATTGTTTCTTAGAGGCAATATCTCTACTGTTTTAACCTTGTAAATGCCACACCACCATGCTGCAACTGCAGTTGCAGGTAGTTGCAGTATGGCCCAATTCCCTTGAATAGGCCAGGTTCGGTGGCGTTATTGCCTTCTAAACCCAGGGGATAGTTTTTGCCTTGAAGCATCACGGCTGTGGCATGTGTACACCCCTGTCTAGCTGCCTTTGCAACAGTGAAATATTCACTGTTTAGTGGATTGATCTTTTAAACATGGACATCAAATGACACTAAAACCTTCAACATTGAAAAATGGAAATTATGAGCACCCCCACAAATTTCCCCCTTTACAACAAGATGTTTATTATGAAAGTAAAGCATGCTCCAACCTCGTCTGGACTTATTTATGTATGCAGTATAACCACCTTATTATTTTTGTTTTGTAACCTATCATCAAATTGCAGCTATGGAAGCTCTAGGGTGCTTTTCTGATCCAAACTTATTTCAAAGGTTATAAAACTATGCCACTTAAATGTAACTCTAGTTCTGAGTATCTATATTCAGATTGCCGAGAAGAATCAACTTTCGCAGGCAGAAATATAAAGATACTGAAATGAAGAGCCGTGAGGCTGCAATATCACCATGAATTAAATGTGTGAAATGAGACAGCAGCTCGTGGCTCCAGAGACAGGGAGGACACACAGGACTTCTGAAAAGAACACATCCGTAATGAGCCGGCCAACGGCTGCCTGTTCCTTTAGAAAGGCAAATTATGTGATAAAACTTGCTACCAGTGTCATTTTTAACACACTTATATTAACACATTCTCTGCAATGTGTTACTTTATTGAAGCTTGGTGCATCAGTTAAATGGACGATGGCCAAGTTTCTTTTTGCGTCCTGCCGTGCTCTTAGCGTACCCACATCACTTGCAGTAACCGCCTTCAGGACCGTTGGTCCTATTTAGTAGGTCTCATTTGCTCAATCCGCCGGAGTCTGTCTTCACATGCTCCGGAGGGACAAGTCCCTATCTCACCAAATGTCAATGGGACAACGGTTACCCTAAACCTGGTTTGGCCAGCCTGTCAAAGCTGTTGCCCGGGATGTGGCTGCTGTGCATGTACAGCTACTAGGAGCCACAGGTGAGGGCTGAGTGACAAGTGGGGACCAAAGGTGAACTAGCTGCCCTAAGAAGGGCATGACATGCCCTTACACCAGAGGTGCTACCCCGCCCTGAACACCCCATGCTAGTAGGTAAAGTTTCATGTTTACCAATTGTAAAATTAAAAAGCCAGTAGGTAAAGCCAGTAGGTAATGTTTCATGTTTTTACCTATAGTAGAATTAGGGGACCATCAATTAGCCCTTTGTAAAAGTAAAACAGTCCTTGGATTGACAAAACAGGGTAGCTTTTCTTCAGCATAAAGCAAACAAGACCATCCATAACATTCTGGTGCAAACAAAGATTTGACTCACTGCCAGTAGAGTCCTGTTTCACAACAGGATTACCATTCCCATCTGCTCTCAGGGTCCCAAAAAATGTCACAGAGCCAAGCAGAGTCCCAGCAAAGGGTAGTTCACAGCACAATGTGTCAAACACCACAAATCACTTCACAGACATCTGCTGAATGCTTTGCTCTCCCAAGCAAACAGACAGGTGGAAAAAAAAATGCTGTAAATAAAAGTGGTGTATAGTCAAATATATAAATTACTTGTATCCTCTCTGTTTCAGGAAGATATAAAGTACAGTGTGTGTGTTTTTAAAAATGTATAAAGCTAAATACCTTCTTTGCCCAGCGCTGCTGTGTGGTCACATGTTCTCCCTCCACTCTCCTTCCCAATATAAGTAGAGTAGGAGGGCCTGAGATTCCCCTCTGATATATTCGGGCTAGCAGAGGGAGGACGTGTGACCACACAGCAGAGCTGGGCAAAGAGGGTATTTAGCTTTATAAAAAATAAAAAAAACCTCAGACACTGTACTTAACCACTTAACCACTTCAATACAGGGCTTTTTATACCACTTCCATACCGGGCCTATTCTAGCACTTCTCTCCTACATGTACAAATCATCATTCTTTTGCTAGAAAATTACTCAGAACCCCAAAACATTATATATGTTTTTTTAGCAGACACCCTAGGGAATAAAATGACGGTCATTGCAACTTTTTTTCTTGCACGGTATTTGCGCAATAATTTTTCAAACGCCTTTTTAAAAAAAAAAAAAACATGGTTTCATGATTTCAAAAATAACAAAACTGTAAAGTTAGCCCAATTTTTTGGGAAAATATGAAAGATGATATTATGCCGAGTAAATAGATACCTAACATGGCACGCTTTAAAATTGCGCACACTCATGGAATGGCACCAAACTTCGGTACTTAAAAATCTCCATAGGCGACGCTTTAATTTTTTTTACAGGTTACCAGGTTAGAATTAAAGAGGAGGTCTAGTGCTAGAATTGTTGCACGCACTCTAACGCACGCGGCGATACCTCACATATGTGGTTTGAACGGTGTTTACATATGTGGGCGACTTATGTATGCATTCGCTTCTGATCGCGAGCTACCGGGGACAGGGGCGTTTAAATTTTTTTTTTATTATAATTTTTTTTTATTTTACTTATTTAATTATTTTTTTACACTTATTTTACTTTTTTTTGATCACTTTTATTCCTATTACAAGGAATGTAAACATCCCTTGTAATAGGAATGTGTGTGACAGGTCCTCTTTATTGAGAGATGCGGGGTCAATAAGACCCCACATCTCTCCTCCAGGCTGGAAAGCATGAGATCGTGAATTTTATTTCACTGATCTCATACTTACTAGTCGCAATGGCGGCTTTGTTTACATTTGATGACCCGGGTGTGACGTCATCACATCGCGCCCGGGCCTCCGACGATCATAGAGATGACTGGTGACCATCTGGTCACCAGTCATCTCTATGCTCGTCACGTGACCCACCACCGGCGCCGGAAGATTCTCTCCGGGTCCCCGATCGCACGGGAGAGCCCGGAGAAGCACCGCATGGCGGCGGGAGGGGGGGATGTCTCCTCCCGCCGCCTATAAGAACGATCAAGCGGCGGAACCGCCACTATGATTATTCTTATGGTGCACAGAATCGCCGGCACATCAAAAGGATATCTGAATGATGCCTCTAGCTGCAGGCATCATTCAGATATCCGTGTCAATAAAAAACACACAGAATATCCAAGCTCAACTTACCAACCAATCAGCAACAAAACAAATTCACCTGTCTAACAGTGCGTTTAAAAACAGGGGTTTAGTTGCACGCATTTGCAAATACATGTGTAAGCTGCAGGCCGCGTCAAGGCACCCTGTATGCTGCAGTCCTAACTCTAAAATTTAAGGTCTCCTCAATGGAAGCACATGTATGCTGATGGATAGATATAGGGCAGGTGACTGGGGGGAGCCCACCCTCCATTAAAGGGGCAGGAGCACACTAAACACCCAGCACATGGAAGCAAAGGTGCTAGTGCGTTGCCTGACCACAATGACAACAATACATATAACAAAAATGTCACTGCCCTCATCTATGACTGGTCTTCACAGCAAGGAGCACTGGATGGGCGGACGCATGTCAATAAAAAACACACAGAATATCCAAGCTCAACTTACCAACCAATCAGCAACAAAACGAATTCACCTGTCTAACAGTGCGTTTAAAAACAGGGGTTTAGTTGCACGCATTTGCAAATACATGTGTAAGCTGCAGGCCGCGTCAAGGCACCCTGTATGCTTTTTATTGACATGCGTCCGCCCATCCAGTGCTCCTTGCTGTGAAGACCAGTCATAGATGAGGGCAGTGACATTTTTGTTATATGTATTGTTGTCATTGTGGTCAGGCAATGCACTAGCACCTTTGCTTCCATGTGCTGGGTGTTTAGTGTGCTCCTGCCCCTTTAATGGAGGGTGGGCTCCCCCCAGTCACCTGCCCTATATCTATCCATCAGCATACATGTGCTTCCATTGAGGAGACCTTAAATTTTAGAGTTAGGACTGCAGCATACAGGGTGCCTTGACGCGGCCTGCAGCTTACACATGTATTTGCAAATGCGTGCAACTAAACCCCTGTTTTTAAACGCACTGTTAGACAGGTGAATTTGTTTTGTTGCTGATTGGTTGGTAAGTTGAGCTTGGATATTCTGTGTGTTTTTTATCGACATGCGTCCGCCCATCCAGTGCTCCTTGCTGTGAAGACCAGTCATAGATTGGGGCAGTGACATTTTTGTTATATGTATTGTTGTCATTGTGGTCAGGCAACGCACTAGCACCTTTGCTTCCATGTGCTGGGTGTTTAGTGTGCTCCTGCCCCTTTAATGGAGGGTGGGCTCCCCCCAGTCACCTGCCCTATATCTATCCATCAGCATACATGTGCTTCCATTGAGGAGACCTTAAATTTTAGAGTTAGGACTGCAGCATACAGGGTGCCTTGACGCGGCCTGCAGCTTACACATGTATTTGCAAATGCGTGCAACTAAACCCCTGTTTTTAAACGCACTGTTAGACAGGTGAATTCGTTTTGTTGCTGATTGGTTGGTAAGTTGAGCTTGGATATTCTGTGTGTTTTTTATTGACATGCGTCCGCCCATCCAGTGCTCCTTGCTGTGAAGACCAGTCATAGATGAGGGCAGTGACATTTTTGTTAGACATTTTTGTTATATCATTCAGATATCCCCCTTCAAACCCAGGACGTCATATGACGTCCACCCAGGATGGGAGATCCCATCTGTGGACGTCATATTACTATGGCTGGGTAGGGAAGTGGTTAAGGACCAGCCGCCACAGTTGTACTACAGCAGGTTGGCTTCCCTGGGTGAATCGCCGCCATTGTACTTCGGTCGCTTTAAGCTATGATAAGTGTGGTCAGATTACAGAGGGGAACACAGGAAAAGGCAGGATCAACCAGGTATTGTACAACATGTATTAGAATAAATGACATTGCAAAACACAATGCTGCATATAGTACATAGGGATGAGCCGAACACCCCCCTGTTCAGTTCGCAGCAGAACATGCAAACAGGCAAATAATTTGTGTCAACACTATTAAAGTTTACGGGACACGAACGTGAAAAAATCAAAAGTGCTAATTTTAAAGGCTTATATGCAAGTTATTACCATAAAAAGTGTATGGGGACCTGGGTCCTGCCCCAGGGAGGGGATATGTATCAATGCAAAAAAAAAGGATTGAAAAACTGAAGTTTTTTTCAGGAGCAGTGATTTTAATAATGCTTAAAGTGAAACATTAAAAATGAAATATTCCTTTAAATATCATGCGGGGGGGGGGTCTCCTTAGTCTGCCTATAAAGTAGCACATCTATCCCATGTTCATAACAGTACCACAGCAAAATTACATTTCTAAAGGAAAAAATGTCATTTAAAATTGCTTGCGGCTGTAATGTATTGTCTGATCCCGGCAATATAAATAACAATCATTGAAAAAAATGGCCCCCCGAGCCAAAATGTAAAAAAAAAAAAATGGGGTGTCCCCCCCCCCCCAAATCCATACCAGGCCCTTCAGGTCTGGTATGGATGTTAAAGGTAATCCCACACCAAGATTTAAATAAAATGACGTGGGGGCCCCCCAAAATCCATACCAGACCCTTATCCGAGCACACAACCTGGCAGGCCGCAGGAAAGGGGGGTCAAGAGAGCGCCTCCCCCTCCTGAACTGTACCAGGCCACATGCCCTCAACATGGGGAGGGTGCTTTGTGTTCTCCCTTCCCCACAACCCTTGCCCAGTGGTTGTGGGGGTCTGTGGGCAGGGGGCTTATCAGAATCTGGAAGCCCACTTTAACAAGGGGACCCACAGATCCCGGCCCTCCCCCCTATGTGAATGGGTATTGAGTAAATTGTACCCCTACTCATTCACCAAAAAAAGTGTCAAGAAAGTAAAAATAACAGGAGACAGTTTTTGACAATTCCTTTATTAAAAAAAAAGAAGTGTCCCCCAATGTAAATCCATCTTCAATCACACCGCCCGATGGACCGAAAACAAAAAAAGGAAAAACTCTGCCTCGATGGGAGGCGTCCCGCAGACTGCAGCCTTTTTGTGGTGGAAGCTGTTATATAGCTGAGGGCGGGGCCCCCAGGTGAAGTAATCGGGTCCCCCTTTTTCATCACCGGGTGGCCCCGCCCTCAACTATATAACAGCTGTCATAGCGAAAAGGCTGTAGTTGGCAGGGACGACTCCCATGGAGGCAGAGTTTTCTGGGGGGTTTCGGGATCGTCTGCACTGTGATTAAAGATGGATGGACATCGCGGGACACTTTTTATTTTTATTTTTGTTTAATAAAAGGAATTGTCCAAAACTGTCTCCTGTCATTTTTACTTTTTTTTGAGTGGGGATACAATGTACCCTATACCCATTCACATAGGGGGAGGCCAGGATCTGGGGGCCCCCTTATTAAAGGGGGCTTAAAGATTCCGATAAGCCCCCTGCCCGCAGACCCCCACAACCACCGGGCAAGGGTTGTGGGGAATAGGCCCTTGTCCCCATTAACAAGGTGTTTTTTTTTTTTTTGGCATGAGGTTCTACTAAAATCTAAAGACCTGAAGGGCCTGGTAATGGACTAGGGAGGGAGCTCAGGCTGTTTTTTTCAATGATTTTTATGTATATTGCTGGGATCTGACAATACATTACAGCCGCAAGCAGTTTTAAATGATATTTTTTCCTTTTAGAAATTCAATTTTGCTGCTCTCATTCATTACACACTATGCACGGCCGCTATGTAAGCAGCCTTACATAGTGTGGGGCGTGGACAGCCTTACATAGTGTGGGCACCCTGCCTTTGCACAATTATGGCTCTTACAGCAGAGCGCGCTGTGATTGGCCAAAGCATGTAGGTTAGGTGCATGCTTTGGCCAATCAGCAGCTGTCAATGCAGTGCGATCTCGCTGTGCATTGACGATCTCGCAGTGCATTATGGGGCGTTCCACGGGTGCTCAAATTTCCCTGCGAACGCCCCGTAATGTTCTAAATTCGGCAAATGGGCGAACACCCGATTTTTAAAGTAAAAAACTTACGTTCAACTTGAACATCGGGCTCATCACTAATAGTACATTAAAGGAACAGTAGCATTTTTTTTTCTTTTTTTAGGGTTACAACCTTTTTAAGAATGTTTTCAGAAATAGAAATTGTTATAGTTTATTTTTATCAATTATCAAAATGGAAAGTAATTGAACAGAAGAGAAATCCCACTCAAATCATTTTTTGGTGTGACCACCATTAGTCTTCAAAACAGAATCAATTCTTCTAGGTACACTTGCACACAGTTTTTGAAGGAACTCGGCAGGTAGGCTGTTCCAAACATCTTGAAGAACTAACCACAGATCTTCTTTGGATGTAGGCTGCCCCAAATCCTTCTGTCACATAGTTATATAGTTAGCCTGGTTGAAAAAAGGCACAAGTCAATCTAGTTCAACCAATCTCTTCATGTAATCCCAGACAGACTTAATAATACGGAGATCAGTTCTCTGTGGGGGTCAAACCATCACTTCCAGGACTGCTTGTTCTTCTTTATGCTGAAGATAGTTCTTAATGACCTTGGATGTATGTTTGGGATCATTGTCTTGCTGCAGAATAAATTTGGGGCCAATGAGAAGCCTCTCTGATGGTATGCATGATGGATAAGTATCTGCTTGTCTTCCACAACCTCACTTTAGTAGCAGAGTTTGGCTGTTCCTCACCATGTTTTAAACCTCCTACACAGCTGTTTCTGTTTCAGGTAATGACCATGTTTCAACTTACATATGAAATTGATGATCATTAGCAAATTCTCAGTACAATTGGTTAATCGTAAACCTAACTTTAATTCTACAAAATCCCTGACTTTGTGCTTGTGTACAAAGTCTGCAAGTATAAGAATTGATACTGGTTTGAAGCCAAAGGATAATCACACCAAATATTTATTTGGTTTAGATTTTTCTTCTGTTCATTCACTTTGAATTTTGTAAATTAATAAAAATAAACGATTACAATATATATTTTGAAAGCATTCTTACTTTACAGCATTTCTTTACACCTGCTTAAAACCTTTGCACAGTACTGTATGTCTGAGGATGGCTTTGGGTTAAATTTTATTGCTGTAGAATAAAAGTGGGTAAGAAATTCTTAAGGTCCAACTCCAGTCTGTCAGATAAAAATATCTTAAGTGCTGGCTATGCCGGAAATTCCTTGTTATATAGTGTGACATTGGGGTGTTTAGCTCTCGTGGTAAATGCATTTTTCCAATGACTCAAGCCAGTCAGAAACTATATTTTAGGGCATGGTAGTCCATTTTTATTAAAAAGGCAAAATAAAAGTCCAAACAAAGGTTTCCCGCGCAGGGGTTCTTCTCCATCAAATACACAGAACAGAAAATGCTAGCCCACCTGGCTCTCTGTAGCAGTACTTCTGCACTTTATCCTGGTCACCCAGACCACCGGACTCCACAACGTAGACGGCTTCCCTTTAGCATCCACAGCTCTGCCTCTTGCAGTCACCAATGTTCTGGCTGCCTCCTACAGCCTCTCTGACTCCTGAAGACCTCCTGTCTCTTGGTGTGGAGCCGTCTCCAACTGGGAGCCATGAGGTCTTCCCATACACTCATTATAAGGGCTGACCCTGCTGGTCATCCACAAAATCTGGACACAGGGTTGGAGATCCCATCCCACCCAAGACACTGTGGAATCTCCAAACTACAGAGCCCCATGCCGGAATACCAAAACCTGGAGAAAGTTGCAAAAGCACTTTTCTCCAGTCCACGTCTACGCTCTGTAGTCTTGCACCCAGCAAATGTGCATACCCTGTGTCCACCAAACTGTCCATTTTACATTGACAGTATCTCCTACTGTCACAATAGCCACATTCAGAAAAACTAAACCCAAAATTTAATATATTAAAGCTAACAGTCATTAGATGAGTTGGCAGCATTAGTATTTTTTTTTGTTTGTTTTTTAGTCCTTTTTTTTCCCATGGTGATACTGCAGATAACACACTTCCTGTCCCTGGGTGGCCACGCTCACTCCTCCACTGTATGGAGGGAGCCATGGTTGTCACCCTAGGCTCCTCATCCGATTTGGACTACATGAAGGTCTTCTTGCAGTTATCCTCTAGTTATCCTTTAATGCTAAATACTTACACAAGACAGCAGACTGTGGGGCTGTGAATTCTGATGACTTTTGCTGTGTTCCCTGCTGCATTCTGTTTCCCCCTAATATACTAATGAGTTAAATATTCATATTTCCATTATTTGAGAAGTTTGGTGCAACATTTAAATAATTAAAAATTCTAATACATTTCCAACAGTGCATATGTGCTCGTTTGTCATGCTGAATACCAAAATAGCTATCTTCCATTAAAATGTATCAGCAACACAGGAACATTAAATATTTAATTCCATTGAAAGTAATCTTTCATTTGTTTCTATAGTTCAGAAAAAATTTACTTCCATCAAATTACAATTTAAATTGTGTTTGTGTAAATTCTGCACAAACGTTGCAGAATATTGGAGCAGATTCATGCTTGAATGGCATTTCCAATACCAGCCTGACTGAATGTTACAAGTCTCTGCTGATTTCTCATGAGAAGTATTATACGATAGATTTTTTTGTAAGTTTTACTTTATAGGATACTTTATTCAGCTATCTTTGTAACTGAGTTTATGAGTTCTCATTTGCATAAAGGGAAGTCTATATGCTGTCCATAAAGAAATTATGAGTTTTTTTAAGAGTCATACTCAAACATTTTCCTAGAGAAGGAATGTGTGGTTCTTTGCCCACCACACCGTAGGTATAGTAGTTGCAATTGTTTTATTTCATTGCCCTACAGGCTCTATTACATAGAAGACACTATTTTATATTCTGCTCTCAGAGTCAGAAAAGTGAACAACATTATTACATGAACCTCCTTCTACTTTTACTTTCAACTCAACTTAACTAATAGTGTAACTTTCTTGATTCTGCCATCATATGACCCTGACAATACATTACAGCTGCAAGCAGTTTTAAATGATATGTGTTTCTTTGCCTCTTTTGTGAGTGATATCCAAGGATACATCACTGCAGATTGGGTGTACTTACTCAGCTAGCATCTGTAGTAATCATACAGGCTTTTTTTTTCTGAGAGAATAAGTGCAGGGATGCCCCCCTTCTAGGTCACCCCTCGTCTCCGCCCCCTACCCACCTACGAGTGCCATCCCTTGTTTCCACCCTTACCCATCTGCCAGTTTAGAGAATACAGAAGCAAGAATCATTTTGTGGTGCCAAGTAATTTGTATGGAATTTGTTAATAACAAGAAAAGCAGTAAAATAGAATCCCTGCAGCCAACAACAAAAGATCCTCCCAGCAACAATAGACCCCTTGCCAACAATAGACCCCTTCCAGCAACAATAGATCCCCTAGCAGCCAACAATAATAGACCCTCCAGCGGCAGGCAAAAATAGACTCCCTCCCCAACAGTAGATCCCGGCCAGCAACAGTTGAACCCCTAGCAACAATAGATACAATCAGCAACATTATAGCCTCCCACAGCAACAATAGATCCACCCCAGCAACAACAGATCCCCCACCAGCAACAGACCACCCCAGCAAAAGTAGATCCCCCAGCAACCAGCATCAAAAGACCCTCCAGCACACCACAGCACCTCTGGCCATTACATACATTCAGTGCTGGAGGTGCCGGAACTGCATTTCCAGTTGAAAAAAGCTCTCGTCCAGAACACACTTTGTTCAACATTATGAAGCCCCGATGAACCCTCTGAAAACTGAAATGTATTCATATTTTATGATACAAGATTCTAAATAAAGAAAATCTGGACTTTATATATTCAGCTTCTGGCACTTTTCTTCTTGGGCATCTAGTTCCTACTTAAGTTAAGAGCTGACCTTCAGCCACCACTCATGAGAGAGCTATCTAAAGTTACTCATCCTTCTAAACTTCTTAAGACCTGACTGAAAATATTAACTGTTATAAGAGATGCAGCACCATACACCTTCCTTCTCTACTTTTTGCACAAAAAACCTTACAGACCTCACCCACCCTATTCTAAACAAAAACAAAATGTGTCCTAAGACTGGACTTATGTCATTTTTCACTCAGATTAACCAGTTCAGGACCAGCCGCCGCAGTTATACTGCGACAGGTTGGTCCGTCTGGGCGAAGCCTCATAGCTGTACGTTTGGGCGCGCTGCCGCCTAGGGGGCTCACGCGCGTGCCCCCTAGGTGGCCGCGACGATCGCTTCAGAACCGATCGCTTTGAATCGGTTGCCCAAAATCTGTAATCACCACCTCCCCCCTGTTTTATTCCCATATTTTTCGTTTCATTTTTTAGAATAAACCGAACAACAGAACCTGCTATATGGGAAGTTTGTGCTACTGGCTCCTTTTAATATCCAAAGTATTTGATACACCAATGGATGCGATCTTTTGAAGTTCCATGGGTAAGACTATCTTACACGGACCCCTTCTTTCTGCAAGATAGTGAGATATGTTTCCTTTTCCAACAATCCCTGAATATGTCCTGACAAAGCTAGACAGCGAAACTTGTTGACGCACAGGGGCTCACTCTTTATCATGTATTTTTTATATATGCTTTTTTAACTCTTTAAAATTTTATTTTTGTACCATGTACTGCTATAAATAAATATTGTAATCACTTTGTATACTCTCCACCATTCATTGTGCCCTTAAAGACGACCTGTGGGCTACTTTTGCCCCCCTTTTTTTCTTTTTTACACATGTGTGAGACTTTTTGGGAGCCTAGCCGTGTACAGGACCCCGAAAACCAATGACCGCCTTCAGGCTTTCTAAGGGCGTAAAATGGTGATTTCATTTCCTCACTACCTATCACAGTTTTGGAGGCCATGAAATGTCAAGATAGCACAAACCCCCCCCCCCCAAATGACCCCATTTGGGAAAGAAGACACTTCAAGCTATTTGCTGAGAAGCCTGTTGAGTCCATGGAATATTTTATATTTTGCCACAAGTTTCTGAGTTTCTGGAAGATTATTATTATTATTTTTTTGTTACAGAAAGTTGTCACTAAATGATATATTTCTCAAATATGCCATGGGCATATGTGGAATTACACCCCAAAACACATTCTGTTGCTTCACCTGAGTACGGGGATACCACATGTGTGAGACTTTTTGGGAGCCTAACCGCGTACAGGACCCCGAAAACCAAGCACCGCCTTCAGGCTTTCTAAGGGCGTAAATTTTTGATTTCACTGCCTATCACATTTTCGGAGGCCATAAAATGCCCAGATGGCACAACCCCCCCCCCCCCCCACACACACACACAATGACCCCATTTTGGAAAGTATGCACCCCAAAAACATTTTTTTATTTTCCTGCAACTTGTGGAAAAATATAAACTGTGTGTTTTTACTTCCGCCACACCACGCTGAACCTCCCCACAAGCATGTGTGGCTTCTCCTCCTTTACACATCATTTCTTGCAGGTCTGAATCATCTAAAAATAAATAAAACCCTGCATCCCTTGCCTTCCTTCAAATGTAAAACAAGATGGTGTTGTGCATATAGTAAGTATATGACAAATATATGACAGTACCAAAAGTGAAGACCATGTAACAGAGATGCTGAGGTAGCCAAAGTTTCCATAACTACTATTCTGCTCTTCCTGAGGCAAAGCAGTGGTTTGAGTCATCAAGAACATCAGGAAAAGTGTGAACCCTTAATCATACAGTACCTCCCAAACTTTTTTTTGGGGGAGGTGGGTACAAGGGACCCCTATTAGCAAACGTATGTAGGCATAGGACACACCCTCTTTCACGCCACCTTAAAGAAGAATTGTACAAAAAAAGATTAGTTAAACCCACAGGTGCTTTTTTTACATCTACTATTCCTTTATATTGGCATTTGACATTTACAAATGCAGCAATTTAGAAATTAGATGAAAGGTTTAGCACCGGGAAACACTTTGAATCATAAAAAGTGCATTTTATATACAACTATATAGATCAGAACAAAATGAGGGACAAATGAGGAGGAAAGAGGGACAGAGGGACTTTGTTCCAAATCAGGGACAGTCCCTCAAAATCAGGGGCATTTGGGAGTTATGCCTTAATAATGGCTGCCGTAGGTATGCAGACCCTGAAATTCAGAACAGAGATCTAACTCTTAAGCCTCGTACACACAATCCAATTTGTGGCATATCGAGCGTCAGACTTTTGTCAAAAGGGCGTATGCCTGTATTTTGTCTTGCATACTAACGGCACACAATTGTCGGCCAACAAACACGAATGTAGTGGCGTACTACGTGGAATTTCAGCTCGAGTGCCACCCTTTGGGCACCTTCTGCTAATGTAACTTTTGTCCCATATCGGCTCCACCCACCCCCCAATCCCATTTCCGCTCATCCATTCCCCCTGATCCCATCCCGGCTCCATCCATGCCCCCTAATCCCATACGCGCTAATCCATCCCCCCTGATCCCGATCCCATTCCGGCTCCATCCATCCCCCGATCCCATCCCGGCTCCATCCATCCCCCCTGATCCAATACCCACTCCATCCATCACCCTATCCCATACCCACTCTATCCACCCCCCCGATCTGATCCCATCCCGGCTCCATCCATTACTCCCCAAACCCGACCCAGCTACATCCATTCCACTGATCCCTTCCCAGCTACACCCAGCCCCCATTCCCATACCCGCTGCAGCCATCCCCCTGATCCCATCATGGCTCCATCCATCCCCCCGATCCCATCATGGCTCCATCCATCCCCCCGATCCCATCCCGGCTCCATCCATCCCCCCTGATCCCATACCCGCTCCATCCATCCCCCCTGATCTCATACCCACTCCATCTATCCCCCCTTGATCCTATTCCTGCTCCATCCACCCCCCCCCCCGATCCCATCCCAACTCCATCCATTCCTCCTGATCTTATCCCCGCTCCATCCATCCCCTCTGATCCCGGCCCCATCCATCCCTGATACCATCCCGGCTCCATCCATCCCCCGATACCATTCCAGCTCCATCCATCTCATGATCCCATCCTGGCTACATCCATTTCCCGGATACCATTCCAGCTCTATCCACCACCCCGATCGAATCCCGGCTCCATCCATCCCCCCAATCCCATCTCCGCTCCATCCATTGTGATTGGTTAAGGGGGGAGAGCCACACCGACACACTAGCCTGCTTAGTACCGGGGGGTGGGGGGGTGACACCATGTATTACTGCACCAGGTGACACCAACCCTAGTGACGTCACTGGAGGTATGTCATTATGCGGCCTACAATCACAGGACAGGATAATGCTCACACAGTTCCAGCCTCTAAGGATGTAGTGTAAGGACCCTGACATCAATGGACTGGTGGTCAGAAGACTGCAGGAGAAAAAAATACATATATAATACATTTTTAAATGCAGGGGTGAGCGGTAGAGAAGGAGGGGGAGAGGAAAGGCAGAGAATAAAGGGAAGCTTGGAGCTGAATTAAATGATGATGCATTTACTGTATATCAGCATAGTAGTAAAGAAGGAGTGAGCTTATGAGGGTGTCAGGAATGGAATGCTGTAAAGTTGCCCTTTGACTGTTCTTCTATTACAAGCAAAACTAACAAAAATGTTAATTGGTTGTATTTCATGATTGGTCTCAATGTTAAGAACTGCTTCCATTTTTTTAATAAGATTTGAATTCTTCGGCATCACTTTTGTAATACGCTGTATAAAAAGAATAACAACCAAAAAAATTACGTTTTCTTCTGTATCATATAACTAATATTCACAACGCAGAAAAAAATTCCAGTTCCGTCGACATGACGATAAACAGAAACTAATTTATAGAATCTATTAAACCACCAATGTGCATGCATTCATTATATACAGCTTCATAATAAAAACAAGAGGCCTGAGATTAATTGGCATAAAAATATAGTTATAAGTCTTCAGGTAGAAATAATAGCAGTGTGAAATAAAAAGCTTTTGAAAGTCATTCGAGGTCTGGTAAGAAAGCTAGGCCGTGAACCGTCCAGATGCTCGACAAGAGAAGATACTAACCTTGCAGAACAAAGTATTTTTCATCATGCTAGTCTATTTAATTAAGTGAAATGACTTGTGGAAGCTACAGAACAGAAGAACAAGTGCACAACATAATACACTTTAAAGAAATCCAAATAGCCATAATACCCAGTGCCGGAGGCTGCTGCTGGATGGATATTAGAGAAAACAGTGTAGTTTTCATTTTAATGATGCTTTTAAATTCAGGCAGCTTAGATGTATTTGTTTTTATACAGGGGTAGGCAACAGTAGAAAAAAGACTGGTCCTTGGTACAGCAAATTCCCTCGGCAAGTCATCCAGCATATCTTGTTCTAGGAAAAATCTAGAAGCTGCAAATTCTGCAAGATCCATACTGTGAGCACCTGTAGTATGAGTAGCCTACATTAACCCCCTATAAAGGTTTTAAAGAGGCTGCACCTCTAGTACTCTGAGCAAGTTATATCAGCTCCCTACCAAGGCTTGAGACAGGCAGAACCTCCAGTAATCTGCAAAGTGCACAAATACCTACCAAGTCTTGAGACAGATAGGACCTCCAGTTCTTTGTCCAGTTTACATCAAGTTCTTACTGAAGCACCGTACACACGATCGGATAACCTATAGATTTTCGTCCGATGGATTTGTCCATCGGAAATCCGATGAAACTGTTTTTCATCAGTCTTGGCCACACACCATCAGTCAAAAAACCGACCGTTCCAAACGCGGTGACGTAAAACACTCCGATGAGCCGAGAAAAATGAAGTTTAATGCTTCTGAGCATGCGTCGACTTGATTCTAAGCATGCGTGGGTTTTTTAACCAATGGACTTGCCCATAGACGATCGGAAATTCCCATCGGTTTTTTATCCATCGGAAAATTTTAAAACAAGTTCTATTTTTTACAACCGATGGATAAAAGACCGATGGATACTGTAGCAAAATGCTGAAACTGAGAATATGGTTTGGATCACTTCAGAGGTGACAGCAAAGATTCATTCCAGGAAATGTAGAGACAGAATGTCTACTGATGTCTGAATAAGTAAATTGTGTTAATTGGGGGTCTGAGGTAGCGTTCCATTCATCTATTGTCAGTATGTTAATGACCATCTACTATCTGCTACGGGATGTAATTACACTCCTAGTAATGTGTCTGGCACGGTTTCATTGTTATGGGTAAATATGCAGAGACCAACGTCTCACACATCCCAGGTAATTAAATCACTGTCATCTGTTAATTGTTGAAGGGAATGCCCCTGTAAAATGAGTTAAGAAAACCCTTGCATGGGAAATGATATAAAAAGCCAGCCCGGGCAAAATAAAGCGTTGATTTACTCCCAGAACTGTGTGTCGTCCAGTTACTGGGGGGGGGGGGTAACAGGTTGCCTTGGATAAGTCAGTACTTCCTCAGCTTCAAGGATTTCCCAGCGGACTTTGGAGCTCCGCAACAGATACCATACACGATCGGTTGGTCTGATGAAAACCATCCATCGGACGGTTTTCATCAGTCAAACCGATCGTGTGTACGGGGCTTAAGACCTGGGACAAGCAAGACCTCAAGTTTTCTGTGTAGTTTGCAAAAACTTTTTTTTTGCACAGGCAGCTTGTTTAATACTCTGTGTAGCTTACAGTGGTGGCCCGTCCATAGGGGGCGCTCGGGCACCGCCCCCCCCCCCCCCCCAAGCTGTTAAAAAAAAAAAAATGTCACTTTAAGAGTGACCAGGCGCCGGACATGCGGCGGTCTATGGGAAGCTTCCCAGCCTGCAATCAGCTGATTGCAGGCTGGGAAGCTAATTTGCCCATGTTTAGGGTGTGGTCGAGGCGCACGCAATGCGCCCGCAAACACCCCCACTCTACTGTGATTTGTTAGTATGCCATATTGACTGGCTAGGATTGGCGCAGCGGGGACCAGAGGAGAGGATAGTGGGCAGTGTTTTTTTGATCAGTGACATGTGGGGGTGAAATCGACTGGGACTGGAGGAGAGGACACTCGTCACTTCCGGTTTCCCGGCCACAGTGGGGATGGAGTAGACTGGTGTGCACGCGGGGGATTCAGATGAGCGGCGCCATTGAAGGTAAGTGCTGGCCTGGTGCTGCAGACCCCAGACACACTCTTCTCTCTGTCTCTGAGACCTTGCTGCCTGCCCCTCCATTCCGCACAGCCAGCCACATGCTGACCAGTGGTGGCGGGTCCATAAAGGGTGCAAGAGTGCCGCCCCCTCTCTCCTGCACCTGTCTATCACAAATAGATAGATTCATGAAATGCATGAATCTATCTACTATCGCCACTGCCGCCCCCTTTTCAGGTGTCCGGCCCCTTGTCGGGCGCCGGGCATCTGAATTACAGCAGCGTTTTGTTTTTTTGAAGCGCCTGATTAGAGCCGTCGGCTCTAATAGGCTTCCAAATTGGTAAACAGCGGGCGCAATGGTGTGAGTTCGCTGTTTGCACAGTGTTGTGTTAGGGAACCGTATAAATTGCTTTGCTAACACTGACCCGCCTCTCAGCCAATCAGGATGCTTGGGTCTGGTTACCTGTCACCTGATTGGCTGAAGTGACAGGCGCTGTGATTGGACGCCTATCAGGCGTCCAATCATAGCAGAGGACAGAAAGAGGATGGGAGAAGACATTGAGGACTCGGAGGGTCAGCGCCGTGACCCGAGACAGGTAAGTGCCGGGCGGGGGGGCACACTGGCAGCAATTGATTGGGCATGGTAGTGCCAATTGATGGGTACACTGGCAGCAATTGATGGGGCACAGTAGCGGCAATTGATGGGCACATTGGCAGCAATTGATGGGCACAGTACCTGCAATTAATGGGCACAGTGTCTGCGCTTGATGGGCACAGTGGCTGACTCCCTGACTGTCCTGGGTAACGGTTCCTAGTTCCAAATGCCAATGCATGCATGATGCCTGCCTGTGCCTGGGGTATATATAGCTGTATATGAGATGGCACCGGTGGGCACAGATGAGATGGCACTGCTGGGCACAGATGAGATGGCACTGGTGGGCACAGATGAGACGGCACTGGTGGGCACAGATGAGACGGCACTGGTAGACACAGATGATATGGCACTGGTGGGCACAGATGAGATGGCACTGGTGGGCACAGATGAGATGGCACTGGTGGGCACAGATGATATGGAATTGGTGGGCACAGATGAGATGGCACTGCTGGGCACAGATAATATGGCACTGGTGAGCACAGATGAGACGGCATTGGTGGGCACAGATGAGACGGCACTGGTGGGCACAGATGAGACGGCACTGGTGGGCACAGATGTGACGGCACTGGTGGGCACAGATGAGACGGCACTGGTGGGCACAGATGAGACGGCACTGGTGGGCACAGATGAGATGCACTAGTAGGCACATATGAGAAGGCACTGCTGGGCACAGATGAGATGGCACTGGCGGGCACAGATGAGATGGCACTGGTGGGCACAGATGAGATGGCACTGGTGGGTACAGATGAGATGGCACTGCTGGGCACAGATGAGACGGCACTGCTGGGCACAGATGAGACGGCACTGGTGGGCACAGATGTGACGGCACTGCTGGGCACAGATGAGATGACACTGGTGGGCACAGATAAGACAGCACTAGTAGGCACAGATGAGATGGCACAGAAGAGATGGCACTGGTGGGCACAGAAGAGACGGCACTGGTGGGCACAGATGAGCCGGCACTGGTAGGTACAAATGAGATGGCACTGTGGGCACAGATGAGACGGCACTGGTGGGCACAGATGAGACGGCACTAGTAGGCACAGATGAGACGGCACTGGTGGGCACAGATGAGATCGCACTAATAGGCACAGATGAGATCGAACTAGTAGGCACAGATGAGATGGCACTGGCAGGCACAAATGAGACAGCACTGGTGGGCACAGATGAGACTGCAATAGTGGGCACAGATGAGATGGCACTGGAGTTTGCAGAGGTCCAGGTCAGTGGGACCGGGGGGTGGCGAGGAGGGGGACCAGTGTAAGTTCACCTTACAGAATTTTCTGTAAAGGTGAACTTACACTTTAAGTAGCCATGCGACAGACTCAAGCAGAAGGGGAGACTATATACCAGCATTGTGAGAAATGCTATATACCAGGATTTGTGAGACATGCTATATACCAGGATTGTGAGAAATGCTATATACCAGGATTATGAGAAATGCCATATACCAGCGTAGCGCCCTGCTCCCAACGAGGGTGCGCTATATGTTAAATTATAGTTGTCTGAGCAATAGTTTGGCTCAGAGGGATTGTTTTACAAATTGCACTCTGTTTCAGTTCAGCTGGTTGTGTGATTTCCCTCCTGACAGTAGGTGTTGCTGCCACCACTGGTCAGAATTGGAAAGGCTACAGGCTGGACGTATTGGGTACCTCTTTCCTAGCAAGCAGCCCAGGGGGCGTGGTGAACTCGCTGTGCATGCTGGGAGGGGGTATTTAAGTGGCAGACGCCATTAGGGCAAGGGGAGATTCTGGGGTCATGTCTTCGGTCCCCACCTGAGGGCCCTCATGGCCTCAGGGAAGTGTTGGCAGTTTCCGCCTTTGGACTACGTTGGCCTGAGGCTCCATTACTGACAAGTAGGCCCAGGAGTTGCTGGGGCCTACTGATCCAGGGATGATCCTGTGTCGCCTTGCCTGCTGGAAGGGGCCAAGCAATTGAGGATTCAATTGGAGGATGCATCCGGATCACCATCTACCTCACAGTGCTGCCGAAACGGCTGAAAGATCCTAACACTAAGAGCTGTATTCTTCGTTCAGAAGGTAACCCAAGTAAAGGTTACTCCAAGTCTGTGGCAGAGACTGTTCTATTTACTCCAAGTCTGCGGCAGAGACTGTTCTATTTACTCCAAGTCTGTGGCAGAGACTGTTCTATTTGCACCAAGTCTGTGGCAGAGACTATACGTGATCGAGCTGCACATCGGTTGCTAGGCTAGTGAGATTGGGCCTACCCGGTGTTTGCTGAGTCCAGTGTGGAGACAGTTGTTCCTCTGGACCTAGGAGAAACTCTTATGATTCGCAACTAAGGTACCTGAGTCCTCCCCATCCCTTCATCCCCTCTGTTGGAAACTTTTATTCAAATAAACCCTTGAAAGAGACTTTTGTGTTGGTGCAAACTTCTTCTAGACAACTCTTCAAGGAGAACCCCTGAGACGAGGATACGGAACAGTGAGGTAACGTGCAAGGCCCAAAATTAAACCAGCGGCCCCCTATGGGGGTATTGCTACACCAGGATTGTGAGAAATGCTATATACCAGGATTGTGAGAAATGTTATATACCAGGATTTGTGAGACATGCTATATACAAGGATTGTGAAAAATACTATATACCAGGATTGTGAGAAATGCCATATACCAGGATTGTGAGACATGCTATATACCAGGATTGTGAGACATGCTATATACCAGGATTGTGAGAAATACTATATACCAGGATTGTGAGAAATGCCATATACCAGGATTGTGAGAAATGTTATGTAGTGGGGGTTAAAATTTAGGGGGAGTGCAAGGGTGGTAGTATGACCCAATGCACTGATTGTTGGGGAATCTGGGACCTTTATTTATGGTTCTTTGAGGTGGTGTGAGGTCCCCTGCGGCCTGCAGGTGGCGTTGTTGCCCTGGGCCGGAGTTGAACCCTCACCGCAAGACTGCATCCCTTTTTGTCCTTTTCCGGCGCTTGTACAGCGGGGCGGGGAACCTGCTGTGACGCAAAGGGAGAGGGGATAAAAGGGGCGGACGCCCTGAACACAGGGTTCAGAGTCACCCAGGCACCTTCAGCCGGCGTTCCAGAGTTCTGGGCTCAGGTGCCCTTGACCTGGCCGGAGCGGGAGATGGAGTCCATCCCAGGCACCTTTAGCCTGGGGTGAGGTACTATTGAGAAGGCCTGGGGCCCGGTACCTTCGACTGGGTCCCGCAAGGGTGGAGAAATCCGAGGGGGCCCTAAAGCCTTGGGTGCCCGAGTCTGAGATGAGGAGGCCAGGGAGTGTAACCCCTCCAAACAGTCCGGTGCAGCATTGCTGGTGATGGCGGGGCCTCTGGTAACTCTTGGACGGATGTCTTCCCTCTGACAGGGGCTGCGCTTAGCGAAGGTAATTCACTCTCTGTTCTACACAGTCGGTGGCAGCGACTGTACGCCATAACCGTTGGTGACACCACAATGGTTGGTTCTATCTAAGGATTGTGCCTCAACCTACTCCCCACCTGTATACTGAACTGTTCTTTGGGTCACAACCTGTCTGTGCTAAATGACGATTTATTGCTGTTGAAGAATAAATACGAGTTGGACCTTTTCAGTGGTGTGGAACTCCAGTTACTGGGAGCAGAGGGGGTCATTTACAGAAAAGACTTGGCTCTGGGTTATACACACGACCCAATGGTAAAATAGGTTCTGGCCTTCATCTCTATCCAAAAGAGGACATGGGCCGTGGTGTATCTCATCCCTCCTCCCATACTCCCCCCTAGACGAGACAACAAGCCGAGAAGAAGAAGGGGTGAGAGGGGTGAGGTCGCTACAGTTATATACCAGGATTGTGAGAAATGTTATATACCAGGATTTGTGAGACATGCTATATACCAGGATTGTGAGAAATGCTATATACCAGGACTGTGAGATATGCTATATACCAGGATTGTGAGAAGTGCTATATACCAGGATTTGTAAGTAGAGATGGGCTATCTGTTCGAGTCGAATATGAGTTTGACTCGAACATTGGCTGTTCGCCGTTCGACGAACAGTGAACAATTTGGGGTGTTCACGGCAAATTCGAATGGGAGAAATCAAAAGTGCTAATTTTAAAGGTTAATATGCAAGTTATTGTCATAAAAAGCGTCTGGGGGATGTCTAAAGTATGCCTGTAAAGTAGCGCATGTTTCCCGTGTTTATAACAGTCTCTGCACAAAATTACATTTTTAAAGGAAAGAAAGTCATTTAAAACTACTCGCGGCTATAATGAATTGTCGGGTCCCGGCAATACAGATAAAAGTCATTGAAAATAAAAAATGCGTGGGGGTCCCCCAAAATTCCATTACCAGGTCCTTCAGGTCTGGTATGGATATTAAGGAAAACCCTGCACCAAATAAAAAAAAAAATGGCGTGGGGTTCCCCCCAAAAATCTATACCAGACCCTTATCCGAGCACGCAACCTGGCAGGCCGCAGGAAAAGAGGGGGGGATGAGAGAGCACCTCCCCCCTCCTGAACCGTACCAGATCACATTCCCTCAACATGGGGAGGATGTCCCCATGTTGATGGGGACAAGGGCCTCATCCCCACAACCCTTGCCAGGTGGTTGTGGGGGTCTGAATCGAAATCTGGAAGCCCTCCAGATCCCCCCCCCATGTGAATTGGTATTTCACAAAAAAAAGTATCAAAATGTTAAAAACCACAGGAGATGGCTTGGGACAAGTCCTTTATTAAAAATAAAAAATAAAAAATAAGTAAGAGATTCCAGTGATGTAATCCAATAAATCCATCCTCGATCTCCAGCGATGTAATCCAATTCTCGATCTTCAGCGATGTATGATCTCCAGTGACTCCAGCGAGGAACACGCACACCATCCTGCCTGCACCGGAGGCACCCGGCGAATGACGTAGTGCCAGCCTGATAGCTCTTATGTAGCTGAGGGCGGGGCCACTCTCACATGACCCCGTCCCCCTCTGACGCAGGGGGAAACACCGGGGTTTCCCAGTGACGTGTACGGGTGACCCCGCCCCCCTCTGATGCAACGCAGGTTTCCCGTTGCATCAGAGGGGGGCGGGGTCACCCGTACACGTCACTGGGAAACCCTGATGTTTCCCCTTGCGTCAGAGGGGGATGGGGTCATGTGACGGGTGGCCCGGTCCTCAGCTACATAAGAGCTGTCAGGCTGGCGCCGGGTCATTCGCCGGGTGCCTCTGGTGCAGGCAGGATCGTGTGCGTGTTCCTCGCTGGAGTGGCTGGAGATCATCGATCGCTGGAGATCGAGAATTGGATTACATCACTGGAGTTCGAGGATGGATTTATTGGATTACATCGCTGGAATCTCTTTTTTATTTTTAATAAAGGACTTGTCCCAAGCCGTCTCCTGTAGTTTTTAACATTTTGACACTTTTTTGTGAAATGGTAGGGGTACAATGTACCCCTTACCAATTCACATAGGGGGGGCGGGATCTGGGAGTCCCCTTTGTTAAAGGCGGCTTCCAGATTCCGATAAGCCCCCCCCCGCCCGCAGACCCCCACAACCACTGGGCAAGGGTTGTGGGGATGAGACCCTTGTCCCCATCAACATGGGAACATCCTCCCCATGTTCAGGGGGGCATGTGGCCTGGTACGGTTCAGGAAGGGGTGCACTCTCTCGTCCCCTCCTATTTTCCTGCGGCCTGCCAGGTTGCGTGCTCGGATAAGGGTCTGGTATGGATTTCTGGGGGGAACCCCATGCCATTTTTTTTTATTTGGCGCAGGGTTTCCCTTAATATCCATACCAGACCTGAAGGGTTTTTTATTTGTATTTTTCAATGACTTTCAATGACTTTTAATTGTAATGCCGGGACCCGACAATTCATTATAGCAGCGAGTAGTTTTAACCACTTAACGACCGCTCACTATATATATACGTCGGCAGAATGGCACCGACAGGCACAATCACGTAGAGCATACGTGATAGCCTTTGTACAGTTGGGGGGTCCAATCGGACCCCCCTCCTATACAGTGAGCGGTGGCTAAGTGTCCGGGAGCGTTTCGGGATGAGGGGGCAGCCATTCGTTTCTGGCCACCCCCTCGCGATCGCTCCCGGCGAATGGAAATGCCCCCTCTGTCTGTGTCAGACAGAGGGAGCAGGAGGAAGTGATGTCATCTCTGGTGCGGCGCTCACATATACCGAGCGCCGTACAAGAGAAGATATCAGGTCAGTGCACACAACACTACACTGACACCAGGACACATAGGGACATAAATCGCCCCCCAGGCCCCCCAGACACCCCAGATCACCCCCCAGATCACCCCCCCAGCCCCCAGTCACAGTGTCACTGATTGCAGTGACCATTTATTTAGTGATCACTGCAATCAGTGACATTTGTGACTGTAAAAGTGTCACCAAAGTTTAGTCTTAGGTCCAGTGTAGCCCCCTAACCCCCCCCTAATAAAGGTTTAACCCCCTTGATCGCCCCCCAGGTAACCCTTTCACCGCCTATCACCACTGTCGCTTAGCGATCGTTTTTCTAAACGCTGTCTTAGTGTCTGTGATGCAGATCGGTAGCCGGTAATTTTTTTTAGGTTCGCCGCAGGTTTTTATAGCGTCAGGTACCCCAATATATTATCTAATAAAGGTTTAACCCCCTTGATCGCCCCCCAGGTAACCCTTTCACCCCCTATCACCACTGTCACTAAGCGATCGTTTTTCTAAACGCTGTCTTAGTGTCTGTGATGCAGATCAGTAGCCGGTAATTTTTTTTAGGTTCGCCGCAGGTTTTTATAGCGTCAGGTACCCCAATATATTATCTAATAAAGGTTTAACCCCCTTGATCGCCCCCCAGGTAACCCTTTCACCCCCTATCACCACTGTCGCTAAGCAATTGTTTTTCTAAACGCTGTCTTAGTGTCGGTGATGCAGATCGTAGCCAGTAATTTTTTTTTAGGTTTTCCGCATGTTTTTATAGCGTCAGGTACCCCAATATATTATCTAATAAAGGTTTTAACCCCCTGATTGCCCCTAGTTAACACTTTCACCAGTGATCACCATATAAGTGTTACGGGTGACGCTGGTTAGTTAGTTTGCTTTTTATAGTGTCAGGGCACCCGCCGTGTATATAACCCAATAAAGGTTTAACCCCCTGATCGCCCGGCGGGTGATATCAATTAGGTTTTAGCGTCAGAGAGGGTCTGCGTCACACCCCAGGCAGCGTCAGGTTAGTGCCAGTAACGCTAACACCCACGCGTGAAGCATACACCCCCCTTAGTGGTATAGTATCTGAACAGATCAATATCTGATCTGATCAGATCTATACTAGCGTCCCCAGCAGTTTAGGGTTCCCAAAAACGCAGTGTTAGCGGGATCAGCCCAGATACCTGCTGGCACCTGCGTTTTGCCCCTCCGTCCAGCCCAGGCCACCCAAGTGCAGTATCGATCGATCACTGTCACTTACAAAACAAAAACACACATAACTGCAGCGTTCGCAGAGACAGGCCTGATCCCTGCAACTCCAGTGCTGTAGGAGGTGATTTCACCACCACAGTTAAAAAAAAAAGCAAATATGCCGAAGCATTGGGGCAGCAGGGGCGGAGGAGCGATTTTGCTCCTAATGCCGCGTACATACGGTCGAAATTCCGACGGAGGCTTGCCCGTGGAAAAGTCCGACCATGTGTGTGCGGCATAACTTTTTTGTGGGAGGATGCCCCCATGCTTCGGCATATATAAATGGTGCGTGTATGCCCATCATTGGAAGTGGGTGGATGAAGGGCGGTATTCTAATGGTGGGCATACCCACCGATCAATCTCTTTTTTCGTTCAGCCAACTGGCTGCATGAAATAAAAAGATTACAATACATGTCCAACAAGGACCAGCAACGTACTGGTATGTTGCTGGACTTTGAATGTTTATACCAGAATGATGCCTGCGGGTTTAGGTATCATCTTGGTATCATTCTTTTCAGCCTGCGGCCGGCTTTCATGTAAAAGCAATCCTAGCGGCTAATTAGCCTCTGGACTGCTTTTACAAGCAGTGGGAGGGAATGCCCCCCCCCCCGGATATAAAAAGCGCCATTGGGAAATTGGGAAAGCATTTTATCACACCGATCTTGGTGTGGTCAGATGCTTTGAGGGCAGAGGAAAAATCTAGGGTCTAGAAGACCCCAGTTTTTTCAAAAAAAGAGTACCTGTCACTACCTATTGCTATCATAGGGGATATTTACATTCCCTGAGATAACAATAAAAATGATAAAAAAAAAAAATACTTGGAAGGAACAATTTAAAAATAAAATAAAAAAGCAAAATTAATAAGAAAAAAAAAAAGCACCCCTGTCCTGCCCTGCTCTTGCCCAATGGCGAACGCAAGCGTCGGTCTGGCGTCATATGTAAACAGCAATTGCACCATGCATGTGAGGTATCACCGCGAAGGTCAGATCGAGGGCAATCATTTTAGCAGTAGACCTCCTCTGTAAATCTACTGGGGTAACCTGTAAAGGCTTTTAAAAATGTATGTAGTTTGTCGCCAATGCGCGTTTGTGCGAAATTTTAAAGCATGTCGTGTTTGGTATCTATGTACTTGGTCTAAGATCATCTTTTATTTCATCAAACATTTGGGCAATATAGTGTGTTTTAGTGCATTAAAATTTAAAAAAGTGTATTTTTTATCCCAAAAAATGCGTTTGAAAAATCGCTGCGCAAATACTGTGTAGAAAAAAAAATGCAACACCCACCATTTTAATCTGTAGGGCCTTTGCTTTAAAAATATATATAATGTTTGGGGGTTCAACATCATTTTCTTGCAAAAAAAAAAAATGTTTTCATGTAAACAAAAAGTGTCAAAAAGGGCTTTGTCTTCAAGTGGTTAGAAGAGTGGATGTAAGCTTCCTAATGTTGTGTATAAAATGCCAGAACAGTTCAAAACCCCCCCAAATGACCCCATTTTGGAAAGTAGACACCCCAAGCTATATACTGAGAGGCATGTCGAGTCCATGGAATATTTTATATGTTGACACAAGTTGCGGAAAAACGACAATTTTTTTTTTTTTTTTTGCACAAAGTTGTCACTAAATGATATATTGCTCAAACATGCCATGGGCATATGTGGAATTACACCCCAAAATACATTCTGTTGCTTCTCCTGAGTACGGGGATACCACATGTGTGAGACTTTTTGGGAGCCTAGCCACGTACGGGACCCCAAAAACCAAGCACCGCCATCAGGCTTTCTAAGGGTGTAAATTTTTGATTTCACTTCTCACTGCCTATCACAGTTTCGGAGGCCATGGAATGCCCAGATAGCACAAAACCCCCCCAAATGACCCCATTTTGGAAAGTAGACACCCCAAGCTATTTGCTGAGAGGTATTGTGAGTATTTTGCAGATCTCACTTTTTGTCACAAAGTTTTGAAAATTGAAAAAAAAAAAAATATATATATATATATATTTTCTTTCTTCATTTTCAAAAACAAATGAGAGCTGTAAAATACTCGCCATTCCTCTCAGCAAATAGCTTGGGGTGTCTATATTCCAAAATGGGGTCATTTGGGGGGGGGTTTGTGCTATTTTGGCATTTTATGGCCTTCGAAACTGTAATAGGTAGTGAGGAGTGAAATCAAAAATTTGCGCCCTTAGAAATCCTGAAGGCGGTGCTTGGTTTCCGGGGTCCCGTACGCGGCTAGGCTCCCAAAAAGTCCCACACATGTGGTATCCCCGTACTCAGGAGAAGTATTTTGGGGTGAAATTCCACATATAACCATGGCATGTGTGAGCAATATATCATTTAGTGACAACTTTTTGTAATTTTTTTTTTTTTTTTAGTCATTATTCAATCACTTGGGACAAAAAAAAAATTCAATGGGCTCAACATGCCTCTCAGCAATTTCCTTGGGGTGTCTACTTTCCAAAATGGGGTCATTTGGGGGGGTTTTGTACTGCCCTGTCATTTTAGCACCTCAAGAAATGAGATAGGCAGTCATAAATTTAAAGCTGTGTAAATTTCAGAAAATGTACCCTAGTTTGTAAACTCTATAACTTTTGCGCAAACCAATAAATATACGCTTATTGAAATTTTTTTTACTAAAAACATGTGGCTGAATACATTTTGGCCTAAATGTATGACTACAATTGAGTTTGTTCGATTTTTCTTATAACAAAAAGTAGAAAATATCATTGTTTTTCAAAATTTTCGGTCTTTTTCCGTTTATATCGCAAAAAAATAAAAATCGCAGAGGCAATCAAATACCATTAAAAGAAAGCTCTATTTGTGGGAAGATAAGGACGCAAATTTCGTTTGGGTACAACATTGCATGTCCGCACAATTTACAGTTAAAGCAGCGCAGTGCAAAATTCTGAATTCACCTCTGGTCCTCTAGCTACCAAATGGTCCGGGGCTTAAGTGGTTAAATTACTTTTTTTTCCTTTTAGAAATGTCATTTTGTGCAGAGACTGTTATAAACACATAAAACGTGCGCTACTTTACAGGCATACTATAGACACCCCCCAGGTACGAAATTTAAAGGAATATTTCACTTTTATTGTTTCACTTTAAGCATTATTAAAATCACTGCTCCCGAAAAAATGGCAGTTTTTAAAACTGTTTTTTGCATTGATACAGGTCCCCAAACCCTTTTTATGACAATAACTTGCATATTAACCTTTAAAATTAGCACTTTTGATTTTTCATATTCGTGACTCATAGACTTTAAGGGTGTTCGTGTGTTCGAAAAAAAAAATTCTGCCTTTTCGCATGTTCTGGATGCGAACCGAACCGGGGGTGTTCGGCCCATCCCGATTTGTGAGACATGCTATATACCAGGATTGTGAGAAATGCTATATACCAGGATTTCTGAGAAATGCTATATACCAGGATTTGTGAGACATGCTATATACCAGAATTGTGAGAAATTCTATATTACCAGGCTTTGTGAGAAATGCTATATGCTTTACTCTGTCGTGATTCTGGACTGCATACTCTGCTGTGATTCTGGGCTGCATACTCTGCTGTGATTCTGGGCTGCATACTCTGCTGTGATTCTGGGCTGCATACTCTGCTGTGATTCTGGGCTGCATACTCTGCTGTGATTCTGGGCTGCATACTCTGCTGTGATTCTGGGCTGCATACTCTGCTGTGATTCTGGGCTGCATACTCTGCTGTGATTCTGGGCTGCATACTCTGCTGTGATTCTGGGCTGCATACTCTGCTGTGATTCTGGGCTGCATACTCTGCTGTGATTCTGGGCTGCATACTCTGCTGTGATTCTGGGCTGCATACTCTGCTGTGATTCTGGGCTGCATACTCTGCTGTGATTCTGGGCTGCATACTCTGCTGTGATTCTGGGCTGCATACTCTGCTGTGATTCTGGGCTGCATACTCTGCTGTGATTCTGGGCTGCATACTCTGCTGTGATTCTGGGCTGCATACTCTGCTGTGATTCTGGGCTGCATACTCTGCTGTGATTCTGGGCTGCATACTCTGCTGTGATTCTGGGCTGCATACTCTGCTGTGATTCTGGGCTGCATACTCTGCTGTGATTCTGGGCTGCATACTCTGCTGTGATTCTGGGCTGCATACTCTGCTGTGATTCTGGGCTGTATACTCTGCTGTGATTCTGGGCTGTATACTCTGCTGTGATTCTGGGCTGTATACTCTGCTGTGATTCTGGGCTGTATACTCTGCTGTGATTCTGGGCTGTATACTCTGCTGTGATTCTGGGCTGTATACGCTGCTGTGATTCTGGGCTGTGTACTCTGCTGTGATTCTGGGCTGTGTACCCTGCTGTGATTCTGGGCTGTATACTCTGTCCTGTGATTGATAATAAATATCAGAAAAACTCCCTAAGGTGCCTCTGATCCTAGCGCTCAATGGACAAAAAATCTAAATTCTTCTGTAATGCAGCAGCTATTATAACATCATAAAAATTCATACAAAATATGCTCAATAAATAATTGTAAACAACTATGCATCAAACATTAACAGCGCTTCGCAGGTTAGGTAAAAAACCTGTGGGTGATAAGGATTCTTATCGTACAGTACTATACTATGCAACATGTAAACACATATAGGTCCAATGCATGAAATTGGAATAATTGAAAAAAAGAGAGAGAGAGAGAGAGAGAGAGAGAGAGAGAGTCCACTTCTCCAATCCTCTCATCTGCCAGTATTAACCCTATAAATGTTGTTGCTCTGGCTCCTTATATGGGGAAACACACTGTCAGTTCAACAGTTCATTCACTATGAGTGTGCAACAGATTCATCTCAGAGGAACCCAGCAACTGTAGCTTGAAAGGACACTTCACCATTAGATGCAATGCAGCTCCCTTAGGAGATCTACTCACTAGACATGTGCATTCGTTTTCGTCCAAATGCATTTTCGTCCGAATTTCAGCTATTTTCGTTATCGTTTTAACAAACGAAAACGAAAGCACAGAATCCGAAAACCGAAAGATCCGACATAAACAAATGCTTTATTTTCGTTTTCGTTGCTACAACAGTTCGATATAGATAGGAGATTCGACGTGACGCTGACAATAACAATCTGTGTCTATCGAACCTGTGGTCGAATGTGCCTAACCTTAACTCTATTAGTCCAAGATTATTCTACATAGGAGAGAAAAGATTCGACATTATAGAGAGAAAAGATTCGACATAGGAGAGGAAAGATTCGACATAGGAGAGGAAAGATTCGACATAGGAGAGGAAAGATTCGACATAGGAGAGGAAAGATTCGACATAGGAGAGGAAAGATTCGACATAGGAGAGGAAAGATTCGACATAGGAGAGGAAAGATTCGACATAGGAGAGGAAAGATTCGACATAGGAGAGGAAAGATTCGACATAGGAGAGAAAGATTCGACATAGGAGGGAAAGATTCGACATAGGAGAGAAAAGATTCGACATAGGAGAGGAAAGATTCGACATAGGAGAGGAAAGATTCGACATAGGAGAGGAAAGATTTGACATTATAGAGAGAAAAGATTCGACATTATAGAGAGAAAAGATTCGACATAGGAGAGAAAAGATTTGACATTATAGAGAGAAAAGATTTGACATTATAGAGAGAAAAGATTTGACATTATAGAGAGAAAAGATTCGACATAGGAGAGAAAAGATTCGACATAGAGAGAAAAGATCACTGCTTGTGGGCGGAACATTCGACCGGAAATGTATGATTGCAGAGTCGTACAGTTTCGCTGCTCCGTCGAATCTTCTTTGAACATTCGACAGACACCATAAGCCTTCAATGACAGATTCGACCTTAATTAATTCAGATTTTCGGACGAATGCAATTTTTAACGAAAAACGAAATAAATAAAAACGAATTTCGGGAGTAACTAAATAAATTAATTTTTTGGATGAAAACGAAATTCCGAAACGAAATATTTCAGTGTGCACATGTCTACTACTCACCAGACTTCCAAACACAGATAGCCTTAGTCACTCCTCTAAGTGGGTGGTTGTGAGCTCTTCATAGGGAAGGTTTCTCCTAGGATGAGCGGTGTCCCTGATCAGTGGCTTTCAGCGTGCAGCAATGCGGGCATATAAAATGTAAGGGGAAACCGAACATAGTGTAAAACCCTTTTTATTGTAAATAGATAGACCCCCGTTTACAAGCATGCTTACAAGATTAAAACATATTAAAACATGTCTCATACTGTTGATACATCATGCTCACTCGAAACCAGAGATCCTGCCAATCGGTGGCTTGCTCTAGAGAGTCCCAGGAAGATGATCGCCTGTATGGACAGATGAGTCATGTGGTCACGCCCTACTCTGTCCTGTGATGAGCTGTCCTGAGCTGTATACTCCTGACACTATGGGTGGAAGCAAGTGGAATACAGGGGACGGAGTGGGTGGATGCTATAAGGGGTAAGGCTTATAAGTGGGAGGGGTCAAAAAGAGGGGCGGGTCTGGCTCCCCTCCATCCTAAAACTTTACCAGCCGCCACTGGTAGCTTAAATCAACCCCCCACCAAAGTTTAAGACAGGCAACAAATCCTGTACTCTGTTAAGGCACATCAATGCCTTGCTATGAGTTGAGACCAGCCTACCCTCCAGTATTTAGTGTAAGTTACATCAGCACTTTACCAAGGTTTGAGACTTCTCCATTTCTCAATGTAGGCACGTTCAGTACTTTGTGTACGTTGCATGAATCTCATATCAAGGTTTGAGATAGGTAGCACCTACATTAGTGAGTTAAGCTGACTACAAATAATCCAAGGTGTAACATACAGCAGCACCTGAAAAACGATGTGAAGCTTACTAAAATGCCTTTGGATTAAGACAGGCAGTACCTTCAGTGTTTATGAGCTAAATTGCAAAGACAGGCAGCATCCATAGTGCTTTGTAAAAATGTTCAAACACTGGCTAAGAGTTAGCTACCCAGTTGTTCCAGAATACTATTGACCAGGAGGTAAGGATGGAATCAGCAAGGAATTAAGTGAAATGTGCCTTCTCTATTTGATTGCAGGCTATTCCCAACCTAGTAAGCCACCTATCTAGGGTCAAAGTCAGGGTCTCTCCACCACTTCACTCTCAGGTGTCCAGCCTCAATCTGAATAAATTTTATTGGGACTTACTATTAAAGCCAAATAAAAAATCAAGAATCAGACCCACAAATGAATCCACTGGGTTTCTATTTTCAGGAGTCTGAAGTGAGTTCATACATATTTCTATTTTTTAATATGATCAGAAAAAAAAACTTCTCTTTTTCAGGTAAATCCTGCAAACAGTGATACACTAAACAGAACAGATTTTTCTGATGCCTGTTCAGAAACACACCTCCTGGATTTCCCCACTGCTCTTAGTGGTTCCTCCTGCTGGCCTCCACATCACTACTGTGTCCTGAGGCTCAGAGGGAGAAACCACTGAGCGAAAAAGGGGATCAGGGGTCCAACACTCCAAAAAGTGTTGCATTCTAAACAGACTTCCATGAAAGATGTCTCTTCAACTGAATTGCATTTTATGGTACGGAAGCAGAAGAAGTATTTACACTTTTCTTTTCAAGGCACAGCTTTATGGCTAATTTAGTTTTCTCGGGGTTGCTTTAAAAATAAATAAAATTGACCAAAGCCATAATTTTGTGTAGCCGGCTGCCACCGGGACCCATATGCTGCTCGGGTCAGAGAGGGACACAGGAGCTTGTCAGCAGCTGGGGGGAAATTTTCCCCCTCTCTCTCCTCACTGAACTCTTAGTATGCCTCATACAGGCAGCCGGACATCCTGCTCCCTCCCCTGCTTTCTCGTTGGCAGGAGAAGAGGACCCAATTCAGGAAGGACTGCAGGAGCAGCAAGGAACTCTGGGACATGTAGTTCCCAGCACAGGTGGCCCCACTGTAATCTCTAGGGGAAAACTACACACCCCAGGAGCCCACAGGGATGACAGGAGGAATCTTACACCTAGAGGCTGCCTGGGAGCAGACAGGGACCACAAGGCAGGGGAGAAGAATGGACCCAGGGGAGAGGTGCAGTTTTCCCAGCTAGTGTGCCTTTCCTCCCACAGATCCACGGCCAGGCGGGGACATCCTGCCTATGAGGGGGATACCAGGTGCATTCTCCAGGCGCACCTGTACAGATGGCGTGAAGCATTCTGGTTGTGGGGGAACTAGTCAGGCTACCTGAAGAGCCTGCTTGCCAGAACATCTCCTTTGGGGCCTTAGTCGCAGGATTGGTGATTGGCACTTGCCTATCAGTTCTGTTCTGGTGTTGTTATTGTTAGTAAATGAATTAATGAAATTAATTTATTAGGAAGCCTTGTGATTATTAAGAAAAATATCTAATAAGAAAATCTAGCAGATCTGCCTTTGGTTCAGGAATTTAGAGGTAAATCTATCCACTTGATTGCATTAACAAGTCTCAATTTACTGGCGTTTTTTGGGCATTTTTTAAAGCTTTTTTGCAGCTTTTACAAGCTTTTTTAAAGCGTATTACAAGCGCTTTACAGCTTCAGGAGTTTTTGTTTAGCCAATAAAAAGCACTAGGGGGAGGAGAGGGAGAGGAAATTAGGGTTGGAGAGCTGCTGTCTGAGCAGAAAACGAGCGTCAAAATGCTTGTAAAACGATCAAGTCAGGCATTTCTGTTGAAGTCTATGGGGCCAAAAATGCTTGTAATCTGCCAAAAAGAAGCTCATGTACTTTTTTGAACTTCAGACATTTTTCTTCAGGTGACAGAACGCTCAGATGTGAACAGGGGTCATTGAAATTAATAGGATTTGGTTTGTTGAGTGTTTTAGAGCTACAAACTTCAAGCAGAAAATTGATCAGGTGTGAACAGGGGCCTGGTCAATGGCTGTAAACTCCGGGCCACAGGACTGATGCTTGGAATGGAAAGAGGCACTAATTTCTATCTAGTAAGGCAGCGCTGCCTAATAAATATATCATGGTATTTTTAAGGCCACATCTACCTAATAATAGTGACAAAAGTGAAATATTGTATTGATTTTAATGCAGTCCTAGCTACCAAAAACCAAAACACATTTTTGATACTTTACTATATCAAAAAATGTGTTTGGTAAGACAATCAAGTCAGTAATGCTTAAAATATTTATACGTACTTCAATAATGTACTAATTACATTCCGTTATAAACAAATATTCCCCCTACATGATTAGAATAGATATTCCGCAATTTCAAATACACCCCAAAAAAGTAAACATGACTTAATTATTCTTAAGTAACATACTTTCTCTCTAATTACCATCCATTTTTGATTTAAGTTCCGATTGACTTCATTCTACTGAGATTAATATATTAATTATCCTTGAGAGAATTAATTAAATGCCTTAGGTTTTATTGCAGTTTATGTTTTAATGATGGCCAAGTATAGTTTACCACCCTTGACCTTCAACCTAGCAGTCAGCAGAGGGCAACAGAATTCCAGATTGTGCGCACATCATAAATGCCCTCCCCAGCCCTGACACTACATATCTCATGCACAATGCTAATAAAGAGTAAGCACGATTAAAAATCTAAAAGCATGACAATAATATTTTCATTCTATAAATGTTTAGGAAGTTGACTGCAGCTTACTGAACTGTGGATGATGGATTAAATTTTTCTTTGTCCCCCAAAACAATTATGTGCAAATTTTCAAAATCAATGCAAAGCCCCTGAGAATCTGGAGGCGATAAGTCAAACTCCATAGAGAATGAGGGTCAAGGTTTGGAGGATAACTCAGTAAGTAAGGGGCTGCATTAGTATTAGGGAGGGCAGCACAACAATAAAAATAGCACAGGGCATAGGGAAAAACATAAAATGTTTTACATTTTAAAGTATATCTAAAACACATTTTTTTTTACTTTTGGACAGAGCAGGGAATCGTTAGAACTTTTCAGGCTATTTGTGTTTGTAGCGGGGTCCTCAAATTGATGGGATACACCTGGGCAATAGTGTAACCCAGGTGTATAATTGTGTTAGGATTCAGACCCCTTTTTGTTTCGTGGAGGATTGGAGGATTGGAGGATGTAATATTCTCCTTTGCCTGTGGGTGGCGGGGTACCCACGGGCTTCAGGTAGAATCATCCCCTGCAGTGCTCCCTGTTTGGTCTCTTCCCGGAGATGGTATGGCTGGGGCGGGGAACCCGCCGGGCCGTTGAAGGGAGGAGATAAAAGGGGGAGACGCCCTGACCACGAGGTCGTCGTCGTCGTTTTGCGGAGAAGGAGGTCCTCGGAGGAGGAGGGTTGCGGTCCGCACCCAGGGCCCTTAGGCCTGGGTGCGGGAGATCCAGGAGTCTGGTCCAGGTGCCCATGGCCTGGTCCGGAGTCATGTTGGCGTCCATCCCAGGCACCTTTAGCCTGGGGTGAGGTACTATCGAGGAGGCCTGGGGCCCAGTACCTTCGACTGGGTCCCGCTAGGGTGGACTGTCCGAGGGTCCCTGAGCGGAGGGACTCGTACCTGAGGTGAGGAGGCCGGGGAGGTTACCCACTGGAGACCCGGAGCAGCACCAACCCGGTGACAGTGGGCCTCTGGGAACTCTCTTGGGAGGACACATCCCCCTGATAGGGGCCACAGCGTATCGAAGAGGGCTCCATTGCTGTTCATAGGGGTTGCTGGAAGAGACCCCATCCTTCCTGTTCTGTAACAGCCGGATTGGCTTAGGCGCCGCTGGTCATAGTACAGTGGCATAGAACTCAAACTTTAGGAAGTGCCTCGATCTGCTCGCCCCACCGTTGGCAAGGTTATAGGTCCCAACCAGTTTGCTGCAAAAGAACTGTTTATTGTGCTTTGCGTATTGGAGTGTCAAATAAACAAGTGTTGGACCTTTCTCCGGTGTGTGAACTCCAGTTACTGGAAGCAAAGGGGAGGCTGGTGAGCTTGCAATTACAGACTCAGTGCATTCACAGAACACACCGGCCCGAGGAAACATCAGGAAGTGGCCTTCACCTCCCTACTACAATGGGGAGGACATGGGCCGTGGCGCATCTCACTCTCACAACCCAGGAACCCCTAGACATGAGTTGGTGTGTAACCGATAAAGATGGAGAGAGGGTGAGGCCGCTACACGTGGGGGCTCGTGAGTCCGGGATAGAGTGTGTTCTAAAGATGGACTTGAGAATGTCTACATTTGAACTTTGCTGCCCAGAGGAGTTCCGAGCAGATCGGCCATATTACTGGCCAAAGTGCGTCCCTGCTCGGAGTTGTGGAAATGACCCTAACACGGGAAAGGCCCATGCGGAGGAGCGGAAAAAGGGAGAGGTCCAGCCGTGTGACGTACTGCACGTGGGGACTGTTAACGCACTGCGCCACGAGGCACCCCATGGCGACATCGTTCGTGGGCGGAGTCAAGAGGAAGCCCGCAAAAATGTACAGCTCATGGGAGGAGTCTGGCCAAGTGTGGGGATACACGTGGAGACTCCGGCGCGGGGTCAGTGCATGATGGAGCAGCAAACAGTCGGGATGACCTAAAGTGCCCCGTGGATTATGGTTCCTCACCCCACGAGAATGACTTCCTTTGCTGCCCCCATCACAGACACGGGGATAAGACTTAGGCCCCGAGGGCGGTTGGCTCTGTACACCTGCAGAGACACGGAGGCCCTCGGTGTGATCTGTCCCGGCTGCTCGGGACTGGTGGTCACCCTGAAGCCATTCGGGCGATGTGAGGAGTGCAGAGAATTCCTTTTTGAGGTCGAGTCGTCCACAGCAAGGCCCCGGGCCCTTCGCCTCAACCACCTCACGGGTACCGCTACTCCGGAAGGGGAGATCAAGGCCTTTGTCGAGGTTCCTGTGCGCGCTGACCAGGGCGATGGACTGCCCAACAGAGAAAAATCCGAAGATGCTGCTTCGGTCGCCACAAGTTCTCTGCTCCCACCACCGAAGAGGAAAGTTGGCCTAGTACAGGCATCCTATGGACGTGGTCGAGCTTCACCCCGCTGCTTGCCTGGCCTGGATGGCGCCGGTCGAGATGGAAGTCCCGGACATCCCAGTCTTCTACAAGGGTCAGGTGAGCCAGGGGCTGGGACTGTGGTGGTGGTTGGAGGTGTCGGGGGCCCATTGGAGGTGGAACCCCCCAGAGAAGATGATTCTGTGTCCACCGGTAGATATCTGCCTGCGGAGATGTATGACACCTCCGACCTAGAGTCGCTGTCTGATTGCGGAGATGATGGCGAGATAGACAAACTGTTCAGCCGCAAGGGCTGGGATAGAGTGCCACTTCTTGCTTCCCGTGTGGTACGGGATTCACCGATGTACACAGGAGATAGCACGCCTCGGGTGGAAGACCCGCAGCTTGCGAGGGAGCCTACCCCTCCACCTGTGTCCTCACCTACTGTTACCCCACCTACTTTGGTTGTGGGGATACCCCGCGCTTCTGTGAGAGCGCCGAAAGTCAGTTCCAGGGAGCTGGTAAAGGCACCTCGGCATCCAGAAGCTATTGTGCTGCCTGGAACTGGAGAGAAAGCCACTATGCCACCTTTGGCCCGCTTGCAGAGACTGTTTTGCCACAAAGTAGCTCGGGAATATGGGTGGGAGTACCCGTATCTACCCCGGGAATTGCTGTATGAGGTGGAAGTCTGGAGAACAAGATGGTATGACGAGTTTGTGTGGGACAAGTTGAAGGTGCCCCATGCTCGCAGGTACCTGGAATGTGTGCCGGCAGTGTCTAAGAGGTTTGAGGACTGCAAAGCTGAATGGAAATTGGGGCGCCATATCCATGCTGACAAGATAGTCATTTGCAGAAGAGAAGAAGATGTCGAGTATTCGATAGAGGCATTTGACAAACACCTGAAACCCCTGTACCTGCCGGATCCAAAGTTTTACTTATAGGAGAAAAGAACTCCTGTTTATTTCTTTTGTGCACTTGAACTTTCTGGAAGAGCCATTCCCAGACACGCAGGACTGTGCCCTGTTTTTGTTTTTGTTTGGGCTTTTCTTTTTCTCGTTGGAGACTTGGGGACTGTTGTGTTTTCGTGTTTCCCCTTTTCTTCATGTGCCAAAGGCAAGGACATTTGGGAATAGTGGCAGAGTAGGGAAAGCTGGAAGAACGAAGATTCGTTGAGTGTCATGACCGCGGCGCTGTCACCAGGTGGCAGTGTTGCGCAACAAATGTTTGAAAATATTTCACCCACACATCACCTTGCTTGTTGGAGTGAGTGGGTCTCTCGGCTGACGGGCCCACTCATCCCAAATGACACAAAATTATGTTAGGATGTTGTTTTTTCTTTCCCCTGCAGGAGAATCGTCAGTCAAGATCATTGAGAGTGGGTGGCTCTTAGACAGTGTGGGAGAGGGGCTGTGACTATGCAGATGTTAAAAATGTTTTATGACATAAGTTGTTTTATATGTTCCCCATTCCCTGAGCAGGTCTTGGCACTTGGAAATTTTTTTTAGAGGAATTGCTTCAGGGGTTTCACTCCATGCCACCACTTTATGGGAGGTATGGGTGTGCACCTGACGCTGGGGACCAGCGTCAAATTACAGGGGGGAGTGTGTAGCGGGGTCCTCAAATTGATGGGATACACCTGGGCAATAGTGTAACCCAGGTGTATAATTGTGTTAGGATTCAGACCCCTTTTTGTTTCGTGGAGGATTGGAGGATTGGAGGATGTAATATTCTCCTTTGCCTGTGGGTGGCGGGGTACCCACGGGCTTCAGGTAGAATCATCCCCTGCAGTGCTCCCTGTTTGGTCTCTTCCCGGAGATGGTATGGCTGGGGCGGGGAACCCGCCGGGCCGTTGAAGGGAGGAGATAAAAGGGGGAGACGCCCTGACCACGAGGTCGTCGTCGTCGTTTTGCGGAGAAGGAGGTCCTCGGAGGAGGAGGGTTGCGGTCCGCACCCAGGGCCCTTAGGCCTGGGTGCGGGAGATCCAGGAGTCTGGTCCAGGTGCCCATGGCCTGGTCCGGAGTCATGTTGGCGTCCATCCCAGGCACCTTTAGCCTGGGGTGAGGTACTATCGAGGAGGCCTGGGGCCCAGTACCTTCGACTGGGTCCCGCTAGGGTGGACTGTCCGAGGGTCCCTGAGCGGAGGGACTCGTACCTGAGGTGAGGAGGCCGGGGAGGTTACCCACTGGAGACCCGGAGCAGCACCAACCCGGTGACAGTGGGCCTCTGGGAACTCTCTTGGGAGGACACATCCCCCTGATAGGGGCCACAGCGTATCGAAGAGGGCTCCATTGCTGTTCATAGGGGTTGCTGGAAGAGACCCCATCCTTCCTGTTCTGTAACAGCCGGATTGGCTTAGGCGCCGCTGGTCATAGTACAGTGGCATAGAACTCAAACTTTAGGAAGTGCCTCGATCTGCTCGCCCCACCGTTGGCAAGGTTATAGGTCCCAACCAGTTTGCTGCAAAAGAACTGTTTATTGTGCTTTGCGTATTGGAGTGTCAAATAAACAAGTGTTGGACCTTTCTCCGGTGTGTGAACTCCAGTTACTGGAAGCAAAGGGGAGGCTGGTGAGCTTGCAATTACAGACTCAGTGCATTCACAGAACACACCGGCCCGAGGAAACATCAGGAAGTGGCCTTCACCTCCCTACTACAATGGGGAGGACATGGGCCGTGGCGCATCTCACTCTCACAACCCAGGAACCCCTAGACATGAGTTGGTGTGTAACCGATAAAGATGGAGAGAGGGTGAGGCCGCTACATGTTTTTTTGTGGGAGTCTTCGCTAGTAAACGTTGGTGCACCCTAGGCTTATACTTGAGTCAATAAGTTTTCCCAGTTTTTTGGGGTAAAATTAGGTGCCTCGGATTATATTCGGGTCGGCTTATACTCGAGTATATACAGTACTTGTTCTGCGGCTGCCGCTGCCTCTGAGTCTCTCTCTCAGTTTCTCACATCAGCCGATCAGCGGCGCTGAGAGAGAGACCGTCTAATGTAGTTATGTGGCACACTGACACGATACCAGGAGCGGAGGAGGAGGTGGGTGGAGCCTCTTCCCTGCACTCGCTGCTAACGCCTGGGTCGCTTGGCGTCTAGCAACGAGTGACGTCAGTGAGTCACGTCAGGCCGCTCTGCGGGCAGGTGCAATTGCGTGCGGCTCCACAGACGGGTAAGAAAGCTTGCGGCTCCGCTTGCGGCGCGGTTTGTTGTCGGGGCGGCACGGTTCGTGGGCAGACCGTGCTGCTCAGTGTGTTGGCAGCGCAGGTGAGAGAGCAGGCTCAGTGTGGCAGCTGGCCAATCAGCTAGCCGGGAGCTGGCGAGCAGAGAGATGAGATCATCTCTCACCGCCCGTGCCTGCCCTGCATTCCTGCAGTGACTTCCGCCCTCACTGTGCAGACAGCAGAGAGATTACATTATCTCTCTGCTGCCTGACTCTGGGAGTCTGGGACACAGCAAGAGACAACCAAAACTACACCTTAGCAGGCAAGTTAGTGACAATCTGCAAGGTGTGGCAGGTGACGTGGCAAGTGACAATCCGCAAATTGTGTCAGGTGACGTGGCAAATGACAATCTGCATCTGGTGGCAGGCAAGTGACAATCAGCAAGGTGTGGCAGGTGACAATCCGCAAGGTGTGGCAGGTGATGTGGGAAGTGACAATCCACAAGGTGTGGCAAGTGACAATCCACAAGATGTGGCAGGTGACATGGCAAGTGACACGCTCAGGTCTCCCACTAATTGCAGGCAACGGTGGCAAGTGACACACTCGGGGCTCCCACTGATTCTGCATTGAACTATTTAATTTCATATTACAATGTAATAATAGAAATCATGCGCTTCAATCATCCTGAAACCATAACAACCATGGTGCCGGGATGATTGAAGCGCCGACACCAGCCATTTCCCCGATAAATTTCCCACAAAAAAAACTTTTGGCAGTGCCCCTCCCGAGAAAAGACTCTGGATCCGCCCCTGCTTTAAACATGCCATTGTTGATAACTTTTTGTTTACTGTTTATGTTGACAGAGCCATTTTGCACTCTTTTGTATTATATTAGAAGGTTTTCTGAAAACTGAATAAAAAGATTGAAACAGAAAACAAAATATAGTGTTCCTTTTATGCTCAAAATAGATTGTAGTCTGGTGTCTTACTCCAAGACTACTAATGAATCCTTCGCTACCTTCTAAAAATCTTTGTATACATCCAAGGTGACTACTTCTTAAGCCTCATTGCTGCAGGTCTTAGACACAATTGATTTTCCAGCCTTTTCTCCGGAGGTTAATTCATCCTTGGATGCATACTCCACTAAAGTGGAAATACAATTAGTAATAACGTCCTTTAAGACTGGGAGACATCTAGGTCTTGAAGATAGGTCTGTATTTTAGATAAGGCATTTGTAGGCATATGCCTAGGGCAGAAGAATTACTGGAGGTAGCAGTAGGCCACACAATTTTAGAATGATTAATTTTTCTTAATATTTTTCCCTTGTCTGAACAACTCTAGATATTTGTAGGTAAATCCAGAAAAATGACTGTGTGGAAAGGGGTTTATTGAGAGAAGTCATAAGATATGAAGGTCCAGCAACATGAGGTCACCTCTCTTCTTTGATTTTGGTTGACTTTACAGTATTACCACTGTATCTTACATATAGATGAGGCAGAAAGCTTCTTCGGTTAGCATTCTTATTATATTTTTGCAAAACTGTGAGATGAGGGGTGAAGCTTATATAAAAATAAATTAACATTCACATGAGCCCTTGGCAACAAGATGTCTATATACGGTACTGTCCTACCGCCCATTCTTGTGATGGGCGGCCAGAACATTGGTATATGGTGTCACCCCTGTGATTCTTGTATAGATTTCCACTATAGGATAACTACGGGTTATAATGGAATGGTTCAAAACATGGCTATTATGGTACTATGTTAATTCTATATAGTATTGTTTGTTTATTTACTCGTTTTGTATTAATTTTTTTAAGGTTTTCATTTATGACCTATGTCCAGCACCTTGCTGGGATGGGCCTTACAGTCTAATGAGATTGATTTCTGGATAGGATTTTTAAGCTTAAATGTTTATAAGGCCATGGAGGTCTGGGTTTACAGACAGCCATGGCCTCTTTTTATTATTGTGTCCAGTCACCACTCTTATGTTCTGCGGCTTATACGTGGTGTAGGGACACTGCGGCAGCTATACCACTGCACTCTGGCAATTGGGACAGTATGTGGCCACCCAAGCCGTTGCTAGTGCCGGTTGGTTACCCCATACCAAACAACACAATGATCAATGGCACACGAGACGCCAAGTACATTGGCGTCTCTTAGCAGCACTTCCGCCCTCGACTGCCAGGCCTCCAACACTCCGGCACGCATGCGTCATATAATAGTACTTGTCTGTGAAGAGATCCCGGCGAGGTTACGTCAATACGACATCAGCCTTCATTCATATAATTTTCTTCTTTCTATCACGCATGCGCGGCTTGCAGGACGGCGCGAGTGCACGCTTATCGGCCGGCCCAGATGACGCCGCGGCGTCATCATGAGCGAGGCGCTCATATATGAGGTAACACACCGCCACCCAACAACAGGCTGTTGAGGCGTGTGGTAACCCTCACGGTGAGGTGTATCTGAGCGGACTGGATGTGAGTGGGTCTTGGAGCGGTATACTGGTAGGTTACATCATAGGTTTATGGGGACCAAAATATATATAGTTTTTCTAACAAACATGGCACTTTGTAGATAGTTCTTTATATCCTTTCTCTTTGCTTTTTTAGTGCTGTATCAAACTGTGGCGTGAGGGATCTGTCTCCACCAGTTAAGTCCCGGTTTACTTACCATCAGGACGGTGGTCTATTGTTTACCCCCAAATACCCTGTCCTCAGGTATATATATGCACGTTATATGCATGTTTATTAGGGCATGGTGCCGTTGTTTAAAAATACTGGTCATATATACCCCTTGAGTCAATGGAGGTATCGGTACCAATTATTGTTAGGAGTTTCCACCTATTCATTACTCATTAAACATATATGTTTACAGGGTCCCTAGTTGAAGTATCACATCAGCTGGGATTATCAACGATCTATCAATCTCTGTTATTGAAAGAGTTTGGTCATCAAGACCAAGGTTTAGTTGTGTTGGCCACCCCCCAAGGTAAATTTTAATTTTTAACGTTCTTTGCCATTTTATTATTTGCTAATAGCTGATTTTCCTTCCTTCTCTTTCCCATATTTTCCCTTCCCCTAACCCCGTCCTTCCTCCTTTTTTCCTTTCCTGCCCCTCCCCTTTCTTACCCCTGCCTCCTCCTCCTTCTTCTGTTCCCCTTTCCTCTCCCTTCCCCCTCCTTTCCTTTTACCCCAACCTAATATTAGTTATTTTGTAGTTATAAACAAGGATCTATTATAGCTTAATTACCTCTTATATATATCAGTGGCAAGTCCAACATTAACATCATCAAAAAAAATTCCTTATAGCTGCCTATCCAGTGTCCTCTCCAGGCTCCATACATCTCATCCAGTTCTGGCTTAGTTTACCTGCTTTTCAGGTTATTCCTCTGAAAAGTAGGTCGCCTTATTATTAGTAGTAGTATTTTTATGTATAATTGTTTATTTTGGCAATGATACTTGGGTGTGGCTCAGCCACACCCATGTATACCAACAAGGAATGACTTTCAAGTCCCTTATAATATATACAATCGTTATTTTTCAGTTCCCGTGAGCACCTCCATACTGTTCCATGCCTTGAGATATGGTGGGTCGGTTTGCTGCAGTGTTCACTTTTTGGGAGTTGGCCATTCCATCCAAAGCCACCCTCATCCCCATGTGTATATTCCGCAGAACTTAGAGGGCCGTAACAATCTAACCACACTCACCACCTATATCACGTTCAGTGGTGAGTGTTTTGTCAATTTGTGTTTTGAATATGAATATTATATGTAACAACATGATAAATGTTTTATGTACCAAAATTATTAACTTTTCTTTGTACATTTAGAAGCTCCTGAGGAAGCGATCAGATCGCGAAACATGTAGAGCTCCAAGTTTTAAACTCATCAACACATTGTGAACCTCAATGCAAGGAACCACTGCAATATTGTAGGGTACTACCTTGGAAGCGTCCACATCAATGGTGTTGTAGTACATGTATATGTATTCTTTTTACATGTCATCAGTTATGTATGTGTATTCACTTATGTGATGCAGGTCAAATTGCTGTTATGCATTAATGTTATATTAAAAAATTATTATTTTTCTAAAATCCACGTGTGCCTATAAAGTCAATTTTTTCCCCAATCCCCTTCTCAGTTCTTATAGGATGTGGCACATTCTTTATTAATCGGTGTAGATTGCCACCTGAGGGCCATTGCAATCTAAATATTTTATATACTGTACAGCCCTGCTTGAAGTACAAATAAACATCAAGCACTTGTTGCCATATAATGGTCTTGGCTTCAGGTTTGTACTGTCACTAAAAAAGAACAAATAAAACTTAGTAATTGGGAAAATCTTAGGAAGTATGGAGCCACACTCTTGTCTCCTACATGGTTACAACTCACTAGTTGCTAGCATCTACATGAATGGAATATATTCTGCACTGTTTCAATTACAAAAGAGGATTTGGCATGGACACAATTTTTCTCTTGGATTTAATTTTGAATCTCTGGCCATTCTAATAAGAATGTCACATTATTTTCTGGGTGCGAGCAACTTAAAAGTGAAGCTGACGAAAGTTTATTATATCTGATGGAATTTGGACCTTCCATATAAGCTATTCTACAACTTCACCTTCTCTGGAAAATTAGCAAATCTTTAAATTTATTGAAACAACTATAATTTTAAAACTGTTCGCTTATATTGATTTGATTAAATAGCCAAATACTTTAAAGTTTTCAATTTCCACCAGTGCTCCCCCCACCCTCAGAGCACATGCGATTTAGAAAAATATCTATTTTGGGGGGGGGGGGGGGTTCTTTGTTTTTTTTCAGGGATCTTGTTGTTCTTGTGACATGCAGAGTCAGCCTAGCAGTCAGATATCTCAGATTGTAACACAGGAAAAAATGCAGTGATGCTTTAGAAAGTAACAAATATATATTTATCTCCACATGCAACATTGTACATGTCCCCATTTAGGCACTTACAGTTTCTCACAAAGGTGAGTACACCCCTCACATTTTTGTAAATATTTTATTATATCTTTTCATGTGACAACATGGAAAAAATGACACTTTGCTACAATGTAAAGTAGTGAGTGTACAGCTTGTATAACAGTGTAAATTTTCTGTCCCCTCAAAACAACAACGCACAGCCAATAATGTCTAAACCGCTGGCAACAAAAGTGAGTACACCCCTAAGTGAAAATGTCCAAATTGGGACCAAAGTGTCAATATTTTGTGTGGCCGCCATTATTTTCCAGCACTGCCTTAACCATCTTGGGCATGGAGTTCACCAGAGCTTCCCAGGTTGCCACTGGAGTCCTCTTCCACTCCTCTATGATGACATCACAGAGCTGGTGGATGTTAGAGACCTTGCGCTCCACCTTCCGTTTGAGGATGTCCCACAGATGCTCAATAGGGTTTAGGTCTGGAGACATGCTTGGCCAGTCCATCACCTTTACCCTCAGCTTCTTTAGCAAGGCAGTGGTCATCTTGGAGGTGTGTTTTGGGTCGTTATGTTGAAATACTGCCCTGCGGCCCAGTCTCCAAAGGGAAGGGATCATGCTCTGCTTCAGTATGTCACAGTACATGTTGGCATTCATGGTTCCCTCAATGAACTGTAGCTCCCCAGTGCCGGCAGCACTCATGCAGCCCCAGACCATGACACTCCCACCACCATGCTTGACTGTAGGCAAGACACACTTGTCTTTGTACTTCTCACCTGGTTGCCGCCTGTCACGTACCTGACGGTGACGAGCCCGGTTAGCAGAGGGAGGCCTCCCTTACGGCTCCCACCGGCGGCCCCTGGTGGTATAACAGGAAGCACGGAGGTGGAAGGGGTACGAGTGCCTGGCAGGATCAAGAACTACCGCAGGTGATCAGGAACCAGCAGGTGAGGAGGCAGGAACCAGGAACTACAGCAGGTGAGTGGACAGGAACCAGGAACTACAGCAGGTGAGTAGACAGGAACCAGGAACTCAGAAGATGACCCGGACCGGGAGGCACAGCAGGTAGACTGGAACCACTGGGCAGCAGCAGATGAACAGGAACCAGCAGATGAGCAGACAGGAACCAGCAGATGAGCAGACAGGAACCAGGAACTGCAGCAGGTGAGTAGACAGGAACCAGGAACTCAGCAGATGACCCGGACCGGGAGGCACAGCAGGTAGACTGGAACCACTGGGCAGCAGCAGGTGAACAGGAACCAGCAGATGAGCAGACAGGAACCAGCAGATGAGCAGACAGGAACCAGCAGATGAGCAGACAGGAACCAGGAACTCAGCAGATGACCCGGACCGGGAGGCACAGCAGGAAAACTGGAACCACTAGGCAGCAGCAGGTGAACAGGAACCAGCAGATGAGCAGACAGGAACCAACAGATGAGCAGACAGGAACCAGCAGATGAGCAGACAGGAACCAGGAACTCAGCAGATGACCCGGACCGGGAGGCACAGCAGGTAAACTGGAACCACTAGGCAGCAGCAGGTGAACAAGAGCCAAGGTCAGGCAGGATCGTCAGACAAGCCGGGGTCGGGTAAACTGGCAGACAGCGAGGCACAAAAGGATCAGGCAATACCGAAGTCAGAAAACAGGCCGATGGTCAGGTACAGGCAGATAGCAGGAGGGTCACAGGAAGCCGGGTCAGATACAGGTAAACAAGGCAGATCAGGTCACTTGGGATAAACGCTGTAGAGCAGACAGCAGGGACTGTCTGCAAGTGAGGAGTTTAAATAGCCCTTCGGGCGTCACCTGCGGGGGCGGGAACCAGGAAGTCCAGGGCGTCTGTTCCTGACAGGGTTTCCATGACATTGCCCCCCCCCCAAGGGGCAGCCTCCAGATGCCCCTAGGAGCAAACTTCTCGGGGTGAGACCTCCTGAAGGCTTGTATCAGGTCTTTGGCGTGAATGTTCTCTTCGGGTTCCCAGGAGTTCTCCTCTGGTCCGTAACCCTTCCATTTTATGAAAAATTGACTCTGGCTATTTCTTCTTCGTGCATCTAAAATAGCTTCTACCTCGAATTCCTGTTCCCCGTCTATGATGACGGGATCAGGGCGAGTCGGGGTCCGACCTGGGAATGGGTTGGAGACTGACGGTTTCAATAGAGAAACATGAAAAACAGGGTGGACCCTCAGGGAGTTGGGGAGCTCCAGCTCGTAGGCCACCTCGTTGATTTTCCTTTTGATAGGAAAAGGCCCTAGAAACTTGGGGCCCAATTTCTTGGACGGGCAAGCCAATCTTAGATTGATGGTGGAAAGCCATACTTGGTCGCCCGGTGCCAGCGCTAATTCACCTCGTCTCCTCCTGTCGTAGACCGTCTTGTTATACTCCTGAGTTCTTGCCATGGCTTCGCGTAGAAGCTGGTTGTTAGAGGAGAAGAAATTCACTTTTTCCAGAACTGCGGGCACTGAGCACTCAGGGAGAGAGTTGGGCAGAAATGTGGGGTGAAACCCGAAGTTCGCAAAAAATGGGGTCTGGTTAGTTGCGGAGTGGATGGAGTTATTGTAGGAGAACTCCGCTAGCGGAAGCAGGGAGAGCCAGTCATTCTGAGCAAAGGAGGAGAAACAACGCAAATATTGCTTGAGGGTCTGATTTGTTCTCTCAGTCTGTCCGTTGGTTTGAGGGTGGTAAGCCGAAGAGAATGATAGCTCTATTCCCAGAGTCTTGCAGAGGGACCTCCAGAACCGGGAGGTAAATTGTACCCCCCGATCGGAAACTATATTAGCAGGTACCCCGTGGAGCCTGACGACTTCTTTAATGAACATTTGTGCAGTTTCCGGGGCCGAGGGGGTCCCTCTCATAGGAACAAAATGTGCCATCTTGGACAGACGGTCCACAATCACAAAGATGGTGGTGTGATTCTCAGCCGGAGGGAGTTCAACTATGAAGTCGATAGAAAGCATTTTCCACGGTCTCTCTGGAACGGGTAAGGGCTTCAGTAGTCCCCAGGCTTTGGATCTGGACCCTTTATTCCGGGTACATGTAGTACAGGACTCCACGAACCTCCTGCAATCCTCGCGTAGTCGAGGCCACCAGAAGGTACGTTGTACCAACTCAGTGGTCTTAGCCACGCCAAAGTGCCCAGCAAGGGCATGATCGTGGCAGAGCTCTAGCACGGTTATCTTTAGTTCTTCTGGTATGAATATCCTGTCTTGGTGCCAGAGTAATCCATCCTTGGTTTGCAGATCCAGTTCAGGAGAGGGTTCCTGTCTAGTGGTGGCTTGTCTGATCCGGGAGAGTAGGTCCTCCTGAAGTAGGAGAAAATTCCCAGGAGCGAGGATTGTATCGGGTGAGGAGAGTTCTTTGGATCCATGAAACATTCGGGACAAGGCGTCAGGTTTAGTGTTCTTGGCACCGGGGCGGTATGTCACATGGAAGGAGAACCGGGAAAAAAACAGGGCCCATCTGGCTTGTCGTGGTTTTAGTCTTTTTGCAGTTTTCAGGTACTCTAAGTTCTTATGGTCGGTGAATACTAAGATCGGGTGAGCAGCACCTTCAAGTAAGTACCTCCATTCTTCCAGGGCGGACTTAATCGCCAAGAGTTCCCGGTCTCCCACGTCATAGTTCTTTTCTGCCGCAGATAATTTGCGAGAAAAGAAAGCCACCGGATGAAGCAAAGCCTTGATTCCTTGCCTCTGTGACAATATTGCCCCTACTGCAACCTCAGAAGCATCTACCTCAAGTACAAATGGTAGGGAGGAATCTGGGTGTTTTAAGATGGATGCAGAGGTGAAGAGCCCTTTGAGATCCTCAAAGGCCTTTTGGGCCTCAGGGGACCAGTGGAAGCGGGTACCTTGCTTGGTTAGCTGAGTAATGGGTGCAATGATGGCGGAGAACCCCCGGATGAATTTACGATAAAAGTTGGCGAATCCAACGAACCGTTGGATTCCCTTCTTATCCACTGGCCAGTCCAAGATTGCGGTGATCTTCTGTGGGTCCATCCTGATGCCTTCGCCAGAGATGATTAATCCCAGAAATGCTATGCTCTCCCGCTCAAACTCGCATTTCTCAGCCTTCGCATATAGTTTATGCTGCCGAAGCCGGTCTAACACACTTCTGACATGCCTGCGATGAGAGTCAAGGGAGGAAGAGAAGATTAGTATGTCATCTAAATAAGCAATCACAAAGAGATCTAAAAAGTCCCGAAGAACATCATTAATTAAATACTGGAAGGTGGCAGGGGCATTGCACAGCCCGAAGGGCATCACTAAATATTCGAAATGTCCGAACCGGGAGCGGAAGGCGGTTTTCCACTCAATCGCCCTCCTTGATTCGGACCAGGTTATAGGTTCCCCGGAGGTCAAGCTTAGTAAAAATAACGGCAGCTCCCAATCTTTGGAACAACTCTGGTACCAGAGGAAGAGGATAACGATTTTTAATGGTGACCTTATTTAGTTCACGGTAGTCCACACATGGCCTGAGGGTATGGTCCTTCTTTTCTACAAAGAAAATGCCTGCGCCTGCTGGCGACGTAGAGGGGCGAATGAACCCCTTTAAAAGGTTCTCATCGATGTAGTCCTTCAGGGCCCCCTGTTCCACCTCCGTTAAAGGGAAAATCCTACCGAAAGGAATAGCTGCTCCGGGAAGTAGATCGATGGGGCAGTCGTAGGCTCGGTGGGGTGGTAGTGTCTCTGCCCCCTGTTTACTAAACACATCGAGAAAGTCCAGGTAAGCGTCAGGGATGGCCTGACGTATTCCGGCCTCAGTGTCGGTACACATTAAGTTGGCAGGCCCAGGGGGTTTGTGTGAGCCACAGGACCGTTGGCAGTAGGAGGAAGGAAACGTGATCACCCCCGTGACCCAGTTAATGGTAGGATTATGGACTTGTAGCCAGGGCATACCAAGAATTATGGGGAACAGTGGAGAGGAAATAATATCCAGCCGTAGATATTCTCGGTGCACCCCGGTAGAGGAGAAGACAGTGACAGGTAGGGGAGCCGTCTCTTCGACCACGGGCCCCGACTTGATAAGGGACCCATCAGCCAGGTGAACCCGTAGTCCATGGGTCTTGGGAAGTAGAGGAATAAGTTGAGTACGGGCAAAAGTTGAGTCCATGAAGCAACTACAAGCCCCAGAGTCAATAATTGCGACGACTTGCAGGGTCCTTCCTGGGAGCTGCAGGGAGATAGAAAGAGCGAAGTGAGAGGAGGATTTAGTCTGAGGGTTGATCACAGCAGGGAATACTGACAAGCACTTACGGAACTTCAGGGGACAGTTCCTAACGAAGTGACCGGGCTCCCCGCAGTACAGGCACAGGTTGTGCGCGCGTCGGCGTTGGCGTTCCTCCGGAGTAAGGGAAGGGCGGAGGACCCCAAGCTGCATGGGTTCAGGAGCATCGTACGAGGGGGTCAAGGGTGCTGCAGAAGCTGGGTGCGGATGACTGGGGACCCGGGGAAGCATCCAGGTCGGCCGGGTGAAGCCCGTGGCCCTCTCAACCCTCCGTTCCCTCAGGCGTCGGTCGATCTGAATTGTCAGATCGATCAGTAGGTTCAAATTTTCTGGTATTCCTACCCTAGCCAGTTCGTCCTTCAATGGGTCAGAAAGGCCTATGCGAAACTGGTGACGGAGGGCAGCGTCATTCCAGCTGGTGTCTGCGCTCCAGCGCCTGAATTCAGCTACATAGTCTTCCGCTGCTCTGCGTCCCTGCTGAAGGGTCCGCAGGGCGTTCTCTGCAGTGACCGAGAGCTGAGGGTCCTCGTACAATTGGGCAATGGCGTAAAAAAAAGTGTAAGGCTGTCCAAGGACGCATCTTTGCGTTCTAGCAGGCGGTGGGCCCAGTTCTGTGGGTCTCCAGAAAGCAGCGAAATTACAAAGCCCACCTTGGTAGCTTCTAAGGAAAAGGTGCGGGGCTGTAAGGCAAAGTACAACTCACAAGAGTTCCGGAAAGCCCTGAACTTGCTCCGGTCCCCGGAGAATCTTTCGGGTGTAGGGACCCTGGGTTCAGGGGGAAGCATGACCACCGTGGGCGCAGCTCCTGCCCCGGCGGAAGAAGTGGAGGCACGTGGACCCCCTTGAGCTCCATCGGGGTTGGTGAGGGCCCGCACTTGTCCTTCCAGGTGAGTGTAGCCTTGCTGGAGGCTCTTAACGGCCTCGGTCAGTCCCGCCAGGTGTCGGCATAGTTCCTCCATAGGTGAGGTTCCCTGCTCGGGCTCAGACATGGCTGTCTGCTACTGTCACGTACCTGACGGTGACAAGCCCGGTTAGCAGAGGGAGGCCTCCCTTACGGCTCCCACCGGCGGCCCCTGGTGGTATTACAGGAAGCACGGAGGTGGAAGGGGTACGAGTGTCTGGCAGGATCAAGAACTACCGCAGGTGATCAGGAACCAGCAGGTGAGGAGGCAGGAACCAGGAACTACAGCAGGTGAGTGGACAGGAACCAGGAACTACAGCAGGTGAGTAGACAGGAACCAGGAACTCAGAAGATGACCCGGACCGGGAGGCACAGCAGGTAGACTGGAACCACTGGGCAGCAGCAGATGAACAGGAACCAGCAGATGAGCAGACAGGAACCAGCAGATGAGCAGACAGGAACCAGGAACTGCAGCAGGTGAGTAGACAGGAGCCAGGAACTCAGCAGATGACCCGGACCGGGAGGCACAGCAGGTAAACTGGAACCACTAGGCAGCAGCAGGTGAACAGGAACCAGCAGATGAGCAGACAGGAACCAACAGATGAGCAGACAGGAACCAGGAACTCAGCAGATGAACCGGACCGGGAGGCACAGCAGGTAAACTGGAACCACTAGGCAGCAGCAGGTGAACAAGAGCCAAGGTCAGGCAGGATCGTCAGACAAGCCGGGGTCGGGTAAACTGGCAGGCAGCGAGGCACAAAAGGATCAGGCAATACCGAAGTCAGAAAACAGGCCGATGGTCAGGTACAGGCAGATAGCAGGAGGGTCACAGGAAGCCGGGTCAGATACAGGTAAACAAGGCAGATCAGGTCACTTGGGATAAACGCTGTAGAGCAGACAGCAGGGACTGTCTGCAAGTGAGGAGTTTAAATAGCCCTTCGGGCATCACCTGCGGGGGCGGGAACCAGGAAGTCCAGGGCGTCTGTTCCTGACAGGGTTTCCATGACACCGCCACACACGCTTGACACCATCTGAACCAAATAAGTTTATCTTTGTCTCATCAGACCACAGGACATGGTTCCAGTAATCCATGTCCTTAGTCTGCTTCTCTTCAGCAAACTGTTTGCGGGATTTCTTGTGCATCATCTTTAGAAGAGGCTTCCTTCTGGGGCGACAGACACGCAGACCAATTTGATGCAGCGTCCAGCGTATGGTCTGAGCACTGACAGGCTGACCCCCCCACTCCTTAAACCTCTGCAGCAATGCTGGCAGCACTCATACGTCTATTTCCCAAAAGACAACTTCTGGATATGACGCTGAGCATGTGCACACAACTTCTTTGTTTGACAATAAAGAGGCCTGTTCTGACTGGAATCTATCCTGTTAAACTGCTGCATGGTCTTGGCCACCATGCTGCAGCTCAGTTTCATGGTCTTGGCAATCTTCTTATAGCCTAGGCCAGTGATGGCGAACCTTGGCACCCCAGATGTTTTGGAACTACATTTCCCATGATGCTCAGTTATACTGCAGAGTACATAAGCATCATGGGAAATGTAGTTCCAAAACATCTGGAGTGCCAAGGTTCGCCATCACTGGCCTAGGCCATCTTTATGTAGAGCAACAATTCTTTTTTTTCAGATCCTCAGAGAGTTTTTTGCCATGAGGTGCCATGTTGAACTTCCAGTGACCAGTATGAGAGAGTGAGAGCGATAACACCAAATTTAACACAACTGCTCCCCATTCACACCTGAGACCTTGTAACACTAACAAGTCACATGACACCGGGGAGGGAAAATGGCTAATTGGGCCCAATTTGGGCATTTTCACTTAGGGGTGTACTCACTTTTGTTGCAACTGGTTTAGACAATAATGGCTGTGTGTTCAGTTATTTTGAGGGGACAGCAAATTTACACTGTTATACAAGCTGTACACTCACTACTTTACATTGTAGCAAAGTGTAATTTCTTCGATGTTGTTACATGAAAAGATATAATAAAATATTTTCAAAAATGTGAGGGGTATACTCACTTTTGTGAGATACTGTATATGGCTACATTTTATTTTGTTCATTGAAAATCAATGAAAATTCTCCACATCCCACTTATTTTTTTGACCTGAATATAAATCTAGAAAGGTCTCCAATTAAAATGTAAAAAAGGGAGAAATGTGTATCACTTAGAACATTTTATTGGTTAATTAGCAGCATTAGTGCCATCAGTATCTTGGACATTAAAAGAGGGCAACAATGGAAAAAGAAGACATTTTTCAAATGAAGAAATATTGGTTGAGAGGTTATGGCAACATCACAGAAAGATAAAATGTTATTTCAAATCTAAGTGGGCTACCACTAGTTTTAGTGAGACAGGTTGATAATGAAAAAGATTCAAATTCAAATAGGTTTATAACACAGCAGGTAGACATCAAATGTTAAAGATGTCAACAGCCAAGCATGAAAAGAGGTCATGGTAGACCCATGGAGCAGAAAGGGCAGTCTATAGTAAAATAAGAGGATCTGAGCAGCTTTCACAGGCATGCCTGCTTGAGTTGCAGGTGGTTAATCTAAGAACTCCCTTATAAATAGCATAAATGTAACAGCGTGAACAAGTATTTTCAGTGTTAAAAGTTGACGGAGCTAAGTGAATTAAAACATTTTGATTTATTAGCAATTTATGGATTTAAAAACCCAAAATTGCTCTACTGGGAAAAATCTTCCCTGGTCAATGTGAAAATAAATTATTAGTAATTTGAAAGGATCGTTCACCTTTACAAAAAAACTACCTATGCAGATTTGAGGTGTTTGTAGAAAAAAAAAAAAAAACTGTGCAGCTCTGACTAAAGTTGAATAATGCTCTTGCTATAGGTGTAGGCCATTTACGTACCTCCCAAAGCTGACTGAAATATTCACATTGCTGGAATGTTGCTAAGTGAGGCCTAGTCATTACTGCTTACCACCCCCACTATCCCCTACCCTCTGATTCTAACTCCTCACATGCTCTTTCTCTACCCTGATGCAGTAGCTTTGAGACCAGCGTTTGAGAGCTTCTGTGACGGTGGAGGTGAGCAGTAATGACTAGGCCTCACTTAGCAACGTCCTGGGAGTATGCCAGTCCACTTTGGGCAGCAAGGTTCCAAATGTCAAATATAATAATTGTTTGTCTTGGTATTACAATGCTGACATTATGACATTATAAAATGCAAGTGCATGATGAGACCCTAGAACTCCTTTATATGTCCAATTTCTTAACCACTTGGGGACCGCCTATACTGTGGCAGAGCGCACCCCCCCCCTTGTGCACTGGCTCATGTACATGTAAAGCACAAGTCAATCAGCGGGTCCTAGCCACTGATTTATGGCAGGCATCCGCTGATCAGCTGAGCGAATGACAGAAGAGAGCTCTGTGTAGGCAAAGCAAGGAGTAAAAACAGGCACATTGCTTAGTGAAAACACAACACAGCACACACAGTAAACATTGCAGGCACACTGTTAACCCTTTGATTGACCCTAAATGTTAACCCCTTCCCAGCTAGTATCATTAGTACAGTGACAGTGCATATTTTTTAGCACTGATCACTGTATTGGTGTCTTTATCACAGATCTAAAAATCCAAACACAAAAAAAAATCCAGTTTCTTTAGGCTAACTGTGAATAATTGACTGAATTTGGATAGTCCACTTCTGGGACCTAACATTTTTTTCACAACAGACCTTTATTTTTGCACTTGGTTTGAAATTGAATTGTCAGCTCTTTGGCCTAATCATAGTGTTTCCTAATGTTTCCCTATAAAAGTGCAGGTTTTAGCACACTAAGTTTTGAAAAGACTGCAACAGTAATGTGTTTTATCAAAACTGTATTGCCAATAGTGGGGGAGTAGAGTTCTGAGAAGGTACCTTGTCTCCTACAGATCCCCAGATAGAAGGAATGATTGAAAATTGGTGCCCTTCAGGTTGTAGTTCCCTAAATCACTCCTCCACCAGAGGCCACAAGGTGAAAGCAAACCAGTGCAAAAGTAACATGCTCGGTCAGGGGGGAAAAAACCCAAGGCTGCTATGTGCCAAGTCAGAAACAAAATTGCTGTCAAGTACTAGTCAAGTACTGTACTAGTCAAGGTCAGAACTGATGGAGCAGATGACAGGATCTCAGGGATATAGGAACACAGTAGTACAAGGGGTCCAGGAACAGAAAAACCAGGTTGCACAACAATATATTCGGACAACTTCTCACACTCTAGGAGAGGTTTGAATGTCTAGGAGACCAATTAAGATTAATTATGTCAGAACAAGAGATGGTTCCTCCATAGACTATAGTGTTGGTAGCGCCTTTTTTACCTCAGCGGATGTTGTGGCTTCAGTCCAATAATAGAAAATCACAGTGACTTTGGTTGAAATATTGGCTTGACCATGACAGCATCTCTGATATTGAAAATGTATTTCTCCAATGGCTTTATACAGGATGTGCTTTGAACACACCAACGAACAGGCGGACTCCCTACTTTGCCTCTGGTGGCACTAGAAAACTAAATGGGGCTGCACCCTGGGTCATGTCTAAGTTGTTTGGTCTAGACCAGGGGCCTCCAAATGTTGCCCCTCCAGTTGTTCAGAAACTACAATTCCCATCATGCCTAGTCATGTCTGTGAACGTCAGCGTTTTTACAATCCCTGCTATAGCCACCTTACTAGGCCTTTGAATTTTGCACAACCCCCATCTTTGTGAGGCAACCTGTGCAATTTAATTTCTCTGCCACTGCAGACTGCATGCAGGCCAAAAATGCACCCTGAGCTGGGCGAGGCATTTCCTATCATGCTGGCATAAACGCATGTGCCAATTTTCTTGGATCCTGTCCTTTCACAGGGTAAGTGGAAACGACTCCTTTAGAGTATATTGATCGCATGCTTAATGTATGTGACAACCTGTTAGGTGTCTTCACCCTGGTCAGCATAAAATGATCGTTGGCGGGTCTTATGTTTTTTTTAAAGCGTTTGCGGTCAGAGTTTCTGCTCTTAAAATAATGCAAAACACCTTAATTTGCCCCCTCCTACCTTTGCTAATCTTCTGTGCCACTAACAGGTGTGACAAGCTCATATTTGCACAAAATATATGGAGAAAAGCATATTACCTCTCACCAAAAAACATGGTACCTTGTCTCTTTAAGACCCATCTGCCTTCCTCCACTCACTTCAGAAGTATTTGCAGGGGAGCCCAGACAGCACTTCCAAAGGCAGACATCAGACACAGTCAGAGTCTGAGAAAAAAAAACAGTCAGACTGTCAAACCCACAGAAGTACACAGCATAGCAGGGGAGCCAGGACAGCACATCCAGAGTAGGGATGAGCTTCGTGTTCGAGTCGAACATACGTTCGACTCGAACATCGGCTGTTCGATCGTTCGACGAAGATCGAACGATTTGGGCCGTTCGCGCCAAATTCGAGTGACGCGAACGGCCCACAATGCACTACGCCATCGCAGTGTCATCCAGGCGCTGTGATTGGCCAAGCATGCACTGTGACCCCGCATGCTTGGCCAATCACAGCGCCGGCAGCGAGGAGAGCAATGATTGGCCACAGGCAGGATGCCTGTGGCCAATTATTGCTGAGGGTGTTTAGTACACGCCCCACACTATAAAAGGCCGCCAGCACGGCGGCCTAGTGTAGTGTGTTCCGGAGCAGGGAAAGAGAAACATAGGCAGGGACAGTGACATTTATTTTTTTCTTGCTTAACCTGGATTCCTTTAGTTTAGGGAAAGAGAAGGATAGGTAGGGAGAGTGTCAGTGTGTTTTACTGTGCGAATCCTTGTTTCTAGGGACAGAGAAGGACAGTGAGGGAATTCTCCTTGTGCTATAGTGTGCTTTAAAAAAACATTTTTTCTAGGGACAGAAAACTATAGGTAGGGAGAGTGTCAGTTTCTTTCACTGTGATAATCCTTGTTTCTAGGGACAAAGAAGGAAAGTGAGTGAAATTCTCCTTGTGCTATAGTGTGCTTTAAAAAAACATTTTTTCTAGGGACAGAAAACTATAGGTAGGGAGAGTGTCAGTGTCTTTTACTGTGCGAATCCTTGTTTCTAGGGACAGGGAAGGACAGTGAGGGAATTCTCCTTGTGCTATAGTGTGCTTTAAAAAAACATTTTTTCTAGGGACAGAAAACTATAGGTAGGGAGAGTGTCAGTGTCTTTTACTGTGCGAATCCTTGTTTCTAGGGACAGGGAAGGACAGTGAGGGAATTCTCCTTGTGCTATAGTGTGCTTTAAAAAAACATTTTTTCTAGGGACAGAAAACTATAGGTAGGGAGAGTGTCAGTTTCTTTCACTGTGATAATCCTTGTTTCTAGGGACAAAGAAGGAAAGTGAGTGAAATTCTCCTTGTGCTATAGTGTGCTTTAAAAAAACATTTTTTCTAGGGACAGAAAACTATAGGTAGGGAGAGTGTCAGTGTGTTTTACTGTGCGAATCCTTGTTTCTAGGGACAGGGAAGGACAGTGAGGGAATTCTCCTTGTGCTATAGTGTGCTAAAGCATTCCTCATCAACCATCTTTGAAATCCTTGTTTTTTTGGACAGTCAGGGAAATTGTCGTTGTGCTATTCTGTGCAAAAGCAATCATCCTCAACCATATTTAGAAATCCTTAAGTAAAGGGACAGAGAAGGACACCTGAAGGTAGCCCTTATTGCTTTTTTCCCATCTCCCTGCAGGCCATCTATTAGAATGTCTGGAAGGCAAACAAGGAGAGGCAGACAGTCAGGAGGCAATAAAAGAGGGCAAGCAGGCTCTGTGTCTGGGGGCAACAGTGCTGGTCGTGGACACGGTGCATTGTCATCAGCACATGGCCATGGGACACGCTTGTCCTTCTTTTCGGCAGCTGGACATGTTGAGCCACATCATGCCGAAGACTTGGTAGAGTGGATGACCAAGCCCTCCTCCTCCTCCTCATCCTCTCTCACCCAGGCTCAGGGTACTGGAAAAGCAGCTGCCAAAGCGTCCTCTTCCCTGGTATCAATGTCAGACTCATCATCAGTCACTCCTTCCCTAGACCCACCATGTCCTCCTCCTGAGGAGTCCCCCGAACTGTTTGAGCACAGTGTTGGGTACATGCTCCAGGAGGATGCCCAGCGTTTCGAAGGGTCTGATGATGAAACCCAGCTAGAGGAAGGCAGTAGCGTGAGAGCAGACAGAGGGGATGCTCAAGAAGGACACCAATCTGGCAGTCATGTTCCAGCAGCTGCAGCATACTGCCAGATTGGCTCCAGTGATGAGGAGGGAGGGGATGATGAGGTCACTGACTCCACGTGGGTGCCTAATAGGAGAGAGGAGGAGGAGGAGGATGAGGAGGAGGCACATCTCCAACGAGGCAGGATGCCCTTTGGTGGCCAGCGTAAGGGCAGTACACCGACGGAATCACACCGCAGAGCTCCGCCTGTGCAGGGCGCTGCCTCTGCCCGTCATTCAAAAAGTTCTTTGGTGTGGGCCTTTTTTGAGGCTAGTGCATCAGATCGCACAGCTGCTGTTTGCAACATATGTCTCAAGCGTATATCGCGTGGCCAAAACATCAGCCGCTTGGGTACCACATGCCTGACCAGACATATGTTGACCTGCCATGCAGCTCGTTGGCAAGCCTACCTCAAAGACCCACACCAAAGAACAAAGCGGACCTCTCCTTGCACCGCATCAGCTGGGATCTCCAACCCCACTATAACTTCAGTCCTCTCTGAAACATGCACTGAGAGGAATGAAGGTGTAGAATTAGGTGTGTCACAGCCAAGTACTTGCGGCCACTCTGCTAGCAGTACACCGACGTCCGATTCTAGCAGGCAAATTTCCCTGCCCCAGCTGCTGGACCGTTGAAAGAAGTTCACTCCCAGCCATCCACATGCCCAGCGGTTGAATGCTAGCTTGGCTAAATTGCTAGCGCATCAACTGCTGCCTTTTCAGTTGGTAGACTCGGCCCCCTTCCGTGAGTTTGTGCAATGTGCGGTTCCTCAGTGGCAGGTTCCCAAACGCCACTTTTTCTCACGGAAGGCTATTCCGGCTCTCTACCGGCATGTTGAAGGCAATGTCTTGGCCTCGCTGGACAGGGCGGTCAGCGGTAAGGTGCATATTACCGCTGACTCATGGTCCAGCAGGCATGGACAGGGACGTTACCTTTCTTTCACGGCCCATTGGGTCACTCTTTTGGCAGCTGGGAAGGATGCAGGACAAGGTGCAGTAGTGTTGGAGGTTGTTCCACCGCCACGCCTCCAAAATGCTACTACTGGTTGTGACACACCTCTCTCCTCCACCCCCTCCTCTTCTTCTTCCTCCATGGCCTCTTCCTGTGGTTTGTCCTCGGAACCAGCGGTGCTCCGTAGGCGTTCAAGGGGCTACGCAAGTACGCAGGCAAAAAGATGCCATGCCGTGCTTGCGCTGGTGTGTTTGGGGGACAGAAGCCACACTGGGGCAGAGGTCCTGTCTGCTCTGCAGGGCCAGGCCGAGAGGTGGTTGACGCCACGCCAGCTTAAGCCAGGAATGGTGGTTTGCGACAATGGCACCAACCTCCTCTCCGCCCTCCGACAGGGACAACTGACCCATGTGCCCTGTGTGGCTCACGTCCTTAACCTGGTGGTGCAGCGGTTCTTGGGCAGGTACCCGGGCTTACAGGATGTCCTGAGGCAGGCCAGGAAAGTCTGTGTGCATTTCCGCAGATCTTATAATGCCAGTGCTCGCCTGGCTGAGCTGCAAAAGGAGTTGAACCTGCCCAAGAACCGCCTTATATGTGACATGCCCACCAGGTGGAACTCAACGTTGGCCATGCTGCAGCGGCTGCACACGCAGCAGAGGGCCATCAATGAGTACCTGTGCGACTACGGCACCAGGACAGGGTCAGGGGAGCTTGGTTTTTTTTCTCCACGCCAGTGGGGCATGATCAGGGATGCATGCACTGTCCTGGCACCATTTGAGGAGGCCACGAGGATGGTGAGCAGTGACAGTGCATGCATCAGTGACACTGTACCTCTTGTCCACCTGTTGGAGCACACGCTGCGTGGAATAATGGACAGGGCACTTGAGGCAGAACAGAGGCAGGAAGAGGAGGACTTCCTTGCCTCTCAAGGCCCCCTTTACCCAGACAGTGTTCCTTCTGTCCCACCCATCGCACAGGAAGAGGAGGAGGAGGAGGAGGAGGAGGAGGAGGAGGAGGATTGTGTCAGCATGGAGGTGGAGGCTGGCACTCAGCATCATCAGCAGCAGTCTTTTAGGGATGATTTACAGTCCCAAGAAACCAGTGGACTTGTACGTGGCTGGGAGGAGGTGGCTGCGGATCATGTCGTCCTTAGTGACCCAGAGGACTCCGGAGCGAATGCCTCAGCAAACCTACGCTGCATGGCCTCCCTGATCCTGCAAAGTCTGCGGAAGGATCCTCGTATTCTTCGGATCAAGGAGAGGGACCATTACTGGCTGGCCACTCTCCTTGATCCACGGTACAAGGGTAAGGTTGCGGACCTTATGTTACCGTCGCAGAGGGAGCAGAGGATGAGACAACTCCGGGAGGCCTTGCAGAAAGGTCTGTGCAACGCGTTCCCAGAGACTGGGAGGTTACAAACTCCTGGTCCTGGACAACGAGTTGCTGAGGCTTCGGCCAGTCAAAGAAGGAGCGGTGGGGAAGGTGGCCGTCTGACCGATGCGTTCAGACAATTCTTTAGTCCGCAGCCCCAAAGTATGATCGGTTCCAGCAACCATCGCCAGCGTCTGATAAACATGGTGCAGGAATATCTAGGGGCAAGGTCAGACTTGGACACCTTCCCCACCGAAAATCCTCTGGCTTACTGGGTCTTGAGGATGGATCACTGGCCAGAGCTTGCACAGTATGCAATTGAGCTACTGGCCTGTCCTGCATCCAGCGTTCTTTCGGAACGCACATTCAGTGCTGCTGGAGGATTTGTCACGGATCACAGGGTGCGCCTGTCCACCGACTCGGTTGATCGACTGACTTTCATCAAGATGAACCAGTCTTGGATCACCACCAGCTACCACACACCTGATGCTGATATAACAGACTAATTGATTTTAACATGTCACATCCCTTCAAGACTGATGCTGATGCTGAGTGCCTGTGCTGTTATGTTGACTGGCTATCCTCCTCCTCCGAGTCCTCAATGATACGATTGATGATGATAGCTTGGAAGATCATTTTTGTTTATGGGTGCCGCCACCAGTGGCTAAGGCCCAATTTTTCAGCCCCTGTTTTACAGGGGCGTGTCATTACAATTTTTGAAGCAATACTTTGCAACAGGGCTCATTGCTGTGCTCCAAGTACAGTATCTGTGAGGGGTTGTAGTGTTGTGCCACCAGTGCCTAAGGCCCAATTTTTCAGCCCCTGTTCAACAGGGGCATGCAATTACAATTCTTGATCTAATAATTCACAGCAGGGCCCATTCCTGCACCCACCAAGAGTAACTCTGAGGGCTTACAGTGTTGTGGCAACGCCACCACCACCACCACGAAAGGCCCAATTTTTCAGCCCCTGTTCAAAAGAGGCATGTAATTACAATTCTTGATCTAATAATTCACAGCAGGGCCCATTCCTGCACCCACCAAGAGTAACTCTGAGGGCTTACAGTGTTGTGGCAACACCACCACCACCACCACCACGAAAGGCCCAATTTTTCAGCCCCTGTTCAACAGGGGCATGCAATTACAATTCTTGATCTAATAATTCACAGCAGGGCCCATTCCTGCACCCACCAAGAGTAACTGTCAGGGCTTACAGTGTTGTGGCACCAGCACCACCATCAAAGGCCCAATTTTTACTACCACTGTTCAACAATTATATGTAATTAAAATTCCTGATATAATAGTTGACAGCAGGGCGTTCCAGCACCAACCAAGAGTAACTGTGAGTGCTTACAGTGTTGTGCCAACACCAACAACTAAGGGGCCTATTTCTGCAGAGTATATACGGCAGGTCCCTACTTTCAAACATCCAACTTACAAACGACTCCTACTTGCAAACGCAAGAAGACAACAGGAAGTGAGAGGAAATCTACCACTAGGAAGGAAAATTCTCTCCTGTAAGAATAAATATGGGAGAAAGGTGTCTCCTCTGTACTGATGCTTTATCAGCAATCCTTGTTTCAAGAAAAACACCACATTTCAAAAACAGTTGTCATTGGGACGGAAAGTGAGGTGAAATGTTCTGAACAGGGGCACAGACAGCAAAACAAATGTTACAGGGGTGATAACCCTTACCTATGTTTTCCAAAAAGTTTAAAAATAGATTTTTGGGCTGGAGCTACACTTCAACAATGTACCTGTTCAAAATTACAAACAGATTCTACATAAGAACAAACCTACAGTCCCTGTCTTGTATGCACCGCCTGTATACGGCTGTTCAGAGTATATAGGGCCTTTTTTATTTTATGTGCGGGGTTCCCCTTAATATCCATACAAGACCCAAAGGGGCTGGTAATGGGCTGGGGTAGGGGGGGGGGGGGTCATGGGGTAGCTATGCCATTTTTCTTAAAGATTTTCATCCATATTACCGGGACCAGACATTACATTAAAGCCGCAAGCAATTTTAAATGGCTTTTTTTTCCTTTAGAAGTGTAATTTTGTGCAGGGACAGTTCTAAACACGGGAAACACGTGGCACTTCACAGGCATACTTTAGACACCCCCCAGGTATGATATTTAAAGGAATATTTGACTTTTTTTTTTTCACTTTATGCATCATTAAAATGACTGCTCCCGAAAAACGACCGTTTTTAAAACTTCTTTTTGCATTGATACATGTCCCCTGGTGCACAACCCGGGTTCCCAAACCCTTTTTAGGACAATAACATGCATAATAGTTGTTATAATTAGCACTTTAGAATTCGAACGTTCGCATCCATTGTATTTAATAGGGTTCTAATGTTCGTACGAACTTTCGGTCCGTTCGCGGGTTCTGGTGCGAACCGAACCCGGGGGTGTTCGGCTCATCACTAATCCAGAGACAGACAGGAGACTCTGTCAAAATCTGAGGGAAGTCCTTTACCTGGCAGTACAGAGAGAGAGGGAGAGAAGCCCTATCCTCTGCAGACCTCCAAGATCATTTACCCCATTGCATGGGGACTGGTTGTTCCCATTCTGTGCTGCCCATCTCCCCGCACTCTGTGAAACCATTCACAGCCGCTCTCAGACTGACAATAAAGCCAGGAGAGCAGTGCGGTGCACTGTATATAAAAAGACAGGAAAAAAAAAAACAAAGAGAGAGGAAATGATGACATTGCAGAGGTCTTATAATACCACACCTGTACAATATCAATGCTGTTTAAGCATCATTTTGCCCACAACCTTGGCACAAGGCACCCAGTTTTTAGAAGGATTTAACTTTAGCATTCAGGGTCTTCCAAATCCATGAGAGGCTAAACATGGAGGGGTAGGTTCGGCATTGAGGGATGCAGCAAACAAATTACTTACCAACTGCAATCAACATGTGGCCTGGAGCAGACCAAAAAAAAAGAACATCTTAGTTGGGGGAGGGGCTGCTGTCTTTTATTCAACTAGGAACATGTGGTCATGTGGGGCTCCAAAGGAGGTGTTAACCCGTTATGTGCTGACGGGAGGATGGGCCAGGAAACACCTTTTCTGGTGGATGAAAACTCAACTGTTAGATTCTTCCATTGTTATAAATATATATACACACACACAACACACATATACAGTACTGTGCAAACGTTTTAGGCAGGTGTGAAGAAATGCTGTAAAGTAGGACTGCTTTCAAAACTTATGTTAATTGTTTATTTTTATCAATTTTTATTTTTATCAATTTACAAAATGAAAAGTGAGAAAAACAGGCAGATACTTATCCATCATGCCATACCATCAGGGAGGCATCTCTTTATTCTGCAGCATGTCAACGCCTCCAAACATACAGCCAATGTCTTCATAGTAAAGAAGAGCAAGGAATTCTGGAAGTGATGGTTTGGCCAGCTACAGCGCCCTGATCTCAACATCTGGTTTGCATGAGTAGACAGTAGAATTTGAGGCGGCCTACATCCACAGAAGGTCTGTGGTTAGTTCTCCAAGATGTTTTTGAACAACCTGCAAAGTTCCATCAAAAACTGTGTGCAAGTGTACCTAGAAGAATTGATGCTATTTTGAAGGCAAAGGGTTGGTCACACCAAATATTGATTTGATTTGGATTTCTCTTCAATTCATTTACTTTCCATTTTGTAAATTGATAAAAAAAAAAAAAACTATAAACACTTTTATTTCTGAAAGCATTCTTCATTTACAGTATTTTTTCACACCTGCCTAAAACATTTGCATGTAATATATATATATGTAGCGGGTATTTGAATTTAGGGGAAGCATCTGGGTGGTAGTGTAACCCAGATGCACTGATTGCTAGGGAATATGAGACCCTTTTATGGTTCTTGGAGGACTCTGGTGGTGTGAGGTTCCCTGCGGCCTACAGGTGGCGTTGTTGCCCGGGGCCGGAGGTGAACTCACACCGCAAGACTGTGTGCCTTTTTGTCCTCCCCTGGAGCTGGTACAGCGGGGCGGGGAACCCGCTGTGACTCAAAGGGAGAGGGGATAAAAGGAGCAGACGCCTTTACCACGGGGGGTGTGGAGGTTCAGAGTCGGAGTTGGAGTGGGAGGACGCGGCCGCACACAGGCACCTTCAGCTTGGGTGCTGGTGTTCCGGTGTTCCGGGCCCAGGTGCCCATGACCTGGCCGGAGCGGAGATGGAGTCCATCTCAGGCACCTTTAGCCTGGGGTGAGGTACTATGGCGGATGCCTGGGGCTCAGTACCTTCGACTGAGTTCCGCGAGGGTGGAGGAATCCGAGGGGGCCCTAACTCCTTGGGTGCCCGTGTCTGAGTTCGTGAGGTCTGGTGAGCAGAACTTCTCTGGAGAGTCTGGCGCAGCATCGCTGGTGACAGAGAGGCCTCCGGTATCTCCCTTGGATGGATATCCTTCCCCTGACAGGGGCCGTTCTAGCGAAGGTAATTCACGTTCTATCTCGCATAGTCAGTGGCAGTGACTATTCGCCACTGGTGATATCACAGTGGTTAGCAAATGAAGGGAAAGGATTGTGCCTCGACCTATTCCCATTACTACTAAGTTGTTGCAAAAGAATCCAACTTAACCGTGCTGTATGTTTATTCGCTGAGAAGAATAAAACTGTGTTGGACCTATTCACTGTGTGGAACTCTGGTTACTAGGAGCAAAGGAGTCAAGGACGAAGGACGGGACTTGACTCTAGGACACCTACACAAAGCCCGATCTTTCTGGCCTTCACCTCTTCACTATGGAGGACATGGGCCGTGGTGTTTCTCATCCCTCCCCCCAGCACTAACACCCCTAGACGAAGAAAGACAAGCCAAGAATGAGAAGGGGAGAGAGGGGTGAGGCCGCTATATATATATATATATATATATATATATATATATATATATATATATATATATATATTGTACAGGACGCCAAGGTTGGGTCCTGGACGGGTGCTATGTAGCACCAATATTTGGGTTATGGTTCCTTTAACGAGTGGTAATAGTGTTCAGGAGGTCACCCAATGGGTGAGGAATTCCTGGCAAAATAAATAGTCCAGAGAGGACTGGCTCGCAGTCCTCTTTGTCTTAATAGAGAGGTATTTGGGGCCCGGAATTTCGGAGGCTCTAAAGTGACATTCGGGTGGGATAGAGCCTCCACTCCTGACCACTGGGAGTCAGCACACAGGGGGTTAAGGGCTTCCAGGAAGACAGCTCATAAAACAGGAAGTGATGCTAGAGGTGGTGTGGAAGGAGTATGAGGATTGTACCTGTGGAGAGGAGCTGTCTGTTTGCTGGGAGCTTGGAAAGATTCAGCAAGGGCTCTGGAAGTTCCCCTACAAAACTGTATGTGTCTTTCCTTTGGTTTATTTTTGTGCTGAAGACAAGCAGGACTTTGATTTATGCTGGAAGATAAGTGGACTTTGGTTTATATTTTTCTGTGTGCTGAATTAAGCGTTATTTTTGCTTTATTTACAAATAAAAGCCTTTCTGTTTAAAAGTCAATGGTTTATGCACTTAGTCCCGTGGAGCTATAATCACCAAAAGTTTAAAATAATATATATATATATATATTATGAATTACTTTTCATTGTGAGGACTGCTTGAGGACTCTTGAGGTGGATGGATCTTGGCAGTGGCATTGGCTGGACAAAATCTGTTGCAACCCTTTCGAAGGGGACCTCAATTTTATGCAAGTGTACCAGTGGACTTTAAAAATGTGTTTTGGGGTGAATTAGCTTGACACTCAGAGCAAGAATTACAATACTCCTCAAATTCTTTGTTAATTCAGAGCCAGAAAAACAGATGCTTAATACACCCTTTCGTTTTTTCTACCCTAAATGACCACCCAGCACATGAGAATGAGCCACATCAAACACCACCCTTGTGTGTGACAGGAAAACCCCAGCTGCTGTACAGCTTTCTCCCATTCCTTCTTTACTTGATACAATAAGTCATTGTAAACTGGGGTTTTGCAGTTCCAACTGTTCCCAAAACAGCTCTTAATCACACCCATAACTTCCAATAAGTTCCTTCATTAAGAGCACTGCGGTAGGGTAGTCTTTAGGGTTGCCATGTACACTTAGCAGGGTCCACCAAACTGGTATAGACCAAGGCAATATGGGTTCAGTAGTCTAATAATGCCTTCATCAGGTTCCTCTATATTGAAATAGAACATTCTTCCCTCCAGTTTCAGTTGCAAGGTATTCTGCAAGAACAGGCTTGGCAAATAGTAACCTACACCTCCCCAGATCACATTCCATATAATGTATATATAATGTAATAAATATGGGGTAATTGGCAGCCATATATCCCAGTCCTGGGTGCTGCTAGCACCCAATCTGTCAGGTACAGACTGCTTTTGGGCTAAAAGACTGTTTGTGTCTGATACTTACAGTATGGGTGTCTCACCCAACCCCATGTTTCCTGTTTCCGGGGTTGCTGGTTTGGAGGGCAGATCCTGAAGGTGGTCCTCACTAGCAAATAAATAATTATATATGCTGAGCTAATCAGTATCTAGACAAAGTAAATTCATGCAGCAATTGTAAAAATGCACCTAATAATTAGTGTTAATATTACTGTGAAAACATTGAAAACACAGTGCAAACAATAAAAGCACAGTTCAAGCAATAAATGTGCCACGAGCTATGTTTGCTCGTGTCCAGCAACTTTCCCGATACCTCTGCAATGTATTGTAATTAAATTAACATAATCATAAAATGTTCAAAATTTCTCTTGTCGCCACCGATCAGATCCATATTCTGGTCGTGGACGGCGCTTGAAATACATTTTTCTCACAGTGTGAGTAGAAGCAACACATGTCTTCTGCTCCCTTTGTTTAAAGGTTTCACTGTGAATATCGGTATGGAAAGTAATAGCTCTCTATCTTCAATATGTTACTTTATATATCTGTAGCGCACTCACCCCCTTCACCTGCCTTCAGCTCCTCGCAGGTAGAGAGGGCACACCACGCCACAAGCCCGTACCCTCCTGTGTAAAGAGGTTGAGCGGTGTTGTTGGTGGGTCTCTACAACCAGAAACCAGAATCCTCCAGAGAATGGTTCTCACCTCTATAATTGACAGAGATAAGTCCTTGTTCCCCCCCCAGTGACTTGAATGTCCACACCAGCTGCAACTCCAACGTAGAGTTTATTTTCTCTTTGATAACAGTCTCTGATAAGTAAAGGTTGGAGAAAGGAGACAGGACAGCATAAGGTGTGGGAGAGGTCCAGGCACAAACGTAATCACTTCACTGCTCGGCTTCTCAAGCAGACTCAGCCCCAAATGGATAGCCTCCCCAGGTAGAGACTAGCAGCCAAATGGTACTCTAACTTAACTGCACGGTCTCTGCCACAGACCTGGTGAACTTGGTGTTTCAAAGCTTGACCTCTTTGTAAGGAGAAGACATGTCTCCAGAGAGTTACCGGCCCCTTCCTTCACCGTGACTTCTCACTGGTCCCTGGGAACAGTTCTTCCCCCATCCTCCTCGCCTAGGATACGCATCCCCTCGCAAGGCGGCACCCTGGGATTTCTCGATCCTTGATAGGCCCCAGCCGAAGGTGCTGGGCCCAAGGCCTTTGCTGCAGTCCCAGGGCTAAAGGTGCCTGGGACTGATTCACTGACCTCCGCCCCTGGGCCAAAGGTGCCCAGGGCGGACAGGAACACACTCCCTGGGGTAGGACCCCCGACCACGTCAGAATGGAAAGAGCCCCGAACAGGCAGCGTCTGCCCCTTTTATATCCTCTCCCAGCATGCACAGCAGGCCTGCCACACCCACCGTACAGCTGCCGAGAGGGGACACACAAGGCACAGAACTGTAACAGCTACCATGGCAGCACCACCTGCAGGCCACAGGGAACTACACACCGATACTCTCCCTGCGGACAAAAATGGTTGATAGAATCCTGACAATTGGGGTGTTTGAGCATAACTACCACTCAAACACTTCCCCTAAATTTAGGACCCCGCTACACTCTCCCCCCACTAAATTAGACACTGTCCCCAGTGTCTGGAGCAAACCTATGCCTATCAAGCCTGAGTCAACATAGACCTATTCCAGAAACTATCTACAAAAAAAACAAATTTGAAAAATATGTTTGTTTGTGCCGGAACCTGAACATGGGGAAAGGGGTTTAAATGAAGAGATGAAGAAAGTGTAGTAGAAAACAAAATGTGTACGTCCCATTCTCAAATGCCAGATATTTCAAAATATTTTTTTTTTATCATTTACATTTCCCTCCCCTGCTGCAATAGCTAAATCCACCCCATACTCAGTGATTTGCTTGGTGTCCACCTGCAGAGGGAGAAAAAAAAACCATACACAACCAACAATTTTGACATCCTAACTTATGTACGGTAGAAGAGAAAAGATTCCCCCGGAGGAAAAATCCTTTCCTTCTAACAAGTAAAACACATTTAAAACATAATGCAAGAGTTAGGCAACACTGCCACCTAGTGGAAGTGCCACCGTCAAGACACTTTTCCTGGGAAAACTTTATTTTCTTGAAGACGAATCCTCTTCTTCTTGAACCTGACTGTGGCCCTCAACTATTTCTACCCCAAAGTCACGGTCTCTGTGGCGCTGTGAGAGGAAAAAAAAACAACAGCTCCTGCTCTTCCAGCAAAGTAGAATACCCCATCTGTAAGGGCAAAAGTTCTTGGGCTCCAGGAGAGTACGCTCCGGAATAAGCAAAGGACAAATATAAAGAGTCCAGTCTCTTAAAGATAGTATTGTGGATGAGGCAACACTAGTGGTTTCCAGTCCTTGGTGAAAGTGTCAATAATGTACTCAACATTGTCTTTCTCCTTCCGGCAAAAAAACACTTTATCTGCGTGGATATGCCTGCCAAGCATCCATGACTCCTTACATTCTTTGTACCGCTTGATGATTGTGGCAGAACAGGCAAAGTACCTACGGGCCTGGGGTACCTTTAAATAAATCCATAGAAAGTCCCCGTACCACCGATTCCTATAGGCCTCCACCTCGAAAAGCAAGTCTTTAGGCAAGTACGCGTATTCCCACCCATATTCGTTTGCCACTCTCTGGTTGAATAACCGCTGCATCCTGGACAACGGAGGCATGGTTACACGATCTCCCATACCCGGTAAGACCATGGCATCTGGGTGTCGAGGCACTTTCACTGCCTCTGGACCAGACATAGGGGCCCGCAACGACACTCATCCCATCCCGGCAACAGGTGCAGGTATCTCAAGTGGTGGAAGGGCAGACAACGGGACAGATTCCTCCTCAGGCTCCTGGGCCTCCTCCCGGGGTGTATCATCCCCAGTGACCATGGGTGGGTCCCTTTTTCTATGGGACGAGGACAGGGGCATCTTATCCCAACCCTTCCACTCAAACAGTTCATCTATGGCCACATCATCCTCTGGATCAGAGACTGACTCCAGGTCGGAGGTGTCACACTCCTCCGCCGGCAGGTAACTTCTAGTGGATGAAGAATCACCACCTCTCACAAGTTCAAGGGCTCTGGGGTCCCTGCCCCAAGCATCCCCGACACTTCGGACCTTAGCCAAGATCCCTTTCCCCGGCTTACCTCGGCTTGTAGCTGATGCAGGATGCCCGGAACTTTTTCCTGTGGAAACATCCGATCCGAGCAAGCGCTGGGGTGTAACTCCACCACGGCCGCAGGAAGCTTTAAGATAGCCGACCTTCCTCTTGGGCGGTGGGAGCGAGGACTCAGTAACAGCTGAGGCAGCATCCTCCAGTTTCTCGGTCTCCGGTTCCTCAATCACCGGAACATTCTCAACTGCGACTTCCTCCGAAGTCCCGACAGTGCGCGTAGGGGTAACTGTGGAAGGTCTGGTTCCTTCTTCTAAAGTGGTGGTGCCCGTAAGGCAGTTCAAACGGAAGGCCCAAGGTTTTTCAGTAGGCTGTTCTACCTCAAACAGGAATTCTTTGCACTGCTCGCATCTTCCAAAAGGCCTAAGTTGCACCACCAGTCCCTGGCATCCGGGACAAACCACTCCAAGGGCCTCCACCTCTCTGCAGACAAAGAGAGCGAAGCGACCCCGAGGCTTCAGTCGGATCCACGTGTCGGTCACAGAAGCAGCAAACGAGGTCATATTCATGGTTAAAGTAGCCGGAATCCATGAGGCATTAGACGCCATGTTACCCGCTTGCCGATTCATTGCGCACTGTCCTTTTTGCACCGAAGTCACCACGTGTAACTCATCACATGGCAAGGCTTCTCCCATCTTCTGCAATGTTCGCGGGCTTCTTACTTTAGGCACGCCCACGAACTACGCAGCCTGAGCTCTCCTCGTGGCGCAGTCACTTTTCTTTCAAATATGGCCGACCTCCACGGAACTTCACAGGGGAATAAAGTCCCAACTCTGGGGGTATTTCTTCTTCTTTCCGACCATAGAAATCCCGGACTCGAGCCCCCACATGTAGCGCACTCACCCCCTTCACCTGCCTTCGGCTCCTCGCAGGTAGAGAGGGCACACCACGCCACAAGCCTGTACCCTCCTGTGTAAAGAGGTTGAGCGGTGTTGTTGGTGGGTCTCTACAGCCAGAAACCAGAATCCTCCAGAGAATGGTTCTCACCTCTATAATTGACAGAGATAAGTCCTTGTTCCCCCCAGTGACTTGAATTTCCACACCAGCTGCAACTCCAACGTAGAGTTTATTTTCTCTTTGATAACAGTCTCTGATAAGTAAAGGTTGGAGTAAGGAGACAGGACAGCATAAGGTGTGGGAGAGGTCCAGGCACAAATGTAATCACTTTACTGCTCGGCTTCTCAAGCAGACTCAGCCCCAAATGGATAGTCTCCCCAGGTAGGGACTAGCAGCTAAATGGTACTCTAACTTAACTGCACGGTCTCTGCCACAGACCTGGTGAACTTGGTGTTTCAAAGCTTGACCTCTTTGTAAGGAGAAGACATGTCTCCAGAGAGTTACCGGGCCCCTTCCTTCACCGTGACTTCTCACCGGTCTCTCAGAACAGTTCCTCCCCCGGCCTCCTCGTCTAGGATACGGGTCCCCTCGCAAGGTGGCACCCTGGGATTCCTCGATCCTTGATAGGCCCCAGATGAAGGTGCTGGGCCCAAGGCCTTTGCTGCAGTCCCAGGGCTAAAGGTGCCTAGGACTGATTCACCGACCTCCGCACCTGGGCCAAAGGTATACATTGATAATTGATACTAATATGCCAAGATTTTACCATTGTTCAGAATTTTGCTTAACTTTCTTATTCATCAATCCATGATGTGTTGCTTTTGTTCTCACCGAGGCCTTGTTGACCTGCACCATGCACCGTGGCCCACTGGTTGGCGCGGTGTGCTGCCCTAGTGAGGATTACATTTTTCTCCGGGCCTCACGGCAGGTGGGGGGGTATATGAATATTCACTTCTCTACCCCTCCATATGCTCCACAGCGGCCTTCTCCTGTTTGGCCTCTTGAGGGAGCTTCTCACCTGCCGTCGGCGTCCCGCGATCCTTCTGGGTGCCATCGATTTGCCGCGCATGCGCACACGCGTCGTGCACGGCACACCGTGCCGTCACGCCGTTTTGGCGGCGGAAGTGACGACAGTGTCAGGGCTTTGTCCTTCTGGAACGCCGGGGAGGCCGGACATGGGCCTCCTTGGGCGGCCTTCTGTCCCCCCGCGGCTGTGTGTGTGGGGGGGAGCTTGTGCGAGGGGGGCATATGGAGCCACTGAACTTGGAACTTATCAGGCACGCCCAATGACAATTTCCTTTAATATAAATCGATGGCTTTATGGGGACCCCACTCAGAGCCCAGGCAGCCACAGACCTTAAACGGTATCCGGTTGAAAGTAAGTAACGCCCTATATTGTATATGGCCTTTCACCGGAGTTCTGCTTTCTAGTATACTCTAATTGTACCTACTCCCTCATTTTCCCTAGATCCTCTGGGTCCTAGGCACTTCTAATTACATACCCATTGGAACCCCCCTGTGGGGCTCCCTTCACTTAATTTTTTCTGTGTTACACTACCACACACATTCACACGCTCCTAGTGCTGTCCACCTTCACTACTCTTCCCCCCTCACATTGGTTCCCATAAACGTTCACCACACTCTTATGCATTTCTTACTCCTCCTTTATGTTCTTGCACCTTCTCTCTCCTTTTCCCTTCTCTCCCATTCCATTTTCTGTCATACACACATCTCACACTCCCCATTCTATATCTATTATACAACACACCATACACTACTTTCACATTCTTTCATTCTATTTCTCTCTATTATTCATTTTTTCAACATTTATTTTATTTTCCTATCTCACCATCCCATTCCCTCACTTTTTATTCCCATCACCCTTCCCCTGATTTTTATATCCAATCCCCAAATTCACCTCCTAGGTTCCCTCAACCCATCCACCACCCTCTTTCCATGCATTCACTATCATTTCCACTTTCAGCTGTTGTACCCCATCATGGGCCCACTACTTCTACATATCTTGTTCAATAACTAAGTCATTATGCATGAATCTTTTCCTAAACCTTCCTTATTACATATTTTTACAGTTTTGGGTGCCTGGTTCGGTTCCAGTTTTCCAGCTTCTGCCCGGTACCTTGGGCTTCTTCCTCCGGAGCCCCCCCCCCTCACCTTCATGCATGGGGCAGCAGTGCAACCTCTCGTGGGCCTGGGGTTGGTCCCCTCACCTACAGCCGGGCGTTTTCCTTCTCGCCCTCCCCCACTTCCACGTGGGCTATTTGGGGCATGAGCCACAGCCACGGGGTCCTCGGTCGGTCCACAGACTCAACACATGGGAAGGTTCTCTTCCCCCAGCCGTTAATGGGTAAATACACTTATCCATATAAATATTACATTTATGGTAGATGTTTCATTCCTGAGAGTGCTTTTGTCCTTTGAACAATTTCACTCATACAATGTATTTTCTTTTAGAGCATCTCCATTTTACCCCCTGAAGATGACCGCCATTGACAAGGTTGAAACGCACTGGGATTCTTTGTTTTTATTATATTACAAGTTTATCATGTTATGCTACTGTATATTTGCCCTTACGGCTGTACTACCATGTACTTATTTATCCAAAAAATAAATAAAAATTTATACAATCCAACAGCACTATTTCTAGCTGCAACACAAAGCCCCCTGGGGTACCTTTCCATACCAATTTTGGGGTGTGCAGCGAATTAACCCACTGCCCAGTATCGCTTTCCCTATGCTAATATATCTAATATTCAGGTCTAATAAGATAACTATAAGAAAAGTTATTTTGCTGCTGACTTCAAGTGGTAAGGATGAGATATAAATATGTAAAATTTAAGATTTACCTGATTGAAAAGAAAAAGTACAATTTTTAAATAAACATAATTAATAAAATGTTGCGACAGTCTTGGAAAAATTGATTTGACTGCCACAATTTAAAGCAGCCAATCAAGTGTTAGTTTACCCGGTCAGATTAGCTTGGCGTGAATTCCAGCTGGTTGCTATGGATCACAGCACTTTGCTCATAGTCATTGCACTTATAGCTGCCTTATCAAATAAACCTTCTAGTTGTCAAACATTGTTATTTGAAGGAAATACAACTGTTTATATTATGAAGCATTATACTAATCAGATGGTTTATATTTTCTTTTACCTTCCTTGGACAAACGTGCACACTTCTTCATCTTGCTTATCTGTTGATTGCGACAACTCATTTGTATTAGTAACAAGAAAAGAAAGTCATGTTTGCAATGAAAGAAATATTTACAGAATTAACCAAAGTTGTCACAGAGATTTTAATATTGTTTTATCAATACCAATATTGACTTATCATAGCCTGAAAAATTGCTTTTCTAAATGACATTTCATGGGACCGAAAAAATAAACAGAACATCTCAGTGTACTAAAGATTTCAAATATAAATTGTTGTATTTAATTTGTTTTGAGCTAATGGGCCTTTAGGTCTCTCTTATAAGGAATATTGAAATGTTGTAAAATTGTTAAACACAGATTGCTTACCGTCTGGTTCTGGATTCCAATAATTCTCATACTTTATGGACACAAAGAATGGTAACTTTTATTAAATGAAGTTATCTGTGCAATGTTTTAAATCATCAGGAGGAAGATTATGATTTTAGATTACTGCTATTTCCCCATAAACATGTATTTTAGGTTTGCTGGTCCATAAAGAGAACTAGTCTCTACTGGGTTTATTCAAGAATTAAAATACAGTATATACAACCTTAGTGATTTTAAAGTCAAAAAGTTTTTGCCTAAAGCCTCGTACACACGACCGAGAATCTCATCGTAAAAGAACCCGTAGTTTTTCTCGACGAGATTCTTGTCAAGCTTGACGAGATTCTTGTCAAGCTTTCCTTGCATACACACTGTCAATTCCAAATCTTGTCGTTGTAAAGCGCGGTCACGTACAACACGTACGACGGCAGTATAAAGGGGAAGTTCGATTCCAATGGCGCCACCCCTGGGCTGCTTTTGTTGACCTCGTGTTACAGCGTGTTAGTAAACGTTTGGGGAGAGACGATTCGCGCTTTTCAGTCTTCGTGCTTTCAGTTCGTTTTAGCGTGACGAATGTGCCATCTCCATTACGAACGCTAGTTTTACCAGAAGGAGCGCTCCTGTCTTATATTTGATGCTGAGCATGCGCAATTTTTCAAGACTCGGAAAAGCATACACACGACCGGTTTTCTCGTCGGAAAACAGGCCGACGAGAATCCCGACGAGAAAAACGAGAATCCTGACGAGAAAATAGAGAGCAGGTTCTCTATTTTTCTTGTTGAGATTCCCGGCAGTTTTCTTGACGAGAAAACCGGTCGTGTGTACGAGGCTTTACACTAGGTTCACATCTATGTGACTCTGTGTGCCACGTTTGTGTGAGCAGAGCATCCCATTCATTTTAATGCACTTCTGTGCCTGCATATCCTGCATGAACAGGCCCTTGCACCTTTTTCAAAACGTAGCCACACAAAAACTGTATGGTGGTTTGGCACCTTGCATTTCCATGTGTGAGAAACCGTGTCACGTCTTTCAGTGTGTGGGGGTGCTATTAAGAGGTATTGACAACCCCGCACATTTTCTTAAAGTAGTGCATTTTGTGTGCAGCTGCATGTGGGAGCGGGAAAGCATGCAATATACATGCACTCCCACACCTGCAAAAATGGGAACCTAGCCTTAATGCATTCTCTGCATTATGGTAAAAAGCCTTTAAATACCTGTGTCCCATCTCCCCCAACACTAACACGAGTCCTCCCTTGCTCCAGCGTTGTGTCTTTTCCATAGGCGTGTGCAGGGGGTGTGCCCAGTGTGACTGGGCACACCCTAATCAACTTGTGTGCCAGGGCCACTGATAAGGTAGTACCAAACCTCCTGTACCGGGCCCTAGTACTATCAGTTCAAAAGGGGGGGCCAGGCAAGAGGACCAGCTGTACTGCCTTATTGCAGACACTGATCCTCTTATTCCTTCCCCTGCAGCACTGCCAACTTCTCCTCATCTTCCTCCCTGCTGCTGGGCTGCAGGGAGATTACAGGAAAGGGGCTGGTAATAACGTCATCTACAGGCCCCTTCCTTTTCTGAATGAACACAGTAAGAGATCAGTACCGATTGCTCATGTGTCCAGTCATTGCTAAAGCATACTGTAGTAAACTATGTTTACTATGTTTACTATGCTTCAGTTTGTGAATGAATAGGAAGCCTGTAAGTGCTTCATATTTACTGCTAGCTTCTGAAATAGCTGAGCTGCAGGGGGATCAAGGGGGGAAGGGGCTGGAAAATGTCATTTACTGGCCCCTTCCTGTTCTGAATGAACACAGTGAGTGATTAGTACCAAATGCTCCTGTGCACATTTATCACTGAAGTATAGTAAACTGTGTTTACTATGCTTCAGTTTGAGAATGAATAGGAAGCCTGTAAGTGCTTCTTGTTCATTCATTTGTGCAGCTGAGTCTTACGCCACGTACACACGATCGTTTTTCACGTCGTTAAAAATGCCATTTTTTAACTTGGGCATTAAAAACGATCGTGTGTAGGCTCTAGAGCATTTTTAACGACGTGAAAAACGGACTAACAAAAATTAGAACCTGCTCTATTTTTTCACGTTGTTTTTCATGTCGTTTTTTTTCCCGTCGTGAAAAACGGTAGTGTGTATGCTTTTACGAGGGGAAAAAAACACGCATGCTCAGAATCAAGTATGAGACAGGAGCGCTCGTTCTGGTAAAACTAGCGTTCGTAATGGAGATTGCACATTCGTCACGCTGTAACGGACTGAAAAGCATGAGGCTGAAAAGCGCGAATCGTCGCTCAACAAACTTTACTAACATGAAGGGTGGCGCCATTCAAACGGAACTTCCCCTTTATAGTGCCGTCGTACGTGGTATACGTCACTGCGCTTTGCTTGAGCATTTTTTTTTAATGAACGTGTGTACGCAAGACAGGCTTCAGAGGAAACAAGAAAAATCACGTCGAGAAAAACGTTGTTTTTGAAAATGACATTAAAAACGATCGTGTGTATGTGGCATCAGTCTTAAATGCGAGACATCAGAGGTCTGTTTAGACCCCTGATATTTCACCAAAGCCCTCCAACAGGGCACTTAAAAATGTAAAAATAAATAAATAAAAAAACTGAAAGAAATAAAATAAAAAAAGGGAAAAAATCAAATAATATAAAATATTGCTTTGTTCTCAATAATTTCTGCAATGCATAGCATCACAGCCATGTCATGTTCATACCTTTAGCCAATATTCTGTTGCTCTGTTTTTAACCACTTCCTACAGGGTCATAGTCATATGACGCCGGCAGGAACCCTCCCTCCCTCCGGGCGGGCGTCATATGACGTCCTTTTTTCCCGCGGCACCGCTCGTGACCTGGTGCACGTGCCCGGCGCCCGCGATGTCCGCCGGGCACCCGCGATTGCCCGCGATCACGGCAGGAGTGTGGATCTGTGTGTGTAAACACACAGATCCACCTCCTGTCAGCGGTGAGGAGACCGATGTGTGTTCCCAGTACAGAGGAACACAGATTCCCCTCCCCCTACAGTTAGAATCACTCAATAGGGAACATATTAACCCCTTGATCGCCCCCTAGTGTTAACCCCTTCCCTGCCAGTCACATTTACACAGTAATCAGTGCAGTTTTATAGCACTAATCGCTGTATAAATGTGAATGGTCCCAAAAACGTGTCAAAAGTGTCCGATGTGTCCACCGCAATGTCACGGTCACAATAAAAATCGCAGATTGCCGCCATTACTAGTAAAACAAATAAAAATGCCATAAATCTTTTGCGCAAACCAATCAATATACGCTTATTGCAAAAAAAAATTACCAAAAATATGTAGAATACATATCGGTCTAAACTTAGGAAAAAAATTGTTTTAAAAAAAAAAATTGATATTTATTAAATCAAAAAGTAAAAAATATTGCATTTTTTTCAAATATGTCGCTCTTCTTTTGTTTATAGCGAAAAAATTTAAAAAACGCAGAGGTGATCAAATACCACCAAAAGAGAGCTCTATTTGTGGGGAAAAAAGGACGTAAATTTTGGTTAGGTTCAACGTCGCACGACCACGCAATTGTCAGTTAAAGCGACGCAGTGCTGCATCGCAAAAAGTGCTCTGGTCAGGAAGGGGGTAAATTCTTCCGGGGCTGAAGCGGTTAAACTTTGGGGTGCACACCATAATGAATTAGGCTGCACATACCTATGATCTTTTCTTTGCCTCCTTGTCCTAAACGAGCGGTTAACCCTCACAGTGCAGGCACAGCCCTACTGTAAGGGAGGATTTTTAAGTTTCCTAGAGTTGGACTTTAACCACTTGCCGACCTGCCTCTGTCATTATACTGTGGCAGGTCGGCACCATCCCGCGAGCCGTCGTAGCTGTACGTCGGCTCCTTTAAGCATCCCTGTTCTGAGAGGAGATGCAGATTGTGTGTTCCTAATAGCTGGGAACCATGATCTGTCATCTCCTATAGTGAGTCTCCGCCCCCCACAGTTAGAACACACACACTAGAGAACACAGTTAACCCCTTGATCGCCCCCTAGTGTTAACCCCTTTCCTGCCAGTGACATTTTTACAGTATTCAGTGCATTTTAATAGCACTGATTGCTGTATAAATGCCAATGGTCCCAAAGATGTGTCAAAAGTGTTCAATGTGTCCACCATAATGTAGCAGTCCCGATAAAAAAATCGCAGATCACCGCCATTACTAGTAAAAAAAAAAAAAAATTATTAATAAAAATGCCATAAATCTATCCCCTATTTTGCAGACGCTATAACGTTTGCGCAAACCAATCAATATACGCTTATTTTATTTTTATTACCAAAAATATATAAGAATACATATCGGCCTAAACTGAGAAAAAAAATGCTTTTTTAAAAAAAAATTGGGATATTTATTATAGCAAAAAGTACAAAATATTGTGTTTTTTTCAAAATTGTCGCTCTTTTTTGGTTTATAGCGCAAAAAATAAAAACCGCAGAGATTATCAAATACCACCAAAAGAAAGCTCTATTTGTGGGGAAAAAAATGTTGTTTGGGTACAGCGTCGCATGGCCGTGTAATTGTTAGCTAAAGCGACGTAGTGCCGTCTCGCAAAAAATGGCCTGGTCATTGAGCAGCAAAATCTTCCGGGCTGAAGTGGTTAAAGCAGTTCTTGGCCCTGTTTGAGAAAAATTTTAAGTTAACAGCTACAAACACTGCAGCTGCTGACTTTTAATAAAAGGGCACTTATCTGTTCAGGGGTCCAGCTCCATGCTCACTCGAACCTGTTCTTCGCCAGTCATTGGGTCCCAAGCACCGGCATGTTTACTGTGGGCACCCAGCTGTGAATCCTTGTGGCTTCATAGCCAGCTGCACACTTCACATTCATGAGCCACATTGGATTTTATAAATGGTTTTGCAGCCTACTGGGACCTGTGACGTGTCCCAGAACCCATGTTTTTTTAAGCTTACACCATAGCACTTGGTGTGCTCTTTTAGAGTAAGTGTATTTCTTTGGCCATTTTAATAAAGTACATGTTATGCAGTGAGCACTACTGGTCCCATTCTGTTTTTGCATGTAAGCTACCTATGAGTGTGGTCTAACAGAGAAGGAAAGGAGCCATCAGTGGAACAGTGAATCATATAACCCAAGGAGGGGCAAAAAGAGCTTGTTTGTCCTTGGTTTCACATTGGGGTCAATACCGTGAGGTAAGCATTTAATAATAGCACAAGGTGGCTGCATGCACAATACAGACAGCATTTAAAGAAATTGGAAGATACTAAGAATTTAAATCACATTGGTGGTTGATTCCCTTTTGTAAATAGACTTTTTATTTTGGGGGGATTTTTATGCATTGAGTATATGCTTTTGTTTATATTGCACTTCATCAATGTTGTTTATAAGGTTGTGGGCGGGGGAAACAGAACTTCTGGTGGATCTCCGCATCGATCCAACTTCAAGTCCAACTGTCAAAACCAGGTACCTGCTCCCCCTTTCCAAAAAAGTGCCAAAATCAGAAGAGGACTGGGGAGGAGAGGGCATAAAGAGGAACTTCTCCTTTAGGGTGAAGTTCTGCATTAAAGCATAACTAAAGTTTTTTTTTTTGAGAAAACTTTGTTTTGCAAGTTAAAAATAGTGTATGCACACATGCACAACTATGTATCGTGAGGCTTTTCCCTAAGGTCTCCCAGCTTCTGTGCAGGCACAGTGTAGGACACAGGATGCTTTATGGGTTTGTTCACACTAGCAGTTGAGGGGCAGTAAAACTCCACAGTTGAGCCGTGTTTTCACTGCCCCCAGCTGCTACCCCCTTTAGCTACAGAGGCAGTGTCTGGGGGTGTCAACATGTCTTGGCCACTATGGTTTCGTGGCTGTGGCAGGAATTATACCCCCTGTTGCAACCCTTTCAAGTGCTGGGTTCAATGGGTTAAAGCAAACAGTGAGGAGGCACCACCTGTCAAATCCTCTCTAAGAAACAATTTGAGACTATGCAAGCCCTATGACCTCTTTATTTGATCTATTCCAACTGCACAGCCCAGAGGCCATGGGCTTTTCACATATAATTTTTGCTCCTACATTTCTATAAGGTGCAGAGACACAGAACAGTGCGGCCCTTCCCAGACCTCCCTTATACTTGCCCAGTTCCTGACATAGAATGAGAGTAGTTTCTACAGGCAAGAAAGAATATGGATAATATGAAAAATGTAAACTCTAAAACACAGAGTTGCAAGTAAGCATGCATACGCAATTGCCTGGATGACGCCCTGGGGGAGGGGTGAAACGTGTTGGCGCATTTCCGTCTATTCAAACCATTGATGTCACTTCCGCCCTCCGTGGAACACACCCTGAGCAGCGAACCCGGAAGAGTTGTTTCTCTGCACTGATGCCTGTTTTCTTCTATTGTCTAGTAAGTGGTACCTAGATTGCGCTTATTGTTTTACCCTGCAGTACTTCAATATTAGCTTCTCTTTTTGTTTTTTGAGACTGGTGGATCTGTTCTTTGGCCATCTCCAAGACCAAGACCCCCTTTTGTTTTGTATGGAGAGTTTCTGAGGAGTTCTTCCCATCTTATTAGATCATTAAATCACAGCGTGTATGACCCACAGACTACAAAGCTGAGGGTCCATTATATTTGGTAAGTGGGGTCACAAGAGGGGAGTGTGGCACACAGCACCTGTATCAGTCATTGGAGCACTATAGCACTTTATTCGTTTGGAGCACTCAGCACATTACTAGAGACTGTTTTTTATATTATATATTGAGTGTGTTATACGTGGAGCACTTCAGCACTTATATATATATATATATATATATATATATATATATATATATATATATATATATATATATATATATATCTCAGGGACTTTTGTAATGCAATTTCTCCTTTTGGCCACAAGATGGAGCAAGAGAGACGCTGACTTGTTCTTCCAGAAAACTTAAACAAAAAGACTCACTGAGGTAAAAGGGGAGTGTCAGGAAGTGCTGAGGTACTGAGGAGAAAAGGAAGTGCTGAGGAGGCTGAAAGAACACTGCGCTGAGGAGACAAAGGAGAGGGAACTACTGATGAGTGGAGATTGCTTAAAAGAGAGGGAGATACCAATGCTCAAAAAGTCCTTTGCTGGGACACAGTGACACGTAACAGTGAGAAGAGGGGGAGTGTGTGAGGAGAAGGAACTGAGGGGCCAGAGTAAGGAGAGAGACACACACTGACACCAGGGACTGTGTGTGCCCCAACAGAGGAGGGATATCCTGAAGCCTGAGAAAAAGAGTCTGTGAGGAGAAAAAGAGTCTGTGAGGAGAATAAGGAGAGCAGTCTGAAGAGAGGTGAGGACGCCTGAGGGGAGCCAGGAGCAGAGACAGCCACGTGGTCCACTACTATTTAGTCCAGGGACCCTACTCAGCAGCCCAGCACCACTCAGCTCAGCATAGACGACCCACACCTTTTAGGGATCGAGATACCCACCCGGGTATCGGGTCAGCCACTGCCAGGTCATCTTGTGAGTTTTGCTATCAGTCATATCGATCGGCCAGCAGCAAGAGATCCAGTGCCTTATAACATTGCTAGGAGCATCGGGAGCCTGGACCAGCCCTTGGGGTTATTGTTGTGTCATCGCACCGAGGATTGGTGAGGGGGTGCAAACCCAACATCCTTCTTAAAACCATACTGACATTGCATGCAGACACCAATCTCCCTTTTTAGTGTCATGGGATGCTTGTTTGGAAGCTACCATCGCTAGTAGTTTCCCCTTTTTAATCTATACCTAACGGAATATTCTAGGGGATTACTGCTCCCTGCAAGCTTGTTTAAATCTACAAGGGCCCCACCATTTGCTAGCCAAAGACACTAGTATTCTTCACCTCAGGACCTGCAACAGTACAGAACTGTGTCTACTGTACTTGTGTAATCCATTCTTTTCTTTGCATGTTTGCCTCTCAAGGGTGTTTGCGGCCCAGAAGGAGCTGAGAAGTTGACAAGTCTTCTCACCTCCCTGTCAGCTCCTGTGTCAAGAGCATATAGATTACTACCCTTCCTTACCTGCAGTTGCTAAAATTGAAGGTTGTCTTTTCTAATGTATTAGTTATTTGTAGCAAGGTTTAACAGTGTTGTAAGTTTCTATATGCTTTAAACCGTGCTAATATATTCAACTTATTTAATCGCTGCCAGGTGTGTGTCTATTCTTTTTGGTGATAATCCACAGCCAGGATAACAGTATTTACGTGTCCTTCAATGTGTTTGCAGGAACTTTATTTAACCAGGTGTGTCAGATGGGCTGAGGTTATTCTTGGAGTTGAGGCGGAGATCAGAGAATCTTCGGGGGTGGCACTATATATATATATATATATATATATATATATATATAGTGATATTGGGGTGTTTTAGCTCAAGTGGATAGATTCATTTTTATGCAGTTGCCTGGCTGCCACACACAGCTAGCAGCAGTTCATCGCAGAAAAAAAAATTGACTTTTCGTTCACAGGTACACCACCTGCAACACACAATGCCTTTCGTCTGGCTGCACTTCCACACACAGCCAACAGTTCCTGACCTGAACTCTCTGTGGAGCAAGGACCCAGATTCCACCGTCTTGTGCCCGCTGAATCCACCACTGTGATATTGGGGTGTTTTAGCTCAAGTGGATAGATGCATTTTTATGCAGTGAGTCCATATCAGACAGGCGTTCTAGTTAAGGGCCTGGTAGCCCACGTTTATTTAAACAGAAAAACAAAAGCAAAATGTCCATTCAGGATTCCCACGTAGGGGTTTACCTTCATTTAGCAGTTCAAAAATAAGGAAAACATACCAAGCCACCTGGCTCTCTTGTCAGCAGTTCCTCTGCTTGCTTTAGGTACTGGTACCTTAAACCACCAGATCTTCCAGTCTCACAGTCTTGGATGCACACAGCTTTGGGCTTCTTAAACGCACACAGCTTGAAGTCCCTTAATGCACACAGCTTCTGGCTCCTTCAACGCACACAGCGTTTATCCTCACCCAGAGACTCACTAGCAGCCACTGCAGTTAGCAAGCTGCTCACTCTCCACCATCCTCCACTCTCTGCTCTCACCAGCCCCTCATTATATTGGTTGTGTGCACCTGAGAACACACCATGCTGGCTGTCCACAAGACCCGGACACAGGGTTGGAGATCCAGTCCCACCCAAGTCTCTTAGGGATCTCCAAACTACTGAGTCCCATACTAAAGTAGGAAAACCTGGAGAAAACTGACAGAGCATTTTTCTCCATTTAAATTCTACACTCTGTAGTCCTGCAGTCTACAGATATGGTTGTCCCTTTTGTCTTCACTTTCATTGGGACAGAGCCTTGCTCTGCCACAATATATATATATATATATATATATATATATATATATATATATATATGGATAAGAGGTGTGTTAAACAAGGCCTAATGTAACACACACTTAGCGCCAGTTCAAACCAGCAGTATACAGCAGTAGCACATAAAATTGAAAATAATAAAATATTTTTCTCAAAATATTCTAAAATACTAAGCTGCTGTTTAAAATAGAAAAATAAATGAAAATGAGGTAAACAATAAGCAAAGTGGTAAGCTTGGTTATTAAAATTACACCAAACAGCGCTAAAATATTAAAATACTCAAATAAGACTCGTGGTCAGAAACCACTAGTAAAGTCCAAGACGTAGATTTGTGGCAAAGTCAGTCCAGAAAAAAATAGTGAGTAACAGCAATTGTCCATGTGAACACCTTCCTCCACCAGAGACATGTATTGCAATCCACCACGTGATGTAACTTTCCCCTTAGGGGTTCACACTCACCAGAAACACATAATAATTATGCCTTGTATGTAAAGTGGATACATCCGTTAATCTGTTATGGCTTGTCACTTCTTATCAAGGGTCACCAGAATGAAAATAGGCTCCACAGCAGGTCATAAAATAACAGAGAAATAACAGCAAATAGCGTAATCCTGTTTAATTAAAAGTCAGATGACGAAACGCGTCAGGGCGTAACTACGACAACACGCGACCCGGAAGTGACGAGTGCGCTCCATCGTTGCGCTCCACCGCCCATCTCCTGAATCGGAAGTGTCTGCAGGATACACACACGCTCCGAGTGACGGCCATATACGGTGATAGCGCCCTCTGGGGCCACTCAATGCTTGTTTTATTCTGCATTATTGTACGTAGCTAGTTAAAGGGGTCTCCTAAATGTATGGGAATCAGTTCTTTTAATTAAACAGGATTACGCTATTTGCTGTTATTTCTCTGTTATTTTATGACCTGCTGTGGAGCCTATTTTCATTCTGGTGACCCTTGATAAGAAGTGACAAGCCATAACAGATTAACGGATGTATCCACTTTACATACAAGGCATAATTATTATGTGTTTCTGGTGAGTGTGAACCCCTAAGGGGAAAGTTACATCACGTGGTGGATTGCAATACATGTCTCTGGTGGAGGAAGGTGTTCACATGGACAATTGCTGTTACTCACTATTTTTTTCTGGACTGACTTTGCCACAAATCTACGTCTTGGACTTTACTAGTGGTTTCTGACCACGAGTCTTATTTGAGTATTTTAATATTTTAGCGCTGTTTGGTGTAATTTTAATAACCAAGCTTACCACTTTGTTTATTGTTTACCTCATTTTCATATATATATATATATATATATATTGATCACTTAGGCACAATATACTGTAAAAGCATATGTATTTCCTTTCTGCAAGCGCTGTTTATATGTATATATATGCATACGCAATCATTACCTTGCAATTTCGGTGTTTGCAGTAAAAAAGATACTGAAGTTCTACTAATTGTGCAGACTTGGTTACAAAATATTTAAAGCTTTGCTGTGAATAAGGATGGCTTTTAGGGCTGAGAGCAAGAGCCAAAAGGCCTCCTGAGATTTGACAGTTGCTTCCTAGTCACCTGCTTGCTCTTATGGGTCTCCTAGGCTCCTGAATGTACATAACAATAAACAAGAGCGCCCTCTAGCAAAAGGAATGTAAACATGTTATTTTATACTGTTTTTATAGACAGGTATAAGGGCTCTAGGACACAGCATCTCTCAGGACACCAACAGTAGGAGAAGGGCTCTAGGATCCAGCATCTTACCGTCACTTCACATGGGCCGATATAAACAAGCCTGCCAGTGATTTCAGTTGCCATTTAATAATCGGCTCCTCGATATCTCTGTGATATTCCTGTTCCTGTGTATCATGTTTCCGACCCGGTTTGTCATTGACCTGTCTCCTGCTTGTTTCCTGTGTTTGAACACGTCTGCTCTGATACCCACCTGGCTCCTGACCTAGGCTTCCTTCTGACTACACTCCAGTCTCTGCATTATCAGAGTCCCGCAACCCTAAACGGGCGCCACCTGTCTGCTGATTCTACGTCAGCACACCAGCTATACTCTGGAACCTCCTACACACAGTCGCCTGCTGAACTGTCAGCAGGCGACCCGTGGTACTTTGGACCTGACCTCTCCTGTTTTCACCCTCAGGGGGGCCTGGAATTTAGCCGCAAGGGAAGCTCTCTCCATCAGGTCATGAGCGATATGTCTATGTAGCAAATGCGACAAAGCCAAAGCCTGAGGGTTATTGAGACCCTTGCCAATCCCTAATCGCCCCTGGGAGATTATCTCTTTGGATTTTATTGTTGACTTTCCTCCCTCTAAAAGATTCATGACTATCCTGTTTGTGGTAGACTGACTATCCAAAATGGCCCACTTCATACCAATGATTGGTACTCCCTCTGTGGCCAAAACGTCTCACACTTTTATCAAGGAGATCATCAGAGTGCACGGATGCCCAAAGAACATCGTCTCGGACCGGGGAGTGCAGTTTACCTCTAGGTTTTGGAGAGCCCTTTGTACAGCCTTGGAAATAAAACTCTGCCCATCATCTGCCTACCACCCTCAAAGTAATGGACAAATGCACAAATCAAACCCTGAAGCAATACCTTTGCTTCTTTTCAGCTTTTTCCCACGATGACTGGGCACCCCTGCTCCTACTGGCAGAATCCGCCTATAATAACTCGGTCCATTCAGTTACAAACCAGTCTCCATTCTGGGCCAATTATGGATTCCACCCTGTTGCCCTGCCTGAAACTATACCTGAAACTTCTGTACCCACCTTGCAGGACAGACTTGTTTTCATACAAAACAATTATCAGGTCCTCCGTAAGTCCACACAGAAAGCCCAAGTGGATTACAAAAACACTTTGATCGCAAACGGAGATGGAATCCTGCCCTCAAGGTAGGAGACAAAGTGCGGCTGTCTACTGCCAACCTGAAATTGGCCTGCCCTTCGTGAAAGCTAGGGCCAAGGTATATTGGTCCCTTTCGGATCAAACAGGAAATAAACCCAGTGGCGTACGAACTGTCTCTGCCTGACTCATATAGGATCCATACGGTCTTTCACACCTCCTTGCATAAGCCAACTGCCCCAGATCCATTTCCAGGGAGAGCGGAGCCACTTCTGCCAATAGTGACTATTGGAGAGGACACAGAATTTATGGTAGAATCAATCCTAGACTGCAGGAAACAAGGGAGAAAAACCCAGTTCATAATTAAGGGGAAAGGGTACCCACCTACCCATTCGGAGAAAGCTCCTGGGAACCCAAAGCCAAATACCCAGAAAAAAATGTCCAAATGGGCATTCGGAGGCTGCCTGTCGGGGTGGGGGGGCACTGTCAGGGCTCTAGGACCCAGCATCTTTTAGGACACCAACAGTAGGAGAAGGGCTTTAGGATCCAGCATCTTACCGGACCTTCACATGGGCCTATATAAACAAGCCTGCTAGTGATTTCAGTTGCTTGATGATATTCAGCTCCTCTAGTGCGTTATCTCTGTGATATTCCTGTTTCTGTTACCGACCCAGCTTGTCCTTGACCTGTCTCCTTCTTGCTTTCTGTGTTTGAGCTTGGTTATCCATCTGACTATGCCTGCTCTGATACCCACCTGGCTCCTGACCTTGGCTATCCATCTGACCATGTCTGCTCTGATATTCACCTGGCTCATGACCTAGGCTTCCTTCTGACTACACTGCAGTCTCTGCATTATCAGAGTCCTGCAACCCTACACGGGCGTCACCTGTCTGCTGATTCAACGCCAGCACACCAGCTGTACTCTAGAACCTCCTGCACACAGTCCAGCTGGTGACCCATGCTACTTTAGGTCTGACAGCTCCTGTTTTCACCCTCAAGGGGACTGAACTTAGCCGCCATGGGAAGACCTCTTTTCTCAAAGCAAACAATTGGGAAAAGCAACAGGTTTGCTTTAATCCCCACATCCTAGTGGCATAAACTTACATTTCCTCGATTTCCCGCTGCTTTTTGACCATTGGGAGCTTAAGGAGTTACACCCATACTTCTGGGTATGGTGGAGTATGTGACTCACTCCATGTAACATAGCTATCACACATGAAGCCCATCGCCAAGAGTAAACCACAATTCCAATAAGCTGTAGCTTACACAGGGGTTTGCCCTTGCTATCAATAGCTGAATAGAGTGATGGATGAGTGAAAGTTCCTTTGAATGGGCTCCCCTAGAGACTCCACAGCTTTCAAGGCGACAATACATAAAGTACATTCCTGGAAGCTCTGGGAAAGGTCTAGCCTAGCCTTACTGTAACTCAGCTCCACCTTCCAGCCTTCTTTACCTGCTCACCCAGTCCCTCCTATTTCCCCAACACAAATCCATGCTCCCATTACACAAAAGAATAGGAGATTCACAAAGTATCTTCATAATGCTGCCAACTTTACTTTGGTAACACTTAACATTACAACAGTCATTCCAGTAATAACTGCTCTTGCATAATATAACAGTTGCAAACATTCTTTGGGGGTGGGGAGGCCTGTGCCCACAACATATAGTGGAAAGTGTCCCTGCCCTTCTGCCAAAGAGAGGTGCCTTGAGTTAGCCCTACCTCCCATTAATGCACAGTCCCCATGCTCCCCCAAGGGGAAACACATACATTCCTCATCTTGGCTCACAACTGAGGGGAATAAGTACTCAGTTCCATGTGTAGCGGGGTGTACAATTTAGGGGAGTGTCTGAGTGGTAGTTGGGCTCAGACACACTATTGTTAGGGTTAAGGGACCATTAGTGTGCCATGGAAGTTGTTATTGGTGTGTAGTTCCCTGGGACCTACAGGTGGCGCTGTCGCCCTGGGTCCGGGTTGAACCACAATACAGGGTTGTGCCTTTTCTTGTCCCCTTTCGGCAGCAGTACGGCGGGGCGGGGAACCTGCTGTGCCTGTCGGGAGAGGGTATAAAAAGGGGCGGCCATCTTCCATAGGGGTTCTTCGTTCCACGCCCAGGCACCTTCGGCCTGGGTGTGTGGGTCCGTGCCCAGGCACCTTCGGCCTGGGTGTGTGTGTGGGTCGTCTCCGGGTGCCCTAGGCCTGAAGGCCCAGTTCCTGTTCCATCCCAGACACCTTCAGTCTGGGGTGAGGTACTAATTTGGAGGCCTGGGGCCCAGCACCTTCGGCTGGGTTCCGCCGGGGATTGAGGACTCCCAGGGTGCCGCCTTGCGAGGGGACCCGGATCTGGGATGAGGAGGCCAGGGAGGTTACCTGTACCTAAGACCAAGCGCAGAGTCGTGGTGACGGTGTGGACCTCTGGTAACTCTCCGGAGGGATGTCTTCTCCTCTACACGGGCCAAGTACTCTCTAGAAGGAAGTTCTCTAAAAGGTCAGTGGCAGTGGCCTAATACGGCCGTGCCCTATTCACCCGGTCAGTGGCAGTGACCCGTTCTCCAAGTCAGTGGCAGTGACTTTCTATTCACCAGGTCTGTGGCAGAGACCAACCTCACGGTCTGTGGCAGAGATCGTGCGCCATAACTGTTTGTGAAATCTAAACAGTAAAAGAACATGATCCAAGTTTGTGCCTGGACCTCCTCCCACTTAAGCTGTCCTGTGTCTTGTCCCAACCTGTCTGCTTTCAAAGAGGCATATTTATTATCCGTGTGAAATAAATATCGAAGTTGGACTTTCAGTTGTTGTGGACAGTTATATTCCTGGGGAAACATAAGGACTTGCATCTATCTAAGGTAGAGGTGAGAATCATCCTCGGGAGGATTCAACTCCAGCCGCAGGCAGGCCCGAAAAGTAACACCGCTCAGCCTCCTTACTCAGGAGGGTACGGGCTTGTGGTGTGGTGTGCCTCTCCCCTCCCTGCGAGGAGCTGAAAACACATACAAAAGGGCAGGTAGGGGGAGAGGTGAGGGCGCTACACATGCAAGGTACTAAAAGGAGTGAGAAGGCATGACAAAGGGGACTCCACCCTGAAACATGTACCTTTGCCCACTCATTCCCCCTGGCCAGTGATCCTGCTTCCTGTCAGCCACAGTGGCCTCCAATCATACACACTAGTGTATGTTCTTCCTGGTTCTCATTCTAAGAAAAACGATAGTGCTGCTTGGCATACTTGTCCACCTATGACCATCCAGGATTGACTATTATTATCATTATTACAATACAAGACTAATATACTATCCATTGGGACCCATGCTATAATGCCACCGGCTGGAAGTTTTTTAAATATTGCCTGTTGCTCTACTTAAAAAATGTGAGTGCATTTTTATTATTTATCTTTTTTATTTAATAAATAACACTTTAGCCCTGTACACACGATCGGATTTCCTATGGTTTTTAAACCAATGGATTTTTCCATCGGAAAACCGATGAAGCTGACTTCCATCAGTCTTGCCATTCCAAACGCGGTGACGTAAAACACTCCGATGAGCCGAGAAAAATTAAGTTCAATGCTTCTGAGGATACGTCAACTTGATTCTGAGCATGCATGGGTTTTTTAACCGATGGACTTGCCCATAGATGATCATAATTTGCTATCCGTTTTTTATTTATCGGAAAAATTTAAAACATGTTCTATTTTTTGACACCGATGGAAAAAAAGACAGATGGGGCCCATACACGATCGGTTTGTCCGATGAAAAAATCCATCAGACTGTTTTCATCGGTAAAACCGATCGTGTGTACGTGGCTTTAGAGTGGTCTACTATCCATTTAGTCTTTACATCCACTGAGGAGACCATCCACCAGGAACAGCTGCTTATCCACCCTCCATACATCTCCATTCGGGACCATCAGAAGGATGCCATCTGCTGGACACATTGAATATTGCCCATGTTACAATGCCTTCATTTGCATGCATTTCATAATTAATTGTTTGTATATTGTCTTTTAATAATACTACACTGAGAGTGGTGCGCTTCCCCTCTGTCCTCTTTCTTGTTGTTTTATATGAAATCAGAGTATTCTTAATAAGCTGACATCCGTTGGGGACTCCACTGAACATAATGATATGCTGTGTTTCATCCATGTATATGTGAGTGCAATACTTATCATACAGTTTTTTATTAGTTTTCCTAATATTACTACACTTAGACAGTGGCACTTTCTATTCCCCTCCCTGTTTTCTGTTTTTACAGGAGTGACAAGGAACACTGCCCAATAACCTAAGGTGACCAGATTTTTAAAATGAAATCCGGGGACATATATTTTTTTTTTTTTTACTAGTAATGGCGGGAATCAGCGACTCTCTGCCCGTCGCCGCCCACCTCACATCCTGTCAAGTCTTACTCTCCGGGCCCCGGCTACTACAGGGTGGGGAGCGGAGGAAGATCACTCTGCCGGGGAAGGCAAGGAGATAAGCAGGGAGGCGGCTGGCCGGGACTTGAGCCAAGGCAGAAGAACATGTGAGTGGAGCTGAATGGGCATGCGCCCAAAACTGAAGAATTATTCCCTCCGCTCCGACCTGCACATGATCATCAGAAAGGGGCACAGATAATGGAAAAAAATACACCCCCCTAAGCTAGTAGGAGCAGCGGAGCGGGGGTGTGTAATTCATTAATTTTAATTCTGCACTGACTGTCTTTGAAATTGCCCCAGCCCCTGTTCAAATCCAATCCGGGGACAAAACCGGGGACAGACTTGGTCCGGGGACAGTGTCCTCAATCCAGGGACTGTCCCCGGAAACCGGGGATGTCTGGTCACCCTACAACAACCACAAGGCTGAAAAGAGGCTTACACTGGGGGAGCTTAAAGTAACACACTTCCTGTTCTAGGGTGAAAAGCGTACAGAGCAGTGTGAGCAGGGCCGTCGGAACAGGACAGGCAAAACAAGCAATTGCTTGGGGCCCCGAGCTGGCCTAGGGCCCCAGCCTGCTGCCTGTCACTGTCCTCGATTTTCGCCCGGAGCCGATCCGCGGATTGCAGCCTTAGGAAAGGCCGCGGCTTCGGCCTAGCTCCGGAGCGGCGGCCATCTTGGTACACCCGGTGGTGACAGGCCGCCGCTATTGCTTATGGGAGTTGTAGTCCACAACGGCGGCTACGTGCTGATGCTCCCTGCTCCTGGGGGGAGGAGTCAGTGTCAGTCACAGTCACTCAGGAGGGCAGCGCAGGCGTGCTACAACTCCCATTGCGGTCGGATCATATTTTGCCCGCCAGACAGTGCCTCTGGAAAAGGTAAGTCAGTGAATTACTTTTTAATGGAGTGATAAAGTCTCTAATAGTTCCACAAATAAAAAAGTAAATACGTTTTCTTGAAAAGTAGTAAAGAATCTGTCTTTCTTTGGCTCCACAAGCATGTACTTGTACATTATTTCTGTTCTTCTGTCCAGTAATTCAGCCAGATCAGGATCCCTGAATATTAGTGCGCTTTTCTCCTGTAAACAACTTCCTGGTCACAGCAGCCTGCTTCTCCATCCCAATCCCCACTATTGGAGAAATGTCCAGTATCAGGGTTTTTTTTAATTTTTTTATTTACTAAATAAAAAAATAAAAAAAACCCTGATACTGGACATTTCTCCAATAGTGGGGATTGGGATGGTGAAGCAGGCTGCTGTGACCAGGAAGTTGTTTACAGGAGAAAAGCGCACGAATATTCAGGGGTCCTAATCCTGGCCTGGATTACTGGACAGAACAGAAATCATGTACAAGTACATGCTTGTGGAGACATAGAAAGACTGACAGATTCTTTACTACTTTTCAAGAAAACGTATTTACTATTTTATTTGTGGAACTATTAGAGACTTTATCGCTCCATAATTATTTTTGAATATTTTTATTATTTTAACAGTGGACATTACAGGGGGAGATGTGGACAGTACAGGGGGGAGATCTGGATATTACAGTGGGGGAGATGTGGACATTACAGGGGGAGATGATGTGGACATTACAGTGGGGGAGATGATGTGGATATTACAGTGCGGAGTCTCCCTGTCCATCCTACGGTCCCCTGTCCATCCCACTGTCCATAAACAGTCCTAAGCAGCATCTTAATGTTAATGTGAGTGTGTATGTGTTTTAAGTATGTTGGATTATATGCAACAGCAGTATTTGCACTGTAAACCTTTTTTATTTATATAAAGTGTGGGTGAGCTTAAACTGTATCGTTATGCTGTGGTTCCTGTAGGCTTTGCGTGAGTGTGCAGGGGGGGGGGGGGGGGGGTTGGGGGGCCTCCATGTTGATTTTGCTTGGGGCCCCCAAATTCCTTCAAACAGCCCTGAGTGTGAGTGTATAAGGACTACATAGCGCCGCTTCTCCATTACATGGGGAGGTGTTATATAGTCCATGGAGATATCAGGGAGCAATGCTAACTCAAGTCCAGAAAGCACAGAAATTTTACAATATTTCTAATTCGATGAACAGCTTTTTTCTTTTCTTTTCTTTTCTTTTGCACTTGTCCAACAGATTTACTAAAATGATTTCAATGATACACTTAATAGACCAAAGGGGAGCAAATAAGATAATTTATTGTTACATACACTTTAAATTTTACATTTAAGTTTAAATTGAAAGCTTTAAAGCAAGAGTTCAGAACACTAGCTTACTGTCAACAGAGGTTTTTGGTAGCAGGGTTTCCCCAGAACACTTGGGCAATGTCAAGAAAAAATACAGAAGCCCGGGCAGGTAGGTGGGAGTGCAGTGAAATAACATTAAATGCAAAAGACTTGGCTGCTATACCTCATCCATATATTCTATACACGATAACATCAAAATATTATAATTTACTTTACTGGAACAAATGGGATGCACAAGCCAACAGAAATTACAAAGAATTACATTTTAGTTAAAATAACAATAAAAAGCATCTCCAAAAACTTTTTTGGAGGGTCCTAAAGACAAAAGACTGACATAAAGTCATTTATACTATTTAAGCGGTTATATAACCGCAAAAAACAAACAAAAAAAAACCTGTAAGGCAAAGGCATAATGAAATACTTGTATGCACCGCATTCTAGCTCATTATGAAATACTTACCTTAGAACGAAGTGGCGGCATCACATCCCGGTCACTGTCGAGGGAGCTGACCTTTTCCCCTCTGCGTTTCTTTCGGGTTTGCGGCTTTGGGCTGTGAGTGGCCGGAGCCGCGATAATGTCACTCCAACTCATGTGCGTGGGAGCCCTCCATCCCGGCAATTTCTGGCACAATACGCCGGACCTTTGCCGGACATCCACTGCGCATGCGTCACTGACGTCAGTGGTGGCATGCAAGGTGAATATCTCCTAAACCGTACAGGTTCAGGAGATATTCATTTACCTATGGGTAAGCGTTATTATAGGCTTACCTGTAGGTAAAAATGTGCTAAAGGGGTATACAACCACTTTAAGTTCATGACTTTGCAATCACCGCTGAATTAGCCAGGTGGTTGCAAAGTCATTCAAGTACTCTGATTTGGTATCCTGCGGCTGGTCCTTGTAAGTGTCCACCTGGGGTGTTGCGGTTATCCACTATCGTCCTCCACCATTTTCTACACCTTGAGAGCAATGCACCACTCAATCCCCATGTTCAAGGCTACAAGGTCCTGAGGAAGCAATAAAAGTGAAACGTGTCAGCCTCTAATCTCTGGGCTAATCTTATGGGGTTGATACACAAAACTAAGTAGTATAAATGACTTTGTGTGGGTCTTTTGTCTCCAAGACCCTCAAAAAATCTTTTTGGAGATGATATTTTTAAAAATGTGATTTTAACTAAAATAAAATCTTTGTAATTTTTCTGTTGGCTTGTGCTTCCCATTTGTACCAGTAAAGTCCAATCATAATTTTTTGTGTTATCATGTAACCTTTACGATGAACACCCTTGTTTTTTGAAGTGTCTTAGGCTATTTATACCAAGCAATATAAAACTTTAAAGCGCCTCTGCTTTTGCATCGTCCAGCACAAATAAATTAACTTTCCTTTATATATAATTGAAATGACCTAATAATTGAAACTTACCTGACACCGTAGTGAGTGAAGGGCTCATTAGCTTATTAGTGAGTTTTTCTAAATGTTAAACTAGACAGACTCTTGGAATCATTAATCAGGTCATAATTTAGAGCCGGGACCATGTGTTGAATTGTAGGGAACTGATGATTTATTTTGTATCGAAAGTGTTTCCATGTAAACATATATCTTCATTAACTCTGCCCCACTGACCCCTGAATACACAGCCAGCTTTGTTGTTTTGTATGTCAGCTTACAACAAACAAGAATTCCACGTGAAATGGAGGCAATCTTTTTTTTGGTTTGATATTTATTTATGTTGGGTTACTGTATTACTTTACATAGGTACAATATTTTATACAAATTATAAGTAAAAATGTTGTTTTGTTTATTGGGAAAAAAGAATGCCCATTTTTCTATGTCCCTTAAAGTGTTATTTACCCCAACAGTTCATATTTCAGATTTCTGTGCCTGTTGTACAATGTACTTGTGTTAAAAAGTATCCTGTTCTTTTTGTATTTCCTCCTTTGTGTGAAATACCTGGTGAACCTGCCAGTCCCTTGCTTTCCTATTTCAAGCTGACCACACTAGGCATACAAGTACATCCATCTCAACGTAGTCAGTTTTCTTTGATAAAGAATTTGAATGTATCGTCACATATAGTGGTACTGTGGATACATAGGGTATGTGTGTGCCGCGTCCTATGAAATATTGGAAAAAGAGAATTTGGGGAATTTGGACTTTGTAGGCACAAAATAACAACTGTAGTTTATAGAAAAATATAACAAATTTATTTAAATACAAAATACATTGATAAGATAAAATAGGCCTCTATAGACAAACCACAAATATGTACATGGACACTATAATTGCAACCACTGAAGGATAGCCAAAACTTTCTGGTGGTGCTGGGAGCACACCTTGCTTGCCCTCCAATGGTCAGACTTGTGCTGAAATGCACCCATTCACAGCTATTCACTGGGAAGATCCGTGTTTTGCTATCTCTGCCTCCTGATGACACACCCCTACCTCCTTTTTTTTTTTTGGAAAATTATTTATTTTAAACATTTTCTGACATAAGAAACCATACAAACAGTAAAAACAAGGTACAATCCGGTGATAAAACTTACAAGGTCAGTGAGCTTAACTAGCAAAAAAAAAAACAAGCTAGGTTCAAAAGAAACTCCCCCCCCCCCCCCCGCCTTCCCATTAGTTGTGATATATTATATAAATGCATAAGAAAGTGGAAAAGGACAATTAGCCCTCTCAGCTGGACACAACGCTATAACAGAGCATTATCTTACATGAAATCAATAAGGATCCCTTGGCCAGGGCTGGTAGATTCAGATCACATATGAGATAAAGACATCAGAACTGTTACTATGACCTCAAAGTGAAGATTCAATCAAAGGTATCAGTGGCTGAAAGCCAACACTGCCATACCTTTTTGAACTTTTGGGGTCAACCCCTACTTTAGTATGTGGCTTTATATAAAGGCAGAACTTTGTTAAAAATGGCCTTCCAATAAGATAATGAAGGAGCCTCTGGCTTCTTCCAGCACAACACGCATTAAAGAGGGAAAGTGAAAAGGAGGGTCCTTTGGGCCCTGCGTGGTGCCACCTCTTTCACTAGGCCTAGCACAGTGGCGGCTGGTGCTCAAATTTTTTGGGGGGTGCAAACAAACTGAAAAATAAAAAAAATCATCAATTGCCGCCACTGTGCCCATTAAACGCCCAAATGCAGCCAGTTTGTCCCCAAATGCAGCCAGTTTGTCCCCAAATGCAGCCAGTTTCCCCCCAACTACAGCCAGTTTGGCCCCAAATGCAGCCAGTTTTTCCCCTAATACAGCCAGTTTTTCCCCTAATACAGCCAGTTTGTCCCCAAATGCAGCCAGTTTGTCCCCAAAAACTGTCAGTTTGTCCCCAAATGCAGCAAGTTTGTCCCCAAATGCAGCCAGTTTGTCCACAAATACAGGCAGTTTGTCCACAAATGCAGCCAGTTTGTCCCCAAATGCAGCAAGTTTCCCCCCAAATACAGGCAGTTTTTCATTAAATACAGGCAGTTTGTCCTCAAATGCAGCCAGTTTGTCCCCAAATGCAGCAAGTTTGTCCCCAAATGCAGCCAGTTTTCCCCCAAATACAGCCAGTTTGTCCCAAAATACAGCCAGTTTGTCCCCAAATGCAGCCAGTTTGTCCCCAGCCTGCACTTACCTTCCTCGGGTCAGCGCCGTCCTCCTCCACGCTCCCTCATGTCTTCTTCCGTCCTCGATGTCTTCTTCCACCCTCAATGTCACTTCAGCCAATCAGGTTACTGGTAATCAGATCCGGTGAACCTGATTGGCTGAGATGCGTGTCAGTCCAAACAAAGGTACGCACCCCACGTGCGCCAATTAATTAGCTATTCGGAAGCCGATTAGAGCCCTCAGGCTGTAATCGGAAAGCCTATCAGAGCCGCTGGCTCTGATAGACACTTTCACAGCCAACCAGCTGCCGTTATTCAGATGGCCGGCGTTTGCCAGGGGGCCGGCCATCTGAATAGTGGGCGGCGCGGCAGCAGCGACATTACATAGGTTCATGCAATGCATGAACCTATGTATTGTTTTTCAGTGGCGGTGCAGGAGCGAGAGGGGGCGGCGCTCCGGCACCCTCTATGAACGCACCGCCACTGGCCTAGCATACGAACTGTAATGGTCAGAGGGACTGGGAGGGAAATCAGGTCTTGAAGAGTATGAGTAGCCTCCGTCCAAAACTCCCGTATCGGCTGACAGTGCCAGAATATGTGATCAAAATCGTCAGGAGATGTGGTACAGCACAGCATTCCTCTGAGCCAGTGCCATATATGGTGTTTTTTCTTGCTGGAGTATAATATGCTCTATGGAGCAGTTTGCATTGAATGTAGCGGTCCCAACACGACACCACAGTTTTATTCGGGTGGTCCAACATATCTACCCAATCCTCCCCTTGAAAATCGGGTATTAATGGCATCCAACTGTCCCTACATTTAATGAGTGTCTTCGGCCTTTCCACAAAAAACTCCCTATAGACTTCAGACAGAGGCTTCCGCAGCGACTCATCACATAACATTTGCTCCACACCCACTACATCTTATGCAGCTAAGAATAGAGGTTATGTGATAACTTATAAAAGGAAAAAAAAAGTGTATATATATTTCTTTCATATACAGTACATACACATACATACATGTTTTGCCTATCATTTGTATTTTAAATGGAATGGGTTGTTTTACAAGGTGAAGGTTCACATATACTTTAACTTCCTGCCATGCAGACACTACAACAAGTGTGCAAATTAGAAGATTTTCTCTTAAGCCCTGTACACACGATCGTATATCCTATGGATTTTCGTCCGATGGATTCTTTTCATCAGACAAACCGATCGTGTATGGGTCCCATCGTTTATTTTTCCATCGGTTTAAAAAAATAGAACATGTTTTAAATTTTTCCGATGGATAAAATACCGATCGAAAACTCAGATCGTCTATGGGCAAGTCCATCGGATCAAAAACCCACACATGCTCAGAATCAAGTCGACGCATGCTCAGAAGCATTAAACTTCATTTTTCTCGGCTCATCAGAGTGTTTTACGTCACCGCGTTTGGAACGGTCGGTTTTTTGACTGATGGTGTGTGGGCAAGACTGATGGAAAACAGTTTCATCGGATATCCAATGGACAAATCCATCGGACGAAAATCTATAGGATATCCAATCGTGTGTACAGGGATTTACAGTTGTTCTGGTGAAAACAGAAAAATTCTCAAGTAACCATCTCATCTGTTATATTTTAGTATAGACATTTTTTCTAAATAAGAATGCATTTACTTTTCTCCAAAGTCTGTTTTTAGCCCTTCACTGCAGGCTCTGAAGTGTCTCCATTTATGGCCTCCGTTATAAACTTGGGCGCTTTTCTAGCAATTTCAACCCCTTTTTGACCAATTTCAGTTGACTTTCAATTGCAAAATGCAAAATTGCAAATGTGCCCCCACATTATCCTACCACCAACATTTTGAAACAGTAGAACAATCAGTGCTGTTGGTGGTTGCTTATGTTGTTATGTTTCAACATTTTTGATTAAAAAATCGTTGAAAAGTTTACAAAACGTCCTAAATGTATGGCCATTATGAATCTTTTAAAAGCAAATATTGTGGTATACCGTGGACAGCCCTTTGGTGTTTTGTGATTGGTTTGTTTTTATTTAATTGTTTTAAAGCGGAACTTTGCCCTAAAGGCGGAGTTCTGCTTTATATCCTCTACCACCCCCTCCTCCACCACATTTGGAACAGTATTTTATTTTTATTTTTTTGCAGAGCACTCTTTGCCCACAGCTTATTGGGAGCACATGGAGTGCTATGGTATATTTCTAAGGTGAATATACCCTGTAGGGTTTATACATTTATAGAGTGATATTTAAAATCATCATTGATTCTACTTACCGTACATAAAGTCAATAATTTACAAACAAACTTTTAATGCAGGATGCCCCCTTGCATCCCTTGCATCAAGGCATGCAGTGCATATTTGCACTTCTAAACACTGCAGTAGTTAAGAGTCAGACTAGTCCAGGGTCATTCAGGTGGCTCATTAAGCTGTTTGTGTAACCTATGACCTTTCTGTTTAGGTCTGTTCACAGTACAACAGTAAAATATACAGTATCTAGCATACCAAACTTACATTTGCCGCCAGTAGTGGAATGAGGGCTCCTGTGCTAAAACTATTTTTGGGCCCCTATTCAGCTACTATCCAAGAACAAACAATATGACCTGTGTACAGATGGGTATCTAGCAAAACAGAAAAAAAGTAGATATAAAAGAAGAGTAGTCTTTTCAATATCCTGAACTCTCCCATGGTTCATATTATGAGACTGGAGTCAACAGAAAATGACCACTTCACTTCTAATCCATACAGTGTTAAGCGGACATTTGAGCAGAGGCATTGTGAATGTCTCAGTGCCAGTCAAAAAGGGAGTGAAGGAGGTGCTTGCAGCTTTACACCATGTGAATATTACAAAACCGGATTAGGGCATCACGAAGAATGCTTCCCACTTAACCTGAATGCAAGCAATGTCCAATCTATGTGGCAGTCAGAGGGGGTCCAAGCATGAAACCAACCCACATTTAGTATAAATGGACCCCTATGCCCCAGAGGGCTCTTGTGTAGCTGCTCAATCTTCCCCTGCTTGCCATAAGGGAAATATTATAGCTCATCCCAAGTATAGAAAAATAAAAAAAAACTTTTTCCAACCCTGATCTTCTAATAGGTGTTTTGTTTTTGTTTTTTTTAAAAGCATTTAAAATTCAGAAAAACTCACCAGAATCCACATATACAGTACATGAACCCTTCCAGTGATTAGTGATTGTCCTTTCTTCTCTTTTTGCTACTCAATCAACCTGTCTTGTGTCCTCCCCTCATTATCCTGTAAGAACCCGGTGATAGATACTTATGGCAGCCAATAGGCAGCGCCCACGCCATCAGGAAGCGAGACCGTAGGTACTGAAAAGCTGACCTTCTCACACTACAGAGCATAAAATAGAAGACCTGGGACCTGGTGTGCCACACGGCGCCAGTTTTAGGTAAGTAACTGGGGCTTTTAGATAAATTCTTTCAAATAAAAACTTAAGATAAGGTACAGGAGGGGCAGTGGGAGGTTTTCTTTTTTTTCTTTTCCCCTGGAGATGATTTTTGAATACTTGTGAAATGAAATGCAAAAATGTAAGTTATTTTCGCTACTGACAATTATACAAATTTACAAAAAATTATAAAATAAAATATATTAACTTTATGCTACAGGATATTAATGTAGAATTATTGTACATAGCAAAAGTATTGATTAGGATTTTATAATGGTAATTATATAACTGTATTGGTTAAATATCTATGTAGCACCACTTTATATTTATTTCCCTTTTCTCTTTTATTTGAATGTGCTACAAGATTTTACAAGCCCTGAATTGACATGTCCAAGCCTTTATAAAAAATAAAAAAAAGATTTATTTGCATTTATGTTATTCTATCATAAATTTTAGAGAACATGGACTGTTTTGCTTCTACGGTCGAAGAAAAAATAGTTTAACATAAACCATGGCTAAACTCCAAGTCGTGTTGACATATTTTATGAATGTTATAGGAAGCCAGATTGGAGGTGTACATCTGTGTGGGTTGGCTGGTCAGCCCACTGCCGTCTGTGTATCTGTATGCTTAAATGAATTAGCTATTACAAAAACACTTACATAAACAAGCAAAATGTCCTAGAACTTCCACACTGAGCAAAGCGGCATACACTGTGTAGAGGAAGAAAAATAACATTTTATTCCAGAGATGAGAAGTCAGGTCTGTGTCTTTACGCTATACTCCTATTGTTGTCATGTCAGCAGAGACAAGCTAAATTGAGCGTTTTTGATTCCTGGAAATTGGCAAAATCTGAAGATTTAATTTTGGTGAAATGCATAGGGCCAATGGAGAATGTGAAGTTAAGTCATTTTTGATGTTTTTTTGAGGGTGGGCATTATATGGCTCTTGAGAGTTCCTTTCAAATATCCTGGATCTGTTCTTGTACCAAAAACAACCGCTAATTAAAGCGGTATTAAACCCAATATCAAACATTTACTATATTGCAGCTTACCAATTCTTAGATGTGATGGCTGCATTCATTTTCTTTTTTAGACGTTCTTCTGTTTTCATCGTGTGGTCTGGCCAGCAACTCTGTTGCTTTCCACAAGCTCAAGCACTCCAGCAGAATGTATCAGTTTACATGGATGAGACAAACCACTTAACACTGGCAGCGGTGATTAAAATGATAAGCTTTTATTTATTCATGCAAAACCTTTATCCCAAAAGGAAAGAAAAAACTATTGTGAAGCCCTGTACACACGATCGGTTTGACGATGAAAACAGTCTGATGGACTGTTTTCATCGGACAAACCGATCGTGTGTGGGCCCCATCGGACTTATTTCCATCGGTGAAAAAAAATAGAACAAATACATAAAAAGGGCCTTTTTTTTTTCTGTCTTTTTAGCAGTGGCGCATGCTTTTTCTTCAAACTTTAATAGGCTGACTTTAGTTAACCAGTGGACAGAAATTGGCCAATAAGTCTGCTGAGGCTGTCCCTGTTCTCCATGATGCAAAACTGTCCACCCAATGGTCAAATTCTCTCAAGCTCTCATTAAAGCAGGCCTGCATCATCACAAGGACTTTTCTTCTTCTGATTACTCCCCCTTCCCTGCTAATGAATTGAAAAATGTTTAAATGTTTTTTAGATAGTATGCTACCTTTTTTGTGCTGCACCGCAGCATTTCTGGATTTCTATGTTGGGATGCCCCACTGTCTCTGGGATTGCCACATCACATTCCAGGAGACTGTGTTGTACATGACACCTGCACACTGTAAAGGCCCGTACACTAGGGTGACCACATTTCCAAACTACCATTCAGGGACACCCTCCCTTCCCAAAAATCAGCTTGTGCTGTAACGAATCACAGCACAGTGATTGGACACAAGAGGCGGGATTTATGTTTTCTCCAATCACAAGCAGGGGGCGGGATTGTGCTCCTCCAGGCATTCCTGGCCAGGACAAGTACTGTCAGTGAGTAAAGCGGTGATGTGGCAGCCTTTTTTGGGGGCATCAGATTGGCCCGGGGGGGTGGCTGTGTCAGTTTCATTCCGGGACACTGTATTGTCCTGGAATGAATGTGCCCGGGACAGACATGCAAAATGCGGGACTGTCCCGGGCAATCCTGGACATGTGGTCACCCTACCGTACACACGATCGGATATTCAGACGAACGTGTTTTGTCGGACAATCTGACAGTCTGTATGCTCCATCGGACAATTGTTGTCGGAATTTCCGACAAAAAAAGTTGGCTGCGCATGCTCTTAAATTGTCCGACAACAAATGTGCTCTGTCGGATTATCCGATCGTGTGTACACAAATCCGTCGGACTAAAATCCAAAGTACAAACACGCATGCTCCGAACCAATGCTAAACATCAGACAACAATAGCAGAAGTTGCCCAAAGGGTGTCGTAAAGAGCTGAAAACCACGTGGTTTGGTGTATGTTGGCTGAAAATGTTCTGCTGTGTGTATGCATACCAAGTTCACGGACAATGCCCTTCGGACAAAAATCCACGGAAAAGTCCAATGGAAGTCCGATCGTGTGTACCAGGCTTTAGATCTGTGTATGAGCAGACATGACAGCATTTTCTGTTGGTTATTTTTCCATCTGGCAGAGACCTGTGGCATTATGTGCACATGAAGGGGTTCTGCATGGCTCCAAAACATTGCACTTTGTCCTTGATGATTCGTGGTGTGCTGGCACTGCTGGCAAATACCGTGGGAAAAATAATTATTTGATCCCGTGCAGATTTTGTAAGTTTGCCCACTTACAAAAAAATGAAGGGTCTATAATTGTTATGATAGGTATAATTTAAATGGTAGAGACAATATCAACCAATAATCCAGAAAAACACACAATACAAGTGTTATAAATTGAGTTGCAGTTCAGTGAGTAAAAATAGTATTTTTTGTACTCATCGTAAAATCCTTTTCTCTGTCGTCCATGGACGGACACAGCTCCTTAATTCTTGACAGTTGGGTTATGTTCCTGTTCTATAGGAGGGGATTAGGCAGAACATGTTAGATATTAAATACATGTTACTTTAACAGAGATGAACAGCCCCGCCCAGGGGGCGGTCCCTCCAGACATAACCCTCCACCCTGCAGTCAGCAGCTCAGTTCGTAAAAAGCAGTACAAACCAAAAAAAGGAGGGGTGGGTGCTGTGTCCGTCCATGGACGACAGAGAAAAGGATTTTACAGTGAGTACAAAAAATCCTATTTTCTCTTTGCGTCCATGGACGGACACAGCTCCTTAATTCTTGACAGCTGGGACGTCCCAAAGCAGTGTCAAAAAACGAGGGGTGGGAACAGCAATCAAAAAACGAATTTCACCCCAAATAAGCAGAGCTCCTCAACGAATGAGTTGCAACCTCAAACATCTGCCTGCAAAACTTTGCGGCCGAAGCTAGCATCCGAAGATGCACTCACATCAACCTTGTAAAACTTTGAAAAAGTGTGAACGGATGACCAGGTCACACACTTGTGAGACAGACACTTGATGTCGGAAAGCCCAAGAGGCACCAATAGCCCTGGTCGAATGCGCCGTGACAGGATGGGAGGCGCCCGCCCCTTAAGGGCATAGGCCTGGATGACGGTCTGCCTGATCCACCGAGAAATGGTGGCCAACGAGACCGCCAGACACTTCTGCGGACCAGACACTGACACAAACAGTGAGTCAGACCTCCGGAACGGAGCCATAGCAGACAGGTACACCTGGAAGGCACGTACCACGTCTAAAGAGTGCAGCGCAACCTCCTTGGGATGCGATGGCCGAGGACACAAGGATGGAAGTACAATGTCCTCATCCAGGTGAAAAGCTGAAACTACTTTCGGAAGGAAGGAAGGCTGCGGGCGTTGGAGGACCAAATATGGGGACTTGCAAGACAAGGCCGCCAATTCAGAAACTCTCCTGACGGATGTGATGGCTACTAGGAAGGCAACCTTCTGAGAGAGCGTCAAAAGAGGAATTACTCTGATGTCCTCAAATGGAGGTTTCTGAAGTACCGAGAGCACCATATCCAAATCCCACGGAGGCAGTGGTGGTCGGACCGGAGGGGCCACATGCCGGACCCCTTGCCAGTGGATGCCATTCCATCTCCTAACACATAGAGATGTAGGCTCTTCACGTGCGATGGTAGATCTTCCTAGAAGATTTCCGTGCCCTCAACATGGTTGAAATGACCGAATCCGACAGGCCTCTGTCCCCTAGTACCTGGCTTTCAATAGCCATGCCGTTAAAGCCAGCGACTGTAAAGCAGGATGAAGAATGGGACCTTCCGAAAGAAGGTCCTCCGGCATTGGCAGTCGCCAAGGTGCACCTGCCACCAGGCGCACAAGATCAGCGTACCAGGGACGCCTGGGCCAATTCGGGGCGATGAGAATCACCGGAATCCCCTCGGACCCTACTCTACGGAGCAGATGAGGAAGCAAATTCAGTGGGGGAAAGGCATAAATTAGCCGATACTGACCCCACGGGGCCACCAACGCGTCTGACGCGTCTGCCCAGGGATCTCTGGACCTGTCCACGAACCTCAACACCTTGCGATTGAGTCGAGAAGCCAGGAGATCCATGTCTGGCGTGCCCCATCTCCGGCAAAGGAGTTGAAAAACCTCTGGATTTAACGACCATTCCCCTTGGTCCAGCATCTGGCGGCTCAAATAGTCCGCCTGCCACTTTTCCACGCCCGGAATGTACACTGCCGAGAGAGCCTGCCGCTCTTTTCCGCCCACCGCAGGATGTGAGCGACCTCCAACGCTGCAGCCAAGCTTCTTGTTCCTCCTTGATGGTTGACATATGCCACAGCTGTGGCGTTGTCTGACTGGATCCTGACTGGATGCCCTCTTAGTCTCTGTGACCATTTGAGGAGGCACAGCCTGAACGCCCAGAGTTCCAGGACATTGATCGGCAGTTGGGATTCGTCCGGAGTCCAGCGGCCCTGGGCCGCCTGAACCCCCAAGACTCCCCCCCCAACCGGTCAGGCTGGCAACCGTCATGATCACAGTCCAGTGAAAGGGGAGGAACGACTTCCCGAACCGAAGAGCCGGGGATCTCAGCCACCAATTCAGAGAGGCCCTGACTAGATGACTAGATGACTTATCTGAATCTGATGATCCAGAGACGACGGAGATTTGTTCCATTTGGAGAGAATCTCCCTTTGCAAGACCCGAGTGTGGAATTGGGCAAACGGCACTGCCTCGAAAGAGGCTACCATGAGGCCCAGGACTTGCATGCAAAAACAGAGAGAGTACCATTTGCGGGATGTCAACAACCTCACTGCAGTCTGGAGTATCCGCAACTTTTCCAAAGGAAGAAAGACTCTGGCCCCCGAGGAGTCCAGAATCAACCAGGGACTCTAGGCGCTGGGTCGGTACCCACACCGACTTCTGGAGATTCAGTACCCAACCAAACTCCCGGAGGGTCTGACTGGCTATGGACATGTCCTCCTCTAATTCTGAGCTTGAAGCAGCTCTCAGAAGAAGATCGTCCAAGCACCTTGGTGAAAACTCTTGGTGCTGACACTAGGCCAAAGGGAAGGGCCACAAATTGATAGTGATCTCAGCTGATCGCAAAGCCCAGGAACCTCTGATGCCTGACGCAGATGGGGACATGCAAGTATGCGTCCCTGATATCCAAGGATGCCAGGAAGTCCCCCGGGTGGAGCGCAGCAACCACCGAACGAATCGATTCCATCCAAAACTTTTGAACCTTTACAAAGGCATTGAGGCCTGGAGATCCAAGATTGGACGGACTCCGTCCTTCTTTGGGACCACAAACAGATTCGAGTAGAAACCCTGAAATCTGTCCTGTGGTGGTACGGGTAAGATTACCCCACACCTCAACAAGTTTTGCACTGCCCCAGCAGGGCAGTCCGACGAGCCGGAAGGAGAGGCAGATTTGAGGGAAAGAAACTGCTTGGTGGACAAGAAAGAAACTCTATCTTGTACCCTGAAGTGACCACCTCGCAGACCCACTGGTCAGAGAGCAGGGAGGACCACCGAGCTGCAACCCCGCGAAGCCGTCCCCCCACCCAGGAGTCGGGTGGGGGCAAAACTTCATGCGGAAGCAGGCTTGCTTGCTGGCTTGTTGGGCTTGCGCACCCAGGGACGCTTCTGTCCCCCAGCTGGACCTTTTTCCGCTTGGGAGGGTCTGTCAGCAGGTCCTGACTGACAAAAATACTGCTTCTGTGTGGGAAAGGAGGGCCCCGGCTTACGGCGTGGCACTTTTTCTTTAGTGGACTGAGGGAGAAGTGTGCTTTTACCTCCACTGACATCTTTAATGATGTCGTCCAGTGAGGCACCAAAAAGCCTCCCACCTTTGAAAGGCAATCAGCCAGAGTTTTCTTGGAAGCTTGGTCAGCGGACCAGCATTTGAGCCATATCTGGCGGCGCAGTACCACCGCAGATGCGTAAGCCTGGGAGATTAAAGGGGCCACATCCAGGGTTGCATCACAGACGTACACAAGTCCCTGAACCAACTGTTCAGCCATTGGCACACATTCAGGAGGGAGCCGATGCTCCTCTACAGTCTGGTGCAATACCTAAGCTCTCTCATTAAGTGTCTGGGACCCCAAGGTAGCAGCCAATATAGGCCGCAATGCTGACCCCAGCATGCTGAACATGGAGCGGCTCACCGCTTCGGATCTCCTATCAGTAGTGTCCGTAAAGGCAGGGGTCCCCTCCACTGGAATAGTGGTTACTTTATTTAACCTAGAGACCCGGGGATCAACGACCGGAGGAGAAGCCCATCTTTTCAAAAGGCTCTCTTCAAATGGGTAATGGACTGCCCTGCGCTGAGGGACCACAAAGGACCTCCGTGGTCTTTCCCATTCCTTATCTATGAACTTGTCAAGTAAGACACATAAGGAAAAACCTCGATAGTGGGTCGGTTTGTGAGACCCAAAAGGGACTGACACCCCAGTGGATGTCCCAGCTGTATCCTTCAGCTTAAGAGTGACCCTCACTGCTGTGATATGCTATCACAAGTGCTCTATCCTGCGCTGACCCGGACACAGAGTCTTCCTCACTGCTCAGACGGTCTTCGCAGCCTCTGACACTTCAGAACAGGGGTCCTGTGCTGCAGCCAGGCCCAAGTCTGAGGCAGAGCATTCCCCAGGAGATGGCGGGGAGGGGGCGCTTTTTTACCCCCCCTTACGCCCGCCCTTGGCAACAAATGACTCCAGGACTGTCCATAGGCACCGCAGGTGTAGGGACACTGGTTGCTGCCCTGGAATGTCTGGGGAAGAAGCATCCAGCTTCTGACTCCATGCCCACCCACTGACAGCCTATAAGGACTTAAGTCAAGGTAATGGCACCGAAAAACATCCACCCTCCTTGCTGCCCTGACCGGGGTTTTACCCAGGGAACTTACCACCCAAGTAAGAGGCTGCCCAGCGCCGCTGTCCGCTCTCCCTCCGCACACAGCGTGTGTCTGAGGTGTTCTGTGATGTGAACAGCGATATTCGCGCCGTTCAGGAAGCCTTCCCAGCACTAGAGGTCACATCAATAAGAAAAAAAAAGCCTCAAAAGGGCCGCCGAATGCCTCAGAGAAATAGGGCGCGGACTACAAGAAAATGGCCGCCCGCAATGAAGACCTGCATCATAGCGCAGCCATGGCAAAATGGCCGACAATGGAGATTTTAATGCAAACTACAGGCCCCAAGAAAATGGCGTCGGCGCTTCAAAAAATGGCGCCTAAGCACCTGAGGTGGACGATAAGGCCGTAGAGATGCCGAATGGAGACTTCCCAGAGGCAGACCACCCCCCACAGAGAGCGGACCCGGACGCCCCACAGCCCCCAAAATGGGATACGGAATCCCCCTCAGCTATACCCCGGCCGACGTAGCAGGCCCCGCAAGGCGAGGAGGAAAAAAAAAGGGGGGACAGAGGGAGAGGAAGGGAGGACAGGAGACTCTCTAACCGACCCCATGGGAATGCCCAGCTGTTCCATCCTGTCGAAACAGGAGGAACTAAACTTACCCGTCCATGCGAGGACTTGCTGGTGCGTTCCAGACAGACCCACAGCTGAGCAGTATGGAGTGGCTGTCGGCCACAGTCCACTATGACTGAGACAGCAAGCAGCCCGGTCATATGTGGACCCTGGAGCAATAGCTCACCGGCCACCCCTGGAGCCATGGGGTATGTCGTGGCCGACCCCGCACGTAGCTAAGGCCTGCTCAAGCTAGATGGCCGGAACTGGGGAGACTACAAGGATCTATATTATCCAGCCTGTCACCCAGCCGGCAGTTGATAGTTATAAAACAAAAAATAACTAAAGCGCTGGCAAAAACACAAGAAAATCCAAGGACATATCCAATAATAGCCAATGTGACAAATAGATAATCAATGAGTGTAAAATCTTCTAGAAAATGATTCAAAAAGATAAGTGAAAAAATTTGAAAAAAATTATTAATTAGGCAGCAAATGTTCACAATTAGTCCTGCAAGTGTCAAAATCTCAGGTGGATTAAAATCAGACGATCAACTCACCATTGGTTGCTGGTGCTTTCTTCCAAGGACAGGGGACTGAATGAAAAGTTCAATGAATCAAATCCAAATGGGGTAACTTGCTGAAAACTGAAAGAGTGAAGTACAAATGCATAGGAGAGAAAAAGAGATTACTTGCTACGTCTAACCCGTTAGCTAGACGTTCGTGGTGCAGGATGGTAAAGGCAGGCACTCAGTAACAACTTCCACGAGCGCCGCTGAATAGCGTGCGCTCCACAAGAAGCAGGAAATGGTGTCAGTGGTTTAGCCGTAAAGTGATTAGACAATCCATGATGTTGGTAACCCTTTTTGATCCTATTGACATGTTCCCGAAGTCGTACTCCTAATTGCCTCGTGGTTCTACCGACATACTGAAGCCCGCAAGGGCAAGAAAGCAGGTAGGTGACATGGGTGGTCCCACATGTAATGAATTTTTTGATTTCATAGGACCTACCCTCAGAAAAGGAACTAAAATGAGTTGTCTTTCTCCTAAATTTGGAGGTCCTACACATCTTACATCTTCCACAGCTGTAGAAACCAGTCTGATTTAAGAAAGTTACAAGCTTCTTTGGGGGGTTAACTACATTGTGTGCCAACTGAAGTCTTAAAGTAGGTGGTTTAGTGTAAATAAATTTTGGTTTCTTAGATAACACCTCCTTTAAATCTCGATCTTCCAAAAGCAATGGCCAGTGTTTTTTGATGATTTTTTCAAATTCTTTATACTGCCGGTTATAGCCAGTCAGAAAGGCAAGACCAAAGCCTTTTTGTTTTTTCTCTTTCTTTTTGAATAATTCATTTCTATCCAATAGACCAACCGTAGTTTTGACCTTGTTTAGATTTTCCAGATTGTACCCTTTTTCATGGAACCGTTTCAGTACAAGATCTGCTTGTGAATTGTAATCATCAATCTTATTGCAATTCCTCCTTATTCTAATCATCTGGCTTTTGGGAATGCGGCCTAACCATCTTGGATGATGGCAGCTTCCAAGAGGAATGTAGCCATTCCGATCTACACTTTTAAAAAACGTTCTGGTGAATAACCGATTTCCCTCCTTGAAGAGTGTTAAGTCCAAAAAATTAACCTCTTGTTGACTATAAAGCCCTGTACACACGATCAGTTTGACTGATGAAAACCGTCCGATGGATTGTTTTCATCAGACAAACCGATCGTGTATGGGACCCATCAGTCTTTTTTCCATCGGTTTTAAAAAATAGAACATGTTTTAAAATTATCTGATGGATAAAAAACCGATGGCAATTTCCGATCGTCTGTGGGGAAATCCATCAGATAAAAAAACCCAAGCATGCTCAGAATCAAGTCGACACATGCTCAGTAGCATTGAATTTCATTTTTCTCAGCTCATCTGAGTGTTTTATGTCACCACGTTTGGAACGGTCGGTTTTTTGACTGATGGTGTGTAGGCAAGACTGATGGAAAACTGTTTCATCGGATTTCTGATGGACAAATCCATCAGACGAAAATCCATAGGATATCTGATCGTGTGTACAGGGCTTAAGTTTCGGAAAAGGAAATACCATTGGGGTTATCACTCAGATTACTCAAAAAAATCTGGAAGGACTCCTGTGTCCCATCCCAGATAATCACGACGTCGTCGATATATCTTTTGTATAATCTGAGTTCTGGTATATTCACATTATTGATGGCCTTACTTTACCATAAGCTCATGAAAAGGTTAGCAACTGAGGGGCATATTTAGCCCCCATAGCAACACCCTTTTTTTGTCTATAATAGACCTTTTCATGCCAAAAGAAATTATGGCTCATTGCCAAATCAAGAATCTGGAGTAGAAATTTTCTTTGTTTACGGTTAATATCAGTTTTCTTCAATGTCCATTTTACAGCCTCTAGGGCATGGGGCTGCTGAATATTAGTGTACAAAGAGTTGACATCAGCACTAGCTAAAATACAGTTGGCATCTACTGTTAATGGTGCAATTAGCTCAATCAAATCTTTGCTATCTCTGAGATAAGCGGGGCATGCCTTGGTAAGTGGCTGGAGAAAGAAGTCAAGGTATTCACCAACCCTAGAAAACAAAGAATTCACTCCACTCACGATGGGTCTACCTGGAGGTTTTACAGGATCCTTGTGGATCTTGGGTAATTGGTATATTACCGGAACCTTAGGTGCATCGGGAATAAGATATCTTGCCTCTTTCTTCTTAAGAATACCATTCTCAATGGCTTCTTGGATAAGACCCTTCAATTTCAGTTTGAATTTCTTTGTGGGATTACCCTTAAGTCTTTCATAGGTATCCGGGTCGCCAACCAATCTATTTAGTTCCTCCAGATAGTCAGATTTGTTCAAAATTACAACCCCCCCTTTATCAGCTGACCTGATAACGATATTTTTATTCTTCTCCAATAATGCAAGACCATTCAAAAGATCTTTGTTATTCTGGTGTGGACGCAAAATTAATTTATCCAAATCTTGTTCAACCAAGGATTTGAAAACTCCTACGAAATGATTATTGGCATTTTTAGGGTTGAAAATAGAATTATTCCTGAGGGAGGTATGTTGGTACTCCTCTAAAAAAGGATTCGCTATTGCTGGATTTTTTGAAAAAAACTTTTTAATATTGATTTTCCTGATGAACTTTTGAAAATCTATGAAGACATCAAATTTATTTAAGTTTCTGTCAAGAGCAAATTTGAGACCTAAACTTAAAACAAGTAGTTCATCTTTGGAAAAAACGGCATCACTTAAATTAAAAATTCCCTCCATTAACTTGATCGTGCTCTTTTTCTTCTGGCGTTTTCCTCCTCTACATCCTCTTGTTCTTCTCTTTTTTCTCCACCTCCATGCGATTGGGACATCAGGAGGAACCAAGGTCTCCATTCTTCTTCCCTCCTGTCTGGTGGGCTGGGGTCCTTCCCCCGACCCCTCGATGTCTGAGCACCCCTCCCCCTCGTCATCGGAGGCCCCCCAGATCCTCTCCTCTGAAAATCCCCTCTATTATTAGGATGACCACCCCTACCTCTGGAGGGCAGAGGGTAGTATCCGGACGGGCCAGGTGATGCATAGGATAGTTGATCTCAGGAAGGATCAAAAAATTTAATAAAAAACAATAAAAAGTAAAAAATTCTTCTGGACCATGGGCCCAAAGGGAGCCAGGTCCTTCTCTTCTACTAGGCAGAAAAAAACTGAGCTGATGACTGCAGGGCGGAGGGTTATGTCTGGAGGGACCGCCCCCTGGGCGGGGCTGATCAACTCTGTTAAAGTAACATGTATTTAATATCTAACATGTTCTGCCTAGTCCTCTCCTATAGAACAGGAACATAACCCAACTGTCAAGAATTAAGGAGCTGTGTCCGTCCATGGACGAAAAGAGAAATAAGTATTTGGCCCCCTACCAACCAACAATAATTCTAGCTCCTACAGACTGGTTACAGTATGTGCTCATGTGGTACACAGATTAGTCCTGTCAATTTAAGAAGGTGCTCCTAACGACAACTCGTTATGTGAATAAAAGACACCTGTCCACAGAATCTCTTTCTTCCATTCAAACCCACCATCATGCGCAAGACCAAAGAGCTGTCAAAGGACATCAGGGACAAGATTGTAGACCCACAGAAGACTGGAATGGGCTACAAGACCATCAGCAAGAAGCTTGATGAGGAGGAGACAACTGTTGGAACGATTATTCGCAAATGGAAGAAATACAAAAAAAACATCAATCACCCTCAATCTGGAGCTTCATGCAAGATTTGTGCTCATGGAGTAAGGATGATCATGAGAAAAGTGGAGGATCAGCCCAAAACTACACGGGAGGAGCTTGTGAATGATCTCAAGAAACCATTGGTAACAGAATACGTCGCTAATTGATTGAAATCCTTCAGTGCCTCCAAGGTCCCCCTCCTCAAGAAGGCACATGTACAGACCCATCTGAAGTTTGCCAATAAACATCTAAATGATTCAGAGAAAGATTGGGAGAAGGTGCTGTGGTCAGATGAGACCAAAATTTAGCTCTTTGGTATTAACTCGACTCGTCGTGTTTGGAGGAAGAAAAATGCTGACTATGTTCCTAAGAACACCATCCTTACAGTCAAGCACAGAGGTGGAAACATTATGCTTTGGGGTTGTTTCTCTGCTAATGGTACAGACTGACTTTGCCGCATTGAGGGGCCAATGGACAAGGCCATCTATTGTAAAATCTTGGATGAGAACCCTGTGTGCAAACTCTGTCACCAACTACAAGAAGCGTCTTACCTCTGTGCTTGCCAACAAGGTTTTCTCCACCAAGTATTAAGTCACGTTTTGCTTTGGGATCAAATACTTATTTTACTCACTGAACTGCAACTCAATTTTTTAACATTTGTATTATGTGTTTTTTTCTGGATTTTTGGTTGATATTCTGTCTCCATCATTGAAAATACACATATGATAAAAAATTATAGACCCTTCATTTCTTTGTAAGTGGGTAAACTTACAAAATCTGCAGGGGATCAAATAACAATTTTCACCACTGTTAGTATATTGACCTGTGATGTCTCCAGTCTCCAGCTGGCTGTTGCTGCAGCACCTGCTACCCTTGAGCCTATTCCAGGAATGTGTGCAATGGGAATATTAACATTATATTGTGTGCGTATGCACACAGATGCTTTAGGTCTCTGCAAGGTCCCTGATACCAGAGCTCAGCAGCCGTTGTGCACATGCACAGAAACCTCCCTGCTCATGCGCAGATATGCTGCAGGCCTTTGCCAGGTGGTTTAACCACTTGCCGACCAGCCACCGTCGTTATACAGTGGCAGGTCGGCACGATCCCGCGAACCGTCATAGCTGTACGTCAGTCCCTTTAGGCGGGATAGCTGGCGCGCACAAAAGGCAGAACAGGCATGTGTGTGTGTAAACACACACATCCCTGTTCTGTTCTGTGAGGAAAGACAGATCGTGAGTTCCTAATAGCTAAGAACCACATTCTGTCATTTCCTCTATGTCAGTCCCCTCCCCCTACAGTTAGAAACACACTAGGGAACACAATTAACCCCTTGATCACCCCCTAGTGTTAACCCCTTCCCTGCCAGTGACATTTTTACAGTAATCAGTGCATTTTTATAGCACTGATCGCTGTATAAATGCCAATGGTCCCAAAAGTGTGTCAAAAGTGTCCATTGTGTCCGCCATAATGTTGCAGTCCCGATAAAAATCGCAGATCATCGCCATTACTAGTAAAAATAATAATAATAATAAAAATGCTATAAATCTATCCCCTATTTTGTAGACGCTATAACTTTTGCACAAACCAATCAATATTCGCTTATTGCCATTTTTATTACCAAAAATATGTAGAAGAATACGTATCGGCCTAAACTGAGAAAAAAAATTGCTTTTTTTAAAAAAAAATTGGTGATATTTATTATAGCAAAAAGTACAAAATATTGTGTTTTTTTTCAAAATTGTCGCTCTTTTTTTGTTTATAGCGCAAAAAATTAAAATCGCAAAGATGATCAAATATAACCAAAAGAAAGCTCTGTTTGTGGGAAAATTTAGTTTGGGTACAGCATCGCACGACCGCGCAATTGTCAGTTAAAGCGACGCAGTGCGGAATCGCAGCCAATTTTTCCGGGGCTGAATTGGGTAAAGATGGTGGAGTGGTGGGGGAGGGAAAATTTTACGGCAGCAGAACAATTCCTGTGCCTTTAAGGATGGGTGGGCTTCCTCCAGGCATACCTGCCCTTAATCTATCCATTCTTATATGTGCTCCTACTATGGGGGTTTTTGGAAATTTTGAGTTAGGCCTGCAGTATACAGAGGTCCCTTGGCGTGGGCACTGCAGCTTTCACATATATTTGAAAATGTGTGCAAATAAAACCCTCTGTTTTTAACGTAAACTGTTAGACAGGGTAAATGTGGTTGTTTTGCAGGCTGGTCTGTAAATGTGCTGGTAAATCTTTTGTTTGTTTGTGTTAAGCTTGTTAAACTACAAAAATTTTCTCCTATCCAAAATAATAACAATTCTGTATAGCAGTTTACTCGCAGTAGCTGATTCATTACATTTAGATACTTATTTACTATGATCATCAGCTCCATGTAGTGGTAATAATGCAGTATTTTCTAGATTCACTCTTTGCTTACAAACATTCAAATTTGAGAGAAAATAGCCCAATGCCATTTGTATTTGCCCCCATTCACACAAAACAAAGGTATACCTGTATGCAGTTTCACAGGATGAATAGCTCTGCTATTTTTTATAAATACACCCCTTAACCACTTAACGACCGCCCACTGTAAATATACGTCAGCAGAATGGCACCGACAGGCACAATCACGTATATATACGTGATTGCCTTTGTATAGTTGGGGGGTCCGATCGGACCCCCATTCTTTACAGTGAGCGGTCGTTTTACCTTCGGGAGCGATCCGGCATGAGGGGACGGCCGTTCGATTCCGGCCACCCCCTCTCGATCGCTCCCGGCGAATGAGAGAGCTTCCCCTGCCTGCCAGGAAGGAGGAAGTGATGTCATCTCTCCTGGGGCGCTCACATATACCGAGCGCCGTACAGGAGAAGATGCCAGGTTAGTACACACAACACTACACTGACACCAGGACACATAGGCACATAAATCGCCCCCCAGGCCCCTCCAGACACCCCCAGATCACCCCCCAGCCCCCCCCAGCCCCCAGTCACAGTGTCACTGATTGCAGTGACCATTTATTTAGTGATCACTGCAATCAGTAACATTTGTAACTGTAAAAGTGTCACCAAAGTTTAGTCTTAGGTCCAGTGTAGCCCCCTAACCCCCCCTAATAAAGGTTTAACCCCCTGATCACCCACCAGATAACCCTTTCACCCCCTATCACCACTGTCACTAAGCAATCATTTTTCTGATCGATGTCTTAGCGTCGGTGATGCTGATCGGTAGCCAGTAATTTTTTTTAGGTTCGCCGCAGGTTTTTATAGCGTCGGGTACCCCCATATATTACCTAATAAAGGTTTAACCCCCTTGATCGCCCCCCAGGTAACCCTTTCACCCCCTATCACCACTGTCACTAAGTTATAATTTTTCTGATCGATGTCTTAGCGTCGGCGATGCTGATCGGTAGCCAGTAATTTTTTTTAGGTTCGCTGCAGGTTTTTATAGCGTCGGGTACCCCCATATATTACCTAATAAAGGTTTAACCCCCTTGATCACCCCCCAGGTAACCCTTTCACCCCCTAGCACCGCCGTGGCTATGCGATCATTTTTCTGATCGATGTCTTAGCGTCGGTGATGCTGATCGGTAGCCAGTAATTTTCTTTAGGTTCGCCGCAGGTTTTTATAGCGTCGGGTACCCCCATATATTACCTAATAAAGGTTTAACCCCCTTGATCGCCCCCCCAGGTAACCCTTTCACCCCCTATCACCACTGTCACTAAGCGATAATTTTTCTGATCGATGTCTTAGCGTCGGCGATGCTGATCGGTAGCCAGTAATTTTTTTTAGGTTCGCCGCAGGTTTTTATAGCGTCGGGTACCCCCATATATTACCTAATAAAGGTGTAACCCCCTTGATCACCCCCCAGGTAACCCTTTCACCCCCTAGCACCGCCGTCACTATGCGATCATTTTTCTGATCGATGTCTTAGCGTCGGTGATAATGATCGGTAGCCAGTAATTTTTTTTAGGTTCGCCGCAGGTTTTTATAGCGTCAGGTACCCCCATATATTATCTAATAAAGGTTTAACCTCCTGATCGCCCCCCAGGTAACCCTTTCACCCCCTATCACCACTGTCGCTAAGCAATCGTTTTTATGATCGTTGTCTTAGTGTCGGTGATGCCGATAGGTAGCCAGTAATTTTTTTTTAGGTTCGCCGTCAGGTTTTTATATAGCGTCAGGTACCCCCATATATTACCTAATAAAGGTTTTAACCCCCTAATTGCCCCTAGTTAACCCTTTCACCAGTGATCATCATATAAGTGTTACGGGTGACGCTGGTTAGTTAGTTTGCTTTTTATAGTGTCAGGGCACCCGCCGTATATAACCCAATAAAGGTTTAACCCCCTGATCGCCCGGCGGGTGATATCAGTTAGGTTTTAGCATCAGAGAGGGTCTGCGTCACACCCCAGGCAGTGTCAGGTTAGTGCCAGTAGCGCTAACACCCACGCGTGAAGCATACACCCCCCTTAGTGGTATAGTATCTGATCAGCTCAATATCTGAACTGATCAGATCTATACTAGCGTCCCCAGCAGTTTAGGGTTCCCAAAAACGCAGTGTTAGCGGGATCAGCCCAGATACCTGCTAGCACCTGCGTTTTGCCCCTCCGTCCAGCCCAGGCCACCGAAGTGCAGTATCGATCGATCACTGTCACTTGCAAAACACAACACACATAACTGCAGCGTTCGCAGAGACAGGCCTGATCCCTGCGACTCCAGTGCTGTAGGAGGTAATTTCACCACCACAGTTAAAAAAAAAAAAAGCATATATGCCGAAGCATTGGGGCAGCAGGAGCGGAGGAGCGATTTTGCTCCTAATGCCGCGTACATACGGTCGAAATTCCGATGGAGGCTTGCCCGTGGAAAAGTCTGACCATGTGTACGCGGCATAACTTTTGCGAGAAGATGCCCCCATGCTTCGGCATATATAAATGGTGCATGTATGCCCATCATTAGAAGTGGGTGGATGAAGGGCGGTATTCTAATGGCGGGCATACCCACCGATCAATCTTTTTTTTTCGTTCAGCCAACAGGCTGCATGAAAAAAAAGATTACAATACATGTCCAACAAGGACCAGCAACGTACTGGTATGTTGCTGGACTTTGAATGTTTATACCAGAATGATGCCTGCGGGTTTAGGTATCATCTTGGTATCATTCTTTTCAGCCAGCGGCCGGCTTTCATGTAAAAGCAATCCTAGTGGCTAATTAGCCTCTGGACTGCTTTTACAAGCAGTGGGAGGGAATGTCCCCCCCCCGGATATAAAAAACGCCATTGGGAAATTGGGAAAGCATTTTATCACACCGATCTTGGTGTGGTCAGATGCTTTGAGGGCAGAGGAAAGATCTAGGGTCCAATAGACCCCAGTTTTTTCAAAAAAGAGTACCTGTCATTACCTATTGCTATCATAGGGGATATTTACATTCCCTGAGATAACAATAAAAGTGATAAAAATAAATAAATATGGAAGCAACAGTTTAAAAATAAAATAAAAAAGCAAAATTAATAATAAAAAAAAAAAAAAAAAAAAAAAAGCACCCCTGTCCTGCCCTGCTCTTGCCCAATGGCGAACGCAAGCGTCGGTCTGGCGTCATATGTAAACAGCAATTGCACCATGCATGTGAGGTATCACCGCGAAGGTCAGATCGAGGGCAGTAATTTTAGCAGTAGACCTCCTCTGTAAATCTAACGGGGTAACCTGTAAATGCTTTTAAAGGCTTTTAAAAATGTATGTAGTTTGTCGCCAATGCGCGTTTGTGCGAAATTTTAAAGCATGTCGTGTTTGGTATCTATGTACTCGGCCTAAGATCATCTATTTTATTTCATCAAACATTTGGGCAATATAGTGTGTTTTAGTGCATTAAAATTAAAAAAAGTGTATTTTTTCCCCAAAAAATGTGTTTGAAAAATCGCTGCGCAAATACTGTGTAGAAAAAAAAATGCAACACCCACCATTTTATTCTGTAGGGCCTTTGCTTTAAAATATATATATAATGTTTGGGGGTTCAACATTTTCTTGCAAAAAAAAATATGTTTTCATGTAAACAAAAAGTGTCAAAAAGGGCTTTGTCTTCAAGTGGTTAGAAGAGTGGATGTAAGCTTCCTAATGTTGTGTATAAAATGCCAGAACAGTTCAAAACCCCCCCAAATGACCCCATTTTGGAAAGTAGACACCCCAAGCTATATACTGAGAGGCATGTCGAGTCCATGGAATATTTTATATGTTGACACAAGTTGCGGAAAAAAAATATATATATTTTTTTTTTTTGCACAAAGTTGTCACTAAATGATATATTGCTCACACATGCCATGGGCATATGTGGAATTACACCCCAAAATACATTCTGTTGCTTCTCCTGAGTACGGGGATACCACATGTGTGAGACGGGGTCCCGTACGCGCCCTTAGAAATCCTGAAGGCGGTGCTTGGTTTCCGGGGTCCCGTACGTGGCTAGGCTCCTAAAAAGTTCCACACATGTGGTATCCCCGTACTCAGGAGAAGCAGCAGAATGAATTTTGGGGTGCAATTCCACATATAACCATGGCATGTGTGAGCAATATATCATTTAGTGACAACTTTTTGTAATTTTTTTTTTTTTTTTGTCATTATTCAATCACTTGGGACAAAAAAAAAAAATATTCAATGGGCTCAACATGCCTCTCAGCAATTTCCTTGGGGTGTCTACTTTCTAAAATGGGGTCATTTGGGGGGGTTTTGTACTGCCCTGTCATTTTAGCACCTCAAGAAATGAGATAGGCAGTCATAAATTAAAAGCTGTGTAAATTCCAGAAAATGTACCCTAGTTTGTAAACGCTATAACTTTTGCGCAAACCGATAAATATACGCTTATTGACATTTTTTTTACTAAAGACATGTGGCTGAATACATTTTGGCCTAAATGTATGACTAAAATTGAGTTTATTCGATTTTTCTTATAACAAAAAGTAGAAAATATTTTTTTTTCAAAATTTTCGGTCTTTTTCCGTTTATATCGCAAAAAATAAAAATCGCAGAGGCAATCAAATACCATTAAAAGAAAGCTCTATTTGTGGGAAGAAAAGGACGCAAATTTCGTTTGGGTACAACATTGCATGTCCGCACAATTTACAGTTAAAGCAGCGCAGTGCAAAATTCTGAATTCACCTCTGGTCCTTTAGCTACCAAATGGTCCGGGGCTTAAGTGGTTAATTTATAATGCAAAGGTCTTCCTCATATTATTTCCTCTTCTGGTCAAACTTTCTTAGCCTATACTGACGGGATATTTTCTCTATTGGTCAAATGTTCCTAAGACTGTTTTCTCTTAGGATCAAAGGTTACATTGGTAACCATTGGTAGAAACTGATATTTCATACATATTACAAACACTGTGGGGAGTAATAATGGAATTTTTACAAATGCCAAGCACTGCAGATTTTTTATTCATAAATGATTTTTCAGCTGCTGAACCTAAGCTCAAAAATATATTATACACAGACATATGATTCCAGTTCAGACTTCTTCCATTCCACCTTATTTCAGTCCTGATGAAAGAGGTTAACCACTTCCTGCCCGGCCAATAACATATTGACGTCCAGGAAGTGGTTCTGTTATCCTGACTGGGTGTCATATGACGTCCAGCAGGATAACATGCCGGCGCGCGCCCGTGGTAAACGGCATTCCTCGGTTTTGCACTGACAGGGAGAGCCGATCGGTGGCTCTCCCTGTCAGAGGGATGGGGGTCTGTGCTGATAATCAGCACATTGATTATCAGCACAGCCCCCTCAGATGTGCCAATCAGTGCCCAGCAGTGTCCCCATAATAAAAGACTGCCAGTGCCCACCACAGTGCCAATCAGCGCCCACCGCAGTGCCAATCAGAGCCCAGATTGCCAATCAGTGCCAATCAGAGCCCACAGTGCCAATCAGTGCCCAGCAGTAACAACTGTCTGTCAGTAACACATCAGTACCTCATTATCAGTGCTGCCCTTCCATGCCACCTGTCAGTGCCAATCAGTACCACCTATCAGTGCCAATCAGTGCCGCCTGTCAGTGCCCATCACAGCCGCCTGCCAGTGCCCATCAGTGCCGCCTGCCAGTGCCCATCAGTGCCGCCTGTCAGTGCCCATCAGTGCCGCCTGTCAGTGCCATCAGTGCCGCCTGTCAGTGCCCATCAGTGCCGCCTATTAGTGCCCATCAGTGCTGCATATCAGTGCCGCCTATCAGTGCCCATCAATTCTACATATAAGTGCCTCCTCATCAGTGCCCATCAGTGCCACCTTATCAGTGCTGCCTCATCAGTGCCCATCAGTGCCGCCTCATTAGTGCCCATCAGTGCCGCCTCATTAGTGCCCATCAGTGAAGGGGAAACTAAATTTTATGACAGAAACTAAGAAAAAAAAATTGGGTCTTTTTTAGTTTGTTTAGCAAAAAATAAAAACCCCAGAGGTGATCAAATACCACCAAAAGAAAGCTCTATTTGTGAGAAGAAAATTCAAAAAATTTAGTTTGGGTACAGTGTTGTATGACCGCGCAATTGTCATTCAAAATGCGACAGCGCTGAAAGCTGAAAATTGTCCTGGGCAGGAAGGGGCGAAAGTGCATGGTATTGAAGTGGTTAACCTTTGAAATGCGTTGACTGAACCTAAATAAAAAAAAATTCTGGCATGGCACTTTCACCCCCCACCCTTCTTTCTTCCATGAAGTAACTTGGCATGCTACCCAGGAATGCCAATTTCTGCAAATCACTAACTGCCCTTACATCTCAATCTCACACCATTCTTCTGGTGTTGAGAAAGTCGTGGTATTACTGAAGGACTCTGGTCATCTTTAGTACATTGCCACTGTAGCACTGCCACCTCAGTCCAAAATATGCACCATTTCCCAAGTAAATAGAGCACGTTAATAGTCACACTCACTACCCAAGCAACCCAATCAGAGGGCAGGGCTTCTCCCTCTCTTATGTCCAAGCAGCACCACACTGTAATGGAGAACTCCACCCACCCCCCTTGGTCCTTGTATAGAACCGGTGAAAATAAAGAAAAGTGTGTTTCCCCAGTTTCAGCACCATCTTTCACTAAATACATTGCAGCTTTGTCCACATGTCCTGGATCAGGATAGAGAAGATGCACATCACATGCTTTTAGGAAAATCTAGCTCTATTCTCATCCAGAAGTGTGAAAAGCTTAAGGTAGTTGTAACCCTAAAAAAGAAAAAAAAAACCTTTCTATGTTGCACAATACCTGGTTGATTCTACCTGTTCCTATGTTCCCCTGTGTGTCCTGACCATTCTTGTCAGGACACACTGATCTCTGGCTGCTGATCTCTGATAGCGCGGTCAGATTACCTCCCACATTCTGCTATCTCCTCAGCGTGGCTGCATCCCCCCATCTCCCCCTCCCTCTATCCCTGTCATTTCCATAGTCTGTGTGTAAAGTGTAAAGCCAACCTCCTCCCCGTCCCTCCCCTCTCCTCCTACCTAATTGAGTATTCTGCTGCAGCTGCTCCTCCCCTTAAAGTAAAGTGACATCTATTATATACTTTTATCCTCTCTGTTTCAGGAACATATCAATTATAAAGCTAAATACCCTCTTTGCCCAGCTCTGCTGTGTGGTCACGTGTCCTACCTCTGCTAGCTTGCATACGTCAGAGGGGAATCTCAGCCCCTCCCACTGTACTCCTTAGATCGAGTAAGAGAGCAGTGGGGGGGGGGGGATATGTGACCACACAGCAGAGCTGGGCAAATACAGTATTTAGCTTTATCATAATAAAAAAAAACACACACTGTATTTAATGTGTTCCTAAAACAGATAGAATAAAAAAATATGCAGTGGAACCTTGGATTACGAGCATAATCCGTTACAGGAGAATGCTCGAAATCCAAAGCATTCGCATATCAAAGCGAGTTTCCCCATAGAAGTCAATGGAAACTAAAATAATTAGTTCCGCATTGACTTCTATGGCATGCAATACTGCATGTGGCCAAAGGGGGGTGAACCTTGGAAACACTCGGAAAGGCCCGGGGACAGCTCGGCTGAACTCGGAAAACCTCGGAAAGGCTCAGGAACGGAGTATTTCCAAGTTTTTCCAAGCATTTCCAAACGGCTCCGCTTGGCTCTGGCTCCCCCCCACCTCAGACCGCTGTGGCTTGAATCCTGCTCATATTGCGAGACAACACTCGCAAATCGAGTCAGGATTTTTTTAAACAGTGCTCATATTGCGAAACACTTGTTAACCACGTTACTCGCAATCCAAGATTTCACTGTAATAGATGTGATTTTACAACCACTTTAATATTTCTAATTGTAGAATTACCAGGGCCCCAGTTCTTTAATAACAACGAAAAAATGCCTTACATAAATCTTAGATTTAAGTCAACCAAAAATATAACATATGTTTTTAAAAATTTTCCATTTGGCATGGCTTCCTAAACCACTTCCAGACCGCCCACGGCACATATACTGCGGCAGGGCGGCCCGGCTGTGCAAACCGAAGTACCTGTATGTCAGTCCGTGCATGAAATACAGTGGGCGCATGCCCCCGCATGCCGAGGAGCTCACCCATGGGTCCGGCGGACTCAATGTCTACCGGCCATCTGCGATCACGGTAAAGAGAGGCAGAACGGGGATCTGTCTATGTAAAAAAGGCGGATCCCTGTTCTGACAGGGGGTAATACTGAGATTGGCTGTTCCTAGTGATCAGAGACAGCGATCTCTGTGTTGTCCCTAGTAAGCCCATCCTCCACACAGTTAGAACACACTGAGGGAACACAGTTAACCCCTTGATCGCCCCCTAGTGTTAACCCCTTCCCTGCCAGTGTCATTTATACATTGATCAGTGCATTTTTATAGCACTGATCGCTGAATAAATGTCACTGGTCCCCAAAAAGTGTCACTTAGGGTCAGATTTGTCTGCCCCAATGTCACAGTCCCACTAAAAATTGCAGATCTAGATAAATTAAACTTCCTGATGATGGCTTTTTGATTAGCCGAAACGTCGAGGTTATACCGCGTCATCACGATACTTCCGCCCAAACGAATATTAATCGGGAATCAAGCACCAAGACGCCGTTTACAGTGGTATTCTATCCAAGGGCCGATTACCCATACTAATCGCCTGCTATACACGCCAGGTGCCAGGACTATCAGGCACTTTTAAATGTGAGTGAAACAATTTTTATTGTCTACCAAATACTTTTTTTTAAAACAGCATGGCGCAATGAGGATTCTCCTTTTGTCATTCCTATCCAACTCTATGAGGTAAATTTCATCATAAAGATGCCATCCTAAAGGACTTCTACCAGGGTATCCCCACATGCTTAACCTGTTGTCCACCGCCCACTGTCAAATGACGGCGGGCGGAAGACACTCTCGTTCTGACAGGACGTCATATGACGTCCTGCCTTTAAAACGAGCTATGGGGCGCCGGGCACCCGCGATTGCCCAGTAACCGAGCAGGAAAGTGGATCTGTGTGTGTAAACACTAGGGATGAGCCAAACACCCCCGGGTTCGGTTTGCACCAGAACCCGCGAACGGACCGAAAGTTCGCACAAACGTTAGAACCCTATTAAATACAATGGATGCGAACGTTCGAAATCTAAAGTGCTAATTTAAACGACTATTATGCATGTTATTGTCCTAAAAAAGGGTTTGGGAACCCGGGTTCTGCACCAGGGGACATGTATCAATGCAAAAAGAAGTTTTAAAAACGGACGTTTTTCGGGAGCAGTCATTTTAATGATGCATAAAGTGAAAAAAAAAAGTCAAATATTCCTTTAAATATCGTACCTGGGGGGTGTCTAAAGTATGTCTGTGAAGTGCCACGTGTTTCCCGTGTTTAGAACTGTCCCTGCACAAAATTACATTTCTAAAGGAAAAAAAGCCATTTAAAACTGCTTGCGGCTTTAATGTAATGTCTGGTCCAGGTAATATGGATGAAAATCTTTAAGAAAAATGGCATAGCTACCCCATCACCCCCCCCCCCTACCCCAGCCCATTACCAGCCCCTTTGGGTCTTGTATGGATATTAAGGGGAACCCCGCACACAAAATAAAAAAGGCCTTATATACTCTGAACAGCCGTATACAGGCGGTGCATACAAGACAGGGACTGTAGGTTTGTTCTTATGTAGAATCTGTTTGTAATTTTGAATAGGTACATTGTTTAAGTGTAGCTCCAGCCAAAAAATCTATTTTTAAGCTTTTTGGAAAACATAGGGAAGGGTTATCACCTCTGTAACATTTGTTTTGCTGTCTGTGCCCCTGTACATCAGAACATTTCACCTCACTTTCCATCCCAATGACAAATGTTTTTGAAAAGTGGGGTTTTTATTGAAACAAGGATTGGTGATAAAGCATCAGTAGAGAGGAGACACCCTTTTCCCATATTAACTCTTGCAGGAGAGAATTTCCCTTCCTAGGGGTAGATTTCCTCTCACTTCCTGTTGTCTCCTTCTGTTTGCAAGTAGGAGTCGTTTGTAAGTTGGATGTTTGAAAGTAGGGGCCTGCCCTATATACTCTGCTGAAATTTGGTGTTGCCACAACACTGTAAGCCCTCACAGTTACTCTTGGTGGGCGCATGAATGGGCCCTGCTGTGAATTATTAGATCAAGAATTGTAATTGCATGCCCCTGTTGAACAGGGGCTGAAAAATTGGGCCTTTGGTGGTGGTGGTGTTGACACAACACTGTAAGGCCTCACAGTTTCTCTTGGTGGGCGCAGGAATGGGCCCTGCTGTGAATTATTAGATCAAGAATTGTAATTACATGCCCCTGTTAAACAGGGGCAGAAAAATTGGGCCTTAGGCACTGGTGCCACAACACTGCAACCCCTCACAAATACTGTACTTGGAGCACAGCAATGAGCCCTGTTGCAAAGTATTGCATCAAAAATTGTAATTACACGCCCCTGTTAAAAAGGGGCTGAAAAATTGGGCCTTAGGCACTGGTGCTGGTCCCACGACACTGCAACCTCTCCCAGATACTCTAGTTGGAGTGCAGGAATGAGCCCTGCTGCAAAGCATTGCATAAAAAATTGTATTTACATGCCCCTGTTAAACAGGGGCTGAAAAATTGGGTCTTAGGCACTGGTGGCGGCACCCAGAAACAAAAAGCTTCTTCCAAGCTATCATCATCATCAATCGGATCATTGAGGAGGAGGAGGATAGTCAGTCAATATAACAGGACAGTCACTTAGCATCAGCATCAGTCTTGAAGGGATGTGACATTTGAAAATAAATTAGTCTGTTATATCAGCTTCAGGTGTTTGGTAGCTGGTGGTGATCCAAGACTGGTTCATCTTTATGAAAGTCAGTCGATCAACCGAGTCTGTGGACAGGTGCACCCTGTGATCCGTGACAAATCCTCCAGCAGCACTGAATGTGCGTTCTGAAAGAACGCTGGATGCAGGACAGGCCAGTAGCTCAATTGCATACTGTGCAAGCTCTGGCCAGTGATCCATCCTCAAGATCCAGTAAGCCAGAGGATTTTCGGTGGGGAAGGTGTCCAAGTCTGACCTTGCCCCTAGGTATTCCTGCACCATGTATATCAGACGCTGGCGATGGTTGCTGGAACCGATCATACCTTGGGGCTGCGGATTAAAGAATTGTCTGAACGCATCGGTCAGACGGCCACCTTCCCCACCGCTCCTTCTTTGACTGACCGAAGCCTCAGCAACTCGTTGTCCAGGACCAGGAGTTTGTAACCTCCCAGTCTCTGGGAACGCGTTGCACAGACCTTTCTGCAAGGCCTCCCGGAGTTGTCTCATCCTCTTCTCCCTCTGCGACGGTAAGATAAGGTCCGCAACCTTACCCTTGTACTGTGGATCAAGGAGAGTGGCCAGCCAGTAATGGTCCCTCTCCTTGATCCGAAGAAGACGAGGATCCTTCCGCAGACTTTGCAGGATCAGGGAGGCCATGCAGCGTAGGTTAGCTGAGGCATTCGGTCCGGAGTCCTCTCAGGCACTAAGGACGACATGATCCGCAGCCACCTCCTCCCAGCCACGTACAAGTCCACGGGTTTCTTGGGACTGTAAATCATCCCTAAAAGACTGCTGCTGATGATACTGAGTGCCAGGCTCCACCTCCATGCTGACACAATCCTCCTCCTCTTCCGGTGCGATGGGTGGGAAAGAAGGAACACTGTCTGGGTAAAGGGGGCCTTGAGAGGCAAGGAAGTCCTCCTCTTCCTGCCTCTGTTCTGCCTCAAGTGCCCTGTCCATTATTCCACGCAGCATATGTTCCAACAGGTGGACAAGAGGTACAGTGTCACTGATGCATGCACTGTCACTGCTCACCATCCTCGTGGCCTCCTCAAATGGTGCCAGGACAGTGCATTCATCCCTGATCATGCCCCACTGGCGTGGTAAAAAAAAACAGAGCTCCCCTGGCCCTGTCCTGGTGCCGTAGTTGCACAGGTACTCATTGATGGCCCTCTGCTGCGTGTGCAGCCGCTGCAGCATGGCCAACGTTGAGTTCCGCCTGGTGGGCATGTCACATATAAGGCGGTTCTTGGGCAGGTTCAACTCCTTTTGCAGCTCAGCCAGGCGAGCACTGGCATTATAAGATCTGCGGAAATGCACATAGACTTTCCTGGCCTGCCTCAGGACATCCTGTAAGCCCGGGTACCTGCCCAAGAACCGCTGCACCACCAGGTTAAGGACGTGAGCCACACAGGGCACATGGGTCAGTTGTCCCTGTCGGAGGGCGGAGAGGAGGTTGGTGCCATTGTCGCAAACCACCATTCCTGGCTTAAGCTGGCGTGGCGTCAACCACCTCTTGGCCTGCCCCTGCAGAGCAGACAGAACCTCTGCCCCAGTGTGGCTCCTGTCCACCAAACACACCAGCGCAAGCACGGCATGGCATCTTTTTGCCTGCGTACTTGCGTAGCCCCTTGAACGCCTACGGAGCACCGCTGGTTCCGAGGACAAAGCACAGGAAGAGGCCATTGAGGAAGAAGAAGAGGAGGGGGTGGAGGAGAGAGGTGTGTCACAACCAGTAGTAGCATTTTGGAGGCGTGGCGGCGGAACAACCTCCAACACTACTGCACCTTGTCCTGCATCCTTCCCAACTGCCAAAAGAGTGACCCAATGGGCCGTGAAAGAAAGGTAACATCCCTGTCCATGCCTGCTGGACCATGAGTCAGCGGTAATATGCACCTTACCGCTGACCGCCCTGTCCAGCGAGGCCAAGACATTGCCTTCCACATGCCGGTAGAGAGCCAGAATCGCCTTCCGTGAGAAAAAGTGGCATTTGGGAACCTGCCACTGAGGAACCGCACATTGCACAAACTCACGGAAGGGGGCCGAGTCTACCAACTGAAAAGGCAGCAGTTGAAGCGCTAGCAATTTAGCCAAGCTAGCATTCAACCGCTGGGCATGTGGATGGCTGGGAGTGAACTTCTTTCGACGGTCCAGCAGCTGGGGCAGGGAAATTTGCCTGCTAGAATCGGACGTCGGTGTACTGCTAGCAGAGTGTCTGCAAGTACTTGGCTGTGACACACCTAATTCTACACCTTCATTCCTCTCAGTGCAGGTTTCAGAGAGGACTGAAGGTATAGTGGGGTTGGAGATCCCAGCTGATGCGGTGCAAGGAGAGGTGTTCTTTGGTGTGGGTCTTTAAGGTAGGCTTGCCAACGAGCTGCATGGCAGGTCAACATATGTTTGCAGAGCCTGTTGGTGTAACACACCAGGAAAACACAGCAATACGGGCTAGCTTCAGGTGTATAATGTGCAGGAGGCACACTCCGCCCGCTGTAAGTGCTGCAAATGCCTCTTAGTGTAACACACCAGGAAAACACAGCAATAAGGGCTAGCTTCAGGTGTATACTGTGCAGGAGGCTTAGCAACAATGACACTGACACTGTCCCCTGCCTATCCTTCTCTCTCCCTGCACACAAGGTTTATCAAAGAATATGACACTGACACTCTCCCTGCCTATCCTTCTCTCTCCCTGCACACAAGGTTTAGCAAAGAATATGACACTGACACTGTCCCCTGCCTATCCTTCTCTCTCCCTGCACACAAGGTTTATCAAAGAATATGACACTGACACTCTCCCTGCCTATCCTTCTCTCTCCCTGCACACAAGAATAGCACAAAGAATATCACACTGTCCCTGCCTATCCTTTTCTTTCCCTGCGCCGGAACACACTACACAAGGCCGCCGCGCTGGCGGCCTTTTATAGTGTGGGGCGTGTGCTAAACCCCCTGAGCTATAATTGGCCACAGGCAACCTACCTGTGGCCAATTATGGCTCTCCTAGCTGCCGGCGCTGTGATTGGCCAAGCATGCGGGGTCACAGTGCATGCTTGGTCAATCACAGCGTCGGGATTGCACTGCGATGGCGCAGTGTATTGTGGGCCGTTCGCGTCACTCGAATTTGGCACGAACGGCCCAAATCGTTCGATGTTGGCCAAACGATCGAACAGCCGATGTTCGAGTCGAACGTATGTTCGACTCGAACACCGAGCTCATCCCTAGTAAACACACAGATCCACGTCCGGTCAGGGAGAGGGGACCAATGGTGTGTCCCTTGTACATAGGGACAACCATCGATCACCTCCCCCAGTCAGTCCCCTCCCCCCACAGTTAGAACACATTGAGGAAACATATTTAACCCCTTCCTCGCCCCCTAGTGTTAACCCCTTGCCTGCCAGTCACATTTATACAGTAATCAATGCATTTTTATAGCAGGGATCGCTGTATAAATGTGAATGGTCCCAAAAATGTGTCAAAAGTGTCCGATGTGTCCGCCGCAATATCGCAGTCACAATAAAAATTGCAGATCGTCGCCATTACTAGTAAAAAAAAAAAAATGCTATAAATCTATCCCCTATTTTGTAGACGCTATAACTTTTGCGCAAACCAATCAATACACGCTTATTGCGATTTTTTTTTTAACCAAAAATATGTAGAAGAATACATATCGGCCTAAACTGAGAAAAATTTTAAATGAAAAAAAAAAATGGATATTTATTATAGCAAAAAGTAAAAAATATTGTGTTTTTTTTCCAAACTGGACGCTTTTCTTTTGTTTATAGCGCAAAAAATAAAAACCGCAGAGGTAATCAAATACCACCAAAAGAAAGCTCTATTTGTGGGAAAAAAAGGAAGCAAATTTCGTTTGGGAGCCACGTCGCACGGCCGCGCAATTGTCATTCAAAGTGTGACAGCGTTAAAAGCTGAAAAATGGCTTGGGCGGGAAGGGGGTTTTCGTGCCCGGTAGGGAGGTGGTTAAGAGATCATATTAGCGATAGGTGGTCAACACCCAGGGGTGAGTGTACATCTATGTGAGGCACCCAGTCTGATCACAATTGCATAGGAGATGTCTACTGAGCACAAGGACTTTATTATCCTAATGGTATTTCTCTGATCTATATATATATATATATATATGATACTTATATATTTTTCTATCTCAATGGAACTTTTGTGATTCATGGTTTACAGATTTCTTTGTTTGTCCTGCACATTTACATTTATATCTGACTAATATCAAGTGCAGCAATTTCTTTAATTACTAAAAATCGCAGATCACCGCCATTACCAGTAAAAAACAATAAAAAACAAAGTAAAAACCATACATCTATTCCATAGTTGGAGATGCTATAACTTTTGCGCAAACCAATCAATATACGCTTATTGCGATTTTTTTTTTACCAAAAATATGTAGAAGAACACATATTGGCCTAATCTAATGAATACATTTTATTTTTTATTTTATTTTTTGTATAAATTGTCGGTCTTTTTTGGTTTATAGAGCAAAAAATAAAAAACGCAGAGGTGATCGAATACCACTAGAAGAAAGCTCTATTTGTCGGAAAAAAAAGGGCATCGATTTTGTTTGAGTACAACGTCTCACGACCTCGCAATTGTCAGTTAAATCGACGCAGTGCAGTATCGCAACAAATGGCCTGGTCATTAAGGGGGTAAATCCTTCCGGGGCTGAAGTGGTTAAAGTGGAACTTCACCCAAAAGAGGAAGATCCGCTCTTCCTCCCCCTCCTTCTCTGCCATATTTGGATTATATATACCGTATATACTCGAGTATAAGTCGAGTTTTTCAGCACATTTTTTTGTGCTGAAAATGCCCCCCTCAGCTTATACTCGAGTCACCTTATTGCACCTGATCTCCCGGACTTTGGGGACCCGGTACCAGCCGGAAAACTTGGCACACACGTAGCCCCACTCTTCCTCTACAAGTGTGCAAAGTTTGTTGTCCGGGGGACCTACAGTCTGGGAGCACCGATTTTTTCAAAGCACCCCTTTCATAGACTCCCATGTTAAATGGTAATTTCTCTGGTGACTGGGGACCCGGTACCGGCCGGTAATAGGACCCCTAGACCCGGGAACGTGGCACACATGTAGCCCCATTTTTGCTCTACAAGTGTGCAAAGTTTGTTGACTTGGGAACCTACGGCCGGGGAGCACCAATTTTTCAAAGCTGGACACCCCTTCCATATGCTCCCATGTTAAATGTCAGTCTAGTCATGGGCACAGTGAGGCATGGGCACAGTGAGGCATGGGCACAGTGAGGCATGCACATGGACACAGTGAGGCACAGTGAGGCATGCAGATGGACACCCTAGGCTTATACTCGAGTCAATACGTTTTCCCAGTTTTTTTGTGGTAAAATTAGGTGCCTCGGCTTATATTCGGGTCGGCTTATACTCGAGTATATATGTTTTTTTTGGGGGGTATTCCCTCCAACTTCATCAGAATTCTCCCCCCCTCCCTAGCCGGAAACCTCTGGGACACGTCCCAGAAGGCAGCAGGACCAGTCACAAAGTGTCAACCAGCTTACACATGTCCAGTGGGCAGCCAGCTGCCCACAGTTAATATGCCGGCGCCAGGGACCGAAAACCAGTAAATAAACTGGCTCAGGTGAGGACGGCGCTGGTTCCTTGGGTAGGAGAGTGTCTGTTTATTAAAAGTCAGCAGCTACAGTTTTTGTAGCTGCTGACTTTTAATTTCCACACATCTGACTGAAGGTCCTCTTTAAAGCTGAATTTCATTCAGTTTTTGAAAAATACTCTTGAATAGGTTTAGAACCTCTGTCATGTTTCTATTGTTTGAAAGCCATACAGGCTCCAGATATTTTGCTATGTCAAAGTCTGTTTTGTAGATCCCAATAGCTCATGCTAGGCAGCTCTTGTGCATCCTTGGACCCCTAGGCACACTCTGTGCAGAATCAAGAAGTAAAAAAAAAAAAGATAAGGGTGCCACACTGATGGTTGTAGATTCCATAATCATATACTGTATTTTATCATCAGTGAGATAAAATAAGACAAAACAACTAAAGTGTTCTGTGGGTTTAAACAATCCCTCTTTCTCAGAGCTTTAAAATGTTGTTTAGAAAGATACCAAGCTCCAAACAGGTGAAGCCCAGAATTTTGGAGAGGAAAGACTTCTTGTGAACTGAACCTTCTAAATTCACTCACTCTATCCTATCCTAAACAGAGTTACAAGCTCTGATGTAGAAGAACTTTTGAACCACCCGTGTTTAATCTGGTTTATACAGTAATATCTCATTTATGATGTGTAGCAAGGTATCACTTTTGCACGTAGCTTATGGACTACAGTTTGTGCCGATAAGAACTTAACTATTTTCATTGCCCGTTTGTATCATACTGCTGCAATTTGTTTGGTTCAGCTATGGTAGAACAATGCATGACAGACCTTGTGGTGCGGAGAGACAGAGACTCTATTCTATTGCTATGGGTCAGAAATAGACTACAAGGCCCACAACGCCACTGAGCTGCGAAGGAGCAGGGCACCATGCACTGCCTGCTGGGAGGACATATTTAAGGGAAGGCGGGGCTTGTGTTCGTTCTCTTGGGACGCCATCTTGCAAGAGGCAAGAGGCCTGCAGCGAGGGTGCTTAGGCCGGAGAAGCCTGGGCCTAAAGTGACGGAGGCCGGATCGCCTGTCGGAGGGATTCCCGCTACAGCCTGGCTGATTGGACCCAGGAGAGAGACAACTCCACACCCCTGACCATCCAGAGTCACCTATCCACTGGCGCCTTGTGAGCGGCTAATCGGAGGACCAGGGACCGTGACTCGTCTGGAGGTTGCGAACCAAGAGGGCCCTGTCGGAAGATACCAGCGAGGCGAGACCTCATGTGGTGAGAGGACACCTGCCCACCAACATAACTAACTGTGTCGCAGAAAGGTGACTTCCATACTTTTACCTACGCTTGCTGATAACTGCAGTACCGCAAGCAGAGACACACTACATTCAGGATTGAGTTAGCACTTTGGGAAGGATCAGCTTTCCACTTGCCCTTTTCACCACAAATGTTAATTGTTAATCTTTCTTCACCTTTTCTCTGGATTACAAATACTCAAGTGCACCAACAAAAGCTAGCGAAGATTACTGGAGACTTTTAGGAGCAATCATCAGCTCAGCTCACTGACTAGGTTGATACAGCAGGACACGTACCAGTAAAGCTGCCCACCAAGGGGAGCCAGATAGCTTTTTGAATCTGCACGTGTCAATCAACTTTTGCATTCATTGTGCTGTTTAGTGAGCTGGGTTGGACTTGGTGGAGAAGTACCCCACTGTAGATATTATTGCAGTGGGAGATTCCTGCACCGTGCACCGTCTGACCCTAAGTTGAGTAAATTCGGGTCTCATGGTTTATAGGTGAAACTTTTGAACTGTTGTGCATATGTATGTCCATGGACTCTCACAGGGAGTCAAATGTCTCATGTTAATCTTTATTTCTTTACCAAGTAAACATATAACATCTTGGTTGAACTACATCTTGTGTGGGACTCTGTCTTTTGCAGCTGTGTGGCAGGCTAACTACAACAAGGTAATAATATTTAATTACAGTTACTGTTGTGTGATATCATTGTGGCCCTCTATAGCCTTTAGGGGTCCACAATCACATTATTGTTATCATTGTCCAGTTGTGCCAAGGGGGAATCAAGCCAAATTACAGGGGTTGTTAGGCAGAGTACAGACCCAAAACTTAAACCAGCAGCTCCTGCGGGGGTAGTGCTACAGATGTAATAAGCTACAGTATGCTCATCTCTACAGCTATCGGAGTGGGGCTTTATTTCTGCTTAAACTTTGGGTTTTTAAAGTTGTATCTCTGGGCTGAGATTTCACCTCATTTTCATTCTTATGGAAACAACAGGAAATGAGAATATAAATGAGATAACTCTACTTTTTCCCTTTGGGAAGTTTCATCATCTGTTTATGTTCTGGTGAGGAATTTAGGATTAGCCTTCACTTTCAGTTCAAGAGATAATGGTCTCCAGAACAAAAGGTGAGGGTAAATCTGGTCATAGATGGATTGTTTTCGTTCAGCTAGAGGCTGAACAAAAAAAAAATGAATGGGATCTTCCATCCACACATTACGGGGGGATAGATGTATCCTCCCTGCTGTGACATTGTCTGAAGCCTCGTACACACGACCGGCTTTCTCGGCAAGAAAACTGCTGGGAGAGCTTTTTGCTGAGAAAACCATTCATGTGTATGGTTTCTCGTCGGGAAAACTGCCTGGAATCTCGACGAGAAAAATAGAGAACCTGCTCTCTATTTTTCTGCCGAGAAAACCGGTCGTCTGTATGCTTACCTGTCCGAGGTAAACCCGCGCATGCTCGAATAGACTTCGACGCATGCGCGGTAGCATACAAGGTTAGTGTGGGGTGTAGCAAGATGGCAAGAACGGCATTGAATGTAACGAGCGCCGGCTCGTCGTAGTCAATGACGTCACCCTGTTCTTGCCATTCAAAAGAATGGTCGTCAGTACACAGGGCTTGGCAAGACAAGCTTGCCAGGAATCCCGTTGAGAAAACCGACGTTTTTTTTTTTCGACAGGATTCCCGCCTGGGTCTACAGGGCTTGAGTACCCGCTGTCAGAATACACCGATCAGCAGCTGCAGTCTGTTGGCTTCAACTGAAAAAGTTTTCCAACATAGTCTGTTGAGTGGGAACAGCCATATATAAAAATTAATTTTATCCATCTAAGGTCAGCTGGAGTCTCCCAAATGGAGCACAGCATTATTAACCAAATGAAAGTTCTAGCCTTGCTATACTCTGTTCATAACGTAAAAGAAAATATGTGGGTAGAATTTCCCAATTGCATAAAAATCATTTGAAGATGCTAGAATTGCACCTTTTGGAAAAAATGTAATACAAATTGATCTTTGCTACTGCTGGTAGGCAGTCATGTGATCTAAGCGATTTGTCATGTGGTCTCGGCTAATGGTTCTTAGAGCAGTGGTGATCAGTTGCAGACAACCAATCAGCTTCTCTGCCAGGACACTTACATTACAGGCATACTCCACTTTTGTACTTTGAATAAGGTATAGAAATATGTGTATTTTGGCTTTAGAGCTGCTTTACAAGTAAAATGATCTAATTTCTGGTTCTTGGCACAGTTGCAGTGTTTTCTGGATCACACTTTAATCTTACTAAGAAAGTGTATTTTGTTACACAATAAAAGATCATTTCCACTCGCAAAAAAAAACAACAAATAGGTGAATTACATCTGATGCATAATCTATTATTGGATATATAGGCAAGCTTTTGTTTTAATGCTTTTTTTTTCATTCTCATTTTTTGGGGCGGCCCATAATAGATACTAATACAGTAGATTAGGTTTTTAGAGCAATGAGTCCTGGAACTCTGTAAGCTGCTTTAGTTATAATTACCTCTGACTTAATTGGTTAATTACATGTTAATTAGAGAAATCTAAAAAATCTGTTCCGTTGGTTAGCCTAAAGGGCTAAGCTTAAACCAGACTGATGTACTCATTTAATGTCATTTATTTATGTTAATTTTCAATTACATTTAGAGCAAGTGGAGGTATTTAGCCCTGTTTTCCAACTTGCCTCTAATTTACCTCTGGGATGAGTAGACCCAGCCTGTGAAACCTACAGGCAGTGATTGGGTTAATACCATCTGGCAAGCAAAAGGCAAGGCTGACCAAATTCTGCAATATTTTATTCAAAAAGAAACAAAAAAATGCAGCATTAAAATAATTAAATACAGCACTATTTTAACAATTATTGCATTTTCCCACTACATTTAGTGTACAGTGTACCTGTAGGAAATACGAACATGCACAGGGAGAGGTACTTCGAAAGAAGCAGTCAGCATGATCCGGCTCTTAAACTAAGAAGGACAATGTAAACTAAAAAAAATAAAAAGTTGTTTAAAAGAAAAAAGAAAAATAGAAAAGAAACCGTTAAAGTAAAATTGTATTGTTTTACATGTTTGTCTATGTGATCAGCCATAAAATCACAACTACCCACCATAATATTAGTAGGTTCCACTTTTTGAGTAGGTTCCTCTTGAGTATTGAGTAAGTTCCTCTTTTTCTCCCAAAACAGCCCTTACCCATCGAGGCATGGGCTTCACTAGACCACTGAAGGTATGATGTGGTATCTGTCTCCAAGCCATCAGTAACAGTTCCTTTAAATCCTGTCAGGTGTGAGGTGGGGCCTCTATGGAACGGACTTGTTTTTCCAGGACATCCACGCAGATTCTCAATTAAATTGAGATCTGGAAAATTTGGAGGCCGAGTCAACACCTCAAAGACACCTTCTTCCATTGCTTTGTGGTTTAGTTCTAATGCACACATGCCCATTGTAGGCACTTTTGGCTGTGAACATGGGTCAGCATAGGAGCCCTGACCAATGTGCGACTACGCTGTCTCATACACAACAAACAGCAAGAACTGTGTGTTCTAACATTGTTCTATCTGAACCAGCATTATTTTTTTCAGCAATTTAAGAAACATTAGCTCTTCCTTTGGATCAGACTACACAGGACAGCCTTTGCCCCTTACGTGCATCAATGAACCTTGACCTCATTGGTTCACCATTTTTCATTCCTTGGACCACTATTGGTAGGTCCTGACCAGTGATGGTAGTAACTGCATTAAAAAATAAACGGCGTTACTTAACGCAGTTACTTTAGAGGGTAACGAGTAATCTAACTGATTACCCTTCCCCTCATGGTAACGCCGTTCCCATTACTTGGGCGGCGTTACCGCAATTACATCTACCGCCACTAGATGGCAGTAGTGTAATTCCTCCTCTCCTCTATGACCTCTATCTCCTCTAGAGCCTGGCTCTAGCTGGAAGCTGAAAGTGGAAAGCAGTGTGGGCGGGAGGCGGGCATCTCCGAGCCGCGATCCCGGTCCCCTTCAGCAGCGGTACCTCTCCCGCTAGCTGCCGGCCTGCCACACAGGCAAGTTTAGAAATCGGCTCCTCCTCAGCTCTGACAGGACAACATGAGGACGAATGTCGGAAGATGGGCATTACAGAGCGATGTACTGCACTATATCTGAGGTCTGTGTGTGTGTGTGAGGAAAGCTGCTGCCAAGCTGAGGGAAGGGAGAGCTGCACTGAGGACACAAGGGGAGGAATGAGAGTATTTGTAGGGAGAAAATGATAACTTCTAGGTCGGATTGATATGAAGGGGGGTGTATTTGTGCTGTTGTGCTAGGAAGGGAATTCTGGGGGGGGGGGTTCTGCTGGGATGGGGAATTTGAAGGGTGTCAGGATGTGATTTTTTTCTAGTAGGGGTATTTGGAGGGGAGGGGGTTGTGCTAGAAGAGGTGATGGGGGGAATTTGTGCTAGGATAGGAAATATTGGGGCTGTTAGAAAAGGGAATTGTGGGGGGGGGTGGGATTTATGCTAGTAAGCATGATAGTTACTTTGCTGAGTAACTAATTACTTTTTCAATGTAGTAACTGAGTTACTAACGCAATTACTTTTTGGGAGAAGTAATTTGTAACCGTAACTAATTACTTTTTTAAAGTAAGATGACCAACACAGGTCCTGACCCCAGCAGACCGGGAACACGCCACAAGAGCCACAGTTATGAAGTTCCTCTGGCCCAGTCATCTAGCCATTACAAATTGGCCCTTGTCAAAGTCCCTCAAATCCTTATGTAGCGATACCTTCAACTAAGAGGGCCGCAGATTTAGTTTGGGCCCTGAAGACAGCTCCGCCAACCCCCGGCAATTTACTCGACCCCCCTACTGACACAGTTAGTTATGGCAACAATATAATTCTTATGCTATATGATTAAACTCAGACACCAAGGCAATAATGAAAGGGGTATCTAATTTACTTTAGATTGTGGTAAAAAAGGTTAACAGTGGTAGCAGTTTACATGAAATAGGTTGCAGAGCCCTGCAGCAATAAACACACTTATACATTAATAGAACAGTAAAGGTGCGCCGCGTGGGCGACCATTAACTAGGCGCCCTGTGGCACAGCAACTAAATGAACTAACTAGCTGGCCAGGCCTGGCTCAGATACCTAAAACTCAGTCTCTAGGGGATGATGGTTTCTTCACCAGCAAGTCTTTAAAGGTGGTGCACATAACAGAATAACATTTGTAATCCAGTGGGAAGATTGTGATAGAACAAACACTTTACTGAAGAACCTCTGAGTTCAACTCTGATATGGATCTCCAGTGAGAGTATCAGATATAAACTTGTGGGCCACGGCAGTCTATAGGCACATCAGCAATAAACAATATATGGTCTGAGCATACGCTCGCTCACCCCTCCGGACGCGATCCCAGTCTGGGAACTTCCACCGACTGTGTCCTCACACACAGTGTCTCCAGCGATCGGGTCCCCGATCCAACCAAGGCTGTGGATAAGCGAAGTCAGATGCCACCCAGTCTTGCAGCGGGGTGGAAGGCTCTTTGGTGCTGCACAAGGCCTCAGGCTTCAGGCCTTGCACACCGGCACATCCGCACAGGAGGATCAGTCACTGAAGTCTCGTGTCCCAAAGAGGCCGAGCCCAGCCTCGCCTCCTCCTTTTATAACCCCTCCCATGAGTCTCTGGGGTGGAAACATTGCCGAAAGGGGTTCTGGGTAAGGTAGTCCTGGGAGTCTTAAAGGGGACCCCGCTACACTTACACTTGTCTATTATTTCTGCTTTCAACACATCAACCTCAGGGAAACCATGTTCACTTGCTGCCAAATATATCCCACCCACTGTCATGAGATAATGTTATTCACTTTACCTGTCAGTGGTCATTATGTTATGCCATACTTTTTTCAGCACACTTCACCACAACACAGTAGTGTGAGCTGGCCAGGTAGCAGACAATGCCTTTTGCCTTGTCTTGCAGTGGGAATGCGCTGGAATAGCTACCCAATGCACTCCTACTTGAAGGATGCGCTAAGCCTTCCCAATTCCATGCAAAACTAAAGAAATGTTTTGACTGGAGTTGGGCTTTAATCAATAATAGATTTAATTGTTGCAAACAATCTCAAACTTGTGTCAAGTGACGTGAACTTACCTTAGGTGAATAGAAAGTGTTAAGCCTCATACACACGATCGGACTTCCATCTGACTTTTCCGTGGATTTTTGTCCGAATGGGCGTTGGCCGTGAACTTGTTCTGCATACGCACGGCAGAACATTTTCAGCCAACTTTCACCAAATCATGTGGTTTTTCAGCTCTTTACCGCCACCCTTTGGGCAACTTCTGCTATTGTTGTCTGATCTTTAGCATTGGTTCTGAGCATGCGTGTTTGTACTTTGGACTTTAGTCCGATGGACTTGTGTACACACAATAGGATTATCCTCCATCGGACATTTTTGCCTGAAAGTTTGAGAGCATTCACAGCGAACATTTGTCCGTTGAAAAACCGAAAACAATTGTTAGATGGAGCATACAGACGGTCGGATTGTCCAATAAAACACGTCCGTCGGACCGTTGTCAAAAAGTCTGATCGTGTGTATGGGCCTTTAGATAGAAGAAGCTGCAAACATACTATAAGGTATTAACAGAGTCTCACGTATTGCAAAAAATAACATGTTGTGCTCACTTCAATGCATAAATACAAATATATATATATAATGTGGCCTATAAGTAATTCAAATAAAACAAAATTAACCCTACAGAAAATAATATAATATTAAGCAAAAACACACGTTAAAGTCCAAATGGGAAATTTGGAGGCATAAATGTTCAAAAAAGCGGTGAAGAGCAATGACCACCTCCACCAATGTTAGAAAAGAGCAATGAAGGTATACTGAAGAAAACTGGAAGAGCCTCCACCAGGTCACACCATGCAGGCTTACCAGATAGCCGTGACCTACTAACTAAAGAAAGGTCAAAATGCGCATCAGTACAATAATGCCACTTGTGAACTTGTGAAGTTCTCAATAGATTAGATGTACTCCAGTTGTCACCTATAACCGTCACAAGAATCTCCTCAAATACCCATCCATCAATATGACAATAATATTAAACAGCCATTTCCCCCTAAAATACTCTTGGCGTTAATTTAGGGAGAAATGGCTCTGTTTAATTATTTGTGTTATTATTGTCATATTGATGGATGGGTATTTGAGGAGATTCGGGGAGGAGGTGACGGGTTGTGGGTGACGATTGTGGATTGGAGAACATCTAATCTATTGAGGACTTCACAAGAGGAGACTCCTATGACATTATTGTACTGATGTGCATTTTGACCTTCCTGCATGGTGTTACCTGGTGGAGGCTCTTCCAGTTTTCTTTAGGACACCTTAAAGCGGAGGTTCTGCGGTGCATCCTTTTTTTTTTTTTTATATTCATTCTATGTTAAAACCTTAGCAATGTAATTACTCACGTCTGCGGCTCTTTAAAACCCGTCCGTTTTGCGGTAAAAAAGGAGTTTATAAAACTCTTCCTGCTTTTGCCATTTTGCTTGTGGGCATCTTGAAGCCCACAAGCATATCCTTCCAGGTAGAGATGAATGCCTCTCTTACGGCATTCAGCGCTGGATCTCGTGCACGCGCAGTGTTGACGGCGAGCAGCGCCGTCAACACTTCCTGGTTGCCATGACAACGTGCATAAACATTTAAAGTACACGCCCAGTACACGCCCAGTACACGCCCAGTTGTGATGCAAGCCAAAGAAAAATAAACAGCAGGAACGGCTCACAACACTCTTGAGACACAGCTGTGCAGGTAATGTTTATTTCTCCCTCTCTGCCAAATCAATTATAACAATTTTATTTTTATTTTAGAGCATATATATAGATATATCAAAAAGATTCTCCAAAAAAAATGTATTTTTGTGTGTATATGTGTATACTTTTATATATATATTGTGAGGGGGTTAGCTCGGCAGCGGGTGTGTGTGACCCCCTGGATGGGCTCCCCACACAAAAACAGGCCCAGCAGACGGAGGTTGTGGTTTTCAAGATCAAAAGGGTGCGGTTTATTTCTCTATTTACAGTGACAAAAACACAGCAAAGCAAAAAGAAACATAAACAAAATAAACCCTGGTCAGCTTGACCTCTGACTAAACATGCAGGTTTCCTAAACTAACAACTGGGATCAGCCTGGTGCTGTCCTAGTCCCTAAGTCCCTGGTTTAGTAAATGTCCAAACAAATAGCCACACAGGCTTTGTCTCACCGCACAGGGGTTCACTCTCCCTAGACAGTCCACACAGGTCTGGTTCCAGGCATGAGCAAACACCTAATGAAGCTGGGAGTTTTTATAGAGGCCTTAAACGAGCTGACAAGCTTCAGCTGGTCTCATCAACTCCCTGCCTGCACGACGCCCAGCACTCTCCCTAGAGGTATGAATCATCCATGAGCCCACTAGCCTCAGCTGGGCTTCATCAACTCTCTCCCTAGTTGTATAAGTCGGCATAAAGCCTGAATCTGGGAGAAATATACCTACCCCCCTGGATGCAACCAGGTGACTTTACCTTCCTGCTGTCACATACCCCCCCTCTTGTTTTAACCTTGGGGTTGGAACACCAGCAATCAGGCATTCATGTACTCGAGACAAAGCATCCACATTCCCCATTTGAACGCCAGGGCGATGCTTTACTGTGAAGTTGAATTCCTGTAGGGCCAGGAACCACCTATTTACTCTTCTATTTGTCTCCTTGTTTTGAGCCATCCACTTTAACGGAGCGTGATCCGTAACCATGTCAAAGTGCCTACCTAGCAGATAGTACCGAAGGGAATCTAGAGCCCACTTCACCGCTAAACACTCCTTTTCAACTGTGGCGTAATTTACCTCATGGGACTTCAACTTCCTGCTGAGGTAAATGACTGGGTGCTCTTCCCCGTTCCAGACCTGGGACAATACTGCTCCTAACCCCACATCTGACGCATCACTTTGTACGACAAAGTCTTTAGAGAAGTCGGGTGAGTACAACACTGGCTGGCTACATAAGGCTTGTTTCAAGAATTGGAATGCTGCCTCAGCCTCGGGGGTCCATTTAATCATGACCGACCCTTTCCCTTTCGTCAGGTTGGTTAGGGGCACAGCCTTAGAAGCAAAGTGGGGAATGAAGCGCCGATAATAACCCGCGATTCCCAGAAAGGCTCGTACCTGCTTCTTGCTGTTGGGACGTGGCCAACTCTGGATGGCCTCGACTTTGTTGAGTTGGGGTTTTATTACTCCCCTGCCAATGGTGTACCCAAGATATTTGGCCTCCTCCTGCCCAATGGTACACTTCTTGGGGTTAGCCGTAAACCCCGCTTCCCGGATAGAGTCTAGGACTGCTTGCACTTTTGGCAGATGTGAGGCCCAATCTGTGCTATGGACAATTACGTCATCCAGGTAAGCCGCAGCATACTTCCGATGGGGCCTCAGTATCTGGTCCATTTTCCGCTGGAATGTGGCCGGCGCATTCTGTAACCCGAACGGCATTCTCTTATATTGGAACGCCCCATCTGGGGTTACAAATGCGGTTTTCTCTTTGGCCGACTTGGCCAGGGGAATTTGCCAATACCCTTTTGTGAGGTCAAGAGTCGTCATGTATCGGGCTGTTCCCAGCCGGTCGATCAACTCATCTATACGTGGCATGGGGTAGGTGTCAAATTTTGTAACTTTGTTCAACTGACGAAAATCGTTACAAAATCGCCAGCTCCCATCCGGTTTAGGCACCAACACAATGGGACTAGACCAATCACTTTGGGACTCCTCTATCACCCCTAAGTTCAGCATTTTCTGTACTTCCTCCCGTATTGCCTCCCGTCGGGCCTCTGGGATCCGATAGGGTTTTAACTTCACCCTTTCACCGGGCGGGGTAATAATATCATGCTCTACCCCAGATGTTTGTCCCGGCAGCTCAGAGAACACCTCCTTGTTGCGAAGCACAAACTCCTTAACCTCCTGTTGTTGGGGTTGTGACAAGGTGGCTGCTATTCCAACCTCCGGAATCACGCAACCAGTTTGAGCTGGTGACCAAGTTTCTGCGACTAGGGACTCTCTATCCCTCCAGGCTTTCAACAGATTAACGTGATAGATCTGTTCGGGCTTTCGCCTTCCTGGTTGTCTGACCTTGTAATTCACTTCGCTCACTTTTTCCATTATCTCGTAGGGGCCTTGCCATTTGGCAAGGAATTTACTTTCAACCGTAGGGACAAGTACCAATATCCTATCCCCCGGGGAAAAGGTACTGGTCTTGGCTCCACGGTTGTACACTCTCTGCTGTGCCAACTGCGCTTGGGCCAAATGTTCCTTCACGATGGGCATTACCTGTGCAATTCGATCTTGCATCAGGGCGACATGCTCAATCACACTCCTGTGGGGAGAACTCTCACTTTCCCAAGTTTCCTTGGCAATATCCAACAGCCCTCTTGGGTGTCTCCCATACAGTAACTCAAAGGGGGAGAATCCCGTAGAGGATTGGGGCACCTCCCTAATAGCAAACATCAAATAAGGAAGTAGACAGTCCCAATCCTTTCCATCTCTATCCACCACTTTCTTCAACATTTGTTTTAGGGTTTTGTTGAATCTTTCAACCAGCCCATCGGTTTGGGGGTGATACACAGACGTACGCAATTGCATCACTTTGAACAATTTACACAGCTCTTTCATAACCCGGGACATAAAGGGTGTACCTTGGTCCGTAAGCAGTTCTTTACAAATACCCACCCGGCTAAAAACAAGAGATAGCTCTTTGGCTATGGTTTTGGCCGAGGTATTTCGGAGAGGGATCGCTTCTGGATAACGGGTGGCATAGTCCATTATAACTAATATGTACTGGTGCCCCCTAGCGGACTTGATTATAGGACCTACCAAATCCATTGCGATCCTCTCAAACGGGACCTCAATGATGGGTAGAGGGACCAGCGGGCTACGGAAATGTGGCATCGGGGCCGACCTCTGACACACAGGGCAGGAGGAACAATAATTTTCTATGTCCTTCATCACCCCAGGCCAATAGAATCTCTGTAATACCCTCTCTCGGGTTTTCTCTGTCCCCAGATGACCTCCAAGAATGTGCCCATGGGCCAACTCCAACACCAACTTCCTGTAAGGTTTGGGCACCACAAGCTGCTCAACGGTTTCTTCTGCCCTTTTTGCCACCCGATACAGTAGGTCCTTCTCTACGCTGAAGTATGGGTAAGTGCAGGTATTATCTGGGTTCACTAACTCGCCATCTATTTCCACTACGTTTTCCCGTGCCTTTATTAGGGCGGGGTCTTTTAACTGTTCTGTGGCAAAATTTTCCCTGTGAACCTCAAGATCAGAAAACTCCACAGACGGTAGGTTTTCGTCTGAGGAGGTGGGCTCCTCTCCAGTTTCTTGAGTCTCGCCTGCCAATACTGACAAGGGAAATTCTGGAGAGTCCTCACCACTCTCAGAGGAGTTCTGGCTATCACCTTCCTGGTACATAGGGGCACCAGTGGGGGGCTCAGGATCATCCCACAGTTCCCAGAACTTCGGAAAATCCCTTCCCACAATGGCATCATGCGGTAATTGAGATACTAACCCCACTGGATGAGAGAGGGTACCTTTGGGGGTCTTGAAACACACTGTAGTCACTGGATACTCTCGGGTGTCCCCATGCACACAAATAACAGCTACCTTGCTATTCCCAGAGACCTCTGTTTTAACTAATTCAGCCTTTATCAGGGTCACAAGGCTACCTGAATCCAGTAATACCACAACATTTCTACCATTAATACACATTTTGCATAAATGTTTCTCAGTTCCCCGAATGGCAGTGCATGCGACTGTCGCACACAGCGACTGACGTCTGTCCGTCAGAAAGTCACATTGCATGGGTTCCTCCACAACCGGGCAATTTGCTGCAATATGTCCCGCTTGCCGGCAGCGGTAGCAAACAATCCTTTTGGCTGCCTCTTGAGCCCCCGACTTCCCAGGCTGTTCTTGCCAAACCCTGGGCAGAGCTCCCACCCTCTCACTCTCTCCACCCTCACCCCTTGGAATCATCTTATCCGCCCCTGGGGATGGTCTGGTCTTAGGGTGGAAAGTCCGAGAGTCTCTGGAAGAGGCCGTCAGGTTCTCTGCAGCCAAGTATCTCTCTACACGATCCACAAGTTTATCGGCCGTTTCTGGGTCTCCATGGCTTACCCACTTTTGAATGGCGGTAGGAAGAGCTCTCAAGAAACGATCCATCACAACACGTTCCACAATCTCCGGTGCGGACAAAGTCTCTGGCTGTAGCCACTTCCTGCTCAGGTGAATGAGATCATACATTTGAGACCTGGGGGGTTTTCCAAGCTGGAAAGTCCAGTTATGCACACGCTGAGCCCGGACAGCCAGGGTGACACCCAGCCTTGCCAATATTTCAGCTTTTAGCATCACATAGTCTTTTGCTTGGTCAGGCTCTAGGTCATAGTAAGCTTTCTGCGATTCACCAGTTAACAGAGGAGCCAGCAGTCCAGCCCACTGATCCTTAGGCCACTTTTCCCTTTCAGCAGTCCTTTCAAATGTGGTCAAAAACACCTCTGGATCATCTTCTCCAGTCATTTTTGTCAATAAACGACTCACCCCAAATGACGCGGTATTAGTGGGATGGCTTTCCTCACTGGTCTGCGGACGTTGCTGCATTACTGCTTCCATCTGTTGTTGTAGTCTCTGCTCTTGCTTCTGCAACAAGTCTATGAAGCGGGCCTCAGATTGCTGCTGGGCTTGTTGCTGAGCCTCCAGACTCTGTTGCAAAGTTGCAAGGCTCTGTTGATGAGCTTGCTGCTGGGCTGCAAGGCTCTGTTGATGAGCTTGCTGCTGGGCTGCGAAGCTCTGTTGTTGAGCTGCAAGGCTCTTTTGCAAACCTGCATTTGTCTGCTGTTGATTGGCATTTGCTAGAGTCAGCTGTTTCAGTATCTCCTCCATGCTGGCTTAAAAAAAACTGCCACTGGTTCTCCACCAACTGTGAGGGGGTTAGCTCGGCAGCGGGTGTGTGTGACCCCCTGGATGGGCTCCCCACACAAAAACAGGCCCAGCAGACGGAGGTTGTGGTTTTCAAGATCAAAAGGGTGCGGCTTATTTCTCTATTTACAGTGACAAAAACACAGCAAAGCAAAAAGAAACATAAACAAAATAAACCCTGGTCAGCTTGACCTCTGACTAAACATGCAGGTTTCCTAAACTAACAACTGGGATCAGCCTGGTGCTGTCCTAGTCCCTAAGTCCCTGGTTTAGTAAATGTCCAAACAAATAGCCACACAGGCTTTGTCTCACCGCACAGGGGTTCACTCTCCCTAGACAGTCCACACAGGTCTGGTTCCAGGCATGAGCAAACACCTAATGAAGCTGGGAGTTTTTATAGAGGCCTTAAACGAGCTGACAAGCTTCAGCTGGTCTCATCAACTCCCTGCCTGCACGACGCCCAGCACTCTCCCTAGAGGTATGAATCATCCATGAGCCCACTAGCCTCAGCTGGGCTTCATCAACTCTCTCCCTAGTTGTATAAGTCGGCATAAAGCCTGAATCTGGGAGAAATATACCTACCCCCCTGGATGCAACCAGGTGACTTTACCTTCCTGCTGTCACAATATATATATACACACACACATAATAAATTAATCCATGTTTATATACGTGTGTGTATGTGTATATGTATGTATGTATATATATATATATATATATATATATATATATATATATGTGTAAATAAGGAGAGAAAGTGGAAGTGTGGGATAGAGTGAGAGAAAGAGGGATAGAGAGAGAGAAAGAGAGAGATAGGAAAAGAGGGAGTGATAGAGAAAGAGGGATAGAGGGAGAGAAAGGGGGAATGAGGGAAAGAGAGATGGAATGAGGGATAAAAAAGGTAGAGAAAGTGAGAGAGTGAAAGAGGGAGTGATATAAGGAGAGAAAGTGGAAGTGTGGGATATAGTGAGAGAAAGAGGGATAGAGGGAGAGAAAGAGAGAGAGAGAGGAAAAGAGGGAGTGATAGAGAAAGAGGGATAGAGGGAGAGAAAGAGGGAATGAGGGAAAGAGAGATGGAATGAGGGATAAAAAAAAGGGAAAAAGGTAGCGAAAGAGAGAGAGTGAAAGAGGGAGTGATATAAGGAGAGAAAGTGGAAGTGTGGGATAGAGTGAGAGAAAGAGGGATAGAGAGAGAGAGAGAAAGAGAGAGAGAGGAAAAGAGGGAGTGATAGAGAAAGAGGGATAGAGGGAGAGAAAGAGGGAATAAGGGAAAGAGAGATGGAATGAGGGATAAAAAAAAAGGGAAAAAGGTAGAGAAAGAGAGAGAAAGTGAGAGTGAAAGAGGGAGTGATATAAGGAGAAAAAGTGGAAGTGTGGGATAGAGTGAGAGAAAGAGGGATAGAGAGAGAGAGAAAGAGAGAGAGAGGAAAAGAGGGAGTGATAGAGAAAGAGGGATAGAGGGAGAGAAAGAGGGAATGAGGGAAAGAGAGATGGAATGAGGGATAAAAAAAGGGAAAAAGGTAGAGCAAGAGAGAGAAAGAGGGATAGAGGGAGAGAAAGAGGGAATGAGGGAAAGAGAGAGGGAATGGGTGAGAAAAAAAAAGGGAAAAAGGTAGAGCAAGAGAGAGAAAGGGGGATAGAGTGAGAGAAAGAGGGATAGATGGATAGAGAAAGGGAATGAGGGAGAAAGAAATGAAAAAAAAATAACACAAAATATACCAAGAGTACTAATAAGATATTCTTGCATGGGTTTGAAAAATTCAAATCAACTTGTCTTGTGTAATCTAGGAAATAAAAATAAAATAAATATAATAAAATTTTATGTTGTATTAAAATAATTTTTTTTTGTGTATTTACAAGATGTGATATTTAATATATTTTTATATTAGAAACAAAGTGAGACGTATATATATATATATATATATATGCACACACACACACATTTAAATTATATATATATATATAAAGGAAAATTTATATCAAATACTTACCGTAATTTTCCTTTCCTGATGGACTCCATGGCAGCCTACGTGTGGGTTAATCCCGCCCCTCATACCTCATAGGACCCTTCTCCCATAAATCTTTGCTCTGGGCCAGAGGCCGTGTTCCATAATTTAGCCTACTCCAGCCACTGGGAGGGAACTCCTGCTGCCATGGAGTCCATCAGGAAAGGAAAATTACGGTAAGTATTTGATATAAATTTTCCGTTTTCCTGACAGACTCCATGGCAGCCTACGTGTGGGAAATAACTAGCCATACACACCCGGGTGGGCAGAGTGCTGGACAAAAGAAAAAAGGTTTAATTGGCACCATCAACAGACAAGATACGTAAACCACTACGCAGTAGTGTGCCATGAACGTGTTAATTGAAGACCACAAGGCCACCTTGCAAATAACTTCTGGAGGCACGTGACGTGATGCCGCCCATGATGAAGACACTTCTAGTTGAGTGAGCAGTCACCGCTTCTGGAGGCGCCAAGCCCTTGGCTTTATAGGCCCACTGAATGGCCTGAACAATCCATGCTCCGATAGATCTGGAAGAGGCACGCATTCCCTTATACTTCCTGTGAAAAGAACGAGCAGGTGGTCGGTCTGACGGAAAGAAGCTGTAGCTTCAAGATACTGACTCAGAGCTTTTCCAACATCCAAGGGATAAACACTGGAATCCTCGGTAGATCTGAACGTTGGAAGAGCAATCTCCTGATTGTCATGAAACACAGATGCCACTTTGGGGTTTGAACCCAACATAGGAATTAAAAAGTTTAGAAATGGCCCCTTGCATCCCTGAGAGCTGATTTCAGAGACTCTTGGCCGATGTTATAGCCACCAAGAAGACAACTATTAGAGAGAGTCATTTGACAGAAGATTGATCTTCATGTTCCAACTCTCTACCTAAGAAAAAATCCAGGACAAGGAGAAGATCCCAATTAGAAAAACTTGGCTCTGAGGTCTGAGCCTTATTGCTCCTCTGAAAAACTACTGAGTAAGAGGGTGTCTAGCCCAGGAAACACCCGTAAAGGCAGAGATTACAGCGATTTGGACTCGCAGCGAGCTGACTGACAATGAGAGATCCAATCCTGATTGTAAGAAGCCCAGGAAATCATGTATCTTTGGGTTATTGCAAGAACCTGCAGTGGAAGAGGTGTAGTCTGAAAACTTTTTCCAAATCCTCTGGTAGACCCTGTTGGTGCCTGTTCTTCTGGCATTTAATATTGTGGAGATGGCCCTACTTGGACAGCCTAGGGCCTCCAACCTTCCCCTCTCAAGAACCAGATCATCAGATGTAGATGGGTCGGGCATGGATGTAGAAATGCCCCTTGTGATAGGAGATCTGGTCTGGAGGGTAGAGGAACTGGGTCCGGAAGCTGAGTTGCATCAGCAGTGGAAACCATGGCTTGTTTGGCCAGTACGGGACTATTGCCACTATCTCTGCTTCTTCCATCCTGAGCCTCGACAAAAAACGGAGAATGACAGGAACCGGGGGAAAGGCATAGGCCCTGTGGAACCGCCAATGGTCTGTCAGAGCATCTACCCAAAAGCCTGGGGATACCAAGACCTTGTGTAGTATCTCACTAGTCTGAAGTTGCATGGGGAGGCAAACAAGTCTACTTCCGGAATGACTCCCAGGGACAGGACCCACCTGAAGACTTCGGGGGGAAGTCCACTCGTTGTCCAGAGAAACTCTCAACAGAAAATCTGCCTGAACATTCTGGACTCCAGGGAGATAGACAGCTGTCAGGTTGGCCAGGTTTTTCTGGGCCCAGATCATGATGGGCTCTATTTCCTTTGACAGGGAGAGACTGGGAGTACCCCCTGTCTCTTGATGTATGCGACTGCCGTTGTGTTGTCCAGTCTTAGGAGGTCTCCTGCTGTTAAGTGGTGAAAGGCCTGCAGAGCGCAGAACGCTGCCCGGAGTTCCAGAACATTGGAGACTATCCTGTGAGAGAGAAAATTCCATATGCCTTGGGCTACTTCTGTCAGCCCCTGTTGCTGGCATCTGTAGTGATGGTGACCCAAGACACAGGTGCGATGGAGTGACAATTGAGGAGGTTCCTCTGTTGTAGCCACCAAGGAAAGCTCTCCCGCATGGATGAGGTTATTTGGATAAAGTGATCCCGAAGCCCTGGATTATACTGCTGGAGGAAACCCTTCTGGAAGGGCCGCATTTTCCACTGAGCCCACTTTACCATGGGTGTTGTTGCCACCATGGTACCAATGATCTTTAGGCATTGAGAGGCTTGGAGATGAGGACGACATTGCAAGCCAAACTCTGTCCCGGATCACTGGGATTTTTCCAGGGGTAACAAGATGGTGCTCTTGATAGCGTTGAAGTGTGCCCCGAGGAATACCAGGGACTGCGTAGGATCCAGATGGCTCTTTTCCAGATTCAGAAGCCAACCAAACTCGAGTAGAGTGGAGATGACCTGGGATCTGTGGATTAGCAACTGCTCCTTGTCCCGAGACAACAGCAGGTCGTCTAGATAGTGATAGACGGACACCTCTGGTCCTGATCAGAGCCACGACAGCCAACAAGTTTTGAAAACACACGAGGCGATGTAAGCCCGAAGGGGAGACAGGTGAACTGCAGACGGATTTAATCGACAGCAAAGCGAAGGTATTTCTGGAATTCTGACGCTATCGGAACATGGAAGTAGGCGTCCTTCAGGTCTATAGAGACAAGCCAATCACCTGGTTGGATTGCTTGACTGATCATGAGTAGTGTCTCCATCTTGAACTTCTCCTTCTAGATAAAATAATTCAAGTGGGTTAGGTCTATAACTGGCCTCCAGGAGACGTTTTTCTTCAACACCATGAAGAGGAGCGAGTAGACCCCTTAAAACCTTTTGTCATCTGGAACTGGAATTGCAGCGCCCTGAGCCACAAGAGAGACAGGAGAATTCGCTGTTTCTCTTCCGAGAGAGGCAAGGATGCCGACTCGCTCTGTTTTAGGCAGGTGAAATATCATAAAGATTTAGGGGATTCTTGTCCACCGGAAGATGCCCCTTTTGAAAACTTCTGGCCTGAAGGCTGTTTTTTTTCTTCCAGGTCTTCTTGAACTCACGGCCAGGCCTATAGTAGCGAGCATTCCTTGCTCGATCTGAACTTTGCCTGGGCTGTGTTCTCTTCTGGTTTAGCAGACGGCGATCCTGGGAAAGGAACCCCGACTTGCCCCCTGTGGCACGGGTGATGGCACTGTCCGATATGTTCCCAAAGAGGGACGAACCCCCAAATAGAATCCTGCACCATGCCTGCTTGGAGGCAGGGTCAGCTACCCATGGGCGCAGCCACAAGGCACGCTTAGCCGTGACAGATGTCAGCATGATCCGAGCCACCAGGCGAATTATGTCTAGGGAAGCCCCACGAGAAAAGCCAACGTCAACCTTAGCCCATGAATAGGTGAGCTCCTGGCCAGTTCTTCCGAGATGCTCCTCAGAGAAGCATCTACGTCGTCTGTCCAGACTTCCATCGCTTTAGAAAGGGCTGCGAGAGCTAGAGCTGGTTTGCAGGTCTACCCGCTGTAATGTAGATCCGCTTGAGGTCGGTATAAATTTTCCACTCCAGGCAATTCCTAAAGGAAACAGTATCCTCCAATGTGAGTGTGACGTGCCTCACCATCCTCATTAGGGCTGAGTCAATGAGAGGAGCCGACTCCAGGTGTTTTACATCCTTGCTTTTAAATGGGTACATTTTTGATACCTTCATTAACAGGCAATTCTTCCTTTCAACACCACCCCATTCGTCGGTAATTATTGCGCTGAGTTCACCCAAAAAGGAGAAATTAGGGTGTTCTTTTTTGAGGTGTTTAAAATATTTCCTCTGTTTGGAGGGTGCCTCCACTGGCTCTTCCATCTCAAAGCTTCTTTGACAGCTTTTGACCAGCTGTGGTACTAGGGCAAATTCAAAACCTGCACCAGGGTCATCTACCTCCACCTCACTGTCTGAGGCTTCAATTGAGGAATGGCTCGGCTGTGAAGGGCCTGGAGCCTTGAGATCATCCCTAATAGGGACTGACATAGTGTCGCCAGCAGGGTTGTGGGTATGACCAGAATCCCCTTTACTCAGGGACTCACGGACCACCTTTCTGACCAGTGCTTCCACTTGTTGGTCTCCACCCTCTCTTTCTTATGCGACTTTAGAAAAGCATCGCTTGCAGAGCGATTTGCCTTCAGGAACCTGGGCCCCGCATAACCAGCAGGCTTTCCTCACAGAGCGGCTGGAGTGGCGGTGAGAGTGACGCCCAGAGGTGGTTTTAGACTCCTATCTGTGGTACCTAGATCTAAAGGAAGATCTGACGTCTGGACCTTGAAGAGGAGTGACAACGTTGAGACCTAGGACGGTCTTTGCCGTGCTTTGGTGTTCAGACCTAGAAGAGCTGAGTGAAAAAGAAAGGGTTAAGAGCTCCTGAATGAGTGAACCCAAGCATCACAGGTAGAAAATAAATAAATCCTACCTGCAGCGCAAGGGTTGGCCACAAGAGGGCGGTGACAGATCCATGGCAAGGCAGTTTGAAAGTGAAATGAATCATTAAAGCGTTATGAGAAACAGGCATGAGAGAGCACATAACAAAACATAGCCAGCACCCAGGGAGCCTGCAGCAAACAATTTACCTTGTAAACCAGAGCCCAGTGCCTGGGTAAATACCGCATAAGCCTGCAAGTCATCCCAAGAAATAGCTGCTTTGACAGCTATTTAAATCTGCCACCGTAAACGATGTCACCGCCCCATAGCGGTTGCCATCCGGTGGTGGCCAATCGCATGCGCGACCGCCGCCGCCATTTTGGCAAAACTGCACCTGCACGAACCAAGCACGGAATCTTTGTTCGCGGCTTGCGGATGCGCAGCGACTTCCTGAAACGGCGAGCTGGAACGCAGCTGCGCTCCAGCCGCCGTGGCCACTCACTGGAGCTTGATAGAAAATAAGGAGACACACAAAACACAGAGATACGGCTGCCATATAAAAGGAATATCTTTGTACATTACCACCACCACGGCACGATCCGGACCAGAACCCGGGACTGGGGAGCTGTTCGCTCGACCCACCGCACGATCGGGCGTTTACAAAGCCTCCCGCTAATAGCTGGGACGTTTGGCCATATTGCCGCTTGCCTGCCAATGGCCAGGTTAGTAAGCTCTTCATGGTATCACATCATATCGCCCATGTCCACCTGCTAATAGCTAGGATTGCTGGACTGCAGAGAGGATCACCGCTAACCACCAACGTATCGCCGTGCACACCGCCAGGCCTGGATTACAGGAAAACTTCATGAAAAGGTAAGACTATATCTTGGTCCTAAGAGGAGGACAAAAAAAGGAACACGGCCTCTGGCCCAGAGCAAAGATTTATGGGAGAAGGGTCCTATGAGGTATGAGGGGCGGGATTAACCCACACGTAGGCTGCCATGGAGTCTGTCAGGAAATATATATATATATATATATATATATATATATATAAACACACACACACACACACAAAAAAATATACCTTCTAAAACTATTTAAATAAAAAAGTCTAATTAATTTTTTTTTTTAACATATTAGTATTTATAGACATTAAAAGAGATATACACACACGCACACATTCTCCACATGACAAACACCTAAAAAATTAATATAAAATTATTAATAAAAATAAAATGATAAATTTGATCTATAATAAGAATATTATTTTTTTTTAAATTATTTATTAATAAATATTTTTTTTTTTAAATATTATTTTTTTTAAGATAAACTAGAAAAAAATTATTGAATATAAACGCACACACACACACACAAAATATTTAAAATATACATACATAGGTAATCACAACAACACATATATATATATACATACATGATAACAAATATATATATTATCTTACCTGAAGTAATATGAGAAATCGAAGTTGTAATACCAGTTAAACAATCTAGAAAAAAAATATATATATTTATATATGTTATTTTAATAAGATTTGTATATATATATTATCAATAATATTTAAAATATGATAACCAAGAAAACAACAATAAAATATATAAGTATAACAATTTATAACATTTATTAATATATTTTAAATTATATATTTATATAAATGTGATCAATATACATACCTGTAAATATATGCAAGGAAACATGGAAGAAACTGATGATCTGTTCCTTTCTTTGAAAACGAACGAATAAAAATTACCTTAAAAAAATAAAATCAAAGTAAAATAAAATTAAAATGAATGAAAATATATATACATTGAACATATATGTATAATATTAAAATTGCTTACCGTTTCAAGTAATTTGCGAACAGAAATCAATAATCAAATTTTTAGGTGAGATGCTTTGTATGCCGTCCTTTACCTCGTGTCCGCAGGTGTATAATGGCAAAATACACCTGCATGCCCTTATCTAAAATGGCGGAATTAGATCCGCCCCCGTCACGTGACTGGCTAGACGAGTCACGTGACGATACAATTATCGTGAGATCTGACTGGAAGGAGGGTACATAGTAGTACTCGGAAGCAGGACAAGTTGCTCCCAGGAGCCACTGCGTGAATAGGAGCATAGGAAAGGACACGCCTACTCCCGCGGGAGTAAATCCCAGAAGAAGCATTAAAGAAAAAAGATATTAGCAAAACTACTTAGGATAAAAAAAAAAGGTTAGTGCTCCGCTTATGTACGTGATAAGAGGAACTAATGTAGTTAAAATTAAATATGTGGGTTAACCTCCGCTTTAACTCCTAGTTTCTCACATTCGTGGATGTGGTCTTTTCTCTTCGCCTCGTTTTTGGACATTTATGCTCACAAATCTCACATTTGGAATTTCATGTGGGTTTTTGCTCAGTATATGAGTATTATTCTGTGTGGGGTTACTTTTGTTTTATTTGAATTACCTATCAGCCACATTATATGTATTTTTATTTATGTATTGGCGCAGCATGTTTTTTATTTTTTTTTCAATCTCTTAACTTGAAAACAATCTGTGGACACAGAAAAAAAGATAGATTTCCAGCAGAACAGATCCTTTGCAAAGAAAATGATTGTTCGCACATTATTTAATTTCAATCATTTCTGAAAGATATGATTTTTTTAATGGTAATAATCAAAATATCGAACAATTATATCATTACTTCACTGGCTCGGGAGAAGTGCAGATTCTGGCTTCACTTTGACTTTTCTGATCTGTGTGCTTATTGTAGGTCAGTGACTCACAAACTATGGAAGCCAGAGGCAGCCCGACAACTACACCATATAGCCAAAAAGATTGTAAACACCATCCAGTCCACCTTTAATAAAGCTGTATTAAACTCAAATGAAAACATTTTTTATATTGTAGCTTACCAATCCTTACATGTGATGGCTGCATTCATTTTTCTTTCTTCTATTTTCATCTGGTGAATCAGATAGTAAATATATTGTTTTTCAAAAGAACAAGATCTCCAACAGCATGTATCAGTTACAAACAATTTAACACTAGCAGGGGTGCTAACAATGGTCAGCTTTTACTAATTTATGTAAAACCTTTATTTCAAAAGCATATATACTGTTTGCTGTAACTCAGTGGCGGCTGGTGCTCAATATTTTTTTGGGGGTGGGGGGGGGGGGCGGCAAACCAACGGGAGACGCTAAATATTGAGCACCAGCCAACACTGAGTTACAGCAAACAGTATATATACTTTTGGGATAAAGGTTTTACATAAATTAATAAAACTGATCATTCTAATAACCCCCGGCCAGTGTTAAATGTTTTTTCTCATCCCTGTAACTGAATCATCTGCAGGAAAGCTTGTTTTTTGAAAAACAACAGACCTACTGGACAGATCACCAGCTGAAAATAAAAGAAAGAAAATAAATGAATACTGCTTTAATTTAGCCATTACACTGCCTATCTATTCTGCAGCAGGTAGGCACAGACCTGATAGGCGGTCCAATGCCCAAATAAAGGAATATGCATGGCAGGTTGACAGCGTTGCTGCTAATTGGGATATACAAAGTACCAGTCCCATTCACTGTAAACACCTGAACTCAATAGCTTGAAGGGGTGTCAGCATACTTTAACTAATTATATAGCACAGTATTTTATATAGTGTAGAATTTTAAGAAGAAGAGCAAATTTTATAGCCCCCATCCTCCATGTCTTAGTCTAGGTTTCCTTTAACCACTTGCTGACCGCCGCACGCTGATTTACGTCCGCAGAATGGAATGGGCAGGCAAATGGGCGTACCTGTACGTCCCTTTTAATTTGCCGCCTAGTGGGCACGCGCCCGCCGCAGGAGCATGCCCGTGGGTCCCGCAAACTCGATGTTTACCGGTGACCCGCGATCGTGACACAGAGAGGCAGAACAGGGAGACAAGGAATTGTGCTTCTGCTCTGGGTGCTGCCTGGCAGTACAGTTCCCTGTTGCCTGGGGGGTGGCGCTGTCACTTCGGGCTCAGGTTGAACCACAGGAGGTATTGCAGCACTATTGGGTGTCCTCTCTCAGTGGCGGTGCGGTACGGTGGGCGTGGTCAATCCACTGTGCCTGCTGGGAGGGGTTACATAAGGGGCAGACGCCATCAGGCGGTGTGGTTGGACTCCAGGGGACCCCTTGATCCTGGAGGACATGTGGCGCGTACCCCACCTTTGTGGCCCTCATGGCCAGGGGGTGCGTGCATGTGCTTCAGTCTTGGGCACCTTCAGCCCGAGGCTGCATCGCTGTTTGGTAGGCCCGGCTCGGCTAGCTGGGGCCTACACCTTACGGAGGGATCCCAGGCTGCCCACCATTTGGGAGCCAAACTTTAGGAAAGGAGTCCAGGGGAGGATCGGTCCCGGGGGAGATAGTGATGGTACTGCTATCTCGGGGAGAGGCCTACCTAAAGAGGGATCCGCCATCTTTATTTGTGGAGGTTCAGGACAGTAATCATTCCTGTGGCAGAGGAATTCTCCTGATTGCATCCTATAGAAAGGAAAGGAAAGATTTAATTTGTGCTCCACTCCGGCTGCTAGGACCGCTCTTAAAGGGACTATCCGGGTGAGCTATAGCCACTCAGGCTTGAGTGGCGACAAAAGTGTTCTTTGAGTGTTGCGTGCCTGAACCTTCCCCTACTCTGTCGTTTCTACTCTCTCTCTCTTTCAAGTTTTACCTCAAGAAAAGAATACAACCTTGCTGCTTAGGTTTTACACCTGTGTGGACATTCGCTTTATTACAAAGGGACTCCCGCCTAGACAACGGAGACCAGGGATCCACTCTGGAGAGGTAACTCGCCGCAAGGCACAAAATCTAACACTGCTCGCCTCTCCGTATATGGAGTTGGATACCGGGCAAGTAGCAGGTGTGCCCTACTGCAAATGGATGAAGCGGAAGGGTCTGTGTGCTACATATATATATCTATATATAGATATATATATATATCTATATATAGATATATATATATATATATATATAGATATATATATATACAGTAGGTACGGAAAGTATTCAGACCCCTTAAATTTTTCACTCTTTGTTATATTGCAGCCATTTGCTAAACTCATTTAAGTTAAATTTTGTTCCTCATTAATGTACACACAGCACCCCATATTGACAGAAAAACACAGAATTTTGAAATTTTTGCAGATTTATTAAAAAAGAAAAACTGAAATATCACATGGTCCTAAGTATTCAGACCCTTTGCTCAGTATTTAGTAGAAGCACCCTTTTGATCTAATACAGCCATGAGTCTTTTTAGGAAAGATGCAACAAGTTTTTCACACCTGGATTTGGGGATCCTCTGCCATTCCTCCTTGCAGATCCTCTCCAGTTCTGTCAGGTTGGATGGTAAACATTGGTGGACGGACATTTTTAGGTCTCTCCAGAGATGCTCAATTGGGTTTAAGTCAGGGCTCTGGCTGGGCCATTCAAGAACAGTCACGGAGTTGTAGTGAAGCCACTCCTTCGTTATTTTAGCCGTCTGCTTAGGGTCATTGTCTTGTTGGAAGGTAAACCTTCGGCCCAGTCTGAGGTCCTGAGCGCTCTGGAGAAGGTTTTCGTCCAGGATATCCCTGTACTTGGCCGCAGTCATCTTTCCCTCTATTGCAACCAGTCATCCTGTCCCTGCAGCTGAAAAACACCCCCACAGCATGATGCTGCCACCACCATGCTTCACTGTTGGGACTGTATTGGACAGGTGATAAGCAGTGCCTGGTTTTCTCCACACATACCGCTTAGAATTAAGGCCAAAAAGTTCTATCTTGGTCTCATCAGACCAGAGAATCTTATTTTTCACCATCTTAGAGTCCTTCAGGTGTTATTTTAGCAAACTCCATGCGGGCTTACATGTGTCTTGCACTGAGGAGAGGCTTCCGTCGGGCCACTCTGCCATAAAGCCCCGACTGGTGGAGGGCTGCAGTGACGGTTGACTTTCTACAACTTTCTCCCATCTCCCGACTGCATCTCTGGAGCTCAGCCACAGTGATCTTTGAGTTCTTCTTTACCTCTCTCACCAAGGCTCTTCTCCCCCGATAGCTCAGTTTGGCCGGATGGCCAGCTCAAGGAAGGGTTCTGGTCATCCCAAAAGTCTTCCATTTAAGGATTATGGAGGCCACTGCGCTCTTGGGAACCTTAAGTGCAGAAGAATTTTTTTTGTAACCTTGGCCAGATCTGTGCCTTGCCACAATTCTGTCTCTGGGCTCTTCAGGCAGTTCCTTTGACCTCATGATTCTCATTTGCTCTGACATGCACTGTGATCTCTAAGGTCTTATATAGACAGGTGTGTGGCTTTCCTAATCAAGTCCAATCAGTATAATCAAACACATCTGGACTCAAATGAAGGTGTAGAACCATCTCAAGGATGATCAGAAGAAATGGACAGCACCTGAGTTAAATATATGAGGGTCACAGCAAAGCGTCTGAATACTTAGGACCATGTGATATTTCAGTTTTTCTTTTTTAATAAATCTGCAAAAATGCCAACAATTCTGTGTTTTTCTGTCAATATGAGTTGCTGCATGTACATTAATGAGGGAAAAAATGAACTTAAATGATTTTAGCAAATGGCTGCAATATAACAAAGAGTGAAACATTTAAGGGGGGTCTGAATACTTTCCGTACCCACTGTATATATATATATATATAGAGAGAGAGAGATTTATCTATATATATATATATATATATATATATATATATATATATATGTATATATATATATATATAGATATCTATATATTTATATATATGCAAACCTTCACTGCAATACTCCGGGGTTGATTTACTAAACCTGGAGTGCAAAATCTGGTACAGATGTGCATGGTAGCCAATCAGCTTCTAACCTCAGCTTGTTCAATTAAACTCTGACAAAAAACAAACAAACCTGGAAGCTGATTGTTTTCTATGGAGAGATACATCAGAATTTGCATACTCCAGTTTTAGTTAATCACTCCAACCATCTCTACCATCCCACTATTTTCAACACAGAAATTCCATTTATCATGAGAAATCAACTTTCCAGCGGAATATTAAGAACAATCCTAATATGTTGGTGAAAACGAACATTTTTGCCCAACAATGAGACACAGTATAACAAATGTGACTCTTTTATGGAAACACTTTGCAGAATCATTTGAAATCTGACTTGTTTCCAAGCTGAATCAGCTCGGTTTGCCCCAGATGGAGGCTTTTTTTTTTTTTTTTTGGTTGTCTGACAGCTTAATAATAACAATACGAAACCCGCATGTGATATAAAAGCAGTTTGGCACAAACATTCTAAAATTCTGCTAGATTACTCCCAAAAACACAAAGAAAATGCCTAAAAATATATATTTTTTAAGTTATTTATAAATAAAATATTAGAGGGGGTGGAATTTCCCCTCCTTGGAGCATCTGTGTGTCAGATAAATGTTATTTTAAGTGCAAAGCGCTACTTAAGTTTGGACACAAAGCGCATATTTTCGAAAGCAGCTAAAGCAGATTCACGCTGTACAATTTTTTTTTTCTCCCCCTAATCTGACTGACTCACAGCCTTGTGATAGTGAGATAAGCCAGGTAGGCAAGTTTTTATAGAGTTGCAATTACTGAAATTGTCATTACGCTGCTCACTGTAAAATAAATACAGATAGAAGTAAAATTATGCACAGTCTAGAAGTAGAAAGTGTTTTGCTTCTGTTTGCTAAATTAATCTCTTCCTAAATGGCTCCAGGCCAGGTAGGTTAGCATTTGTGGTTTCAAAGGTTTTCAGAGCTTGCAATGAGCCATGAAATTACTGCATGCAGCTGAAAATGGCAGCTGATGAAAGAGAAAGAGCGAATCCCAAAGGCAGCTCGACAGGAGGAAGCCGAGGAACCGGCTGAAAGTCTCATTTTTGATGTTGCTCATTGTGAAATGTACACCCAAACTTTCAATAAAAAACAGAGAACCTTAATAAACCTGCTAACAATTCTGTCCAATTTTTTTTTCTCTTTCTTTCTTTTTTTTTTTTGAAGTTTCGATGTAATTTATCTCCCGCTATTAAAATAAGCAACAATCCAATGATTTTGTCGATTGAGGCGCAGCTTCTTTAATTCATTGCTACGTTGTATTACACTTGTGTACTTGACTTGTGATCCTACCAATCAGATTTTACTTGATGTTTTGTAATTGAATTTGTGCGGAGGATTGATGTCTTTCATTAAGTAATTGACCCTGTAGTATTATTGTGTTGTTTTTTTTTTATTGTTTACATTGTGTTAACGCTATGCATTTAAGGAAAGCTCTGTTTTCTTTTTTTTTTAACCTAATTTATCATTGTTTCTCTAATGTGTTTTGCAGAATTTTTTTCTGGTCTTTTGTGCACATCATCTTTCCCTTTGTCATAGGTCATGTTACCTCTTTTAAAACATATGTAAACCCTAAAAGAATAACATTTAGTTATCTAAAGCACTGTGGATCATAAACGATTGACAATTTTTAAAGGGATATAAAATGTTTTGATCCTTTGTTGCATCTCATTGCTGCCTATCTCCTACAGCACATTTGCTGCCACTTCATGTCTCTGCACGCTGGTGACAGCTACTTGGCATTTGTCAGGGTGGCTTTTCTAATTCTGACCACAGTGGAATCATTACTATTATTGGTATAATAATTTAATAATTATAATAATTATTTAATAATAAATCACGTATTTTCTCTTGAGAAGAGGCGATTAAGAGGGGATATGATCATGTGTATAAATACATAAGTGGTCCATAAGTGGTCCATATGGCATTTATCAGGGTGGCTTTCCTAATGCTGACAACAGTGGATCATTACTATTATTGGTATAAAAATTTAATAATTATTTAATAATAAATTATGTATTTTCTCTTGAGAAGAGGAGATTAGGAGGGGATATGATAAATTTGCATAAATACATAAGTGGTCCATATGGCACCTGGCCACCAGAACCTGCTCTCTATTTTCTCGTCGAGATTCTCGTCGGCATGTTACTCGACGAGTAAAGTGTGTGTGTGTGTGTACACTTACCTGTCGCCGTGGAAACCCGCGCATGCTCAAAATGACTTTGAGGCATGCGCGGTAGCTTCCTAGGCATAGGTAGGGTGTAGCAAGATGGCGGCGACGGCATCGAATGTGACGAGCGCACGCTCGTCGTAGTCGATGACGTCACCGCGTTCGCTCCATTCAAAGAACCGCGGGTTCTTTGAATCGAGCGTGTGTACACTCGGCTGGGACAAGTTTCTTGTCCAAGAATCTCGTCAAGAAAAACAACGAGTTTTTTCCTGACGAGATTCTCGGCTGTGTGTACGAGGCCTTAGAGCTATGAAAATGTGGAATAGACTTCCTCCAGAGGTTTTGTCCAGCTCAGAAAATTGCTTAAAAAAAGGCCTGGATGCTTTTCTAAATGTACGTAAAATAACTGGATACTAATATTTATAGGTAAAGTTGATCCAGGGAATATCCGATTGCCCCTCTGGGATCAGGATAGAATTTTTTCTCCTGCTGTAGGAAATTGTTTCATGCTTTGCTGGGATTTTTTTCCTTCCTCTGGGTAAACTGCGGGTATAGAATTGTGTATATGGGATTGTATGAGTTATTTATTGTTTCCCTTTGATTGGTTGAATTGGATGGACTTGCCTCTTTTTTTCAACCTAACTATGTAACTGGTTGAAATGGGGTACTCTACTGGAGTATTGAATAATCGAGAGAAGAAATTCCTGGTCCCTAGTAGTAGTAGGATCCCCACTATCTATACCCTCCCCAAGATTCACAAGGATATTCAGAGCCCTCCAGGGAGACCCATTGTTAATGGGATAGGATCAATCACATCCCGTATGGGGCAATATCTTGATCTGTATCTGCAAGAGAGTGTGGGAGCTACCCATGCTTTTCTTAAGGATACCAAGAGTCTATTACAGATGTTGCAACATATTGATTTAACAGGAAATGATCAGGTGTACTTGGTAACCGCTGATGTGGCGTCCCTGTACACCATCATCCAACACAATGATGCACTTTTGGCCCTTAATTGGGCCCTATGCAAACGTGAAGATATCACGCATAATAAAAAAGTGTTTTTGAGGAACTCCCTGGATTTTTGCCTTGGACATAACTTTTTTTGGTATAATGGTGACTTTTATTCGCAATGTAAGGGCGTTGCCATGGGGGCTAGCTTTGCACCGAGCATTGCTAACCTCTTTATGGCAGAATGGGAGGATAAAAATATTTTTTCTAAGACTCTCCCATATCTTTTATTTTATAAAAGGTATATTGATGACCTGTTCTTTATTTGGAGTGGTACACTGGATACGTTACAGACATTTTTAAATGAACTCAATTTTAATTCTAACAACATTAAATTGACTAGTGCTGTGAGCACTACTGATATCCAGTTTCTAGATTTGCATATTTTCAAATATGACAACAAATTGGGGACAAAGGTCTTTTTTAAGCCCACAGATGCGAATAGTTACCTACCTATGAGCAGTGGCCACCATCCAATGTGGCTTCAAAATATCCCTAGAGGTCAATTTACGAGAGTAAAAAGGAACTGCTCTGCGGACTCTGACTTCCTTATACAAGCAGAGATTATAAAGGCGAAATTTATTGAAAAGGGCTATTTTGGGGAATCACTAGACTATATAATTAAGGAATTGGCTGGACGACCTAGGGAGGACTTTCTTAGGGTCATGCCGGTCCGCCAGCCAGATACTGGACGGGAGTGGAACTTTATTTCTGGGTTTCATTCCCAATATAAAGAGGTGGAGGAGATTTTTACCTCCCACTGGCATGCTCTTCTTATGGATAAAGTATTATCTGCTGTCCTTCCACACAAACCAGGTTTTATTTATAGAAGGGCATGTAGTTTTGCCGACAAAATTGTTAGAAAAGTTTTAGATGCACCTACCAGACCCTCAACTTTTTGGGACAGGGATGGGTTTTTTGCGTGTAGGAGATGTAGGGCGTGTAGAGAGGTTGATCGGCCTTTGAGGGCTATGGAAAATTTCATCTCTACCTCAAACAATAAAGAATTCACCATTGATGAATTTATTACATGCAACACTTCCTATGTTGTATACGCCCTCCAGTGCCCATGCGACCTTATTTATATAGGCCGCACCAAACGTCAGCTAAAGGTTAGAATAGCAGAGCACATTGCAAATATCAAGCTTGGTTTCAAAGACCACAATGGGGCTGATTTACCAAACGTTTGCGCCATGAGTATTGGCGCATCTGCGTGCGCAATGGCTGTTTTGGTATTTACAAAACATTAGCGCCTGTAGCGCAGCCCTATTTCCCATTTACTATAGTGTTCTCTGCGCCCGGGAGGAGGCGCTCAGTGCGCTACTATGGACCTGGCGCACAGCATGTTAAACACTAAATATAAAGAAGCTGGAAGTGAGAATGTAATGGGGGTGACATGGGGTGATATGAGGAAGTGTAGTGACACCTGCCCAAATAACTAACATGGCCAAAATAGAGTGGGAAAGTACGTTTTTCAAAACCAGCCCGCTGGGCCGGCAATTCCGATTCGAGCTGCGGGAGGTTTTTTGAGCTCAGCGCGGGAATTTCAATGGTTTAAATGCGCCAAGACACTGCGCCGGCAAAATCTTAGTAAATGTCAAGTCACCTAAGTCAATTTGCATAAGTTGAACAGGCGCAGCCCTGAACTTCCCAGTGCGCCAGCAAAATGTCATTTCTAAAGGAAAAAAAACCCATTTAAAAGCAGCTGCGGCTGTAATGAATTGTCGGCTCCCGGCAATATAGAGAACAGTTATAGAAAGTCTTTGCTAACCAAAAAAATAAAGCGTGGGGGTTCCCTCAAATTCCATAACCAGGCCCTTCAGGTCTGGAATGGATATTAAGGGGAACCCCGCTGCAAATTTAAAAAAAAAATGACGTGCGGGTTCCCCCCAAATATCCAAACCAGGCCCTTCAGATCTGGCATGGATTTTAAGGGGAACTCCACCCCAAATTTTCCCGCAGGGGAAAAGGGGAGAGCGACCGCCCTCCCTCCTGAACCGTACCAGGCCACATGCCCTCAACATGGGGAGGATGTCCCCATGTTGATGGGGACAAGGGCCTCATCCCCACAACCCTTGCCCGGTGGTTGTGGGGGTCTGCGGGCGGGGGGCTTATCGGAATCTGGAAGACCACTTTAACAAAGGGGACCCCCAGATCCCGGCCCCCCCCTGTGTGAAATGGTAATGGGGTACAAATGTACCCCTACCATTTCACAAGGAAAGTGTCAAAAATGTAAAAAATGCCAAGAGCCGGTTTTAGACAATTCCTTTATTAATGACTTTTCTTTTCTTCCATCTTCTTCCTTCTTCTTCTTCCATCTTCTTCTTTTCTCCATTCGGGTTTCTTCCTCCATCTTCCTCTTCATCTTCCTTCTTCCTTCGGTGTTCTCGTCCAGCATCTTGCTCCGGCATCTTCCCTTCTTCTTTCTTCTCCAGCCGCTCTGTTTGAATTGGAGGTTCCCGCTGTGCGACGCTTCAGTTCTCCACTTGGTCCGCTTACACCCGGTGGCTCCGCCCCCCTCTGTCACCACGGGGAAAGTCCCCGTGAAATCCATGTGCGTCGGAGGGGGGCGGGGTCACGGGTGTAAGCGGACCCAGAGGCGAACCGAAGCGTCGCACAGCGGGAACCTCCAATTCAAATGGAGCGGCCGGAGAAGAAAGAAGAAGGGAAGAAGGGAAGACGCCGGAGCAAGATGCTGGACGAGAACACCGAAGGAAGAAGGAAGATGAAGATGAAGATAAAGATAAAGATGGAGGAAGAAACCCAAATGGAGAAAAGAAGAAGATGGAAGAAGAAGATGGAAGAAGAAGAAGGAAGAAGAAGAAGATGGAAGAAAAGAAAGGACATTAATAAAGGAATTGTCAAAAACCGGCTCTTGTCATTTTTTACATTTTTTACATTTTTGACACTTTCCTTGTGAAATGGTAGGGGTACATTTGTACCCCATTACCATTTCACACAGGGGGGGCTGGGATCTGGGGGTCCCCTTTGTTAAAGGGGTCTTCCAGATTCCGATAAGCCCCCCGCCCGCAGACCCCCACAACCACCGGGCAAGGGTTGTGGGGATGAGGCCCTTGTCCCCATCAACATGGGGACATTCTCCCCATGTTGAGGGCATGTGGCCTGGTACGGTTCAGGAGGGCGCTCTCCCGTCCCCCCCTCTTCCCCTGCGGCCGGCCAGGTTATGTGCTCGGATAAAGGGTCTGGTGTGGATTTTTAGGGGGACTCCACACCATTTTCTTTTAAATTTGGGGTGGAGTTCCCCTTAAAATCCATGCCAGATCTGAAGGGCCTGGTTTGGATATTTGGGGGAACCCCACGTCATTTTTTTTTTAAATTTGCAGAGGGGTTCCCCTTAATATCCATTCCAGACCTGAAGGGCCTGGTTATGGAATTTGGGGGAACCCCCACACATTTTTTTTTTGGTTAGCAAAGACTTTCAATGACTTTTATCTGTATTGACAGGAACCAGCAATTCATTCCAGCCGCAAGGACTTTTAAATGACTATTATTTTACTTTAGAAATGTCATTTTGCTCTCCAACTGTTATAAACATGGAAAACATGTGCTACTTTACAGGCATACTATAGACACCCCCCGGGGATGATATTTAGGGCCAGTTCACACCGAATGCAGTGCAGTGCGTTTTTTTGATGCCTGAAAAATGCAAAGAAAGTTGATCACATTAATGCCAATGGCATAGTTCACACCACTGCAGTCCGTTCCAGTGCATTTCAGAAAGCCAAAAAATAATTGGTCATGCTGCATTTTTTAGGTACAAAACTGTACTGGACCCCAGTAAAACACGTCAAAAACGCAACGGAACGTACCAAAAATGCACTGGAATGCACCGCAACGCACCTAAATGCACCAAAGAGGCACTGCAACACACTTGTCCTAAGTGAAAAGAGGCGGAAAAAAACACTGGACTGCATCAAAAACGCCTCAAAAATGCACTGGAATGTGTCAAAAACGCGCATGCAGAAAAGCACCTGGAACGCACCCAGACTGCGTTTCTATAGTGTGAACTAGGGCCAGTTCACACCATAGAAACGCAATCCGGATGCGTTCCAGGTGCTTTTCTGCATGCACTTTTTTCATGCGTTCCGGTGCATTTTTGGTAAGTTTTTGATGCAGTCCAGTGCTTTGTTTTCACCCCTCTTTTTTATTAACCATAGATAAGGACAAGTGTGTTCCAGTGCGTTTTTGGTGCATTTAGGTGTGTTCCTGTGCGTTCCAGTGCGTTTATGATGCGTTTTGATGCGTTCCAGTACAGTCCAGTGCAGGTAAAATGCAGCATGTTCTACTTTTTTGGTGGAACTGGAACGCACTGGAACAAACACTGCCATTTAGAACCATATAACCAACTTTCCATGCATTTTGGATGCATAAAAAACGCAATGGACTGTATGTGGTGTGAAATGGCCCTTAAGCAATTTGGCATATTTAAAGGCACTTCTCCTTGTTTTGTTTTTGGTGTTTTCCAATTTGGTGACATTGATATATGTCCCTTAGGGTGGGACCTGGGCCCCCATTTTAAGGCCAATAACTAGAACAGTGTTTCTCAACTCCAGTCCTCAAGGCGCACCAACAGGTCATGTTTTTGGGATTTCCTGCAGATAAAACAGCTGTGATAATTACTAAGGCAGTGAAACTGCTCAAATCACCTGTGAAAATCAATGGAAATCCCCAAAAGTGCGCCTTGAGGACTGGAATTGAGAAACACTGAACTAGAAGATAAGCCAGCCAAGTGGGGACTAGCAAAATTAACCACTTAAGCCCCGGACCATTTGGTAGCTAGAGGACCAGAGGTGAATTCAGAATTTTGCACTGCGCTGCTTTAACTGTAAATTGTGCAGACATGCAATGTTGTACCCAAACGAAATTTGCGTCCTTTTCTTCCCACAAATAGAGCTTTATTTTAATGGTATTTGATTGCCTCTGCGATTTTTATTTTTTGCGCTATAAACGGAAAAAGACCGAAAATTTTGAAAAAAAATGATATTTTCTACTTTTTGTTATAAGAAAAATCGAATAAACTCAATTGTAGTCATACATTTAGGCCAAAATGTATTCAGCCACATGTTTTTAGTAAAAAAAATGTCAATAAGCGTATATTTATTGGTTTGCGCAAAAGTTATAGAGTTTACAAACTAGGGTACATTTTCTGAAATTTACACAGCTTTAAATTTATGACTGCCTATCTCATTTCTTGAGGTGCTAAAATGACAGGGCAGTACAAAACCCCCCCAAATGACCCCATTTTGGAAAGTAGACACCCCAAGGAAATTGCTGAGAGGCATGTTGAGCCCATTGAATTTTTTATTTTTTTGTCCCAAGTGATTGAATAATGACTAAAAAAAAAATAAAAAAAAAAATTACAAAAAGTTGTCACTAAATGATATATTGCTCACACATGCCATGGTTATATATGGAATTTCACCCCAAAATACATTTTGCTGCTTCTCCTGAGTACGGGGATACCACATGTGTGGGACTTTTTGGGAGCCTAGCCGCATACGGGACCCCGGAAACCAAGCACCGCCTTCAGGATTTCTAAGGGCGCAAATTTTTGATTTCACTCCTCACTACCTATCACAGTTTTGAAGGCCATAAAATGCCAACATAGCACAAAACCCCCCCAAATGACCCCATTTTAGAAAGTAGACACCCCAAGGAAATTGCTGAGAGGCCTGTTGAGCCCATTGAATATAATTTTTTTGTCCCAAGTGATTGAATAATGACAAAAAAAAATAAAAATTACAAAAAGTTGTCACTAAATGATATATTGCTCACACATGCCATGGTTATATGTGGAATTACACCCCAAAATACATTTTTCTGCTTCTCCTGAGTACGGGGATACCACATGTGTGGGACTTTTTAGGAGCCTAGCCGCGTACGGGACCCCGAAAACCAAGCACCGCCTTCAGGCTTTCTAAGGGTGTAAATTTTTGATTTCACTCCTCACTACCTATCACAGTTTCGAAGGCCATAAAATGCCAAAATCGCACAAAACCCCCCCAAATGACCCCATTTTGGAATATAGACACCCCAAGCTATTTGCTGAGAGGAATGGCGAGTATTTTACAGCTCTCATTTGTTTTTGAAAATGAAGAAAGAAAATATATATATATATTTTTTTTTTTTTTTCAATTTTCAAAACTTTGTGACAAAAAGCGAGATCTGCAAATTACTCACAATACCTCTCAGCAAATAGCTTGGGGTGTCTACTTTCCAAAATGGGGTCATTTGGGGGGGTTTTGTGCTATCTGGGCATTCCATGGCCTCCGAAACTGTGATAGGCAGTGAGAAGTGAAATCAAAAATTTACACCCTTAGAAAGCCTGAAGGCGGTGCTTGGTTTCCGGGGTCCCGTACGTGGCTAGGCTCCCAAAAAGTCTCACACATGTGGTATCCCCGTACTCAGGAGAAGCAACAGAATGTATTTTGGGGTGTAATTCCACATATGCCCATGGCATGTTTGAGCAATATATCATTTAGTGACAACTTTGTGCAAAAAAAAAAAAAAAAATTGTCGTTTTTCCGCAACTTGTGTCAACATATACTGTAAAATATTCCATGGACTCGACATGCCTCTCAGTATATAGCTTGGGGTGTCTACTTTCCAAAATGGGGTCATTTGGGGGGGTTTTGAACTGTTCTGGCATTTTATACACAACATTAGGAAGCTTACATCCACTCTTCTAACCACTTGAAGACAAAGCCCTTTTTGACACTTTTTGTTTACATGAAAACATTTTTTTTTTTTTGCAAGAAAATTATGTTGAACCCCCAAACATTATATATATATATTTTAAAAGCAAAGGCCCTACAGATTAAAATGGTGGGTGTTGCATTTTTTTTTTCTACACAGTATTTGCGCAGCGATTTTTCAAACGCATTTTTTGGGTTAAAAAATACACTGTTTTTAATTTGAATGCACTAAAACACACTATATTGCCCAAATGTTTGATGAAATAAAAAAGATGATCTGAGGCCGAGTACATAGATACCAAACACGACATGCTTTAAAATTTTGCACAAACGCGCATTGGCGACAAACTACATACATTTTTAAAAGCCTTTAAAAGCCTTTACAGGTTACCCCAGTAGATTTACAGAGGAGGTCTACTGCTAAAATGATTGCCCTCGATCTGACCTTCGCGGTGATACCTCACATGCATGGTGCAATTGCTGTTTACATATGACGCCAGACCGACGCTTGCGTTCGCCATTGGGCAAGAGCAGGGCAGGACAGGGGTGCTTTTTTTTTTTTTTTTTTTTTTTTTTATTATTAATTTTGCTTTTTTATTTTATTTTTAAATTGTTCCTTCCAATTTTTTTTTTTTTTTTTTATCATTTTTATTGTTATCTCAGGGAATGTAAATATCCCCTATGATAGCAATAGGTAGTGACAGGTACTCTTTTTTTGAAAAAACTGGGGTCTTCTAGACCCTAGATTTTTCCGCTGCCCTCAAAGCATCTGACCACACCAAGATCGGTGTGATAAAATGCTTTCCCAATTTCCCAATGGCGCTTTTTATATCCGGGGGGGGGCATTCCCTCCCACTGCTTGTAAAAGCAGTCCAGAGGCTAATTAGCCGCTAGGATTGCTTTTACATGAAAGCCGGCCGCAGGCTGAAAAGAATGATACCAAGATGATACCTAAACCCGCAGGCATCATTCTGGTATAAACATTCAAAGTCCAGCAACATACCAGTATGTTGCTGGTCCTTGTTGGACATGTATTGTAATCTTTTTATTTCATGCAGCCAGTTGGCTGAACGAAAAAAGAGATTGATCGGTGGGTATGCCCACCATTAGAATACCGCCCTTCATCCACCCACTTCCAATGATGGGCATACACGCACCATTTATATATGCCGAAGCATGGGGGCATCCTCCCGCAAAAAAGTCTTGCCGCACACACATGGTCGGACTTTTCCACGGGCAAGCCTCCGTCGGAATTTCGACCGTATGTACGCGGCATTAGGAGCAAAATCGCTCCTCCGCCCCTGCTGCAATTAACTATGGTGGTGAAATCACCTCCTACAGCACTGGAGTCGCAGGGATCAGGCCTGTCTCTGCGAACGCTGCAGTTATGTGTGTTTTTGTTTTGTAAGTGACAGTGATCAATCGATACTGCACTTGGGTGGCCTGGGCTGGACGGAGGGGCAAAACGCAGGTGCCAGCAGGTATCTGGGCTGATCCCGCTAACACTGTGTTTTTGGGAACCCTAAACTGCTGGGGACGCTAGTATAGATCTGATCAGATCAGATATTGATCTGTTCAGATACTATACCACTAAGGGGGGTGTATGCTTCACGCGTGGGTGTTAGCGTTACTGGCACTAACCTGACGCTGCCTGGGGTGTGACTCAGACCCTCTCTGACGCTAAAACCTAATTGATATCACCCGCCGGGCGATCAGGGGGTTAAACCTTTATTGGGTTATATACACGGCGGGTGCCCTGACACTATAAAAAGCAAACTAACTAACCAGCGTCACCCGTAACACTTATATGGTGATCACTGGTGAAAGGGTTAACTAGGGGCAATCAGGGGGTTAAAACCTTTATTAGATAATATATGGGGGTACCTGACGCTATAAAAACCTGCGGCGAACCTAAAAAAAATTACCAGCTACCGATCTGCATCACTGACACTAAGACAGCGTTTAGAAAAACGATTGCTTAGCGACAGTGGTGATGGGGGTGAAAGGGTTACCTGGGGGGGCGATCAAGGGGGTTAAACCTTTATTAGATAATATATTGGGGTACCTGACGCTATAAAAACCTGCGGCGAACCTAAAAAAAAATACTGGCTACGATCTGCATCACCGACACTAAGACAGCGTTTAGAAAAACAATTGCTTAGCGACAGTGGTGATAGGGGGTGAAAGGGTTACCTGGGGGGCAATCAAGGGGGTTAAACCTTTATTAGATAATATATTGGGGTACCTGACGCTATAAAAACCTGCGGCGAACCTAAAAAAAATTACCGGCTACCGATCTGCATCACAGACACTAAGACAGCGTTTAGAAAAACGATCGCTTAGTGACAGTGGTGATAGGGGGTGAACGGGTTACCTGGGGGCGATCAAGGGGGTTAAACCTTTATTAGATAATATATTGGGGTACCTGACGCTATAAAAACATGCGGCGAACCTAAAAAAAATTACTGGCTACGATCTGCATCACCGACACTAAGACAGCGTTTAGAAAAACAATTTCTTAGCGACAGTGGTGATAGGGGGTGAAAGGGTTACCTGGGGGGCGATCAAGGGGGTTAAACCTTTATTAGATAATATATTGGGGTACCTGACGCTATAAAAACCTGCGGCGAACCTAAAAAAAATTACCGGCTACCGATCTGCATCACAGACACTAAGACAGCGTTTAGAAAAACGATCGCTTAGTGATAGTGGTGATAGGGGGTGAAAGGGTTACCTGGGGGGCGATCAAGGGGGTTAAACCTTTATTAGATAATATATTGGGGTACCTGACGCTATAAAAACCTGCGGCGAACCTAAAAAAAAATACTGGCTGCCGATCGGCATCACTGACGCTAAGACAGCGATCAGAAAAATTATCGCTAAGCGACAGTGGTGATAGGGGGTGAAAGGGTTATCTGGGGGGTGATCAGGGGGTTAAACCTTTATTAGGGGGAGGTTAGGGGGCTACACTGGACCTAAGACTAAACTTTGGTGACACTTTTACAGTCACAAATGTCACTGATTGCAGTGATCACTAAATAAATGGTCACTGCAATCAGTGACACTGTGACTGGGGGCTGGGGGGGTGATCTGGGGGGTGATCTGGGGTGTCTGGGGGGGCCTGGGGGGGCGATTTATGTCCCTATGTGTCCTAGTGTCAGTGTAGTGTTGTGTGCACTGACCTGATATCTTCTCTTGTACGGCGCTCGGTATATGTGAGCGCCGCACCAGAGATGACATCACTTCCTCCTGCTCCCTCTGTCTGACACAGACAGAGGGGGCATTTCTATTCGCCGGGAGCGATCGCGAGGGGGTGGCCAGAAACGAATGGCTGCCCCCTCATCCCGGAACGCTCCCGGACACTTAGCCACCGCTCACTGTATAGAAGGGGGGTCCGATTGGACCCCCCAACTGTACAAAGGCAATCACGTACACTCTACGTGATTGTGCCTGTCGGTGCCATTCTGCCGACGTATATATACAGTGAGCGGTCGTTAAGTGGTTAACAAGTCAGTTCCCATAGACTGCAATAGTATTTGCTGGTGGGGGGAGGGGTGATTGTCCCATCTCTAATTTTGTAGCATGCTGGATGATGTGCTTAATTTTGGACGGGGGGAGGGGGGGGTTATTTTTTGCTAGCTGCATTGGTGTTGTTCTGCACATGCCCAGCCAGTTAGTTTTTTTTGGGCGTGCTTTTTGTGTGTGAACAGCGCCTGGATATTTCTGGGCATGCTCACTCAGAGAGTGTTTTTATGGGTTAGAAATTGAAGGACATCTTAACAGGTGTGCCCACTTTGAATTTCAGTCTCTACATTGGGAGAACTTGCATTCTGGGTGTTTCATGGACTGTGCATGTGTTTTCAATTGCCTCATTAGCACACAAACATATGTTATATAAAGCTCACAGAGCATTCGGTCGATTGCCTTAAGAAGAGGCAAGTGTGTGTGTGGGGGGCAAAATGTACATGTTGGTGTCCTTATCGCGTTTGTAACACATGTATTTTATTTGTTATGTCTTTGCAAAACAAGTGATTGGTTAACTTATGTGGATTGTATATTTTTGGTGTGGGGGAGATATGTTCCCCTGAAATAATTCTGATGTTGTTAATGTGTGTTGTTTGTTCACTTTGATTTAATTGTCTGCTGCATTTTTTTGGCCAAAAATTGCTCAAGATGTTGAGTCTGTAACCGTTTCAAATTGACCATGTTTTTTATTTTGCCTTCCCTTTTGTTTTGTTGAACAATAAAATTAGATGCAAAATTTTGATGTTTGTATTGTGTTTTCTTTGCAACAAATGTGACAGCTGATTGGCATGTCAAAACAAAACAGGTGTGATTTGTCTACCCTGGTGCCTTCATGGTAGTATATGCATGGATTGTGTGCTGCCATGGAGCGTCACCAGGAAATGAAAAATACAGAGCGGTAAGTATTCATTTTTCCTTTTTACTGCAGTGGTTCTCAGCCTCAGTCCTCAAGTACCCCCAACAGGACATGTTTTGTGAATTTTTCTTATCGAGAATTGCTGTCCAAAAATCAAAACCATTGACTGTGATTTAAAGCACATGTGCAAGATGAAGGAAAACCTGCAAACATGGCCTGTTGGGGGTACTTGAGAAGCACTGATTTAGAGCACTGCACTTAAAAATAGCTCAAGGCCATACAATTCTAATTGTGGGCATTTTGAGGGAAACTAAGTGTTAGAACCCCTGCGCGTGTGTTTTTTGTTTTTTTGCAGTTTGGCCTTTGTGTCTCCTTTTCTTAACATTGGCTTCACTTCCTGTCACACAGCTAAACAGGAAGTGAAGGTAAAACCCTACCAATGGCTTTTCTTGGGGACACACAGATCAATCTAACTAGTGTCCCCATTAGGCAAATTGCACTCTAGCACTTTGTTGTGTACACCCCAAATCATTGGGTAGTTTGGGGTTTAGTAAAGACAAATCCACTCTGCAGTAAAAGTGTAGCTGCTGAAAATCTGAGGGGAAGTACTGGTGATTGGATGTTACAATCATGTAAAAGCAAAGATGTTTTTTTGTTTTTTTTGGCTTGCATGTCCCCCTCAGATATACAGCAAGTGCACTTGTAGTGCAAAGTAGATTTGCCTTTAGTAAATAAGCCCCACAGTCCAAACTACCTAATAATAATTTGTGGTGTACCCCGCAATGTGCATAATGGGGAAAGTATTTAGACTGACCTGTGTGTCCCCAAGGAAAGACATTGTTAGGGATTTTCCCCTCACTTCCTGTGTGGCTATGTGACAGGAAGTGAATTATTTGGAAGGATAAAGTGGCCAAATTATTTAGTTTAACTTTTCAAAGACTCATTCCTAAGTTGAATTGTGATGCATGTCAATGGCCCATTTTGACACTCTTTAATCACTTGAGATCAACTGATCGACGGCCACAGCATGGTCCTCAATTACCGGGAGTCCGTCAATAAACGTCCTCCCCTTTGTGCGCGCTGTGGTCACAGAGTCACTGTGACTCGGGTGATGACAGATCCGAGTAAGGGGCCGATCCCTGCCCTTTACCATGTGATCAGCTGTCAGCAAATGACAGCTGATCACGTGATGTAAACAAAAGCTGGGTAATGGTTTTTGTTTTCTCCTTGTGCTGACTAGGGATGAGCTTCGTGTTCGAATCGAACATACGTTCGACTCGAACATCGGCTGTTCGATCGTTCGACGAAGATCGAACGATTTGGGCCGTTCGCGCCAAATTCGAGTGACGCGAACGGCCCACAATGCACTACGCCATCGCAGTGTCATCCAGGCGCTGTGATTGGCCAAGCATGCACTGTGACCCCGCATGCTTGGCCAATCACAGCGCCGGCAGCGAGGAGAGCAATGATTGGCCACAGGCAGGATGCCTGTGGCCAATTATTGCTGAGGGTGTTTAGTACACGCCCCACACTATAAAAGGCCGCCAGCACGGCGGCCTAGTGTAGTGTGTTCCGGAGCAGGGATAGAGCAGCATAGGCAGGGACAGTGACTTTTATTTCTTTCTTGCTTAACCTGGATTCCTTTAGTTTAGGGAAAGAGAAGGATAGGTAGGGAGAGTGTCAGTGTGTTTTGTGCTTGTGCTATAGTGTGCTTAAAAAAAACATTTTTTCTAGGGACAGAAAACTGTAGGTAGGGAGAGTGTCAGTTTCTTTCACTGTGTAAGTCCTTGTTTCTAGGGACCTGGAAGGACAGTGAGTGAATTCTCCTTGTGCTATATTGTGCTTAAAAAAAACATTTTTTCTAGGGACAGAAAACTGTAGGTAGGGAGAGTGTCAGTTTCTTTCACTGTGTAAGTCCTTGTTTCTAGGGACCTGGAAGGACAGTGAGTGAATTCTCCTTGTGCTATATTGTGCTTAAAAAAAACATTTTTTCTAGGGACAGAAAACTGTAGGTAGGGAGAGTGTCAGTTTCTTTCACTGTGCAAGTCCTTGTTTCCAGGGACCTGGAAGGACAGTGAGTGAATTCTCCTTGTGCTATATTGTGCTTAAAAAAAACATTTTTTCTAGGGACAGAAAACTGTAGGTAGGGAGAGTGTCAGTTTCTTTCACTGTGCAAGTCCTTGTTTCTAGGGACCTGGAAGGACAGTGAGTGAATTCTCCTTGTGCTATATTGTGCTTAAAATTTTTTTTTTTTCTAGGGACAGAAAACTGTAGGTAGGGAGAGTGTCAGTTTCTTTCACTGTGCAAGTCCTTGTTTCTAGGGACCTGGAAGGACAGTGAGTGAATTCTCCTTGTGCTATATTGTGCTTAAAAAAAACATTTTTTCTAGGGACAGAAAACTGTAGGTAGGGAGAGTGTCAGTTTCTTTCACTGTGTAAGTCCTTGTTTCTAGGGACCTGGAAGGACAGTGAGTGAATTCTCCTTGTGCTATATTGTGCTTAAAAAAAACATTTTTTCTAGGGACAGAAAACTGTAGGTAGGGAGAGTGTCAGTTTCTTTCACTGTGTAAGTCCTTGTTTCTAGGGACCTGGAAGGACAGTGAGTGAATTCTCCTTGTGCTATATTGTGCTTAAAAAAAACATTTTTTCTAGGGACAGAAAACTGTAGGTAGGGAGAGTGTCAGTTTCTTTCACTGTGCAAGTCCGTGTTTCCAGGGACCTGGAAGGACAGTGAGTGAATTCTCCTTGTGCTATATTGTGCTTAAAAAAAACATTTTTTCTAGGGACAGAAAACTGTAGGTAGGGAGAGTGTCAGTTTCTTTCACTGTGTAAGTCCTTGTTTCTAGGGACCTGGAAGGACAGTGAGTGAATTCTCCTTGTGCTATATTGTGCTTAAAAAAAACATTTTTTCTAGGGACAGAAAACTGTAGGTAGGGAGAGTGTCAGTTTCTTTCACTGTGCAAGTCCTTGTTTCCAGGGACCTGGAAGGACAGTGAGTGAATTCTCCTTGTGCTATATTGTGCTTAAAAAAAACATTTTTTCTAGGGACAGAAAACTGTAGGTAGGGAGAGTGTCAGTTTCTTTCACTGTGCAAGTCCTTGTTTCTAGGGACCTGGAAGGACAGTGAGTGAATTCTCCTTGTGCTATATTGTGCTTAAAAAAAACATTTTTTCTAGGGACAGAAAACTGTAGGTAGGGAGAGTGTCAGTTTCTTTCACTGTGCAAGTCCTTGTTTCCAGGGACCTGGAAGGACAGTGAGTGAATTCTCCTTGTGCTATATTGTGCTTAAAAAAAACATTTTTTCTAGGGACAGAAAACTGTAGGTAGGGAGAGTGTCAGTTTCTTTCACTGTGCAAGTCCTTGTTTCTAGGGACCTGGAAGGACAGTGAGTGAATTCTCCTTGTGCTATATTGTGCTTAAAAAAAACATTTTTTCTAGGGACAGAAAACTGTAGGTAGGGAGAGTGTCAGTTTCTTTCACTGTGCAAGTCCTTGTTTCCAGGGACCTGGAAGGACAGTGAGTGAATTCTCCTTGTGCTATATTGTGCTTAAAAAAAACATTTTTTCTAGGGACAGAAAACTGTAGGTAGGGAGAGTGTCAGTTTCTTTCACTGTGCAAGTCCTTGTTTCTAGGGACCTGGAAGGACAGTGAGTGAATTCTCCTTGTGCTATATTGTGCTTAAAAAAAACATTTTTTCTAGGGACAGAAAACTGTAGGTAGGGAGAGTGTCAGTTTCTTTCACTGTGCAAGTCCTTGTTTCAAGGGACAGAGAAGGACACCTGAAGGTAGCCCTTATTGCTTTTTTCCCATCTCCCTGCAGGCCATCTATTAGAATGTCTGGAAGGCAAACAAGGAGAGGCAGACAGTCAGGAGGCAATAAAAGAGGGCAAGCAGGCTCTGTGTCTGGGGGCAACAGTGCTGGTCGTGGACGCGGTGCATTGTCATCAGCACATGGCCATGGGACACGCTTGTCCTTCTTTTCCGCAGCTGGACATGTTGAGCCACATCATGCCGAAGACTTGGTAGAGTGGATGACCAAGCCCTCCTCCTCCTCCTCATCCTCTCTCACCCAGGCTCAGGGTACTGGCAAAGCAGCTGCCAAAGCGTCCTCTTCCCTGGTATCAATGTCAGACTCATCATCAGTCACTCCTTCCCTAGACCCACCATGTCCTCCTCCTGAGGAGTCCCCCGAACTGTTTGAGCACAGTGTTGGGTACATGCTCCAGGAGGATGCCCAGCGTTTCGAAGGGTCTGATGATGAAACCCAGCTACAGGAAGGCAGTAGGGTGAGAGCAGACAGAGGGGATGCTCAAGAAGGACACCAATCTGGCAGTCATGTTCCAGCTGCTGCAGCATACTGCCAGATTGGCTCCAGTGATGAGGAGGGAGGGGATGATGAGGTCACTGACTCCACGTGGGTGCCTAATAGGAGAGAGGAGGAGGAGGATGAGGAGGAGGCACATCTCCAACGAGACAGGATGCCCTTTGGTGGCCAGCGTAAGGGCAGTACACCGACGGAATCACACCGCAGAGCTCCGCCTGTGCAGGGCGCTGCCTCTGCCCGTCATTCAAAAAGTTCCTTGGTGTGGGCCTTTTTTGAGGCTAGTGCATCAGATCGCACAGCTGCTGTTTGCAACATATGTCTCAAGCGTATATCGCGTGGCCAAAACATCAGCCGCTTGGGTACCACATGCCTGACCAGACATATGTTGACCTGCCATGCAGCTCGTTGGCAAGCCTACCTCAAAGACCCACACCAAAGAACAAAGCGGACCTCTCCTTGCACCGCATCAGCTGGGATTTCCAACCCCACTATAACTTCAGTCCTCTCTGAAACATGCACTGAGAGGAATGAAGGTGTAGAATTAGGTGTGTCACAGCCAAGTACTTGCGGCCACTCTGCTAGCAGTACACCGACGTCCGATTCTAGCAGGCAAATTTCCCTGCCCCAGCTGCTGGACCGTCGAAAGAAGTTCACTCCCAGCCATCCACATGCCCAGCGGTTGAATGCTAGCTTGGCTAAATTGCTAGCGCTTCAACTGCTGCCTTTTCAGTTGGTAGACTCGGCCCCCTTCCGTGAGTTTGTGCAATGTGCGGTTCCTCAGTGGCAGGTTCCCAAACGCCACTTTTTCTCACGGAAGGCTATTCCGGCTCTCTACCGGCATGTGGAAGGCAATGTCTTGGCCTCGCTGGACAGGGCGGTCAGCGGTAAGGTGCATATTACCGCTGACTCATGGTCCAGCAGGCATGGACAGGGACGTTACCTTTCTTTCACGGCCCATTGGGTCACTCTTTTGGCAGCTGGGAAGGATGCAGGACAAGGTGCAGTAGTGTTGGAGGTTGTCCCACCGCCACGCCTCCAAAATGCTACTACTGGTTGTGACACACCTCTCTCCTCCACCCCCTCCTCTTCTTCTTCCTCCATGGCCTCTTCCTGTGGTTTGTCCTATGAACCAGCGGTGCTCCGTAGCCGTTCACGGGGCTACGCAAGTACGCAGGCAAAAAGATGCCATGCCGTGCTTGCGCTGGTGTGTTTGGGGGACAGAAGCCACACTGGGGCAGAGGTCCTGTCTGCTCTGCAGGGCCAGGCCGAGAGGTGGTTGACGCCACGCCAGCTTAAGCCAGGAATGGTGGTTTGCGACAATGGCACCAACCTCCTCTCCGCCCTCCGACAGGGACAACTGACCCATGTGCCCTGTGTGGCTCACGTCCTTAACCTGGTGGTGCAGCGGTTCTTGGGCAGGTACCCGGGCTTACAGGATGTCCTGAGGCAGGCCAGGAAAGTCTGTGTGCATTTCCGCAGATCTTATAATGCCAGTGCTCGCCTGGCTGAGCTGCAAAAGGAGTTGAACCTGCCCAAGAACCGCCTTATATGTGACATGCCCACCAGGTGGAACTCAACGTTGGCCATGCTGCAGCGGCTGCACACGCAGCAGAGGGCCATCAATGAGTACCTGTGCGACTACGGCACCAGGACAGGGTCAGGGGAGCTTGGTTTTTTTTCTCCACGCCAGTGGGGCATGATCAGGGATGCATGCACTGTCCTGGCACCATTTGAGGAGGCCACGAGGATGGTGAGCAGTGACAGTGCATGCATCAGTGACACTGTACCTCTTGTCCACCTGTTGGAGCACACGCTGCGTGGAATAATGGACAGGGCACTTGAGGCAGAACTGAGGCAGGAAGAGGAGGACTTCCTTGCCTCTCAAGGCCCCCTTTACCCAGACAGTGTTCCTTCTGTCCCACCCATCGCACAGGAAGAGGAAGAGGAGGAGGAGGAGGAGGAGGAGGAGGATTGTGTCAGCATGGAGGTGGAGGCTGGCACTCAGCATCATCAGCAGCAGTCTTTTAGGGATGATTTACAGTCCCAAGAAACCAGTGGACTTGTACGTGGCTGGGAGGAGGTGACTGCGGATCATGTCGTCCTTAGTGACCCAGAGGACTCCGGAGCGAATGCCTCAGCAAACCTACGCTGCATGGCCTCCCTGATCCTGCAAAGTCTGCGGAAGGATCCTCGTATTCTTCGGATCAAGGAGAGGGACCATTACTGGCTGGCCACTCTCCTTGATCCACGGTACAAGGGTAAGGTTGCGGACCTTATGTTACCGTCGCAGAGGGAGCAGAGGATGAGACAACTCCGGGAGGCCTTGCAGAAAGGTCTGTGCAACGCGTTCCCAGAGACTGGGAGGTTACAAACTCCTGGTCCAGGACAACGAGTTGCTGAGGCTTCGGCCAGTCAAAGAAGGAGCGGTGGGGAAGGTGGCCATCTGACCGATGCGTTCAGACAATTCTTTAGTCCGCAGCCCCAAAGTATGATTGGTTCCAGCAACCATCGCCAGCGTCTGATAAACATGGTGCAGGAATATCTAGGGGCAAGGTCAGACTTGGACACCTTCCCCACCGAAAATCCTCTGGCTTACTGGGTCTTGAGGATGGATCACTGGCCAGAGCTTGCACAGTATGCAATTGAGCTACTGGCCTGTCCTGCATCCAGCGTTCTTTCGGAACGCACATTCAGTGCTGCTGGAGGATTTGTCATGGATCACAGGGTGCGCCTGTCCACCGACTCGGTTGATCGACTGACTTTCATCAAGATGAACCAGTCTTGGATCACCACCAGCTACCACACACCTGATGCTGATATAACAGACTAATTGATTTTAACATGTCACATCCCTTCAAGACTGATGCTGATGCTGAGTGTCTGTGCTGTTATGTTGACTGGCTATCCTCCTCCTCCGAGTCCTCAATGATACGATTGATGATGATAGCTTGGAAGATCATTTTTGTTTATGGGTGCCGCCACCAGTGGCTAAGGCCCAATTTTTCAGCCCCTGTTTTACAGGGGCGTGTAATTACAATTTTTTTAGCAATAATTTGCCATAGGGCTCATTGCTGTGCTCCAAGTACAGTATCTGTGAGGGGTTGGAGTGTTGTGGCACCAGTGCCTAAGGCCCAATTTTTCAGCCCCTGTTTAACAGGGGCGTGTCATTACAATTTTTGAAGCAATACTTTGCAACAGGGCTCATTGCTGTGCTCCAAGTACAGTATCTGTGAGGGGTTGTAGTGTTGTGCCACCAGTGCCTAAGGCCCAATTTTTCAGCCCCTGTTCAACAGGGGCATGTAATTACAATTCTTGATCTAATAATTCACAGCAGGGCCCATTCCTGCACCCACCAAGAGTAACTCTGAGGGCTTACAGTGTTGTGTCAACACCACCACCACCACCAAAGGCCCAATTTTTCAGCCCCTGTTCAACAGGGGCATGCAATTACAATTCTTGATCTAATAATTCACAGCAGGGCCCATTGCTGCACCCACCAAGAGTAACTGTCAGGGCTTACAGTGTTGTGGCACCAGCACCACCATCAAAGGCCCAATTTTTACTACCACTGTTCAACAATTATATGTAATTACAATTCCTGATATAATAGTTGACAGCAGGGCGTTCCAGCACCAACCAAGAGTAACTGTGAGTGCTTACAGTGTTGTGCCAACACCAACAACTAAGGGGCCTATTTCTGCAGAGTATCTACGGCAGGTCCCTACTTTCAAACATCCAACTTACAAACGACTCCTACTTGCAAACGCAAGAAGACAACAGGAAGTGAGAGGAAATCTACCACTAGGAAGGAAAATTCTCTCCTGTAAGAATTAATATGGGAGAAAGGTGTCTCCTCTGTACTGATGCTTTATCAGCAATCCTTGTTTCAAGAAAAACACCACATTTCAAAAACAGTTGTCATTGGGACGGAAAGTGAGGTGAAATGTTCTGAACAGGGGCACAGACAGCAAAACAAATGTTACAGGGGTGATAACCCTTACCTATGTTTTCCAAAAAGTTTAAAAATAGATTTTTGGGCTGGAGCTACACTTAAACAATGTACCTGTTCAAAATTACAAACAGATTCTACATAAGAACAAACCTACAGTCCCTGTCTTGTATGCACCGCCTGTATACGGCTGTTCAGAGTATATAGGGCCTTTTTTATTTTATGTGCGGGGTTCCCCTTAATATCCATACAAGACCCAAAGGGGCTGGTAATGGGCTGGGGTAGGGGGGGGGGGTCATGGGGTAGCTATGCCATTTTTCTTAAAGATTTTCATCCATATTACCGGGACCAGACATTACATTAAAGCCGCAAGCAGTTTTAAATGGCTTTTTTTTCCTTTAGAAGTGTCATTTTGTGCAGGGACAGTTCTAAACACGGGAAACACGTGGCACTTCACAGGCATACTTTAGACACCCCCCAGGTACGATATTTAAAGGAATATTTGACTTTTTTTTTTTCACTTTATGCATCATTAAAATGACTGCTCCCGAAAAACGACCGTTTTTAAAACTTCTTTTTGCATTGATACATGTCCCCTGGTGCAGAACCCGGGTTCCCAAACCCTTTTTAGGACAATAACATGCATAATAGTTGTTATAATTAGCACTTTAGAATTCGAACGTTCGCATCCATTGTATTTAATAGGGTTCTAATGTTCGTACGAACTTTCGGTCCGTTCGCGGGTTCTGGTGCGAACCGAACCCGGGGGTGTTCGGCTCATCACTAGTGCTGACAGCGTGAGCATAAAAAAAAGGCAATCACCGGCTTATGTGCAAGGGACATGGGGCCCGAAGAGGAAGAGGCTATTCTGCATCATCTGTGACAATTAGTAGCCCCTGCCAGTGCCACCTATCAATGCCCACCAGTGCTGCCAGTGCCCATCACTGCCAACTATTAGGCTTGTGCAATTCGTTTCGTAACGAATCAAAATTCGTCCGAATTTAGCAACTTTCGGACATTCGGAAGCATTCGAATTTCCGAACAGAGCAATTACGAATAAAACCGAATCCGAAATAAATTATACCGCAAAATAGCGAATGCCCGAAGGTCTTCGGCATAATTCGTTATGAAAAAAGTTACGAATGTACGAATCCATTTGAAGCACAATAACACTCACTCTGCTCTCTGCTTCTCCCTCACCATGCTGAACTCCCTCTCAAAATGGTGTACAGGGGCGGAGGCTATAGCCGCATGAAAAAACGAAAGTAAAATACGAGATTTCAAATCCATTCGAAGCACAATAACACTCACTCTGCTCTGCTCTCTGCTTCTCCCTCACCGTGCTGAACCCTCTCAAAATGGTGTACAGGGGCGGAGGCTATAGCCGCATGTAAAAAACGAAAGTAAAATACGAGATTTCGAATCGTTACAAATAACCGCTATGTATTTAGAAAAGTACAAATCCATTCGAAGCACATTAGGCATAATAGGCAGCGTCGTTGTGAGAGAGACACGGAAAATTACGAATCAACGAACCCAAAAAAAGTTACGAAAGTAGGAGTTGTGTCCAGAATCAACGAAAAACAACGTACTCTACCGAAAGTACGAATTATAAAGCAACAAAAAATTCAACGAAAAATGTCGCTTGCAAAAATACGAATGAGTCCGAACACGAAAAATCCCGTCTAGCAAAATTACGAATGATTACGAATCAACAGGACCGGAAAGAAACGAACCGAAACGGAACGAATTTTTCCGTTGTGCACAAGTCTACCAACTATCATTGCCACCTAGCAGTGCCACTTCTCACTGCCCACCAGTGCTAAATAGCAATGCCACCTCTCAGTGCCCACCCTTGCCACCTTATCGGTGCCCATCAGTGCAGTCTCATCAGTGTACATCAATGAAGAAGAAAAATTACCTTTTTTAAAAATATTAACCAGTTTCCTACCGCCCACCCTCAAATGACATCCTTGGCTTTGGGCGGTGACATCTGAATGATGCCTGCAGTTGCAGGCATCATTCAGATATCATTCTTTTCAGCCGGCGATTCTGTGCACAATAAAAACGATCATAGTGGCAGTTCCGCCGCTTGATTGTTCTTATAGGCGGGGGGAGGGGACGTCCCCCCCCTCTCTTGCCGCCATCCGGTGCTTCTCCGGAGAACGATTTGGAGATGACTGGTGACCAGATGGTCATCAGTCATCTCTATGACCGTCGGAGGCGCGGGCACGACGTTATGACATCATGCCGTGTTCCCGTATGTTAACCAAGCCTTGATCTTGGCTGTCAGCATGAGATTGGTGATTTTTTTGGAACAATATCATGCTTTCCAGCCTGGAGGAGAGATGCGGGGTCTTATTGACCCTGCATCTCTCCATAAAGAGGACCTGTCACACACATTCCTATTACAAGGGATGTTTACATTCCTTGTAATAGGAATAAAAGAGATCCCAAAAAATTAAAAAAATTTAAAAAGAGTAAGAAATACAAAAAAGTCAAAAAACAAAAACAAAAAATAAAAAATAAATACGAAAAAACGCCCATGTCCCCGGTAGCTCGCGCTCAGAAGCGAACACACACGTAAGTCCCGCCCACATATGTAAACGCCGTTCAAACCACACATGTGAGTTATTGCTGCGTGCGTTAGAACGAGTGCAGCAATTCTAGTACTAGACCCCCTCTGTAATGGCAAAATGGTAACGTGTAAAAAAAATTTAAGCATCGCCTAGGGAGATTTTTAATTACTGAAGTTTGGTGTCATGCCATGTGTGTGCGCAATTTTAAAGCGTGACGTGTTAGGTATCTATTTACTCAGCATAACAACATCTTTCACATTATACCAAAAAATTGGCCGTAACTTTACTGTTTTGTAATATTTTTAGCAAACAAAAGGCGTTTGAAAATTTATTGCGCAAATACCGAGCGAGATAAAAATTTGCAATGACCGCCATCTTATTCCCTAGGGTGTCTGCTCTAAAAAAGTATATAATGTTTGGTGTTTTGAAGTAATTTTATAGCCATAAATTTATGATTTTTACATGAAGGAGAGAAGTGCCAGAATAGGCCCAGTGCTGAAGTGGTTAAAATATCAATTTTTTTTTTTTTTAAACTCGGTCTTTTGTATTTATAGAAAAAAATAAAATAAAACACAAAGGTGATCAAATAGCACCAAAAGCAAGCTCTATTTGTGTGCCAACAAATAAAACATTTTCATTGGGTTACAGTGTTGTATGAGTGCGCAATTGTCATTAAAAGTGCATCAGCGCTGAAATGTGAAACTTGGTCTGGGCAGTGCGCAAGTGGTTAATATAAGGCTACATGCACACAGACGTTTTTCCAACCGCTTGTTTGAGCGTTTTTTGCAGCTTAAAAACATCTCTCCATGTTAGCCTATGGCCTCATGGCCACCATGGCGTTTTGGAGCTGTAAATGGCATAGGCTTTTTTAGGCCCCATGTAGACAGAACGCTGGTGCAAAGTGTTCTGAACGAAGGTTGAAAGTGGCGTTTAGAAAGGCGCGCTTTGTGGCGTTTGCATGCCGTGTTTTACCACATTTGCATGTATATGATAAGGATCTGCCCTAAGCTCCAAAAACAGTATTATTTATGATTTTAGCTATTTAGTGAGACCAGAGTGATATCAGCAGCTGAGAGCAGCAGTGTAGTTGTATTTAGGCTGGGTTCACACTAGTGCGACACGACATCTGTCCTACTTTGGATCCGACTTTGCCCTGCGACATGAAGCCGACATATGTCTGACTTTCAATGAACGGGGATCCGACTTGGATCCCCGCCAATAGCAGGCACTGTGTTTGGTATGAATCTTGAGGGGGAACTCCAGGCCAAATTTTAAATAAAAAATCGGCATGGGTTCCCCCTCCAGGAGCATACCAGGCCCTTGGGTCTGGTCTGGATTTGAAGAGGAACCCCTACGCCGAAAAAATGGCGTGGGGGTCCCCCCAAAATCCAAACCAGACCCTTATCCGAGCACACAACCTGGTAGGCCGCAGGGGAATTGGGGGGGACGAGAGAGCGCCCCCCCTCCCTCCTGAACAGTACCAGGCCACATGCCCTCAACATGGGGGGTTTGGTGCTCTGGGGCAGGGGGGCGACCTGCGGCCCCCCCACCCCAGAGCACCCTGCCCCCATGTTGATGAGGACAAGGGCCTCTTCCCGACAACCCTGGCCGTTGGTTGTCGGGGTCTGCGGGCGGGGGGCTTATCGGAATCCGGGGGCCCCCTTTAATAAAGGGGCCCCCGGATCCCAGCCCCCCACCCTATGTGAATGAGTATGGGGTACATCGTACCCCTACCCATTCACCTGGTGGAAAAAAATTGCAATAAAAAAACCACACAGCTTTTTAAAGTATTTTATTGCACAGCTCCGGGGGTCTTCTTCCGACTTCGGGGGTCTCCGGTGTCGTCGCCGCGCTCTCCGGTTTTCTTCTGCCGGGCCACTGCTAACTTCTTTAGCTCTTTTGCTAGCGGAGGCTCCGGTCTTCTCCGTCGCCTTCTTCTTCTCCCGCTCTCCGGTTCTTCTCCCGCTTCTTTCTTCTGCCGGGCCACCGCTAACTTCTTTAGCTCTTTTGCTAGTGGAGGCTCCGGTCTTCTCCGTCGCCTTCTTCTTCTACCGCTATCCGGTTCTTCTCCCGGTTCTTCTCCCGTTTCTTTCTTCTGCCGATCCCTCCACTAACTTCTTTAGCTCTTTTGCTAGTGGAGGAGCCGGTCTTCTCCGTCGTCGCCGTCGGCGTCTTCTTCTCTCTTCTCCTCCTCGATGTTGACTCGTCACTTCCTCTCGCAGTAATGCAAAATTTTCGGTCCGCAGAGATTAATATAGGCTTCTCATGATGTCACAGTCAATCCCCCGAAACATGTGACTGTGACGTCATGAGAAGCCTATATTAATCTCTGCGGACCGAAAATTTAGCATTACTGCGAGAGGAAGCGACGAGTCAACATCGAGGAGGAGAAGAGAGAAGAAGACGCCGACGGCGACGACGGAGAAGGCCGGCCCCTCCACTAGCAAAAGAGCTAAAGAAGTTAGTGGAGGGGCCGGCAGAAGAAAGAAGCGGGAGAAGAACCGGGAGAAGAACCGGATAGCGGGAGAAGAAGGCGACGGAGAAGACCGGCCCCTCCACTAGCAAAAGAGCTAAAGAAGTTAGTGGAGGGGCCGGCAGAAGAAAGAAGCGGGAGAAGAACCGGGAGAAGAACCGGATAGCGGGAGAAGAAGGCGACGGAGAAGACCGGGCCCTCCACTAGCAAAAGAGCTAAAAGAAGTTAGCGGAGGCCCGGCAGAAGAAAGGAAGAACCGGAGAGGAGAAGAGGGGAGAAGGCGACGGAAAGGACCGGAGCCTCCGCTAGCAAAAGAGCTAAAGAAGTTAGCGGTGGCCCGGCAGAAGAAAACCGGAGAGCGACGGCGACGACACCGGAGACCCCCGAAGTCGGAAGAAGACCCCAGGAGCTGTGCAATAAAATACTTTAAAAAGCTGTGTGGTTTTTTTATTGCAATTTTTTTCCACCAGGTTAATGGGTAGGGGTACGATGTACCCCATACTCATTCACATAGGGTGGGGGGCCGGCATCTGGCCCCCCTGCCCCGAAGCACCAAACCCCCATGTTGAGGGCATGCGGCCTGGTACGGTTCAGGAGGGAGGGGGGGCCGCTCTCGTCCCCCCCTTTTCCCCTGCGGCCTGCCAGGTTGCGTGCTCGGATAAGGGTCTGGTTTGGATTTTGGGGGGACCCCGACGCCATTTTTCGGCTTGAGGGGTTCACCTTAAAATCCAGACCAGACCTAAGGGTCTGGTTTGGATTTTGGGGGGACCCCCACGCCGTTTTTCGGCTTAGGGGGTTCACCTTAGAATCCAGACCAGACCTAAGGGCCTGGTATGCTCCTGAAGGGGAACCCATGCCGGTTTTTTCATTAAAATTTGGCCTGGAGTTCCCCTTCATGATTCATACCAAAACATGGGACAGCGAGGCTGCCGAGGACCAGCGCGATGACATCGCGCTGGACACATTCTCGGCCGGCTAGTCGCCTCTAGGACACGACTTGAGCGGCTGCTGCACGCTCAGGTCGTGTCCAGATCGCCTAGCAAAGTCGCGCTGTCCCTGTGTCAGCCGGCACACGAGTCGCCTGCAAGTCGGATCCGACTTCCCGGGCGACCTCTATTCAAATCAATGGGCTCCCATAGGGAACCATTCATTTTCAATAGAGCGCCACTGACATTTCTATTTACTATAACAGTGCGCCGCTGCTTCCTGCGCCCAGTTAAGGAGATATCAGGCGCAGCAATTAAGGTTAGAACCAGCGCAGCGCACTGTTATTAGTAAATCAGCCCCAATGTGTCACTGCATTTTAAAATATGTCACAATCAGGACCCGAGTGGCCTTAAATTCTAATTTAGTTATGGATCTGTCAAGGAGAGAGACCCAATGGATTTTTTCGGTGGATACTCTCTCGCCGAAAGGACTGAATATAGACCTTGACATAAACTGCTTTATTAGTGACTATTAAATATGTTTTAAGTTTTAGTCCTGGTTTTTATAGTATTTTATACATTTATCATTTTTTATATATTTTAACTACTATCATAGCACATATGAGTGTAGTACCTTGGAGGGTATATATGGTTATTGCACCTATACAATGGGTTATATTCAGAATGTTTACCATTTGAAATGATGACCGTGTTCTGTATTCGAATTGCGCAATATTATTTATTTAAGTAGATTGCTGTTTGTTTTACCTCCACATTTTTAAATGATTGCGTTTTAAATTTAAATTTAAATTTATGTATTTATTGTGCCCCATTGAGAGACATTGATCTGTTTATGACTGTGCCTCTTTAATTCATCAATTTTATGACTATTGACCCTCCGCTCCGATCGTAGTATAATATCAGCTGCTGCCATGGTTACTGCAATGTGCACCTATTGCCGCTCTTTGCCGGCGCTGATTGGTATGGAGGGCGGAGGGAGTGTCTTTTTAAATGGTCACTTGCGTCATGTAGGCACGCCCTCTGTTGAAGTCAGGATATGACGAAACGCGTCAGAGCGTGACCTACACGACGCTACCGGAAGTGATGTATGCGCTCCACGCCAGCTAAACCCGGAAGTAAGAACAGTTCCTGGATATTCGTTCGAGTATCGATTGTCTTACGGACGGACGGCGATGTGGTGATATGATTTTTTGCTCTGTTATGTTTGAATCAATGTACGTTTAATGCAATAAGGGGCTATGTGATGTGTGGGGAACTTTACTTAATAAACTGAGTTACGCTATTTTGCTTTCTTCTGTTTGTGTATTCCTTTTGGGAGTCCCCACTGATCAGACATCTCCTTGGCTGATGCTGAATGCTTAAAAGGTTCCGATTTACTCCCCTGTTCAAGGCGTTGTTTGAGCTTTGCTCTGGTGAGTTTAAGCCCCTGAGGGGGAGTGTGTTCCCACTGGGTGGATCAGAATTTACGGTGAAGGTGCATGCTGTTTGTATCTAGGACCACCAATGAACATTATTGGACACTCTGCATTTTTGTTTCATCTGCCATAAACTGTTAAATATTTTGGAGGTGGAGTTGGCCACCTGAATCATACCAACATCAGCGCTGTTTCTAGTATATTTCTGACACAGATCTATTGTTTTATGTTTATACTATTCTTTTAATATCTTTCATTTTAAACGGCTGCTCCTCTTAGAAATTCTTTGAGTTTATCAGAGAAATTCGTGTATGGTATCACTTTGAGTATCTGTGTGTTACCTACTGTATTTCCAGTGTCGGTTACCTACTACGACATTTTTTTGCAATTGTGCGAGTCCGAGGCGCTGAGTGGTGTATTGAAGGCCTTTATTATACACCTTACCTAACTATGTAACTATATTTATAAAGGATTTATATAGCGCCAACAATTTGTGCAGCGCTGTACAATCTTTGCAGTGCAGTTACAATACAATGAAATAGATGAGGGATAAGAGGGCTCTGCTCATAAGAGCTTACAATCTAATAGGATCATGATTGTGTAATGAGTGTTGATGAAATCAACATTGCAATATGTTGTGTAATGTGTGTTGAACCAACTACTTTTCGTTTCTATCACAAATGCGACAACACAGGAGTACATATGGGGGTCAGTGACAGAGCAGTGTCACCTTGACAAGGTTGTGCCTGAACAAGGACCTTTATGGCAGGATCACTAGATATTATTATTTTCAGAAACTAGGATTCTAAAAATAATGACTTTTGAAAATACATTTACTGTATTTATTGGCGTATAACACTCACTTTTTTACCCTGAAAATAGAGGGTAAACTGTGCCTGCGTGTTATACGCAGGGGGCTGTGGAAAGTTTTTTTCCTGAAACTTTCCTCTTAAAGTTACTGTGCGTGTTATACGCCTGTGCGTGTTATACGCCGATAAATACGGTATATGTTAAAACTTTTAAAAGGTTTTAGGGCTCTTTCACACATGAGTTGAAAATAAGCGGTTAAGTCGCGCTTTTAACGCTTACCGAATGCCTAATAATGCCACACAAAATTGTGACAATAGGGAGCGCATGGAGGTGTTCACACTGCAGCATTAGCAAAAATAAAGCTGTCTGCAGTTTAGCAAGTGTTGAAGCTTTGCAACTGCCTCCATTCACTTCTATTGAAGTGCCCCACAACCGCACCTTTAACGCACTGTAAACGCGTCTATGGTTTCATGTACATTCAGACGCTGATGATATTGTGATCACAAATCCAACTTCTAAATAAACATGTGCATTCGTTTTCGTCCGAATGCATTTTGGTCCGAATTTCAGGTATTTTCGTTATCGTTAACAAACGAAAACGCAGAATCCGAAAACCGAAAGATCCAACATAAACAAATGCTTTATTTTAGTTTTCGTTGCAACAACAGTTCAATACAGATAGAAAATTCGACATGACGCTGACAATAACAATCTGTGTCCATCGAACCTGTGGTCGAATGTGCCTAACCTTAACTCTATTAGTCCGAGATTATTCTACATAGAGAGAAGATTCGACATAGAGAGAAAAGATTTGACATAGAGAGAAAAGATTGCTGCTGGAATTGGGTGGGGTAAGTAAAATAAAACTAATGATGATGATGAATGTTATTGGCTGATTGTAACCAAAGAGGAGGAGCAGTAAAATAGCTAGAACTAACTTGACAATTCAACATGAACGATGAAGATTCGTCAAAGCTTCAAAAAACATACAAACGTTGAATCTGTCATTGAAGACTTATGGTGTCTGTCGAAAGTTCTAAGAAGATTCAACGGAGTAGCTAAACTGTACGACGCTGCAATCAAACATTTCCGGTCAAATGCTCCTCCCATAGGCTATCGAAAAATTCTAATGTTGGTTGACTAGTAATAATAATTAATAAATATAATTATTATTAGTCATAAAACAAAACATTAGAATTCTACTATAGCTAGCTTGTAGGCGGAACATTCGACCGGAAATGTATGATTGCGGTGTCATACAGTTTTGCTGCTCCGTCTAATCTTCTTTGAACATTCGACAGACACCATAAGCCTTCAATGACAGATTCAACCTTAATTAATGCAGATTTTCGGATGAATGCAATTTCTAACGAAAAACTAAATAAATAAAAACTAATTTCGGGAGTAACTAGATAAATGTATTTTTCGGACGAAAACGAAACTCCGAAACAAAATATTTCAGTGTGCACATGTCTACTTCTAAACAGCATTCTACAGAAGGGCTGGAGAATAAACATGCATTTTCATATTGGCCAGACATACTTTTAGCTACATAGCTGTGATCAGGTGTCCAGATACATTTACCCATATAGGGGTTGAGTTTCTAAAACTGGAGAGTGCAGAACCTGGTGCAGCTTGTCAAAGCTTAACCACTTAACGACCGCTCACTGTATATATACGTCGGCAGAATGGCACGGACAGGCACAATCACGTACCTGTACGTGACTGCCTTCGTATAGTTGGGGGGTCTCATCGGACCCCCCTTCTATACAGTGAGCAGTGGTTATCCGTTCGGGAGCGATCTGTGATGAGGGGACAGCCATTAGTTTCCTGCCACCCCCTCGCGATCGCTCCCGGCAAATGAAAAGCTTCCTCTGCCTGTGTAATGTTTACACAGGCAGGAGGAAGTGATGTCATCTCTCCTGCGGCGCTCACATATACCGAGCGCCGTGGAGAGAAGACACACAGGTTAGTGCACTAAACAGCACACTGACACCAGCACACATAGGCACACGATCGCCCCCCAGGCCCCCCCAGACACCCCAGATCACCCCCCAGATCACCCCCCAGTCACAGTGTCACTGATTGCAGTGACCATTTATTTACTGATCACTGCAATCAGTGACATTTGTGACTGTAAAAGTGTCAGGGCAGTTAGTTTTAGGTCCAGTGTAGCCCCCTAACCCCCCCTAATAAAGGTTTAACCCCTTGATCGCCCCCCAGGTAACCCTTTCACCCCCTAGCACCACTGTCACTAAGCGATCGTTTTTCTGATCGCTGTCTTAGTGTCGGTGGTGCCGATAGGTAGCCAGTTATTTTTTTTAGGTTCGCCGCAGGTTTTTATAGCGTCAGGTACCCCCATATATTACCTAATAAAGCTTTAACCCCTTGATCGCCCCCCCCCCAGGTAACCCTTTCACCCCCTTTTGCCAGTGTCACTAAGCGATCATTTTTCTGATCGCTGTCTTAGTGTCGGTGGTGCCGATAGGTAGCCAGTTATTTTTTTTAGGTTCGCCGCAGGTTTTTATAGCGTCAAGTACCCCCATATATTACCTAATAAAGGTTTAACCCCTTGATCGCCCCCCAGGTAACCCTTTCAGCCCCTTTTGCCAGTGTCACTAAGCGATCGTTTTTCTGATCGCTGTATTAGTGTCGGTGGTGCCGATAGGTAGCCAGTAGAGTTGAGCGGACACCTGGATGTTCGGGTTCGACGGGTTCGGCCGAACTTCGGAAAAAAGTTCGGGTTCGGGACCGAACTTTAACCCGAACCCGAACCCGAACCCGAACCCCATTGAAGTCAATGAGGACCCGGACTTCTAAGGACTAAAAAGGCTCTAAAAAGGTAATGGAAAGGGCTAGAGGGCTGCAAATGGCAGCAAAATGTTGTTAAGAGCATGGCAAGTGCTCTGCAAACAAATGTGGATAGGGAAATAACTTAAAATAACATAAAAATAAATAAAAATAAAATAATAATCTTGACCTAGGAGGACGAGGTCCATATGGAGTAGGAGGTTGAAGTGGCGGTGGATGTGGCTGTGTAGGTGGAAGCGGCAGTGGAGGAGGACGAGGTAGCCAACACTGATTCAAAAATACAACAATGGCTGTGTAATGCCGGTGATGTTTCGAATTCTGTCCCCCGTCAAATAGTGTCCACCCTGTACTGCGCTTGCTCAGTATGTAGGACAAGGGGATTTCTAAAATCTCCCAAGACGAACGGCGCCTGCGTGGTGAGTTCAGGTGAAGGCCACACCATCCGTGGTTCAAGACGAGCCAAGTAAGGCCGTGCCCGAAGCGTGGCGATCGAACCGAGCCCGTGAGGGGCCCTGTTACAATGTGCTACCGTATGTCCACTTGGATGGTGGGGCTTGAACCTGCACTCACAGCGCAGGCGCCGTTCATCTTCAGAGATTTTGTGAATCTCCTTGTCCTCTGTACTGCGCAAGCGCTGCGCCTTCGCAGTATGGGCCGGACACAATCCGATGGCCGGACAGTTTTTGTCACAACACCGGTATACATGTCTATTCTGCACAAGGTACGGACAAGTCCTGTGGGATCCATGCCTGGTTCATTTTAATGAACGTGAGCTTGTCCACATTGGCTCTGGACAGGCGGCTGCGCTTGTCTGTGATAACGCCCCCTGCCGTGCTAAATACACGTTCAGATAATACACTGGCTGCAGGGCAGGCCAGCACCTCCAAGGCATAAAGGGCAAGCTCAGGCCATGTGCCCAATTTGGAGACCCAGAAGTTAAAGGGGGCAGACCCGTCATCCAGTACGTGTAGGCCTATGGACACATACTGCTCAACCATGTTGGTGAAATGCTGCCTCCTGCTAAGACGTTCCATCTCAGCTGGTGGTGCTGGTTGTTGTGGCGTGCTGACAAAGCTTTTCCACATTTCAGCCATGCTAACTCTGCCTTCTGAGGTGCTGCCGGTGCCCCGGCTGCGTTGGCGACCTCTTCCTCCTCCTCTGCCTTCGCCTTGTGCTTCCACCGTATGCCCGCTGTCAGGTGGGAATGCCACCAGCAGCGCGTCTACCAGCGTGCGCTTGTACTCGCGCATCTTACGATCCCGCTCCAGTGAGGGAATTAAGGACGGTACGTTGTCCTTGTAACGGGGATCCAGCAGGGTGGCCACCCAGTAATCAGCACCAGTTAAAATGTGGGCAACTCGGCGGTCATTGCGGAAACACTGCAGCATGTAATCGCTCATGTGTGCCAGGCTGCCCAGAGGCAAAGAAAAGCTGTCCTCTGTGGGAGGTGTATCGTCTGTGTCCTCTGTATCCCCCCAGCCACGCACCAGTGATGGCCACGAGCTGGTCTGGGTGCCACCCTGCTGTGAAAATGCCGCCTCCTCCTCCATCTCCTCCTCCACCTCGTCATCCTCCAGAACTGTTCCCTTTCTGCCGGACAATTGTGTACCTGGCGTTTGTTGGTGCAGGAACCCACCCTCGTAGCCACTTGTGAAAGACTGCCCTGAAAGCCTTTGAAATGATCCCGCTTCCTCCTCCTCATCCTCCTGTGCCACATCCTCTTCCATCATCGCCCGAAGCGTTTTTTCAAGGAGGCATAGAACTGGGATAGTAACGCTAAGAACGGCGTCATTGGCACTGGACATGTTGGTGGAGTACTCGAAACAGCGCAACAAGGAACACAGGTCTCGCATGGAGGCCCAGTTATTGGTGGTGAAGTGGTGCTGTTCCGCAGAGCGACTCACGCGTGATTGCTGCAGCTGAAACTCCACTATCGCCTGCTGCTGCTCGCACAGTCTGGCCAGCATGTGCAAGGTGGAGTTCCACCTTGTGGGCACGTCACATATGAGGCGGTGAGCGGGAAGGCCGAAGTTACGCTGCAGCGCTGACAGGCGAGCAGCAGCAGGGTGAAAACGCCGAAAGTGCGCACACACAGCCCGCACTTTCTGCAGCAGCTCTGGCATATTGGGGTAATTTTTAAGGAACCTCTGGACCACCAAGTTCAGCACATGCGCCAGGCAAGGGATGTGCGTCAAACCGGCTAGGCCCAGAGCTGCTACGAGATTTCGCCCATTATCGCACACCACCAGGCCGGGCTTGAGGCTCACTGACAGCAACCACTCATTGGTCTGTTGTTCCATGTCCCTCCACAACTCCTGCGCGGTGTGGGGTTTTTCCCCCAAACAGGAAAGTTTTAAAACTGCCTGCTGTCGTTTACCCCTGGCTGTGCTGAAGTTGGTGGTGAAGGTGTTACGCTGACCGGATGAGGAGGCGGTAGAGGATGAGGAAGCGGAGTAGGAGGAGTTAGCAACAGGAGGCAAACTGAAGCGCCCTGCAATCCTCGGTGGTGGAAGGACATGCGCCAAACTGCTATCTGCCTCAGGCCCAGCCGCCACTGCATTTACCCAGTGTGCTGTTAGGGAGATATAACGTCCCTGACCGTGCTTACTGGTCCACGCATCCGTAGTTAGGTGGACCTTGCCACAGATGGCGTTGCGCAGTGCACACCTGATTTTGTCCCCCACTTGGTTGTGCAGGGAAGGGATGGCTCGCCTGAAAAAATAGTGGCGGCTGGGCACGACATACTGTGGGACAGCCAATGCCATCAGGCTTTTAAAACTCTGCGTCTCCACCAGACGGAATGACAGCATTTCAAAGGCCAGGAGTTTTGAAATGCTGGCATTCAGGGCCAGGGATCGCGGGTGGCTAGGGGGGTACTTCCTCTTCCGCTCCAATGTTTGGGAGATAGAGAGCTGAACGCTTCCATGGGACATTGTGGAGATGGTTGGTGACCCAGGTGGTAGTGTTGCTGGCAGATGCTCTGTTTGCGGGGTGGCAGGTGCCACTGTCACTACAGAGGTGGATGAAGAGGCCGAGACTGCAGCAGAAGAGGAAGCAGGAGGAGCCAGAGACCTTTCTTGGTTTTTGAGGTGTCTACTCCACTGCAGCTCGTGCTTTGCACTTAGATGCCTGGTCATGCAGGTTGTGCTCAGGTTGAGAACGTTTATGCCTCGCTTCAGGCTCTGATTGCACAGCGTGCAAACCACTCGTGTCTTGTCATCAGCACATTGTGTGAAGAACTGCCACGCTGGGGAACACCTTGGACCTGGCTTTGGTGTGCTCGGTCCCTTGCTGCGTTGGGCAGTAGCAGACATACTGTCTAGCTGACAGACGCTCCGCTTTTGCACCCTGCTCCCTCTTCTGCTGTGCTGGTGGCTCTGTGCGACCACCGCCTCTTCCTCCAAACTACACTGGTCACCTGCATAACGTTGATTCCATGTGGGGTCGAGGACCTCATCGTCCTCCACATCATCTTCCACCCAGTCTTCACCCCTGCCCTCCTTGTCTGTCTGCACAATTGCGAAAGCAGCAGCAGTTGGCACCTGTGTTTCGTCATCATCCGAGACGTACTGCGATGGTCCTCCCATGTACTCATCATGAAACATAAGTGGTTGGGCATCGGTGCACTCAATCTCTTCCACTTCTGGGGCAGGGCTAGGTGGATGGCCCAGGGAAACCCTGCTAACAGAGTCATCGAAAAGCAGAAGAGACTGCTGCATGATTTGGGGCTCAGACTGCTTGGCTGATTTGCAAGGGGGTGAGGTGAAAGACTGATGGACATGGGTTTCAGGTGCCAACTCTGTTCTTTCATCAGAAGAGTGGGTGGGAGACAATGTGAAGGAACCCGAGGCACTGTCAGCAACCCAATCTACTATCGCCTGTACTTGTCCTGGCCTAAACATTTGTACAGCCTCATTAGGCGCGACAAAATATCGCCGCAGGCTTGGTCGCCTACTCGCACCTGAGGAAGGTGTTTCACTTGTGCGTGTATCTGGCACAGATCCACCACGTCCTCTCCCTGCAACAGGAGCTCCACCAGCAGCACCATGACCGGGGCCACCACGTCCCTTTGACCTTCTCCTCATATTTTCAAAATTTAGGATCTTGCCCTAAATGGGTGTTTTTGGAAGCGCAGAACACAACCAAAGTACGTAACCGCTGAATCGCACAGCTACAGAACTGCATAAAATGCTATTCAAAAAAAATGTTGTTTTTTTAGTATAGCACAGTAGGAGAAAACTATATAGAAATTGTTTATTTCACACACCTCAAAATATGTATAACACACTGCAAACTTTTTTTGGTGCCACTAAACGGTGTTTTTTGGAAGAGCAGAACACACCCACAGTACGTAACCGCTGAATCGCACAGCTACAGAACTGCAGAAAATGCTATTCAAAAAAAAATGTTGTTTTTTTAGTATAGCAACGTAGGAGAAAACTATAAAGAAATTGTTTATTTCACACACCTCAAAATATGTATAACACACTGCAAACTTTTTTTGGTGCCACTAAACGGCGTTTTTTGGAAGAGCAGAACACACCCACAGTACCTAACCGCTGAATCGCACAGCTACAGAACTGCAGAAAATGCTATTAAAAAAAAATGTTGTTTTTTTAGTATAGCAACGTAGGAGAAAACTATAAAGAAATTGTTTATTTCACACACCTCAAAATATGTATAACACACTGCAAACTTTTTTTTGTGCCACTAAAGGGCGTTTTTTGGAAGAGCAGAACACACCCACAGTACGTAACCGCTGAATCGCACAGCTACAGAACTGCAGAAAATGCTATTAAAAAAAAATGTTGTTTTTTTAGTATAGCACAGTAGGAGAAAACTATATAGAAATAGTTTATTTCACACACCTCAAAATATGTATAACACACTGCAAACTTTTTTTGGTGCCACTAAACGGCGTTTTTTGGAAGAGCAGAATACACCCACAGTACGTAACCGCTGAATCGCACAGCTACAGAACTGCAGAAAATGCTATTCAAAAAAAAATTTGTTTTTTTAGTATAGCAACGTAGGAGAAAACTATAAAGAAATTGTTTATTTCACACACCTCAAAATATGTATAACACACTGCAAACTTTTTTTGGTGCCACTAAACGGTGTTTTTTGGAAGAGCAGAACACACCCACAGTACGTAACCGCTGAATCGCACAGCTACAGAACTGCAGAAAATGCTATTCAAAAAAAAATGTTGTTTTTTTAGTATAGCAACGTAGGAGAAAACTATAAAGAAATTGTTTATTTCACACACCTCAAAATATGTATAACACACTGCAAACTTTTTTTGGTGCCACTAAACGGCGTTTTTTGGAAGAGCAGAACACACCCACAGTACCTAACCGCTGAATCGCACAGCTACAGAACTGCAGAAAATGCTATTAAAAAAATATGTTTTTTTAGTATAGCAACGTAGGAGAAAACTATAAAGAAATTGTTTATTTCACACACCTCAAAATATGTATAACACACTGCAAACTTTTTTTTGTGCCACTAAAGGGCGTTTTTTGGAAGAGCAGAACACACCCACAGTACGTAACCGCTGAATCGCACAGCTACAGAACTGCAGAAAATGCTATTAAAAAAAAATGTTGTTTTTTTAGTATAGCACAGTAGGAGAAAACTATATAGAAATAGTTTATTTCACACACCTCAAAATATGTATAACACACTGCAAACTTTTTTTGGTGCCACTAAACGGCGTTTTTTGGAAGAGCAGAATACACCCACAGTACGTAACCGCTGAATCGCACAGCTACAGAACTGCAGAAAATGCTATTCAAAAAAAAATTTGTTTTTTTAGTATAGCAACGTAGGAGAAAACTATAAAGAAATTGTTTATTTCACACACCTCAAAATATGTATAACACACTGCAAACTTTTTTTGGTGCCACTAAACGGCGTTTTTTGGAAGAGCAGAACACACCCACAGTACGTAACCGCTGAATCGCACAGCTACAGAACTGCAGAAAATGCTATTCAAAAAAAATTTTGTTTTTTTAGTATAGCAACGTAGGAGAAAACTATAAAGAAATTGTTTATTTCAAACACCTCAAAATATGTATAACACACTGCAAACTTTTTTTTGTGCCCCTAAACGGCGTTTTTTGCAAGCGTACATTAAAGTGCCAATTTATTTATTTTTATTTTTTTTGCCCTAAACGGGTCTTTTTTTGCACGAGCAAAATAAAATGCTTCTTTTTTTTTTTTTTTTTTGCCCTATGGGTCTTTTGGAAAAGAGAACAATAAAGTGCCTTTTTTTTCCCCTAAAAGTTAGATTTTCTCTGACACTGGGCTCATGGCAGTGTAAAAAGACTGCACTGCAACACAAATAGGTAGACCTATGCAGATCGCTGATTTTAATCTCTGAATCTGGACTCCTATATAATATTCTCTCTCCCTGAAAGCACCAACACAGGAACCTGGCCCTACACTACACTATCTCTTTATCTTTTCCCTCAGATTGTAGAATCAGGACTACCTCATCTATCTTTCTATCTCTCCCTAAAAGCAGCAGCAGCAGACTAGATCCTCTCCCTATCTATTCTGAAGCAGAGTGTCATGTGTGCTGTGTGCCTCTAGCTTATATAGAAGCTGGGTCACATGTTGCACTGACCAATCACAGCCATGCCATTAGTAGGCATGGCTATGATGGCCTCTAAGGGCACACCAGCTAATCAAAAGGTGATTGGCTGGCCCCTGAAGCATTTCTAAATGCGTTGTTAGATTGCCGAACCCGAACCCGAACCCGGACTTTTGGGCAAAGTCCGGGTTCGGGTTCGGGAAAAAGCTAAAGTTCGGTACGGACCCGAACTTTACAGTTCGGGTTCGCTCAACACTAGTAGCCAGTTATTTTTTTTAGGTTCGCCACAGGTTTTTATAGCGTCATAGCGTCAGGTACCCCCATATATTACCTAATTAAGGTTTAACACCTTGATCGCCCCCCCCCCCCCCCAGGTAACCCTTTCACCCCCTTTTGCCAGTGTCACTAAGCGATCGTTTTTCTGATCGCTGTATTAGTTATGCTGGTGCCGCTAGGCAGTCAGTTATTTTTTTTAGGTTCGCCGCAGGTTTTTATAGCGCCAGGTACCCCCATATATATTATCTAAAAAAGGTTTTAACCCCCTAATTGCCCCTACTTAACCCTTTCACCAGTGATCACCGTATAAGTTTTACTGGTGACACTGGTTAGCCAGTTAGTTATTTTGTTATTTAGGTTCCCCGTCAGGTTTTTATATAGCGTCGGGTACCCCCATATATTACCTAATAAAGGTTTAACTCCCTGATTGCCCCTAGTTAACCCTTTCACCAGTGATCACCATATAAGTGTTACGGGTGACGCTGGTTAGTTAGTTTGCTTTTTATAGTGTCAGGGCACCCGCTGTATATAACCCAATAAAGGTTTAACCCCCTGATCGCTCGGCGGGTGATATCAATTAGGTTTTAGCGTCAGAGAGGGTCTGCGTCGCCCCAGGCAGCGTCAGGTTAGTGCCAGTAATGCTAACACCTACGCGTGAAGCATACACCTCCCTTAGTGGTATAGTATCTGAACAGATCAATATCTGATCTGATCAGATCTATACTAGCGTCCCCAGCAGTTTAGGGTTCCCGAAAACGCAGTGTTAGCGGGATCAGACCAGATACCTGCTAGCACCTGCGTTTTGCTCCTCCGTTCAGCCCAGGCCAACCAAGTGCAGTATCGATCGATCACTGTCACTTACAAAACACAACACACATAACTGCAGCGTTCGCAGAGACAGGCCTGATCTCTGCGACTCCAGTGCTGTAGGAGGTGATTTCACCACCACAGTTAAAAAAGAAAAAGCATATATGCCGAAGCATTGGGGCAGCAGGGGCGGAGGAGCGGAGGAGCGATTTTGCTCCTAACGCCGCATACATACGGTCAAAATTCCGACGGAAGCTTGCCCGTGGAAAAGTCCAACCGTGTGTACGCGACATAACTTTTGCGGGAGGATGCCCCCATGCTTCGGCATATATAAATGGTGCATTTATGCCCATCATTAGAAGTGGGTGGATGAAGGGAGGTATTCTAATGGTGGGCATACCCACCGATCAATCTCTTTTTTTCGTTCAGCCAACAGGCTGCATGAAAAAAAAGATTACAATACATGTCCAACAAGGACCAGCAACGTACTGGTATGTTGCTGGACTTTGAATGGTTATACCAGATTGATGCCTGCGGGTTTAGGTATCATCTTGGTATCATTCTTTTCAGCCAGCGGCCGGCTTTCATGTAAAAGCAATCCTAGCAGCTAATTAGCCTCTGGACTGCTTTTACAAGCAGTGGGAGGGAATGACCCCCCTCCAAATATAAAAAGCGCCATTGGGAAATTGGGAAAGCATTTTATCACACCGATCTTGGTGTGGTCAGATGCTTTGAGGGCAGAGGAAAGATCTAGGGTCTAATAGACCCCAGTTTTTTTTAAAAAAAGAGTACTTGTCACTACCTATTGCTATCATAGGGGATATTTACATTCCCTGAGATAACAATAAAAATGATAAAAAAAAATATGGAAGGAACAGTTTAAAAATTAAATAAAAAAGCAAAATTAATAATAATAAAAAAAAAAGCACCCCTGTCCCGCCCTGCTCTTGCGCAATGGCGAATGCAAGCATCGGTCTGGCGTCATATGTAAACAGCAATTGAATCATGCATGTGAGGTATCACCGCGAAGTTCAGATCGAGGGCAGTCATTTTAGCAGTAGACCTCCTCTGTAAATCTAACGTGGTAATCTGTAAAGGCTTTTAAAGGCTTTTAAAAATGTATGTAGTTTGTCGCCACTGCGCGTTTGTGCGAAATTTTAAAGCATGTCGTGTTTGGTATCTATGTACTCGGCCTAAGATCATCTTTTTTATTTCATCAAACATTTGGGCAATATAGTGTGTTTTAGTTCATGAAAAAAAAAGTGTAATTTTCCCCCAAAAAATGCGTTTGAAAAATCGCTGCGCAAATACTGTGTGGAAAAAAAAATGCAACACCCACCATTTTAATCTGTAGGACCTTTTCTTTAAAAAATATATAATGTTTGGGGGTTCAACATAATTTTCTTGCAAAAAAAAAAAATATGTATTTGTGTAAACAAAAAGTGTCAGAAAGGGCTTTGTCTTCAAGTGGTTAGAAGAGTGGATGTAAGCTTCTTAATGTTGTATATAAAATGCCAGGACAGTTCAAAACCCCCCCAAATGACCCCATTTTGGAAAGTAGACACCCCAAGCTATATACTGAGAGGCATGTCGAGTCCATGGAATATTTTATATGTTGACACAAGTTGCGGAAAATTTTCTTTTTTTTTTGCACAAAGTTGTCACTAAATGATATATTGCTCAAACATGCCATGGGCATATGTGGAATTACACCCCAAAATACATTCTGTTGCTTCTCCTGAGTACGGGGATACCACATGTGTGAGACTTTTTGGGAGCCTAGCCGCGTACGGGACCCCAAAAACCAAGCACCGCCTTCAGGCTTTCTAAGGGTGTAAATTTTTGATTTCACTCCTCACTCCCTATCACAGTTTCGGAGGCCATGAAATGCCCAGATGGCACAAACCCCCCCCCCCCCCCCAAATGACCCCATTTTGGAAAGTAGACACCCCAAGCTATTTGCTGAGAGGTATGGTGCACATTTTGCAGATCTCGCTTTTTGTCACAAAGTTTAAAAAATTGAAAAAAAAAAATATATTTTCTTTCTTCATTTTCAAAAACAAATGAGATCTGTAAAATACTCACCATGCCTCTCAGCAAATAGCTTGGGGTGTCTACTTTCCAAAATTGGGTAATTTGAGGGGGTTTTGTGCTATTTTGGCATTTTATGGCCTTCGAAACTGTGATAGGTAGTGAGGAGTGAAATCAAAAATTTGCGCCCTTAGAAATCCTGAAGGTGGTGCTTGATTTTCGGGGTCCCGTATGCAGCTAGGCTCCTAAAAAGTCCCACACATGTGGTATCCCCGTACTCAGGAGAAGCAGCAAAATGTATTTTGGGGTGCAGGTCCACATATAGCAGCCTCATCCCTCACTCCTTTTCTCATGCTCGGCTTGTCTTTCTTCGTCTAGGGGTCTCAGTGCTAGGGGGAGGGATAAGATACACCACGCCCCATGTCCTCCATAGCTGAGAGAAAAATGAAGGTTTGGGACTTTATATGAGGCAAGGACCAGGATTAGTCCATGCCTCCATCCCTATATACTAGAAAAAAAGGGGGGAGGTTTGGGACTTTGAATGAAGCAACGCAGTCATCGGTGAGGGGTCAAAGCATAGTAGGTTTATTGACCAAAATTTAATACAAACAACCAATAAATAATCGCACAATATAATTTCATAAATGTACAGAAGGGAACATGATTACATGACAGTGGAAGGGATCTGCCTACACAAACTGAGAACTTCCCATTATATCAAAATTAAAAATGCTGATCATATAAAAAGATGCATGTAAAACATGTTGGTGACTTGATCAGTATAGAACATTGCAATTACAAGGCTCTACGCGTTTCGTGAAGCATAGATATTCACTCATCAGGAGCAGCAATGTCAGTATCTTAAAAAAAAAAAAAAAAAAACGGTCATAACCTGGGAAATGGAACAAGCACCAAAGGAAGAAAAAAATAGCCCATAGGGGCAATACTCACATCCAACATGTGGAAATGCAACAAAAGAGAGCTGGAAACTCCCCATGAAGGGGACATCCTTTCCGGGAGCTATGGCAGCGTGAGGCTAAGAGGGACCTCCACATGGCCGCACTAAGGCAGGAATAGATGATGGTCTCAGGTGTGTAATCATGGGTATTGACAGCATTGTCTTGAGAGACTTCTGAAAAGAGTATAAATGATAACCATTACCATTTAGGCCCAGTGATCTGTGAGTTGACAGAGCAATGGGACTGAGCAATAAATAGCTGAGTATTACCTCATAATGGAACACATAAGAGACCATGGTATAGTAGAAATGGTTGGACCTGCTGTGCAGAGTTCCAATATGCCAAATGTGCTGACCGCAGTGCGACCTATAAGGGCCCGTGCGCCAATGACCTGCCATCCGTCACGTTAGCGTGCCCATTGTGGGGAAGGCGCCAACATCAGGGCGATGAACCGCCCAGTGTTTGGCGCCAAAGGATAATCCCCACCGGCCGCAAATGGATTGCAACTAAACGGCGTTGCGGCGTCAAATGACGTCGTACATACGCCGTGTGCAGCGTGACGCCGATGCACAGCATGGAGGAAGCCATCCGCCCCAAGAAGGGGAGGTGAGTTCCCGTGGTGTGTCATCAAACTCCCGGAAATGGATGTGGGTCAAAGCCCAATAGTACCAGATCAAGGTGCACTATCATCACAGGAAGTGACGATTGTAAGTTAGGGTGGAAAGGTAAAAATGTGCTGGACAAAATTGAGGTGAATGTCCAAATCACAGGGTGACATAAAGATGAAAAAGTAAAAAATAAAACTGATAAACGAAAGTAACAATTGTACCCAAATGTGAATTGGATATGCCAATTGGTAGTTTTGACCAAACACTAAGAAGACTGCGTGCCTCCATCCCTATGCAGAGCGAAAAATGAAGGTTTGGGACTTTATATGAGGCAAGGACCAGGATTAGTCCATGCCTCCATCCCTATATACTAGAAAAAAAGGGGGGAGGTTTGGGAAGGTGAAGGCCAGAAGATTGGGTTTTGTGTAGGTGTCCTAGAGTCAAGTCCAGTACTTCGTCCCTGACTCCTTTGCTCCTAGTAACCAGAGTTCCACACAGTGAATAGGTCCAACTCAGTTTTATTCTTCTTGGTGTACAAACATACAGTTTCTTCTACTGAGTAGTGATGGGGAATAGATCGAGGCACAATCCCTTCCCTTCTCCTGCTAACCACTGTGGTATCACCAGTGGCGGGTAGTCACTGCCACTGACTATATTGAGTAGAATGTGAATTACCTTCGCTAGCACGGCCCCTGTCAGGGGAAGGAAATCCGTCCAAGGGAGAAACCGGAGGCCTCTCCGTCACCAGCAATGCTGCACCGGACTCTTCAGAGAAGTTCCGCACACCAGCTCTCACGAACTCAGACATGGGCACCCAAGGAGTTAGGGCCCCCTCAGATTCCTCCACCCTCGCGGAACTCAGTCGAAGGTACTGAGCCCCAGGCCTCCGTCATAGTACCTCACCCCAGGCTAAAGGTGCCTGAGATGGACTCCATCTCTCGCTCCGGCTAGGTCAAGGGCACCTAGGCCTGGAACACTGGAACGCCAGCACCCAAGCTGAAGGTGCCTATGTGCGGCCGAGTCCTCCCACTCACACTCCGGACTCTGAACTCTGAACCCTTTGGTAAGGGCGTCCGCTCCCTTTATCCCCTCTCCCTTCGCGCCACAGTGGGTTCCCCGCCCCGCTGTACCAGCTGAAGGGGAGGACAAAAAGGTACAGTCTTGCGGTGTGAGCTCAGCTCCAGCCCAGGCAACAGCGCCACCTGTGGACCACAAGGAACCTCACACCACCAGAGTCCTCCAAGAACCAGAAAAAGGTCCCGGATTCCCTAGCAATTAGTGCATCTGGGCTACACTACCACCCAGATGCTTCCCCTAAATTCAAATACCTGCTACACACATATAACCATGGCATGTGTGAGCAATATATCATTTAGTGACAACTTTTTGTAATTTTTTTTTTTGTCATTATTCAATCACTTGGGACAAAAAAAAAATATTCAATGGGCTCAACATGCCTCTCAACAATTTCCTCGGGGTGTCTACTTTCCAAAATGGGGTCATTTGGGGGGGTTTGTACTGCCCTGCCATTTTAGCACCTCAAGAAATTAGATAGGCAGTCATAAATTAAAAGCTGTGTAAATTCCAGAAAATGTACCCTAGTTTGTAGACGCTATAACTTTTGTGCAAACCAATAAATATACGCTTATTGACATTTTTTTTACTAAAGACATGTGGCTGAATACATTTTGGCCTAAATGTATGACTAAAATTGAGTTTATTCGATTTTTCTTATAACAAAAAGTAGAAAATATCATTTTTTTTCCAAATTTTCAGTCTTTTTACGCTTATATCGCAAAAAAAAAAAAAAAACAGAGGCAATCAAATACCATTAAAAGAAAGCTCTATTTGTGGGAAGAAAAGGACGCAAATTTCGTTTCGGTACAACATTGCATGTCCGCACAATTTCCAGTTAAAGCAGCGCAGTGCCAAATTGTGAAATTACCTCTGGTCATTATGGTCCGTATTGGTCCGGGGCTTAAGTGGTTAATTTATCAAGATAAAGTTAGAAGCTGACCATGTACAGCTGCACAAGATTATAGTGTAGCATCAGGGCCATATTAATAGCATCATGGGCCCCTGGGCAAAGCAATGCACTTGGGCCCCTACTAGCCTGCTACAATTTACACACCTACTCTCAAGAATAAAGTATAAATAGTTGATAGAATTAAACATTAAATATTTATTAGTACTTTCAATAAAGTTGATTTTAAACAAAAATAAAACATGCCATAAATCAAAACCTAATCAGCAGAAAGGGGGGGATCAGGAGGGCAATATACAGGGATTAGAAGGGCACAGTGCAGGTTCTGGGAAAGCTTAGTAAAAAGTGTGACTATCCCAGCAAATCCGGGACAGTTGGCAAGTATGAGGTAATGCAAGATTATCATGGGGTTCCCTGGGCAATGCCCAAGGGTACCCATGCATTAAGACAGTCCTGTGTATCATTATCAGAAGGAGGATGAGTGAATCAGGCAAAGTACTATTGTAGATGCTGATCCACCTTGCTCAGGGGTATATTTAATTGTTAGTTTTATGATATTTTGTACTGGAAGCTGAGAATAAATTTTTTGCCCTAAACTTGTACTCACAATTGGGCCAGGATTTTTTGAATTGGGACAGGAAACTCTGGATTGGGGATCAGCATTTTTGTGTAGTATCATTTATTGTGTATCAAACTTTGTGCAGATCCCTTATGCTAAACTTTCCTCACTTTGGATAATGTTTGGATGTGGTGGAAGCTCAGTGAAGATACTTTTTGCCTTACTTTAGCGGAAAATTTTACTATTGTAAAAAAAAACTTTTGCACCTGTTGATGGGTGATGTCATGGTACAAGTGCCTTCACAAATGAATGAGTCAGTACTAATAACATGCAAGTGGGAACCAGTCGTACAATATTTTGGCAGAAGCGTACGCCAGCCCCTAAATATAAAAGGATTAGCATTAAGTGGGAGAAAAATCACATTTAAGCATTTGCACAAATTGCATTACTCCAGTGCCAGTGTAAATTCACTCCTAGGAGATGCTCACCAGGTAAGCAAACACTGTCCATCACTGCACCCACCCAGGTCACCCAGGTCACCCATGTCAAATATCATGACAAGTTGCACCCTATTGCCAGCAATCACACTGTTCCGATCTTGTGGTGCGGCATCGATATGAAAACGTTGTTTCTGCATTACTTTTGGCGATTTCAGGTGTGACTTGCATAGACATAAAGTCGCACAGGTGTCCTCCAAGTCGCACCCGAAACCGCACTGACATGCAGCTTTTAAATCGTGCAATTTTAGATAAAGTCACACAATTTCAAAGTCGCAATCAATGTGAATGAGGGGTAAACATAATCTTTTAAAGTGTAAACTCACTTTTTCACAAAAAATGAAAAGGTGACTTAAAATGGTATACCCTCTCCCCTGCCCTACAAGTCCCTGCCTCAGTGGATGATTAGCTTTCACTGCTCACGCAGACGGATTGGCGGTCCAAGCATTTGAAAGCCCTGGTCTTCTTTCCCTTCTTTCCTAGGGGACACTGGGAAGGAGCAGAGTGATTCAGATTGGTCAGAACGGTCACATGCCAGCGCTGACCAATCAGAATTAATTTGATCCATCCTGGTGTTCCCTAGGAAAGAATGGGAGAAGACTACGATTTTCAAATCCCTGGACTCCTGCACCAGCTGCATGGGTAGTGAAAGGTAATCATCCACTGTGTTAGTTAACTTTTTTGTTGAAACAGTGAACACTTTAAGCTCCAGTTATTTGGCTATGCCCAGGCACAGTCTTTCAGTGTCTTTCTGAGGATAATGACGTCCCCAGTCCTCCTTCCCCCAGTGATGTTTATTGTAGTGTTCTGGCAGGTCATGGGGGAACAGACACCAAGATAGTTAATCTGTGTGAGGCCATGATAAATTTTTACACTGCTAGGTCATATGATAACAGGGGCAGCAGTGGGGCCAATCTGTGCTAAACTGTGATTGTATTTAATACTGGTTGATCATTTAATGAGAAGCAACAGGAAATGACTGAGCTAATGTGTACACACGAGAACATAGGGGTTGATTTTCTAAAGAGAAAAACAGACTGTGCCGTTGCAATCATTTTCCCCCAGAGCTTGGTGAATGCAGTGAAGCTTCACTTTGTAAAGAATACCCAATCAGGTGCAAGGAAAAAAAAAACAAAAAAAAATAATGTTTGCTTGCATATGATTGGATCATGGAAATCAGCAGAGCTTCACCCCATTTACTAGGCTCTGGGTAAAATCTGTACTTGCAAAGACTCTTTCACAATAATAATATTTTTTAAGGTTAGTTATTAATTTTCCTCCCGCTAGTTTGTGGTCATGTACCCATGTTCTTGATTTAAGGTTCATATACTTATAAAGTGTCCTAGTGCGCTCCTCTAAGTGATCAAAACCACGAAAAAGATATAAAATTTAAAACAGCCAAACATAAGAAATAACTAGTGACGTGCAAATAAATTTGTTTTAAAAACAAAAGGACTCTTTTGTGACAGTTCATAAAAGGTTAGTCCCAAATTGACAATCCAATCCAACAGTGAATGTCCCAGTGATTAATCGGTGTTCTAATCAACAGACACAACGTGGAAAGATGCTCATAAGGGTGCCATCCCCACATAAACTCAAGCGTCTTACCACAAGAGTAGGATCTCAAGTTATAGAGATTTCACAGTTAATATCCCATTCTACGTTGAGACCCCATGGATTATAAATTTGTAGGTGATATATCCATGGGGTCTCACGCGGGATAGTTGCCTTTTTAAATTACTCCCTCTCCAATGTGGAATATACTTCTCAATTCCTATAAACTGCAGGAATGGTGGATCTCTGCTATGATGATAGCAAAAATGTTTAGACACAGTATGTCCCAAGAACTCTTTTCTGATGTGGGCCAGATGTTCTCCTTTGGTCACATTAAGTGCCCGTGTGGTCCTGCCCACATACTGGAGGACACACGGGCACCTCAGAAGGTAGATAACACCCTTGGTCCCACATGTGATAAAACCTTTCATGTGGTATGCACGTGACGTCATATTGGATAAGGTTTAAGGTTAATATATAGTAGTTAATATAAAAAATGTAAATACAATTATAATATAAATAAAATAATATGTTTAATATATATTTAATATCAAAAAAATGTTGTTGGTAATATGACCGCCCTCCCTAGAATTACCACCACTGCGCCTAAGGCTCCTAACGTGAAACTACAGCTGCCACTTGGAGAAAAGTATGAGATGTGTACAGTATTTACTCTTAGCAAAATGATAGGCAAAGAGTGGCACTGAATATACGGTATATAAACACACTAAAGTGATATATAGTAAATCCTAAAACAAAATACTAAATAAATGAACAATATATTTATATGTTATATCACCAGGTGACAAGTGAAAACATAATTAATGAAAGTAATACTATAGAAACAGTCCATAAACATCCAGTGAATTTAATTGTAGTGTAGTTTTCTTCTTAATCCTTCCACCACACCAAAGTGCAAGTGACGCCACTCCCTTTAGCAATCGCACTCACCAGATATTTTTGCCTCCCACTCTTGTGTTAGGCTCAAAAGCTTGTGCACCAAACTGAGTAGATAAAACAACTGTCTTCAATACAACCGTTGTGTAAGGGATCTCTCCACATGTGAATAAAAAAGTGCTCCAAATGGTGTAATAACGTAAAACCAGTTTATTAAAAACACACAAAACGCTTCACCCTAAACACTCACATTCCAAACTTCAAAAAATCAGCAAAAGCAAGCAGATCACAGGAACTCTTTGAACAATGGCACAGCAGAACACTGCGGTCACGGCGGACCCGAAATAAGCACTCGGTATATCTCTCTCACCCGTTCCCCAGTTTCAGATCAGATGGTCGAATCACCATTTACTGGTGTGATCTGCTTGCTTTTGCTGACTTTTTGAAGTTTGGAATGTGAGTGTATAGGGTGAAGCTTTTTGTGTGTTTTTAATAAACTGGTTTTACGTTATTACACCATTTGGAGCACGTTTTTATTCACATGTGGAGAGATCCCTTACACAACGGTTGGATTGAAGACAGTTGTTTTATCTACTCAGTTTGGTGCACAAGCTTTTGAGCCTAACACGAGAGTGGGAGGCAAATATATCTGGTGAGTGCGATTGCTAAAGGGAGTGGAGTCACTTGCACTTTGGTGTGGTGGAAGAATTAAGAAGAAAACTACACTGCAATTAAATTCACTGGATGTTTATGGACTGTTTCTATAGTATTACTTTCATTAATTATATTTTCACTTGTCACTGGGTGATATAATATTTATATATATTGTTCATTTATTTAGTATTTTATTATTGTTATCTGGCCTAGGAGATCCTGTGTTTGTCTCTGAGCAGGTGCTCTCTCACCCAACCGGACCAGTCCGTATCCGTATCTTCCGTTGCTGTGTCTCGGTACACAGATTCCATGACACCCGGGTCTTCGGTCCTCCTGGCAACAGTACAGCAGCAGTCGGATGATGTCCTGCAAGCTCCTCTGTGGAAACGGAAGGCTCTTTGGAGAAAAGCCCCGGCTTCAGGCCTTGTAACACAGCAGACTCGACACAGAGTTCCACTTGCTGGGCGGGCGGTGTCCAAAGAGACCGAACTCAATTAAATAGCCCACGCCAGCAGTCTTTGCGCAGGGCAATGCACCTTGGGTGTCTTGTGGCATTCTGAGGCCTTAAAGCAATACCCCGCTACACACTCCCCCCACTTAAAATCTTTGGTCCCCAAAGATAATATCAACATAAAGTGCAAACAATACAATTTATAGTAGCAAACGAACTGGGCACGGGAACCTCCCACCAAACTCGGTGAGGGAGATTGTCCTGCCCACAGGTCATACTATTGGAAGTGACCTGCCTAACTGTGCCAGAGAGTGAGCTGGGGTTGCCCTCCACCAAATGTACGGTGGAGGGGCCAGGTTTTTCTATTGTCCTTCTTGCAGTTATCACAGTGTCCTCAGAGCATTCTCCCATCTGATTGTAAGTCAACTTCCTGGGAGGGTGGATAATTCTCTTCACTCTTTGTTCTCTGGGGGTAACAATATCTGGCACTATGGGTGCCTCCATTGGGGTAGGTGTCAGAGGACTAGTGGCTTCAAGGGCATCCAACTCTGGTGCAGAAAGGTACAGTGAGTTCCCTGGGTCTTCAGCAGGGACTGACTCCAAGGCATCTTCCCATTCTTCAGTCTGGATACTGGACGGAATGAACTCAGCAGCCTCAGCGTTCAAGGTGTCACTTATGAGGAATTCAGAGGGTGAAGGATCCGCCATCAGGGATTCAGGTGCTTGAGACGGCCATAGCCAGTTGAGCTCCAGCTCCTCATCTTCACTTTGATCTGTAATTTCCTCCTCCCTTGACAGAGTTGCTTGAGACCTGGTATTAGGTCTAGGAGTACGGGGAGTTGAAGTTAGCTCGGGGGAATCCGGAGCAGGAGGCATCCTGACTGCCTCAGAAAGGGGAAACAGATGGTTTCTGTGCCAGGTCTTCAGAGGCCCCACTCTTCCTTCAGGCTTCAATTGATACACTGGTAGGCCAGGCAGTTTCTTACAAATCACATAGGGCTCTAACTTCCATCTGTCTGCCAGCTTGTGCTTTCCTGGGACCCCTAAGTTTCACAGCAACACTCTGTCTCCGGGTTGCAGATCATGGATCCGGACTCTAAGGTCAAAGTTCCGCTTATTCCGGGTTCCTCTCTGGTCAGAAGTCGATTGGACCTTCTCATAAGCCAGCTTTAAGCTTTTCCGCAATCTGTCCACGTATCCCTTGTGTGAGGCAGCTGATGTGTGGTCCATTGAGGTGCCAAAGGCCAAGTCTACGGGTAGTCTTGCTTCCTTGCCAAACATCAGTCTATATGGGGTATATCCTGTGGCATCACTGGTCGTGCTGTTGTAGGCATGCACTGTAGCAGCTGTGTGCTTGCCCCGATGCTGCTTTTCCTCACTACTCAGAGTCCCCAACATGTTTAACAAAGTCCTGTTGAACCTTTCTGGTTGGGCATCACCTTGAGGTTGATAAGGGGTGGTGCGAGTCTTCTTTATGCCCAAAGAGTCAAGTAACTTCCGGATCAGTCGACTTTCGAAGTCCCTCCCTTGATCCGAGTGAAGGCGTTGAGGTAACCCATAATGCACAAAGTACTTCTCCATAAGTATCTTGGCTACAGTGGAGGCCTTCTGGTCTTTGGTTGGAAAGGCCTGGGCATAATGGGTGAAATGGTCGGTTATCACCAGAACATTTTCATGTCCACTCTAGTCAGGTTCCAGACAAAGGAAGTCAATGCATACCAAGTCCAAGGGCCCTTGGCTTTGCAGGTGGCCCATTGGGGCAGCTTGATGGGGCAGGGTCTTTCTCTGTATACAGCGAGAAGATGAGTGACAGTACTCCTCTACTTCAGCTCGCATGCAGGGCCAGTAGAATCTGCTCCTTATGAGCTGAAAGGTTCTTTCTGCCCCTAGGTGGCCATGATTGTCGTGTAAGGCAACTAAAACAGTCTTTCGATGTTTTTCCGGCAAGAATAGTTGCCACTTATCTTCCAGGTCATCAGAGGGGCCCCTTCGGTAGACCACCCCTTGATGCACCTGTAACTTGTCCCATTCCTTGCGTATTAGACGGGCCTCCTTGGAGGGATCATGCAAGAGCCTGTCTGGATCTTCCAGGGCTTCCAAGGCTAAACTTCCCCAATGGTCTTCTAACTGGTCACGTCTTATATCCTTTTTGGACAGTTTCGGCAAGTCGTCTTCGCCAATCTGGGTCACATCACAATAGTAATTGGGCACTCCTACCACCGAAACTCCAATTTCTTCTGCCCTGGATCCCCCACTAGCTTGAAGCTGTGCTCCCTGACACAAGGCCCGCACCCCATCCGGGGTCACCTGGGTCCAGTCTTCTGTCCTGCAAGTGGGAGCATGAGACTTTCTGGACAAAGCATCAGCATCTCGGTTTCTAGTCCCAGGCCTATACTTTAATCTAAAGTTGAACCCAGAGAGGGCTGCCAACCAACGGTGGCCGGTGGCATCCAGCTTGAGTGGGTTATTGTCTGTTTTCACTACAAAGTCAGCTCCATACAAGTAGTCTTTGAGTTTGTCTACAACAGCCCACTTTAAGGCCAAGAATTCCAATTTGTGGGTGGGGTAATTCTTTTCCGCTGGTGTTAAACTCCTACTCACATAGGCAACTGGTCTTAGCTGTCCTTCATATTCCTGATACAGCACACCTCCCAGACCATCATGACTGGCATCCACGTGCAATTCATATGGCTTCTTGGTGTCTGCATAGGCCAAGACAGGGGCAGTGGTCAGACTCTTCTTCAACATTGTGAAGGTCTCTTCACACTTCTCAGACCACTGGCCTTCCACTGATTCTCCTGGCTTCCTGGGGCCAGTGTCATCCTCCTCTCCTTCTGTCTTCAACAACTCATTCAGAGGTTTGGCAATTCTTGCAAATCCCTCCACAAACCGGCGATAATAGGAGCAGAACCCCAGGAAGGATCTGAGCTCTGTCCCTGTAGTTGGCCGGGGCCAGGAGGTAACTGCCTCCAGTTTGTCAGGGTCTGTAGATACTTCTTCTTCAGACACTATGTGTCCCAGGTAGTGGACTGAGGATTGGTAGAACTGACACTTCTCCCTGGAGAGTTTAAGTCCCTCATCACTGAGTCTCTTCAGGACTTTCTCCAGCCTTTCCTCGTGTTCCTCCAGAGTCTTCCCAAAGACAATGATGTCATCTAGGTACACTAGGACTTCGATGAGGTTCATGTCCCCCACTGTCTTCTCCATCAGTCGCTGGAAAGTGGCAGGAGCCCCCGACAACTCTTGAGGCATCCGGTTAAATTCATAGAATCCCACTGGGGTGATGAATGCCATCTTCTCTCTGTCTTCTGGATGCATTGGGATCTGGTAATACCCACTCTTCAGGTCCATTACGCTAAACCACTTGGCTCCAGACAGACTCTGCAGAGCATCCTCTATCCTGGGGGTGGTGTATTGGTCAGGTATGGTCCTCCTATTGAGAGTCCTGTAGTCTATACAGAGTCTCAGTAGGGATGAGCTTCGTGTTCGAGTCGAACATACGTTCGACTCGAACATCGGCTGTTCGATCGTTCGACGAAGATCGAACGATTTGGGCCGTTCGCGCCAAATTCGAGTGACGCGAACGGCCCACAATGCACTACGCCATCGTAGTGTCATCCAGGCGCTGTGATTGGCCAAGCATGCACTGTGACCCCGCATGCTTGGCCAATCACAGCGCCGGCAGCGAGGAGAGCAATGATTGGCCACAGGCAGGATGCCTGTGGCCAATTATTGCTGAGGGTGTTTAGTACACGCCCCACACTATAAAAGGCCGCCAGCACGGCGGCCTAGTGTAGTGTGTTCCGGAGCAGGGAAAGAGAAGCATAGGCAGGGACAGTGACATTTATTTCTTTCTTGCTTAACCTGGATTCCTTTAGTTTAGGGAAAGAGAAGGATAGGTAGGGAGAGTGTCAGTGTGTTTTACTGTGCGAATCCTTGTTTCTAGGGACAGGGAAGGACAGTGAGGGAATTCTCCTTGTGCTATAGTGTGCTTTAAAAAAACATTTTTTCTAGGGACAGAAAACTCTAGGTAGGGAGAGTGTCAGTGTCTTTTACTGTGCGAATCCTTGTTTCTAGGGACAGGGAAGGACAGTGAGGGAATTCTCCTTGTGCTATAGTGTGCTTTAAAAAAACATTTTTTCTAGGGACAGAAAACTCTAGGTAGGGAGAGTGTCAGTTTCTTTCACTGTAATAATCCTTGTTTCTAGGGACAAAGAAGGAAAGTGAGGGAAATTCTCCTTGTGCTATAGTGTGCTTTAAAAAAACATTTTTTCTAGGGACAGAAAACTCTAGGTAGGGAGAGTGTCAGTGTCTTTTACTGTGCGAATCCTTGTTTCTAGGGACAGGGAAGGACAGTGAGGGAATTCTCCTTGTGCTATAGTGTGCTTTAAAAAAACATTTTTTCTAGGGACAGAAAACTCTAGGTAGGGAGAGTGTCAGTTTATTTCACTGTGATAATCCTTGTTTTTAGGGACAAAGAAGGAAAGTGAGGGAAATTCTCCTTGTGCTATAGTGTGCTTTAAAAAAACATTTTTTCTAGGGACAGAAAACTCTAGGTAGGGAGAGTGTCAGTGTCTTTTACTGTGCGAATCCTTGTTTCTAGGGACAGGGAAGGACAGTGAGGGAATTCTCCTTGTGCTATAGTGTGCTTTAAAAAAACATTTTTTCTAGGGACAGAAAACTCTAGGTAGGGAGAGTGTCAGTTTCTTTCACTGTGATAATCCTTGTTTCTAGGGACAAAGAAGGAAAGTGAGGGAAATTCTCCTTGTGCTATAGTGTGCTTTAAAAAAACATTTTTTCTAGGGACAGAAAACTCTAGGTAGGGAGAGTGTCAGTGTCTTTTACTGTGCGAATCCTTGTTTCTAGGGACAGGGAAGGACAGTGAGGGAATTCTCCTTGTGCTATAGTGTGCTTTAAAAAAACATTTTTTCTAGGGACAGAAAACTCTAGGTAGGGAGAGTGTCAGTTTCTTTCACTGTGATAATCCTTGTTTCTAGGGACAAAGAAGGAAAGTGAGGGAAATTCTCCTTGTGCTATAGTGTGCTTTAAAAAAACATTTTTTCTAGGGACAGAAAACTCTAGGTAGGGAGAGTGTCAGTGTCTTTTACTGTGCGAATCCTTGTTTCTAGGGACAGGGAAGGACAGTGAGGGAATTCTCCTTGTGCTATAGTGTGCTTTAAAAAAACATTTTTTCTAGGGACAGAAAACTCTAGGTAGGGAGAGTGTCAGTTTCTTTCACTGTGATAATCCTTGTTTCTAGGGACAAAGAAGGAAAGTGAGGGAAATTCTCCTTGTGCTATAGTGTGCTTTAAAAAAACATTTTTTCTAGGGACAGAAAACTCTAGGTAGGGAGAGTGTCAGTGTCTTTTACTGTGCGAATCCTTGTTTCTAGGGACAGGGAAGGACAGTGAGGGAATTCTCCTTGTGCTATAGTGTGCTTTAAAAAAACATTTTTTCTAGGGACAGAAAACTCTAGGTAGGGAGAGTGTCAGTTTCTTTCACTGTGATAATCCTTGTTTCTAGGGACAAAGAAGGAAAGTGAGGGAAATTCTCCTTGTGCTATAGTGTGCTTTAAAAAAACATTTTTTCTAGGGACAGAAAACTCTAGGTAGGGAGAGTGTCAGTGTCTTTTACTGTGTGAATCCTTGTTTCTAGGGACAGGGAAGGACAGTGAGGGAATTCTCCTTGTGCTATAGTGTGCTTTAAAAAAACATTTTTTCTAGGGACAGAAAACTCTAGGTAGGGAGAGTGTCAGTTTCTTTCACTGTGATAATCCTTGTTTCTAGGGACAAAGAAGGAAAGTGAGGGAAATTCTCCTTGTGCTATAGTGTGCTTTAAAAAAACATTTTTTCTAGGGACAGAAAACTCTAGGTAGGGAGAGTGTCAGTGTCTTTTACTGTGCGAATCCTTGTTTCTAGGGACAGGGAAGGACAGTGAGGGAATTCTCCTTGTGCTATAGTGTGCTTTAAAAAAACATTTTTTCTAGGGACAGAAAACTCTAGGTAGGGAGAGTGTCAGTTTCTTTCACTGTGATAATCCTTGTTTCTAGGGACAAAGAAGGAAAGTGAGGGAAATTCTCCTTGTGCTATAGTGTGCTTTAAAAAAACATTTTTTCTAGGGACAGAAAACTCTAGGTAGGGAGAGTGTCAGTGTCTTTTACTGTGCGAATCCTTGTTTCTAGGGACAGGGAAGGACAGTGAGGGAATTCTCCTTGTGCTATAGTGTGCTTTAAAAAAACATTTTTTCTAGGGACAGAAAACTCTAGGTAGGGAGAGTGTCAGTGTCTTTTACTGTGTGAATCCTTGTTTCTAGGGACAGGAAAGGACAGTGAGGGAATTCTCCTTGTGCTATAGTGTGCTTTAAAAAAACATTTTTTCTAGGGACAGAAAACTCTAGGTAGGGAGAGTGTCAGTGTCTTTTACTGTGCGAATCCTTGTTTCTAGGGACAGGGAAGGACAGTGAGGGAATTCTCCTTGTGCTATAGTGTGCTTTAAAAAAACATTTTTTCTAGGGACAGAAAACTCTAGGTAGGGAGAGTGTCAGTTTCTTTCACTGTGATAATCCTTGTTTCTAGGGACAAAGAAGGAAAGTGAGGGAAATTCTCCTTGTGCTATAGTGTGCTTTAAAAAAACATTTTTTCTAGGGACAGAAAACTCTAGGTAGGGAGAGTGTCAGTGTCTTTTACTGTGCGAATCCTTGTTTCTAGGGACAGGGAAGGACAGTGAGGGAATTCTCCTTGTGCTATAGTGTGCTTTAAAAAAACATTTTTTCTAGGGACAGAAAACTCTAGGTAGGGAGAGTGTCAGTGTCTTTTACTGTGCGAATCCTTGTTTCTAGGGACAGGGAAGGACAGTGCATCCTCTATCCTGGGGGTGGTGTATTGGTCAGGTATGGTCCTCCTATTGAGAGTCCTGTAGTCTATACAGAGTCTCAGTAGGGATGAGCTTCGTGTTCGACTCGAACATCGGCTGTTCGATCGTTCGACGAAGATCGAACGATTTGGGCCGTTCGCGCCAAATTCGAGTGACGCGAACGGCCCACAATGCACTACGCCATCGTAGTGTCATCCAGGCGCTGTGATTGGCCAAGCATGCACTGTGACCCCGCATGCTTGGCCAATCACAGCGCCGGCAGCGAGGAGAGCAATGATTGGCCACAGGCAGGATGCCTGTGGCCAATTATTGCTGAGGGTGTTTAGTACACGCCCCACACTATAAAAGGCCGCCAGCACGGCGGCCTAGTGTAGTGTGTTCCGGAGCAGGGAAAGAGAAGCATAGGCAGGGACAGTGACATTTATTTCTTTCTTGCTTAACCTGGATTCCTTTAGTTTAGGGAAAGAGAAGGATAGGTAGGGAGAGTGTCAGTGTGTTTTACTGTGCGAATCCTTGTTTCTAGGGACAGGGAAGGACAGTGAGGGAATTCTCCTTGTGCTATAGTGTGCTTTAAAAAAACATTTTTTCTAGGGACAGAAAACTCTAGGTAGGGAGAGTGTCAGTGTCTTTTACTGTGCGAATCCTTGTTTCTAGGGACAGGGAAGGACAGTGAGGGAATTCTCCTTGTGCTATAGTGTGCTTTAAAAAAACATTTTTTCTAGGGACAGAAAACTCTAGGTAGGGAGAGTGTCAGTTTCTTTCACTGTAATAATCCTTGTTTCTAGGGACAAAGAAGGAAAGTGAGGGAAATTCTCCTTGTGCTATAGTGTGCTTTAAAAAAACATTTTTTCTAGGGACAGAAAACTCTAGGTAGGGAGAGTGTCAGTGTCTTTTACTGTGCGAATCCTTGTTTCTAGGGACAGGGAAGGACAGTGAGGGAATTCTCCTTGTGCTATAGTGTGCTTTAAAAAAACATTTTTTCTAGGGACAGAAAACTCTAGGTAGGGAGAGTGTCAGTTTATTTCACTGTGATAATCCTTGTTTTTAGGGACAAAGAAGGAAAGTGAGGGAAATTCTCCTTGTGCTATAGTGTGCTTTAAAAAAACATTTTTTCTAGGGACAGAAAACTCTAGGTAGGGAGAGTGTCAGTGTCTTTTACTGTGCGAATCCTTGTTTCTAGGGACAGGGAAGGACAGTGAGGGAATTCTCCTTGTGCTATAGTGTGCTTTAAAAAAACATTTTTTCTAGGGACAGAAAACTCTAGGTAGGGAGAGTGTCAGTTTCTTTCACTGTGATAATCCTTGTTTCTAGGGACAAAGAAGGAAAGTGAGGGAAATTCTCCTTGTGCTATAGTGTGCTTTAAAAAAACATTTTTTCTAGGGACAGAAAACTCTAGGTAGGGAGAGTGTCAGTGTCTTTTACTGTGCGAATCCTTGTTTCTAGGGACAGGGAAGGACAGTGAGGGAATTCTCCTTGTGCTATAGTGTGCTTTAAAAAAACATTTTTTCTAGGGACAGAAAACTCTAGGTAGGGAGAGTGTCAGTTTCTTTCACTGTGATAATCCTTGTTTCTAGGGACAAAGAAGGAAAGTGAGGGAAATTCTCCTTGTGCTATAGTGTGCTTTAAAAAAACATTTTTTCTAGGGACAGAAAACTCTAGGTAGGGAGAGTGTCAGTGTCTTTTACTGTGCGAATCCTTGTTTCTAGGGACAGGGAAGGACAGTGAGGGAATTCTCCTTGTGCTATAGTGTGCTTTAAAAAAACATTTTTTCTAGGGACAGAAAACTCTAGGTAGGGAGAGTGTCAGTTTCTTTCACTGTGATAATCCTTGTTTCTAGGGACAAAGAAGGAAAGTGAGGGAAATTCTCCTTGTGCTATAGTGTGCTTTAAAAAAACATTTTTTCTAGGGACAGAAAACTCTAGGTAGGGAGAGTGTCAGTGTCTTTTACTGTGCGAATCCTTGTTTCTAGGGACAGGGAAGGACAGTGAGGGAATTCTCCTTGTGCTATAGTGTGCTTTAAAAAAACATTTTTTCTAGGGACAGAAAACTCTAGGTAGGGAGAGTGTCAGTTTCTTTCACTGTGATAATCCTTGTTTCTAGGGACAAAGAAGGAAAGTGAGGGAAATTCTCCTTGTGCTATAGTGTGCTTTAAAAAAACATTTTTTCTAGGGACAGAAAACTCTAGGTAGGGAGAGTGTCAGTGTCTTTTACTGTGTGAATCCTTGTTTCTAGGGACAGGGAAGGACAGTGAGGGAATTCTCCTTGTGCTATAGTGTGCTTTAAAAAAACATTTTTTCTAGGGACAGAAAACTCTAGGTAGGGAGAGTGTCAGTTTCTTTCACTGTGATAATCCTTGTTTCTAGGGACAAAGAAGGAAAGTGAGGGAAATTCTCCTTGTGCTATAGTGTGCTTTAAAAAAACATTTTTTCTAGGGACAGAAAACTCTAGGTAGGGAGAGTGTCAGTGTCTTTTACTGTGCGAATCCTTGTTTCTAGGGACAGGGAAGGACAGTGAGGGAATTCTCCTTGTGCTATAGTGTGCTTTAAAAAAACATTTTTTCTAGGGACAGAAAACTCTAGGTAGGGAGAGTGTCAGTTTCTTTCACTGTGATAATCCTTGTTTCTAGGGACAAAGAAGGAAAGTGAGGGAAATTCTCCTTGTGCTATAGTGTGCTTTAAAAAAACATTTTTTCTAGGGACAGAAAACTCTAGGTAGGGAGAGTGTCAGTGTCTTTTACTGTGCGAATCCTTGTTTCTAGGGACAGGGAAGGACAGTGAGGGAATTCTCCTTGTGCTATAGTGTGCTTTAAAAAAACATTTTTTCTAGGGACAGAAAACTCTAGGTAGGGAGAGTGTCAGTGTCTTTTACTGTGTGAATCCTTGTTTCTAGGGACAGGAAAGGACAGTGAGGGAATTCTCCTTGTGCTATAGTGTGCTTTAAAAAAACATTTTTTCTAGGGACAGAAAACTCTAGGTAGGGAGAGTGTCAGTGTCTTTTACTGTGCGAATCCTTGTTTCTAGGGACAGGGAAGGACAGTGAGGGAATTCTCCTTGTGCTATAGTGTGCTTTAAAAAAACATTTTTTCTAGGGACAGAAAACTCTAGGTAGGGAGAGTGTCAGTTTCTTTCACTGTGATAATCCTTGTTTCTAGGGACAAAGAAGGAAAGTGAGGGAAATTCTCCTTGTGCTATAGTGTGCTTTAAAAAAACATTTTTTCTAGGGACAGAAAACTCTAGGTAGGGAGAGTGTCAGTGTCTTTTACTGTGCGAATCCTTGTTTCTAGGGACAGGGAAGGACAGTGAGGGAATTCTCCTTGTGCTATAGTGTGCTTTAAAAAAACATTTTTTCTAGGGACAGAAAACTCTAGGTAGGGAGAGTGTCAGTGTCTTTTACTGTGCGAATCCTTGTTTCTAGGGACAGGGAAGGACAGTGCATCCTCTATCCTGGGGGTGGTGTATTGGTCAGGTATGGTCCTCCTATTGAGAGTCCTGTAGTCTATACAGAGTCTCAGTAGGGATGAGCTTCGTGTTCGAGTCGAACATACGTTCGACTCGAACATCGGCTGTTCGATCGTTCGACGAAGATCGAACGATTTGGGCCGTTCGCGCCAAATTCGAGTGACGCGAACGGCCCACAATGCACTACGCCATCGTAGTGTCATCCAGGCGCTGTGATTGGCCAAGCATGCACTGTGACCCCGCATGCTTGGCCAATCACAGCGCCGGCAGCGAGGAGAGCAATGATTGGCCACAGGCAGGATGCCTGTGGCCAATTATTGCTGAGGGTGTTTAGTACACGCCCCACACTATAAAAGGCCGCCAGCACGGCGGCCTAGTGTAGTGTGTTCCGGAGCAGGGAAAGAGAAGCATAGGCAGGGACAGTGACATTTATTTCTTTCTTGCTTAACCTGGATTCCTTTAGTTTAGGGAAAGAGAAGGATAGGTAGGGAGAGTGTCAGTGTGTTTTACTGTGCGAATCCTTGTTTCTAGGGACAGGGAAGGACAGTGAGGGAATTCTCCTTGTGCTATAGTGTGCTTTAAAAAAACATTTTTTCTAGGGACAGAAAACTCTAGGTAGGGAGAGTGTCAGTGTCTTTTACTGTGCGAATCCTTGTTTCTAGGGACAGGGAAGGACAGTGAGGGAATTCTCCTTGTGCTATAGTGTGCTTTAAAAAAACATTTTTTCTAGGGACAGAAAACTCTAGGTAGGGAGAGTGTCAGTTTCTTTCACTGTAATAATCCTTGTTTCTAGGGACAAAGAAGGAAAGTGAGGGAAATTCTCCTTGTGCTATAGTGTGCTTTAAAAAAACATTTTTTCTAGGGACAGAAAACTCTAGGTAGGGAGAGTGTCAGTGTCTTTTACTGTGCGAATCCTTGTTTCTAGGGACAGGGAAGGACAGTGAGGGAATTCTCCTTGTGCTATAGTGTGCTTTAAAAAAACATTTTTTCTAGGGACAGAAAACTCTAGGTAGGGAGAGTGTCAGTTTATTTCACTGTGATAATCCTTGTTTTTAGGGACAAAGAAGGAAAGTGAGGGAAATTCTCCTTGTGCTATAGTGTGCTTTAAAAAAACATTTTTTCTAGGGACAGAAAACTCTAGGTAGGGAGAGTGTCAGTGTCTTTTACTGTGCGAATCCTTGTTTCTAGGGACAGGGAAGGACAGTGAGGGAATTCTCCTTGTGCTATAGTGTGCTTTAAAAAAACATTTTTTCTAGGGACAGAAAACTCTAGGTAGGGAGAGTGTCAGTTTCTTTCACTGTGATAATCCTTGTTTCTAGGGACAAAGAAGGAAAGTGAGGGAAATTCTCCTTGTGCTATAGTGTGCTTTAAAAAAACATTTTTTCTAGGGACAGAAAACTCTAGGTAGGGAGAGTGTCAGTGTCTTTTACTGTGCGAATCCTTGTTTCTAGGGACAGGGAAGGACAGTGAGGGAATTCTCCTTGTGCTATAGTGTGCTTTAAAAAAACATTTTTTCTAGGGACAGAAAACTCTAGGTAGGGAGAGTGTCAGTTTCTTTCACTGTGATAATCCTTGTTTCTAGGGACAAAGAAGGAAAGTGAGGGAAATTCTCCTTGTGCTATAGTGTGCTTTAAAAAAACATTTTTTCTAGGGACAGAAAACTCTAGGTAGGGAGAGTGTCAGTGTCTTTTACTGTGCGAATCCTTGTTTCTAGGGACAGGGAAGGACAGTGAGGGAATTCTCCTTGTGCTATAGTGTGCTTTAAAAAAACATTTTTTCTAGGGACAGAAAACTCTAGGTAGGGAGAGTGTCAGTTTCTTTCACTGTGATAATCCTTGTTTCTAGGGACAAAGAAGGAAAGTGAGGGAAATTCTCCTTGTGCTATAGTGTGCTTTAAAAAAACATTTTTTCTAGGGACAGAAAACTCTAGGTAGGGAGAGTGTCAGTGTCTTTTACTGTGCGAATCCTTGTTTCTAGGGACAGGGAAGGACAGTGAGGGAATTCTCCTTGTGCTATAGTGTGCTTTAAAAAAACATTTTTTCTAGGGACAGAAAACTCTAGGTAGGGAGAGTGTCAGTTTCTTTCACTGTGATAATCCTTGTTTCTAGGGACAAAGAAGGAAAGTGAGGGAAATTCTCCTTGTGCTATAGTGTGCTTTAAAAAAACATTTTTTCTAGGGACAGAAAACTCTAGGTAGGGAGAGTGTCAGTGTCTTTTACTGTGTGGATCCTTGTTTCTAGGGACAGGGAAGGACAGTGAGGGAATTCTCCTTGTGCTATAGTGTGCTTTAAAAAAACATTTTTTCTAGGGACAGAAAACTCTAGGTAGGGAGAGTGTCAGTTTCTTTCACTGTGATAATCCTTGTTTCTAGGGACAAAGAAGGAAAGTGAGGGAAATTCTCCTTGTGCTATAGTGTGCTTTAAAAAAACATTTTTTCTAGGGACAGAAAACTCTAGGTAGGGAGAGTGTCAGTGTCTTTTACTGTGCGAATCCTTGTTTCTAGGGACAGGGAAGGACAGTGAGGGAATTCTCCTTGTGCTATAGTGTGCTTTAAAAAAACATTTTTTCTAGGGACAGAAAACTCTAGGTAGGGAGAGTGTCAGTTTCTTTCACTGTGATAATCCTTGTTTCTAGGGACAAAGAAGGAAAGTGAGGGAAATTCTCCTTGTGCTATAGTGTGCTTTAAAAAAACATTTTTTCTAGGGACAGAAAACTCTAGGTAGGGAGAGTGTCAGTGTCTTTTACTGTGCGAATCCTTGTTTCTAGGGACAGGGAAGGACAGTGAGGGAATTCTCCTTGTGCTATAGTGTGCTTTAAAAAAACATTTTTTCTAGGGACAGAAAACTCTAGGTAGGGAGAGTGTCAGTGTCTTTTACTGTGCGAATCCTTGTTTCTAGGGACAGGAAAGGACAGTGAGGGAATTCTCCTTGTGCTATAGTGTGCTTTAAAAAAACATTTTTTCTAGGGACAGAAAACTCTAGGTAGGGAGAGTGTCAGTGTCTTTTACTGTGCGAATCCTTGTTTCTAGGGACAGGGAAGGACAGTGAGGGAATTCTCCTTGTGCTATAGTGTGCTTTAAAAAAACATTTTTTCTAGGGACAGAAAACTCTAGGTAGGGAGAGTGTCAGTTTCTTTCACTGTGATAATCCTTGTTTCTAGGGACAAAGAAGGAAAGTGAGGGAAATTCTCCTTGTGCTATAGTGTGCTTTAAAAAAACATTTTTTCTAGGGACAGAAAACTCTAGGTAGGGAGAGTGTCAGTGTCTTTTACTGTGCGAATCCTTGTTTCTAGGGACAGGGAAGGACAGTGAGGGAATTCTCCTTGTGCTATAGTGTGCTTTAAAAAAACATTTTTTCTAGGGACAGAAAACTCTAGGTAGGGAGAGTGTCAGTGTCTTTTACTGTGCGAATCCTTGTTTCTAGGGACAGGGAAGGACAGTGAGGGAATTCTCCTTGTGCTATAGTGTGCTTTAAAAAAACATTTTTTCTAGGGACAGAAAACTCTAGGTAGGGAGAGTGTCAGTTTCTTTCACTGTGATAATCCTTGTTTCTAGGGACAAAGAAGGAAAGTGAGGGAAATTCTCCTTGTGCTATAGTGTGCTAAAGCATTCCTCATCAACCATCTTTGAAATCCTTGTTTTTTGGACAGTCAGGGAAATTGTTGTTGTGCTATTCTGTGCAAAAGCAATCATCCTCAACCATATTTAGAAATCCTTAAGTAAAGGGACAGAGAAGGACACCTGAAGGTAGCCCTTATTGCTTTTTTCCCATCTCCCTGCAGGCCATCTATTAGAATGTCTGGAAGGCAAACAAGGAGAGGCAGACAGTCAGGAGGCAATAAAAGAGGGCAAGCAGGCTCTGTGTCTGGGGGCAACAGTGCTGGTCGTGGACGCGGTGCATTGTCATCAGCACATGGCCATGGGACACGCTTGTCCTTCTTTTCGGCAGCTGGACATGTTGAGCCACATCATGCCGAAGACTTGGTAGAGTAGATGACCAAGCCCTCCTCCTCCTCCTCATCCTCTCTCACCCAGGCTCAGGGTACTGGCAAAGCAGCTGCCAAAGCGTCCTCTTCCCTGGTATCAATGTCAGACTCATCATCAGTCACTCCTTCCCTAGACCCACCATGTCCTCCTCCTGAGGAGTCCCCCGAACTGTTTGAGCACAGTGTTGGGTACATGCTCCAGGAGGATGCCCAGCGTTTCGAAGGGTCTGATGATGAAACCCAGCTACAGGAAGGCAGTAGCGTGAGAGCAGACAGAGGGGATGCTCAAGAAGGACACCAATCTGGCAGTCATGTTCCAGCAGCTGCAGCATACTGCCAGATTGGCTCCAGTGATGAGGAGGGAGGGGATGATGAGGTCACTGACTCCACGTGGGTGCCTAATAGGAGAGAGGAGGAGGAGGAGGATGAGGAGGAGGCACATCTCCAACGAGGCAGGATGCCCTTTGGTGGCCAGCGTAAGGGCAGTACACCGACGGAATCACACCGCAGAGCTCCGCCTGTGCAGGGCGCTGCCTCTGCCCGTCATTCAAAAAGTTCTTTGGTGTGGGCCTTTTTTGAGGCTAGTGCATCAGATTGCACAGCTGCTGTTTGCAACATATGTCTCAAGCGTATATCGCGTGGCCAAAACATCAGCCGCTTGGGTACCACATGCCTGACCAGACATATGTTGACCTGCCATGCAGCTCGTTGGCAAGCCTACCTCAAAGACCCACACCAAAGAACAAAGCGGACCTCTCCTTGCACCGCATCAGCTGGGATCTCCAACCCCACTATAACTTCAGTCCTCTCTGAAACATGCACTGAGAGGAATGAAGGTGTAGAATTAGGTGTGTCACAGCCAAGTACTTGCGGCCACACTGCTAGCAGTACACCGATGTCCGATTGTAGCAGGCAAATTTCCCTGCCCCAGCTGCTGGACCGTCGAAAGAAGTTCACTCCCAGCCATCCACATGCCCAGCGGTTGAATGCTAGCTTGGCTAAATTGCTAGCGCTTCAACTGCTGCCTTTTCAGTTGGTAGACTCGGCCCCCTTCCGTGAGTTTGTGCAATGTGCGGTTCCTCAGTGGCAGGTTCCCAAACGCCACTTTTTCTCACGGAAGGCTATTCCGGCTCTCTACCGGCATGTGGAAGGCAATGTCTTGGCCTCGCTGGACAGGGCGGTCAGCGGTAAGGTGCATATTACCGCTGACTCATGGTCCAGCAGGCATGGACAGGGACGTTACCTTTCTTTCACGGCCCATTGGGTCACTCTTTTGGCAGCTGGGAAGGATGCAGGACAAGGTGCAGTAGTGTTGGAGGTTGTTCCACCGCCACGCCTCCAAAATGCTACTACTGGTTGTGACACACCTCTCTCCTCCACCCCCTCCTCTTCTTCTTCCTCCATGGCCTCTTCCTGTGGTTTGTCCTATGAACCAGCGGTGCTCCGTAGCCGTTCACGGGGCTACGCAAGTACGCAGGCAAAAAGATGCCATGCCGTGCTTGCGCTGGTGTGTTTGGGGGACAGAAGCCACACTGGGGCAGAGGTCCTGTCTGCTCTGCAGGGCCAGGCCGAGAGGTGGTTGACGCCACGCCAGCTTAAGCCAGGAATGGTGGTTTGCGACAATGGCACCAACCTCCTCTCCGCCCTCCGACAGGGACAACTGACCCATGTGCCCTGTGTGGCTCACGTCCTTAACCTGGTGGTGCAGCGGTTCTTGGGCAGGTACCCGGGCTTACAGGATGTCCTGAGGCAGGCCAGGAAAGTCTGTGTGCATTTCCGCAGATCTTATAATGCCAGTGCTCGCCTGGCTGAGCTGCAAAAGGAGTTGAACCTGCCCAAGAACCGCCTTATATGTGACATGCCCACCAGGTGGAACTCAACGTTGGCCATGCTGCAGCGGCTGCACACGCAGCAGAGGGCCATCAATGAGTACCTGTGCGACTACGGCACCAGGACAGGGTCAGGGGAGCTTGGTTTTTTTTCTCCACGCCAGTGGGGCATGATCAGGGATGCATGCACTGTCCTGGCACCATTTGAGGAGGCCACGAGGATGGTGAGCAGTGACAGTGCATGCATCAGTGACACTGTACCTCTTGTCCACCTGTTGGAGCACACGCTGCGTGGAATAATGGACAGGGCACTTGAGGCAGAACAGAGGCAGGAAGAGGAGGACTTCCTTGCCTCTCAAGGCCCCCTTTACCCAGACAGTGTTCCTTCTGTCCCACCCATCGCACAGGAAGAGGAGGAGGAGGAGGAGGAGGAGGATTGTGTCAGCATGGAGGTGGAGGCTGGCACTCAGCATCATCAGCAGCAGTCTTTTAGGGATGATTTACAGTCCCAAGAAACCAGTGGACTTGTACGTGGCTGGGAGGAGGTGGCTGCGGATCATGTCGTCCTTAGTGACCCAGAGGACTTCGGAGCGAATGCCTCAGCAAACCTACGCTGCATGGCCTCCCTGATCCTGCAAAGTCTGCGGAAGGATCCTCGTATTCTTCGGATCAAGGAGAGGGACCATTACTGGCTGGCCACTCTCCTTGATCCACGGTACAAGGGTAAGGTTGCGGACCTTATGTTACCGTCGCAGAGGGAGCAGAGGATGAGACAACTCCGGGAGGCCTTGCAGAAAGGTCTGTGCAACGCGTTCCCAGAGACTGGGAGGTTACAAACTCCTGGTCCTGGACAACGAGTTGCTGAGGCTTCGGCCAGTCAAAGAAGGAGCGGTGGGGAAGGTGGCCGTCTGACCGATGCGTTCAGACAATTCTTTAGTCCGCAGCCCCAAAGTATGATCGGTTCCAGCAACCATCGCCAGCGTCTGATAAACATGGTGCAGGAATATCTAGGGGCAAGGTCAGACTTGGACACCTTCCCCACCGAAAATCCTCTGGCTTACTGGGTCTTGAGGATGGATCACTGGCCAGAGCTTGCACAGTATGCAATTGAGCTACTGGCCTGTCCTGCATCCAGCGTTCTTTCGGAACGCACATTCAGTGCTGCTGGAGGATTTGTCACGGATCACAGGGTGCGCCTGTCCACCGACTCGGTTGATCGACTGACTTTCATCAAGATGAACCAGTCTTGGATCACCACCAGCTACCACACACCTGATGCTGATATAACAGACTAATTGATTTTAACATGTCACATCCCTTCAAGACTGATGCTGATGCTGAGTGCCTGTGCTGTTATGTTGACTGGCTATCCTCCTCCTCCGAGTCCTCAATGATACGATTGATGATGATAGCTTGGAAGATCATTTTTGTTTATGGGTGCCGCCACCAGTGGCTAAGGCCCAATTTTTCAGCCCCTGTTTTACAGGGGCGTGTAATTACAATTTTTTATCAATAATTTGCCATAGGGCTCATTGCTGTGCTCCAAGTACAGTATCTGTGAGGGGTTGGAGTGTTGTGGCACCAGTGCCTAAGGCCCAATTTTTCAGCCCCTGTTTAACAGGGGCGTGTCATTACAATTTTTGAAGCAATACTTTGCAACAGGGCTCATTGCTGTGCTCCAAGTACAGTATCTGTGAGGGGTTGTAGTGTTGTGCCACCAGTGCCTAAGGCCCAATTTTTCAGCCCCTGTTTAACAGGGGCGTGTCATTACAATTTTTGAAGCAATACTTTGCAACAGGGCTCATTGCTGTGCTCCAAGTACAGTATCTGTGAGGGGTTGTAGTGTTGTGCCACCAGTGCCTAAGGCCCAATTTTTCAGCCCCTGTTTAACAGGGGCGTGTCATTACAATTTTTGAAGCAATACTTTGCAACAGGGCTCATTGCTGTGCTCCAAGTACAGTATCTGTGAGGGGTTGTAGTGTTGTGCCACCAGTGCCTAAGGCCCAATTTTTCAGCCCCTGTTCAACAGGGGCATGCAATTACAATTATTGATCTAATAATTCACAGCAGGGCCCATTGCTGCACCCACCAAGAGTAACTCTGAGGGCTTACAGTGTTGTGGCAACGCCACCACCACCACCACCACGAAAGGCCCAATTTTTCAGCCCCTGTTCAAAAGGGGCATGTAATTACAATTCTTGATCTAATAATTCACAGCAGGGCCCATTCCTGCACCCACCAAGAGTAACTCTGAGGGCTTACAGTGTTGTGGCAACGCCACCACCACCACCACCACGAAAGGCCCAATTTTTCAGCCCCTGTTCAAAAGGGGCATGTAATTACAATTCTTGATCTAATAATTCACAGCAGAGCCCATTGCTGCACCCACCAAGAGTAACTCTGAGGGCTTACAGTGTTGTGGCAACGCCACCACCACCACCACCACGAAAGGCCCAATTTTTCAGCCCCTGTTCAAAAGGGGCATGTAATTACAATTCTTGATCTAATAATTCACAGCAGGGCCCATTCCTGCACCCACCAAGAGTAACTCTGAGGGCTTACAGTGTTGTGGCAACGCCACCACCACCACCACCACGAAAGGCCCAATTTTTCAGCCCCTGTTCAAAAGGGGCATGTAATTACAATTCTTGATCTAATAATTCACAGCAGGGCCCATTCCTGCACCCACCAAGAGTAACTCTGAGGGCTTACAGTGTTGTGGCAACACCACCACCACCACCACCACCACGAAAGGCCCAATTTTTCAGCCCCTGTTCAACAGGGGCATGCAATTACAATTCTTGATCTAATAATTCACAGCAGGGCCCATTGCTGCACCCACCAAGAGTAACTGTCAGGGCTTACAGTGTTGTGGCACCAGCACCACCATCAAAGGCCCAATTTTTACTACCACTGTTCAACAATTATATGTAATTAAAATTCCTAAAATAATAGTTGACAGCAGGGCGTTCCAGCACCAACCAAGAGTAACTGTGAGTGCTTACAGTGTTGTGCCAACACCAACAACTAAGGGGCCTATTTCTGCAGAGTATATACGGCAGGTCCCTACTTTCAAACATCCAACTTACAAACGACTCCTACTTGCAAACGCAAGAAGACAACAGGAAGTGAGAGGAAATCTACCACTAGGAAGGAAAATTCTCTCCTGTAAGAATAAATATGGGAGAAAGGTGTCTCCTCTGTACTGATGCTTTATCAGCAATCCTTGTTTCAAGAAAAACACCACATTTCAAAAACAGTTGTCATTGGGACGGAAAGTGAGGTGAAATGTTCTGAACAGGGGCACAGACAGCAAAACAAATGTTACAGGGGTGATAACCCTTACCTATGTTTTCCAAAAAGTTTAAAAATAGATTTTTGGTCTGGAGCTACACTTCAACAATGTACCTGTTCAAAATTACAAACAGATTCTACATAAGAACAAACCTACAGTCCCTGTCTTGTATGCACCGCCTGTATACGGCTGTTCAGAGTATATAGGGCCTTTTTTATTTTATGTGCGGGGTTCCCCTTAATATCCATACAAGACCCAAAGGGGCTGGTAATGGGCTGGGGTAGGGGGGGGGTCATGGGGTAGCTATGCGATTTTTCTTAAAGAATTTCATCCATATTACCGGGACCAGACATTACATTAAAGCCGCAAGCAGTTTTAAATGGCTTTTTTTTCCTTTAGAAGTGTCATTTTGTGCAGGGACAGTTCTAAACACGGGAAACACGTGGCACTTCACAGGCATACTTTAGACACCCCCCAGGTACGATATTTAAAGGAATATTTGACTTTTTTTTTTTCACTTTATGCATCATTAAAATGACTGCTCCCGAAAAACGACCGTTTTTAAAACTTCTTTTTGCATTGATACATGTCCCCTGGTGCAGAACCCGGGTTCCCAAACCCTTTTTAGGACAATAACATGCATAATAGTTGTTATAATTAGCACTTTAGAATTCGAACGTTCGCATCCATTGTATTTAATAGGGTTCTAATGTTCGTACGAACTTTCGGTCCGTTCGCGGGTTCTGGTGCGAACCGAACCCGGGGGTGTTCGGCTCATCACTAAGTCTCAGTGACCCGTTCTTCTTCCTGACTACTACGATAGGGGAGGCATATGGGCTTCTGGACACTCGGATAACTCCAGTTCTCTTAAGCTCTGCCAGTTGCTCACGTAAGTCCTCCAGGTCGGCCAGTGGGACCCGCCGGACCCTTTCTTGGAACGGTTTGTCTTCTTGCAGACGGATCTTGTGGGTGGCACTCCTCGCACACCCTACGTCAAATTCATCTCTGGAGAAAATCTTTCTCCACCTGGTCAGCTGGGCCCTGGCTCTCTCCTTCCCCACTGGTGGTAGGGTCGTGTTCTCCAGATAGAGCTTCTCCAGCATGGGTGCCCCTCCTTCAGTCTTCTCTAGGTCAGACAGAGCCACGGGGGTAGCAGGGTTTACTTGGCCCAACAGCATCCGGGCCGGAATCTTCACAGGTGAGTCAGTAATGTTCCTGATGCTCACTGGTATCCGGCCATTGGCCTTCTTTAGAGCCCTCAGCGGGACTACCTCAGGGATGACTTTCAATCCTGGGTGGGCATCTAGGGGGTCTGGTTCCAGAACCACAAAGGGGCCAGGTTGCTCCCATGTGAGCTTCACAGTGGCCTTCAGACAGGTCATTTCACCAGGCTGTAACACTCTCTCCTTCTTCTCCAATCTCCAGACTTTCCTTACCCCCTCTTCTGGGGCCTTCTGTTCCAGGACCAATCGCTGGTAGGCTAACTGCAACATTGGGTGGATCCTGGCTCTCGAAGCACCCTGCTCTTGTGCTAGGGGAGCCAGTAGTCTCCTGATCAGGTCAGTATTGGTCCCTATTATCAGAGAGCTCTTGTTGGCCCCTGGTGGGCGAGGACAAACTATTGCCAGGGTGTCAAAGACCTCTGTCTTTCCTGCTATCGAGGGGTTGAAGGCCAGTCTGATTGAGATCGTAAGGGAAGCTTTGGGTGCCAATCCCCCATATTTCCAGATCTTCCAATTTCTGTAAGGGCACTTTTGATAAAAGTCTCGATACAGGAGAGTGACTTGGCTGGAAACCTCCTCGGGGAGACCTCTTTCTTTGGACTCGTAGGTTTTCCCTTAGGTGTTTTCTTCTTCTTCCACCTTTTTCTGGATCTTAATCCCTGTCGGGCCTGGTATGCATTGATTCCTTGCAGGTCTTGAAATTTTAACTCCTGGCGGGTGGTATTTAGTATTTTGTGAGGGGCATTGTTTTCCTCCTCCCTCGACTCTTCTTGCTTTAGGATTTTTGTGGAGCTTGCTGAAAATGATGGGCACCCGGCTGACTCCTTCCCCGGGGGCCCTCTGAAGTTTTCTGCCGGCTGGTGATAGGTGCCTCAGGTGTTCCTCGGACTGGGGCACACTCGCCTAAAGTGGCCAACTCCCCCACAGTTGAAACAGACAGCCTCTCCCCTTTCCCGCGGAGAGACTGGTGTTGAGGCACTCTGGTGCGGTTCCTTCCTGACTTCCTCTTTTTGTTGTACTCCCGAGTTCTTAGCCATTAGGGAGGTCAAAAGATCCAGCACTTGAGTCATCTGAGACTTTAAGATCTCCACCTCCAAGTCCCATTCAGAGGCTATGGCAGATCTGACTCCCACTGAGGGGGGAGGGGTGGCTTTCTCAACCGCCTGTTGGTCCTTCAAAAGAGCTTCTTCATCCCTTATGATTCGCACAAGGTCTGAATAACTCAGGGACATGACTCCTTCAGAGGTCTTCAGGTGGAGCCAAACTGGATCCGAACGCAATGCTCCCCTCAGGATCTGCTTCATTCTTTTCGCATCTATGACTTGTGGCAGCATCCCCTTTTTAAGGACAATTTGGCAGAGCATCTTGTTTAATCTCCGGACGTATTCAGACAATCTTTCTCCCGGCTGTTGAAGGATATGCTCAAACTGGTATACTAGTTCAGCCACCTTTTCCAACTGCCCGAATTCTTCCTGTAACATAGCCAGATAATCATAAGCAGTACAAGCAGAATTGCTGAACCTAAGATTCTTTACGGCTTCAGCAGCAGCGCCTTTTAAACTTTCACTTATGCGCTGCTTCTTCTGGCCCTCTGGTACTTCTCATCCCTCTACAGCTTGCATTGCTTGCTCAATCCAGGTGTCAAAGTCCTCTTCCCCGAGGGGGACAGGTTGTTTCCCGGAGAAAATCCTGAGCTTCCGGTACCCGGCTTCTACGTGTACCGTATTACTTTTCTGACATTTTGTGACAAAATCTCCCAGAGCATTCAACAGTTCAGGCCCTATAGCGGCCAGGGTTGTCCCTGAGGCTATCATCTCCTTTGGCTTCTCTGCTTTAGGGGATAATAGTGGAAAGGATGGCGGAGGTGATGACAGGGGAGATTGCAGAGGTTCCCCCTTCACGACCTATGTATGCGCCAATTGGTATGTCTGGTTATCTATGGCCTGTATGTTCTGACCTCTAAAGTCCTCTGGCATTCCGTTTCTCCATTCCACTAATGTGTATGTAAACAAGGCCTCTGGATCTGGCCTTAAGTCTATCACCCATGCCTTTTGGCTCAGAGACAGTGACAACATGAGCCGCTTTACCTCCTCTTCCGGACAGTTTTCCCCCGGGAGCTCAATAACTACCTCCATGGTTGGGTTGGTGATGACTGCTGCGCACCACTGTGTCACTACTAGCGGGTCCATGCCGGTGCCTCTGGCAGGCTCTGATTGCAGCATGCAGTATACAGGAATCCCGGACTCGAGCCCCCACGTGTAGCGATACCCCCAACTAAGAGGGCCGCTGAAAAGATTTTTCGGGCCTGTAATGCACTGCTGTCAACCCCCAGCAATTGGCTCTAACCTCTCCTGGCACAGTCAGTAGGGGATGATAGGGTTGTGTAACCTGTACTCTCAGAGGCACAATCCTGCAACAAAAACACAGCAATATGGTATAGCTGTCAATAACTGTCTCTTCTGCACAGTAAATGACACAAACACAGGTGTACTTAACCCTGGCACATTTACTGAGAATATTGGTTAAGCATAGAAACAGTATACGTGAAAACATGCAGAGCCCTGCAATGAAAGGGGTACTTTTGCAAACAGACAGATATAACAAGAAAACCAACGGTCCCCGCTGCAGCTATTCTACCTCGTGGGCAAAAAATGGCGCCCAGAAATGTCTACGCTACTAAGTCAGGCCTGACTGTACTATGTAGAAGTTCTGCAGAGGAAGATCTTCGCTAGCAAACAGTGGTACACTTTTTGAAGAAAACAAGTTATAATCCACAAAGAGAAAAAGGGTCTTGAACTTGGTGAACACAGGATAAGTCTTAGAGACTCCTAGATACTCAAGGCACTGTCCCTCCAGTGTGTGACTACAAGCACTAAAGTTAGTTCCGAATAACAGTTATCTGGCCTAGGAGATCCTGTGTTTGTCTCTGAGCAGGTGCTCTCTCACCCAACTTGACCAGTCCGTGTCCGTATCTTCCGTTGCTGTGTCTCTGTACACAGATTCCACGACACCCGGGTCTTCGGTCCTCCTGGAAACAGTACAGCAGCAGTCGGATGATGTCCCGCAAGCTCCTCGGTGGAAACAGAAGGCTCTTTGTAGAAAAGCCCCGGCTTCAGGCCTTGTAACACAGCAGACTCGACACAGAGTTCCACTTGCTGGGCGGGCGGTGTCCAAAGAGACCGAACTCAGTCCCGCCCCCCAGTTAAATAGCCCACCCCAGCAGTCTTTGCGCAGGGCAATGCACCTTGGGTGTCCCGTGGCATTCTGGGTACGGTAGTCTCTGAAGCCTTAAAGCAATACCCCGCTACACAATATATCACTTTAGTGTGTTTATATATATTCAGCGCCACTATTTGCCTATCATTTTGCTAAGGGTAAATACTGTACACATTATATATTTAATATATTTAAAGGTTTCAGTCATGTCCCTCCTCCCGTTATAAGTCCTTGAAGTCTCTCCTAATATGTTTTATCCATCAGCCAATGCTCTTTTGGTGTTGCTTGTTCCTGGACTTCTACTATATCAATATCTTTTGTAGGTGGGATCTCCAGAACTGGATACGGTATTCTAAATTAAGTCTAACTAAAGCTTTGTATGATGGCATCAGGACAAGCTACTGATTGCTTACAAACTTTTTGAGTGTAATAGGTGACTAAGAAAAATAAGTATGTAAAGCCACATTCAAAAGCAGAGAGCGTTAAACCCGTATGGTAGTAAAAACACCATAAATATAAAACAGGTTGCATTTTTTTATTACGCAAGCTTAAAATATATGTTAAAATTCCCTTCTAAGCTGCTCAGTTACAGCTTAAGGCAAGTGCACAAGTAAAAAAGTGATTATGTTTAATGATATTATGTAAAGTCCCTAAAAGTCATAAGATACATAAAACTACCGTAAAAGCTCTGAAAATAACTAAATGGTCACTGCGTAAACAACTACTGAAGATGAAATTTGGTGAAAATTAACAGTTTAGCTTAGATGTATCTCTCTGTCCATAGGAGATCCATTTTCAGGGCATCATACAGACACAGGGGCTGATTGACCAAAAAAAAAAATTGGAAAAACTATGCGCTGCAGAAACTGAGATTTTGCAACAGCACCTAAATAATACACATATCCAACCACACCAGGAAAGAGGCATGGATAGAAAAATCTTTATTAAACTAAACAGATACCTATTACAATAAAGACACTAGAAGTGGTCATAGACCTTGGGGTTGATTTACTAAAACTGGAGCGCGAAAATCTTGTGCAGATGTGCATGGTAGCCAATCAGCTTCTAACTTCAGCTTGTTCAATTAAGCTTTGACAATAAAAAAAAATGGCAGGTTTCTATGCAGAGCTGCACCAGATTTTGCATGCTCCAGTTTTAGTAAATCAACCCTCATGTGTATACACTGATGGACTCATTGTACACAGTTAGCGATTTATAAAAAATCCATTCGTTTTATAGTTACTTACACTCTATATGCAAGCAACCTAATCGACCCAATTGTCAGTCCTTGGGTGAATTGTGTTTTTTAGGAAAACGATTTGGATATGGGGGGCCCCCAGCCCCCCACCAGCAGCTGCTTGTGGGGTTTTAGCTAGCTACACGTTATAGTCTAATTGCATAATCTCCCTTAGACTTACCAACAACTATGGTGTACAAGGTCCCGCTTGGATATAAACTGAATAGATTATATAGGCAGGTTGTCAATCTACATAAATGAGCTCATCTCTGTATTACCCTGCTCTTGGATGGGAAGGTGCAAGCAATCCCCAAACACCACCACCCCCATAGGAGACGGACGGGAGGGTGGCGACCGCCACAAGCACCCACTCCCCCCCCACATGGGAAACGGATGGGGAGTTGGGGAGACTAACCTTAACTCAGGAGGCAGGGGGAATGAGGAGCCGGGCCATTGCTTCTCCTCCGGGCTGAACAGGATGTGTGCAGTGAGAAACGATTGCCCAGTGTGTCCTGAGACACGATTGGGAGTCCTAAGACTCCCTGGCCAATCGGGACTCAGTACCTGCTTCCTGATTGGCTGGGAAAAGAATCAGGAAGACAATAGCGAATATTAATTTGCTATTATCACACAAGTCCGGCACCCTGCATGTAGATTAGAGGCCGGGCGCATGGATTAGGGGGGTGGCGCCCCTGTGCCCCATATGGACGGGCTGCCACTGGTTGATACTAAGACTTTTTCAGGTATTTGTACCGATTGCTTTAGGCCCCATGCACGCTGGTTGTTTATCCCCGATGCATGGGGCGCCAACGTTTACAGGCAAAGGTGCACTGCCCTGGGCCACTGCCGGCAACCTTTCCAAATCTATGAAAGGCTGACAGCTGCTGCGGATGGACGGGGTTGGACAGTGCACCCAGCTGTACTTATATTTAGTGCAGTATGTGCCCAGAAGCAAATTTGTCTCTTGGTGCATACTTCCCTAAAATGAAGTACCCCTGAGTGCACCACCTAGCCGCAGTCTCCCATAAAGTTTGACTGCTGGCAGCAGGGCTAATCAGTGCACCTGTGCTCTCTGCCTGCAGGTAAATGCTGGAGCTCTATGCGTCGGGGCTATATACCCAGTGTGCATGGAGCCTTAAAAGTAGAGTAAATCCCCACTCTATCGCGGTTCAGTTTTTGCGGTCCCGGTATATCGCGCTATTTTAATTAGGACCTATTAATTCTGATATTTCGCCATTTCGCGGTTATGTAGCGGTGAATCAGTACTGTACAGTATACTGTTAGCACAATATTTTTGTGTTTTACAATGCTCTTGCTCTCTCTCTCTATCTTTTATGTGTTTCTATTGCTTAAAATGCTATTAAAAAGTTAACAAAACATGCCTAGGGTGTATTTAAATAGGGTCTTTCTATTTCGCGGATTTTCACTTTTCGCGGGTGGGTCCGTAACGTAACCCCCCGATGGAGGGGGGTTTACTGTACACTTAATTTTTTTTTCAGAACACATGCCTGTATGAATTTCTGTTTTTAAATCTACCTGGATTTTTCCTTGGATTAAGTATGTAAAGCAATACATGTTTGGTAAATTGGTTTGGTTTAATTCTGTGAGTGCCTTACTTGAATTTAATTTAGCAGAGAACCTGCATAAGGCTGGCCACACAGTGAGATAATGATCTGTCAGAGCAATGAAAATTAACAACTATGTTGTGTAATTCAAGTGCTCTATTCAAATGATATTCAATCAGGTATATCCTCACACTACACAGCTGTTGGTAAATTCTTTTGATATGACAGATCCAGGGGCGGATTATGAAATTAGTGGGCCCGTGTGAGAGATCAAAAGTGGGCCCCCCTATGCAGTTTGATAGGAGAAGCGTGCGAAGCGTGCCGAGGCAAAAAGTGGGCGTGGTTTAAGTTGCGCTAAATATTGGACATGGCTTAAAGGTGTGTGGTTAAATAGAGTCTGAGATGACTTACGTAGTTCAGAACGTGGTAATGTTAACCACTTAATGACCGCCCCATGTACATATATGTCGGCAGTAGTGATGAGCCGAACACCCCCGGGTTCGGTTCGCACCAGAACCCGCGAACGGACCGAAAGTTCGAACGAACATTAGAACCCTATTAAATACAATGGATGCGAACGTTCGAATTCTAAAGTGCTAATTATAACAACTATTATGCATGTTATTGTCCTAAAAAGGGTTTGGGAACCCGGGTTCTGCACCAGGGGACATGTATCAATGCAAAAATAAGTTTTAAAAACGGTCGTTTTCCGGGAGCAGTCATTTTAATGATGCATAAAGTGAAAAAAAAAAAGTCAAATATTCCTTTAAATATCGTACCTGGGGGGTGTCTAAAGTATGCCTGTGAAGTGCCACGTGTTTCCCGTGTTTAGAACTGTCCCTGCACAAAATGACACTTCTAAAGGAAAAAAAAGCCATTTAAAACTGCTTGCGGCTTTAATGTAATGTCTGGTCCCGGTAATATGGATGAAAATCTTTAAGAAAAATGGCATAGCTACCCCATGACCCCCCCCCCCTACCCCAGCCCATTACCAGCCCCTTTGGGTCTTGTATGGATATTAAGGGGAACCCCGCACATAAAATAAAAAAGGCCCTATATACTCTGAACAGCCGTATACAGGCGGTGCATACAAGACAGGGACTGTAGGTTTGTTCTTATGTAGAATCTGTTTGTAATTTTGAACAGGTACATTGTTGAAGTGTAGCTCCAGACCAAAAATCTATTTTTAAACTTTTTGGAAAACATAGGTAAGGGTTATCACCCCTGTAACATTTGTTTTGCTGTCTGTGCCCCTGTTCAGAACATTTCACCTCACTTTCCGTCCTAATGACAACTGTTTTTGAAATGTGGTGTTTTTCTTGAAACAAGGATTGCTGATAAAGCATCAGTACAGAGGAGACACCTTTCTCCCATATTTATTCTTACAGGAGAGAATTTTCCTTCCTAGTGGTAGATTTCCTCTCACTTCCTGTTGTCTTCTTGCGTTTGCAAGTAGGAGTCGTTTGTAAGTTGGATGTTTGAAAGTAGGGACCTGCCGTATATACTCTGCAGAAATAGGCCCCTTAGTTGTTGGTGTTGGCACAACACTGTAAGCACTCACAGTTACTCTTGGTTGGTGCTGGAACGCCCTGCTGTCAACTATTATATCAGGAATTTTAATTACATATAATTGTTGAACAGTGGTAGTAAAAATTGGGCCTTTGATGGTGGTGCTGGTGCCACAACACTGTAAGCCCTGACAGTTACTCTTGGTGGGTGCAGCAATGGGCCCTGCTGTGAATTATTAGATCAAGAATTGTAATTACATGCCCCTGTTGAACAGGGGCTGAAAAATTGGGCCTTAGGCACTGGTGGCACAACACTGCAACCCTTCACAGATACTGTACTTGGAGCACAGCAATGAGCCCTGTTGCAAAGTATTGCTTCAAAAATTGTAATGACACGCCCCTGTTAAACAGGGGCTGAAAAATTGGGCCTTAGGCACTGGTGGCACAACACTGCAACTCCTCACAGATACTGTACTTGGAGCACAGCAATGAGCCCTGTTGCAAAGTATTGCTTCAAAAATTGTAATTACACGCCACTGTTAAACAGGGGCTGAAAAATTGGGCGTTAGGCACTGGTGGCGGCACCCATAAACAAAAATGATCTTCCAAGCTATCATCATCAATCGTATCATTGAGGACTCGGAGGAGGAGGATAGGCAGTCAACATAACAGCACAGGCACTCAGCATCAGCATCAGTCTTGAAGGGATGTGACATTTTAAAATCAATTAGTCTGTTATATCAGCATCAGGTGTGTGGTAGCTGGTGGTGATCCAAGACTGGTTCATCTTGATGAAAGTCAGTCGATCAACCGAGTCGGTGGACAGGCGCACCCTGTGATCCGTGACAAATCCTCCAGCAGCACTGAATGTGCGTTCCGAAAGAACGCTGGATGCAGGACAGGCCAGTAGCTCAATTGCATACTGTGCAAGCTCTGGCCAGTGATCCATCCTCAAGACCCAGTAAGCCAGAGGATTTTCGGTGGGGAAGGTGTCCAAGTCTGACCTTGCCCCTAGATATTCCTGCACCATGTTTATCAGACGCTGGCGATGGTTGCTGGAACCGATCATACTTTGGGGCTGCGGACTAAAGAATTGTCTGAACGCATCGGTCAGACGGCCACCTTCCCCACCGCTCCTTCTTTGACTGGCCGAAGCCTCAGCAACTCGTTGTCCAGGACCAGGAGTTTGCAACCTCCCAGTCTCTGGGAACGCGTTGCACAGACCTTTCTGCAAGGCCTCCCGGAGTTGTCTCATCCTCTGCTCCCTCTGCGACGGTAACATAAGGTCCGCAACCTTACCCTTGTACCGTGGATCAAGGAGAGTGGCCAGCCAGTAATGGTCCCTCTCCTTGATCCGAAGAATACGAGGATCCTTCCGCAGACTTTGCAGGATCAGGGAGGCCATGCAGCGTAGGTTTGCTGAGGCATTCGCTCCGGAGTCCTCTGGGTCACTAAGGACGACATGATCCGCAGCCACCTCCTCCCAGCCACGTACAAGTCCACTGGTTTCTTGGGACTGTAAATCATCCCTAAAAGACTGCTGCTGATGATGCTGAGTGCCAGCCTCCACCTCCATGCTGACACAATCCTCCTCCTCCTCCTCCTCCTCCTCCTCCTCCTCTTCCTGTGCGATGGGTGGGACAGAAGGAACACTGTCTGGGTAAAGGGGGCCTTGAGAGGCAAGGAAGTCCTCCTCTTCCTGCCTCTGTTCTGCCTCAAGTGCCCTGTCCATTATTCCACGCAGCGTGTGCTCCAACAGGTGGACAAGAGGTACAGTGTCACTGATGCATGCACTGTCACTGCTCACCATCCTCGTGGCCTCCTCAAATGGTGCCAGGACAGTGCATGCATCCCTGATCATGCCCCACTGGCGTGGAGAAAAAAAACCAAGCTCCCCTGACCCTTTCCTGGTGCCGTAGTCGCACAGGTACTCATTGATGGCCCTCTGCTGCGTGTGCAGCCGCTGCAGCATGGCCAACGTTGAGTTCCACCTGGTGGGCATGTCACATATAAGGCGGTTCTTGGGCAGGTTCAACTCCTTTTGCAGCTCAGCCAGGCGAGCACTGGCATTATAAGATCTGCGGAAATGCACACAGACTTTCCTGGCCTGCCTCAGGACATCCTGTAAGCCCGGGTACCTGCCCAAGAACCGCTGCACCACCAGGTTAAGGACGTGAGCCACACAGGGCACATGGGTCAGTTGTCCCTGTCGGAGGGCGGAGAGGAGGTTGGTGCCATTGTCGCAAACCACCATTCCTGGCTTAAGCTGGCGTGGCGTCAACCACCTCTCGGCCTGGCCCTGCAGAGCAGACAGGACCTCTGCCCCAGTGTGGCTTCTGTCCCCCAAACACACCAGCGCAAGCACGGCATGGCATCTTTTTGCCTGCGTACTTGCGTAGCCCCGTGAACGGCTACGGAGCACCGCTGGTTCATAGGACAAACCACAGGAAGAGGCCATGGAGGAAGAAGAAGAGGAGGGGGTGGAGGAGAGAGGTGTGTCACAACCAGTAGTAGCATTTTGGAGGCGTGGCGGTGGGACAACCTCCAACACTACTGCACCTTGTCCTGAATCCTTCCCAGCTGCCAAAAGAGTGACCCAATGGGCCGTGAAAGAAAGGTAACGTCCCTGTCCATGCCTGCTGGACCATGAGTCAGCGGTAATATGCACCTTACCGCTGACCGCCCTGTCCAGCGAGGCCAAGACATTGCCTTCCACATGCCGGTAGAGAGCCGGAATAGCCTTCCGTGAGAAAAAGTGGCGTTTGGGAACCTGCCACTGAGGAACCGCACATTGCACAAACTCACGGAAGGGGGCCGAGTCTACCAACTGAAAAGGCAGCAGTTGAAGCGCTAGCAATTTAGCCAAGCTAGCATTCAACCGCTGGGCATGTGGATGGCTGGGAGTGAACTTCTTTCGACGGTCCAGCAGCTGGGGCAGGGAAATTTGCCTGCTAGAATCGGACGTCGGTGTACTGCTAGCAGAGTGGGCGCAAGTACTTGGCTGTGACACACCTAATTCTACACCTTCATTCCTCTCAGTGCATGTTTCAGAGAGGACTGAAGTTATAGTGGGGTTGGAGATCCCAGCTGATGCGGTGCAAGGAGAGGTCCGCTTTGTTCTTTGGTGTGGGTCTTTGAGGTAGGCTTGCCAACGAGCTGCATGGCAGGTCAACATATGTCTGGTCAGGCATGTGGTACCCAAGCGGCTGATGTTTTGGCCACGCGATATACGCTTGAGACATATGTTGCAAACAGCAGCTGTGCGATCTGATGCACTAGCCTCAAAAAAGGCCCACACCAAAGAACTTTTTGAATGACGGGCAGAGGCAGCGCCCTGCACAGGCGGAGCTCTGCGGTGTGATTCCGTCGGTGTACTGCCCTTACGCTGGCCACCAAAGGGCATCCTGCCTCGTTGGAGATGTGCCTCCTCCTCATCCTCCTCCTCCTCCTCTCTCCTATTAGGCACCCACGTGGAGTCATTGACCTCATCATCCCCTCCCTCCTCATCACTGGAGCCAATCTGGCAGTATGCTGCAGCTGCTGGAACATGACTGCCAGATTGGTGTCCTTCTTGAGCATCCCCTCTGTCTGCTCTCACGCTACTGCCTTCCTCTAGCTGGGTTTCATCATCAGACCCTTCGAAACGCTGGGCATCCTCCTGGAGCATGTACCCAACACTGTGCTGAAACAGTTCGGGGGACTCCTCAGGAGGAGGACATGGTGGGTCTAGGGAAGGAGTGACTGATGATTTGTCTGACATTGATACCAGGGAAGACGACGCTTTGGCAGCTGCTTTTCCAGTACCCTGAGCCTGGGTGAGAGAGGATGAGGAGGAGGAGGAGGGCTTGGTCATCCACTCTACCAAGTCTTCGGCATGATGTGGCTCAACATGTCCAGCTGCCGAAAAGAAGGACAAGCGTGTCCCATGGCCATGTGCTGATGACAATGCACCGCGTCCACGACCAGCACTGTTGCCCCCAGACACAGAGCCTGCTTGCCCTCTTTTATTGCCTCCTGACTGTCTGCCTCTCCTTGTTTGCCTTCCAGACATTCTAATAGATGGCCTGCAGGGAGATGGGAAAAAAGCAATAAGGGCTACCTTCAGGTGTCCTTCTCTGTCCCTTGAAACAAGGACTTTCACAGTGAAAGAAACTGACACTGTCCCTACCTAGAGTTTTCTATCCCTAGAATAAATGTTTTTTTTAATCACAATATAGCACAAGGACAATTCACTCAATGTCTCTCCAGGTCCCTGGAAACAAGGACTTGCAGAGTGAAAGAAACTGACACTGTCCCTACCTAGAGTTTTCTGTCCCTAGAATAAATGTTTTTTTTAAGCACAATATAGCACAAGGAAAATTAACTCACTGTCCTTACAGGTCCCTGGAAACAAGGACTTGCAGAGTGAAAGAAACTGACACTGTCCCTACCTAGAGTTTTCTGTCCCTAGAATAAATGTTTTTTTTAAGCACAATATAGCACAAGGACAATTAACTCACTGTCCTTACAGGTCCCTGGAAACAAGGACTTGCAGAGTGAAAAAAAAAAAACACTCTCCCTACCTAGAGTTTTCTGTCCCTAGAAAAAATGTTTTTTTTAAGCACAATATAGCACAAGGACAATTAACTCACTGTCCTTACAGGTCCCTGGAAACAAGGACTTGCAGAGTGAAAGAAAAAAAACACTCTCCCTACCTACAGTTTTCTGTCCCTAGAAAAAATGTTTTTTTTAATCACAATATAGCACAAGGAAAATTAACTCACTGTCCTTACAGGTCCCTGGAAACAAGGACTTGCAGAGTGAAAGAAAAAAAACACTCTCCCTACCTACAGTTTTCTGTCCCTAGAAAAAATGTTTTTTTTAATCACAATATAGCACAAGGAAAATTAACTCACTGTCCTTACAGGTCCCTGGAAACAAGGACTTGCAGAGTGAAAGAAATTGACACTGTCCCTACCTAGAGTTTTCTGTCCCTAGAATAAATGTTTTTTTTAAGCACAATATAGCACAAGGACAATTAACTCACTGTCCTTACAGGTCCCTGGAAACAAGGACTTGCAGAGTGAAAAAAAAAAAAAAACTCTCCCTACCTAGAGTTTTCTGTCCCTAGAAAAAATGTTTTTTTTAATCACAATATAGCACAAGGACAATTAACTCACTGTCCTTACAGGTCCCTGGAAACAAGGACTTGCAGAGTGAAAGAAAAAAAACACTCTCCCTACCTACAGTTTTCTGTCCCTAGAAAAAATGTTTTTTTTAATCACAATATAGCACAAGGAAAATTAACTCACTGTCCTTACAGGTCCCTGGAAACAAGGACTTGCAGAGTGAAAGAAACTGACACTGTCCCTACCTAGAGTTTTCTGTCCCTAGAATAAATGTTTTTTTTAATCACAATATAGCACAAGGAAAATTAACTCACTGTCCTTACAGGTCCCTGGAAACAAGGACTTGCAGAGTGAAAGAAAAAAAACACTCTCCCTACCTACAGTTTTCTGTCCCTAGAAAAAATGTTTTTTTTAATCACAATATAGCACAAGGAAAATTAACTCACTGTCCTTACAGGTCCCTGGAAACAAGGACTTGCAGAGTGAAAGAAACTGACACTGTCCCTACCTAGAGTTTTCTGTCCCTAGAATAAATGTTTTTTTTAATCACAATATAGCACAAGGACAATTCACTCAATGTCTCTCCAGGTCCCTGGAAACAAGGACTTGCAGAGTGAAAGAAACTGACACTGTCCCTACCTAGAGTTTTCTGTCCCTAGAATAAATGTTTTTTTTAAGCACAATATAGCACAAGGACAATTAACTCACTGTCCTTACAGGTCCCTGGAAACAAGGACTTGCAGAGTGAAAAAAAAAAAAAACTCTCCCTACCTAGAGTTTTCTGTCCCTAGAAAAAATTTTTTTTTAATCACAATATAGCACAAGGACAATTAACTCACTGTCCTTACAGGTCCCTGGAAACAAGGACTTGCAGAGTGAAAGAAAAAAAACACTCTCCCTACCTACAGTTTTCTGTCCCTAGAAAAAATGTTTTTTTTAATCACAATATAGCACAAGGAAAATTAACTCACTGTCCTTACAGGTCCCTGGAAACAAGGACTTGCAGAGTGAAAGAAACTGACACTGTCCCTACCTAGAGTTTTCTGTCCCTAGAATAAATGTTTTTTTTAATCACAATATAGCACAAGGAAAATTAACTCACTGTCCTTACAGGTCCCTGGAAACAAGGACTTGCAGAGTGAAAGAAAAAAAACACTCTCCCTACCTACAGTTTTCTGTCCCTAGAAAAAATGTTTTTTTTAATCACAATATAGCACAAGGAAAATTAACTCACTGTCCTTACAGGTCCCTGGAAACAAGGACTTGCAGAGTGAAAGAAACTGACACTGTCCCTACCTAGAGTTTTCTGTCCCTAGAATAAATGTTTTTTTTAATCACAATATAGCACAAGGACAATTCACTCAATGTCTCTCCAGGTCCCTGGAAACAAGGACTTGCAGAGTGAAAGAAACTGACACTGTCCCTACCTAGAGTTTTCTGTCCCTAGAATAAATGTTTTTTTTAAGCACAATATAGCACAAGGACAATTAACTCACTGTCCTTACAGGTCCCTGGAAACAAGGACTTGCAGAGTGAAAGAAAAAAAACACTCTCCCTACCTACAGTTTTCTGTCCCTAGAAAAAATGTTTTTTTTAATCACAATATAGCACAAGGAAAATTAACTCACTGTCCTTACAGGTCCCTGGAAACAAGGACTTGCAGAGTGAAAGAAACTGACACTGTCCCTACCTAGAGTTTTCTGTCCCTAGAATAAATGTTTTTTTTAATCACAATATAGCACAAGGACAATTCACTCAATGTCTCTCCAGGTCCCTGGAAACAAGGACTTGCAGAGTGAAAGAAACTGACACTGTCCCTACCTAGAGTTTTCTGTCCCTAGAATAAATGTTTTTTTTAAGCACAATATAGCACAAGGACAATTAACTCACTGTCCTTACAGGTCCCTGGAAACAAGGACTTGCAGAGTGAAAAAAAAAAAAAACTCTCCCTACCTAGAGTTTTCTGTCCCTAGAAAAAATGTTTTTTTTAATCACAATATAGCACAAGGACAATTAACTCACTGTCCTTACAGGTCCCTGGAAACAAGGACTTGCAGAGTGAAAGAAAAAAAACACTCTCCCTACCTACAGTTTTCTGTCCCTAGAAAAAATGTTTTTTTTAATCACAATATAGCACAAGGAAAATTAACTCACTGTCCTTACAGGTCCCTGGAAACAAGGACTTGCAGAGTGAAAGAAACTGACACTGTCCCTACCTAGAGTTTTCTGTCCCTAGAATAAATGTTTTTTTTAATCACAATATAGCACAAGGAAAATTAACTCACTGTCCTTACAGGTCCCTGGAAACAAGGACTTGCAGAGTGAAAGAAAAAAAACACTCTCCCTACCTACAGTTTTCTGTCCCTAGAAAAAATGTTTTTTTTAATCACAATATAGCACAAGGAAAATTAACTCACTGTCCTTACAGGTCCCTGGAAACAAGGACTTGCAGAGTGAAAGAAACTGACACTGTCCCTACCTAGAGTTTTCTGTCCCTAGAATAAATGTTTTTTTTAATCACAATATAGCACAAGGACAATTCACTCAATGTCTCTCCAGGTCCCTGGAAACAAGGACTTGCAGAGTGAAAGAAACTGACACTGTCCCTACCTAGAGTTTTCTGTCCCTAGAATAAATGTTTTTTTTAAGCACAATATAGCACAAGGACAATTAACTCACTGTCCTTACAGGTCCCTGGAAACAAGGACTTGCAGAGTGAAAAAAAAAAAAAACTCTCCCTACCTAGAGTTTTCTGTCCCTAGAAAAAATGTTTTTTTTAATCACAATATAGCACAAGGACAATTAACTCACTGTCCTTACAGGTCCCTGGAAACAAGGACTTGCAGAGTGAAAGAAAAAAAACACTCTCCCTACCTACAGTTTTCTGTCCCTAGAAAAAATGTTTTTTTTAATCACAATATAGCACAAGGAAAATTAACTCACTGTCCTTACAGGTCCCTGGAAACAAGGACTTGCAGAGTGAAAGAAACTGACACTGTCCCTACCTAGAGTTTTCTGTCCCTAGAATAAATGTTTTTTTTAATCACAATATAGCACAAGGAAAATTAACTCACTGTCCTTACAGGTCCCTGGAAACAAGGACTTGCAGAGTGAAAGAAAAAAAACACTCTCCCTACCTACAGTTTTCTGTCCCTAGAAAAAATGTTTTTTTTAATCACAATATAGCACAAGGAAAATTAACTCACTGTCCTTACAGGTCCCTGGAAACAAGGACTTGCAGAGTGAAAGAAACTGACACTGTCCCTACCTAGAGTTTTCTGTCCCTAGAATAAATGTTTTTTTTAATCACAATATAGCACAAGGAAAATTAACTCACTGTCCTTACAGGTCCCTGGAAACAAGGACTTGCAGAGTGAAAGAAACTGACACTGTCCCTACCTAGAGTTTTCTGTCCCTAGAATAAATGTTTTTTTTAAGCACAATATAGCACAAGGACAATTAACTCACTGTCCTTACAGGTCCCTGGAAACAAGGACTTGCAGAGTGAAAGAAAAAAAACACTCTCCCTACCTACAGTTTTCTGTCCCTAGAAAAAATGTTTTTTTTAATCACAATATAGCACAAGGAAAATTAACTCACTGTCCTTACAGGTCCCTGGAAACAAGGACTTGCAGAGTGAAAGAAACTGACACTGTCCCTACCTAGAGTTTTCTGTCCCTAGAATAAATGTTTTTTTTAATCACAATATAGCACAAGGAAAATTAACTCACTGTCCTTACAGGTCCCTGGAAACAAGGACTTGCAGAGTGAAAGAAACTGACACTGTCCCTACCTAGAGTTTTCTGTCCCTAGAATAAATGTTTTTTTTAAGCACAATATAGCACAAGGACAATTAACTCACTGTCCTTACAGGTCCCTGGAAACAAGGACTTGCAGAGTGAAAGAAACTGACACTGTCCCTACCTAGAGTTTTCTGTCCCTAGAATAAATGTTTTTTTTAATCACAATATAGCACAAGGAAAATTAACTCACTGTCCTTACAGGTCCCTGGAAACAAGGACTTGCAGAGTGAAAGAAACTGACACTGTCCCTACCTAGAGTTTTCTGTCCCTAGAATAAATGTTTTTTTTAATCACAATATAGCACAAGGACAATTAACTCACTGTCCTTACAGGTCCCTGGAAACAAGGACTTGCAGAGTGAAAGAAACTGACACTGTCCCTACCTAGAGTTTTCTGTCCCTAGAATAAATGTTTTTTTTAAGCACAATATAGCACAAGGACAATTAACTCACTGTCCTTACAGGTCCCTGGAAACAAGGACTTGCAGAGTGAAAGAAACTGACACTGTCCCTACCTAGAGTTTTCTGTCCCTAGAATAAATGTTTTTTTTAATCACAATATAGCACAAGGAAAATTAACTCACTGTCCTTACAGGTCCCTGGAAACAAGGACTTGCAGAGTGAAAGAAACTGACACTGTCCCTACCTAGAGTTTTCTGTCCCTAGAATAAATGTTTTTTTTAATCACAATATAGCACAAGGACAATTAACTCACTGTCCTTACAGGTCCCTGGAAACAAGGACTTGCAGAGTGAAAGAAACTGACACTGTCCCTACCTAGAGTTTTCTGTCCCTAGAATAAATGTTTTTTTTAAGCACAATATAGCACAAGGACAATTAACTCACTGTCCTTACAGGTCCCTGGAAACAAGGACTTGCAGAGTGAAAGAAACTGACACTGTCCCTACCTAGAGTTTTCTGTCCCTAGAATAAATGTTTTTTTTAAGCACACTATAGCAGAAGCACAAAACACACTGACACTCTCCCTACCTATCCTTCTCTTTCCCTAAACTAAAGGAATCCAGGTTAAGCAAGAAAGAAATAACAGTCACTGTCCCTGCCTATGCTACTCTATCCCTGCTCCGGAACACACTACACTAGGCCGCCGTGCTGGCGGCCTTTTATAGTGTGGGGCGTGTACTAAACACCCTCAGCAATAATTGGCCACAGGCATCCTGCCTGTGGCCAATCATTGCTCTCCTCGCTGCCGGCGCTGTGATTGGCCAAGCATGCGGGGTCACAGTGCATGCTTGGCCAATCACAGCGCCTGGATGACACTGCGATGGCGTAGTGCATTGTGGGCCGTTCGCGTCACTCGAATTTGGCGCGAACGGCCCAAATCGTTCGATCTTCGTCGAACGATCGAACAGCCAATGTTCGAGTCGAACGTATGTTCGACTCGAACACGAAGCTCATCCCTAGTCGGCAGAATGGCACGGACAGGCACAATCACGTATCTGTATGTGACTGCCTTCGGGCGGGTGGGGGGTCCAATCGAACCCCCCCTCGATACATGCGGCAGTCGTTAAGCTTCAGGAGCGATCCGGAATGAGGGGGCAGCCATTGGTTTCTGGCCACCCCCTCGCGATCGCTCCCAGCGAATGAAATGCTTCCTCTGCCTGTGTAATGTATACACAGGCAGGAGGAAGTGATGTCATCTCTCCTCGAGGCAGTGTTATTCACCGGAGCCCGAGGGGAGAAGACATGAGGTTAGTACACAAACACCACACTGACACCAGGTACACATAGGCACACAAATCACCCCCCAGTCACCCCCAGATCACCCCCTGCACCCCCAGTCACAGTGTCACTGATTGCAGTGATCATTTATTTACTGATCACTGCAATCAGTGTAATTTGTGACTGTAAAAAGTGTCAGGACAGTTAGGTTTAGGTCCAGGGTAGCCCCCTAACCCCCCCAAAAAAGGTTTAACCCCTTGATCGCCCCCCAGGTAACCCTTTCACCCCCTATCACCAGTGTCACTAAGCGATCATTTTTCTGATCGCTGTATTAGTTATGCTGGTGCCACTAGGTAGCCAGTTATTTTTTTAGGTTCGCCGCCAGTTTTTTTTAGCATCAGGTAGCCCCCATATATTACCTAATAAAGGTTTAACCCCTTGATCGCCCCCCCAGGTAACCCTTTCACCCCCTATCACCAGTGTCACTAAGCGATCGTTTTTCTGACCACTGTATTAGTTATGCTGGTGCCACTACATAGGCAGTTATTTTTTTAGGTTCGCCGCCAGGTTTTTATAGCATCAGGTACCCCCATATACAACCTAATAAAGCTTTTTTGATGCCATGGTCGCTGTGCAGTTTACAGACACAAAGTATAGTACAACTGCGGAAAAGGGCACTGGAGAAAGCACTGGGGGGCAATCTAAGGTCACTTTATTTTATTTTGTATTGTAATCCAATAGGATTAGATTGTATCAGTGTGTTTGTGCTTTTATACATTTGAATTTGCCGCCGGTTCCACCCCCCTGCGTCGCGACACTCGCAGGGAAGGGAATCAGGGGAACACAGTGCATCGGGCGGAAGATCTGGCCGCCGTACACTGCGGAAATACATTGCGGGATCCAGGGCACAAGGTAAGTAACCTCTCCCAGGATCCAGCGATGCAACCCCGAGTGTGGCTCAGGGTTACCGATAATGGCACTAAAATCTCACCCCGAGCCAGACTCGGGAATACCGCCAGGCTGGTTAATTAAAGGAAAATGTGCTCCAAAAAATACTGACACAAGGGGGTGATCCTTTTTCTGTTTTATTATTTTTCCTGACATGTTGATGTTATATCTTTCACTTGGATGTTATAAGTTGCACTGAGTAAATACAGCTACATAAAACAAAAATGGTGTCTGTCTTCATTTCAGGCTGCAAAGCAACAAAATGTGATTATTTTAAAAGGGGTGATTCTTTTTTATACGCACTATATATGAAAATATTCTTTAAAAACAGCTCTCTAGGTAATAAAAAATTAGCAAATTACATAAAAATGACTTTCAGGTAGAATCCTAACAACATCTTAAAATACACTTTAGCTTCCCTTTTAGCTGTCACATGCCATTTGCTGTATTTCTCATGTCCAGGTTCTCTATTACACTCTAATTATAAGAGGATTATCCAGCGATTGTAACACTGATTAAAACCCACAAAAATCTAATTAGGTTCTATGAATGTGGTTGGTAAAGTTAGGCGTGTTGTAACGGAGTGATAGTTTTCATTAATGACACATAAACAATGTACAGTGTGTGATTTGTTTGTGTAATTTGCTTTATATTCACACAGTTGTCTTCCCCAGATGGCAGAGTGTGGGCTCAGATGGCGCGGCTGGAGCACGCTGCTGTTTTAATGTTATTTTGCTGGCAGGCATGAGCAGATCCATCCTCTGATCTCCCGTGTTGGAGGTATGGATTTTCATCCTCTTCACTGATAACACAACCCCCCCTCCCGTGACATGATAAAAGGAGAGGTCCTGATAGATGCATCTTCTCCTGCAAGTGGAGGATCACAATATCATGATACCAGGAGAGAGACAGTCTCCCGCTTTGACTTCTCTCTGCTTGTTAAAGGTCAGCCTCTTACAAGTTGATTTAATTTGTTTAGCAGTTACATCTTTTTTTGGTGGTGGTGAAATCAATATGGACAAGAGTGTGAAAGAAGAGACACTTCAAGCGCGGTGACAGAGTGCTAGACAATGAAGCATTAAAGGAGGACTATAGTCTGGATTAAAAAAAAAAAAAGTAAAATTGCATAAAGTCATGTACACACCTATGTAGCATTCATGAGGATGAACCCCAAATAGATAGCCAAACTCACAGTTAAAATACATAGATGATCTATGTTGCCTTCCAAAACATTTGTAGCTCTGTTCAATCCTTGCTACACCTCCAAAAACAATCCATGATATGTTGCCTCCTGGCCACCTGTTCTAATCCTGAAAAAGTTGAACCCAGCGCACCACAACCACATGCTTTATATTACGTACTGCAAGCAAAACGCAACAACGGGTTTAATTTTTGCCGCAAAGCAGTTTTGCCGAGGCATGTGTACAGCCTTGAGCTGCTGCATAGCCTTGTTCCGGTAGCAAGTCAGAGGGTGGTAAAACCATTGCTTAACCACCTGCAACCTGGTCGCACATCCGACTAAGTTCTTAAAATGTATTTACACTGTTGCAGCCAAATTGGGATAAAGCCTTATATTTCAGAAAAATGGCAACCGATCTCACACAGGATACCAACTCATTGGGGCCTCAAATATTAAGCCCAATAGGGGGCGAAACACATTTGAGGGACCTCTCCTGCAGGTGGAGAGCAAAGCTTAAGCCATCTTACATTACCTGGTTTAGCTCTGGTCACAGTGAGTTGGCGTCCTGTGTGCAATCGGTTGCCATTTTTCTGTAGCATATTGTAGCCTGACAAGCTGTGTTATAGGATCTACACTCGTTCATTACATATCATGTGGGGTGATATCTGTGATAAGAGACATGACACCTCCACCTGAGAAATCTCAAAATTGTTAAAAGTGTTTTATTGGATTCGTGTTGCATAACAGAAAGCAAAAACATACAGATTTAAACAAGGGAGGTGGAGCTCCGAATAATATTGTCTTTCAGATAACATGAGCTTGCAATAAATGATAGGATACTCTTATATGGACATAAATATCATCATAGTAAGGATACATACAATAGTAGCAAGCATATAAACAAGGCTAAGTTATATGGGAACGGCTAAAGGAGGTTTAGTCAAGGGAGAAGGAGTTCATTGTGCATAAGGAGGGAGAAGCTCCATAGCTAGAGAGGAAGGAAAGAGAGGAAAGGGAGTATAACGAGAAAAAGGAAGTCCACAGGGATGGTCTGGTCACCAGCGATACGCTAGGTGGTAACGGAGGGATAACAACTACCGTGGCAGAAGGACTGTTTGGTCAAAGGATGGTGGTAAGCAGTTTGTGATCCAGGGTTTCCATATCTGGTCTGAGAAACCTCAAAAAGGTAAAAAATATATATATAAAAATAAAAAAATATATATAGGTATGCTGTATAAATGCTAACTCATAACGAACCTATAGTCTCAAATTTGACTGCAAAAGTGGAAATACTCTTTTACCACTTCAATATCGGGCACTTTCACCCCCTTCCTGCACAGGCCAATTTTCAGTTTTCAGTGCTGTCGCTCTTTAAATGACAATTGCACTGTCAAAAAAAAAAAAAAAACAACTGTACCCAAATGAAATGTTTATCATTTTTTGAGACATAAAGAGCTTTTTTTGGTTGTATTTAAGCACCACTGGGTTTTTTATTTTTTGCTAAACAAACAAAAAAGACTGAAACTGAAAAAAAGTTTTTGTTATAAAATTTTGCAAATAAGTAATTTTTCTTCTTCACTGACAGGCACTGATGAGGCTGCACTGATAGGCATTGATGAGGCTGCACTGATGGGCACTGATAAGTTGCATTGATGGGCATTAATCAGGAGGCACTGGCGAGGCTTTACTCATAGGTGGCACTGATAGGCAGCACTGGTGGGCACTGATAAGCTGCACTGATGGGCACTGATGGGCACTGATGGGGCTGCACTAATAATCAGTGCCCTGATTATCAGTGTACATGTGCCCTGTAGACTTGCCAGTTTTCCGCTCTCCTTTCCTCATGCTGCGACAGCGTGAGAGAAAAGAAATGCTAATAACCATCAAGTTTATTTATATTTGATCAGCTGTGATTGGATACAGCTGATCACATGGTAAAGGGCTGCTGTGATAGGCTCTTTACCACGATCTGTGATCAGCTGTGTCCAAAAGACACAACAGTCACAGAGCATGCCTGATGTGCCACAGAGTGCGCCCAATGGAAGCCATGTTCTGGGAGGATGTCTATGGACGCCCTCCCAAAACAAGAGAGCCGTTTTGAAGCTGTCTTTCGACTATGGCGTGGTATTGAAGTGGTTAAAGCAGAACAAAAGACAAGAACACTCACCCATGCTTCAATGGTCCAGCAGCCCCACTGCCTCACGCTGATGGCAGCATCTTTTTCCTGGCTTTTTCTAGGTACCAGACTTTGGCCATCTTGATATGCTGGTCCTGGATGACATCATCATCATGCATGCGCTGAAGTAATTCATCCTAGCACACTGGCGCTATGCCGGAAAAGTACACGGAGCTGCGCATGTGCAGCCTCATGTGCATTCTGCAGAGGATTAAGAAAAAGCAGGTAGGTTTATTTTATTGCAGACATTGTATGTCTTCTGCAATAAAGAGCCTGCCTGTTAGCATTTTTTTTGCCTTTAGTTCCACTTTAAGGAGCTGATCATGTTCACATTCAAATAAAATTTTCACTTATCTTAGTAAATAGGGTGAAACAAAGCAAAAAGTCAATTTGCTAAAATACCCAATTCCGCAAGGAAAAAAAAATTATTTTAAGGAGAAGTACAGCCAAAGCTCCCATTTTCAGCAGAAGCCCGCTGTCGGCTAGCGTCACAGAGCTGGTCCAGGCTTGAAAAAGATTGAAACCATATGGTTGGGATCCGCCCACAGCGTTTGTAGTCATTGTAGTCATGTTGTTTTTTTTTTTTTGTTTGTTTTTTTACCGAACACTGAACACAAGTGCATTGTTGTCTATAGGACAATGCACCCATCTACAAAAAGATCCATAATGCAGCTACAGTATGTATTAGAATGCAGAAATGTATGTGTATATGAGTGTATATGCAAGTATATACAAACTTTAAACCACTGACAGCTAGAAGAGGATGAAGAAGGATGAAGAAGAATTTTACATGTGTATATGCGTCTATATGCAAAGTCTGGGAGGAACTTAACTTTTTCACTCTGAACTTTCTGCCAGCCTCTGCCAGCATGATCCTGCAAATAAACATAAGTAATTTTTACGTACCTGTTTAGGGGGCATGTTGCTTCAATTCAGCACAACTTCACCTCATTCACTAAGCTAGATGAGTTTCTCTTTGGAAAGTGAATTTTCACATAGCTTAATAAAAAAAGATGAAGTTGGTCTAATCCAATCATGTGCAAGAAAAAATATTTTTTTTGTCATTTTCCTTGCACATGACTGGGAAGTCTTGGAATTTTCACGGTTCCACCTCATTCCCACACTATATTTGGGGCTTCTTTCTGAGCCCCGCACCCACACTTCTGTCACATTAGGACAAGCAGGTGTGTCAGTGCAGCTGCTGCGTCCTAATAGACTTCAATGGGCTGCTTATTCGCAACACCTGGAGTCTAGACACGCTGCAAAAAATGGCCCATTCAAGGTATACGAGCCTCAGCGCCCCTGTGAACAAAGCCTTAAGCAGTAATTTTGACATTCACTAACCATTCATTGCAGGAGAATCTTCTTCTTTTAAATATACTGCTTACAGCAGACTTTCACCCTAAACCTGATCTCATCTTACCCTGCCTTCTTCTCCCCTCACTCTCCTCCAATTGGATATAAGTACGGTATTTATTTATTATTTATTTCTTTAAAAGATTTCAAGATTTTTTTTATTTACAGATTTAAGGTTTTTAAAGATTTAAGCAGCACTTCCAGATTTGTTGCCTAGCCAGTTGCCGACTGGGCCATAGCCGAATGACGGCTGCAGCACAGCCGGATAGCTTTGGAAGGCCATCATGTGGTGTCCTCTCAGAATTGTGGTCCCGTGCTCCCCTGGGGAATCTCTGTGACTGTCCCGGTCTTGGTCATGGAACGGGGTAAAGGGCCAATGACAGCGGCCCTTTACCACGTGATCGCTCCTTCCAATGACAGAGCGATCAGTTGTCAACAGACCGGAGCATGTCTGGTTCAGCTCCTCCCCTCTCCTCGCATCGATCGGTACAGTGTGCGAGGAGAGGAATGAGCTGGGTGCGGCTAGATTTGAAGTGCCCACGGTGCTGATCTCTGCCCATTCCTGCCCAACCATGCTCCATCCATGGCTCATCCATGTTCTATCCATGCTCCAGCCATGCTCAGTCATGCCCAACAATGCTCATCCATGCTAACCCATGCCCAGCCATGTTCATTCATGCCCATCCATGCTCATCCATGCCCAGCCATGCTCATCCATGCTCCAGCCATTCTCATCCATGCTCCAGCCATGCCCAGCCCTGCTCATCAATGCCCAGCCATGCTCATCCATTCCCAGCCATGCTCATCCATGCTCATCCATGCCCAGCCATGCTCATCCATGCTCATCAATGCCCATCCATACTCATCAATGCCCATCCATGCTCATTCATGCCCAGCCATGCTAATCCATGCCCAGCCATGCCCAGCCATGCTCATCCATGACCAGCCATGCTCAGCCATGCCCAGCCATGCTCAGTCATGCTCATCCATGCCCAGCCATGCCCATCCATGCCTAGCCATGCTCATCCATGCCCATCCATGCCCAGCCATGCTCATCAATGCCCATCCTTGCTCATCCATGCCCAGCCATGCTCAAATGTCCCCTTCCATGGCTCATCCATGCCAATCCATGGCTCATCCGTGCCCATCCATGCTCATCCATGGCTCATCCGCGCCCATCCATGGCTCATCCGTGTCCATCCGCAGCTCATCCATGGCTCATCCATGGATCATTCATACCTCATTGATGCCTCATTCATGCTCATCCATGCCACATCAGAGCTCACCTGTGCCACATCCATGCCACATCATTGCTCATCAGTGCCACATCCATGCCACATCAGTGCTCATCTGTGCCACATTCATACCACATCAGTACTCATCCATGCCACATCAGTTCTCATCCATGCCACATCCATGCCACTACAGTGCCCATCAGGGCCACTACAGTGCCCATCAGTGTCTCACAAAAGTGTAATAGGTAGTCAAATTAAATGTGTAATTCATGCTCCTAGAACACCTGACGGTGCTCACTGCATGTTGGGCCTCTGTATGTGGCCAGGCTGTGTAAAAGTTCCGCACATTTGTTATCACTATACTCAGGAGGAGTAGCAGAATGTATATTGGGTGTAATTTTTGCTATGTACATGCTATGTGTTAGAAATATCCTAAACACTGACAACTGTGTGTAAAAATAAAATGCGCTTTCATTTTCTTTCCAAATTTTCCAAAAACTTGTGGAAAAAAAGGACAGGTTCAAAAGACTAATTATGCCTCATAGATTATATGTTGGGGTGTTTGCTTTACAAAATGGGGTAATTTTTTGTGTGTTTCCACATTTCTGGTGCTCCAGGTCCTTCAAAACTGTAAAGCCCTGTACACACGATCGGATTTCCTATAAATTCTAATCCGATGGATTTTTCCATTGGAAATCCGATGAAACTGACTTCCATCAGTCTTGCCTACACACCATCAGTCAAAAATCCGACTGTCCTAAACGCGGTGATGTAAAACACTCCGACAAGCCGAGAAAAATTAAGTTCAATGCTTCTGAGCATGCGTCAACTTGATTCTGAGCATGCGTGGGTTTTTTGTCCGATGGAGTTCCACACAGACGACCGGAATTTGCTATCATTTTTTTTCCCATCAGATAAATTTAAAACATGTTCTGTTTTTTCTCACCGATGGAAAAAAGACCGATGGGGCCCATACACGATCGGTTTGTCCGATGAGAAAAGTCCATCGGACTGTTTTCATCAGTAAAACTGATTGTGTGTACTTGGCATAAGAGGTAGTCAAGAAATAAATGTGTAATTGATGTCCCTAGAACACCTAATGGTGCTCCCTGCATGTTGGGCCTCTGTATGTAGCCAGGCTGTGAAAAAGTATCACACATGTGGTATCACCAGACTCAGGAGGAGTAGTATAATGTATTTTAGGTTGTAATTTGAGGTATGCATATGCTGTGTGTGAGAAATAACTTGTTTTTATGGAAATTTTGTGGAAAAAATAAAATAAAATCTTAATTTTGCAAAAAAATTTGGGGAAAAAATGACAACTTCAAAAAACTCACCATGCCTCATACTAAATACTTTGGAATGGCTACTTTCCAAAAAGGGGTCATTTGGGAGGTATTTGTACTTTCCTGGCTTGTTAGTGTCGTAAGAATGGAGATAGCTCTCAGAGTACATGAGGTGTGATCAGGTGTGATCAATTTTCAGAGATTGGCATCATAGTTTGTAAACTCTTTAACTTTTACAAAGACCAAATAATATGCACTTATTTTGGTTATTTTTACCAAAGATATGTAGCAGTATAAATTTTGGCTAAAAGAAATCATGTTCGGTTCAGCTCCTCCCCTCTCCTTGCACCGATCGGTACAGTGTGCGGGGAGAGGAAGGAGCCGGGTGCGGCAGCATGGTGGGCTGGATCTGAAGTGCCCATAGTTCTGATCTCTGTCCATCCCTGCCCATCCATGCTCTATCCATGCTCCAGCCATGCCGTAAGTACATCAGGTGTTTTTTACAACATTTTCGGTCATTTATAGTGCAAAAAATAAAAATTGGTGATCAAATACCACCAAAAGAAAGCTCTATATGTGTGAAAAAAAGGACAAAAATGTCATATGGGTACAATGTTGCATGACTGAGTAATTGTAATTTAAATTGTGAGAGCACTGAAAGCTGGTCTGGTTAGGAAGGGGATTTAAGTGCCCAGTGGGCAAGTGGCTAGGCGAGAATGACATTTGTTTCTCAACCCCCCTTCCTAACAGCCTTGCAGAACATCTGCGCACACGTGGCTTTCCTCATGCATGAGCAAAGGTATTCAAGGAGCCCCAACACTTTGTGCCTTTGTGTATGAGGGAGGGGGAATATCCTGCACAACATGTGCAGATGTGCTAAAGCGCTATGTCAGAACCCGATGGCTGGCGTATCAGTGTATGTACTATAACATAGTGCAGCACTACCTTAAAAATAAAAACGTGCAAGATAAATTGTAACATCCTAATATCAACAGGTAAACAATGTGTAATATACAGTACATTAAACATATGTGAACCTCAAAGCATGAGCTATCAGATTTAATAAAATTAAATAAATGACCAGTTCACGATAAAAAATAAAAATAAATAAATCTCTGGTAAAATAAGATCCAATAAGTGAAAGGAGACAAGCCACAGTCCTATCACAAATATCCAAAGTCTTCAGTGATAATTAATCCCATTGATCCACAAAGTGTTAGCTTGCAACCCACGTGGGAGATATAGTTGATTGCATAGATTGATTTCTGATCAGATATCAGCACATGCAACGATAAATGATTCCTTGAGGGTGACAAAGCCACCAAAAACAGGGGCTGAAGTTACTCTTTAATGAAATTGTATCTATTACAGGTGCGTATATAACGCCAACAATTTACACAGAGCTTTACATAAATATTATACATTCACATCAGTCCTTGCCCTGAGGGAGCTTACAGTCTATGGTCCCTAACTCACATTCATACACATACTAGTCAGGAGGCAATTAACCTACCAGCATGTCTTTGGAATAAGGGAGGAAACCAGAGTACCAGGAGGAAACCCAGAGAAGCACAGGAAGAACATACAAACTCCAGGCAGGTAGTGACATGGTTGGGATTCAAACCGACAACCCTAGTGCCTTCAGACAGAAGTGCTTTTTTTTTTCTTTATTTAGGGAGTATGTTTTTTGCCCCCAATAAACTTAGCTGCCCTAAATATACCCCCCAGGCAAAAAACATACTCCCTAAATAAAGAAAAAAAATTACAGTAAGTTTGTGTTTTGATAAAATATCCTACGTGAAAAATCAGTTTCCCCTAAACTATTTTTGCTGATCCCTACTTACTATTCTGATATATTCCCGAAACTGGAATTTTCTTCAACTTGCTTTCATTAAATACCATTATTCAATGTCCAGTGCACATTTGGTTAAAATAAAGATCAACTACTGTACAATTCCTACATGTAAAACATACAATAACGATGGATAGATTTTATCTCCTAAATTTGCTGACCTTTTTTTTTGGTTCCTCTTTAAATTGGTCTTCATGTACAACTTTAAAATTTCTGTGTCAAAAAAAAAAAGGATTCTAATTTATGTAGCTGTATCATTTTTACCTTTTTTGTTATAACGAGAATAGTTTGACATGATGTCTCTTTTTTCAGTGTAATGAATAGTGCATCTTTAATTGCGCCCCTAGTCAAACGTTTGCCCTGTAAGGGTACACATTCTGCACATTTAAAAAATTAATCTCAGCATTTATTTAATAATCCATCATACAGTTACCTAATTTAATTCAAAGTGAAGTTCTTTGTCCTGAAAATACTTAGCATGAAACCTTTTGGAAAAAGTCAATTAACTGTTATTCACTGATTCCTGGGCACCAATATATTTCATTACAATTTTATGTAGATTTTGATTGAATAATATGACATGTTTTTTTATAAGTAACAAAAGTAAAATATAAATAGTAAAGTACACACAAGGGCTAACATGAATACAATGGTTAGTCTAAATCTGAACTCCAGGCAAACAGCTAAATCACAGATGAAATACATATATGGGAGTTTTTTTTAACCGATAAAGAGGAATAAAGAGCAATTCTGGAAGTTGTGCCCTGAAAGAGGCAGGCAGAGAGCAAAGGACTAGGCACCAGTATTGCCTGTGGTCCACCTGCAGTTGATCTTTTCCCCATTACTGACCTAACATACCTTGTTCTGCACTTTATGGAGGCAGCCATTATGATAGCAGCAGGGCTTTGATTCCTCATGCCAGAGCCTGCAGGAAGGAGAACAGTGAACATAAGTGATGTCACCAAATGTTACCTGAAATCTCCCGAGACTAGCAGCCAGAGCCAGCAATGCCTTAGCTCTCACACTGCAGATATACATCTATGAGGCAGTAAACACAGGAGTGCTGAGGGGATACTCATGTGCCAGGAAATGCACTGCTATTTTTAGGAGGATTTCCTGGCAAGCGTTAAATCTTTAAGAAACAAACAATGGCTCACACACCGCTTCAGGCAAGAAAAGGACACACCTGGTTCAAGGTGCTAATCCAGGCTCACCACCGATTGCAATTGTAAAGAAGAAAAATAATTGATTGCACACTTGAATCCAAAGGATGCTGCTGAAGTTCTCTTTACTGTCATGAGCCAGACAAACTTGCAAAGATTACAGTTGACGCGTTTCACACGAGTAAACCGTGCTTGTTCACACAGTAAATCTTTAAGGGTGCAGCTCAGGCTGATTTCTAGATGTGACTTATCATGTAGCACATCTTCATATTTTGAGCTCAGGTCCTCTTTAAGGATTTTAATTTTGGGAGAAGGGGGAAAGATGCACACCACCAGCTCGGTGGTGGTCTGATGTAGTATGCAGAGATATGAGCTAAACTGTTTACCTTCGGGTCTGCGTTTTAGGCCGCAGCCTCAGCCTCTCCGGTGGATAATGATTGCCACTAACACTGACAGGCACACTTAGCTTCCAGTAACACAAGTTCCACACCAAGAAAAGTCCAACACTGTTTTATTGCTTTGAGATTGGTTGACTTTTAAAAGAACAGACAAGGTGTAGGGAAGAGTAGGTCCAGGCACAACTAGTGAATTAAAGTTTCTCCCATTCCGTTTAGTGCAAACAGGCTTGGCGCACAGTCGCTGCCACCGACTGTGAATTTGGTCACTGCCACTGACCTGGGTGAACGTTGAGGCCCCTGCCACAGGCCTTGGATGAGGCCTGCCACTGACCTGAGAAAGATGGGTCTCTGCCACAGACCATGAGAACATGAAGTACCTTCTTGTGAACAAACGACCCCTGTCAGAGGAAGACATCCATCCGGACGGTCACCAGAGGCCTCCACCGGCACCAGCAAATGCTGCGCTGGCTCTTCGGGGAGGTCACGTCTCCGGTCACTTATGCCCAGGATTCAGGCACCCAATACCGGGGGCACCTTAGGAATGCTTCGCCCTCGCGGGACCCAGTCGAAGGTACTGGGCCCCGGGCCTCTTGGTAAAGTACCTCACCCCAGGCTGAAGGTGCCTGGGATGGAACTCGATTCCACGCGCCCAGGCCAAGGGTGCCTGGGCACAAACGAACCGCAGCAGCCCCCAGGCTGAAGGTGCCTGGGGAATGGACCTTGTGCGCTAGGTGTCCGCCCCTTTTATATCCTCTCCCCGCCCCGCCGTACCACCGCTGTGAGAGGACAAAAAGGGCACGGCTCTAGAATGGTAGTTCAACCCCGGTCCCAAGTGACAGCGCCACCCAGGGACCGCAGGGAACATGACACCATTCATACCTCCCACACTCCAAAGTGTCCATGAATCCCTAGAAATCAATGTATCTGGGCCATCTATGGCCCAGATACACCCCACTAAATTTGACACCCACTACACTCTCCCCCCAGCAATTTGACACTGGCCCCCAGTGTCTGGATCAAATCATGCCCCAAAGGGAGCCAACATAACCTCCATCCAGAGACTGCTTCAAAAAATGCGAAAAATATATAAATTTGAAAAACTGGTAGTTGTGCCTGAACCTGACATGGAAGGGAAAAGAAAAGGGAACAACACATAACAGCATACATATCACAATAACACCATTGACACTTTCTCCCCTCCCACATTACTAACTAAGACCCACCCCATCCTCAGCGGTCTTGACAGGTGTTTTCCTGCAGAGGGGATAAAAGAAAGTTAAACACAAAACTTTCTGACACATATGTGTGCGTCGGAACGAAAGAATCTCTCCAAAGAGAAATCCTTTCCTTCCATGAAGTGTGTGTGGTGCAAAGTGAATAATGTTGCGCAACGCTGCCACCTGGTGACAGTGCCACGGTACAGACACTTTTTGAATCCTTGGACAACTCCCCTTTTTCTTCTGTACTTTGGACCTAACCACCCCAAAGTCCATGATTGCCCCGCGGGAGGAAAGAAAAAGAGAAAACAACAGCAACAGTTCTCCATTCCTCCAAAGAGCACAACACCCGTTAAACTCGGGCACAGTTCCTGGGTTTCCCGGGAAAGAAACATACCCCGGAAAGTTCAGCAAACTTGCAAGGCACTAAGCAAGGAGTCTTTTCTCCTAGAGGTAGAATCTGGGATGCAGCAAGACAAGGGGTTTAAAATGTTTATCCACAGTCTCTATGTGGTATTCAACATCCTCCCCTTCTTTCCGTCGAATCAACACTTTGTCAGCATGGATGTGCCGACCCAACATCCACTCTGCTTTACAGTCCTTAAATCTTTGAGAAGCTTTTGGGGAACAAGTGAGGTACCTGCGTGCGTGTGGGACTTTGATGTGTGTCCACACGAAATCATTGTACCAACGGTCCCTGCAAACCTCCACTTCATAAAGCAGCTCCTTAGATAAGTATGGGTACTCCCACCCATACTCGTTGGCAACTTTCTGGCAGAACAAATGCTGTAGCCTAGACATGTCTCCCTCGCCCGGCAGGACGATTGAATCTGGATGGCAAGGTGCCTTGACAACCTCCAAGTTGGGCATAGGTGCCCGCAGCAACAGTCTCTTGTCCCCGGTGGTAGGTGCAGGAGGCACTGGGGACCGAAGGGCAGGCAGGGGACGGGGTCCCTCCTCAGGCGCTGGTGACTCCACCCGGGGTGTACTATCCCCTGTGGACATAGGTGGATCCCTGGCTTTACGGGATGAGGAGAGAGGCATCTTGTCTCTGCCCTTTTCAGCAAGCAATTCGTCTATGACGACATCGTCTCCCACATTGGAGACCGACTGCAGGTCGGAGGTGTCACACTCCTCCGCGGGCAGGTAGTTGGTAGTGGACACCGAATCACTCCCACCCACAGGCTCAAGGGGCCTTGAATCCCCGACACCTCTGTCCCAACACCAAGTCCCAGTCCCTGGCTTACCTCGGCCCAAACTTGTGAAGGGATGTCCAGGACTCTTCCTACCTGATCCATCCGGGCTAGGAAAGCGCAGGGGTTGTCCTCCATCTCGGCCGCTGGAAGCTCTCACAAGACCGACCTTCCTTGTTGGCGCTGGGAGTTGGGAAACTGTGGTGACCGAAGCAGCATCTCTGGATTTTGCATCCTCAATCCCTTTGTTCGCGACCTCCACGGAGGTCTCTACAGTGCGCGGAGGGATGGCTGTCCAATCGTTGATTTCTCCTTGTTGAGTGGCGGCGCCTGATGTAGGGCTGAGGTGGAAGACTCGAGGTCTCTCTATGGATTGCTCCACCTCAAACATGAACTCCCCGCAGGCCTCGCAGTGACCGAAGGGCTTTAGCTGTACCACCAGTCATGAACATCCGGGACAAATCATACCCAGGGCCTCAACATCCTTGCAGGTGTACAAGGCGAATCGTCCCCGGGGCTTGAGCCGAATCCCCGTATCTGTAATCGGAGCAGCAGTTGAAGTCATCCTTGTAGTATTTGAGACTGGAACCCACGAGGCATTGCTGAACATAGTGACTGATTGCTGCTCCATCGCGCACTGCATAACTGGCGCCAAAGTCCCCACGTGTACCTCTTCACATGGCCGGACTCCTCCCCTCTGGCACACCAGTTTGCGGGCTTTCTCCATGTCACGCCCATGAACTGTGCAGGGAGGGTGTGCCTGCTGGTGCAGTGGCCAATATGGCCGACCTACTCGGAACTCTTCTGGGCAGCAAAGTTCAAACTCCGATAGCTTTGGCTGAATTGCATAAACACAAATCCCGGATGAGCCCCCACATGTAGCGGTCTTCCCCCACCTTCTCCCCTCTCTTTATGGCTGGTTTTACTTGTCTAGGGGTATCTGGGAGAAGGGGGAAAGATGCACACCACCAACTCGGCTCTCTGATGTAGTATGCAGAGATATGAGCTAAACCGTTTACCTTCGGGTCTGTGTTTTAGGCCGGAGCCTCAGCCTCTCCGGTGGAGAATGATTGCCACTGTCACTGACAGGGACACTTAGCTTCCAGTAACAAGAGTTCCACACCAAGAAAAGTCCAACACTGTGTTATTGCTTTGAGATTGGTTGACTTTTAAAAGAACAGACAAGGTGTAGGGAAGAGTAGGTCCAGGCACAACTAATGAATTAAAGTTTCTCCCGTTCCGTTTAGTGCAAACAGGCTTGGCGCACAGTCGCTGCTGACGACTGTGAATTTGGTCACTGCCACTGACCTGGGTGAACGTTGAGGCCCCTGCCACAGGCCTTGGATGAGGTCTGCCACTGACCTGAGAAAGATGGGTCTCTGCCACAGACCATGAGAACATGAAGTACCTTCTTGTGAACAAACAACAACTGTCAGAGGAAGACATCCATCCGGACGGTCACCAGAGGCCTCCACCGGCACCAGCAAATGCTGCGCTGGCTCTTCGGGGAGGTCACGTCTCCGGTCCCTTACGCCCAGGATTCAGGCACCCAATACTGGGGGCACCTTAGGAATGCTTCACCCTCGCGGGACCCAGTCGGAGGTACTGGGCCCCGGGCCTCCTGGTAAAGTACCTCACCCCAGGCTGAAGGTGCCTGGGATGGAACTCGACTCCATGCGCCAAGGCCAAGGGCGCCTGGGCACAGACGAACCGCAGCAGCCCCCAGGCCGAAGGTGCCTGGGGAATGGACCCCGTGCGCAAGATGTCCGCCCCTTTTATATCCTCTCCCAGCAGGCACAGCGGGTTCCCCGCCCCGCCATACCACCGCTGCGAGAGGACAAAAAGGGCATGGCTTTAGAATGGTAGTTCAACCCCAGTCCCAAGTGACAGCGCCACCCAGGGACCGCAGGGAACATGACACCATTCATACCTCCCACAATCCAAAGTGTCCATGAATCCCTAGAAATCAATGTATCTGGGCCATCTATTGCCCAGATACACCCCACTAAATTTGACACCTGCTACATTAATTTTGCATAATATTGTAGTAAGGCCAAGGATAAACATTGTGAGCTCTGAAATGTATGTAACATACTATGTAAGTTGTATTATGAGGTAGCTGCAGTTATTGCTTTATTATGAGTACTGTTGTATAGCTAGAGGTACTTCAAACCTGAAATGTCTAAAACTTTAGTGGTGTAGCACTACCCCCGAAGGAGCTGCTGGTTTTGTTTGAGTCTACGTTCTGCCTATCAACCCCAAAGTTTGGCTCGAACCCTCCCTTGGCACAACTGGACCACACAATGATTGTGAAACCCACTGTTGACTAGGAACCACAATGATATCATAAAATGATATAACTTACAATTAGATATGGTTACCTTATGCTGGCTGCCGATCCAAGAAGGTAACAGATAAGACTCACACAATGTTTCTGCTTAACCAAAAGATAATGCTTTACTTAGTGAGAAAAGATAACCAAGTTAAACAAGCACAATTGACTGCTTACGGGCCCTGTAAGAGTCAATACTAGAATTAAGACATAGCAAACAACTTACAATTCTGTTATCTATATATATATATGTATCTATGAGCTCTTTGACTCCCTCTAGCGGGCACTACAGTGTCCTATCGCTTTCTAGTTCAGACCAGTAAACGGACTCCAGTAAAAGTTCCTTCCTGTAGTAAGGGTCTTCGCTAGCTCTCGTTGGTGCACGTTAAAACATTTGTAATCCAACATGTATGGGAAAGTCAGAAACAACATCCAAAGTAATTACCAATGTATATGACTTGCAGGTGCCAATACTTTAAATACACTGCCACTGCGGGATGCAATGTGTCCTTGCACGTGGCGTGTTAACTTTCCAAAGAAACAATGGTGGCAAGTCTATAAGGCCCACCTCCGTGCGATTCGGTTAATTGTCGTTGGGCAGGTGCCCTTCTCACCAAACAAGGCCTCGGTTCTCCGGTATGCTCCGCAACTTGCAGCCTCCGATCCTCCGCACAGCCATAGTAGGTGTCGTTGGATGGACGACTCTGGTTGCTGTGGAGTGTGAGCTTGACACCCACGATGAGGATCCCCCTCATGAGATTAGACAGGCAGGCTCTGTCGACGGTGGGCCCAGGCTTCTTGGGCCTAGACACACTGGAAGCCGGCCTGAATGCAGGCTTCCATCTTGATAGATGGCCGCGTCCCAAGAGACAGAATGTAACTCCTCCCTTCCTTTAAATAACCTCTCCCAGCAGGCTGTGCGGTGATGCAGTGCACCCTGGTAGCACATCTGCACTGTGGTTAGTGTAGTCTGATTCACAATGCATTGTTTTAATATCATTGAAGTGAATAAGTTACTGCAATATAACAAATTGAACACTGGAGGGAGCTAAGTTCCTTCTTAATTGTCAAACTGTAGTCTATATCTACATTGCAAAGTGGAACCTTGCTACAGTGGGAATCATAATATTTAGAAAGTTTAGAATCTGCAGCAGAATCATTCTTGAGTCCATTTACAGTAGCACTACCCCCAGTCTTGATTCCATCCCCATTTGAATGTGCACTAAGCAACAGTGGTGTTTTACAGGAGCATTGCCCCATACCTGATGCCAACCCAAAATCAAAATACACCAAGGAAAATGTCACACAGTGATGTCTTCCACCCACATTCCTGATACCATCTTCTGGTCAACATTCACCAAATTTTTCTAAATAGAGTCCAAAAATGTGTCACAACTTACAACCTAGTTATGTTAAATTGTATTTTCTTTTTTTAATAAAAAGCTGATCCCTGAAACCCAAAAGTTACCAGGCCCACAGACGACAAGCCGAACAAACACAACATTTCTAAAATCTTGCTACTACACTTGTATGCAGAAAATTTGTATAGACACTTCAATTAATAGTATGTTATGTGTTACTAATAGGTTGTGCTCACATGCCTTCTAAAAGAAGGTCATCCATAAGTGAAGAGATGCACCAGAAGAAGAAATATAAAACTGGTTCACAAAAGAGATTACAGGTCACTAAAAAAGGATTAGTTGAAACAAGATCAACTCCTAGTAAGCAAAATTATGTCTGCAAAATGTTCTACTATTTTTAACTCTGCACAATCTGCTATGACAGTGACCGGTTGATCGAACAGGCATGTTTCAAGGAAGCTTTAGATGGTGTCACCTATTCTGAATGTAATGAACCTAGTATTTTATTATTTTATGTTCAGAAATGCCTTCAACAACTGTGTGGAGCTCATACTCCCGAAGGAGTCGTTAGAATTTTGCCCAGGTTCTTCCCCAGTGTATTGCCCCCCAGCCAGGCACATGATCTCAGTCACACTTTTCCTCAATAACCAGTCTGGGGGTGTTGTTTTTGTTGTTTTATTTTTGGAGAACTTGGACAGGTTGAGGAAATTGAGTGGGATACTCCAAAAACAGAAACTATGTACAGGTTGAGGGCAGTGAACTCCTTTCTGTAAAGCTGAAGCAGAAGTCCTTGTATATAGCAAACTGTGTACTTAACTTGGAGTAGAAACAGTTAAATGCAGAGCTGAAGTAAAAGTCCTTGCATATAGCAAACTGTGGACTTGGCTTTGTAATTGAAGCAGGTAACAGCACACAAAGTTCTTCCTTTAGGGCAGTGGTCTCAAAACTGTGGCCTGGGGGCCAGATGTGACCCTTTGTTTCTCTTCATCTGGCCCTTGGGACACTTATTCTTCCCACTGACACAAGACATTATTCTGCCAACTGGTACCAACAATGGGGCACCATTTTTCCCAATGACAACAATAACGCGGCACTTTTTATCACTATGATACCAACAAAGGAGAACTATTCCTCCCCCTAATACCAAATGTGACCATGTTTACTCCAAATGATGAAAGGAATATTTTAACTCCCGCTGGCCCCAATGCGGTCCCCCTAACATCTGAAGAACAATAAACTGTCCTTTTACTTAAAAAGTTTGGAGACCCCTGCTTTAGGGCAACAAGAGCAGAGTCCCTTCAAGTAGAATTAGATAGACTAAGACTCTCTAGCACACAAGGGATGACAGCAGCCCAAAAGTCTCTAAGATCTCTCACAGCAGTTTGTACTCACAAAATGTCCAGGGACAGTTGGTTGCTTCTTTCAACTTCCAAGAGACACCCTTTTCCAGTGATACCAGACTAGATCTTCAGCAGACAGCCCCTCGGTCACCTCTGTAGCTTCAGCATTCAGGCCTTCAAGTGGCTCATGAACAGCAAGCACATGACAGCATTGCCCTGAAGGGAAGTAGGTCTAAATACACTAGCAGCCCCCTACTGGGTATAAAAGAGCACTTGTAATACTATGTTCCAAAGAATTCTCACAGTTCACTGGAAAGGGAGTTACCAGACTGGCAGCAGCTGAGAACACAGAACTGATCTGAGTACAGTGAGCAGAACTACATTTACCTAACACCATGATTACAGCCACACTGGTTACAGTGAGGCAAGCTAAATTTACCTAGCAAAACACACCCAGCTACACTGAACACAGTGAGCTAGCACTACATCTAACTAATCCTAGCACTTATCTAGGAGAGTGCTACACATGGAAATTTTTACCTTATGTGCAAACATATGTAGAAAAGTAAACTGCGCTGTGTACTATGCACCCTACAAAATTGCAGCAGCTCTTATTGTGAGATATGAACAAAAATAAAGCAATAAGGTGTGAGAGCTGCGCTCTTAAAACAAAACTAATAAAGTGACAATAAATTGTTAAGTGAATAACACTAAAGTGTAACAATATGTGAATCAACACTTTGGATTAAGAGTCCCAGGAGATAAAGGGTATATAACAGATGTATCTTGGACAAATGGATCCTGTAGGATGTTACTGATGAACCGTAAGCAAACACCAAGTGTTTAATGTCCTCCTCGTGTCAGGGGCGGATCCAGAGTCTTTTCTCGGGAGGGGCACTGCCAAAAAATATGGGTTTTTTTTTGTGGGAAATTTATCTGGGAAATGGCTGGTGTCGGCGCTTCAATCATCCCGGCACCATGGTTGTTATGGTGTCAGGATGATTGAAGCGCATTATTTCTATTATTACATTGTAATATAAAATTAAATAGTTCAATGCAGAATCAGTGACAGTGGGAGCCCCGAGTGTGTCACTTGCCACCGTCGTCTGCAATTAGTGGAAGCCCTACTGTGACACACTTGCCACACGTTGCGGATTGTCACTTGCCACGTCACCTGCCACATCTTGTGGATTGTCACTTGCCACACCTTGTGGATTATCACTTGCCACATCACCTGCCACACCTTGCGGATTGTCACTTGCCACGTCACCTGCCACACCTTGCTAATTGTCACTTGCCTGCCACCAGATGCAGATTGTCACTTGCCACGTCGCCTGCCACACCTTGCAGATTGTCACTAACTTGCCTGCTAAGGTGTAGTTTAGGTTGTCTCTTGCTGTGTCCCAGACTCCCAGAGTCAGGCAGCAGAGAGATAATGTAATCTCTCTGCTGTCTGCACAGTGAGGGCAGAAGTCACTGCAGGAATGTAGGGCAGGCATGGGCGGTGAGAGATGATCTCATCTCTCTTCTCCCCCGCTCCCGGCTAGCTGATTGGCCAGCTGCCACACTGAGCCTGCTCTCTCACTCTCACCTGCGCTGCCAACACACCGAGCAGCACGGTCTGCCCACGAACCGTGTCGCCCACCCACAAACCGTGCTGCAAGCGGAGCCGCCCGCTTTCTTACCCGTCTGTGGAGCGGCACGCTATCGCACCTGCCCGCAGAGCGGCCCGACGTGACTCACTGACGTCACTCGTTGCTAGACGCCAAGCGGTCCAGGCGTTAGCAACGAGTGCAGGGAAGAGGCTCCACCCACCTCCTCCTCCGCTCCTGGTATCGTGTCAGTGCGCCGCATTAGACGAGTCTCTCTCTCTCCGCCGCTGATCGGCTGATGTGAGAAACTGAGAGAGAGACGCGGAGAGGCAGCGGCAGCCGCAGAACAAGTACTGTATATACTCGAGTATAAGCCGACCCGAATATAAGCCGAGGCACCTAATTTAACCTGAAAAACTGGGAAAACGTATTGACTCGAGTATAAGCCTAGGGTGTCCATCTGCATGCCTCACTGTGCCTCACTTTGCCTCACTGTGCCCATGCTTCACTGTGCCCATGACTAGACTGATGTTTAACATGGGAGTCTATGGAAGGAGTGCCCGGATTTGAAAAATCGTTTCTCCCCGGTCGTAGGTCTCCCAGGTACCAAACATTGCACATTGTAGAGGAGACATGGGGCTACATGTGTGCCACGTTTGGGGTCCAGGGGACCTACGACCGGCCGGTAACGGGTCTGCAAAGTCATTGGAGAAATTACCGTTTAACATTGGAGTCTATGGAAGGGGTGCCCGGCTTTAAAAAATCAGTGCTCCCCGGCCGTAGGTCCCCCAGACACCAAACTATGCACACTTGTAGAGAAGACATGGGGCTACATGTGTGCCAAGTTTAGGGTCCAGGGGTAACGGGTCTCCAAAGTCCGGGAGATCAGGCGCAAAAAGAAAAAAAACAGAGCAAGCTAGTGAGTGTGACAGATGGTCTCGGGGGGGGCAATTGCCAATATGCCAAAATCATCAATATTAAAACAAGAAAAGGCTTGAACTACTTCAGTTGTGTGTAATGAATCTAAAATATATGAAAGTCTAATGTTTATCAGTACATTACAGAAAATAATGAACTTTATCACAATATGCTAATTTTTTGAGAAGGACCTGTATATCCAGCATGGATAGTAAAGCCGGTCGGCTACGATACAAACGCCTGTTCCTCTGGAAAGTGAACAGCGTGGTGACCTTAGCACGTCGCTCCAACTGATGCGTTTCATCACAAGTCTGATTTTGTCCTGGAGCCCCGTGCAAAACCACTACACAGAGCAGGTAAGTATAACATGTTTGTTATTTTTAGGAAAAAAAAACAAGACTTTAGTATCACTTTAACAACCATGGCTTATCAACGGGATTCATTTTATTGGGGGGCTTTTTTGAATAACAAAATACTTATTCATATGGAGGGGTGGGATCTGAGTGCCCCATTGTTTTGGGGGAACCCATGACATTTTTGTTTTAATTTTGGCATGGAGTTCCCCTCAAAATTCATACCAGACCTGAAAGGCCTGGCATGGATTGGGACGGACCGCAACACTGTTCTTTTTAAAAAAACGTAATGCCGGCACTTCTGTGTACATTCTGCTGCCAGCAGGGAATCCCGCTAACAGCAGATAACTCATGGTTGTTAAGGATGGGCAGCCATTGACTCCTTAACAATCAGTTATTCACTGACTGGTTGTTAAGGATGCCAGCAGGGCCGTCTTTAAGGCAGGAAAAAATGGGCAGCTGCCCTGGGCCATGTCATTGTTGTGGGGCCCAAAGCAGCTGCCTCATACTTGCCAACTATGCCAGTTTAAATCCCCTTGTCCTTTGAGGTTTTAGTCCCATGCTGTGTCCTGATATCTCAGTGTGAAGTTCTGGTACAAATGCTGCCCAGCTCCTCCCTATTGTTGTGTACAGATGACTCACTTGCAAACCCTGTGTTTACATTAAATACCACCATATGTAAATAGCGGCAGCATTCATATGTAAATAAAGGCAGTATTCATATGTATATCATGCCCCCCTGAGGTCATAACCACCATCACCTATACTGAATGCTGCCCACTGGGGAGATAAAGGGGCATGCTTGAAAGTCCTGCCTACAACTGTGGTCATTAAGCCTAACATCAGCCTGTTCTGCAAAGCTAAGCAAATTAGTGAGGGGTGGGGTAGTGTTGGGTGTGCAGAGGTAGGCAGAGAAGGAATTATAGTTTGGGGTGCACAGGTGAGCAAGGAGGGGATGTATGGTGGTAAGAAAGTTGGGTGCAAAGATGAGCAGAGGAGGCAGGTAGAGGGGAGGGGGATTGGAGTGGAGAGGATGGGGGATGTTTGGGGTGCAGAGGTTGGCATGGGTTTTAAGATGCAAAGGTGTACTGACAGGGTGGATAAAGATGTAGGTCACGTGTAGGGCAACCTCTAGCAACCAATCAGTAAGCAGTAATGATGTGCAGTAACCTCTAGCAACCAATCAGTGCCCAGTATTGATGTACAGTAATCTCTAGCAACCAATCAACAAGCAGAAATCATGTGCTGTAACCTCTAGCAACTAATAAGTGATCTGTAATGTGTGATGTAACTTCTAGCAACCAGTCAGTGAGCGGTAATAATACACTGTAACCTCTGTCAACCAATCGCAATCGCTGCCTGATCTGATTCAGTAAACTGATTTTGAGTCTAGCTGCTATCTATTGTATGTCTCAGGGCAGGTGGAGAGCGAAACTGCATGGAGGGGGGCAAGATTTTTTTTGCCCAGGGTCCAATCAATATTAAAGACCGTCCTGGATGCCAGTGACCACTGGTGTTAAAATACCGCTAGCTTTCGCTACTAAAATACCACATCACTTTATAAAATAGCTTACCGGTATGTGGTATTATTGTTTTTTTAGTAGATTGCAATTTTTTTTTTGAAAAATGCTAATAAGCATTTTACAGTGGATCTTAAAGCAGTAGATACCACCTTGTGAATAGAGCCCTCTGTGTTTTGCAAAACTAGGTCTTGCTTACAGAAGGAAGGATGAATCTATCAATAATTGAGGCAACCCTGACGTAAATCATGGTCATTTGTTATAACTTATTTTGCTTCTAAGCAAATTTTATATCAATCTCTAAAAGCACTTAGATTAGGGTCTTGTGTGGTAAAAGTAAGGCACATAATCCCAATAGTATTATAGGTTTTTCTCTTTAATCAATGTTAGTAGTACAAGTGGAGAAAGCCTTTTTTGTATTCTGAAAGAACAGCTGGAATAGCACTTCCCGACTGTTAAAATTATTGGCTGGTCATTTGGTGGTCTTGCAACGCTAAGTGAGAGCTACAGCTACAGTGAGGCCCATATCAAAACAATATTGTACAGTTCTGTACAGAGGTGGTGCTATGCTCACATTCTTAAAGGGGTTGTTAACCCCTCGTGTTTTTTCACCTTATTGCACCCTATGCATTAAGGTGAAAAAAACACCTTGCTGTGCCTGCCCCCCCCCCCCTCCGAGCCCCGCTTTACTTACCTGAGCCCCGAATTCTCGTGGGCGTGATTCCGTGTTGCTTTCCCCATGGCTTGTCGGCTCTTCATTGGATAGATTGATAGCAGTGCAGCCATTGGCTCCCGCTGCTGTCAATCGGGAGGGCGGGGCCGAGTCATACACCCGCCGAGTGTATCACACGCCCGCAAGGATACCCCCTCGGGAGAGAGTTTCCCAGAGGGGGTTAGCTATTGCAGGGTTTAGCCGCAAGAGCCGCCGTGGGACCACAGAAGAGGACGATCGGGGCCACTCTGTGCAAAACGAACTGCACAGTGGAGGTAAGTATGACATGTTTGTTATTTAAAACAAAAACAAAAAATGAACCTTTAGTAACATTTTAATTTTGTGATTACTTTTGTCACAGAGTGCCACTCCTCTCAGATTCCTAGCAATGTTCTTCTGTTTGGACTGAACAGGTCTGCTCTTAGGATCATGGCCATGAAAAGCTTTTTAACCTTAAGAAAATTGGTGATACTAGATAGTGTAGTAAGTCAAGAGTGTTCCACTGTTGACCAGTCAAAGGAATTGTGTACTGTTCTACTGTTCTGCTTGGATCACATGGCTGAATCCTAAATTTGACAATAAAGCTGCGTGTGAGGCCAAAAATCTGCCTCATGCTTGGACACGATATGAAACCGTGCTTGTCTCATTCCTGTTTATGTAAATCTTTGATATTGCTAGTCTAGTTTCAGAGTATCTGCAAACACATGGATTAGATATTTTACAGTCATGGCGAATGGTGGAAACTGCCAAAGACCAAATTATGATGCTTAGGGATTAATTTTCATCTGCTGTGGTAGATTCATTTATCACAAGGGCAAGCAGTACCCCTTTGGAGCATTCTAGTAATGCTGTCATTGAAATCCATTTACCTGGGAAAAGCCTCAGAAAAACAAAAACTGCCTGGAGAATCGTTACAGGATGAACCCCTTTCTAACCTCCTTGAACGGTTACAATATTTCCTAAGTCAATGATAAGCTGAATATAAGCTTGAAAGAAAAAATTCCTAAAAAATAAAACTTCTATCCATGCTATGATAAAAAAAAAGAGACATTCCAAGCCTTTTTCTGACAAAAGTTAAAATCAGTATTTTTTGCTAGAAAATTACTTAGAACCCGCCAAACAATATATATATTTATTTATCAGAGACCCTAGAGAATAAAAGGCGATTGTCGCAATATTTTATGTCACACTGTATTCGCGCAGTGGTCTTTCAAACACAATTTTTGGGGAAAAATAACAATCTCACGAATTAAAAAAATCAAAACAGTAAAATTAGTCCAATTTTTTTAAAGTAATGTGAAAGATGATGTTACACCAAGTAAATAGATACCTAATATGTCATGCTTTAAAATTGTGCACAGTCGTGGAATGGCGACAAACTATGGTACTTAAAAATCTCCATAGGCAATGCTTTAAAAAATGTCAACAGTTACCAGTTTAGAGTTACAGAGGAGCTAGATTTATTGCTCTCGCTCTAATGATCGCAACGATACCTTACATGTGTGGTTTGAACACTGTTTACATTTGCGGGCGCAACTTACATATGTATTCGCTTCTACCCGTGAGCACGAAGGGAATTATTTTTTTCTCTTTTTTTTTTAACACTGTCCTGGTGGGATGGGAGAGCCTGGGTGAGCCTAGGAAGGTGGCGGGGGGACGCCCCCTCCCACTGCTTGGGATTACAGCCGAGCGTTGGATTAGCTGCAGGCATCATCCCGGTACAACCACTTGAAGCAGAAGGCCGCATATATGCATATAAGAGCTCACTGATTAAATATGTATAGCATGTAAGAACTGTCTTAACCACTTAAGGACCGAGCCTCTTTCTGAGATTTGGTGTTTACAAGTTAACCACTTGACCACTGGGCACTTAAACCCCCTTAATAACCAGACCAATTTTCAGCTTTCGGTGCTCTCACATTTTGAATGACAATTACTCAGTCATACAACACTGTACCCATATGAAATTTTTGTCCTTTTTTTCACACAAATAGAGCTTTCTTTTGGTGGTATTTAATCACTGTTGGGTTTTTTATTTTTTGCGCTATAAGAGAAAAAAGACTGAAAATTTTGTAAAAAAATGATTTTTTTTTCGTTTCTGTTATAAAATTTTGCAAATTACTATTTTTTCTTCATAAATTTTGGCCAAAATTTATACTGCTACATATCTTTGGTAAAAATAAGTACAAATTGGTGTATATTATTTGGTCTTTGTGAAAGTTATAGAGTCCACAAGCTATGGTGCCAATATCTGAAAATTGATCACACCTGAAGTACTGACGGCCTATCTCAATTCTTGAGACCCTAACATGCCAGAAAAGTACAAATACCCCCCAAATGACCCCTTTTTGGAAAGAAGACATTCCAAGGTATTCAGAAACAGGCATTGTGAGTTTTTTGAAGTTGTCATTTTTTCCCACAATTCTTTGCAAAATCAAGATTTTTTTTGTATCTTTTTTTTTTTTTCACAAAATTGTCATATTAGCAGGTTATTTCTCACACACAGCATATGCATTCCACAAATTACACCCCAAAACACATTCTGCTATTACTCCCGAGTATGGCGATACCACATGTGTGAGACTTTTACACAGCGTGGCCACATACAGAGGCCCAACATGCAGGGAGCACCTTCAGGCGTTCTGGAGCACCCAGGCCAATTCTGACATTTCTCTCCTACATGTAAAAATCATCATTTGTTTGCTAGAAAATTACATAGAACCCCAAAACATTATATATGTTTTTTTAGCAAAGACCTTAGAGAATATAATGGTGGTTGTTGCAACTTTTTATCTCGCACGATATTTGCGCAGCAATTTTTTTAACGCGTTTTTTACGGAAAAAAAATGTTTTGTGCTTAAAAAAAAAAAAAAAACAGTAAAGTTAGCCCAATGTTTTTGCATAATGTGAAAGATGAAGTTACGCCGAGTAAATAGATACCTAACATGTCGCCCTTAAAAATTGCACACACTCGTGGAATGGCGCCAAACTTCGCTACTTAAAAAATCCCCATAGGCGACGCTTTAAATATTTTTACTGGTTACATGTTTTGAGTTACAGAGGAGGTCTAGGGCCAAAATGATTGCTCTCGCTCTAACGTTCGCAGAGATACCTCACATGTGTGGTTTGAAAACCGTTTTCATATGTGGGCGGGACTTACGTATGCGTTCGCTTCTGTATGCGAGCTCACGGGGACAGGGGCGCTTTAAAAAATAAAAATAAAAATTATTCTTCATTTTACTTTATTTATTTTAGTTTGACATGTTTTTCCGCCCTAAACATTTTTTTGATCACTTTTATACCTATTACAAGGAACGTAAACATCCCTTGTAATAGGAATATGGCATGACAGGTCCTCTTTACAGTGAGATATGGGGGGGGGGGGGGTGTCAATAAGACCCCACATCTCACCTCTAGGCTGGGAAGCCTGAAAAAAATACAAAAAAAAAAAACAACAATCCTGGCTTTGATCGTAGCAGTGAGTCGGTAGAAGCACCGGAGGGCGGCGGGGGGGGGGACATCCCCTCTCGCCTCCCGTAAGAATGATCAAGCGGCGGAACAGCCGCTATGATTGTTCTTATGGTGTAGGGAATCGCCGGCTGAAAAAGCTGATATCTGAATGATGCCTGTAGCTGCTCCCATCATTCAGATATCCCCGCACAAAGTCAAGGACGTCATATGACGGCCGGAGGGCGGGAAGTGGTTATTGCAGAGTATTGCCGGGCATTGCGGAGTATTGCCGGGCATTGCGGAGTATTGCCGGGCATTGCGGAGTATTGCTGGGCATTGCGGAGTATTGCCGGGCATTGCGGAGTATTGCAGGGCATTGCGGAGTATTGCGGACTATGGCAGGGTATTGCGGTGTATGGCAGGGTATTGCGGTGTATGGCAGGGTATTGCACGGGTATTGCACAGGGTATTGTGGAGGGTATTGCACAGGGTATTGTGGAGGGTATTGCAGAGTATTGTGGAGGGTATTGCAGAGTATTGTGGCGGGTATTGCAGAGTATTGTGCAGGGTATTGCAGAGTATTGTGCAGGGTATTGCAGAGTATTGTGCAGGGTATTGCAGAGTATTGTGCAGGGTATTGCAGAGTATTTTGCAGAGTATTGCGCAGGGTATTGCAGAGTATTTTGCAGGGTATTGCAGAGTATTTTGCAGGGTATTGCAGAGTATTTTGCAGGGTATTTTGCAGGGTATTGCAGAGTATTGTGCAGGGTATTGCAGAGTATTGTGCAGGGTATTGCAGAGTATTGCACCAGGGTATTGCAGAGTATTGCACCAGGGTATTGCAGAGTATTGCACCAGGGTATTGCAGAGTATTGCACCAGGGTATTGCAGAGTATTGCACCAGGGTATTGCAGAGTATTTCGCAGGGTATTGCAGAGTATTTCGCAGGGTATTGCAGAGTATTAGTATTTCGCAGGGTATTGCAGAGTATTGCACCAGGGTATTGCAGAGTATTGCACCAGGGTATTGCAGAGTATTGCACCAGGGTATTGCAGAGTATTGCACCAGGGTATTGGCAGGGTATTTTGCAGAGTATTGGCAGGGTGTATTGCAGAGTATTGGCAGGGTATAGCACAGGGATGGCTGAGCAGGGATGGATGGATAGCTGGATCTGTGACTGCAATTGTTACAGATCCAGCCCACAGTGCTGCTGCTGCCATCCGCTCCCTCCCCCTCCCCTCTCACACTGTACCGATCGGTACAGAGAGGGGAGGGAGGAACCGGCGTCATCAAATGACGCCGGTCTGTTTACAAGTGATTGCTCCGTCATTTGACGGAGCGATCACGTGGTAAACGGCCGCTATCAGCGGCGATTTACCGCGATTCGTGATCCGCCGGGTCCTCTGGACCCGGCGGTCACGGAGTTTCCCGTGTGCGCGCCCCAGGGGGCGCGCGGGAGCGCGATTCTGGGAGGACGTTATATAACGTCCTCCCAGAGTTAAGCAACCACCTTGTCGACGTTATTTGTCGGCAGGTGGTTGTTAAGTGGTTAAAAACATTTTTTTTTTGCTAGAAAATTACTTAGAACCCCCAAACCCCTAACACCCTAGAGAAAAAAATGGCGGTTGTTGCAATAATTTTTGTCACACCGTATTTTCGCAGCGGTCTTACAAGCGCACTTTTTTGGGATAAAAATCACTTTTTTTAATTAAAAAATAAGACAACAGTAAAGTTAGCCCAATTTTTTTTTTTTTATATTGTGAAAGATAATGTTACGTTGAGTAAATTGATACCCAACATGTCATGCTTCAAAGTTGCGCCCACTCGTGGAATGGCGACAAACTTCTACACTTAAAAATCTCCATAGGCGACGCTTAAACAATTCTACAGGTTCCATGTTTTGAGTTACAGAGGAGGTCTAGGGCTAGAATTATTGCTCTCGCTCTAACGATCGTGGCCGTTTTCATGTGCGGGCTCTGCTCACGTATGCGTTCACTTCTGCACGCGAGCTCGTCGCGACGGGGCACTTTAAAAAAAAAATTAAAAATTCTTGTTTATTTTACTTAATTTTTTTTATTTTGACACTCTTTTTCTTAAAAAAAAAAAATGTTGCGTCACTTTTAGTCCTATTACAAGGAAGGTAAACATCCCTACTAATATAAAAAAAGACCCCAGATCTCATATTTAGACTAAAATGCAATAAAAAAAAAAAAAATTTTTTATGTCATTCTAAAAAAAAAAATTAAAAAAAAAATGTCCCTTTGACGTTTTGGGGGCCATCTTCCCCTCACTTGTCTCCATGTCAGGCTAGGGACAGGATCGGATCGCCTCTGCCACTGCCAACGGCTCCGGTAAGCGCTGGAGGGCACCGGAGAGCAACGGGAGGGGGGGCCACTCCCGCCGCTGATAAAAGTGATCTTGCGGCGTATCCGCCGCTGAGACCACTTGTATCTGAAAGCGGACCGCCCGCTGAAGAAGAGGATACCGGGGTTATGGTAGCTAGCTGCTACCATAACAACGGTATTCCTCTTCAAGCAGCCGACGTATTCCTGTGGCGGGCGGTCCGTAAGTGGTTAAAGTGATTCTAAAGTCTCTGCATTGGAAACGCAGTCACTTGCCCACCACACTTGCTCTCCTCTCTTCCTCTTTTAACAGGAGACTTAGGCAGCAGTTGAAGCCATAAGCTCCTGCTGCTATCAGTTAAACTCCTGTGAGGAGTGAAAGGGGGCGTGGCTTACCTGTGCTGTGTGTATCTATGTATGTCCTTAACTTGCAGTATGCTGCGTATACAAGGCTTTTAGAGGTATACAATGTGCTTCTTACACTTGCATGCACTCAACTGTCTTGTGAAACAGTTTTTTTTCAAAGTTAAAAATTGTATAAAGCAGATGTGGGCAGGATTTAGCTTGCGGATAGACAGGATCTATTGGAATCCATCATTTACTGAACATAGAGAAGGATATCAGCACAAGTTTCATTTATGATGGCATTCTTGATAAACGTGTTCATTTTTATTCTGTTCTTCAAAAAAAATTTTTATTGCTGAATAAAAAAAACAAATGTAGCGGGTGTTTGATTTTAGGGGAGGCATCTGGGTGTTAGTGTAAACCAGATGCATTGATTGTTAGGGAATCTGAGACCCTTTTATGGTTCTTGAAGGACTCTGGTGGTGTTGGGTTCCCTGCGACCTGCAGGTGGTGCTGTCACCCTGGCTGGAGTTAAACACTCACCGCAAGACTGCTTCCTTTTTGTCCTTTCCTGGCGCTGGTACAGCAGGGCGGGGAACCTGCTGTGACGCAAAGGGCGAGGGGATAAAAGGGGCAGACGCCCTGACCTTAGGGTTTCAGAGTCGGAGGACGCAGCCGCACCCAGGCACCTTCAGCTTGGGTGCTGGCGTTCCGGAGTTCCGGGCCCAGGTGCCCTTGACCTGGCCGGAGCGAGAGATGGAGTCCATCTCAGGCACCTTTAGCCTGGGGTGAGGTACTATGGCGGAAGCCTGGAGCTCAGTACCTTCGACTGAGTTCCGCGAGGGTGGAGGAATCCGAGGGGGCCCTAACTCCTTGGGTGCCCGTGTCTGAGGTCGAGAAGACTGGTGAGCGGAACTTCTCTGGAGAGTCCGGCGCAGCATTGCTGGTGACAGAGAGGCCTCCGGTGACTCCCTTGGATGGATTACCTTCCCCTGACAGGGGCTGTACTAGCGAAGGTAATTCATGTTCTGTTCAATATAGTCAGTGGCAGTGACTATTCTTCACTGGTGATACTACAGTCTCTATCTAGAAGAATTGTGCCTTGGCCTACTCCCCACAAAGACTGAAGTGTTATATGGGCCTCAATCTGTCTGTGCTGTATGACTATTTATTGAGAAGAATAAATACGAGTTAGACCTTTTCAGTGTGTGGAACTATGTTACTAGGAGCAAAGGGGAGTCAATCCGAGGAGAGGATTTGACTCTGGGACACCTACACAAAACCCGATAGTTCTGGCCTTCACCTCTACACAGTAGATGACATGGGACATGGTGTATCTCATCCCTCTCTCCCAGGTACCCCTAGATAGGGATGAGCTTCGTGTTCGAGTCGAACATACGTTCGACTCGAACATCGGCTGTTCGATCGTTCGACGAAGATCGAACGATTTGGGCCGTTCGCGCCAAATTCGAGTGACGCGAACGGCCCACAATGCACTACGCCATCGCAGTGTCATCCAGGCGCTGTGATTGGCCAAGCATGCACTGTGACCCCGCATGCTTGGCCAATCACAGCGCCGGCAGCGAGGAGAGCAATGATTGGCCACAGGCAGGATGCCTGTGGCCAATTATTGCTGAGGGTGTTTAGTACACGCCCCACACTATAAAAGGCCGCCAGCACGGCGGCCTAGTGTAGTGTGTTCCGGAGCAGGGATAGAGCAGCATAGGCAGGGACAGTGACTGTTATTTCTTTCTTGCTTAACCTGGATTCCTTTAGTTTAGGGAAAGAGAAGGATAGGTAGGGAGAGTGTCAGTGTGTTTTGTGCTTGTGCTATAGTGTGCTTAAAAAAAACATTTATTCTAGGGACAGAAAACTGTAGGTAGGGACAGTGTCAGTTTCTTTCACTCTGCAAGTCCTTGTTTCCAGGGACCTGGAAGGACAGTGAGTGAATTGTCCTTGTGCTATATTGTGCTTAAAAAAACATTTATTCTAGGGACAGAAAACTGTAGGTAGGGAGAGTGTCAGTTTCTTTCACTCTGCAAGTCCTTGTTTCCAGGGACCTGGAAGGACAGTGAGTGAATTGTCCTTGTGCTATATTGTGCTTAAAAAAAACATTTATTCTAGGGACAGAAAACTGTAGGTAGGGAGAGTGTCAGTTTATTTCACTCTGCAAGTCCTTGTTTCCAGGGACCTGGAAGGACAGTGACTGAATTGTCCTTGTGCTATATTGTGATTAAAAAAAACATTTATTCTAGGGACAGAAAACTGTAGGTAGGGAGAGTGTCAGTTTATTTCACTCTGCAAGTCCTTGTTTCCAGGGACCTGGAAGGACAGTGAGTGAATTGTCCTTGTGCTATATTGTGATTAAAAAAAACATTTATTCTAGGGACAGAAAACTGTAGGTAGGGAGAGTGTCAGTTTATTTCACTCTGCAAGTCCTTGTTTCCAGGGACCTGGAAGGACAGTGAGTGAATTGTCCTTGTGTTATATTGTGATTAAAAAAAACATTTTTTCTAGGGACAGAAAACTGTAGGTAGGGAGAGTGTTTTTTTTCTTTCACTCTGCAAGTCCTTGTTTCCAGGGACCTGTAAGGACAGTGAGTGAATTGTCCTTGTGCTATATTGTGCTTAAAAAAAACATTTATTCTAGGGACAGAAAACTGTAGGTAGGGAGAGTGTCAGTTTATTTCACTCTGCAAGTCCTTGTTTCCAGGGACCTGGAAGGACAGTGAGTGAATTGTCCTTGTGTTATATTGTGATTAAAAAAAACATTTTTTCTAGGGACAGAAAACTGTAGGTAGGGAGAGTGTTTTTTTTCTTTCACTCTGCAAGTCCTTGTTTCCAGGGACCTGTAAGGACAGTGAGTGAATTGTCCTTGTGCTATATTGTGCTTAAAAAAAACATTTATTCTAGGGACAGAAAACTGTAGGTAGGGAGAGTGTCAGTTTATTTCACTCTGCAAGTCCTTGTTTCCAGGGACCTGGAAGGACAGTGACTGAATTGTCCTTGTGCTATATTGTGATTAAAAAAAACATTTATTCTAGGGACAGAAAACTGTAGGTAGGGAGAGTGTCAGTTTATTTCACTCTGCAAGTCCTTGTTTCCAGGGACCTGGAAGGACAGTGACTGAATTGTCCTTGTGCTATATTGTGATTAAAAAAAACATTTATTCTAGGGACAGAAAACTGTAGGTAGGGAGAGTGTCAGTTTATTTCACTCTGCAAGTCCTTGTTTCCAGGGACCTGGAAGGACAGTGAGTGAATTGTCCTTGTGTTATATTGTGATTAAAAAAAACATTTTTTCTAGGGACAGAAAACTGTAGGTAGGGAGAGTGTTTTTTTTCTTTCACTCTGCAAGTCCTTGTTTCCAGGGACCTGTAAGGACAGTGAGTGAATTGTCCTTGTGCTATATTGTGCTTAAAAAAAACATTTATTCTAGGGACAGAAAACTGTAGGTAGGGAGAGTGTCAGTTTATTTCACTCTGCAAGTCCTTGTTTCCAGGGACCTGGAAGGACAGTGAGTGAATTGTCCTTGTGTTATATTGTGATTTAAAAAAACATTTTTTCTAGGGACAGAAAACTGTAGGTAGGGAGAGTGTTTTTTTTCTTTCACTCTGCAAGTCCTTGTTTCCAGGGACCTGTAAGGACAGTGAGTGAATTGTCCTTGTGCTATATTGTGCTTAAAAAAAACATTTATTCTAGGGACAGAAAACTGTAGGTAGGGAGAGTGTCAGTTTATTTCACTCTGCAAGTCCTTGTTTCCAGGGACCTGGAAGGACAGTGACTGAATTGTCCTTGTGCTATATTGTGATTAAAAAAAACATTTATTCTAGGGACAGAAAACTGTAGGTAGGGAGAGTGTCAGTTTATTTCACTCTGCAAGTCCTTGTTTCCAGGGACCTGGAAGGACAGTGACTGAATTGTCCTTGTGCTATATTGTGATTAAAAAAAACATTTATTCTAGGGACAGAAAACTGTAGGTAGGGAGAGTGTCAGTTTATTTCACTCTGCAAGTCCTTGTTTCCAGGGACCTGGAAGGACAGTGACTGAATTGTCCTTGTGCTATATTGTGATTAAAAAAAACATTTATTCTAGGGACAGAAAACTGTAGGTAGGGAGAGTGTCAGTTTATTTCACTCTGCAAGTCCTTGTTTCCAGGGACCTGGAAGGACAGTGACTGAATTGTCCTTGTGCTATATTGTGATTAAAAAAAACATTTATTCTAGGGACAGAAAACTGTAGGTAGGGAGAGTGTCAGTTTATTTCACTCTGCAAGTCCTTGTTTCCAGGGACCTGGAAGGACAGTGACTGAATTGTCCTTGTGCTATATTGTGATTAAAAAAAACATTTATTCTAGGGACAGAAAACTGTAGGTAGGGAGAGTGTCAGTTTATTTCACTCTGCAAGTCCTTGTTTCCAGGGACCTGGAAGGACAGTGAGTGAATTGTCCTTGTGTTATATTGTGATTAAAAAAAACATTTTTTCTAGGGACAGAAAACTGTAGGTAGGGAGAGTGTTTTTTTTCTTTCACTCTGCAAGTCCTTGTTTCCAGGGACCTGTAAGGACAGTGAGTGAATTGTCCTTGTGCTATATTGTGCTTAAAAAAAACATTTATTCTAGGGACAGAAAACTGTAGGTAGGGAGAGTGTCAGTTTATTTCACTCTGCAAGTCCTTGTTTCCAGGGACCTGGAAGGACAGTGACTGAATTGTCCTTGTGCTATATTGTGATTAAAAAAAACATTTATTCTAGGGACAGAAAACTGTAGGTAGGGAGAGTGTCAGTTTATTTCACTCTGCAAGTCCTTGTTTCAAGGGACAGAGAAGGACACCTGAAGGTAGCCCTTATTGCTTTTTTCCCATCTCCCTGCAGGCCATCTATTAGAATGTCTGGAAGGCAAACAAGGAGAGGCAGACAGTCAGGAGGCAATAAAAGAGGGCAAGCAGGCTCTGTGTCTGGGGGCAACAGTGCTGGTCGTGGACGCGGTGCATTGTCATCAGCACATGGCCATGGGACACGCTTGTCCTTCTTTTCGGCAGCTGGACATGTTGAGCCACATCATGCCGAAGACTTGGTAGAGTGGATGACCAAGCCCTCCTCCTCCTCCTCATCCTCTCTCACCCAGGCTCAGGGTACTGGAAAAGCAGCTGCCAAAGCGTCGTCTTCCCTGGTATCAATGTCAGACAAATCATCAGTCACTCCTTCCCTAGACCCACCATGTCCTCCTCCTGAGGAGTCCCCCGAACTGTTTCAGCACAGTGTTGGGTACATGCTCCAGGAGGATGCCCAGCGTTTCGAAGGGTCTGATGATGAAACCCAGCTAGAGGAAGGCAGTAGCGTGAGAGCAGACAGAGGGGATGCTCAAGAAGGACACCAATCTGGCAGTCATGTTCCAGCAGCTGCAGCATACTGCCAGATTGGCTCCAGTGATGAGGAGGGAGGGGATGATGAGGTCACTGACTCCACGTGGGTGCCTAATAGGAGAGAGGAGGAGGAGGAGGATGAGGAGGAGGCACATCTCCAACGAGGCAGGATGCCCTTTGGTGGCCAGCGTAAGGGCAGTACACCGACGGAATCACACCGCAGAGCTCCGCCTGTGCAGGGCGCTGCCTCTGCCCGTCATTCAAAAAGTTCTTTGGTGTGGGCCTTTTTTGAGGCTAGTGCATCAGATCGCACAGCTGCTGTTTGCAACATATGTCTCAAGCGTATATCGCGTGGCCAAAACATCAGCCGCTTGGGTACCACATGCCTGACCAGACATATGTTGACCTGCCATGCAGCTCGTTGGCAAGCCTACCTCAAAGACCCACACCAAAGAACAAAGCGGACCTCTCCTTGCACCGCATCAGCTGGGATCTCCAACCCCACTATAACTTCAGTCCTCTCTGAAACATGCACTGAGAGGAATGAAGGTGTAGAATTAGGTGTGTCACAGCCAAGTACTTGCGCCCACTCTGCTAGCAGTACACCGACGTCCGATTCTAGCAGGCAAATTTCCCTGCCCCAGCTGCTGGACCGTCGAAAGAAGTTCACTCCCAGCCATCCACATGCCCAGCGGTTGAATGCTAGCTTGGCTAAATTGCTAGCGCTTCAACTGCTGCCTTTTCAGTTGGTAGACTCGGCCCCCTTCCGTGAGTTTGTGCAATGTGCAGTTCCTCAGTGGCAGGTTCCCAAACGCCACTTTTTCTCACGGAAGGCTATTCCGGCTCTCTACCGGCATGTGGAAGGCAATGTCTTGGCCTCGCTGGACAGGGCGGTCAGCGGTAAGGTGCATATTACCGCTGACTCATGGTCCAGCAGGCATGGACAGGGACGTTACCTTTCTTTCACGGCCCATTGGGTCACTCTTTTGGCAGCTGGGAAGGATTCAGGACAAGGTGCAGTAGTGTTGGAGGTTGTCCCACCGCCACGCCTCCAAAATGCTACTACTGGTTGTGACACACCTCTCTCCTCCACCCCCTCCTCTTCTTCTTCCTCCATGGCCTCTTCCTGTGGTTTGTCCTATGAACCAGCGGTGCTCCGTAGCCGTTCACGGGGCTACGCAAGTACGCAGGCAAAAAGATGCCATGCCGTGCTTGCGCTGGTGTGTTTGGGGGACAGAAGCCACACTGGGGCAGAGGTCCTGTCTGCTCTGCAGGGCCAGGCCGAGAGGTGGTTGACGCCACGCCAGCTTAAGCCAGGAATGGTGGTTTGCGACAATGGCACCAACCTCCTCTCCGCCCTCCGACAGGGACAACTGACCCATGTGCCCTGTGTGGCTCACGTCCTTAACCTGGTGGTGCAGCGCTTCTTGGGCAGGTACCCGGGCTTACAGGATGTCCTGAGGCAGGCCAGGAAAGTCTGTGTGCATTTCCGCAGATCTTATAATGCCAGTGCTCGCCTGGCTGAGCTGCAAAAGGAGTTGAACCTGCCCAAGAACCGCCTTATATGTGACATGCCCACCAGGTGGAACTCAACGTTGGCCATGCTGCAGCGGCTGCACACGCAGCAGAGGGCCATCAATGAGTACCTGTGCGACTACGGCACCAGGACAGGGTCAGGGGAGCTTGGTTTTTTTTCTCCACGCCAGTGGGGCATGATCAGGGATGCATGCACTGTCCTGGCACCATTTGAGGAGGCCACGAGGATGGTGAGCAGTGACAGTGCATGCATCAGTGACACTGTACCTCTTGTCCACCTGTTGGAGCACACGCTGCGTGGAATAATGGACAGGGCACTTGAGGCAGAACAGAGGCAGGAAGAGGAGGACTTCCTTGCCTCTCAAGAACCCCTTTACCCAGACAGTGTTCCTTCTGTCCCACCCATCGCACAGGAAGAGGAGGAGGAGGAGGAGGAGGAGGAGGAGGAGAAGGATTGTGTCAGCATGGAGGTGGAGGCTGGCACTCAGCATCATCAGCAGCAGTCTTTTAGGGATGATTTACAGTCCCAAGAAACCAGTGGACTTGTACGTGGCTGGGAGGAGGTGGCTGCGGATCATGTCGTCCTTAGTGACCCAGAGGACTCCGGAGCGAATGCCTCAGCAAACCTACGCTGCATGGCCTCCCTGATCCTGCAAAGTCTGCGGAAGGATCCTCGTATTCTTCGGATCAAGGAGAGGGACCATTACTGGCTGGCCACTCTCCTTGATCCACGGTACAAGGGTAAGGTTGCGGACCTTATGTTACCGTCGCAGAGGGAGCAGAGGATGAGACAACTCCGGGAGGCCTTGCAGAAAGGTCTGTGCAACGCGTTCCCAGAGACTGGGAGGTTGCAAACTCCTGGTCCTGGACAACGAGTTGCTGAGGCTTCGGCCAGTCAAAGAAGGAGCGGTGGGGAAGGTGGCCGTCTGACCGATGCGTTCAGACAATTCTTTAGTCCGCAGCCCCAAAGTATGATCGGTTCCAGCAACCATCGCCAGCGTCTGATAAACATGGTGCAGGAATATCTAGGGGCAAGGTCAGACTTGGACACCTTCCCCACCGAAAATCCTCTGGCTTACTGGGTCTTGAGGATGGATCACTGGCCAGAGCTTGCACAGTATGCAATTGAGCTACTGGCCTGTCCTGCATCCAGCGTTCTTTCGGAACGCACATTCAGTGCTGCTGGAGGATTTGTCACGGATCACAGGGTGCGCCTGTCCACCGACTCGGTTGATCGACTGACTTTCATCAAGATGAACCAGTCTTGGATCACCACCAGCTACCACACACCTGATGCTGATATAACAGACTAATTGATTTTAACATGTCACATCCCTTCAAGACTGATGCTGATGCTGAGTGCCTGTGCTGTTATGTTGACTGGCTATCCTCCTCCTCCGAGTCCTCAATGATACGATTGATGATGATAGCTTGTAAGATCATTTTTGTTTATGGGTGCCGCCACCAGTGCCTAACGCCCAATTTTTCAGCCCCTGTTTAACAGGGGCGTGTAATTACAATTTTTGAAGCAATACTTTGCAACAGGGCTCATTGCTGTGCTCCAAGTACAGTATCTGTGAGGAGTTGCAGTGTTGTGCCACCAGTGCCTAACGCCCAATTTTTCAGCCCCTGTTTAACAGGGGCGTGTAATTACAATTTTTGAAGCAATACTTTGCAACAGGGCTCATTGCTGTGCTCCAAGTACAGTATCTGTGAGGAGTTGCAGTGTTGTGCCACCAGTGCCTAAGGCCCAATTTTTCAGCCCCTGTTTAACAGGGGCGTGTCATTACAATTTTTGAAGCAATACTTTGCAACAGGGCTCATTGGTGTGCTCCAAGTACAGTATCTGTGAGGAGTTGCAGTGTTGTGCCACCAGTGCCTAAGGCCCAATTTTTCAGCCCCTGTTTAACAGGGGCGTGTCATTACAATTTTTGAAGCAATACTTTGCAACAGGGCTCATTGCTGTGCTCCAAGTACAGTTGCTGTGAGGGGTTGCAGTGTTGTGCCACCAGTGCCTAAGGCCCAATTTTTCAGCCCCTGTTCAACAGGGGCATGTAATTACAATTCTTGATCTAATAATTCACAGCAGGGCCCATTGCTGCACCCACCAAGAGTAACTGTCAGGGCTTACAGTGTTGTGGCACCAGCACCACCATCAAAGGCCCAATTTTTACTACCACTGTTCAACAATTATATGTAATTAAAATTCCTGATATAATAGTTGACAGCAGGGCGTTCCAGCACCAACCAAGAGTAACTGTGAGTGCTTACAGTGTTGTGCCAACACCAACAACTAAGGGGCCTATTTCTGCAGAGTATATACGGCAGGTCCCTACTTTCAAACATCCAACTTACAAACGACTCCTACTTGCAAACGCAAGAAGACAACAGGAAGTGAGAGGAAATCTACCACTAGGAAGGAAAATTCTCTCCTGTAAGAATAAATATGGGAGAAAGGTGTCTCCTCTGTACTGATGCTTTATCAGCAATCCTTGTTTCAAGAAAAACACCACATTTCAAAAACAGTTGTCATTGGGACGGAAAGTGAGGTGAAATGTTCTGAACAGGGGCACAGACAGCAAAACAAATGTTACAGGGGTGATAACCCTTACCTATGTTTTCCAAAAAGTTTAAAAATAGATTTTTGGTCTGGAGCTACACTTCAACAATGTACCTGTTCAAAATTACAAACAGACTCTACATAAGAACAAACCTACAGTCCCTGTCTTGTATGCACCGCCTGTATAGGGCTGTTCAGAGTATATAGGGCCTTTTTTATTTTATGTGCGGGGTTCCCCTTAATATCCATACAAGACCCAAAGGGGCTGGTAATGGGCTGGGGTAGGGGGGGGGTCATGGGGTAGCTATGCCATTTTTCTTAAAGAATTTCATCCATATTACCGGGACCAGACATTACATTAAAGCCGCAAGCAGTTTTAAATGGCTTTTTTTTCCTTTAGAAGTGTCATTTTGTGCAGGGACAGTTCTAAACACGGGAAACACGTGGCACTTCACAGGCATACTTTAGACACCCCCCAGGTACGATATTTAAAGGAATATTTGACTTTTTTTTTTTCACTTTATGCATCATTAAAATGACTGCTCCCGAAAAACGACCGTTTTTAAAACTTCTTTTTGCATTGATACATGTCCCCTGGTGCAGAACCCGGGTTCCCAAACCCTTTTTAGGACAATAACATGCATAATAGTTGTTATAATTAGCACTTTAGAATTCGAACGTTCGCATCCATTGTATTTAATAGGGTTCTAATGTTCGTTCGAACTTTCGGTCCGTTCGCGGGTTCTGGTGCGAACCGAACCCGGGGGTGTTCGGCTCATCACTACCCCTAGACAATAGCCGTATAACCGATAAAGCTAGAGAGAGAGTGAGGTCGCTACACAAACAATCGTTTCAATCCCACTGAAGCTGATATTGTTCAACTTAGAGTGGTAGTAAACTGTGTTACACCACTTGTACCTACAGGAAATCCTATAACAAGACTTACCTGTAGGTACTGTGAATATGTCCTAAAGTTGAGATATTCAGAGTGCATGCAGCCGATGACATCATTGGCTCATGCGTTCTGAAGGTCCGGCTTACAGTGCCGGATCTTCAGAGCCCGTGCCAGAAACGGCAGCTCCCGTGAGCATGCGCAGAAGTGATGTCATCGCGCCTCCAGCCACTCATGTAGATAGAGGCTGCGAACCAGGAAGGAAGACCGGGGGGAAGATGTCACCCCTCTAAGCGGATGACATCGCACCGCTGGAGGGCTTTGATCTAAGGTAAGTTTCTCATAATGTGCTAGTATATGATGCATGCAATGTCATAATGTGCTAGTATATGATGCATGCATACTAGCACATTATGACATTGCCTTGCAGGGAATTCCTTTTTTTAACCACTTCAGCTCCGGAAGTTTTACCCCCCTTCATGACCAGGCCATTTTATGCAATACAGCACTGCGTTACTTTAATTGACAATTGCGCGGTCGTGCAACGCTGTACCCAAATAAAATTTGTGTCCTATTTTTCCACGAATAGAGCTTACTTTTGGTGGTATTTGATCACCTCTGCGGGGGGTTTTTTCTGCTATATGCAAAAAAAAGACCGACAATTAAAAAAAAAAAAAAAAAAAAATATTTTTAACTTTCTGCTATAAAACATTCCCAATACAAAATATAGAAAAACACATTTCTTCATCAATTTAGGCCAATATGGCCAGGAGTGGCAAAATGCGTCAAAGAAGGTTGGTTTTTGGTTTGAGCCATGATGTATTCTGTCACTTTGCTGATAGGTATTGTAAATTAACACAGCAAGAAGAGGGCTGCATGAGTGCTGCTGACACTGGGGAGCTACAGTTCATTGAGGGAACCACGAATACCAACATGTATTGTGACATACTGAAGCAGAGCATGATCCCTTCCCTTCGGAGACCGGGCCGCAGGGCAGTATTCCAACATGATAACGACCTCAAACACACCTCCAAGACGACCACTGTCTTGCTAAACAAGCTGAGGGTAAAGGTGATGGACTGGCCAAGCATGTCTCCAGACCTAAACCTTATTGAGCATCTGTCGGGCATCCTCAAATGGAAGGTGAAGGGGCGCAAGGTCTCTAACATCCACCAGCTCTGTGATGTCGTCATGGAGGAGTGGGAGAGGACTCCAGTGGCAACCTGTGAAGCTCTGGTGAATTCCATGCCCAAGATGGTTAATAGACATGTGCATTCGTTTTCGTCCGAATGCATTTTCGTCCGAATTTCAGGTATTTTCGTTATCGTTTTAACAAACGAAAACGAAAGCACAGAATACGAAAACCGAAAGATCCGACATAAACAAATGCTTTATTTTCGTTTTCGTTGCGACAACAGTTCGATATAGATAGGAGATTCGACACAACGCTAACAATAACAATCTGTATCTATCGAACCTGTGGTCGAATGTGCCTAACCTTAACTTCCAAGATTAATCTACATAGAGAGAAAAGATTCGACATAGAGAGAAAAGATTCGACATAGAGAGAAAGGATTCGACATTATAGAGAGAATAGATTCGACATTATAGAGAGAATAGATTCGACATTATAGAGAGAATAGATTCGACATTATAGAGAATAGATTCGACATTATAGAGAATAGATTCGACATTATAGAGAGAAAAGATTCGATATAGGGAAAAAAGATAATTTGCTGCTGGAATTGGGTGGGGGAAGTAAAATAAAAATAATGATGATGATGAATGTTATTGGCTGATTGTAACCAAAGAGGAGGAGCAGTAAAATAGCTAGAACTAAGTACACATGTACAGCCAACTTACTTTCACTTACGATTGCTAGCAGAGAGAGACACACACGCTGAATCATTTCAGAAGACAGTTAATCTTGCTGGTCCGTTTTTCAGAGAACCTGAATTATTAGCAATTAAGCATAAGCACAAGCTACAGATCATGTTCACTTTTTCATAATAATCTGCTGCTATTGTGTTAGTGTTGTGAACTACTAGTGAACTTGCTAGTATTGTGATAGCCTCAGAGGCTGCCCGTGTTGTGGAGGGGGAGGGGGTTTATTATTATAGATTCTATATTATAGATTGGGATTCTATATAAGTTCTATATACCCTATCTTGTTACCTGTCTGATCAGTGATCACTATCACCAGTCCATTTTCTATTTGAACTATATACAGCAACAGCAATGTACCATTCTATGAGAAAAGTGAAGGCAGGTAGAGGTAATGGTCGTGGTCGTGGTGGACGCCTTGCTAAAAAAAGTGGCAAGGTCTCTGCTACTAGTGTCTCTGACACTTCTGCCGCCACAAACATGCTATCCACAACAGTGGATGTCACCACCACTGCCACCAGCAAAGCTAGTTCCTCCACCACCAGTTCTACTATTAGTTTTCCTCCTGCCAGACCACCAACATCTGCTGCCGCTTCCACTGCCAGTGCAGCGCCTTCTTCTACAGGTGTCATGGCTTCCTATTTTTATGGGATAGGCAAGAAACATAGTATAAAACAAGTGGAGTTGCCGATACAATCACCACCACCAATGACACTGCCAGTGCCACTGCCAGTGCCACTGCCCAGCTCCCCAAAGAAGCAATTGAGGGAGACATCAGCAGAGACAGAGTGTGAGACGTTTTCTTCATTGCCCCAAGAGAATGATTTTGAATGTGATGCTCCTCTTTCCCCAACCACTGCAGACGTTTTATACAGTCTTACCCCACAAGAGTTACAGCATGACTTAGAGAAAGTGCAAGAGGGATTTTCTGTGAGGAGTAGGACAGGGAGCAGTTCACTTTTTTCATCTGCTGCTAACTCCCCTTCTCCCTCTGTTATTATAGAGGAAGAATCCTGTGATGATAACACCGACCTCCCCAGCACCCCTGCCATTAGCACTAGTTCACCAAGTGTAACTGTAGTGGCAACAGCTTCCACCACTGGTGTGCTACCTGCTGCAGCTATATCAGCCCATACTAGAGATCAACAGGGTCAAGGGGCTTCATCCCGCCGCAGCAACGTTTGGAAATACTTTCAAACATTGGAAGGCGGGTTCTTTGCAAAGTGCAAATTGTGTGGGAAGCAAGTGAGTAGGGGTAAAAAGTTGGGACATTTAACCAATGCTGGTATGAACCTACACATTAAAAATTACCACCACTCTACTTTACTGCGGGCAGAGGCAGAAAAAGAAGATGGTAGCGCAGGAAGCAGCATAACGGACTCTGACTGTACTGGTGGTACCTCTTCAACCACACCACTTACTCAGAGCACAGCCAATAGAGAGGGTTCGTTTAAGACAAGCCGTCCACGTGCAGTAGTTCCACTGCAGACCCAATCAGGCTCCTCATCCTCCCAAGGACATCATCAGCCTACCCTAGATAGTTTTGTTGGCTTTAGTTCCAAGGGCATGTCAAAACAGCAGGCCAACAAGATCACCCGCCTCATTGGCCAATTCATTGCTGTTGGAGGAGCCTCTTTTCGCATGATTGAAGGGGAGCCGTTTAAACAGCTCATGCATGCCCTTGCTACACGATACGTTGTTCCTGCACAAACAACTTTCAGCAGAAAGATTATTCCAGCACTATACCATTCGTGCGTTGCAGTATTGAAGGAAAAAATGGCCAAAGCCGAGGGTCAGACAATTCATTTGACCACTGATTTGTGGACAGCTCCCAGCGGTCAACACGCTTTCCTGTCTTTGACTGCACACTGGTGGCAGGCCACTGTGCCTGTTGGTGGTGGCACTAGTGTAAGTGTTCAAACTTCATCAGGACGGTCTGCAGCGCAAGACCAGCAGGGTTATCAAGCTTTCCTGCTCCACACAGAAGTCCGTGATGACAAACACAGCTCTGCCAACATATTGCGAGCAATTAGATCAATGTTGGCCAATTGGTTTGGAGAGCTGGCAGTAACCAATGTTTCTGTTGGGTTCATAGTGACACACGGAGGTTCAAACATGGTTAAAGCGCTCCAAGATGGATCTTTTGTCGGTGTCCGCTGTTCTGCACACATACTGCATTTAGTGGTCAAGGGTGCAATCCCAGTGGAGAAAAACAACAAGATTGCTCAAATCTTGGACCTTTGCAGGAAGATTGCAGGGCATTTCCACCGCAGTGTAGGGGCTAGTCAACTGTTGAGGGAGGAGAAAGAACAATCAGGGCTCCCCATACATCGACTGAAACAAGATGTCAGCACCCGGTGGAACTATACCCTGGAAATGCTGGAATGCATTTTGGAGCAAAAGACAGCCATCCACAATCTATCATCCCGCCACAGCATTGGGATTGATTCCACACTGGGACGTGATGACTGGTGTATAATTGGGCAGCTCGTTTCTGTCTTAAAACCCTTTCGGAATGTGACGGAAAACTTGAGTCAGAGCAATGCCAGCCTAGGACAGGTCATACCCTTGTTTACCTATCTCATAGATAAGATGGGATCGTTCCTAGAAAACAGTGAGCCTCTTTGTGGCAGCCCACTTCATGCCGATGTAGCGTCTTTCATCAGAAAACTACAAGCCAACTTAAAAGATCGGCTAAATGATCGTGTCCGCAAAAGCCCTGAACTCATGCTGGCTTCCCTATGTGATCCCAGGATCAAAGGTAAACTGGCACTCAGAGACAACAGCCTCTCCTACTGGAAAGAAAAATTGATTGAAAGGGTCCGTAATTTGCAGCAACAGAGATGTATGCCGGATGAGGCCAGTTTGGAAGATTCACCTGCCATGTCTGCTGTTCCAAGACCTGGCACCATCACTCAAAAACAACCAAGTGGAGCATCTGCATGTTGGGTAGAGGCACTTGACAATCTGGTGGATGCAGGTCAAGCAGCAGGTAATCGAGAAGAGAGCAGTGCCTCTGAAATGGTCAGGGCCTACCTATATGAAGCACCTTTGCTTCCTTCAGAGGACCCTTTGACCTATTGGGATAGTAAGAAAAGTTTGTGGCCTGGTCTTTGTCTGGTTGCCCAGCAACTACTATCCTGTCCTCCAACCACTGTGCAAAGTGAGAGAGTTTTCTCTATTACTGGGAACATCCTTAATCCACACCGTGCACAACTGACACCCCATTTGATGGAACAAATAACTTTCCTGAAATTTAACCTCCCCAAGCTTGGTTACCCTACCCTTAACTTGTGAGACCTGAATCATTATCACCATGTGAAGATAGATGGGACTCAGAGGAACCATCCAAATGTTGAGGAAAATACATTTTTTTTTCTTACCACTTGACAATAGCAGTTGTCTTTAGTGTGACCCCAAGATTTAAATAGAATTATATTGTTTTAAGCAATCCAAATTTTTTCCCTTTATTCCTTCCATCACCCTTTTTTGTAATGAGTGTTGTGTAGAGTGACTAGAGTGTGCGTGATTGTATGAATGAATGTTGTGTGAATGGACAGTAGCAAGGGTTGAAGCCTTGACGTGGCGCTACTGCTCACGTGTTGCTGTCTTTGTAAATACAAATAGCAACGTGTGCTAATTTAACCATTTTTGTATGATGGTCTGGAAATAAGAGACAATGATTAAAGATGACCTCAACAGCATGACAGTTCCTCTTGATGGAGAGACTGTCAACTCAAGGATCAGAATTTGTTACCAACACAACATAGAACAAAGAAGCATACAGCTGGAAACGTGATTCTATGCAAGATAGACTAGTTGGTCACTGCTGAACTGCATCCAGATGCCCAGGACCCCTCCCATTTGCCATCTCTGACCCTGGGGACACCAGGGCCCTCTCTGATCCGCCACCTGTTTCATGACCATCTGCAATTGTCCGAAGTCACCAGTGTGAGTAATCTACCCTGCTGCCATGTTACTCAAGCCCTGGAAATGATGACTGCCCTTTGAACTGTTGCCCCTTGTGATTGCGCTCGCCTGGGAACCTCTGTCCGGTTAACTGTTGCCTTCATGATTGCAAGCCTGCAACCTATGCCCTGTGAACTGTTGAGGACTGTATGGTTAACCCCTGCTGTTACTATCTGCTGTGTATTCTGTAGGGATGAGCTTCGTGTTCGAGTCGAACATACGTTTGACTCGAACATCGGCTGTTCGATCGTTCGCCGAAGATAGAACGTTTTGGGCCGTTCGCGACAAATTCGAGTGACGCGAACGGCCCACAATACACTGCGCCATCGCAGTGCAATCCCGGCGCTGTGATTGGCCAAGCATGCACTGTGACCCCGCATGCTTGGCCAATCACAGCGCCGGCAGTGAGGAGAGCCATAATTGGCCACAGGCAGGATGCCTGTGGCCAATTATAGCTCAGGGGGGTTTAGTACACGCCCCACACTATAAAAGCCCACCAGCGCGGCAGCCTTGTGTAGTGTGTTGGCGTGCAGGGAGAGAGAAGGATAGGCAGGGACAGTGTCAGTGATATTCTTTGCTAAACCTTGTGCATTTACAGTGTGTTGGTATACAGGGACAGAGAAGTATAGGCAGGGGACAGTGTCAGTGTCATTTTTGCTGAGCCTTCTGCACAGTATACACCTGTATATCCATCATTGCTGTTCTCAAATACAGGCATCTGCAGGAGTTAGTGGCACAGTATACACCTGTATATACCCGTCATTGCTGTTCTATAATAATACTGTTCAAAATTACAAACAGATTCTACTTGTTCAGAGTATATAGGGCCTTTTTTATTTTGTGTGCGGGGTTCCCCTTAATATCAATACAAGACCCAAAGGGGCTGGTAATGGGCTGGGGTAGGGGGGGGGGGGGGGTGATGGGGTAGCCATGCCATTTTTCTTAAAGATTTTCATCCATATTACCGGGACCAGACATTACATTAAAGCCGCAAGCAGTTTTAAATGGCTTTTTTTCCTTTACAAATGTCATTTTGTGCAGGGACAGTTCTAAACACGGGAAACACGTGGCACTTCACAGGCATACTTTAGACACCCCCCAGGTACGATATATAAAGGAATATTTGACTTTTTTTTTTCTTCACTTTATGCATCATTAAAATGACTGCTCCCGAAAAACGGACGTTTTTAAAACTTCGTTTTCCATTGATACATGTCCCCTGGGGGAGAACCCGGGTTCCCAACCCCTTTTTAGGACAATAACATGCATATTAGTCATTATAATTAGCACTTCAGATTTAGAACGTTCGCATCCATTGTATTTAATAGGGTTCTAACGTTCGTGCGAACTTTCGGTCCGTTCGTGGGTTCTGGTGCGAACCGAACCGGGGGGTGTTCGGCTCATCCCTAGTATTCTGGTGGGGGGGGGGAAAGCTGAATGGCGTGACTGGACACAAGATAAATGGAATTACCCTTTGCACATTGAAATAGTGTAGAAAGAAATCTCTTAAATTTTCTAAGTTCAGCCTGATGGTTAAATGTAGAAAAGACAATTATAAGGCCTCTAGTAAGTTAGTAACAATAAATGGACTAGTTCATTTAGATAAACATCACAAAATGATTAATGAACCTAACAAGGAAAGCAAGATTCAAGAAAACAATTAGTTCTGAACAAAAACATTTTTATTTTTAACATAAATAAAAAATAAAATAAAATAAATTATGAAAAAATATTCTCCCCCAACCTGGTGACCAGTCGCTGTAGGGACATATTGATGCCAGCCATCTGTTCACCGAGGTACCTAGTAGCCTCCAGTTGGCTCCTAAGGCTGCGTTGGTACCTCTCCAGAGCCATAGTGACGGAGCTGCCGGCGATTGTGGAGGGCCAAAGAGTGACATAGCCTCCTGGTTTCGGCATATTGTCTCTCTTGGACCTCCACAATGCGTCGCAGATACGCATTCACATGTGGCTCTGGAGGGGGGATGTGTACTGGAGCGGCTGGAGAATCCTCACCAGGACGCACTGGGGAGGAGGCACTAATGGGTGTGTCCAGGTGGGGGGATAGTGAAGGGTGGAGGAGAACATGCGCCGGAGAAACCGCTGGGGAGGAAGGACAATCACCAGACGCAGGCAGGTCCAGGCCTTCGTCCACCGGGTGGAGGTGAAGGATGAAGACTTCACCTGTGAAGAAAAGAAAATACATTAGATAGATAATACAATACACATGACTTCTTCACCCTAACATTATATAAAGACAATTATCTCAAAACGCTTGTAGACAATCATGTAACATCTTGAGATGTTTTCACTTCTACATACCAGTTTTCCATTTTTGATATTCAGTGAGATGCACCTAATCAATTTGTGTGTAGGAGATAGTGGTGTCTGTGTCAATTTGCTGCGTCATCCCAGGTTTGCTGAGCTGTGCAGGAAGGTGTAGTACTTTACTGTACTCTGACCGGGGCGGAGCTGAGTGTCCTCCCCGGCCAGAGTACAAAGGGATTCCCCTCTACACATCGAGCAGTGTAAAGGAGAATCTCCCAAAGATTTTATCCGCTTGGTCGCACGGCCGGCTGGAGAAAATCTTAAGGTGTAATGGATGCCTAAGTGCTGACTGTGACAGAACCCACTGTCACTGTGTGTTTTGGAAGGGACTGAGGGCTGGCCTCTTACCCACAGATTATGGCCCAGAAGAGACTGAGAGACTTGGGGAAAGCTGGTATTGAGAAAATGTAATGTAATGCTACATCCCTTCTCCCCCCCCCATCCCCCCCTCTTGTTGCTGTGCTTAATTGTGTTGGTTCATGGCACATAGACAATGGTCTGGACTGCAGACATCTCTCCGCAGGGGATGTGTATTGAAGGGCTGCCTGCTTACCATAATCCCTTTATGTTTAACTGTAGTCTCTGTTTCAATGTTCAGTTCCCATTGGTTCTTCCTTGTCCCCTACCCCCCCTCTATGACAAGGCTAAGGGGAGTGTCCCTAACTGTGTGTAAAAGTGTATGTTTTGGAGTTAATAAACTGTTGATGCTCTGCATGTTTAACCCTCAACACCTGTGTGGATTGTCTCGTGATTGAGGGGTTAAGGGCTGGTTATGGCGAATCTGCAGGCTGCAGGTGCATTTGGAGGACAGGAGACACAGGTCTGGCGGATGTTCCCACCTGGGGTATCTGAGATCCGTCACACTGACCACTAACTACTCTACCTCATCCAGACGGATTGACTGTCGCAAATATGGAAGATCAGTTGCACTTACCGATCAGCATCACCGACGCTAAGACATCGATCAGAAAAATGATCGCTTAGTGACGGCGGTGCTAGGGGGTGAAAGGGTTACCTGGGGGGTGATCAAGGGGGTTAAACCTTTATTAGGTAATATATGGGGGTACCCGACGCTATAAAAACCTGCGGCGAACCTAAAAAAAATTACTGGCTACCGATCAGCATCGCCGACGCTAAGACATCGATCAGAAAAATTATCGCTTAGTGACAGTGGTGATAGGGGGTGAAAGGGTTACCTGGGGGGCGATCAAGGGGGTTAAACCTTTATTAGGTAATATATGGGGGTACCCGACGCTATAAAAACCTGCGGCGAACCTAAAAAAAATTACTGGCTACCGATCAGCATCACCGACGCTAAGACATCGATCAGAAAAATGATCGCTTAGCGACGGCGGTGCTAGGGGGTGAAAGGGTTATCTGGGGGGTGATCAGGGGGTTAAACCTTTATTAGGGGGGGTTAGGGGGCTACACTGGACCTAAAACTGAATGTACTGACACTTTTACAGTCACAAATGTCACTGATTGCAGTGATCACTAAATAAATGGTCACTGCAATCAGTGACACTGTGACTGGGGGCTGGGGGGTGATCTGGGGGGTGATCTGGGGGGGCCTGGGGGGGGCGATTTATGTGCCTATGTGTCCTGGTGTCAGTGTAGTGTTGTGTGCACTAACCTGCATCTTCTCCTGTACGGCGCTCGGTATATGTGAGCGCCGCAGGAGAGATGACATCACTTCCTCCTGCCTGTGTAAACAGTACACAGGCAGGGGAAGCTCTCATTCGCCGGGAGCGATCGAGAGGGGGGGGCCGTAATCGAACGGCCGTCCCCTCATACCGGATCGCTCCCGAAGGTAAAACGACCACCCACTGTAAAGAAGATCGGACCCCCCAACTATACAAAGGCAATCACGTATATGTACGTGATTCTGCCTGTCGGTGCCATTCTGCCGACGTATATTTACAGTGGGCGGTCGTTAAGTGGTTAACAGTGATTGGCTCAGACTGGGAACCTGAACTGCAGCAAGAAGCTGGCGTGATCAGGGAAGTGACATTGAGGAAATAACAAGCACAGGTCACGCTAACGGGAAGACTGGAATCAGCTGCAAAGGGGGACTAATAATTAATAATTCCAGCTAAACCGAAGCCTTGGAGAATAAATCACAACCATTTCTAGACAAGGTTTGCCATCAGCATTTCATATTTAAAATACTATATTTGCCTGGAAAATACAAAAAAAGTTATACTTACTCCCTGGATCTGCCGCGTCTGGCTGTTCACCATCTTCCGCATCCCCAGCAGCCTCTACAGTGCAGGTCTCCTCCACCTCCTGCTCAGCCTCAGCAGCTGTTGATTATGATTAATATAGAAAAGAACATTACAATCTGCAGTACAACAATCTCACACATTAGTACAAGAACATTGAAACATGTATGATCACTCAGCAGACACCAGCAAGATTATACTAACTTACATGTGGGCGTTGCCGCCTCAGCCTCCTCCTCCTGAGTCTCCCCCTCTGATTGGATGACACCTATTTAATATAAAGGAGAAATGATGAACGTTACAATGTTCAAGCTTCAAATTACTATAAATAAATACTGTATATAGATAAAATTAATTATCCATTAGCATGGCAATACAGGTCAGGTCACTAACGTTTATCTACAAGGCAGGGACATGCATTCAACCATTTAGAAAAAATCTCAAAAAAAAAAAAACGAGGCACTTACCTGTCCTGGTTCCAGCGGCGAGTGCTAGGTGCACCGCCACTGATCAGGTGCCTCAGTTCAGAGCAGCGACGTTCTGTCAGATTGTGTAAGTTACGCAAGCGGTTGCGTTACCTGACAGAAGGTTGCAGAGGCTCTACCTGTCACTGCTTGAGCGAGAAGCAATGACACTGGAATCGACAATGGAAGGCTGGACAAATGGAAAAGGACCCACTGTATTAGTGTCACTACTACACTACTACTACACTACTACACTACTTACTGGGCGTTGATGACATGGAGGACTCCTGCTCCTCCGCCCTCCACCTCCGGCGGCGCTGGGACTGGATGCGATCTTTAAATAAAATCAAACACAACATGGTAAATGTCGGATGCTTGACAAAAAAAATGTCCTGCACAATGCAATGCTGACACCAACCCTGATGGGCCAGGAGATGGGTGATCTCATCCTCCCCTATACCCTCATGGGGGAGGAGAGGCACCTGCTTCCCTCTGCGCCCCAACTGCCGGCGTTTACGCGCTATGGAACTGCAAATCAAAAAGAGAAGAGAAACAGGTTCCATAATTAAACTACAATTGTAATCTGAAAATTACATCAACACATGAAACAAATGTAGAATGAACCCGTAGAATGAAACAATGCAAATGGAATTTTTGGATTAGGCGCATTTTTTCACGTAGCACAAGATTTGCACATTTTTTTATTAACCAAATTTATTTTAAGAAAAACGTATGCTTTTTTGGTGCACAATAAAATATAAAAGAAAGGATTGGGATTGTGCCGATAAAATATAGATGTCCAGTCCACCTTTCTAATTATGCGCTTGTGTGAACTGTGTATGGTGTAAAATCAGTACATTTTTAGAGCACTGATTGTTGTATAAATGACAATGGTCACAAAATGGCATCAAAAGTGTCCGATGTGTCCGCCATAATGTCGCAGTCACGATAAAAATCGCTGATCGCCGCCATTACTAGTAAAAAAAAATAATAATAAAAATGCTATAAAACTATCCCTATTTTGTAGACGCTATAACTTTTGCGCAAACCAATCAATAAACGCTTATTGCAATTTTTGTTACCAAAAATATGTAGAAGAATACGTATCGGCCTAAACTGAGGAAAAAATTTGTTTTTTTATATATTTTTTGGGGATATTTATTATAGCAAAAAGGAAAAAAATAATTGTGTTTTTTTTTCACAATTGTCGCTCTTTTTTTGTTTATAGCGCAAAAAAAAAAAAACGCAGAGATTATCAAATACCACCAAAAGAAATCTCTATTTGTGGGGAAAAAAAGAACGCAGTGCCGAATCGCAAAAAGTGGCCTGGTCATTTGGCAGCCAAATCCTCCGGGGCTGAAGTGGTTAAAATGTAAAAAAAATAATAATCAGACATGTTACTTACCGCTTAATGTCGCTGAATTTTTTCCGACAGGCAGTCGGGTCACGCCGATGGCGATACATCCCTTCAACTTTTTTGGAGATCTCCTCCCACTTCTCCCGCTTCCACTCCTGAGTGGTATCCCTGGAGCGGGGGCCACACAGCTGTATCCAGTAAGGAAGCGTTTCCTTTACAAGGACCTGGGACTCAATGTGAGTCCACATAAGGTTACGCTTCCTGCTGGTTGCAGCTTGTGTCCCCAAGCGCCGCTTTTTGGATGATGGGGATGTTGCTGCTGCTGCCTCCATAGAAGGCCCAGGAACGTCCTCCATGTGGTCGAAATGGGTCGCCATAATATCCGACACTGACACAACGTCGGAGGCCGTGCACAAACGAATGTGAAAGTAGTTGGCTGACTGTTGGGATAGACCATCCATTCAACATGAACGACGAAGATTCGACGAAGATTCGACAAAGCATCGAAAAACATACAAACGTCGAATCTGTGGCTTATGGTGTCTGTCAAAAGTTCTAAGTTGATTCGACGGTGCAGTTAAACTCACTGTACGATGCTGCCTGCAATCGTACATTTCCGGTTAAATGCATCCGCTCATGGGCTATAGAAAAATTCTAATGTTGAATGACTAGTAATAATAATTAATAAATATAATTATTACTAGTCATACAACATTAGAATTCTACTATAGCTAGCTTGTAGGCGGAACATTCGACCGGAAATGTACGATTGCTGCGTCGAATAGTTTAGCTGTTCCGTCGAATCTTCTTAGAACACACACACACCATATAAGCCTTCAATGACAGATTCGACCTTAATTATTTCGGATTTTCGGACGAATGCAATTTTTAACGACGAATTTCGGGAGTAACTAAATAAATGTATTTTTCGAACGAAAACGAAATTCCGAAACAAAATATTTCAGTGTGCACATGTCTAATGGTTAAGGCAGTGCTGGAAAATAATGGTGGGCACACAAAATATTGTCACTTTGGGCCTAATTTAGACATTTTCACTTAGGGGTGTACTCACTTTTGTTGCCAGTGGTTTAGACATTAATGGCTGTGTGTTGAGTTATTTTGAGGGGATAGCAAATTTACACTGTTATACAAGCTGTACACTCACTACTTTACATTGTAGCAAAGTGTAATTTCTTCAGTGTTGTCACAAGATATAATAAAATATTTACAAAAATGTGAGATACTGTAGATCAGACCAAAATGAAGGACAAATGAGAAAGAAAGAAGGACAGAGGGATTTTTTTCCAAATAAGGGGCAGTCCCTCAAAATCAGTGACAGTTGGAAGCTATGAAACACTTTCATGTACCAGCTGAAGAAACCATGATCAAATAGGCTAAGAGCCGCTGTAGCCCGATTGGGGCTTCTTTATAGCCAGGAGGCAGTAGTTTTGCTTTGGATACCATGTGATGCTAAAATAGTAACAGGGTCTCTTTTAAAATTGGCCTGTGTGTTTCCAGGTTTATGCCCCATACACACGATCGTTTTTCATGCCGTTAAAAATGCCATTTTTAAAAATGGGCATTAAAACCGATCGTGTGTATGCTCCAGGGCATTTTTAACGGCGTGAAAAACGGGCATTAAAAATTTCGAACATGCTCTATTTTTTCACGTAGTTTTTCATGTCGTTTTTTTTAACGACGTGAAAAACGATAGTGTGTATGCTTTTACGAGGTGAAAAAAAAAAGCGCATGCTCAGAATCAAGTATGAGATGGGAGCACTCGTTCTGGTAAAACTAGCGTTTGTGATGGAGATAGCACATTCGTCACGCTGTAACGGACTGAAAAGCACGAGGCTGAAAAGCGCGAATCGTCGCTCAACAAACTTTACTAACATGAAGGGTGGCGCCATCCGAACGGAACTTCCCCTTTATAGTGCCGTCGTACGTGTTGTACGTCACCGCGCTTTGCTTGAACGTTTTTTTAATGATCGTGTGTACGCAAGACAGGCTTGAGAGGAAACATGAAAAAAAACGATGAGGAAAAACGTCGGTTTAAAAAATGGCATGAAAAACGATCGTGTGTATGGGGCATTAGGCACAGGCCTATTGTCTTAGCGTAAATACAGCCTTCCTTGCAGTCAATGGCAAATGAGCCCATTAGATCTCATTTGTGTATTACAGCAAAACCAAATTATTTAACAGCTTACACATAACCATCATTTGTTATTGTTACTTCACGGTATAAGTGATTTTAAGATTGTTATTATTTAGCCTGTCTTTCAATATTCCAAGCAATGTATTTTTACAGTTATTGTCGCACTCCAGTTGTGCCAATGTGGTTTCCTGGGAGCCGCAGACGCATTTAGCGCGTGTGGAAGAGGGCAAAGCATGTCATACATTGTTGCAATGACCCGATGGCTGCTCTGAGCCATCCAAGGACAAAAACAAAGAGATGTTCAACACACTATTCATAATGCGTTATTGTTCATTAATTTATCTTATCTGGTGCAGAGTGAGGTAAACGGAATCTTCTACAGCATATTAGATACTTAATACCTCCGAGGGTACATATTTCTTTCATTTGAACACAGTCACAATTTGCATAGGAGGTACATAATAAAACTGAAAAATATGGCATAGCTCTATAGTTCTCCACAGCTATAATTGAAAAAGAGAAAATAAATTAGCTTCTTGTGATTTAGGGTCTGAAAAAAATAAAAATGAAAAAAAATTCTAACCCTGGCTGATAAAGAAAAGACTATCCTTTACCTATCAGCGTGCCAACTGGATTTCCCAATCTCCCCGGCAAACATTATTTAAGACATATGTGTAAAAAGTAATTTGCATTATAAATTGAGTCAGTAAAGGCAAATGTATCATCCCATTGAAAATGGAATAGAGAGTTCACAGCATTATTTGTAAGGGAACAGACAAGTGCGTGGATGGCTTTATATAATATTTTGACTGTTTTTTTTTTCTCTGTTGCTCTACTAAAGAGTTATATATCCCTTTAAATTTTTACTTTAGCAGCACAACAGAAGTCACTATCGTTTATAAATCTATAATGAATACAATAGATCGCTGACATGCATTGTATTTCTTATAGTTATTTTTTTAAACAGATGCTTTAAGGATGTAAAAATAATGCAATGGTAATAGAAACAATATTGCTAACCTATATTATGTAGGTAGAAATATGCTTACACTAAATCGCATTGTGGTTCACAAGTAACTATATATACAGAAGTATTAAATTGTATCTAAAGTCAAACATTTTTTTGTTTAAACAAAGATCAGGCCTGATAAATACTAGGCCTCATGTACACTGCTGCTGGTAAACGGATGTTTTTTTATAGCTGTCCCTGAACTCTCCTCTATGTTATCCAGTGGTGTATGTAGGTTTTGTGTTGCCCCAGGCCTGACTAAACTCGTGCACCCCCTAATTTAACAGAGAGGACTCCATAGTGTAATACTGTGCGTACATTTATTGATAAAAAAAGGTAATGCACTTACAAAGTCTTGATAAAATTGGCACATTGATACCGCAAGATAACAAGCGGAGGAAGCCTAGAGGATTGGAGGGGGCGTGATGACGTCAGGACTACAAGCCACACCTGGGGGAGACGCCGTGAGATACCGTGCTTACCCTATATGATTTATACCACGCCAATTTTATCAAGACTCTGTAAGTGCATTACCTTTTTTTATCAATAAATGTACGCACAGTATTACACTATGGAGTCCTCTCTGCTTATGTCTTTTTGAGATATTAGACACCTTTCATACCCTCATCCGGCCATCAGCTTGGGGTCTTTAGGGAGACCTTAAATCCCTGTGTCTGCAGTGACCGCCGTGATAGTGGTCAATTATTTCTGGTAAGAAGACTACAACATCACTTCTCTGGTGCCTTAACCACTTAACGACCGCTCACTGTATATATACGTCGGCAGAATGGCACCGACAGGCACAATCACGTAGAGCATACGTGATTGCCTTTGTATAGTTGGGGGGTCCAATCGGACCCCCCTCCTATACAGTGAGCGGTGGCTAAGTGTCCGGGAGCGTTCCGGGATGAGGGGGCAGCCATTCGTTTCTGGCCACCCCCTCGCGATCGCTCCCGGCGAATGGAAATGCCCCCTCTGTCTGTGTCAGACAGAGGGAGCAGGAGGAAGTGATGTCATCTCTGGTGCGGCGCTCACATATACCGAGCGCCGTACAAGAGAAGACATCAGGTCAGTGCACACAACACTACACTGACACCAGGACACATAGGGACATAAATCGCCCCCCAGGCCCCCCCAGACACCCCAGATCACCCCCCCAGATCACCCCCCCAGCCCCCAGTCACAGTGTCACTGATTGCAGTGACCATTTATTTAGTGATCACTGCAATCAGTGACATTTGTGACTGTAAAAGTGTCACCAAAGTTTAGTCTTAGGTCCAGTGTAGCCCCCTAATCCCCCCTAATAAAGGTTTAACCCCCTGATCACCCCCCAGATAACCCTTTCACCCCCTATCACCACTGTCGCTAAGCGATCATTTTTCTGATCGCTGTCTTAGCGTCAGTGATGCCGATCGGCAGCCAGTAATTTTTTTTAGGTTCGCCGCATGTTTTTATAGCGTCAGGTACCCCAATATATTATCTAATAAAGGTTTAACCCCCTTGATCGCCCCCCAGGTAACCCTTTCACCCCCTATCACCACTGTCGCTAAGCGATCGTTTTTCTAAACGCTGTCTTAGTGTCTGTGATGCAGATCGGTAGCCAGTATTATTTTAGGTTCGCCGCATGTTTTTATAGCGTCAGGTACCCCAATATATTATCTAATAAAGGTTTAACCCCCTTGATCACCCCCCAGGTAACCCTTTCACCCCCATCACCACTGTCGCTAAGCGATCGTTTTTCTAAACGCTGTCTTAGTGTCGGTGATGCAGATCGGTAGCTGGTAATTTGTTTTAGGTTCGCCGCAGGTTTTTATAGCATCAGGTACCCCAATATATTATCTAATAAAGGTTTAACCCCCTTGATCGCCCCCCAGGTAACCCTTTCACCCCCTATCACCACTGTCGCTAAGCGATCATTTTTCTAAACGCTGTCTTAGTGTCGGTGATGCAGATCGGTAGCTGGTAATTTTTTTTAGGTTCGCCGTCAGGTTTTTATATAGCGTCAGGTACCCCCATATATTACCTAATAAAGGTTTTAACCCCCTAATTGCCCCTAGTTAACCCTTTCACCAGTGATCATCATATAAGTGTTACGGGTGACGCTGGTTAGTTAGTTTGCTTTTTATAGTGTCAGGGCACCCGCCGTATATAACCCAATAAAGGTTTAACCCCCTGATCGCCCGGCGGGTGATATCAATTAGGTTTTAGCGTCAGAGAGGGTCTGTGTCACACCCCAGGCAGCGTCAGGTTAGTGCCAGTAGCGCTAACACCCACGCGTGAAGCATACACCCCCCTTAGTGGTATAGTATCTGAACAGATCAATACCTGATCTGATCAGATCTATACTAGCGTCCCCAGCAGTTTAGGGTTCCCAAAAACGCAGTGTTAGCGGGATCAGCCCAGATACCTGCTAGCACCTGCGTTTTGCCCCTCCGTCCAGCCCAGGCCACCCAAGTGCAGTATCGATCGATCACTGTCACTTGCAAAACACAACACACATAACTGCAGCGTTCGCAGAGACAGGCCTGATCCCTGCGACTCCAGTGCTGTAGAAGGTGATTTCACCACCACAGTTAAAAGAAAAAAGCAAATATGCCGAAGCATTGGGGCAGCAGGGGCGGAGGAGCGATTTTGCTCCTAATGCCGCGTACATACGGTCGAAATTCCGACGGAGGCTTGCCCGTGGAAAAGTCCGACCATGTGTGTGCGGCATAACTTTTTTGCGGGAGGATGCCCCCATGCTTCGGCATATATAAATGGTGCGTGTATGCCCATCATTGGAAGTGGGTGGATGAAGGGCGGTATTCTAATGGTGGGCATACCCACCGATCAATCTCTTTTTTCGTTCAGCCAACTGGCTGCATGAAAAAAAGATTACAATACATGTCCAACAAGGACCAGCAACGTACTGGTATGTTGCTGGACTTTGAATGGTTATACCAGATTGATGCCTGCGGGTTTAGGTATCATCTTGGTATCATTCTTTTCAGCCTGTGGCCGGCTTTCATGTAAAAGCAATCCTAGTGGCTAATTAGCCTCTGGACAAGCAGTGGGAGGGAATGTCCCCCCCCCCCAGATATAAAAAGCGCCATTGGGAAATTGGGAAAGCATTTTATCACACCGATCTTGGTGTGGTCAGATGCTTTGAGGGCAGAGGAAAAATCTAGGGTCTAGAAGACCCCAGTTTTTTCAAAAAAGAGTACCTGTCATTACCTATTGCTATCATAGGGGATATTTACATTCCCTGAGATAACAATAAAAGTGATAAAAAAAAAATATGGAAGCAACAGTTTAAAAATAAAATAAAAAAGCAAAATTAATAATAAAAAAAAACAAAAAAAAACACCCCTGTCCTGCCCTGCTCTTGCCCAATGGCGAACGCAAGCGTCGGTCTGGCGTCATATGTAAACAGCAATTGCACCATGCATGTGAGGTATCACCACGAAGGTCAGACCGAGGGCAGTAATTTTAGCAGTAGACCTCCTCTGTAAATCTAACGGGGTAACCTGTAAATGCTTTTAAAGGCTTTTAAAAATGTATGTAGTTTGTCGCCAATGCGCGTTTGTGCGAAATTTTAAAGCATGTCGTGTTTGGTATCTATGTACTCGGCCTAAGATAGTCTTTTTTATTTCATCAAACATTTGGGCAATATAGTGTGTTTTAGTGCATTAAAATTAAAAAAAGTGTATTTTTTCCCCAAAAAATGCGTTTGAAAAATCGCTGCGCAAATACTGTGTAGAAAAAAAAATGCAACACCCACCATTTTATTCTGTAGGGCCTTTGCTTTAAAAATATATATAATGTTTGGGGGTTCAACATAATTTTCTTGCAAAAAAAAAATATGTTTTCATGTAAACAAAAAGTGTCAAAAAGGGCTTTGTCTTCAAGTGGTTAGAAGAGTGGATGTAAGCTTCCTAATGTTGTGTATAAAATGCCAGAACAGTTCAAACCCCCCAAATGACCCCATTTTGGAAAGTAGACACCCCAAGCTATATACTGAGAGGCATGTCGAGTCCATGGAATATTTTATATGTTGACACAAGTTGCGGAAAATATAATTTTTTTTTTTTTTGCACAAAGTTGTCACTAAATGATATGTTGCTCAAACATGCCATGGGCATATGTGGAATTACACCCCAAAATACATTCTGTTGCTTCTCCTGAGTACGGGGATACCACATGTGTGAGACTTTTTGGGAGCCTAGCTGCGTACGGGACCCCAAAAACCAATCACCGCCTTCAGGCTTTCTAAGGGTGTAAATTTTTGATTTCACTTCTCACTGCCTATCACAGTTTCGGAGGCCATGGAATGCCCAGATGGCACAAAACCCCCCCAAATGACCCCATTTTGGAAAGTAGACACCCCAAGCTATTTGCTGAGAGGTATTGTGAGTATTTTGCAGATCTCTCTTTTTGTCACAAAGTTTTGAAAATTGAAAAAAAGAAAAAAAAAAAAAAAGTTCTTTCTTCATTTTCAAAAACAAATGAGAGCTGTAAAATACTCACCATGCCTCTCAGCAAACAGCTTGGGGTGTCTACTTTCCAAAATGGGGTCATTTGGGGGGGTTTTGTGCTATTTTGGCATTTTATGGCCTTCAAAACTGTGATAGGTAGTGAGGAGTGAAATCAAAAATTTGCGCCCTTAGAAATCCTGAAGGCGGTGCTTGGTTTCCGGGGTCCCGTACGTGGCTAGGCTCCTAAAAAGTCCCACACATGTGGTATCCCCGTACTCAGGAGAAGCAGCAGAATGTATTTTGGGGTGCAATTCCACATACAACCATGGCATGTGTGAGCAATATATCATTTAGTGACAACTTTTTGTAATTTTTTTTTTTTTGTCATTATTCAATCACTTGGGACAAAAAAAAAATATTCAATGGGCTCAACAGGCCTCTCAGCAATTTCCTTGGGGTGTCTACTTTCCAAAATGGGGTCATTTGGGGGGGTTTTGTGCTATTTTGGCATTTTATGGCCTTCAAAACTGTGATAGGTAGTGAGGAGTGAAATCAAAAATTTGCGCCCTTAGAAATCCTGAAGGCGGTGCTTGGTTTCCGGGGTCCCGTACGTGGCTAGGCTCCTAAAAAGTCCCACACATGTGGTATCCCCGTACTCAGGAGAAGCAGCAGAATGTATTTTGGGGTGCAATTCCACATATAACCATGGCATGTGTGAGCAATATATCATTTAGTGACAACTTTTTGTAATTTTTTTTTTTGTCATTATTCAATCACTTGGGACAAAAAAAAATATTCAATGGGCTCAACATGCCTCTTAGCAATTTCCTTGGGGTGTCTACTTTCTAAAATGGGGTAATTTGGGGGGGTTTTGTACTGCCCTGCCATTTTAGCACCTCAAGAAATGAGATAGGCAGTCATAAATTTAAAGCTGTGTAAATTCCAGAAAATGTACCCTAGTTTGTAAACGCTATAACTTTTGCGCAAACCAATAAATATACGCTTATTGACATTTTTTTTACTAAAGACATGTGGCTGAATACATTTTGGCCTAAATGTATGACTATAATTGAGTTTATTCGATTTTTCTTATAACAAAAAGTAGAAAATATCATTTTTTTTCAAAATTTTCGGTCTTTTTCCGTTTATATCGCAAAAAAGAAAAATCGCAGAGGCAATCAAATACCATTAAAAGAAAGCTCTATTTGTGGGAAGAAAAGGACGCAAATTTCGTTTGGGTACAACATTGCATGTCCGCACAATTTACAGTTAAAGCAGCGCAGTGCAAAATTCTGAATTCACCTCTGGTCCTTTAGCTACCAAATGGTCCGGGGCTTAAGTGGTTAACTGGTGGATGGAAATTCTCCCTAATTTCAAGTTTTCCTTACTTTGCTACATCATGATCCCTCTAAGAACTGTTTTCCTTCAGGATTAACCCTTTCTTACATATCAAAGATTTGTCCGTCAGCACGCAACAAATTTTTATATATGGTTTTTACTTTTTCACATCAATTCTGTTTCTTTTTTCACAGTGGAAATCATTTACTATTTCATTGTATTATTTAGTAGTATTGTTCACATACTGTTTTATTCACTCAGGTATCATGTGGTTTTGATGGTACTAGTTTCATTGATGTATTGAATACCTGTTTTTTCTCATTTGTTAATATTTGGGTATATTCCATTATCAAGTCCTTCACAGGACCTTGCATCACTTACTTAAATCTGAAGAGAGCCCTCCCTCTTATCCTGCGCGGCTGACAGGAAAAGAGAGGGGGTGAGTGGGGGAAACCGTCCGACATCCCGCCTCTCCCCTGTCACAGTGCCAGTGCCTTCAGCTGAGTAGCAGCGCGCTGTCGCCGCTTCACATTTTCCTCGCTGTCCTCCACTAGACACAGACAGACCCCGCCCCAGGGAGGAGTTCCACCATGTAAGAGTGCCAGTGAAGGAGGGTAGGCGGAGCATTAAGCTCCGCCTCCGCCAGTTGCATTGCCAGTCACCGGCCGCTTTATGGGGGTGCTAGTCCCTCCCCCCACCTGGCCAAGTACGCTCCATACTACACATAACAAGTGCCGCGCTACAGCAAGCCACCGGCTGCCGGGCATTGTATATGTGCGGGAGGCGGCCGTTCAAGGCGAGACTCGGGAGGACGGGTTGGGGGGATTTTTTCATGCGGGGGGGTGGCCTATTTGCCGCCCCCTGCAAAGTGCCGCCCTAGGCCTGGGCCTTCTCGACCTAGGCCAAGAGACAGCACTGATTGTGACAGGGGGTCACTTTGGAGCACAGGGTGAGCAATGAAATAATGGACATTGAGAATATGTATGGGATTGTTTTAAAATGGGTCTGTAACATTATTCCCCAATATTGCCCAGGATCTGTAAATAGTTATTCTGTTGGTGCTGAACTCAACAGGTTAAATTAAGAGAGGCTGATGTGTCTCCTGTCTCCTTGTGTAATGCTAATGAGCCTCACCTATGCTACAGGCCCTTTCATTGTGATGATGTTGATTGGAGCTTGGTAGACCGGCTGGCTCCATATTATGGGATGTGGAAGTGTCTTCTGTGGGGGGGGGGGGAATCAACCCTTCTGCCTAAGACTGTTTATCAAAGGAGAAGTTTGAACACACCTGACCTCTATCACCATTGTCATTGGACAGTTTAACCCGCCCTGTTCCCCAAAGGATGGGAGGGGAGGGTTTTGAAGAGAAATGTGTTACCATGTGTTTTGAAAATAAAGTCATTCCCTGTTTTGGAACTTGAATACAGAGCGTTGTCTCGTATCTGGGGGGAGAATCATTCGTATGGGGTCTTATTCGGCTGGTTGGAATGTCTGGTGGCTGTCGTGTGGTTGGAAAGGGAATATCCTAACGGTGTTAACCCCTTTCATACTTGGGGTGCCGTTACAATTGTTGGCAAGCAGTGGGATTGATCCCCACAGCCGGAAGGACAGCTACAAGAGGACACAGGCCAATGGAAGCACAGTATGAACGGCTAAAGCGTTCTACCCTCAAAGACTTACTGGAGAACCGGGGAAGACCGGCCAACAACCGTAAGAAGAGGGACATTATCAGAGAACTGGTTTATATAAGAAAATCAGAGAACTAGTCGAAATGGATGGGGCTGAAAGACCCAACATAACAGAAAGGCCCAGCGTAACAGACAGGACACCCGAAGAGGCAAGTTTTGATCGGGCTGTTAACATAAGACTGGCACATTATGGTCCTAACCCTACAGCGGAGATCATAGACCGAGTTATAGCGGCTGTTGACATAAATTTGCTACAGCAAAGAGGTTCTGCAGCAGCAGAAGTCACAGCAGCACCAACTGAAAGGAGAAAGATACATTTTATTGCTTTTAAAAATTTCATTGAAACTGAAGGGGAGATTGATGGGTACCTTGCTGATTTTGAACGGCAATGTGCCCTACACCGGGTGCCCACAGAGGAATGGGTTACCATTTTGTCTGGGAAACTGTCTGGCCGGGCCAGTGAAGCGTTCAGGGCCATCCCAGACAAGGATATTATGAACTATGGACTAGTAAAAGAAGCACTGTTGGCCAGGTATGCCGTCACACCGGAGGCATACCGGAGGCGGTTCTGAGAGACGAGCAAGCAGACTGGAGACTCGTATACCGAGTGGGCATGCCGCCTACACCGCACGGCCTCTCACTGGGTCGCTGGGTGCCAAGCAGAATCTGGGAAAGAGGTGCTGCAGGTGTTCCTGCTGGAGCACTTCTTTGACAAACTGTCCCTGGAAGTCAGAGAGTGGGTCCGGGACCGAAAACCTTTCACCTGGCCTGAAGCAGCTCGCTTGGCGGATGAATACACAGACGCCCGCAAACTGGATACCCCTGTGGTCAAGGCAACAGCTCAGGTGGATTATCGATCAGGGGCACCCCCTCTGGCTATCGCCTACCAACCACAGTCGTACCGCCCTACAGCACCACCTCCAGCGGCCACTTATTCTCAGCAGCCCAGGTTCAACTCCCAGGACTACTCACAACCCATCAGGTGTTTCGGGTGTAAACAGCTAGGGCACAAAAAGCCAGACTGTCCGTTGAATCCAGCCAGGCAGTCCCAGTCATGGAGACAGCCAGCAAGGGGGAACCACAACACATCCATGCCTGCGGCCCACTGCGTTGAGGAGGAAGAACATTGGGGCGTCCTGCACGAGGCTGATCCAATACAAGCCGCTAACCGGGACAACAGGCAGCAACACAGGCAGACGGTCCGGGTTAATGGAACGGTAGCCAATGGCTTACGTGATAGTGGCGCTACCATGACCCTACTACAGAAGAACCTCATCCCAGAGAGCCAACACACTGGAGACACTGTAGCCATAAGAGTAGCGGGAGGTACCGTCTTCCGGCTACCTGTTGCTCGTGTTCACCTGGATTGGGGGGTTGGTTCGGGACACGTGAATGTGGGGGTGATGAAGGATTTGCCAGCGGATGTACTACTGGGGAATGATTTGAGCCCCCTCCTTTCTGCTTACGCCCCGATGGGCCCCGATGAAGTCAACCCCGTGACTACCCGTGCCCAGACACGTACTGCTGGAACCGGCCCGCTTGCTGCTGAGACACAGGTGAGACTACCTTCCCCGACACGTACCTTAGATCAGGCGCTCTTAGGCTAGGATACCCAAGAAGCATTCAGGAGGGAAACTCGGGAGGACCCAACCTTACACAAGTATAGGGCTAAGGCAGATACTCAGGAAAGGGGAATAGATGGGGAGCTTTTTGAATGGGTGGGGGATAGACTGTATAGGATCCCTAAGCCAGCTCGGAGAAGTAAGGCCCCTTCGCAGAAACGACAGCTGGTGGTACCTAAGAAATACCAGCTGGAGATTCTGCGAATCGGGCATGATGTACCGCTAGCAGGACATCTAGGGTTCCGTCGTACAGCCCATAGGATCACACAGAATTTCTTCTGGCCCAATTTTAGCCAGGATGTGCGACAATACTGCAAAATGTGTGACACATGTCAACGGATAGGTAAGAGGGGGGACCACCCTAAGGCTAAACTCATGTCCATGCCTATTATTGGGGAGCCCTTTTACCGCATAGCCGTTGACATTGTGGGTCCCCTGGCCAGGCCTAGTTCATCCGGGAAGAAGTATATTCTCACCGTGGTGGACTACGCCACCCGTTACCCAGAGGCAGTGGCTATGTCTAACATTGAAGCAGAGACAGTAGCTGATGCCCTGGTTAAGATTTTTACCAGAGTGGGGTTCCCTAAGGAGATTCTCTCTGACCAGGGAACCCAGTTTACTGCGGTGCTCACCCAGCAGTTGTGGAAGGTGTGCAATATTAAGCCCTTGCTGAGCTCACCTTACCACCCCCAGACTAATGGTCTCTGCGAACGCTTTAACGGGACCCTCAAGCAAATGCTGAGGACCTTTTCGGACGCTTGCAGAGACTGGGAGAGATTCCTGCCTCACCTGTTATTTGCGTACAGAGAGGTACCCCAGGAATCTACGGGGTTCTCGCCCTTCGAGTTGCTCTATGGGAGAAGGATCCGCGGACCCCTCGACCTCATCAGAGGACACTGGGAGGGAGAGACAGAGCAAGAAGGGACCCCCATAGTGCCCTACGTTCTGGAACTCCGGGACCGCATGGAGCAACTGTCTCTGATGGTAAGGGAGAATCTCCAGGTGGCCCAGGGAAGACAGAAGAGATGGTACGATCGGGGGGCCCGACAGCGTATCTTCCAGGTTGGGCAGAAGGTCTTAGTGCTCAAACCTGTGAAGACCGACAAGATGCAGGCATCTTGGCAGGGCCCGTATAAAGTAGTAGCCCAGGTATGTGATACTACCTATGTTATTGCCAGCTGTGCAGATGAAAGAATCCAGCGAACCTTTCATGTGAACATGCTGAAGGAGTATCAGGAACGGCAGGAGGATGTTGCTGCAGTATGTGCCCCTGCTGCGGACGACTCAGAAGGTTTACCCCTCCCTGACTTACTAGAGAGAGAGCCCCAGACTGACCTCATTAGCCTTGTGCAGCTAGGAGACCGGTTAAGCCCCACAAAGAAGAAACAGGCTAAGCGGCTTCTGGGGGAGAAACAGGTGACGTTCTCCCAAAAACCGGGCTATACGACCCTAGCTGTGCATAAGGTAGAGACCCCTGGACAAGCACCCCTTCGACAGCCCCCCTACCGTATCCTTGAAGCAGTCCGAGAAGAAATGCGGAAGGAGATACAGGAGATGATTCAGTTAGGAGTCATTGAGCCTTCTGACATGGGCCTCGCCTGTAGTCCTGGTGCCTAAGAAAGACGGAACTACCCGGTTCTGCGTGGACTACAGGCGACTCAATGAGAAGACCACCACCGATGCCTACCCGATGCCCAGGGTAGACGAACTGCTAGATCGGATAGCCAGGGGACGTTATTTAACTACAATAGACCTGTGTAAAGGTTATTGGCAGATCCCCCTGGCCGAGGATGCTATCCCCAAGTCGGCATTTGTTACCCCATTTGGCCTGTACCAGTCTAGGGTCATGCCATTTGGGATGAAAAATGCCCCGGCCACCTTCCAACGTATGGTGGATAGGCTCCTCGATGGCTTCCAGGATTTTGCATGTGCATACCTGGATGACATTGCGATCTACAGTGGGTCTTGGGAGGAGCACCTGGTGCACATAGGGGTGGTTCTGGACAAAATTCGGGCCGCAGGTCTGACCTTGAATCCAGACAAGTGCCATCTAGGTATGGCGGAGGTGCAGTACCTGGGACACCGAGTGGGGTGTGGGAATCAGAGACCAGAGCCAGCCAAGGTAGAGGCAGTAGCTAACTGGCCCACGCCCCGTACTAAGACCCAGGTATTAGCCTTCTTGGGAACTGCAGGGTACTACCGACATTTTGTGCCTAATTATAGTGCGATCGCCAAACCCCTGACGGACCTGACGAAAAAGAATTTACCTAGGCAGGTCCTGTGGTCTCCAGCTTGTGAAACCGCGTTTCTAGCCCTCAAGCAAGCACTTGTAAATGCTCCTGTCTTGGCTGCCCCAGTACCTAACAAACGCTTTCTTGTCCTCACAGATGCTTCCATGTTTGGACTGGGGGCTGTGCTGAGCCAAGTTGGGGAGGATGGAGGAGAACACCCTGTCGCATACCTGAGTAGAAAGCTATTACCCCGGGAAGTGAGCTATGCGGCAGTGGAGAAGGAATGTTTGGCCCTGGTCTGGGCCCTTAAAAAGTTGAAACCTTACTTATACGGACAGGAATTTTCACTGGTCACCGACCACAACCTATTGGTCTGGCTTAACCGGGTCTCAGGAGACAATGGCAGGTTGTTGCGGTGGAGCCTAGCCCTACAACCTTACAATTTCACCATCAGCTACCGACCCGGTAAGCAAAATGGCAATGCTGATGGGTTGTCCCGGCAAACAGACGTCATCTCGGGCCCCTAGTGGTGATGGGTTGTCCAGACATTAGAAGAATGGAACTATGGACTAACTTCGGAATCAACCCGTCTGGGGTCCCCTCCTCTGTTAGTCTCCTGCCGAAAGGGGAGATGTGTGACAGGGGGTCACTTTGGAGCACAGGGTGAGCAATGAAATAATGGACATTGAGAATATGTATGGGATTGTTTTAAAATGGGTCTGTAACATTATTCCCCAAAATTGCCCAGGATCTGTAAATAGTTATTCTGTTGGTGCTGAACTCAACAGGTTAAATTAAGAGAGGCTGATGTGTCTCCTGTCTCCTTGTGTAATGCTAATGAGCCTCACCTATGCTACAGGCCCTTTCATTGTGATGATGTTGATTGGAGCTTGGTAGACCGGCTGGCTCCATATTATGGGATGTGGAAGTGTCTTCTGTGAGGAGGGGGGGGGGGGGAATCAACCCTTCTGCCTAAGACTGTTTATCAAAGGAGAAGTTTGAACACACCTGACCTGTATCACCATTGTCATTGGACAGTTTAACCCGCCCTGTTCCCCAAAGGATGGGAGGGGAGGGTTTTGAAGAGAAATGTGTTACCATGTGTTTTGAAAATAAAGTCATTCCCTGTTTTGGAACTTGAATACAGAGCGTTGTCTCGTATCTGGGGGGAGAATCATTCGTATGGGGTCTTATTCGGCTGGTTGGAGTGTCTGGTGGCTGTCGTGTGGTTGGAAAGGGAATATCCTAACGGTGTGTGACAGCAGGAAGGTAAAGTCACCTGGTTGCATCCAGGGGGGTAGATATATTTCGCCCAGATTCAGGCTTTACGCCGACTTATACAACTAGGTGGAGAGTTGTATAAGCCCAGCTGAGGCTAGTGGGCTCATGGATGACTCATACCTCTAGGGAGAGTGTGGGGCGTCGTGCAGACAGGGAGTTGATGAGACCAGCTGAAGCTTGTCAGCTCATTTAGGCCTCTATAAGAACTCCCAGCTTCATTAGATGTTAGCTCATGCCTGGACCCAGACCTGTGTGGACTGTCTAGGGAGAGTGAACCCCTGTGCGGTGAGACAAAGCCTGTGTGGCTATTTGCTTGGACATTTAAAACCAGGGACTTAGGGACTAGGACAGCACTAGGCTGATCCCAGTTGTTAGTTAGGAAACCTGTATGTTTAGTCAGAGGTCAAGTTGACCAGGATTTATTTTGTTTATGTTTCTTTTTCTTTGCTGTGTTTTGTCACTGTAAATAGAAAATAAACCGCACCTTTTTGATTTTGAAAACCACAACCTCCGTTTGCTGGGCCTGTTTTTGTGTGGGGAGCCCATCTCGGGGGTCACACACACCCGCTGCCGAGCCAACCCCCTCACAGTTGGTGGAGAACCAGTGGCAGTTTTTTTTTAAGCCAGCATGGAGGAGATACTGAAGCAGCTGGCTCTAGCAAATGCCAATCAACAGCAGACAAATGCAGGTTTGCAAAAGAACTTCGCAGCCCAGCAGCAAGCTCATCAACAGAGCCTTGCAGCCCAGCAGCAGACAAACGCAACTTTGCAACAGAGTCTGGAGGCTCAGCAACAAGCCCAGCAGCAATCTGAGGCCCGCTTCATAGACCTGTTGCAGAAGCAAGAGCAGAGACTACAACAACAGATGGAAGCAGTAATGCAGCAACGTCCGCAGACCAGTGAGGAAAGCCGTCCCACTAATACCGCGTCCTTTGGGGTGAGTCGTTTATTGACAAAAATGACTGGAGAGGATGATCCAGAGGTATTTTTGACCACATTTGAAAGGACCGCTGAAAGAGAAAAGTGGCCTGAGGAGCAGTGGGCTGGACTGGTGGCTCCTCTGTTAACTGGTGAGTCGCAGAAAGCTTACTATGACCTAGAGCCTAACCAAGCAAAAGACTATGTGATGCTAAAAGCTGAAATATTGGCAAGGCTGGGTGTCACCCAGGCTGTCCGGGCTCAGCGTGTGCATAACTGGACTTTCCAGCTTGGAAAACCCCCCAGGTCTCAAATGTATGATCTCATTCACCTGAGCAGAAAGTGGCTACAGCCAGAGACTTTGTCCGCACCAAAGATTGTGGAACGTGTTGTAATGGATCGGTTTTTGAGAGCTCTTCCTACTGCCATCCAAAAGTGGGTAAGCCATGGAGAGCCAGAGACGGCCGATGGTCTTGTGGATCGTGTGGAGAAATACTTGGCTACAGAGAACCTGACGGCCTCTTCCAGAGACACTCGGACTTTCCACCCTAAGACCAGACCATCCCCAGGGGCGGATAAGAGGATTCCAAGGGGTGAGGGTGGAGAGAGTGAGAGGGTGGGAGCTCTACCCCAAGTTTGGCGAGAACAGCCTGGGAAATCAGCGGCTCAAGAGGCCGCAAGAAGGATCGTTTGCTACCGCTGCCGGCAAGCGGGACATATTGCAGCCAATTGCCCGGTTGTGGAGGAACCCATGCAGTGTGACTTTCTGACGGGCAGACGTCAGTCGCTGTGTGCGACAGTCGCATGCACTGCCATTCGAGGAACTGAGAAACATTTATGCAAAATGTGTGTTAATGGTAGAAATGTTGTGGTATTGCTGGATTCAGGTAGCCTTGTGACCCTGATAAAGGCTGAGTTAGTTAAAACAGAGGTCTCTGGGAATAGCAAGGTAGCTGTTATTTGTGTGCATGGGGACACCCGAGAATATCCAGTGACTACAGTGTGTTTCGAGACCCCCAAAGGTACCCTCTCTCATCCAGTGGGCTTAGTATCTCAGTTACCGCATGACGCCATTGTGGGAAGGGATTTTCCGAAGTTCTGGGAACTGTGGGATGATCCTGAGCCCCCCACTGGTGCCCCTATGTACCAGGAATGTGATAGCCAGAACTCCCCTGAGAGTGGTGAGGACTCTCCGGAATTTCCCTTATCAGTATTGGCAGGGGAGACTCAAGAAACTGGAGAGGAGCCCACCTCCTCAGACGAAAACCTACCGTCTGTGGAGTTTTCTGATCTTGAGGTTCACAGGGAAAACTTTGCCACAGAACAGTTGAAAGACCCCGCCCTAATAAAGGCACGGGAAAACGTAGTGAAAATAGATGGCGAGTTAGTGAACCCAGATAATACCTGCACTTACCCATACTTCAGCGTAGAGAAGGACCTACTGTATCGGGTGGCAAAAAGGGCAGAAGAAACCGTTGAGCAGCTTGTGGTGCCCAAACCTTACAGGAAGTTGGTGTTGGAGTTGGCCCATGGGCACATTCTTGGAGGTCATCTGGGGACAGAGAAAACCCGAGAGAGGGTATTACAGAGATTCTATTGGCCGGGGGTGATGAAGGACATAGAAAATTATTGTTCCTCCTGCCCTGTGTGTCAGAGGTCGGCCCCGATGCCACATTTCCGTAGCCCGCTGGTCCCTCTACCCATCATTGAGGTCCCGTTTGAGAGGATCGCCATGGATTTGGTAGGTCCTATAATCAAGTCCGCTAGGGGGCACCAGTACATATTAGTTATAATGGACTATGCCACCCGTTATCCAGAAGCGATCCCTCTCCGAAATACCTCGGCCAAAACCATAGCCAAAGAGCTATCTCTTGTGTTTAGCCGGGTGGGTATTTGTAAAGAACTGCTTACGGACCAAGGTACACCCTTTATGTCCCGGGTTATGAAGGAGCTGTGTAAATTGTTCAAAGTGACGCAATTACTTACATCTGTGTATCACCCCCAAACCGATGGGCTGGTTGAAAGATTCAACAAAACCCTAAAACAAATGTTGAAGAAAGTGGTGGATAGAGATGGAAAGGATTGGGACTGTCTACTTCCTTATCTGATGTTTGCTATTAGGGAGGTGCCCCAATCCTCTACGGGATTCTCCCCCTTTGAGTTACTGTATGGGAGACACCCAAGAGGGCTGTTGGATATTGCCAAGGAAACTTGGGAAAGTGAGAGTTCTCCCCACAGGAGTGTGATTGAGCATGTCGCCCTGATGCAAGACCGAATTGCACAGGTAATGCCCATCGTGAAGGAACATTTGGCCCAAGCGCAGTTAGCACAGCAGAGAGTGTACAACCGTGGAGCCAAGACCCGTACCTTTTCCCCGGGGGATAGGATACTGGTACTTGTCCCTACGGTTGAAAGTAAATTCCTTGCCAAATGGCAAGGCCCCTACGAGATAATGGAAAAAGTGAGCGAAGTGAATTACAAGGTCAGACAACCAGGAAGGCGAAAGCCCGAACAGATCTATCACGTTAATCTGTTGAAAGCCTGGAGGGATAGAGAGTCCCTAGTCGCAGACACTTGGTCACCAGCTCAAACTGGTTGCGTGATTCCTGAGGTTGGAATAGCAGCCACCTTGTCACAACCCCAACAACAGGAGGTTAAGGAGTTTGTGCTTCGCAACAAGGAGGTATTCTCTGAGCTGCCGGGACAAACATCTGGGGTAGAGCATGACATCATTACCCCGCCCGGTGAAAGGGTGAAGTTAAAACCCTATCGGATCCCAGAGGCCCGACGGGAGGCAATACGGGAGGAAGTACAGAAAATGCTGAACTTAGGGGTGATAGAGGAGTCCCAAAGTGATTGGTCTAGTCCCATTGTGTTGGTGCCTAAACCGGATGGGAGCTGGCGATTTTGTAACGATTTTCGTCAGTTGAACAAAGTTACAAAATTTGACACCTACCCCATGCCACGTATAGATGAGTTGATCGACCGGCTGGGAACAGCCCGATACATGACGACTCTTGACCTCACAAAAGGGTATTGGCAAATCCCCCTGGCCAAGTCGGCCAAAGAGAAAACCGCATTTGTAACCCCAGACGGGGCGTTCCAATATAAAAGAATGCCGTTCGGGTTACAGAATGCGCCGGCCACATTCCAGCGGAAAATGGACCAGATGCTGAGGCCCCATCGGAAGTATGCTGCGGCTTACCTGGATGACGTAATTGTCCATAGCACAGATTGGGCCTCACATCTGCCAAAAGTGCAAGCAGTCCTGGACTCTGTTCGGGAAGCGGGGTTTACGGCTAACCCCAAGAAGTGTACCATTGGGCAGGAGGAGGCCAAATATCTTGGGTACACCATTGGGAGGGGAGTAATAAAACCCCAACTCAACAAAGTCGAGGCCATCCAGAGTTGGCCACGTCCCAACAGCAAGAAGCAGGTACGAGCCTTTCTGGGAATCGCTGGGTATTATCGGCGATTCATTCCCCACTTTGCTTCTAAGGCTGTGCCCCTAACCAACCTGACGAAGGGGAAAGGGTCGGTCATGATTAAATGGACCCCCGAGGCTGAGGCAGCATTCCAATTCTTGAAACAAGCCTTATGTAGCCAGCCAGTGTTGTACTCACCCGACTTCTCTAAAGACTTTGTCGTACAAAGTGATGCGTCAGATGTGGGGTTAGGAGCAGTATTGTCCCAGGTCTGGAACGGGGAAGAGCACCCAGTCATTTACCTCAGCAGGAAGTTGAAGTCCCATGAGGTAAATTACGCCACCGTTGAAAAGGAGTGTTTAGCGGTGAAGTGGGCTCTAGATTCCCTTCGGTACTACCTGCTAGGAAGGCACTTTGACATGGTTACGGATCACGCTCCGTTAAAGTGGATGGCTCAAAACAAGGAAACAAATAGAAGAGTGAATAGGTGGTTCCTGGCCCTCCAGGAATTCAACTTCACAGTAAAGCATCGCCCTGGCGTTCAAATGGGGAATGTGGATGCTTTGTCTCGAGTACATGAATGCCTGATTGCTGGTGTTCCAACCCCGAGGTTAAAACAAGAGGGGGGGTATGTGACAGCAGGAAGGTAAAGTCACCTGGTTGCATCCAGGGGGGTAGATATATTTCGCCCAGATTCAGGCTTTACGCCGACTTATACAACTAGGTGGAGAGTTGTATAAGCCCAGCTGAGGCTAGTGGGCTCATGGATGACTCATACCTCTAGGGAGAGTGTGGGGCGTCGTGCAGACAGGGAGTTGATGAGACCAGCTGAAGCTTGTCAGCTCATTTAGGCCTCTATAAGAACTCCCAGCTTCATTAGATGTTAGCTCATGCCTGGACCCAGACCTGTGTGGACTGTCTAGGGAGAGTGAACCCCTGTGCGGTGAGACAAAGCCTGTGTGGCTATTTGCTTGGACATTTAAAACCAGGGACTTAGGGACTAGGACAGCACTAGGCTGATCCCAGTTGTTAGTTAGGAAACCTGTATGTTTAGTCAGAGGTCAAGTTGACCAGGATTTATTTTGTTTATGTTTCTTTTTCTTTGCTGTGTTTTGTCACTGTAAATAGAAAATAAACCGCACCTTTTTGATTTTGAAAACCACAACCTCCGTTTGCTGGGCCTGTTTTTGTGTGGGGAGCCCATCTCGGGGGTCACACACACCCGCTGCCGAGCCAACCCCCTCACAGGTGTTAACCCCTTTCATACTTGGGGTGCCGTTACACTGATGTTATCTTATCAGTACATGTACACAGGGTCATTTATAGTCATTTCCAGGCAGTTGAGTTTAGAAGTATTTTTTGGAAAGCAAAAAAATTCGTTTTGAAATGCCAAATGCCTGTAACAGCTTGTAAATGCATGTAAACGCGGTAACTCGTGTTTAGCCACGTTTCGTTTACAGGTGTTTTTAATGGAGATACATTTTTGACTATTTAAAAAAAAAACGCTTTTAAGCGCAAACGCGGCTCAACACAGCATGTAAACGCGGGAAAAACTGACGTTTTTAAATGTCGGTTACTATCTGTCAAGGTAAATCGTTCAGGGAAGGTTTCAAACGTCCCATGTCCCGTCTGTCTTTACTTTTTGGTAGCAAAAAATGTATTAGCAGCAAGGAAAAATAAGGACGTTCAGCCCAGTTACTAATACAAGCCAATCACATTCCACCTATCGTCAGTTTAGAGCAGTCAAAACAATAAAGCTACATCTCGGATTGGCTGCTGGGAAAATACTGCAAATTGCACATTAATGTGCATCTATATCTCAAACTTTTTTTAATTTTGAAGAAAGTAGGCAAGGGTTAGAATCCGTGCTTATTGCTGTGTGTGTTAGGGAGATTCACGCTCTCAATTTCTTGGCTTTTGGGAAAATGCAAAGGAGTCCACCAAAAAATAAATAGATTTAAAATTTAACAATGGGGGCACTAGTTCTGATGATAACTGATGGCAACTACTTTTGAGAGATCTCCTTTTTATTCTTGCTGTGTCTTGAGAAAGGAAAGAAAATGTAATCGATGGGACATAGCAAAACAAAAATGATTTCCTACTCACTAACTAAAGAAAAGTTTGGCTTTAGAATAAAGATATACTTAAATGTACCTTCACCCCCCCCCCCCTTCAACTAAGGATGTGTGCACTGCTGCTACCCTCCACAAATTAAATTGCCTCTTTATTTTTTTACTTTAGGCTTGGCCCTGCCCACTCGCCGCCACTCCTGCCTAGATAGGATTATCATGTCGTGCTGCCTCAGCCCCCTGGAATTCTACGTTACATATTCCAGGGGGCTGCAGTAGTAGGGACTCACAGTGGTCAGTGGATGGAGCTGCAGTTGTAATTGGAATCTGCCTTCTGAACCCAGAAGAGGCAGCTGACTTCCTGTGACTGAGGAAGAACAAGATTGCGGTGCGGGACCCAGGCTGCTGCACCTGACCACTGACCAGCAGATCGCAGCGAGATAGCCAATAACTCACTTTTCAGAGAGCATTTGACAAGCAGTGAGTTTATTCCCTTGAACCCTGCACTAAAGAGCTGCAAGCGCTTGCATCACACGCAGCTGTGGGGCTTTTGCAGAGCAGCCTCATTCACCTGAATAGGTCACACTTTGCTGGCATTCTGCCTGCTGAAACGACAGGACCTATAATTCCTGTCGAGACAGTGAAGCAAAGCATTGTGGTCACGGCATGTGTACTTTCCCGGTCGTTGCCTCTGCAGGTGAATAGTGATGAGCCGAACACCCCCGGGTTCGGTTCGCACCAGAACCCGCGAACGGACCGAAAGTTCGAACGAACATTAGAACCCTATTAAATACAATGGATGCGAACGTTCGAATTCTAAAGTGCTAATTATAACAACTATTATGCATGTTATTGTCCTAAAAAGGGTTTGGGAACCCGGGTTCTGCACCAGGGGACATGTATCAATGCAAAAAGAAGTTTTAAAAACGGTCGTTTTTCGGGAGCAGTCATTTTAATGATGCATAAAGTGAAAAAAAAAAAGTCAAATATTCCTTTAAATATCGTACCTGGGGGGTGTCTAAAGTATGCCTGTGAAGTGCCACGTGTTTCCCGTGTTTAGAACTGTCCCTGCACAAAATGACACTTCTAAAGGAAAAAAAAGCCATTTAAAACTGCTTGCGGCTTTAATGTAATGTCTGGTCCCGGTAATATGGATGAAATTCTTTAAGAAAAATGGCATAGCTACCCCATGACCCCCCCCCTACCCCAGCCCATTACCAGCCCCTTTGGGTCTTGTATGGATATTAAGGGGAACCCCGCACATAAAATAAAAAAGGCCCTATATACTCTGAACAGCCCTATACAGGCGGTGCATACAAGACAGGGACTGTAGGTTTGTTCTTATGTAGAGTCTGTTTGTAATTTTGAACAGGTACATTGTTGAAGTGTAGCTCCAGACCAAAAATCTATTTTTAAACTTTTTGGAAAACATAGGTAAGGGTTATCACCCCTGTAACATTTGTTTTGCTGTCTGTGCCCCTGTTCAGAACATTTCACCTCACTTTCCGTCCCAATGACAACTGTTTTTGAAATGTGGTGTTTTTCTTGAAACAAGGATTGCTGATAAAGCATCAGTACAGAGGAGACACCTTTCTCCCATATTTATTCTTACAGGAGAGAATTTTCCTTCCTAGTGGTAGATTTCCTCTCACTTCCTGTTGTCTTCTTGCGTTTGCAAGTAGGAGTCGTTTGTAAGTTGGATGTTTGAAAGTAGGGACCTGCCGTATATACTCTGCAGAAATAGGCCCCTTAGTTGTTGGTGTTGGCACAACACTGTAAGCACTCACAGTTACTCTTGGTTGGTGCTGGAACGCCCTGCTGTCAACTATTATATCAGGAATTTTAATTACATATAATTGTTGAACAGTGGTAGTAAAAATTGGGCCTTTGATGGTGGTGCTGGTGCCACAACACTGTAAGCCCTGACAGTTACTCTTGGTGGGTGCAGCAATGGGCCCTGCTGTGAATTATTAGATCAAGAATTGTAATTACATGCCCCTGTTGAACAGGGGCTGAAAAATTGGGCCTTAGGCACTGGTGGCACAACACTGCAACTCCTCACAGATACTGTACTTGGAGCACACCAATGAGCCCTGTTGCAAAGTATTGCTTCAAAAATTGTAATGACACGCCCCTGTTAAACAGGGGCTGAAAAATTGGGCCTTAGGCACTGGTGGCACAACACTGCAACTCCTCACAGATACTGTACTTGGAGCACAGCAATGAGCCCTGTTGCAAAGTATTGCTTCAAAAATTGTAATTACACGCCCCTGTTAAACAGGGGCTGAAAAATTGGGCGTTAGGCACTGGTGGCACAACACTGCAACTCCTCACAGATACTGTACTTGGAGCACAGCAATGAGCCCTGTTGCAAAGTATTGCTTCAAAAATTGTAATTACACGCCCCTGTTAAACAGGGGCTGAAAAATTGGGCGTTAGGCACTGGTGGCGGCACCCATAAACAAAAATGATCTTACAAGCTATCATCATCAATCGTATCATTGAGGACTCGGAGGAGGAGGATAGCCAGTCAACATAACAGCACAGGCACTCAGCATCAGCATCAGTCTTGAAGGGATGTGACATGTTAAAATCAATTAGTCTGTTATATCAGCATCAGGTGTGTGGTAGCTGGTGGTGATCCAAGACTGGTTCATCTTGATGAAAGTCAGTCGATCAACCGAGTCGGTGGACAGGCGCACCCTGTGATCCGTGACAAATCCTCCAGCAGCACTGAATGTGCGTTCCGAAAGAACGCTGGATGCAGGACAGGCCAGTAGCTCAATTGCATACTGTGCAAGCTCTGGCCAGTGATCCATCCTCAAGACCCAGTAAGCCAGAGGATTTTCGGTGGGGAAGGTGTCCAAGTCTGACCTTGCCCCTAGATATTCCTGCACCATGTTTATCAGACGCTGGCGATGGTTGCTGGAACCGATCATACTTTGGGGCTGCGGACTAAAGAATTGTCTGAACGCATCGGTCAGACGGCCACCTTCCCCACCGCTCCTTCTTTGACTGGCCGAAGCCTCAGCAACTCGTTGTCCAGGACCAGGAGTTTGCAACCTCCCAGTCTCTGGGAACGCGTTGCACAGACCTTTCTGCAAGGCCTCCCGGAGTTGTCTCATCCTCTGCTCCCTCTGCGACGGTAACATAAGGTCCGCAACCTTACCCTTGTACCGTGGATCAAGGAGAGTGGCCAGCCAGTAATGGTCCCTCTCCTTGATCCGAAGAATACGAGGATCCTTCCGCAGACTTTGCAGGATCAGGGAGGCCATGCAGCGTAGGTTTGCTGAGGCATTCGCTCCGGAGTCCTCTGGGTCACTAAGGACGACATGATCCGCAGCCACCTCCTCCCAGCCACGTACAAGTCCACTGGTTTCTTGGGACTGTAAATCATCCCTAAAAGACTGCTGCTGATGATGCTGAGTGCCAGCCTCCACCTCCATGCTGACACAATCCTCCTCCTCCTCCTCCTCCTCCTCCTCCTCCTCCTCTTCCTGTGCGATGGGTGGGACAGAAGGAACACTGTCTGGGTAAAGGGGGCCTTGAGAGGCAAGGAAGTCCTCCTCTTCCTGCCTCTGTTCTGCCTCAAGTGCCCTGTCCATTATTCCAAGCAGCGTGTGCTCCAACAGGTGGACAAGAGGTACAGTGTCACTGATGCATGCACTGTCACTGCTCACCATCCTCGTGGCCTCCTCAAATGGTGCCAGGACAGTGCATGCATCCCTGATCATGCCCCACTGGCGTGGAGAAAAAAAAACAAGCTCCCCTGACCCTGTCCTGGTGCCGTAGTCGCACAGGTACTCATTGATGGCCCTCTGCTGCGTGTGCAGCCGCTGCAGCATGGCCAACGTTGAGTTCCACCTGGTGGGCATGTCACATATAAGGCGGTTCTTGGGCAGGTTCAACTCCTTTTGCAGCTCAGCCAGGCGAGCACTGGCATTATAAGATCTGCGGAAATGCACACAGACTTTCCTGGCCTGCCTCAGGACATCCTGTAAGCCCGGGTACCTGCCCAAGAAGCGCTGCACCACCAGGTTAAGGACGTGAGCCACACAGGGCACATGGGTCAGTTGTCCCTGTCGGAGGGCGGAGAGGAGGTTGGTGCCATTGTCGCAAACCACCATTCCTGGCTTAAGCTGGCGTGGCGTCAACCACCTCTCGGCCTGGCCCTGCAGAGCAGACAGGACCTCTGCCCCAGTGTGGCTTCTGTCCCCCAAACACACCAGCGCAAGCACGGCATGGCATCTTTTTGCCTGCGTACTTGCGTAGCCCCGTGAACGGCTACGGAGCACCGCTGGTTCATAGGACAAACCACAGGAAGAGGCCATGGAGGAAGAAGAAGAGGAGGGGGTGGAGGAGAGAGGTGTGTCACAACCAGTAGTAGCATTTTGGAGGCGTGGCGGTGGGACAACCTCCAACACTACTGCACCTTGTCCTGAATCCTTCCCAGCTGCCAAAAGAGTGACCCAATGGGCCGTGAAAGAAAGGTAACGTCCCTGTCCATGCCTGCTGGACCATGAGTCAGCGGTAATATGCACCTTACCGCTGACCGCCCTGTCCAGCGAGGCCAAGACATTGCCTTCCACATGCCGGTAGAGAGCCGGAATAGCCTTCCGTGAGAAAAAGTGGCGTTTGGGAACCTGCCACTGAGGAACTGCACATTGCACAAACTCACGGAAGGGGGCCGAGTCTACCAACTGAAAAGGCAGCAGTTGAAGCGCTAGCAATTTAGCCAAGCTAGCATTCAACCGCTGGGCATGTGGATGGCTGGGAGTGAACTTCTTTCAACGGTCCAGCAGCTGGGGCAGGGAAATTTGCCTGCTAGAATCGGACGTCGGTGTACTGCTAGCAGAGTGGGCGCAAGTACTTGGCTGTGACACACCTAATTCTACACCTTCATTCCTCTCAGTGCATGTTTCAGAGAGGACTGAAGTTATAGTGGGGTTGGAGATCCCAGCTGATGCGGTGCAAGGAGAGGTCCGCTTTGTTCTTTGGTGTGGGTCTTTGAGGTAGGCTTGCCAACGAGCTGCATGGCAGGTCAACATATGTCTGGTCAGGCATGTGGTACCCAAGCGGCTGATGTTTTGGCCACGCGATATACGCTTGAGACATATGTTGCAAACAGCAGCTGTGCGATCTGATGCACTAGCCTCAAAAAAGGCCCACACCAAAGAACTTTTTGAATGACGGGCAGAGGCAGCGCCCTGCACAGGCGGAGCTCTGCGGTGTGATTCCGTCGGTGTACTGCCCTTACGCTGGCCACCAAAGGGCATCCTGCCTCGTTGGAGATGTGCCTCCTCCTCATCCTCCTCCTCCTCCTCTCTCCTATTAGGCACCCACGTGGAGTCAGTGACCTCATCATCCCCTCCCTCCTCATCACTGGAGCCAATCTGGCAGTATGCTGCAGCTGCTGGAACATGACTGCCAGATTGGTGTCCTTCTTGAGCATCCCCTCTGTCTGCTCTCACGCTACTGCCTTCCTCTAGCTGGGTTTCATCATCAGACCCTTCGAAACGCTGGGCATCCTCCTGGAGCATGTACCCAACACTGTGCTGAAACAGTTCGGGGGACTCCTCAGGAGGAGGACATGGTGGGTCTAGGGAAGGAGTGACTGATGATTTGTCTGACATTGATACCAGGGAAGACGACGCTTTGGCAGCTGCTTTTCCAGTACCCTGAGCCTGGGTGAGAGAGGATGAGGAGGAGGAGGAGGGCTTGGTCATCCACTCTACCAAGTCTTCGGCATGATGTGGCTCAACATGTCCAGCTGCCGAAAAGAAGGACAAGCGTGTCCCATGGCCATGTGCTGATGACAATGCACCGCGTCCACGACCAGCACTGTTGCCCCCAGACACAGAGCCTGCTTGCCCTCTTTTATTGCCTCCTGACTGTCTGCCTCTCCTTGTTTGCCTTCCAGACATTCTAATAGATGGCCTGCAGGGAGATGGGAAAAAAGCAATAAGGGCTACCTTCAGGTGTCCTTCTCTGTCCCTTGAAACAAGGACTTGCAGAGTGAAATAAACTGACACTCTCCCTACCTACAGTTTTCTGTCCCTAGAATAAATGTTTTTTTTAAGCACAATATAGCACAAGGACAATTCAGTCACTGTCCTTCCAGGTCCCTGGAAACAAGGACTTGCAGAGTGAAATAAACTGACACTCTCCCTACCTACAGTTTTCTGTCCCTAGAATAAATGTTTTTTTTAAGCACACTATAGCACAAGGACAATTCAGTCACTGTCCTTCCAGGTCCCTGGAAACAAGGACTTGCAGAGTGAAATAAACTGACACTCTCCCTACCTACAGTTTTCTGTCCCTAGAATAAATGTTTTTTTTAATCACAATATAGCACAAGGACAATTCAGTCACTGTCCTTCCAGGTCCCTGGAAACAAGGACTTGCAGAGTGAAATAAACTGACACTCTCCCTACCTACAGTTTTCTGTCCCTAGAATAAATGTTTTTTTTAAGCACACTATAGCACAAGGACAATTCAGTCACTGTCCTTCCAGGTCCCTGGAAACAAGGACTTGCAGAGTGAAATAAACTGACACTCTCCCTACCTACAGTTTTCTGTCCCTAGAATAAATGTTTTTTTTAATCACAATATAGCACAAGGACAATTCAGTCACTGTCCTTCCAGGTCCCTGGAAACAAGGACTTGCAGAGTGAAATAAACTGACACTCTCCCTACCTACAGTTTTCTGTCCCTAGAATAAATGTTTTTTTTAAGCACAATATAGCACAAGGACAATTCAGTCACTGTCCTTACAGGTCCCTGGAAACAAGGACTTGCAGAGTGAAAGAAAAAAAACACTCTCCCTACCTACAGTTTTCTGTCCCTAGAAAAAATGTTTTTTTTAATCACAATATAACACAAGGACAATTCACTCACTGTCCTTCCAGGTCCCTGGAAACAAGGACTTGCAGAGTGAAATAAACTGACACTCTCCCTACCTACAGTTTTCTGTCCCTAGAATAAATGTTTTTTTTAATCACAATATAGCACAAGGACAATTCAGTCACTGTCCTTCCAGGTCCCTGGAAACAAGGACTTGCAGAGTGAAATAAACTGACACTCTCCCTACCTACAGTTTTCTGTCCCTAGAATAAATGTTTTTTTTAATCACAATATAGCACAAGGACAATTCAGTCACTGTCCTTCCAGGTCCCTGGAAACAAGGACTTGCAGAGTGAAATAAACTGACACTCTCCCTACCTACAGTTTTCTGTCCCTAGAATAAATGTTTTTTTTAATCACAATATAGCACAAGGACAATTCAGTCACTGTCCTTCCAGGTCCCTGGAAACAAGGACTTGCAGAGTGAAATAAACTGACACTCTCCCTACCTACAGTTTTCTGTCCCTAGAATAAATGTTTTTTTTAATCACAATATAGCACAAGGACAATTCAGTCACTGTCCTTCCAGGTCCCTGGAAACAAGGACTTGCAGAGTGAAATAAACTGACACTCTCCCTACCTACAGTTTTCTGTCCCTAGAATAAATGTTTTTTTTAATCACAATATAGCACAAGGACAATTCAGTCACTGTCCTTCCAGGTCCCTGGAAACAAGGACTTGCAGAGTGAAAGAAACTGACACTGTCCCTACCTACAGTTTTCTGTCCCTAGAATAAATGTTTTTTTTAAGCACACTATAGCACAAGGACAATTCAGTCACTGTCCTTCCAGGTCCCTGGAAACAAGGACTTGCAGAGTGAAATAAACTGACACTCTCCCTACCTACAGTTTTCTGTCCCTAGAATAAATGTTTTTTTTAATCACAATATAGCACAAGGACAATTCAGTCACTGTCCTTCCAGGTCCCTGGAAACAAGGACTTGCAGAGTGAAATAAACTGACACTCTCCCTACCTACAGTTTTCTGTCCCTAGAATAAATGTTTTTTTTAAGCACAATATAGCACAAGGACAATTCACTCACTGTCCTTCCAGGTCCCTGGAAACAAGGACTTGCAGAGTGAAAGAAACTGACACTGTCCCTACCTACAGTTTTCTGTCCCTAGAATAAATGTTTTTTTTAATCACAATATAGCACAAGGACAATTCAGTCACTGTCCTTCCAGGTCCCTGGAAACAAGGACTTGCAGAGTGAAATAAACTGACACTCTCCCTACCTACAGTTTTCTGTCCCTAGAATAAATGTTTTTTTTAATCACAATATAGCACAAGGACAATTCAGTCACTGTCCTTCCAGGTCCCTGGAAACAAGGACTTGCAGAGTGAAATAAACTGACACTCTCCCTACCTACAGTTTTCTGTCCCTAGAATAAATGTTTTTTTTAATCACAATATAGCACAAGGACAATTCAGTCACTGTCCTTCCAGGTCCCTGGAAACAAGGACTTGCAGAGTGAAATAAACTGACACTCTCCCTACCTACAGTTTTCTGTCCCTAGAATAAATGTTTTTTTTAATCACAATATAGCACAAGGACAATTCAGTCACTGTCCTTCCAGGTCCCTGGAAACAAGGACTTGCAGAGTGAAATAAACTGACACTCTCCCTACCTACAGTTTTCTGTCCCTAGAATAAATGTTTTTTTTAAGCACAATATAGCACAAGGACAATTCACTCACTGTCCTTCCAGGTCCCTGGAAACAAGGACTTGCAGAGTGAAAGAAACTGACACTGTCCCTACCTACAGTTTTCTGTCCCTAGAATAAATGTTTTTTTTAATCACAATATAGCACAAGGACAATTCAGTCACTGTCCTTCCAGGTCCCTGGAAACAAGGACTTGCAGAGTGAAATAAACTGACACTCTCCCTACCTACAGTTTTCTGTCCCTAGAATAAATGTTTTTTTTAATCACAATATAGCACAAGGACAATTCAGTCACTGTCCTTCCAGGTCCCTGGAAACAAGGACTTGCAGAGTGAAATAAACTGACACTCTCCCTACCTACAGTTTTCTGTCCCTAGAATAAATGTTTTTTTTTAATCACAATATAGCACAAGGACAATTCAGTCACTGTCCTTCCAGGTCCCTGGAAACAAGGACTTGCAGAGTGAAATAAACTGACACTCTCCCTACCTACAGTTTTCTGTCCCTAGAATAAATGTTTTTTTTAATCACAATATAGCACAAGGACAATTCAGTCACTGTCCTTCCAGGTCCCTGGAAACAAGGACTTGCAGAGTGAAAGAAACTGACACTGTCCCTACCTACAGTTTTCTGTCCCTAGAATAAATGTTTTTTTTAAGCACACTATAGCACAAGGACAATTCAGTCACTGTCCTTCCAGGTCCCTGGAAACAAGGACTTGCAGAGTGAAATAAACTGACACTCTCCCTACCTACAGTTTTCTGTCCCTAGAATAAATGTTTTTTTTAATCACAATATAGCACAAGGACAATTCAGTCACTGTCCTTCCAGGTCCCTGGAAACAAGGACTTGCAGAGTGAAATAAACTGACACTCTCCCTACCTACAGTTTTCTGTCCCTAGAATAAATGTTTTTTTTAAGCACAATATAGCACAAGGACAATTCACTCACTGTCCTTACAGGTCCCTGGAAACAAGGACTTGCAGAGTGAAAGAAAAAAAACACTCTCCCTACCTACAGTTTTCTGTCCCTAGAAAAAATGTTTTTTTTAATCACAATATAACACAAGGACAATTCACTCACTGTCCTTCCAGGTCCCTGGAAACAAGGACTTGCAGAGTGAAAGAAACTGACACTGTCCCTACCTACAGTTTTCTGTCCCTAGAATAAATGTTTTTTTTAAGCACACTATAGCACAAGGACAATTCAGTCACTGTCCTTCCAGGTCCCTGGAAACAAGGACTTGCAGAGTGAAATAAACTGACACTCTCCCTACCTACAGTTTTCTGTCCCTAGAATAAATGTTTTTTTTAATCACAATATAGCACAAGGACAATTCAGTCACTGTCCTTCCAGGTCCCTGGAAACAAGGACTTGCAGAGTGAAATAAACTGACACTCTCCCTACCTACAGTTTTCTGTCCCTAGAATAAATGTTTTTTTTAAGCACAATATAGCACAAGGACAATTCACTCACTGTCCTTACAGGTCCCTGGAAACAAGGACTTGCAGAGTGAAAGAAAAAAAACACTCTCCCTACCTACAGTTTTCTGTCCCTAGAAAAAATGTTTTTTTTAATCACAATATAACACAAGGACAATTCACTCACTGTCCTTCCAGGTCCCTGGAAACAAGGACTTGCAGAGTGAAAGAAACTGACACTGTCCCTACCTACAGTTTTCTGTCCCTAGAATAAATGTTTTTTTTAAGCACACTATAGCACAAGGACAATTCAGTCACTGTCCTTCCAGGTCCCTGGAAACAAGGACTTGCAGAGTGAAATAAACTGACACTCTCCCTACCTACAGTTTTCTGTCCCTAGAATAAATGTTTTTTTTAATCACAATATAGCACAAGGACAATTCAGTCACTGTCCTTCCAGGTCCCTGGAAACAAGGACTTGCAGAGTGAAATAAACTGACACTCTCCCTACCTACAGTTTTCTGTCCCTAGAATAAATGTTTTTTTTAATCACAATATAGCACAAGGACAATTCAGTCACTGTCCTTCCAGGTCCCTGGAAACAAGGACTTGCAGAGTGAAATAAACTGACACTCTCCCTACCTACAGTTTTCTGTCCCTAGAATAAATGTTTTTTTTAATCACAATATAGCACAAGGACAATTCAGTCACTGTCCTTCCAGGTCCCTGGAAACAAGGACTTGCAGAGTGAAAGAAACTGACACTGTCCCTACCTACAGTTTTCTGTCCCTAGAATAAATGTTTTTTTTAAGCACACTATAGCACAAGGACAATTCAGTCACTGTCCTTCCAGGTCCCTGGAAACAAGGACTTGCAGAGTGAAATAAACTGACACTCTCCCTACCTACAGTTTTCTGTCCCTAGAATAAATGTTTTTTTTAATCACAATATAGCACAAGGACAATTCAGTCACTGTCCTTCCAGGTCCCTGGAAACAAGGACTTGCAGAGTGAAAGAAACTGACACTCTCCCTACCTACAGTTTTCTGTCCCTAGAATAAATGTTTTTTTAAGCACAATATAGCACAAGGACAATTGACTCACTGTCCTTCCAGGTCCCTGGAAACAAGGACTTGCAGAGTGAAAGAAACTGACACTGTCCCTACCTACAGTTTTCTGTCCCTAGAATAAATGTTTTTTTTAAGCACACTATAGCACAAGCACAAAACACACTGACACTCTCCCTACCTATCCTTCTCTTTCCCTAAACTAAAGGAATCCAGGTTAAGCAAGAAAGAAATAACAGTCACTGTCCCTGCCTATGCTGCTCTATCCCTGCTCCGGAACACACTACACTAGGCCGCCGTGCTGGCGGCCTTTTATAGTGTGGGGCGTGTACTAAACACCCTCAGCAATAATTGGCCACAGGCATCCTGCCTGTGGCCAATCATTGCTCTCCTCGCTGCCGGCGCTGTGATTGGCCAAGCATGCGGGGTCACAGTGCATGCTTGGCCAATCACAGCGCCTGGATGACACTGCGATGGCGTAGTGCATTGTGGGCCGTTCGCGTCACTCGAATTTGGCGCGAACGGCCCAAATCGTTCGATCTTCGTCGAACGATCGAACAGCCGATGTTCGAGTCGAACGTATGTTCGACTCGAACACGAAGCTCATCCCTACAGGTGAATAGGGGGCGGTTGGGGAGTTGTAAAAATGCAACTCAAACACAGGGTTTTACCATCCTTCAATGGTTAGTGTGACTGACCCCTTTAAGTATATCTAAAGTATAAATATATATCTTTTCAATTTTGGATAGAGTAGGTCAGGAGTAGGCAACCCCATCATGCCTCTGCCTCTAGGAGTCATGCCTGTGATTGTCAGGATCTTGCAATGTCTCATGGGACTTGTAGTTTCAAAACAGCTGGAGGGCGGAAGTTGCCTACCCCTGGAGTAGGTAATGGTTAAAACCAGCAATCAAGCTTCATTGGTCTGACTGACTGCTCTAAACAGATCATAGATGGAATATGATTGGGTGGTATGAGTTACTGGACTGCATATAATTATTTGTCTTCACCTCTAAAAAATGTAGTTAATGTTTCAAATGCACTTATAACTCATCAGTTTATAAATAATGGCCCTAGAATTATTGTTCTTCATCCACTGTACACAGCAATAAGTAATATGTGGCATGCAGTCAACATTTTCATACATAGGCGCCCCCAATATGTGCATTTACATAAGTCTGTATGCATGGTGGCAGGGCAGGCTTTAGATTTTTGGGGGTGTTTATGTGCTTGGGTGTACCTTTATTTATTGATGAATTTATATTGTCAAATTGTGTGTGTGTTTATTTACTGTGTACTTTTTTTAAGAATGAGTACTCACTACCCCTTGCTCATTCACATAGTGAAAAGGCGGATATCACTGGGTCCCTTTTCTGCTGGCCCCCACATCCACCAGCTACAGATGTGGGGAAGATGCCTTTGTCCCTATCGACAAAGGAAGGTGAATGTACCGGGGGGTCCATGGAAGACCATGTCAGACTTACAAACCATCCTGGCTGTTGTAGCAGCTGGGAGTGTGTGTAAAACCCCCCTCTGTCATTGACATACTGTATGACTTACATTAGTGGCAGTAAAAGGATTAAATAACATGTCTGGGAATGCACTGTACCTACCTGTTATATGACACATCTGTAGGCTGACACATCTGATCTAGGGATGAGCTTTGTGTTCGAGTCGAATATGGGCCGTTCGCGCCAAGTTCGAGTGGCACGTCACGACCCATAATTCACTGCATCAAAGCAGTGCATTGCTGGCTGATGATTGGCCAAGCATGCACTATGACCCGCATGCTTGGCCAATCACAGCGGCGTCAGTACAGACAGCCGTAATTGGCCAAAGACAGGGTGCCTTTGGCCAATCATGGCTCAGGGGGACTAAGTACACGCCCCACACTATATAAGGCCGCCCGCGCATTGACCCCATGTAGTGTGTTCCGGCGTTGAAAGAGAGAGATAGACAGAGAGAGTGTCATTTAATTTCAGTTACTTAGAGCACGTAGGCAATTGAGTTAGCTGCAGTCAGTATATTTAGTATATATATATGCACCCCAGGCGTTGTGTATATATATATATTGTGAGGGGGTTAGCTCGGCAGCGGGTGTGTGTGACCCCCGAGATGGGCTCCCCACACAAAAACAGGCCCAGCAAACGGAGGTTGTGGTTTTCAAAATCAAAAAGGTGCGGTTTATTTTCTATTTACAGTGACAAAACACAGCAAAGCAAAAGAAACATAAACAAAATAAATCCTGGTCAACTTGACCTCTGACTAAACATACAGGTTTCCTAACTAACAACTGGGATCAGCCTAGTGCTGTCCTAGTTCCTAAGTCCCTGGTTTTAAATGTCCAAGCAAATAGCCACACAGGCTTTGTCTCACCGCACAGGGGTTCACTCTCCCTAGACAGTCCACACAGGTCTGGTTCCAGGCATGAGCTAACATCTAATGAAGCTGGGAGTTCTTATAGAGGCCTAAATGAGCTGACAAGCTTCAGCTGGTCTCATCAACTCCCTGTCTGCACGACGCCCCACACTCTCCCTAGAGGTATGAGTCATCCATGAGCCCACTAGCCTTATACAACTCTCCACCTAGTTGTATAAGTCGGCGTAAAGCCTGAATCTGGGCGAAATATATCTACCCCCCTGGATGCAACCAGGTGACTTTACCTTCCTGCTGTCACATACCCCCCCCTCTTGTTTTAACCTCGGGGTTGGAACACCAGCAATCAGGCATTCATGTACTCGAGACAAAGCATCCACATTCCCCATTTGAACGCCAGGGCGATGCTTTACTGTGAAGTTGAATTCCTGGAGGGCCAGGAACCACCTATTCACTCTTCTATTTGTTTCCTTGTTTTGAGCCATCCACTTTAACGGAGCGTGATCCGTAACCATGTCAAAGTGCCTACCTAGCAGGTAGTACCGAAGGGAATCTAGAGCCCACTTCACCGCTAAACACTCCTTTTCAACGGTGGCGTAATTTACCTCATGGGACTTCAACTTCCTGCTGAGGTAAATGACTGGGTGCTCTTCCCCGTTCCAGACCTGGGACAATACTGCTCCTAACCCCACATCTGACGCATCACTTTGTACGACAAAGTCTTTAGAGAAGTCGGGTGAGTACAACACTGGCTGGCTACATAAGGCTTGTTTCAAGAATTGGAATGCTGCCTCAGCCTCGGGGGTCCATTTAATCATGACCGACCCTTTCCCCTTCGTCAGGTTGGTTAGGGGCACAGCCTTAGAAGCAAAGTGGGGAATGAATCGCCGATAATACCCAGCGATTCCCAGAAAGGCTCGTACCTGCTTCTTGCTGTTGGGACGTGGCCAACTCTGGATGGCCTCGACTTTGTTGAGTTGGGGTTTTATTACTCCCCTCCCAATGGTGTACCCAAGATATTTGGCCTCCTCCTGCCCAATGGTACACTTCTTGGGGTTAGCCGTAAACCCCGCTTCCCGAACAGAGTCCAGGACTGCTTGCACTTTTGGCAGATGTGAGGCCCAATCTGTGCTATGGACAATTATGTCATCCAGGTAAGCCGCAGCATACTTCCGATGGGGCCTCAGCATCTGGTCCATTTTCCGCTGGAATGTGGCCGGCGCATTCTGTAACCCGAACGGCATTCTTTTATATTGGAACGCCCCGTCTGGGGTTACAAATGCGGTTTTCTCTTTGGCCGACTTGGCCAGGGGGATTTGCCAATACCCTTTTGTGAGGTCAAGAGTCGTCATGTATCGGGCTGTTCCCAGCCGGTCGATCAACTCATCTATACGTGGCATGGGGTAGGTGTCAAATTTTGTAACTTTGTTCAACTGACGAAAATCGTTACAAAATCGCCAGCTCCCATCCGGTTTAGGCACCAACACAATGGGACTAGACCAATCACTTTGGGACTCCTCTATCACCCCTAAGTTCAGCATTTTCTGTACTTCCTCCCGTATTGCCTCCCGTCGGGCCTCTGGGATCCGATAGGGTTTTAACTTCACCCTTTCACCGGGCGGGGTAATGATGTCATGCTCTACCCCAGATGTTTGTCCCGGCAGCTCAGAGAATACCTCCTTGTTGCGAAGCACAAACTCCTTAACCTCCTGTTGTTGGGGTTGTGACAAGGTGGCTGCTATTCCAACCTCAGGAATCACGCAACCAGTTTGAGCTGGTGACCAAGTGTCTGCGACTAGGGACTCTCTATCCCTCCAGGCTTTCAACAGATTAACGTGATAGATCTGTTCGGGCTTTCGCCTTCCTGGTTGTCTGACCTTGTAATTCACTTCGCTCACTTTTTCCATTATCTCGTAGGGGCCTTGCCATTTGGCAAGGAATTTACTTTCAACCGTAGGGACAAGTACCAGTATCCTATCCCCCGGGGAAAAGGTACGGGTCTTGGCTCCACGGTTGTACACTCTCTGCTGTGCTAACTGCGCTTGGGCCAAATGTTCCTTCACGATGGGCATTACCTGTGCAATTCGGTCTTGCATCAGGGCGACATGCTCAATCACACTCCTGTGGGGAGAACTCTCACTTTCCCAAGTTTCCTTGGCAATATCCAACAGCCCTCTTGGGTGTCTCCCATACAGTAACTCAAAGGGGGAGAATCCCGTAGAGGATTGGGGCACCTCCCTAATAGCAAACATCAGATAAGGAAGTAGACAGTCCCAATCCTTTCCATCTCTATCCACCACTTTCTTCAACATTTGTTTTAGGGTTTTGTTGAACCTTTCAACCAGCCCATCGGTTTGGGGGTGATACACAGATGTACGTAATTGCGTCACTTTGAACAATTTACACAGCTCCTTCATAACCCGGGACATAAAGGGTGTACCTTGTTCCGTAAGCAGTTCTTTACAAATACCCACCCGGCTAAACACAAGAGATAGCTCTTTGGCTATGGTTTTGGCCGAGGTATTTCGGAGAGGGATCGCTTCTGGATAACGGGTGGCATAGTCCATTATAACTAATATGTACTGGTGCCCCCTAGCGGACTTGATTATAGGACCTACCAAATCCATGGCGATCCTCTCAAACGGGACCTCAATGATGGGTAGAGGGACCAGCGGGCTACGGAAATGTGGCATCGGGGCCGACCTCTGACACACAGGGCAGGAGGAACAATAATTTTCTATGTCCTTCATCACCCCCGGCCAATAGAATCTCTGTAATACCCTCTCTCGGGTTTTCTCTGTCCCCAGATGACCTCCAAGAATGTGCCCATGGGCCAACTCCAACACCAACTTCCTGTAAGGTTTGGGCACCACAAGCTGCTCAACGGTTTCTTCTGCCCTTTTTGCCACCCGATACAGTAGGTCCTTCTCTACGCTGAAGTATGGGTAAGTGCAGGTATTATCTGGGTTCACTAACTCGCCATCTATTTTCACTACGTTTTCCCGTGCCTTTATTAGGGCGGGGTCTTTCAACTGTTCTGTGGCAAAGTTTTCCCTGTGAACCTCAAGATCAGAAAACTCCACAGACGGTAGGTTTTCGTCTGAGGAGGTGGGCTCCTCTCCAGTTTCTTGAGTCTCCCCTGCCAATACTGATAAGGGAAATTCCGGAGAGTCCTCACCACTCTCAGGGGAGTTCTGGCTATCACATTCCTGGTACATAGGGGCACCAGTGGGGGGCTCAGGATCATCCCACAGTTCCCAGAACTTCGGAAAATCCCTTCCCACAATGGCGTCATGCGGTAACTGAGATACTAAGCCCACTGGATGAGAGAGGGTACCTTTGGGGGTCTCGAAACACACTGTAGTCACTGGATACTCTCGGGTGTCCCCATGCACACAAACAACAGCTACCTTGCTATTCCCAGAGACCTCTGTTTTAACTAACTCAGCCTTTATCAGGGTCACAAGGCTACCTGAATCCAACAATACCACAACATTTCTACCATTAACACACATTTTGCATAAATGTTTCTCAGTTCCTCGAATGGCAGTGCATGCGACTGTCGCACACAGCGACTGACGTCTGCCCGTCAGAAAGTCACACTGCATGGGTTCCTCCACAACCGGGCAATTGGCTGCAATATGTCCCGCTTGCCGGCAGCGGTAGCAAACGATCCTTCTTGCGGCCTCTTGAGCCGCTGATTTCCCAGGCTGTTCTCGCCAAACTTGGGGTAGAGCTCCCACCCTCTCACTCTCTCCACCCTCACCCCTTGGAATCCTCTTATCCGCCCCTGGGGATGGTCTGGTCTTAGGGTGGAAAGTCCGAGTGTCTCTGGAAGAGGCCGTCAGGTTCTCTGTAGCCAAGTATTTCTCCACACGATCCACAAGACCATCGGCCGTCTCTGGCTCTCCATGGCTTACCCACTTTTGGATGGCAGTAGGAAGAGCTCTCAAAAACCGATCCATTACAACACGTTCCACAATCTTTGGTGCGGACAAAGTCTCTGGCTGTAGCCACTTTCTGCTCAGGTGAATGAGATCATACATTTGAGACCTGGGGGGTTTTCCAAGCTGGAAAGTCCAGTTATGCACACGCTGAGCCCGGACAGCCTGGGTGACACCCAGCCTTGCCAATATTTCAGCTTTTAGCATCACATAGTCTTTTGCTTGGTTAGGCTCTAGGTCATAGTAAGCTTTCTGCGATTCACCAGTTAACAGAAGAGCCACCAGTCCAGCCCACTGCTCCTCAGGCCACTTTTCTCTTTCAGCGGTCCTTTCAAATGTGGTCAAAAATACCTCTGGATCATCCTCTCCAGTCATTTTTGTCAATAAACGACTCACCCCAAAGGACGCGGTATTAGTGGGACGGCTTTCCTCACTGGTCTGCGGACGTTGCTGCATTACTGCTTCCATCTGTTGTTGTAGTCTCTGCTCTTGCTTCTGCAACAGGTCTATGAAGCGGGCCTCAGATTGCTGCTGGGCTTGTTGCTGAGCCTCCAGACTCTGTTGCAAAGTTGCGTTTGTCTGCTGCTGGGCTGCAAGGCTCTGTTGATGAGCTTGCTGCTGGGCTGCGAAGTTCTTTTGCAAACCTGCATTTGTCTGCTGTTGATTGGCATTTGCTAGAGCCAGCTGCTTCAGTATCTCCTCCATGCTGGCTTAAAAAAAAAACTGCCACTGATTCTCCACCAACTGTGAGGGGGTTAGCTCGGCAGCGGGTGTGTGTGACCCCCGAGATGGGCTCCCCACACAAAAACAGGCCCAGCAAACGGAGGTTGTGGTTTTCAAAATCAAAAAGGTGCGGTTTATTTTCTATTTACAGTGACAAAACACAGCAAAGCAAAAGAAACATAAACAAAATAAATCCTGGTCAACTTGACCTCTGACTAAACATACAGGTTTCCTAACTAACAACTGGGATCAGCCTAGTGCTGTCCTAGTCCCTAAGTCCCTGGTTTTAAATGTCCAAGCAAATAGCCACACAGGCTTTGTCTCACCGCACAGGGGTTCACTCTCCCTAGACAGTCCACACAGGTCTGGTTCCAGGCATGAGCTAACATCTAATGAAGCTGGGAGTTCTTATAGAGGCCTAAATGAGCTGACAAGCTTCAGCTGGTCTCATCAACTCCCTGTCTGCACGACGCCCCACACTCTCCCTAGAGGTATGAGTCATCCATGAGCCCACTAGCCTTATACAACTCTCCACCTAGTTGTATAAGTCGGCGTAAAGCCTGAATCTGGGCGAAATATATCTACCCCCCTGGATGCAACCAGGTGACTTTACCTTCCTGCTGTCACAATATATATATATATATATATATATATATATATATATATACACCGTATTTTTCGCACTATAAGACGCACTTTTTTCCCCCAGAAACATGGGGGAAAATGTCCCTGCGTCTTATGGTGCGAATAGATGACAGGCACCGCCTCCCCGCCACCGCCGACACCGCCCCCTGCCGCCGCTGGCTAAGCTGCCCACACCGCCCCATGTCATACACACTCCACATGGAGTACAGTGAGGAGGACCTGTCATACAGACAACATACTGTGTACATACTGTGTATGAACTCTGTACAGTGTACACGGGCCAATCTTCTCACATCCCTTCCGGCCGTCCAGACGTCACGCCGCTCTCACGTTCCCACCCACCATTGGCGGCTCCTCCCCCTGTCCGCTCTCTCAGCTTCGGGGTGACGTCAGTGGAGGACTGGACGGACGGTGACGCGGGCTGAGGTGAGCGAAGCTCAGTGTGGGCTACCCAGCGTGCAGCGCGGTGTCCGTGGCGGGAAGTTCGTTTAGCAGAACGCGGAGGGCGGCTGTGAGGGGACACATGGACGAGCTGCTCATACCGACCAGTGCCAGCAATCATCGCGATTGGCCAGCTGCAGAGCCCACACAGGTCTAATGAGCAGAGCCCACACAGGTCTATGTGCAGAACAGAGCCCACACAGCACAGTATTGGGTGGTGGGATGGGGCCTGTGTGGGCTCTGCTCAGCTGCAGCATCAAAACGCAAGGATAAAAGTTCGCTTTTGGACAGAAAGAGGGGGGAAAAAGTGCGTCCTATAGGCCTCAGGGTCAAGGCATATGGCTGGCCATGGGCAATCTAAATCAGATACCATACGACAACTACGGACTGTTAAAGCAGAACTCTGGGCAATTTATTTATAGCATGCAGTATGGCTGTGCCCGCTGGCACCGCCCCCCCGCCACAGCTCGCATCGCCTCCCGCCGCCACCACCGGAAGAGAGGCAAGAGAGCGGGGGACAGACTTCCAAACCCCCGTGGGCGCCAGGCGATCTTCCGGCTGGTTCCTGAGACAGAAGAAGGCGGAAGTGATAACATCAGGTAAGGCTGCGTTTGTAGCAATGGTCACTCTGCATTTTCTATAGGCACTGGAAAATATTTGAGTACACCATTTGGTTCAGAATGTTTTTTTCTTGTTTTTCCTCCTCTAAAACCTAGGTGCGTCTTATGGTCAGGTGCGTCTTATGGTGCGAAAAATACGGTATATATATATTAGGGCTGTTACTTATTAAAATTTTCGTGTTCGATTAATCGTTTTTTTTTTAATCGACTAATTTTGATTAATTATAACGCACATACAGATCCAACTACTTTTAGCTGATCTCCTTGCAGGCCGATTCCCAGTGCAGCTACCAACCACTGTAAAAATGGATAGCGGGATACAAAAAACACACAAAGGCAGCGCTCGATAGGAATAGCATTAAAACTTTTATAGTCTACAAGTAGGTAACAAAAAATATTGCACTGGAGATAAAATCAATGTAGCTATATAAACTGTAAAAATGGTGCGAGTAATACCAAACGGTAGCAAAAGCAATCATAAAAACATGTAGCTAAGTATGATACTGGTATAAAAATGTGTACAACGATACCACTGCTGAATCCAGATGAGAAGGGGCTAACATCAGTCCGTCGGCATGTAGATGTCCCGTGAAGGGAACTATCACAACGCCCAGTGGATGGCTGTAGAATCCCAGGTTGATAGAGGGAAGTGATAGAGGAAAGTGTAACAGCCCTTGCGTGTGGCAGATAGTAAGGTCCCGCCGGCATGCAGATATGAAGGCACAGCAAAGGAGCCCTTCAGATGGACACGGCAAGCCCAAAGAATTTTGATCGATTAAAACAATTAATCGATTAATCGAGGAATTAATAGTTAATTTTCACAGCCCTAATATATATACATATATATATTTATATATATATATATATATATATATATATATATGTATATATATATATATATATATATATATATTAGGCATGTGCATTTCGTTTAGTTCCGAATCGAAATTCGGACCAATTTTTATTATTCGGACGTTCGGATACATCCGAATTAACGAATTACAATGCTAACGAATTCAACCGAATCCGAAATAACGTTTCAAATCGAAAAACCACGGACGAAATTCAAATCGAATTTGAAAAAAATTCAAATCGAATTCGAAAAAAATTCTAGTCGAATCGAATTTGAAACAATTAGAATAGAATAGAAAATATTAGAAAGAATCGAATAGAAAAACAATAGAACAGAATAGAATAAAATACAATATATATATTATATTTTATTCTATTCTGTTGTATTTTTTTTTCTAGTCTATTTTCTATTTCTATTCTAATCTTTTCTAATTGGAATTCGAAAAATCGGTCGCATTCGAAAATATTTCAACCAAATTCGAAAATATTTCTACCGGATTCGATAATATTTCATCCACATTTGTTAGTATTTCAACCAAATTCGATAATATTTCAACCAGATTCAAAATTATTCCAACCGAATAGAAAAGACCATGTTCCGACATTCGAATTTCGTATAGAATGAATTCAAATTCCAATTAGAAAAGATTAGAATAGAAATAGAAAATAGACTAGAAATAGACTAGACTAGGGAAATGGCTGCTAATAGTTTGCAGGAGACCTGCAAAAAAATATGAAATAGATGCTTATAGTCTGCAGATCTGATGAGAAAATGAAATAGATACTAATAGTCTGCAGGAGATCTGCAATTTTTTTTTATATAAATGCTAATAGTCTGCAGGAGATCGGATGGAAATAAATAGTAATCTGCAAAAAAAAAAATGAAATAGATGCTAATAGTCTGCAGGAGATCTGCTGAAATAAAGGAAATGGCTGCTCTAATGCAAAAAAAGAAAAAGAAAATAAAAATGAAATAGATGCTAATAGTCTGCAGGAGATCTGCAAAAAAATGAAATAGATGTTAATATACTGCAGGAGATCTGATGGAAATAAATAGTAATCTGCAAAAAAATAAAAATAAATGAAATAGATGCTATTTATTTCCATCAAATCTCCTGCAGTATATTAACATCTATTTCATTTTTTTGCAGATCTCCTGCAGACTATTAGCATCTATTTCATTTTCCTTTCTTTTTTGCATTAGAGCAGCCATTTCCTTTATTTCAGCAGATCTCCTGCAGACTATTAGCATCTATTTCATTTTTTTTTTTTGCAGATTACTATTTATTTCCATCCGATCTCCTGCAGAATATTAGCATTTATATAAAAAATTTTGCAGATCTCCTGCAGACTATTAATATCTATTTCATTTTCTCATCAGATCTGCAGACTATAAGCATCTATTTCATGTTTTTTTTTTGCAGGTCTCCTGCAAACCATTAGCAGCCATTTCCCTAGTCTAGTCTATTTTCTATTTCTATTCTAATCTTTTCTAATTGGAATTTGAATTAATTCTATACGAAATTCGAATGTCGGAACATGGTTTATTATAATCTGTTCTATTCGGTTGAAATAATTTCGAATCCGGTTGAAATATTATCGAATTTGGTTGAAATATTAACAAATGCGAATGAAATATTATCGAATCCGGTAGAAATATTTTCGAATTTGGTTGAAATATTAACGAATGTGAATGAAATATTATCAAATCCGGTAGAAATATTTTCGAATTTGGTTGAAATATTTTCGAATGCAACCGATTTTTCAAATTCCAATTAGAAAAGATTAGAATAGAAATAGAAAATACACTAGAAAAACAATAGAACAACAGAATAGAATATAGATACTATCTATTTATTTTTTTATTTTTTTTGCAGATTACTATTTGTTTCGGATGAGACCTGCAAAAAAAAAAAAAATGAAATAGATGTTAATATACTGCAGGAGATCTGATGGAAATATATAGTAATCTGCAAAAAATCCGATTGAAATATTATCGAATCCGGTTGAAATAATTTCGAATCATGTTGAAATAATTTCAAATCCGGTAAAAATGTTTTCGAATTCGGTTGAAATATTTTCGAATGCGACCGATTTTTCAGATTCGGTCGAAAACGAAACGAAATACGAAAATGAATTTAACGAATTTAATGAATCTAACTAAACAAAATTAATTAATTATCTAATTAAAATGAAACGAAACAAAACAATTTTTTTCCTTTTGCACATGTCTAATATATATATATATATATATATACATACACTGTGTTCAGTTTAGCTAGATCCGTTCCTGTTCTACTGTTGCTAAGATACTACAGGCAGGCAGTTGATTCAGTAAGCTGCAGTCAGTGTATTTAGTATATATATGCACCCCAGGCGTTGTATATATACAGTGGGTCAAAAAAGTATTTAGTCAGCCACCAATTGCGCAAGTTCTCCCACTTAAAAAGATGAGAGAGGCCTGTAATTGTCATCATAGGTATACCTCAACTATGAGAGACAAAATGTGGAAACAAATCCAGACAATCACATTGTCTGATTTGGAAAGAATTTATTTGCAAATTATGGTGGAAAATAAGTATTTGGTCACCTACAAACAAGCAAGATTTCTGGCTCTCACAGACCTGTATCTTCTTCTTTAAGAGGCTCCTCTGTCCTCCACTCATTACCTGTATTAATAGCACCTGTTTGAACTTGTTATCAGTATAAAAGACACCTGTCCACAACCTCAAACAGTCACACTCCAAACTCCACTATGGGGAAGACCAAAGAGCTGTCAAAGGACACCAGAAACAAAATTGTAGACCTGCACCAGGCTGGGAAGACTGAATCTGCAATAGGCAAGCAGCTTGGTGTGAAGAAATCAACTGTGGGAGCAATAATTAGAAAATAGAAGACATACAAGACCACTGATAATCTCCCTCGATCTGGGGCTCCACACAAGATCTCACCCCGTGGGGTCAAAATAATCACAAGAACGGTGAGCGAAAATCCCAGAACCACATGGGGGGACCTAGTGAATGACCTGCAGAGAGCTGGGACCAACGTAACAAAGGCTACCATCAGTAACACACTACGCCGCTAGGGACTCAGATCCTGCAGTGCCAGACGTGTCCCCCTGATTAGGCCAGTACATGTCCGGGCCCGTCTGAAGTTTGCTAGAGAGCATTTGGATGATCCAGAAGAGGATTGGGAGAATGTCATATGGTCAGGTGAAACCAAAGTAGAACTGTTTGGTAGAAATACAACTCGTCGTGTTTGGAGGAGAGAGAATGCTGAGCAACCAAAGAACACCATACCTACTGTGAAACATCATGCTTTGGGGCTGTTTCTCTGCAAAGGGAACAGGACGACTGATCCGTGTACATGAAAGAATGAATGGGGCCATGTATCGTGAGATTTTGAGTGCAAACCTCCTCCCATCAGTAAGGGCATTGAAGATGAAACGTGGCTGGGTCTTTCAGCATGACAATGATCCCAAACAGACTGCCCAGGTAATGAAGGACTGGCTTCGTAAGAAGCATTTGAAGGTCCTGGAGTGGCCTAGCCAGTCTCCAGATCTCAACCCCATAGAAAACCTTTGGAGGGATATTAAAGTCCGTGTTGCCCAGCGACAGCCCCAAAACATCACTGCTCTAGAGTAGTGATGAGCCGAACACCCCCGGGTTCGGTTCGCACCAGAACCCGCGAACGGACCGAAAGTTCGCACGAACATTAGAACCCTATTAAATACAATGGATGCGAAGGTTCGGATTCTAAAGTGCTAATTATAACGACTATTATCCATGTTATTGTCCTAAACAGAGTTTGGGAACCCGGGTTCTGCACCAGGGGACATGTATCAATGCAAAAATAAGTTTTAAAAACTGACGTTTTCCGGGAGCAGTCATTTTAATGATGCATAAAGTGAAAAAAAAAAAGTCAAATATTCCTTTAAATATTGTACCTGGGGGGTGTCTAAAGTATGCCTGTGAAGTGCCACGTGTTTCCCGTGTTTAGAACTGTCCCTGCACAAAATAACATTTCTAAAGGAAAAAAAAGCCATTTAAATCTGCTTGCGGCTTTAATGTAATGTCTGGTCCCGGTAATATGGATGAAAATCTTTAAGAAAAATGGCATAGCTACCCCATCAACCCCCCCCCCCCCCTACCCAGCCCATTACCAGCCCCTTTGGGTCTTGTATGGATATTAAGGGGAACCCCGCACACAAAATAAAAAAGGCCCTATATACTCTGAACAGCCGTATACAGGCGGTGCATACAAGTCAGGGACTGTAGGTTTGTTCTTATGTAGAATCTGTTTGTAATTTTGAACAGCTACATTGTTTAAGTGTAGCTCCAGGCCAAATACCTATTTTTAAGCTTTTTGGAAAACATAGGGAAGGGTTATCACCCCTGTAACATTTTTTTGCTGTCTGTGCCCCTGTTCAGAACATTTCACCTCACTTTGCGTCCCAATGACAACTGTTTTTGAAATGTGGTGTTTTTATTGAAACAAGGATTGGTGATAAAGCATCAGTAGAGAGGAGACACCTTTCTCCCATATTAATTCTTACAGGAGAGAATTTTCCTTCCAAGGGGTAGATTTCCTCTCACTTCCTGTTGTCTTCTTCCGTTTGCAAGTAGTAGTCGTTTGTAAGTTGGATGTTTGAAAGTAGGGACCTGCCGTATATACTCTGCAGAAATAGGCCCCTTAGGTGTTGGTGTTGGCACAACACTGTAAGCACTCACAGTTACTCTTGGTGGGTGCTGGAACGCCCTGCTGTCAACTATTATATCAGGAATTGTAATAACATATAATTGTTGAACAGTGGTAGTAAAAATTGGGCCTTTGATGGTGGTGCTGGTGCCACAACACTGTAAGGCCTGACAGTTACTCTTGGTGGGCGCAGCAATGGGCCCTGCTGTGAATTATTAGATCAATAATTATAATTGCATGCCCCTGTTGAACAGGGGCTGAAAAATTGGGCCTTTGGTGGTGGTGGTGGTGGTGGTGGTGTTGACACAACACTGTAAGGCCTGACAGTTACTCTTGGTGGGCGCAGCAATGGGCCCTGCTGTGAATTATTAGATCAATAATTATAATTGCATGCCCCTGTTGAACAGGGGCTGAAAAATGGGGCCTTTGGTGGTGGTGGTGGTGGTGATGGTGGTGCTGGTGCCACAACACTGTAAGGCCTGACAGTTACTCTTGGTGGGCGCAGCAATGGGCCCTGCTGTGAATTATTAGATCAATAATTATAATTGCATGACCCTGTTGAACAGGGGCTGAAAAATTGGGCCTTAGGCACTGGTGGCACAACACTGCAACCCCTCACAGATACTGTACTTGGAGCACAGCAATGAGGCCTGTTGCAAAGTATTGCATCTAAAATTGTAATTACACGCCCCTGTTAAACAGGGGCTGAAAAATTGGGCCTTAGCCACTGGTGGCGTCACCCATAAACCAAAATGATCTTCCAAGCTATCATCATTAATCGTATCATTGAGGAGGAGGAGGAGGATAGCCAGTCAACATAACAGCACAGGCACTCAGCATCAGCATCAGTCTTGAAGGGATGTGACATTTTAAAATCAATTAGTCTGTTATATCAGCATCAGGTGTGTGGTAGCTGGTGGTGATCCAAGACTAGTTCATCTTGATGAAAGTCAGTCGATCAACCGAGTCGGTGGACAGGCGCACCCTGTGATCCGTGACAAATCCTCCAGCAGCACTGAATGTGCGTTCTGAAAGAACGCTGGATGCAGGACAGGCCAGTAGCTCAATTGCATACTGTGCAAGCTCTGGCCAGTGATCCATCCTCAAGACCCAGTAAGCCAGAGGATTTTCGGTGGGGAAGGTGTCCAAGTCTGACCTTGCCCCTAGGTATTCCTGCACCATGTATATCAGACGCTGGCGATGGTTGCTGGAACCGATCATACTTTGGGGCTGCGGACTAAAGAATTGTCTGAACGCATCGGTCAGACGGCCACCTTCCCCACCGCTCCTTCTTTGACTGGCCGAAGCCTCAGCAACTCGTTGTCCAGGACCAGGAGTTTGTAACCTCCCAGTCTCTGGGAACGCGTTGCACAGACCTTTCTGCAAGGCCTCCCGGAGTTGTCTCATCCTCTGCTCCCTCTGCGACGGTAACATAAGGTCCGCAACCTTACCCTTGTACCGTGGATCAAGGAGAGTGGCCAGCCAGTAATGGTCCCTCTCCTTGATCCGAAGAATACGAGGATCCTTCCGCAGACTTTGCAGGATCAGGGAGGCCATGCAGCGTAGGTTAGCTGAGGCATTCAGTCCGGAGTCCTCTGGGTCACTAAGGACGACATGATCCGCAGCCACCTCCTCCCAGCCACGTACAAGTCCACTGGTTTCTTGGGACTGTAAATCATCCCTAAAAGACTGCTGCTGATGATGCTGAGTGCCAGCCTCCACCTTTATTATTACACAATCCTCCTCCTCCTCCTCTTCCTGTGCGATGGGTGGGACAGAAGGAACACTGTCTGGGTAAAGGGGGCCTTGAGAGGCAAGGAAGTCCTCCTCTTCCTGCCTCTGTTCTGCCTCAAGTGCCCTGTCCATTATTCCACGCAGCGTGTGCTCCAACAGGTGGACAAGAGGTACAGTGTCACTGATGCATGCACTGTCACTGCTCACCATCCTCGTGGCCTCCTCAAATGGTGCCAGTACAGTGCATGCATCCCTGATCATGCCCCACTGGCGTGGTGAAAAAAACCCGAGCTCCCCTGACCCTGTCCTGGTGCCGTAGTCGCACAGATACTCATTGATGGCCCTCTGCTGCGTGTGCAGCCACTGCAGCATGGCCAACGTTGAGTTCCACCTGGTGGGCATGTCACATATAAGGCGGTTCTTGGGCAGGTTCAACTCCTTTTGCAGCTCAGCCAGGCGAGCACTGGCATTATAAGATCTGCAGAAATGCACACAGACTTTCCTGGCCTGCCTCAGGACATCCTGTAAGCCCGGGTACCTGCCCAAGAACCGCTGCACCACCAGGTTAAGGACGTGAGCCATACAGGGCACATGGGTCAGTTGTCCCTGTCGGAGGGCGGAGAGGAGGTTGGTGCCATTGTCGCAAACCACCATTCCTGGCTTAAGCTGGCGTGGCGTCAACCACCTCTCGGCCTGCCCCTGCAGAGCAGACAGGACCTCTGCCCCAGTGTGGCTCCTGTCCCCCAAACACACCAGCGCAAGCACGGCATGGCATCTTTTTGCCTGCGTACTTGCGTAGCCCCTTGAACGCCTACGGAGCACCGCTGGTTCCGAGGACAAACCACAGGAAGAGGCCATGGAGGAAGAAGAAGAGGAGGGGGTGGAGGAGAGAGGTGTGTCACAACCAGTAGTAGCATTTTGGAGGCCGGGCGGTGGAACAACCTCCAACACTACTGCACCTTGTCCTGCATCCTTCCCAGCTGCCAAAAGAGTGACCCAATGGGCCGTGAAAGAAAGGTAACGTCCCTGTCCATGCCTGCTGGACCATGAGTCAGCGGTAATATGCACCTTACCGCTGACCGCCCTGTCCAGCGAGGCCAAGACATTGCCTTCCACATGCCTGTAGAGAGCCGGAATCGCCTTCCGTGAGAAAAAGTGGCGTTTGGGAACCTGCCACTGAGGAACCGCACATTGCACAAACTCACGGAAGGGGGCCGAGTCTACCAACTGAAAAGGCAGCAGTTGAAGCACTAGCAATTTAGCCAAGCTAGCATTCAACCGCTGGGCATGTGGATGGCTGGGAGTGAACTTCTTTCGACGGTCCAGCAGCTGGGGCAGGGAAATTTGCCTGCTAGAATCGGACGTTGGTGTACTGCTAGCAGAGTGGCTGCAAGTACTTGGCTGTGACACACCTAATTCTACACCTTCATTCCTCTCAGTGCAGGTTTCAGAGAGGACTGATGGTATAGTGGAGTTGGAGATCCCAGCTGATGCGGTGCAAGGAGAGGTCCGCTTTGTTCTTTGGTGTGGGTCTTTAAGGTAGGCTTGCCAACGAGCTGCATGGCAGGTCAACATATGTCTGATCAAGCATGTGGTGCCCAAGCGGGTGATGTTTTGGCCACGCGATATACGCTTGAGACATATGTTGCAAACAGCAGCTGTGCGATCTGATGCACTCGCCTCAAAAAAGGCCCACACCAAAGAACTTTTTGAATGACGGGCAGAGGCAGCGCCCTGCACAGGCGGAGCTCTGCGGTGTGATTCCGTCGGTGTGCTGCCCATACGCTGGCCACCCAAAGGCATCCTGCCTCGTTGGAGATGTGCCTCCTCCTCATCCTCCTCCTCCTCCTCTCTCCTATTAGGCACCCACGTGGAGTCAGTGACCTCATCATCCCCTCCCTCCTCATCACTGGAGCCAATCTGGCAGTATGCTGCAGCTGCTGGAGCATGACTGCCAGATTGGTGTCCTTCTTGAGCATCCCCTCTCTCTGCTCTCACGCTACTGCCTTCCTCTAGCTGGGTATCATCATCAGATCCTTCGAAACGCTGGGCATCCTCCTGGAGCATGTACCCAACACTGTGCTCAAACAGTTCGGGGGACTCCTCAGGAGGAGGACATGGTGGGTCTAGGGAAGGAGTGACTAATGATGACATTGATACCAGAGAAGAGGACGCTTTGGCAGCTGCTTTGCCAGTACCCTGAGCCTGGGTGAGAGAGGATGAGGAGGATGAGGTGGGCTTGGTCATCCACTCTACCAAGTCTTCGGCATGATGTGGCTCAATATGTCCAGCTGCCGAAAAGAAGGACAAGCGTGTCCCATGGCCACGTGCTGATGACAATGCACCGCCTCCACGACCAGCACTGTTGCCCCCAGACACAGAGCCTGCTTGCCCTCTTTTTTTGCCTCCTGACTGTCTGCCTCTCCTTGTTTGCCTTCCAGACATTTTAATGGATGGCCTGCAGGGAGATGGGAAAAACAGCAATAAGGGCTACCTTCAGGTGTATACTGTGCAGGAGGCTTAGCAACAAAGACACTGACACTGTCCCCTGCCTATCCTTCTCTGTCCCTAAACACAAGGATGTGCACTATGCTTCAGCAAGATTGGTTTAGCACAGAATAGCACACTGATAGTTTCCCTCACTGTCCTTCTCTGTCCCTACAAACAAGATTTAGCACAGAATAGCACACTGATAGTTTCCACGAGTGTCCTTCTCTGTCCCTAAACTCAAGGATTTCAAATATGGTTCAGCAAGATTGGTTTAGAACAGAATAGCACACTGACACTTTCCCTCACTGTCCTTTTCTGTCCCTACAAACAAGATTTAGCACAGAATAGCACACTGATAGTTTCCACGAGTGTCCTTCTCTGTCTCTAAACTCAAGGATTTCAAATATGGTTCAGCAAGATTGGTTTAGGACAGAATAGCACACTGACACTTTCCCTCACTGTCCTTCTCTGTCCCTACAAACAAGATTTAGCACAGAATAGCACACTGATAGTTTCCACGAGTGTCCTTCTCTGTCCCTAAACTCAAGGATTTCAAATATGGTTCAGCAAGATTGGTTTAGCACAGAATAGCACACTGATAGTTTCCCTCACTGTCCTTCTCTGTCCCTACAAACAAGGATTAGCACAGAATAGCACACTGATAGTTTCCACGAGTGTCCTTCTCTGTCCCTAAACTCAAGGATTTCAAATATGGTTCAGCAAGATTGGTTTAGAACAGAATAGCACACTGACAGTTTCCCTCACTGTCCTTCTCTGTCCCTACAAACAAGGATTAGCACAGAATAGCACACTGATAGTTTCCACGAGTGTCCTTCTCTGTCCCTAAACTCAAGGATTTCAAATATGGTTCAGCAAGATTGGTTTAGGACAGAATAGCACACTGACACTTTCCCTCACTGTCCTTCTCTGTCCCTACAAACAAGATTTAGCACAGAATAGCACACTGATAGTTTCCACGAGTGTCCTTCTCTGTCCCTAAACTCAAGGATTTCAAATATGGTTCAGCAAGATTGGTTTAGCACAGAATAGCACACTGATAGTTTCCCTCACTGTCCTTCTCTGTCCCTACAAACAAGGATTAGCACAGAATAGCACACTGATAGTTTCCACGAGTGTCCTTCTCTGTCCCTAAACTCAAGGATTTCAAATATGGTTCAGCAAGATTGGTTTAGAACAGAATAGCACACTGACAGTTTCCCAGAGTGTCCTTCTCTGTCCCTAAACTCAAGGATTTCAAATATGGTTCAGCAAGATTGGTTTAGGACAGAATAGCACACTGACACTTTCCCTCACTGTCCTTCTCTGTCCCTACAAACAAGATTTAGCACAGAATAGCACACTGATAGTTTCCACGAGTGTCCTTCTCTGTCCCTAAACTCAAGGATTTCAAATATGGTTCAGCAAGATTGGTTTAGCACAGAATAGCACACTGATAGTTTCCCTCACTGTCCTTCTCTGTCCCTACAAACAAGGATTAGCACAGAATAGCACACTGATAGTTTCCACGAGTGTCCTTCTCTGTCCCTAAACTCAAGGATTTCAAATATGGTTCAGCAAGATTGGTTTAGAACAGAATAGCACACTGACAGTTTCCCAGAGTGTCCTTCTCTGTCCCTAAACTCAAGGATTTCAAATATGGTTCAGCAAGATTGGTTTAGGACAGAATAGCACACTGACACTTTCCCTCACTGTCCTTCTCTGTCCCTACAAACAAGATTTAGCACAGAATAGCACACTGATAGTTTCCACGAGTGTCCTTCTCTGTCCCTAAACTCAAGGATTTCAAATATGGTTCAGCAAGATTGGTGTAGAACAGAATAGCACACTGACAGTTTTCCTCACTGTCCTTCTCTGTTCCTACAAACAAGGATTAGCACAGAATAGCACACTGATAGTTTCCACGAGTGTCCTTCTCTGTCCCTAAACTCAAGGATTTCAAATATGGTTCAGCAAGATTGGTTTAGAACAGAATAGCACACTGACACATTCCCTCACTGTCCTCTTCTGTCCCTACAAACAAGATTTAGCACAGAATAGCACACTGATAGTTTCCACGAGTGTCCTTCTCTGTCCCTAAACTCAAGGATTTCAAATATGGTTCAGCAAGATTGGTTTAGGACAGAATAGCACACTGACACTTTCCCTCGCTGTCCTTCTCTGTCCCTACAAACAAGATTTAGCACAGAATAGCACACTGATAGTTTCCACGAGTGTCCTTCTCTGTCCCTAAACTCAAGGATTTCAAATATGGTTCAGCAAGATTGGTTTAGCACAGAATAGCACACTGATAGTTTCCCTCACTGTCCTTCTCTGTCCCTACAAACAAGGATTAGCACAGAATAGCACACTGATAGTTTCCACGAGTGTCCTTCTCTGTCCCTAAACTCAAGGATTTCAAATATGGTTCAGCAAGATTGGTTTAGAACAGAATAGCACACTGACAGTTTCTCCGAGTGTCCTTCTCTGTCCCTAAACTCAAAGATTTCAAATATGGTTCAGCAAGATTGGTTTAGGACAGAATAGCACACTGACACTTTCCCTCACTGTCCTTCTCTGTCCCTACAAACAAGATTTAGCACAGAATAGCACACTGATAGTTTCCACGAGTGTCCTTCTCTGTCCCTAAACTCAAGGATTTCAAATATGGTTCAGCAAGATTGGTTTAGGACAGAATAGCACACTGACACTTTCCCTCACTGTCCTTCTCTGTCCCTACAAACAAGATTTAGCACAGAATAGCACACTGATAGTTTCCACGAGTGTCCTTCTCTGTCCCTAAACTCAAGGATTTCAAATATGGTTCAGCAAGATTGGTTTAGCACAGAATAGCACACTGATAGTTTCCCTCACCGTCCTTCTCTGTCCCTACAAACAAGATTTAGCACAGAATAGTTTCCACGAGTGTCCTTCTCTGTCCCTAAACTCAAGGATTTCAAATATGGTTCAGCAAGATTGGTTTAGGACAGAATAGCACACTGACACTTTCCCTCACTGTCCTTCTCTGTCCCTACAAACAAGATTTAGCACAGAATAGCACACTGATAGTTTCCACGAGTGTCCTTCTCTGTCCCTAAACTCAAGGATTTCAAATATGGTTCAGCAAGATTGGTTTAGAACAGAATAGCACACTGACAGTTTCCCTCACTGTCCTTCTCTGTCCCTACAAACAAGGATTAGCACAGAATAGCACACTGATAGTTTCCACGAGTGTCCTTCTCTGTCCCTAAACTCAAGGATTTCAAATATGGTTCAGCAAGATTGGTTTAGGACAGAATAGCACACTGACACTTTCCCTCACTGTCCTTCTCTGTCCCTACAAACAAGATTTAGCACAGAATAGCACACTGATAGTTTCCACGAGTGTCCTTCTCTGTCCCTAAACTCAAGGATTTCAAATATGGTTCAGCAAGATTGGTTTAGCACAGAATAGCACACTGATAGTTTCCCTCACTGTCCTTCTCTGTCCCTACAAACAAGATTTAGCACAGAATAGCACACTGATAGTTTCCACGAGTGTCCTTCTCTGTCCCTAAACTCAAGGATTTCAAATACGGTTCAGCAAGATTGGTTTAGAACAGAATAGCACACTGTCAGTTTCACTCACTGTCCTACTCTGTCCCTACAAACAAGGATTAGCACAGAATAGCACACTGACACTTTCCCTCACTGTCCTTCTCTGTCCCTACAAACAAAATTTAGCACAGAATAGCACACTGACACTTTCCCTCACTGTCCTTCTCTGTCCCTACAAACAAGGTTTAGCACAGAATGACACACTGACACTCTCCCTACCTATCCTTCTCTGTCCCTAAACACAAGGAATCCAGGATTAGTAAAGGGAAAAAATGACACTGTCCCTGCCTATGCTTCTCTTTCCCTGCTCCGGAACACACTACACAAGGCCGCCGCGCTGGCGGCCTTTTATAGTGTGGGGCGTGTACTAAACCCCCTCAGCAATAATTGGCCACAGGCATCTTGCCTGTGGCCAATCATTGCTCTCCTCGCTGCCGGCGCTGTGATTGGCCAAGCATGCGGGGTCACAGTGCATGCTTGGCCAATCACAGCGCCTGGATGACACTGCGATGGCGTAGTGCATTGTGGGCCGTTCGCGTCACTCGAATTTGGCGCGAACGGCCCAAATCGTTCGATCTTCGCCGAACGATCGAACAGCCGATGTTCGAGTCGAACGTATGTTCGACTCGAACACGAAGCTCATCCCTACTCTAGAGGAGATCTGTATGGAGGAATGGGCTAACATACCAGCAACAGTGTGTGACAACCTTGTGAAGACTTACAGAAAACGTTTGACCTCTGTCATTGCCAACAAAGGATATATAACAAAGTATTGAGATGAACTTTTGATATTGACCAAATACTTATTTTCCACCATAATTTGCAAATAAATTCTTTCCAAATCAGACAATGTGATTGTCTGGATTTGTTTCCACATTTTGTCTCTCATAGTTGAGGTATACCTATGATGACAATTACAGGCCTCTCTCATCTTTTTAAGTGGGAGAACTTGCACAATTGGTGGCTGACCAAATACTTTTTTGACCCACTGTATATATACACTGTTTTCAGTTTAGCTAGATCCGTTCCTGTTCTACTGTTGCTAAGATACTACAGGCAGGCAGTTGATTCAAAATTTCCACTCGCCTGCTCGCATTTTGCGAGTGGATTTTGAGGGCTGGGTGAGTGTGGGCTGCCTGGGAGCGGGGGGGTGGTCGTGAGGCAAGGGAGAGGAGAGGAGAGGAGGATCTGCTGCCGCCACCGCATTGATCAGCGCGTGGGGAACATAACAGCTTTCATCTCAATAGCTGTGTGTTCCCCGTTGCGCGTCTTCATATATATCCCCTCCCCCTTGTCCGGGCACTTTGATAGACAGATCACCCGCCCCAGGTGATCTGTCTATCAAAGTGCCCGGACAAGGGGGAGGGGCTATATGTGACAGCGCGTGTGGCGTGGAACACACAGCTATTGAAATGCTAGCTGTTATGTTCCCTGCGCGCTGATCAATGCGGCGGCGGCGGCAGCAGCTCCTCCTCTCCTCTCCTCTCCCTTGCCCCACGACCGCCCCCCCCCCCCCACGTGCTGATCAACCAGACATCGGCGGCGGTGGCAGGGGGGCTCTCCCTTACACAGACAGGCCACTGGGGACCTACACATGGCAGCATTTGGGGACACATGGCTGCATTTGGGGACATGGCTGCATTTGGGGACACAAGGCTGCATTTGGGGACATATGGCTGCATTTGAGTACACAAGGCTGCATTTGGGGACATATGGCTGCATTTGAGGACACATGGCTGCATTTGGGGACACAAGGCTGCATTTGGGGACACATGGCTGCATTTGGGGACACAAGGCTGCATTTGGGGACATATGGCTGAATTTGGGGACACATGGCTGCATTTGGGGACATATGGCTGCATTTGGGAACACAAGGCTGCATTTGGGGACATATGGCTGCATTTGGGGACACATGGCTACACAAGGCTGCATTTGGGGACGTATGGCTGCATTTGGGGACACAAGGCTGCATTTGGGGACACATGGCTACACAAGGCTGCATTTGGGGACAGATGGCTGCCTTTGGGGACAGATGGCTGCATTTGGCATCACAGACTGCACTGGCGGACCCAGGCTGTATTGGCGGACACGGGCAGGATGCAGTTTTGGACATGGATAAAGTTGTTGTTAATATTTATTTTTATAACTTAATTCTGCATAAAACATTTAGGTGTCATTTCAAGAGATAATTTGAGGGCGTGATTAGGGGCGGGGCATGGTAGGGTTGGGCCCGGCAACTGGTGGCGAGTAACCCTTGAGGTCTGGCTAGTAGCTCAGGATTTGAAATTTTGAGCCCTGGATTCAGTAAGCTGCTGTATATCACTCAGTATACTGTATTCAGTTTAGCTACACTGCAGACTGTTCCTGTTCTACTGTTGCTAAGATACTACAGGCAGGCCGTTGATTCAGTAAGCTGCTGTATATCACTCAGTATACTGTATTCAGTTTAGCTACACTGCAGACTGTTCCTGTTCTACTGTTGCTAAGATACTACAGGCAGGCCGTTGATTCAGTAAGCTGCTGTATATCACTCAGTATACTGTATTCAGTTTAGCTACACTGCACACTGTTCCTGTTCTACTGTTGCTAAGATACTACAGGCAGGCAGTTGATTCAGTAAGCTGCTGTATATCACTCAGTATACTGTATTCAGTTTAGCTACACTGCAGACTGTTCCTGTTCTACTGTTGCTAAGATACTACAGGCAGGCAGTTGATTCAGTAAGCTGCAGTATATCACTCAGTATATTGTATTCAGTTTAGCTACACTGCAGACTGTTCCTGTTCTACTGTTGCTAAGATACTACAGGCAGGCAGTTGATTCAGCTAGCTGCAGTATAATCAGTATATATATACATCCCAGCTTTGTGCAGCTACATCTCACTACAGGCCATTCCTTGTGTACCTGTTCCAATACATCAAAGAGAGTATGTCTGGAAGGCCAAAACGGAGAGGCAGACACTCACAGGCCAATAAAAGAGGGCAAGAAGGCTCTGTGTCCAGAGGCAACAGTGCTGGTCAAGGACACGGTGCATCCTCATCAGCACGTGGCCGTGGGGCACGCTTGTTCTTTTTTTCGGCAGCTGGCCGTGTTGAGCCGCAACATGCTGAAGAGTTGGTAGAGTGGATGACCAAGCTGTCCTCATCCTCCTCATCCTCTCTCACCCAGCCTCAGTGTACTTTGTCTGCCAAAGCAACTGCCAAAGCGGCCTCTTCCATTGGCTCAATGGCATCAGTCACTCCTTCCCTAGCCCCACCATGTCCTGAGGAATCCCCCGAACTGTTTGACCACAGTGTTGGGTACATGCTGCAGGAGGATGCGCAGCGTTTTGAGGGCTTCGATTATGGTTCCCAGCTTGAGGAAGGCAGTTACGTGAGCCCAGAGAGAGGGGTTGCCCAAGAAGTACAGCAAACTGGCAGTCATGTTCCCCCAGCTGCAGCATACTGCCAGGTTTGCTCCAGTGACAAGGAGGGAGGGGATGATGAGGTCACTGACTCTACAGGGGTGCCTGATAGGAGAGAGAAGGAGGAGGAGGCACATCTCCAATGAGGCAGGATGCCCTCCAGGGGCCAGCTTAAGGGCAGCCAACCGACTGCATCACACCGCAGAGCTCCGCATGTGCAGGGCGCTGCTGTCTCTGCACGTTATTCCAAAAGTTCTTTGGTGTGGGCCTTTTTTGAGATATGTGCAGCAGATCGCACCGTTGCTATTTGTAACATATGTCTGAAGCGTATCTCGCGTGGCCAAAACAGCAGCCGCTTGGGAACCACATGCTTGACCAGACATATATCGACCTGCCATGCAGTCCGTTCACTTGCCAGAGCTTGCACAGTATGCAATTGAGCTACTGGCCTGTCCTGCATCCAGCGTTCTTTCCGAACGCACATTCCGAGTATCTGTGCAGGGGTTGCAGTGTTGTGGCACCAGCACCAGTGCCTAAAGCCCAATTTTTCAGCATGTAATTACAATTCTTGATCTAATATTTCACAGCAGGGCCCGTTCCTGCGCCCACCAAGAGTAACTGTGAGGCCTTACAGTGTTGTGGCAACACCACCACACCGTCCACCACCAAAGGCCCAATTTTTCTGACCCTGTTCAACAGGGGCATGTAATTACAATTCTTGATCTAATATTTCACAGCAGCGCCCGTTCCTGCACCCACCAAGAGTAATGCCGCGTACACACGACCGTTTTTCATGACGAGAAAAATGCCATTTTTAAAAATGTCGTGTGTATGCTCCAGAGCATTTTTCTCGACTAGAAAATTTTTTGAAAAAAAATTAGAACCTGCTCTATTTTTTCTCGTCGTTTTTCACGTTGTTCTTTTTACCGTCGTGAAAAACGGTTGTATGTATGCTTTTACGAGGGAGAAAAAAACGCGCATGCTCAGAATCAAGTATGAGACGGGAGCGCTCGTTCTGGTAAAACTAGCGTTCGTAATGGAGATAGCACATTCGTCACGCTGTATTGGACTGAAAAGCACAAAGACTGAAAAGCGTGAATCGTCTCTCACCAAACTTTTTATTAACATGAGGATCAGCAAAAGCATCCCAAAGGGTGGCACCATTCGAATGGACTTTCCCCTTTATTGTTTACAAACGATTTTTATTATAGAAAAGGTCAAGGTATAAACACAAATCACAATGATGGTACAGGTATATATATAAACATTGTACATATTGAGCATTGTACAGAGGAAGGAGAAAAGGTTCTTCTTTTTTTTTTTTTTTTCTTTTTTTTTCTTTCTTAATTTATTTATTTTTTATTTCTTAAGACTGGTATAGGAATGTATATTGTTCAAATAAAGTCAATCAAGAGCATTGTATTGGAGAGAGGGCTAAATGACAATTGTATATATTTTAAGAGTGGGAGGTAAAAAAAAAAAAAAAAAACGGGAAGGTACTAGACCAGAGAGGTGGTATCCCAGAGAGTCCATTTTTTTTGGTAAAGGGGCATAGAATCATATAATGTGTGATGAATTCTTTCTGAAAGCTTAATGTTTGACATGCGGTTAAGAATTTGTGGCCAAGGTACCGTAGTGGAGCGCCAATTAAATGCTATGGCCCAGTGGATGGAACTAAGGAGTGTATGTATCAACCTTGTACTAGTCATTGGGATGTCCTGTATAGGGGTGAATAAAAGGCCTATTTGGGGTGTAAGAGAGATCTTTCTACAGGATATTTTATCTATTATAATATTTGCCTTATGCCAAGTGTCTTTAATGTGGGGGCAATCCCAAAATATATGTAAAAGTGTTCCCTGGGTGGGGCAACCCCTAAAGCAGAGTGGGGACACTGAGGGATAAAATGAATTGAGTTTAGCGGGAGTAAGATACCATCTATAAAGTAGTTTGATGGCCGATTCTCTAATCGAGGTTGTTCTGGTACATTTGTGGAGATTTGTAAAAATCGTATCCCATTGATCAAGAGTAAATGAGGTATTTAAATCTGATTCCCATTGTAGCATGGGATGTGATTTATCAGGCATGTTTGTCTCATTTAAATTTTTATATATTCTGGAGATTAAACCCCGGTCACGAGGGGAGGAGATACAAATTTGCTCAAATTGTGTATAAGGGGGGTGGAGTGTAAGTGAGTAATATTTCTCATAGAATTTTTTAATTTTCGCATAGATCTCTAGTTCGGTAGGAGAGATATTGTATTTTGTTTGTAGTCTGGTGAAAGTAAGAAATGCATTGTCTTGGGAGAGCGATTTTAAATGTATTAGATTATGTGACTTCCAATATGTTAGCAAATTCTCATCCTGAGCTCTATCTGGGGGGGAAAAACGTGGGTCACCCATAAAGGAAGCTAAGGGGGGAACATCTGAGGATAACTTAAAATTAGAGATTTGTCTGTTCCATAGTTGAAGAGTGTGAGTGACGATGAGATTTAAGGGCCTTATTTTTTTTGGTGGGATGACATTGGACCAGAGAAGTCCTTGTAAATTGTAGGGTAGGATAGATTCTTCTTCGAACAGGAGCCAAGGGATTTGGGATGAAGGGGCATACCATTGGGCTAATTGGGTGAATCTGGCCGACAAGTAATATAGCCAAAGGTTTGGAATGCCGAGGCCTCCTTTTAAATGGGGTCTAAACATAAGGGAATAACTAAATCTGGGTTTCTTGTTTTGCCATATAAATTTATTGATTTCTCTCTGTAAAGATTCTAGTGTTTTTTTAGGTAGAATAAGTGGAAGGGTTCTGAAAAAGAATAGAAGTTTGGGTAATATCATCATTTTTGTGGCTACTATCCTGCCCGAGAAAGAAATCTGGTATGATGACCATAGTTTAAGTAGGTTTTTAATATTGTTAAATAAAGGAGGGTAGTTTGCTTGATATAACGTTTTATATGAAGATGTAATCTGAATACCTAGGTATCTAAACGAATCTACGTGCCAATTGAATGAGAATTTGTCTTTAAGTGAGGATATTAATGCTGGGGGAATGTTGATTGGTAAAGCCGAGCACTTAGATAGGTTTACTCCCAGACCTGTCAAATCATGAAAGACGTCCAGGGTTTTAGTTAGATTAGGTAGGGAAATAAGAGGGTCAGTTATGAATAGAAGGACGTCATCCGCATAAAGACTCAGTTTGTATTCCTTGGATCCCTTAATATATCCTTTAATATTTGTATTGTTTCTGATTGCACAGGCGAGGGGTTCTATTGCGAGGGCAAAGAGTAGGGGGGAGAGTGGACAACCTTGTCTGGTACCTTTAGTCAGGGGAAAAAAGTCAGAATTGTTACCTGGGAGTTTAATACGTGTCTGTGGGTTGTGATAGAGAGCCTTAAAGCCATGTAGAAATTCATTGTTGATGCCATATTTTGGGAGAAGGGTGTCAAGATATGACCAGCAAACGCTGTCGAAAGCTTTGTGTATATCAAGACCAAGAAGCAGCGTGGATCTGGAATGAATGTTGGAGTCTTGAATGATATTTGTGGTAAGTCGTATGTTGTCTGTTATTTGTCTGTTGGGAATGAAGCCTGTTTGATCAGGATCAACTAATGGGGAGATAACGGCTGATAATCTGTCTGCTAATACACGGCCGAATATTTTTAGGTCGTTGTTAATAACTGATATTGGGCGGTAGTTTTGAGGGGTGGAGTGATCTTTATTTGGTTTGGGAAGTAGGGACATATTAGCCAAAATCATCTCGGGTGGGAATTGGCCACCCTGTAAGATATTATTATACAGTTTAGTAAGGTGTGGTGTAATGGTAGAGGAAATTTTTTTATAGTAAGATGTGGAATAGCCGTCAGGGCCTGGGGCTGTGGATATTTTTAGTGTACCAATGATTTTGTTAACTTCCATCTCCGAGCAAGGGGCATTAAGAGATTCAATTTGATCTCTAGTAAGAGTGGGTAACGTAATGTTATTAAGCCAGTCTAAGGAGGACTGTTTCGGAGGTGTTTTTGGTGAGGTCAGGAGATTTTTATAGAAGTCCGAGAATAATTTCATGACTTCTTTGGGATGGGATACCAAATTACCAGAAGGGTTCCTTAATTTATAGGTGTGTGGGGGTTTCATAGATTGATTTAGTTTTTTAGCAAACATGGTGGAATAAGAATTACTGTTGAGTAAGAATCTAGCTTTAGACCATCTGAGAGCTTTTTCAGTATCTGATGTTAATAATGTGTCTAAGGTAGTGCGTTTCTCTTGTATCTGTTTAAGTAGGTCACTAGATGGGTTCTGATTGTTTCTATGATACAAGTGATCTAGATCTTTTGTTAGGGATCTAATGTCTGCAAGTTTGGATTTGTTGTTGATTGAGGCGATATTTATCAGATGACCTCTCATTACTGCTTTATGTGCCATCCATATAGTTGTAGGGGACATGTCTGGTGCTACATTTTGTGCAAAATATTGTTCAAGGTAAGATAGAATTTGTTGGTTGCTTGAGGGATCTGTGAGCAAGGAATCATTTAATCGCCATGAGTATGCTGTGGTGGCTAGACCTATATGTGAAGTATCAAAGGAGACTATGTGGTGATCAGACCAAGGACACGGATGGATATCTGCTCTAGAGGAATTGGCAAGTAGAATTGGGGTGCAAAAGATGTAGTCAAGACGAGCGAAGCAGTTGTGCGGATGGGAGTAGAATGTGTAAGATTTGGATCCTATGTTATGGGCTCTCCAAGTGTCTATTAATTGATGGTTATATAGTGATCTATTCAAGGATTTGGGGAAAGCTTTTGAGGATGGGACAACATTGCTTCTATCTAGAGCTGAATGAGCAGCTAAATTGAAATCCCCGCCCACTATTAAATGTGTGGAGTGATAATTGTCTAGAGTATCAAAAAATTTGGTGAAAAAGTTTGACTGGGCTTCGTTGGGAGCATAAATTGAGGCAATGGTGATAGAACGTCCTTTGATTGAACCTTTCAAGATCAAGTAACGACTGTCTGGATCTTTAAATATATTTTGAACCTCAAATAACACTGTGTTTCTAATGAATATAGCAGCACCTCTAGATTTTGTGTTATAAGTAGTGCAATAATATTGGCTGTAACTTTTGTCAAAAAATTTAGGGTGTTTATCTGTGGCAAAGTGCGTTTCCTGCATTAAGATTATATCAGCTCCTAATCTTTTATAATGGCGAAAGGCCTTCTTTCTCTTGTGAGGCAAATTAATACCCTGGGCGTTATGAGAAATCACTCTGAGACCCATTGTATTGGTATTAAGGAGCGATGGTGGTTATGAAGAAATGGCAGTGGGTCGTCAAGCCTAGGTTTGAGTATATAGCCAAATCGGAGTGGAGTTGATAATTTGATTATCGCCATTAAGATCGAAAGTGAAGCTACTTGAGATATAGGCGGAACTAGCCAACATCGTATTGCCATTTGTAACTGTGTATATATGTAATATATCAGGTTATACATTCGTATCCAGCTCAAATATTTCCTCGTTGACCTTTGTTTTTTGAATAACATTTTGTGCCTATACCACAGAACCATGAAGAACAGGGCTCTTGAACAGTGGCACATTAGAGCTAGTAAACTTATAGAAAATAACAGTACTGTATTGTACAATGACATTCCATAATAATGTTTTAATTGAGGTAAAGAGAGTTTGTTCGACCTTTTCGACATTTTGTAAATATAGAGTGTTTTAGTATGACTATGTGAAATAACTTTTATGATTAGGGGGTCAGGGTGAGAAGCACTTCCTGACCGAAAAAAGTATTGATTTGGACAATACTGTCCATTACTCACAAATAGACCCTCCACCACTAGAACGGAGGATAGCAGGATCAGTAGCGGAAAAATATCCACCAGTTGGACCATGCTTTTGGAGTCTTTTGTGAGCAGGGGGACAAACTAACGCAGGCGGAGCACATCAGCCTTAGCGAGGATGCTATAAAAAGAACATTTTTTTATATAAGTGCATGCTGTTACTTATAAAAAATTAGCATACGAAACAGTATAAAAAAGGAGCAAGAAGAAATGTTAGATATATAATGTCGTATAGAAGAAACTGTGGTAATGCCGACCCGGTACCATATAAACGTGTGGTACAGTTGTTTACTATAATCAGAAAAAACAACCTCAAACAATTCGAACTGTAAAAGTGGTATTTTGAACCTTGCAAAAGGGAAAAAAAAAAAAAGAAAAGAAAGAAAAAAGAAGAAAAAGAAGAGAAAAGAAAAGAAAAAGAGGAAAAAAAAGGAAGAAAAGAAGAAAGAAAAAAAAAAAAAAAAAAAAGAGGGGGGAGGGGGTTGGGAGGAAAAGAGCAAGGTTTTTATAAAAGAAGGGGGGTAAGTTTTGGGCCACAAATGGGATCCATCTTTATCTTCAAGCGTTTAAATTTCTGAATGATGGTCGCCATCTCCTTTGATCACGGCGTGTGGCTGGGGTGGCCCAGATAGGTGAGGTGTGGGGAGTTGCTGGAGGTCCTGTATTTGTTCCCGGATCTAGAAGACCTAACTTCACAAGGAGATCCTTGCCTTCTGAGGTGTTGAATATTGTATAGGTTGTCCCGTTGTGTGGCACTGTTAACTTAAATGGAAAACCCCACCGGTATCTGATATGAGCTGATTGTAATACCGAAGTGATCTCCTTCATTTTGCGTCTTCTTTCCAGGGTAGCCTGTGAGATATCTGGAAAAATTTGGATTTTGGTGCCCTCCAATTCGATGTTATGCATATTTCTGGATGATCTTAATATGTTTTCCTTAATGATGAAATCTTTCATGCATAGAATGATGTCACGAGGAGGTTTGTCTGGGGGAGGTTTAGGGCGCAGGGCCCTATGAATTCTATCACACGCAAATGAGGATGGGGGTGTGTCAGGGAGGAGACTGTGGAACAATTTGGACACTGCAGGCATCAGTTCAGTGACTGATTCTGGGATACCACGAATCCTTAGGTTGTTCCTTCTGTTGCGGTTGTCCAAATCTTCTACTTGCGATTGTAGGTACGTGTAGTTTTCAGCTAAAAGTTCAAAGTCCCTTCTAAGATCGTTGTGTGCAAGTGAGAGCTCGTCGTGTTTGGTTTCTAGAATATCGGTGCGACCTCCCAGGGTTGCTATTTCTTGTGTGAGTGGACTTTCCCCTTTATAGTGCCGTCGTACGTGTTGTACGTCACTGCGCTTTGCTCGAGCATTTATTTTCATGAACGTGTGTATGCAAGCCAGGCTTGAGAGGAAACACGAAAAATCACGTCGAGAAAAACATAGTTTTTTTCCATGACAAGAATAACGGTCGTGTGTACGTAGCATAACTGTGAGGCCTTACAGTGTTGTGGCAACACCAACACCTAAGGCCCAAATTTCTGCAGAGTATATAGGACAGGCCCCTACTTTCAAACATCCAACTTACAAAAGCCTTTAAAATTCGCACTTTTGATTTCTCACGTTCGAGTCCCATAGACTTTAACGGGGTTCGAAAGTTTGCGCGAACTATCAGTTGCGTTCGCATGTTCTGGTGCGAACCAAACCGGGGGCTGTTCGGCTCATCCCTAATCTGATTTTGTCACTTCACTGATGCCAAATGTTATATCCCAATCCCCACCGCTAAAGTCAACAAAGGGACAGGGTCTTCCAGGTGATGGCTTTGATCAAATATGAACATGTCCATATTTGGTCAGTGCTGTCACAGGGATACAATGATAGGACACCATTCTGACCACTGACATCAATGATGGGGACCATTCTGAAAGCACCATTTTGACCAGGGACATTTATTACTCCTATTGACCACTGGTGCAGTGCCATTTTTTACTCAGACTGACCACTAACACATGGGTATTTTTTATTCCAATGACCAATGACATAGCAACACTTTTTTTTAATTCATGTGGGCTTCTTTACTGACCACCATTGCCAGGGCACTTCTACTAACCACAGTCCAGACCCAAACATTGTAAAGTTGTAAAGAACAGTGAACTGGCTCTTTGGTTAAAATGTTAGAGGTTTCCCACTCTATGAATTACTGAAAATTTTTATAGTCATCACTGTATACAGTATTGCTGCCACTGATGATGAGAAATGTTTTATCCACTGACAACAAATATAGGGCACCGTCTGAAGACTGACGCCAATGATGTGGCACCATTCTGAGCACTGATACCATTCATAAGGCATCATTCTCATTCATTACTTTGCTTTGTGGGGTAGCTTTGAATTCAGATCAAACTCACATTTACTTTTACCTGTTAGGAGTTTTCTCTGGCTAAGTGGGAAAATCAAATTTAGTAGCTGAGCTGACGTTACTAAATATGACAGCTTCCAAAGGGAACCTGATATTAAGGAGACCAGCATCCACCAGCATCATAATTCCACCCCTCCCATTCAGCTGTTAGATAGGGATTCCCAGCTGACAACTAAATGTAAACAAAAAGGGGTCAGGAATGGATGGCTGACACAACTGTCCATATTTGGCCAATGATATGAACATCGTTCATCATGTTTGGTAAAGATCTGAGTTGCTGGACTATGTGACTGATGATGAACTTACATTGTTGAATGTGTATATATATATATATATATATATATATATATATATATTATATTATATTATATAATTTTTTTTGATAAAGGACTTGTCAAAACATGTGTGTCTACTTTTTATGTGAATTGGTACTCTGTTGTGTAGGGGGTTCCAGATTCCAATAAGCTCCTCATCTACATGGCAGATGGTGCCCTTGTCCCAATCAACATGGGGACAATGTTGCCCCTGGCAAGGCATCCACTTGCCTCCCAGGGCACTGCCCAGCTCCCCATACTCTATGTTTGATGATCCCTTGTCTGTTAGGCTAGAAATGTCAATACTGATTTCAAAGTTTTGCATAGCATACTAGCACATTATGAAATACTTACCTTAGAATGAAGCCCTCCAGCAGTGTGCTGTCACTGTTGACAGGGCTTCCAACTTCCCCTGGTCTTCCTTCTGGGTTTGTGGGTTCCAGCTGTATGAGTGGCTGGGGCCACATTGATGTCACTCCCGCGTTACAGCACGGAGCTCTGAAGGTCCTGCAACAGGAGTGGCTGGTCCATTAGGGGCGCAGGGGTGCCGCCCCCCTAGTTTGCATGTGGGGATGCATGCATTGCGCCAGACGGGGGGGCCGTGGAGCAGTGAGCGCGGACCTGGGGGGGTTTGTTTGCTGCTTCCCAAAAAAGTTTAGCACCAACCACCAATATCGGAGCGCATGAGCCGGTGACGTTACCGCCTGCATCCAGTGTGAATATCTCCTAAAGTTGTCGAAACCTGCCTGGTCCTATGTGAAAACATAATTACCCCCTAAACCTAGTAACTTATTGTGACACCCTTGGCGGCAACAACTGCAATCAAGCATTTGCAATAACTGACAATGAGTCTTTCACATCGCTGTGAAGGAATGTTGGCCCACTCTTCTTTGAAGAATTGTTTTAATTTAGCCACATTGGATGGTTTTCAAGCATGTATGGGCTGTTTAGGGTCATGTCACAGCAAAGTGTGACAAATATGCAAAAAAAAATGTAAATCAGGAAGGGGGCAAATTCTTTTTCACAGCACTATAATAATAAATAATATAGTGCAGGCACAGCCTCATTTTATTTATGTGTTAGACATCATATGTCCGATATATATATATGTAGCAGCCTCACCCCTCTCACACCTTCTTCTTATTCTCGGCTTGTTGTCTTGTCTAGGGGGATCAGGGAGGAGGGATGTGGTACACTACGGCCTATGTCCTCTAATGTGTAGAGGTGAACGCCAACACCTGTTTACCTTCGGGCTGTGTGCATAACCCAGAGCCAAGTCCGTTCTGCAGATGACCCCCCCCTTTGCTCCCAGTAACTGAAGTTCCACACCACTGAAAAGGTCCAACTCTTATTTATTCTCTGACAGCAATAAATCATCCTTTAACAGCAGACAGGTTTTGACCCAAAGAACAGTTCAGTAAAAGTGGGGAGTGGGTCAAGGCACAATCCTCAAATAGAACTAACCATTGTAGTGTCACCAATGGCTATTACGCACAGCTGCTGCCACCGACCGTGTAGAACAGGAACAGAATTACCTTCACTAAGTGCAGCCCCTGTCAGAGGGAAGACATCCTTCCAAGAGAGTTACCAGAGGCCCCGCCGTCACCGGCAATGCTGCACCAGACTGTTCGGAGGGGTTACGCTCCCTGGCCTCCTCGTCTCAGATTCGGGCGCCCAACACCTTAGGGCCTCTCGGACTCTTCCACCCCTGCAGAACCCAGTCGAAGGTACTGGGCCCCGAGCCTTCTCCGTAGTACCTCACCCCAGGCTGAAGGTGCCTGGAATGGACTCCATCTCCCGCTCCGGCCAGGCCAAGGGCGCCTGGGCCCGGAACTCCGGAACACCGGTACCCAGGCTGAAGGTGCCTGGGCGCGGCTGTGACCTCCGACTCTGAACCTCGTGTTGAGGGCGTCTCTCCCCTTTATCTCCTCTCCCGACAGGCACAGCAGGTTCCCCGCCCCGCCGTACGGCTGCCAAAACAGGACAAAAAGGGAACAGCACTGCAGTGATGGTTCAAACCCGGCCCAGGGCGACAGCGCCACCCACAGGCCACAGGGAACTGCACACCACTGGAGTCCTCCACGAATAAGAATGGTCCCAAATTCCCTAACAATCAGTGCATCTGGGTCATACTACCACCCAGATGCTTCCCCTAAATTTAAATACCCGCTACATACATATATATATTGTGACAGCAGGAAGGTAAAGTCACCTGGTTGCATCCAGGGGGGTAGATATATTTCTCCCAGATTCAGGCTTTATGCCGACTTATACAACTAGGGAGTTGATGAAGCCCAGCTGAGGCTAGTGGGCTCATGAATGACTCATACCTCTAGGGAGAGTGCTGGGCGTCGTGAGGCAGGGAGTTGATGAGACCAGCTGAAGCCTGTCAGTTCGTTTAAGGCCTCTATAAAAACTCCCAGATTCATTAGGTGTTTGCTCATGCCTGGAACCAGACCTGTGTGGACTGTCTAGGGAGAGTGAACCCCTGTGCGGTGAGGCAAAGCCTGTGTGGCTATTTGTGTGGACTTTTACTAAACCAGGGACTTAGGGACTAGGACAGCACCAGGCTGATCCCAGTTGTTAGTTTAGGAAACCTGCATGTTTAGTCAGAGGTCAAACTGACCAGGATTTATTTTGTTTGTTTCTTTTTGGCTTTGCTGTGTTTTGTCACTGTACATAGAGAAATAAACCGCACCTTTTGATTTTGAAAACCACAACCTCCGTCTGCTGGCCCTGTTTTTGTGTGGGGAGCCCAACCAGGGGGTCACACACACCCGCTACCGAGTTAACCCCCTCACAGTTGGTGGAGAATGCGGGCAGTTTTTTTTAAGCCAGCATGGAGGAGATACTGAAACAGCTGGCTCTAGCAAATGCCAATCAACAGCAGACAAATGCAGGTTTGCAAAGGAGCCTTGCAGCCCAGCAGCAAGCTCATCAACAAGCCCAGCAGCAATCTGAGGCCCGCTTCATAGACCTGTTACAGAAGCAAGAGCAGAGACTACAACAAATGGAAGCAGTAATGCAGCAACGTCCGCAGACCAGTGAGGAAAGCCGTCCCACTAATACCGCGTCCTTTGGGGTGAGTCGTTTATTGACAAAAATGACTGGAGAGGATGATCCAGAGGTATTTTTGACCACATTTGAAAGGACTGCTGAAAGAGAAAAGTGGCCTGAGGAGCAGTGGGCTGGACTGGTGGCTCCTCTGTTAACTGGTGAATCGCAGAAGGCTTACTATGACCTAGAGCCTGACCAAGCAAAAGACTATGTGATGCTAAAAGCTGAAATATTGGCAAGGCTGGGTGTCACCCTGGCTGTCCGGGCTCAGCGTGTGCATAACTGGACTTTCCAGCTTGGAAAACCCCCCAGGTCTCAAATGTATGATCTCATTCACCTGAGCAGGAAGTGGCTACAGCCAGAGACTTTGTCCGCACCGGAGATTGTGGAACGTGTTGTGATGGATCGTTTCTTGAGAGCTCTTCCTACCGCCATTCAAAAGTGGGTAAGCCATGGAGACCCAGAAACGGCCGGTAAACTTGTGGATCGTGTAGAGAGATACTTGGCTACAGAGAACCTGACGGCCTCTTCCAGAGACTCTCGGACTTTCCACCCTAAGACCAGACCATCCCCAGGGGCGGATAAGAGGATTCCAAGGGGTGAGGGTGGAGAGAGTGAGAGGGTGGGAGCTCTACCCCAAGTTTGGCGAGAACAGCCTGGGAAATCAGCGGCTCAAGAGGCCGCAAGAAGGATCGTTTGCTACCGCTGCCGGCAAGCGGGACATATTGCAGCAAATTGCCCGGTTGTGGAGGAACCCATGCAATGTGACTTTCTGATGGACAGACGTCAGTCGCTGTGTGCGACAGTCGCATGCACTGCCATTCGGGGAACTGAGAAACATTTATGCAAAATGTGTATTAATGGTAGAAATGTTGTGGTATTACTGGATTCAGGTAGCCTTGTGACCCTGATAAAGGCTGAATTAGTTAAAACAGAGGTCTCTGGGAATAGCAAGGTAGCTGTTATTTGTGTGCATGGGGACACCCGAGAGTATCCAGTGACTACAGTGTGTTTCGAGACCCCCAAAGGTACCCTCTCTCATCCAGTGGGGTTAGTATCTCAATTACCGCATGATGCCATTGTGGGAAGGGATTTTCCGAAGTTCTGGGAACTGTGGGATGATCCTGAGCCCCCCACTGGTGCCCCTATGTACCAGGAATGTGATAGCCAGAACTCCTCTGAGAGTGGTGAGGACTCTCCAGAATTTCCCTTGTCAGTATTGGCAGGGGAGACTCAAGAAACTGGAGAGGAGCCCACCTCCTCAGACGAAAACCTACCATCTGTGGAGTTTTCTGATCTGGAGGTTCACAGGGAAAATTTTGCCACAGAACAGTTAAAAGACCCCGCCCTAATAAAGGCACGGGAAAACGTAGTGGAAATAGATGGCGAGTTAGTGAACCCAGATAATACCTGCACTTACCCATACTTCAGCGTAGAGAAGGACCTACTGTATCGGGTGGCAAAAAGGGCAGAAGAAACCGTTGAGCAGCTGGTGGTGCCCAAACCTTACAGGAAGTTGGTATTGGAGTTGGCCCATGGGCACATTCTTGGAGGTCATCTGGGGACAGAGAAAACCCGAGAGAGGGTATTACAGAGATTCTATTGGCCTGGGGTGATGAAGGACATAGAAAATTATTGTTCCTCCTGCCCTGTGTGTCAGAGGTCGGCCCCGATGCCACATTTCCGTAGCCCGCTGGTCCCTCTACCCATCATTGAGGTCCCGTTTGAGAGAATCGCAATGGATTTGGTAGGTCCTATAATCAAGTCCGCTAGGGGGCACCAGTACATATTGGTTATAATGGACTATGCCACCCGTTATCCAGAAGCGATCCCTCTCAGAAATACCTCGGCCAAAACCATAGCCAAAGAGCTATCTCTTGTTTTTAGCCGGGTGGGTATTTGTAAAGAACTGCTTACGGACCAAGGTACACCCTTTATGTCCCGGGTTATGAAAGAGCTGTGTAAATTGTTCAAAGTGACGCAATTGCGTACATCTGTGTATCACCCCCAAACCGATGGGCTGGTTGAAAGATTCAACAAAACCCTAAAACAAATGTTGAAGAAAGTGGTGGATAGAGATGGAAAGGATTGGGACTGTCTACTTCCTTATTTGATGTTTGCTATTAGGGAGGTGCCCCAATCCTCTACGGGATTCTCCCCCTTTGAGTTACTGTATGGGAGACACCCAAGAGGGCTGTTGGATATTGCCAAGGAAACTTGGGAAAGTGAGAGTTCTCCCCACAGGAGTGTGATTGAGCATGTCGCCCTGATGCAAGATCGAATTGCACAGGTAATGCCCATCGTGAAGGAACATTTGGCCCAAGCGCAGTTGGCACAGCAGAGAGTGTACAACCGTGGAGCAAAGACCCGTACCTTTTCCCCGGGGGATAGGATATTGGTACTTGTCCCTACGGTTGAAAGTAAATTCCTTGCCAAATGGCAAGGCCCCTACGAGATAATGGAAAAAGTGAGCGAAGTGAATTACAAGGTCAGACAACCAGGAAGGCGAAAGCCCGAACAGATATATCACGTTAATCTGTTGAAAGCCTGGAGGGATAGAGAGTCCCTAGTCGCAGAAACTTGGTCACCAGCTCAAACTGGTTGCGTGATTCCGGAGGTTGGAATAGCAGCCACCTTGTCACAACCCCAACAACAGGAGGTTAAGGAGTTTGTGCTTCGCAACAAGGAGGTGTTCTCTGAGCTGCCGGGACAAACATCTGGGGTAGAGCATGATATTATTACCCCGCCCGGTGAAAGGGTGAAGTTAAAACCCTATCGGATCCCAGAGGCCCGACGGGAGGCAATACGGGAGGAAGTACAGAAAATGCTGAACTTAGGGGTGATAGAGGAGTCCCAAAGTGATTGGTCTAGTCCCATTGTGTTGGTGCCTAAACCGGATGGGAGCTGGCGATTTTGTAACGATTTTCGTCAGTTGAACAAAGTTACAAAATTTGACACCTACCCCATGCCACGTATAGATGAGTTGATCGACCGGCTGGGAACAGCCCAATACATGACGACTCTTGACCTCACAAAAGGGTATTGGCAAATTCCCCTGGCCAAGTCGGCCAAAGAGAAAACCGCATTTGTAACCCCAGACGGGGCGTTCCAATATAAGAGAATGCCGTTCGGGTTACAGAATGCGCCGGCCACATTCCAGCGGAAAATGGACCAGATGCTGAGGCCCCATCGGAAGTATGCTGCGGCTTACCTGGATGACGTAATTGTCCATAGCACAGATTGGGCCTCACATCTGCCAAAAGTGCAAGCAGTCCTGGACTCTGTTCGGGAAGCGGGGTTTACGGCTAACCCCAAGAAGTGTACCATTGGGCAGGAGGAGGCCAAATATCTTGGGTACACCATTGGCAGGGGAGTAATAAAACCCCAACTCAACAAAGTCGAGGCCATCCAGAGTTGGCCACGTCCCAACAGCAAGAAGCAGGTACGAGCCTTTCTGGGAATCGCGGGTTATTATCGGCGCTTCATTCCCCACTTTGCTTCTAAGGCTGTGCCCCTAACCAACCTGACGAAAGGGAAAGGGTCGGTCATGATTAAATGGACCCCCGAGGCTGAGGCAGCATTCCAATTCTTGAAACAAGCCTTATGTAGCCAGCCAGTGTTGTACTCACCCGACTTCTCTAAAGACTTTGTCGTACAAAGTGATGCGTCAGATGTGGGGTTAGGAGCAGTATTGTCCCAGGTCTGGAACGGGGAAGAGCACCCAGTCATTTACCTCAGCAGGAAGTTGAAGTCCCATGAGGTAAATTACGCCACGGTTGAAAAGGAGTGTTTAGCGGTGAAGTGGGCTCTAGATTCCCTTCGGTACTATCTGCTAGGTAGGCACTTTGACATGGTTACGGATCACGCTCCGTTAAAGTGGATGGCTCAAAACAAGGAGACAAATAGAAGAGTGAATAGGTGGTTCCTGGCCCTACAGGAATTCAACTTCACAGTAAAGCATCGCCCTGGCGTTCAAATGGGGAATGTGGATGCTTTGTCTCGAGTACATGAATGCCTGATTGCTGGTGTTCCAACCCCAAGGTTAAAACAAGAGGGGGGGGTATGTGACAGCAGGAAGGTAAAGTCACCTGGTTGCATCCAGGGGGGTAGATATATTTCTCCCAGATTCAGGCTTTATGCCGACTTATACAACTAGGGAGTTGATGAAGCCCAGCTGAGGCTAGTGGGCTCATGAATGACTCATACCTCTAGGGAGAGTGCTGGGCGTCGTGAGGCAGGGAGTTGATGAGACCAGCTGAAGCCTGTCAGTTCGTTTAAGGCCTCTATAAAAACTCCCAGATTCATTAGGTGTTTGCTCATGCCTGGAACCAGACCTGTGTGGACTGTCTAGGGAGAGTGAACCCCTGTGCGGTGAGGCAAAGCCTGTGTGGCTATTTGTGTGGACTTTTACTAAACCAGGGACTTAGGGACTAGGACAGCACCAGGCTGATCCCAGTTGTTAGTTTAGGAAACCTGCATGTTTAGTCAGAGGTCAAACTGACCAGGATTTATTTTGTTTGTTTCTTTTTGGCTTTGCTGTGTTTTGTCACTGTACATAGAGAAATAAACCGCACCTTTTGATTTTGAAAACCACAACCTCCGTCTGCTGGCCCTGTTTTTGTGTGGGGAGCCCAACCAGGGGGTCACACACACCCGCTACCGAGTTAACCCCCTCACAATATATATATATATATATATATATATATATATATATTTATACACACACAGTGCCTTGAAAAAGTATTTATACCCCTTGACATTTTCCACATTTTGTCATGTTACAAAAAAAAAACTTAAATGTATTTTATTGGGATTTTATGTGATAGACCAACACAAAGTGGCACATAATTGTGAAGTGGAATGAAAATGATAAATGGTTTTCAAAATGTTTTACAAATAAATATGTGAAAAGTATGGTGTGCATTTGTATTCAGCCCCTTTTAGGCCTGGTTCACACTGGGGCGACAAACGCTCCGACATTGGGAACTCATGTCGCATGACGTGTGAAAATCAATGTTTCCCTATGGGAGCCGTCTTAACTGGTCCGACACATGTCGGTCCGACTTTGAGAATGCTCCCTGTACTACTTTGGTCCGACTTTGATCCGACTTCAGCCCATTGACTATCATTGAATTCGGATCAAAGTCGGACCGCAATCTTGCATGGTCCGACTTTGGCATGCAACTTGTGCTGTACTGCTCTTGAGGGGGAACTCCAGGCCAAATTTTAAATAAAAAACCGGCATGGGTTCCCCCTCCAGAGGCATACCAGGCCCTTGGGTCTGGTCTAGATTTGAAGGGCGCCCCTACGCCGAAAAAACGACGTGGGGGTCCCCCCCAAAATACAAACCAGACCCTTATCCGAGCACGCAACCTGGCCGGCCAGGGGAAGAGGGGGGGACGAGAGAGCGGCCCCCCCTCCCTCCTGAACCGTACCAGGCTGCATGCCCTCAACATGGGGGGTTTGGTGCTCTGGGGCAGGGGGGTGACCTGCGGCCCCCCCACCCTAGAGCACCCTGCCCCCATGTTGATGAGGACAGGGCCTCTTCCCGACAACCCTGGCCGTTGGTTGTCGGGGTCTGCGGGCGAGGGGCTTATCGGAATCCGGGAGCCCCCTTCAATAAGGGGGCCCCCGGATCCCGGCCCCCCCACCCTATGTGAATGAGTATGGGGTACATCGTGCCCCTACCCATTCACCTGGTGGAAAAAAATTGCAATAAAAAAACACTACACAGGTTTTTAAAGTAATTTATTACACAGCTCCGGCGCTCTTCTTCCGACTTCCGGGGGTCTTTTCTGACTTCGGGGGTCTCCGGTGTCGTCTCCGCGCTCTCCGGTTCTTTCTTCCGCCGGGCCTCCGCTAACTTCTTTTTAGCTCTCTTGCTAACAGAGGCCCGGTCTTCCCGTTGTCTCGTCCGGCTCTCCGTTGTCCTTCTGCCGGCCCCTCCACTAACTTCTTGGTAGCTCTTTCGCTAGTGGAGGGGCGCGGTCTTCCCGTCGTCGCCGTCGGCTTCTTCTTCCCTCTTCTCCTTCTCGATGTTGACGCGTCGCTTCCTCCCGCTGTAATACTGGCTCTCCGCTCCGCATTAATATAGGCTTCTCATGACGTCACAGTCACATGTTCCCATGACGTCACAGTCACATGCTCCGGGGCCATGTGCCCCGGAACATGTGACTGTGACGTCATGAGAAGCCTATATTAATGCGGAGCGGAGAGCCAGTATTACAGCGGGAGGAAGCGACGCGTCAACATCGAGAAGGAGAAGAGGGAAGAAGAAGCCGACGGCGACGACGGGAAGACCGCGCCCCTCCACTAGCGAAAGAGCTACCAAGAAGTTAGTGGAGGGGCCGGCAGAAGGACAACGGAGAGCCGGACGAGACAACGGGAAGACCGGGCCTCCGTTAGCAAAAGAGCTAAAAAGAAGTTAGCGGAGGCCCGGCGGAAGAAAGAACCGGAGAGCGCGGAGACGACACCGGAGACCCCCGAAGTCGGAAAAGACCCCCGGAAGTCAGAAGAAGAGGGCCGGAGTCGGAAGAAGACCCCCGGAGCTGTGTAATAAATTACTTTAAAAACCTGTGTAGTGTTTTTTTATTGCAATTTTTTTCCACCAGGTGAATGGGTAGGGGTACGATGTACCCCATACTCATTCACATAGGGTGGGGGGGGCCGGGATCCGGGGGCTCCCTTATTGAAGGGGGCTCCCGGATTCCGATAAGCCCCCCACCCGCAGACCCCGACAACCAACGGCCAGGGTTGTCGGGAAGAGGCCCTGTCCTCATCAACATGGGGGCAGGGTGCTCTGGGGTGGGGGGGCCGCAGGTCGCCCCCCTGCCCCAGAGCACCAAACCCCCCCATGTTGAGGGCATGCGGCCTGGTACGGTTCAGGAGGGAGGGGGGCCGCTCTCTCGTCCCCCCTCTTCCCCTGCGGCCTGCCAGGTTGTGTGCTCGGATAAGGGTCTGGTTTGGATTGTGGGGGGACCCCCACGCCGTTTTTTCGGCGTAGGGGCGCCCGTTCAAATCCAGACCAGACCCAAGGGCCTGGTATGCCTCTGGAGGGGAACGCACGCCGTTTTTTTTTTATTTAAAATTTGGCCTGGAGTTCCCCCTCAAGATTCATACCAAACACAGTGCCTGATATTGGCGGGGATCCAAGTCGGATCCCCGTTCATTGAAAGTCGGACATATGTCGGCTTCATGTCGCAGGGCAAAGTCGGATCCAAAGTAGGACGGATGTCGTGTCGCACTAGTGTGAACCCAGCCTTACTCTGATACCCCTAACTAAAATCTAGTGGAACCAATTGCCTTCAGAAGTTACCTAATTAGTAAATAGAGTCCACCTGTGTGTAATTCAATCTCAGTATAAATACAGCTGTTCTGTGAAGCCCTGAGGACGGGTTCACACTGGTGCGACAAACGCTCCGACATTGGGAGCTCATGTCGCATGACGTGTGAAAATCAATGTTTCCCTATGGGAGCCATCTTAACTGGTCCGACACATGTCGGTCCGACTTTGAAAATGCTCCCTGTACTACTTCGGTCCGACTTTGATCCGACTTCAGCCCATTGACTATCATTGAAGTCGGATCAAAGTCGGACCGCAGTCTTGCATGAGCCGACTTTGGAATGCGACTTGTGCTGTGCTGATCTTGAGGGGGAACTCCAGGCCAAATTTTAAATAAAAAACCGGCATGGATTCCCACTCCAGGAGCATACCAGGCCCTTGGGTCTGGTCTGGATTTGAAGGGGAACCCCTACGCCGAAAAAACGGCGTGTTGGTCCCCCCCAAAATCCAAACCAGACCCTTATCCGAGCACGCAACCTTGCAGGCCGCAGGGGAAGAGGGGGGGACGAGAGAGCGGCCGGATCAAAGTAGGATCCTTGTCCTAACCATCCGACTTTTGACATCCGACATGGTGATTACAGCAGCAGTAAAAGGAATTTATCTCACCCTGGGATTGTTTTGATTGGTCAAAGGACAAGTCAGACAGTCACTAGCACAAAGTCGGATCAAAGTAGTATCCTGTTCATGAAAGTCGGATGGATGTCGGACCAATGTAGGATCAATGTAGGACTGATGTCGCAGAGCAAAGTAGGATGAAAGTTGTATGACTGTCGTGTTGTACCAGTGTGAACCCAGCCTCAGGCTGGGTTCACACTGGTACGACACGACAGTCATACAACTTTCATCCTACTTTTCTCTGCGACATCAGTCCTACATCGGTTCTACATTGGTCTGGCATCCATCCGACTTTCATGAACAGGATACTACTTTGATCCGACTTTGTGATAGTCTGACTTGTTCTTTGACCAATGAAAACAATCCCAGAGTGAGATAAATTCCTTTTACTGCTGCTGTAATCACATGTCGGATGTCAAAAGTCAGATGGTTAGGACAAGGATCCTACTTTGATCCGACTTCAATGATATTCAAAGGGCTGAAGTAGGATCAAAGTCGGGGCCAAAGTAGTACAGGGAGCATTTTCAAAGTCGGACCGACTTGTGTCGGACCAGTTAAGACAGCTCTCATAGGGAAACATTGATTTTCACACGTCATGCGACATGAGCTCCTAATGTCAGAGCGTTTGTCGGACCAGTGTGAACTCAGACTCCATTCACACAGGGGCAACACGACTTCCAGCCCGATTTTATGAGGCAACTCAGACACGACTTGAGTATGAATCACAGCAGGACTCCAGGCAACTTACAAGGCAACTTAAAGTTGCCTGCAGGACAGGAGACATTCCAGTGGCCAATAAAACAAGAATTAGCTCGGGGGGGAGGGGGGGGGTTTGCCTGAGAAATGTATGTTATCTTCCTGAAAATGTGCTTATGTTAAGACAGTGATCCAACTTCAGAGGAAACTCCCATTGAAATCAATGGGTACAGGTCGCTTAGAAGTCGGATTGAAGTAGTACAGGAACCTTTTTTGAAGTCGGAGCGACTGCAGTAGTGTGCATTAAGATGGCTCCATTAACTTACATTGATTTCCTCAGCCAGCACGACTTGAGGCGTCTAGGGGCGACCTGGGGCGATTTGAAGTCGAATCCAAAGTTGCCCCTGTGTGAATGGGCTCTTATGCCGTGTACACACAACCGTTTTTCATGGCGTGAAAAATTCCATTTTTTAAATTGGTCATTAAAAACGATCGTGTGTAGGCTCCAGAGCATTTTTAACGACGTGAAAAATGGCCTAAAAAAATTAGAACCTGCTCTATTTTTCCACGTCGTTTTTCACGTCGTTTTTCACGTCGTTTTTTTTAAAGTCGTGAAAAACAGTAGTGTGTATGCTTTTACGAGGGGAAAAAAAATGTGCATGCTCAGAATCAAGTATGAGACGGGAGCGCTCCTTCTGGTAAAACTAACATTCATAATGGAGATAGCACATTTGTCACGCTGTAACGGACTGAAGAGCATGAGGCTGAAAAGCGCGAATCGGCTCTCACCAAACTTTACTAATACGAGGATCAGCAAAAGCAGCCCAAAGGGTGGCGCCATCCAAATAGAACTTCCCCTTTATAGTGCCGTCGTACGTGTTGTACGACACCGCGCTTTGCTTGAGCATTTTTTTCACGATAGTGTGTAGGCAAGGCAGGCTTGAGAGGAAACACGAAAAATCACGTAGAGAACACGTTGTTTTTTTTTTAAATGACATTAAAAATGGCCGTGTGTACGAGGCATTAGAGGTTTGTTAGAGAACCTTAATGAACAAACAGCATCATGAAGGCCAAGGAACACACCAGACAGGTCAGGGATACAGTTGTGGAGAAGTTTAAAGCAGGGTTAGGGTAAAAAAAAATATATATATATATATATCCCAAGCTTTGAATATTTCATGGATCACTGTTCAATCCATCATCCGCAAATGGAAAGAGTATGGCACCACCACAAACCTACCAAGACATGGCCGTCCACCTAAACTTACAGGCCGGGCAAGGAGAGCATTAATCAGAGAAGCAGCCAAGAAGGCTATGGCCATGGTAACTCTGGAGGCGCTGCAGAGATCCACAGCTCAGGTGGGAGAATCTGTCCACAGGACAACTATTAGTAGTGCACTCCACAAATCTGACCTTTATGGAAGAGTGCCAAGAAGAATGACATTGTTAAACGAAAGCCATAAGAAGTCCCATTTGCAGTTTGCGAAAAGCCATGTGGGGGACACTGCAAACATGTGGAAGAAGGTGCCCTGGTTAGTTGAGACCAAAATTGAACTTTTTGGCCTAAAAGAAAAATGCTATGTGTGGCGGAAAACTAACACTGCACATCACCCTGAACACAACATCCCCACTGTGAAACATGGTGGTGGCAGCATCATGTTGTGGGGATGTTTTTCTTCAGCAGGGACAGGGAAGCTGGTCAGAGTTGATGGGAAGATGGATGGAGCCAAATACAGGGCAATCTTAGAAGAAAACCTGCTAGAGTCTGCAAAAGACTTGAGACCGGGGCGGAGGTTCACCTTCCAGCAGGGCAAGGACCCTAAACATACAGCCAGAGCTACAATGGAATGGTTTAGATCAAAGCATATTCATGTGTTAGAATGGCCCAGTCAAAGTCCAGACCTAAATCCAATTGGGAATCTGGGGCAAGACTTGAAAATTGCTGTTCACTGACACTCTCCATCCAATCTGACAGAGCTTGAGCTATTTTGCAAAGAAGAATGGGCAAGAATTTCACTCTCTAGATGTGGAAAGCTGGTAGAGACATCCCCAAAAAGACTTGCAGCTGTAATTGCAGTGAAAGGTGGTTCTACAAAGTATTGACACAGGGGGGCTGAATACAAATGCATTTTACAATTTTCACATATTTATTTGTAAAAAATGTTGAAACCCATTTATCATTTTCCTTCCACTTCACAATTATGTGCCACTTTGTGTTGGTCTATCACATAAAATCCCAATAAAATACATTTACATTCTTGGTTGTAACATGACAAAATGTGGAAAATGTTAAAGGGTATGAATACTTTTTCAAGGCAATGTATATATATATAGAGTGCGTGAAAGCAAACAGCAGAGGGGATTCGAGGAAGGTGGCCAACGAGGAGGGCAGTTGGATGTAAAAGCCGAGAAGGGTGAAGAGCTCCACCCCCTCCCTGACCACCGAAGAGGCGAACAGGAGTGAGCGTGGCCACCCCGGCGCTCCCAGAACCTTGATTCCTTCAACTCCTCTCTGCTCCAGGAACCATGCGGCCTGGGCTAGAGGGCAGGCTGACTGGGAGCCCAGAGGAAGAGAACATGCTCCGCTGTAAGGAGCAGAGCAGCGAGAGCACTCCCCGGATCAAGAGGGAGACTCGGCGCTGCCGCTGCTGGCCATCAGCTACCCGGCATCCTATACAAACATGCCATAACACTGAGACAGCGGGGAGGTGAGAAGAGGAGGGACTGCAGAAAGGGACAGTGCTATGTGGTCTGTCTCAGCCCTCCCCTCTGTCTCTCTGCCTCCTCTGTCTCTCAGTCCCCCCCTCTGTCTCTCAGTCCCCCCCTCTGTCTCTCAGCACCCCCCTCTGTCTCTCAGACCCCTCCTCTGTCTCTCAGACCCCTCCTCTGTCTCTCAGACCCCTCCTCTGTCTCTCAGCCCCCTCCACTGTCTCTCAGCCCCCTCCTCTGTCTCTCGGCACTCCTCCTCTATCTCTCAGCTCTCCTCCTCTATCACTCAGCCCCCCCTCTGTTTCACAGCTCCTCCCTCTGTCTCTCAGCTCCCCCCTCTGTCTCTCAGCTCCCCCCTCTCTCTCTCAGCACCCCCCCTCTGTCTCTCAGCTCCCCCCTCTGTCTCTCAGCTCCCCCCTCTGTCTCTCAGCTCCCCCTCTGTCTCTCAGCACCCCCCTTCTGTCTCTCAGACCCCTTCTCTGTCTCTCAGCCCCCTCCACTGTCTCTCAGCCCCCTCCTCTGTCTCCCAGCTCTCCTCCTCTGTCTCTCAGCTCTCCTCCACTATCTCTCAGCTCCCCCCCTCTGTCTCTCAGCTCCCCCTCTGTCGCTCAGCTCCCCCCTCTGTCTCTCAGCTCCCCCTCTGTCCCTCAGCCCCCCTCTGTCTCTCAGCTCCCCCTGTCTCTCAGCTCACCCTGTCTCTCAGCCCCTCCTCTGTCTCTCAGATTCCCCCTCTGTCTCTCAGCTCCCCCCTCTGTCTCTCAGCACCCCCCTGTGTCTCTCAGCTCCCCCCTCTGTCTCTCAGCTCCCCCTCTGTCTCTCAGCTCCCCCCTCTGTCTCTCTGCCCCCTCCTCTGTCTCATTCACTCCCTGACTCTTAGGCTGCTTTCACACTGGGTGGGCATTGACGGTAAAACGCTGCTAGTTTTAGCAGCACTTTACTGTAGTTTTAGTTGTGCTATTCGGCTACTAGCAGGTGCTTTTAACCCCCGCTAGCAGCCAAATTAAAGGTTAAATGCGCCCGTGTAGCGCTGCTGCCAAAGTGCTTTGCAGGCGCTTCAGCAGCGGTGGCCATTAATTTCAATGGGCAGGAGCGGTGTGTACACCGCTCCTCCACCTCCGCAAAGATGCTGCTTGGAAGACTTTTTTTAGTGCCCCAGTGTGAAAGCACTTGGATTTTCACACTGGGACTGCAGCGGAGGCCTTTTTCAGGCACTTTACAGGCGCTATTTTTAGCCCAAAAGCGCCTGAAAAACGCCTCAGTATGAAAGGGGTCCTACACTCACCCCCTCTCTTTTACACTCACTCCCTCTCTCTTACACTCACCCCCCTCTCTCACCCACCCCCTCTCACCCCCTTTCCCTCAACCCTCCCTCTCTCACCCTCTCATGATATACAATAATGGATGTAGGGGCCTTTTGGTGGGCATGATTTTTTGGGGGGGGTGGGGGGCAGCATTTTATTGAATTAAAGTGGGCCGGTCTGGATGAAGTCCAGGGCCAAATTCTTGTCCCAGTCCAGCCCTGGTGACCACTGTGGGTCCAAGGGACCTATTGTATGTAGCTCCATTATCTGCAGTCAGTTGGTTCTTAGAAGGCAAGAATAGTCTAAGTAGTAGCACAATCACAAATCGCCTGTGGAGTAGGGGCCCATAGCTCCTATACTGATATGAGACTTTTTACATATACACACATTTGTAAATGCCTTTTCATATTAGATCATCCTACGTTTTGTGTTTAATTTGGAGGCGATAACCTCGTACATTTTAATCGTGAACTGCTCAGATGTTGCATACTTCTCTATACTGATGGATGGCTTGTGTACATTACAGTCAGATATGAACACTTTGATGGTTTCATTTCTGTAGCTGATTGCTCCAAGCTCTGAACTAACACAATGCCACACTAACTCAAATTATCTTAGCAGCTTGCAGAGTTAGGTTAGAAAGAGTGAACTTTGAATCTTCTTGTTAATCTTTGGGATCTTAGTTTCAATCTCTTATGTGAACAATTGTTGAGAGTCAAAACTGACTTACAGTATACTAAACAATGAATACATGTAACAATCTTTCTGGACTGGATAAAAATAATAGACAAGCTAATAAGCTTTCCTTTGCTAGAGAAAATGCTGCTCCATGTTCCTTTCAAAGAGGCCCATGGCACTTGGTCACATCATCCCTGCCAAACAGAAGGATCCTAGTTTTGATTGCTGATCCTCCTCTTCAGCAGAGATCTTGTGGTTAAGTGCCTAGGTCTTCAGATATGTAAGCCAATCCTATTTAATTTGTTAAACAGTCCTTACAGTTCTATGATAATCAATTTTAATATACAACATTGGACTTAAATTACTACAGTAATTTAAGTCCAATGTTGTATATTAAAATTGTTTATCATAGAACTGTAAGGACTGTGGATTTGTTTATATTTACCACAATAACCTTCAAACATACTTACATTGAGCTGTATTGCCAATTTCTGGCCAATTGTTAATGCACGCTTCATGCATGTGTTAGAAATCAGCTAGTAATATTTAAGTCTTCTCGGTTGCCCTGCTCTGTTAGTGTGGTTGCAATACAGACCATGAACGTTGTTCACTCGGCGCTAGCTAGGGGGCGCAGGCACTGTGTGGAATATGTGGCCACTCAAGCCATTGGGGATTGGTTCTGTTCCTCCCGCAACCTGAGAGGTGATTGGACCTTGTCTGCCAATGGCAAGGTGAGAGACATCTTCCATCTGATGTTCTCTCAAGTACTTCCGCCTATTCAGCACTGAGACCGCTTCTGTGGCTCTTCGGTGCGCATGCGCTGCCTGGCGCATGCACAGTGTACATTTTGGCCGGCTTGCGTGACGTCCAACGTTCACTTGTGCGGGGTGCATATAACAGCGAAGCTGTGACGCCATTCCCCAGATGCTTTGGGGAGTGGAGTCGCCCAGAACACCTCACATATTGGTGGCTTGAACTTTGGATGCATGCAGACCTGGAGGAAGCCTCACCTTGTAAGGGTATGTACATTCACATTCAGCATCCCAAGTGTAGGCTCTAGCTTCTCCCTCTGTCACTACCCTGCTTATTATTGTGCTTACATTCTCTCACCAGATCTTTTGTACTGCCTATATTTCAATCAACTCAGTATTGATTGCAGTGGTGAAGGGACATAGAGATGCTGTTGGCAATCCCAAAACTAAACTCAAGGTATATTCTATGTCTGTTTTATACAAGTTACATATTAATGTTTGATAGACATATAGTTTCCAGCGACCCGTCAGTAATCCATACATCAATACACCTGTTTCCTTATAGAGATATCTCCCTTAAGCCCTGTCCCACTGAGAGTCCTTTGTGATTCCAGTATTGCATGCAGGACTGAAAATACTCAGATATTCCACTGGCAAAATCAAACCTTATTAAGGTATGTTATAATATGCCTGTATATCGATAATTCAAGATGTATGGACCTGCAGTAATCAGCTGGCATTTTCTATACAAATTATACGCAAACATGTCTCTTTCACTTTAGAGTGACCTTCAATATCTCCAGGGATTCTGCACCCGATTTTCAAGCTATCTTATTGCTATCGTATTACTATCAATGTAAGTAAGGATATATCTGTTCTGACAAAACATTTGTGTCCACTAATACCCTTAGTACAGCCATTTAATATATTCTACAATTTTTAACTTCATAGCTTTCTGGTGCACCCCCATATTCCAATTGTACAGTGCACATACGTGCCTCTTTGGTGGGTGTCAGGGAGCACCGATCTGCCTCCCGACTTTATTGGGGGGGTCTGTTTCAGCTTCAGCACTTATAGAGCAAGGGCGACTGCTAACGCTTTCTACTTGCACCAGTTTTATTGGTAAGTGTCACATGTATGAATGCAGGTTGATGCTAAAAAATATTATTGTGTATTGTAAGTTTCAAAGAAGTATGTTCTTTCAAAATTTAGAATCTCCTGAAGAAGTGACACCTTTGGTGACGAAACATGTAGAGCCAAATTTTAACCCCTCAAGGACCTCGTGGGTACACCCAGGAGATACCCCCTACTCAGCGTTGGGCTTTGTTTCCTTCCACAGTTTTGCAGCAAGTCTAACCACATACATACTGAGTAATCTCTCTGGGACAAACCACTCGGCCTTTCTATTACTATTTCTACTTTTGTACTTCTATTTGATTAGATGCATGTGTATATGTGATACCTTATGAATTATTAAAATTTGTTATTATTTTTATACGTGCCTATAGAGTCAATTTTCTCCATAAAAATTCCAATTCCAATTACCATTAGGATGTGGCACTTCGTTAACTAGGGTGTTGATTACCACCCAAGGGCACCTGTAATCAACCTATATCTAGTTTCAAAAAACTATTAGATAAGCACCTGAACGACCGCAACATACAGGGATATACAATACAATACTGACATATAATCACACACATAGGTTGGACTTGATGGACTTCTGTCTTTTTTCAACCTCACCTACTATGTAAACAATATTCAGGAGGGCACTTTTTTATAGGAAAAGCAAGAATTTTAGCCTGATTACTTTTTATTTTATTCGTTTCAGGAGGAACTATTAATATAGGTTTATTCGGGGCTATATTTACATACTATGCTGAATGATGGCACCGAATGATGGCACCTTTTTGTACAAGCTCTGCCCCTTTGCCTGGTGACTATTTAAATAAAAACTATGGGCACAATTCACTATGGTCACGTGACTACATAACGCATGCAATAATGAAAATGTAAATTCACTATTGCTCTTATGCAGTATTTAGCGCAAACACCAAAAACACTTGTTAAATGCTACATAAAAAAGCATTAAAGGAGAAGTATGGGTTTTGGGTTTTTTATTGATTCATACTTACCTAGGTGGATGGAGCATCAGACCGATGCTCCATCTGTCCCTCGGCGTCTGTGCACTGAGAACCGAACCACCGAACATCGCCGATGGCTCGGTTCTCACAGATCCCCGAGAGGAAAGAGGCTGAATGTCAGTCAGCCTCTTTCCTCTCTGCTTCTCCACACTCATTGAAGAGCTGAGCAGTGGAGGGGTGGGGAGAGGCTGTCTCAGCATCTCAGCGGCTCGCTGAGATGCTGATACTGCCATCAATCAGGGCAGCTGGTGGATCCCGACTTAAGAAGTCGTGATGATGCGCTGCCCCGACTGATGGCAGTGACGTCAGCGGAGAGCGGACTTCAGACTGCTCTCCGCTGAAAACGGGTCACAGGAGTGCAAAACTAATTGCACTCCTGTGACCCAGAGGAGAAGCCCAGACTAAAAAGCTCAGGCTGGACTTCTCCTTTAAAGTCTATTCACAGAAGGAAATAAATAACCAAATGCATGCGGTAATTAAGTACTGGTCCAAGTTTGCGATAACTATGCAATAACTATGGCAATGGTCAGACCCCCCCCCCCCCTCCCCCTATCAATGCCCAGACATGTGCTTGATGTCTATGAGCTGTTTACATGTTCTTTGCCAACACAATGAATCTTAGTGGGACTGATATCAATAAGCTATTCTGGCAAAACTGCTGACTGGCTAGAAAGACCGCGTGCTCATTGCTGGACATGTGATAGGCACAAGAGAGTGTCAAAATGACTATCATTACAAAAAAAAAATTCTTTAACATTTGGGTGATCTATGGTAGTTTACATTAAAGTAAGCCTATACTATAAACACTTTTTGGTATTACCATAACCACTATTTAATAATAATGCAGCTGAAACTCTTAAAAATACCTACGGCTGGGTTCATACTGCTGCATGGAGCAGCTCACAGCAGGGGTCCGGTGCGTCCCTGTTCACCTTTTCAGGTCTCTCTTTCAGTCCGAATTTGTCAGGTCACCTGAGGCCAGGTGACTGATGCACACTGCTGGGGTCAGGAGCGCACTGCTAAGCTTGTGAACCCTTTGGCTGAGTGCTGTTGGTGGAGACTAGGGATGAGCTCGGAGTTCGAGTCGAACATAAGTTCGACTCGAACATCGGCTGTTCGACCGTTCGGCGAACATCGAACGATTTTGGCTGTTCGCGCCAAATTCGAGTGACGCGAACGGACCACAATACACTGCGCCATCGCAGTGCAATCCCGGCGCTGTGATTGGCCAAGCATGCACTGTGACCCCGCATGCTTGGCCAATCACAGCGCCGGCAGCTAGGAGAGCCATAATTGGCCACAGGCAGGTTGCCTGTGGCCAATTATAGCTATGGGGGTTTAGCACACGCCCCACACTATAAAAGGCCGCCAGCGCGGCGGCCTTGTGTAGTGTGTTCCGGCGCAGGGAAAGAGTTACATAGGCAGGGACAGTGTCAGTGCTATTTGTACCTCAAACTTGTGTGTAGGGAGAGAGAAGGATAGGCAGGGAGAGTGTCAGTGTCATATTCTTTGCTAAACCTTGTGTGCAGGGAGAGAGAAGGATAGGCAGGGGACAGTGTCAGTGTCACATTCTTTGCTAAACCTTGTGTGCAGGGAGAGAGAAGGATAGGCAGGGAGAGTGTCAGTGTCATATACTTTGATAAACCTTGTGTGCAGGGAGAGAGAAGGATAGGCAGGGGACAGTGTCAGTGTCATATTCTTTGCTAAACCTTGTGTGCAGGGAGAGAGAAGGATAGGCAGGGGACAGTGTCAGTGTCACATTCTTTGCTAAACCTTGTGTGCAGGGAGAGAGAAGGATAGGCAGGGAACAGTGTCAGTGTCACATTCTTTGCTAAACCTTGTGTGCAGGGAGAGAGAAGGATAGGCAGGGAGAGTGTCAGTGTCATATACTTTGATACACCTTGTGTGCAGGGAGAGAGAAGGATAGGCAGGGGACAGTGTCAGTGTCATATTCTTTGCTAAACCTTGTGTGCAGGGAGAGAGAAGGATAGGCAGGGAACAGTGTCAGTGTCACATTCTTTGCTAAACCTTGTGTGCAGGGAGAGAGAAGGATAGGCAGGGGACAGTGTCAGTGTCACATTCTTTGCTAAACCTTGTGTGCAGGGAGAGAGAAGGATAGGCAGGGAGAGTGTCAGTGTCATATACTCTGATAAACCTTGTGTGCAGGGAGAGAGAAGGATAGGCAGGGGACAGTGTCAGTGTCATATTCTTTGCTAAACCTTGTGTGCAGGGAGAGAGAAGGATAGGCAGGGAGAGTGTCAGTGTCATACTTTGATAAACCTTGTGTGCAGGGAGAGAGAAGGATAGGCAGGGGACAGTGTCAGTGTCATATTCTTTGCTAAACCTTGTGTGCAGGGAGAGAGAAGGATAGGCAGGGAGAGTGTCAGTGTCATACTTTGATAAACCTTGTGTGCAGGGAGAGAGAAGGATAGGCAGGGGACAGTGTCAGTGTCATATTCTTTGCTAAACCTTGTGTGCAGGGAGAGAGAAGGACAGACAGGGAGAGTGTCAGTGTCTTATACTCTGATAAACCTTGTGTGCAGGGAAAGAGAAGGATAGGCAGGGGACAGTGTCAGTGTCATTGTTGCTAAGCCTCCTGCACATTATACACCTGAAGTTAGCCCGTATTGCTGCTTTTTCCTGGTGTGTTACACCAACAGGCATTTGCAGCACTTACAGCGGGCGGAGTGTGCCTCCTGATCATATTACACCTGAAGTTAGCCTGTATTGCTGCTTTTTCCTGGTGTGTTACACCAACAGGCATTGTGGCACTTACAGCGGGCGGAGTGTGCCTCCTGATCATATTACACCTGAAGTTAGCCTGTATTGCTGCTTTTTCCTGGTGTGTTACACCAACAGGCATTTGCAGCACTTACAGCGGGCGGAGTGTGCCTCCTGATCATATTACACCTGAAGTTAGCCTGTATTGCTGCTTTTTCCTGGTGTATTACACCAACAGGCATTTGCAGCACTTACAGCGGGCGGAGTGTGCCTCCTGATCATATTACACCTGAAGTTAGCCTGTATTGCTGCCTTTTCCTGGTGTGTTACACCAACAGGCATTTGCGGCACTTACAGCGGGCGGAGTGTGCCTCCTGATCATATTACACCTGAAGTTAGCCTGTATTGCTGCTTTTTCCTGGTGTGTTACACCAACAGGCATTTGCGGCACTTACAGCGGGCGGAGTGTGCCTCCTGATCATATTACACCTGAAGTTAGCCTGTATTGCTGCTTTTTACTGGTGTGTTACACCAACAGGCATTTGCGGCACTTACAGCGGGCGGAGTGTGCCTCCTGATCATATTACACCTGAAGTTAGCCTGTATTGCTGCTTTTTCCTGGTGTGTTACACCAACAGGCATTTGCAGCACTTACAGCGGGCGGAGTGTGCCTCCTGATCATATTACACCTGAAGTTAGCCTGTATTGCTGCTTTTTCCTGGTGTGTTACACCAACAGGCATTTGCAGCACCTACAGCATGCGTAGTGTGATTCCTGCAAAATATACTCCTGAAGCTAGGCCTTATTGCTGGTTTTCCCATTTCCCTGCAGGCCATTAGAATGTCTGGAAGGCAAACAAGGAGAGGCAGACAGTCAGGATCCAATAAAAGAGAGCAAGCAGGCTCTGTGTCTAGAGACAACAGTGCTGGTTGTGGATGCGGTGCATCGCCATCAGCACGTGGCCATGGGACACGCTTGTCCTTCTTTTCGGCAGCTGGACGTGTTGAGCCGCATCATGCCGAAGACTTGGTAGAGTGGATGACCAAGCCCTCCTCATCCTCCTCATCCTCTCTCACCCAGGCTCAGGGTACTGGCAAAGCAGCTGCCAAAGCGTCCTCTTCCCTGGTATCAATGTCATCATCAGTCACTCCTTCCCTAGACCAACCATGTCCTCCTGAGGAGTCCCCCGAACTGTTTGAGCACAGTGTTGGGTACATGCTCCAGGAGGATGCCCAGCGTTTCGAAGGGTCTGATGATGATACCCAGCTAGAGGAAGGCAGTAGCGTGAGAGCAGAGAGAGGGGATGCTCAAGAAGGACACCAATCTGGCAGTCATGTTCCAGCAGCTGCAGCATACTGCCAGATTGGCTCCAGTGATGAGGAGGGAGGGGATGATGAGGTCACTGACTCCACGTGGGTGCCTAATAAGAGAGAGGAGGAGGAGAAGGAGGAGGAGAAGGAGGAGGAGGAGGCACATCTCCAACGAGGCAGGATGCCCTCGGGGGGCCAGCGTAAGGGCAGCACACCGACGGAATCACACCGCAGAGCTCCGCCTGTGCAGGGCGCTGCCTCTGCCCCTTATTCAAAAAGTTCTTTGGTGTGGGCCTTTTTTGAGTCGAGTGCATCAGATCGCACAGCTGCTGTTTGCAACATATGTCTCAAGCGTATATCGCGTGGCCAAAACATCACCCGCTTGGGCACCACATGCTTGACCAGACATATGTTGACCTGCCATGCAGCTCATTGGCAAGCCTACCTTAAAGACCCACACCAAAGAACAAAGCGGACCTCTCCTTGCACCGCATCAGCTGGGATCTCCAACCCCACTACACCTTCAGTCCTCTCTGAAACCTGTACTGAGAGGAATGAAGGTGTAGAATTAGGTGTGTCACAGCCAAGTACTTGTGGGCACTCTGCTAGCAGTACAACGACGTCCATTTCTAGCAGGCAAATTTCCCTGCCCCAGCTGCTGGACCGTCGAAAGAAGTTCACTCCCAGCCATCCACATGCCCAGCGGTTGAATGCTAGCTTGGCTAAATTGCTAGCGCTTCAACTGCTGCCTTTTCAGTTGGTAGACTCGGCCCCCTTCCGTGAGTTTGTGCAATGTGTGGTTCCTCAGTGGCAGGTGCCCAAACGCCACTTTTTCTCACGGAAGGCGATTCCGGCTCTCTACCGGCATGTGGAAGGCAATGTCTTGGCCTCGCTGGACAGGGCGGTCAGCGGTAAGGTGCATATTACTGCTGACTCATGGTCCAGCAGGCATGGACAGGGACGTTACCTTTCTTTCACGGCCCATTGGGTCACTCTTTTGGCAGCTGGGAAGGATGCAGGACAAGGTGCAGTAGTGTTGGAGGTTGTTCCACCGCCACGCCTCCAAAATGCTACTACTGGTTGTGACACACCTCTGTCCTCCACCCCCTCCTCTTCTTCTTCCTCCATGGCCTCTTCCTGTGCTTTGTACTCGGAACCAGCGGTGCTCCGTAGGCGTTCAAGGGGCTACGCAATTACGCAGGCAAAAAGATGCCATGCCGTGCTTGCGCTGGTGTGTTTGGGGGACAGGAGCCACACTGGGGCAGAGGTTCTGTCTGCTCTGCAGGGGCAGGCCGAGAGGTGGTTGACGCCACGCCAGCTTAAGCCAGGAATGGTAGTTTGCGACAATGGCACCAACCTCCTCTCCGCTCTCCGACAGGGACAACTGACCCATGTGCCCTGTGTGGCTCACGTCCTTAACCTGGTGGTGCAGCGGTTCTTGGGCAGGTACCCGGGCTTACAGGATGTCCTGAGGCAGGCCAGGAAAGTCTGTGTGCATTTCCGCAGGTCTTATAATGCCAGTGCTCGCCTGGCTGAGCTGCAAAAGGAGTTGAACCTGCCCAAGACCCGCCTTATATGTGACATGCCCACCAGGTGGAACTCAACGTTGGCTATGCTGCAGCGGCTGCACACGCAGCAGAGGGCCATCAATGAGTACCTGTGCGACTACGGCACCAGGACAGGGTCAGGGGAGCTCAGGTTTTTTTCACCACGCCAGTGGGGCATGATCAGGGATGCATGCACTGTCCTGGCACCATTTGAGGAGGCCACGAGGATGGTAAGCAGTGACAGTGCATGCATCAGTGACACTGTACCTCTTGTCCACCTGTTGGAACATACGCTGCGTGGAATAATGGACAGGGCACTTGAGGCAGAACAGAGGCAGGAAGAGGAGGACTTCCTTGCCTCTCAAGGCCCCCTTTACCCAGACAGTGTTCCTTCTGTCCCACCCATCGCACAGGAAGAAGAGGAGGAGGAGGAGGAGGAGGAGGATTGTGTCAGCATGGAGGTGGAGCCTGGCACTCAGCATCATCAGCAGCAGTCTTTTAGGGATGATTTACAGTCCCAAGAAACCAGTGGACTTGTACGTGGCTGGGAGGAGGTGGCTGCGGATCATGTCGTCCTTAGTGACCCAGAGGACTCCGGACAGAATGCCTCAGCTAACCTACGCTGCATGGCCTCCCTGATCCTGAAAAGTCTGCGGAAGGATCCTCGTATTCTTCGGATCAAGGAGAGGGACCATTACTGGCTGGCCACTCTCCTTGATCCACGGTACAAGGGTAAGGTTGCAGACCTTATCTTACCGTCGCAGAGGGAGCAGAGGATAAGACAACTCCGGGAGGCCTTGCAGAAAGGTCTGTGCAATGCGTTTCCAGAGACTGGGAGGTTACAAACTCCTGGTCCTGGACAACGAGTTGCTGAGGCTTTGGTCAATCAAAGAAGGAGCGGTGGGGAAGGTGGCCGTCTGACCGATGCGTTCAGACAATTCTTTAGTCCGCAGCCCCAAGGTATGATCGGTTCCAGCAACCATCGCCAGCGTCTGATATACATGGTGCAGGAATACCTAGGGGCAAGGTCAGACTTGGACACCTTCCCCACCGAAAATCCTCTGGCTTACTGGGTCTTGAGGATGGATCACTGGCCAGAGCTTGCACAGTATGCAATTGAGCTACTGGCCTGTCCTGCATCCAGCGTTCTTTCAGAACGCACATTCAGAGCTGCTGGAGGATTTGTCACGGATCACAGGGTGCGCCTGTCCACCGACTCTGTTGATCGACTGACCTTCATAAAGATGAACCAGTCTTGGATCACCACTAGCTACCAAACACCTGAAGCTGATATAACAGACTAATTTATTTTCAAATGTCACATCCCTTCAAGACTGATGTTGATGCTGAGTAGGGATGAGCTCGGTGTTCGAGTCGAACATACGTTCGACTCGAACATCGGCTGTTCGATCGTTCGACGAAGATCGAACGATTTGGGCCGTTCGCGCCTAATTCGAGTGACGCGAACGGCCCACAATGCACTACGCCATCGCAGTGTCATCCAGGCGCTGTGATTGGCCAAGCATGCACTGTGACCCCGCATGCTTGGCCAATCACAGCGCCGGCAGCGAGGAGAGCAATAATTGGCCACAGGCAGGATGCCTGTGGCCAATTATTGCTGAGGGTGTTTAGTACACGCCCCACACTATAAAAGGCCGCCAGCACGGCGGCCTAGTGTAGTGTGTTCCGGAGCAGGGAAAGAGAAGCATAGGCAGGGACAGTGACATTTTTTTTCTTGCTTAACCTGGATTCCTTTAGTTTAGGGAAAGAGAAGGATAGGTAGGGAGAGTGTCAGTATGTTTTACTGTGCAAATCCTTGTTTCTAGGGACAGGGAAGGACAGTGAGGGAAATTCTCCTTGTGCTATAGTGTGCTAAAGCATTGATCATCAACCATCGTTAAAAAATCATTTTTTCTAGGGACAGAAAACTATAGGTAGGGAGAGTGTCAGTGTGTTTTACTGTGATAATCCTTGTTTCTAGGGACAGGGAAGGACAGTGAGGGAAATTCTCCTTGTGCTATAGTGTGCTAAAGCATTGATCATCAACCATCTTTAAAAAAACATTTTTTCTAGGGACAGAAAACTATAGGTAGGAAGAGTGTCAGTTTCTTTCACTGTGATAATCCTTGTTTCTAGGGACAGTGAAGGACAGTGAGGGAAATTCTCCTTGTGCTATAGTGTGGTAAAGCATTGATCATCAACCATCTTTAAAAAAACATTTTTTCTAGGGACAGAAAACTATAGGTAGGGAGAGTGTCAGTTTATTTCACTGTGATAATCCTTGTTTCTAGGGACAGGGAAGGACAGTGAGGGAAATTCTCCTTGTGCTATACTGTGCTAAAGCATTGATCATCAACCATCTTTAAAAAAACATTTTTTCTAGGGACAGAAAACTATAGGTAGGAAGAGTGTCAGTTTCTTTCACTGTGATAATCCTTGTTTCTAGGGACAGGGAAGGACAGTGAGGGAAATTCTCCTTGTGCTATAGTGTGCTAAAGCATTGATCATCAACCATCTTTAAAAAACCATTTTTTCTAGGGACAGAAAACTATAGGTAGGAAGAGTGTCAGTTTCTTTCACTGTGATAATCCTTGTTTCTAGGGACAGGGAAGGACAGTGAGGGAAATTTTCCTTGTGCTATAGTGTGCTAAAGCATTGATCATCAACCATCTTTAAAAAAACATTTTTTCTAGGGACAGAAAACTATAGGTAGGAAGAGTGTCAGTTTCTTTCACTGTGATAATCCTTGTTTCTAGGGACAGGGAAGGACAGTGAGGGAAATTCTCCTTGTGCTATAGTGTGCTAAAGCATTGATCATCAACCATCTTTAAAAAAACATTTTTTCTAGGGACAGAAAACTATAGGTAGGGAGAGTGTCAGTTTCTTTCACTGTGATAATCCTTGTTTCTAGGGACAGGGAAGGACAGTGAGGGAAATTCTCCTTGTGCTATAGTGTGCTAAAGCATTGATCATCAACCATCTTTAAAAAAACATTTTTTCTAGGGACAGAAAACTATAGGTAGGAAGAGTGTCAGTTTCTTTCACTGTGATAATCCTTGTTTCTAGGGACAGGGAAGGACAGTGAGGGAAATTCTCCTTGTGCTATAGTGTGCTAAAGCATTGATCATCAACCATCTTTAAAAAAACATTTTTTCTAGGGACAGAAAACTATAGGTAGGAAGAGTGTCAGTTTCTTTCACTGTGATAATCCTTGTTTCTAGGGACAGGGAAGGACAGTGAGGGAAATTCTCCTTGTGCTATAGTGTGCTAAAGCATTGATCATCAACCATCTTTAAAAAAACATTTTTTCTAGGGACAGAAAACTATAGGTAGGAAGAGTGTCAGTTTCTTTCACTGTGATAATCCTTGTTTCTAGGGACAGGGAAGGACATTGAGGGAAATTTTCCTTGTGCTATAGTGTGCTAAAGCATTGATCATCAACCATCTTTAAAAAAAAATTTTTCTAGGGACAGAAAACTATAGGTAGGAAGAGTGTCAGTTTCTTTCACTGTGATAATCCTTGTTTCTAGGGACAGGGAAGGACAGTGAGGGAAATTCTCCTTGTGCTATAGTGTGCTAAAGCATTGATCATCAACCATCTTTAAAAAAACATTTTTTCTAGGGACAGAAAACTATAGGTAGGAAGAGTGTCAGTTTCTTTCACTGTGATAATCCTTGTTTCTAGGGACAGGGAAGGACAGTGAGGGAAATTCTCCTTGTGCTATAGTGTGCTAAAGCATTGATCATCAACCATCTTTAAAAAAACATTTTTTCTAGGGACAGAAAACTATAGGTAGGAAGAGTGTCAGTTTCTTTCACTGTGATAATCCTTGTTTCTAGGGACAGGGAAGGACAGTGAGGGAAATTCTCCTTGTGCTATAGTGTGCTAAAGCATTGATCATCAACCATCTTTAAAAAAACATTTTTTCTAGGGACAGAAAACTATAGGTAGGAAGAGTGTCAGTTTCTTTCACTGTGATAATCCTTGTTTCTAGGGACAGGGAAGGACAGTGAGGGAAATTCTCCTTGTGCTATAGTGTGCTAAAGCATTGATCATCAACCATCTTTAAAAAAACATTTTTTCTAGGGACAGAAAACTATAGGTAGGAAGAGTGTCAGTTTCTTTCACTGTGATAATCCTTGTTTCTAGGGACAGGGAAGGACAGTGAGGGAAATTCTCCTTGTGCTATAGTGTGCTAAAGCATTGATCATCAACCATCTTTAAAAAAACATTTTTTCTAGGGACAGAAAACTATAGGTAGGGAGAGTGTCAGTTTCTTTCACTGTGATAATCCTTGTTTCTAGGGACAGGGAAGGACAGTGAGGGAAATTCTCCTTGTGCTATACTGTGCTAAAGCATTGATCATCAACCATCTTTAAAAAAACATTTTTTCTAGGGACAGAAAACTATAGGTAGGAAGAGTGTCAGTTTATTTCACTGTGATAATCCTTGTTTCTAGGGACAGGGAAGGACAGTGAGGGAAATTCTCCTTGTGCTATAGTGTGCTAAAGCATTGATCATCAACCATCTTTAAAAAAACATTTTTTCTAGGGACAGAAAACTATAGGTAGGAAGAGTGTCAGTTTCTTTCACTGTGATAATCCTTGTTTCTAGGGACAGGGAAGGACAGTGAGGGAAATTCTCCTTGTGCTATAGTGTGCTAAAGCATTGATCATCAACCATCTTTAAAAAAACATTTTTTCTAGGGACAGAAAACTATAGGTAGGGAGAGTGTCAGTTTCTTTCACTGTGATAATCCTTGTTTCTAGGGACAGGGAAGGACAGTGAGGGAAATTCTCCTTGTGCTATACTGTGCTAAAGCATTGATCATCAACCATCTTTAAAAAAACATTTTTTCTAGGGACAGAAAATTATAGGTAGGAAGAGTGTCAGTTTCTTTCACTGTGATAATCCTTGTTTCTAGGGACAGGGAAGGACAGTGAGGGAAATTTTCCTTGTGCTATAGTGTGCTAAAGCATTGATCATCAACCATCTTTAAAAAAACATTTTTTCTAGGGACAGAAAACTATAGGTAGGAAGAGTGTCAGTTTCTTTCACTGTGATAATCCTTGTTTCTAGGGACAGGGAAGGACAGTGAGGGAAATTCTCCTTGTGCTATAGTGTGCTAAAGCATTGATCATCAACCATCTTTAAAAAAACATTTTTTCTAGGGACAGAAAACTATAGGTAGGAAGAGTGTCAGTTTCTTTCACTGTGATAATCCTTGTTTCTAGGGACAGGGAAGGACAGTGAGGGAAATTTTCCTTGTGCTATAGTGTGCTAAAGCATTGATCATCAACCATCTTTAAAAAAACATTTTTTCTAGGGACAGAAAACTATAGGTAGGAAGAGTGTCAGTTTATTTCACTGTGATAATCCTTGTTTCTAGGGACAGGGAAGGACAGTGAGGGAAATTCTCCTTGTGCTATACTGTGCTAAAGCATTCCTCATCAACCATCTTTGAAATCCTTGTTTTTTGGACAGTCAGGGAAATTGTCATTGTGCTATTCTGTGCGAAAGCAATCATCCTCAACCATATTTAGAAATCCTTAAGTAAAGGGACAGAGAAGGACACCTGAAGGTAGCCCTTATTGCTTTTTTCCCATCTCCCTGCAGGCCATCTATTAGAATGTCTGGAAGGCAAACAAGGAGAGGCAGACAGTCAGGAGGCAATAAAAGAGGGCAAGCAGGCTCTGTGTCTGGGGGCAACAGTGCTGGTCGTGGACGCGGTGCATTGTCATCAGCACATGGCCATGGGACACGCTTGTCCTTCTTTTCGGCAGCTGGACATGTTGAGCCACATCATGCCGAAGACTTGGTAGAGTGGATGACCAAGCCCTCCTCCTCCTCCTCATCCTCTCTCACCCAGGCTCAGGGTACTGGCAAAGCAGCTGCCAAAGCGTCCTCTTCCCTGGTATCAATGTCAGACTCATCATCAGTCACTCCTTCCCTAGACCCACCATGTCCTCCTCCTGAGGAGTCCCCCGAACTGTTTGAGCACAGTGTTGGGTACATGCTCCAGGAGGATGCCCAGCGTTTCGAAGGGTCTGATGATGAAACCCAGCTACAGGAAGGCAGTAGCGTGAGAGCAGACAGAGGGGATGCTCAAGAAGGACACCAATCTGGCAGTCATGTTCCAGCAGCTGCAGCATACTGCCAGATTGGCTCCAGTAATGAGGAGGGAGGGGATGATGAGGTCACTGACTCCACGTGGGTGCCTAATAGGAGAGAGGAGGAGGAGGAGGATGAGGAGGAGGCACATCTCCAACGAGGCAGGATGCCACTTGGTGGCCAGCGTAAGGGCAGTACACCGACGGAATCACACCGCAGAGCTCCACCTGTGCAGGGCGCTGCCTCTGCCCGTCATTCAAAAAGTTCTTTGGTGTGGGCCTTTTTTGAGGCTAGTGCATCAGATCGCACAGCTGCTGTTTGCAACATATGTCTCAAGCGTATATTGCGTGGCCAAAACATCAGCGGCTTGGGTACCACATGCCTGACCAGACATATGTTGACCTGCCATGCAGCTCGTTGGCAAGCCTACCTCAAAGACCCACACCAAAGAACAAAGCGGACCTCTCCTTGCACCGCATCAGCTGGGATCTCCAACCCCACTATAACTTCAGTCCTCTCTGAAACATGCACTGAGAGGAATGAAGGTGTAGAATTAGGTGTGTCACAGCCAAGTACTTGCGGCCACTCTGCTAGCAGTACACCGACGTCCGATTCTAGCAGGCAAATTTCCCTGCCCCAGCTGCTGGACCGTCGAAAGAAGTTCACTCCCAGCCATCCACATGCCCAGCGGTTGAATGCTAGCTTGGCTAAATTGCTAGCGCTTCAACTGCTGCCTTTTCAGTTGGTAGACTCGGCCCCCTTCCGTGAGTTTGTGCAATGTGCGGTTCCTCAGTGGCAGGTTCCCAAACGCCACTTTTTCTCACGGAAGGCTATTCCGGCTCTCTACCGGCATGTGGAAGGCAATGTCTTGGCCTCGCTGGACAGGGCGGTCAGCGGTAAGGTGCATATTACCGCTGACTCATGGTCCAGCATGCATGGACAGGGACGTTACCTTTCTTTCACGGCCCATTGGGTCACTCTTTTGGCAGCTGGGAAGGATGCAGGACAAGGTGCAGTAGTGTTGGAGGTTGTTCCACCGCCACGCCTCCAAAATGCTACTACTGGTTGTGACACACCTCTGTCCTCCACCCCCTCCTCTTCTTCTTCCTCCATGGCCTCTTCCTGTGCTTTGTCCTCTGAATCAGCGGTGCTCCGTAGCCGTTCAAGGGGCTACGCAAGTACGCAGGCAAAAAGATGCCATGCCGTGCTTGCGCTGGTGTGTTTGGGGGACAGAAGCCACACTGGGGCAGAGGTCCTGTCTGCTCTGCAGGGCCAGGCCGAGAGGTGGTTGACGCCACGCCAGCTTAAGCCAGGAATGGTGGTTTGCGACAATGGCACCAACCTCCTCTCCGCCCTCCGACAGGGACAACTGACCCATGTGCCCTGTGTGGCTCACGTCCTTAACCTGGTGGTGCAGCGGTTCTTGGGCAGGTACCCGGGCTTACAGGATGTCCTGAGGCAGGCCAGGAAAGTCTGTGTGCATTTCCGCAGATCTTATAATGCCAGTGCTCGCCTGGCTGAGCTGCAAAAGGAGTTGAACCTGCCCAAGAACCGCCTTATATGTGACATGCCCACCAGGTGGAACTCAACGTTGGCCATGCTGCAGCGGCTGCACACGCAGCAGAGGGCCATCAATGAGTACCTGTGCGACTACGGCACCAGGACAGGGTCAGGGGAGCTTGGTTTTTTTTCTCCACGCCAGTGGGGCATGATCAGGGATGCATGCACTGTCCTGGCACCATTTGAGGAGGCCACGAGGATGGTGAGCAGTGACAGTGCATGCATCAGTGACACTGTACCTCTTGTCCACCTGTTGGAGCACACGCTGCGTGGAATAATGGACAGGGCACTTGAGGCAGAACAGAGGCAGGAAGAGGAGGACTTCCTTGCCTCTCAAGGCCCCCTTTACCCAGACAGTGTTCCTTCTGTCCCACCCATCGCACAGGAAGAGGAGGAGGAGGAGGAGGAGGAGGAGGATTGTGTCAGCATGGAGGTGGAGGCTGGCACTCAGCATCATCAGCAGCAGTCTTTCAGGGATGATTTACAGTCCCAAGAAACCAGTGGACTTGTACGTGGCTGGGAGGAGGTGGCTGCGGATCATGTCGTCCTTAGTGACCCAGAGGACTGCGGACCGAATGCCTCAGCAAACCTACGCTGCATGGCCTCCCTGATCCTGCAAAGTCTGCGGAAGGATCCTCGTATTCTTCGGATCAAGGAGAGGGACCATTACTGGCTGGCCACTCTCCTTGATCCACGGTACAAGGGTAAGGTTGCGGACCTTATGTTACCGTCGCAGAGGGAGCAGAGGATGAGACAACTCCGGGAGGCCTTGCAGAAAGGTCTGTGCAACGCGTTCCCAGAGACTGGGAGGTTACAAACTCCTGGTCCTGGACAACGAGTTGCTGAGGCTTCGGCCAGTCAAAGAAGGAGCGGTGGGGAAGGTGGCCGTCTGACCGATGCGTTCAGACAATTCTTTAGTCCGCAGCCCCAAAGTATGATCGGTTCCAGCAACCATCGCCAGCGTCTGATAAACATGGTGCAGGAATATCTAGGGGCAAGGTCAGACTTGGACACCTTCCCCACCGAAAATCCTCTGGCTTACTGGGTCTTGAGGATGGATCACTGGCCAGAGCTTGCACAGTATGCAATTGAGCTACTGGCCTGTCCTGCATCCAGCGTTCTTTCGGAACGCACATTCAGTGCTGCTGGAGGATTTGTCACGGATCACAGGGTGCGCCTGTCCACCGACTCGGTTGATCGACTGACTTTCATCAAGATGAACCAGTCTTGGATCACCACCAGCTACCACACACCTGATGCTGATATAACAGACTAATTGATTTTAACATGTCACATCCCTTCAAGACTGATGCTGATGCTGAGTGCCTGTGCTGTTATGTTGACTGGCTATCCTCCTCCTCCGAGTCCTCAATGATACGATTGATGATGATAGCTTGGAAGATCATTTTTGTTTATGGGTGCCGCCACCAGTGGCTAAGGCCCAATTTTTCAGCCCCTGTTTAACAGGGGCGTGTAATTACAATTTTTGAAGCAATACTTTGCAACAGGGCTCATTGCTGTGCTCCAAGTACAGTATCTGTGAGGGGTTGGAGTGTTGTGCCACCAGTGCCTAAGGCCCAATTTTTCAGCCCCTGTTTAACAGGGGCGTGTCATTACAATTTTTGAAGCAATACTTTGCAACAGGGCTCATTGCTGTGCTCCAAGTACAGTATCTGTGAGGGGTTGCAGTGTTGTGCCACCAGTGCCTAAGGCCCAATTTTTCAGCCCCTGTTCAACAGGGGCATGTAATTACAATTCTTGATCTAATAATTCACAGCAGGGCCCATTCCTGCACCCACCAAGAGTAACTCTGAGGGCTTACAGTGTTGTGGCAACACCACCACCACCACCACCACGAAAGGCCCAATTTTTCAGCCCCTGTTCAAAAGGGGCATGTAATTACAATTCTTGATCTAATAATTCACAGCAGGGCCCATTCCTGCACCCACCAAGAGTAACTCTGAGGGCTTACAGTGTTGTGGCAACACCACCACCACCACCACCACCACGAAAGGCCCAATTTTTCAGCCCCTGTTCAACAGGGGCATGCAATTACAATTCTTGATCTAATAATTCACAGCAGGGCCCATTGCTGCACCCACCAAGAGTAACTGTCAGGGCTTACAGTGTTGTGGCACCAGCACCACCATCAAAGGCCCAATTTTTACTACCACTGTTCAACAATTATATGTAATTACAATTCCTGATATAATAGTTGACAGCAGGGCGTTCCAGCACCAACCAAGAGTAACTGTGAGTGCTTACAGTGTTGTGCCAACACCAACAACTAAGGGGCCTATTTCTGCAGAGTATATACGGCAGGTCCCTACTTTCAAACATCCAACTTACAAACGACTCCTACTTGCAAACGCAAGAAGACAACAGGAAGTGAGAGGAAATCTACCCCTAGGAAGGAAAATTCTCTCCTGTAAGAATTAATATGGGAGAAAGGTGTCTCCTCTGTACTGATGCTTTATCACCAATCCTTGTTTCAAGAAAAACACCACATTTCAAAAACAGTTGTCATTGGGACGGAAAGTGAGGTGAAATGTTCTGAACAGGGGCACAGACAGCAAAACAAATGTTACAGGGGTGATAACCCTTACCTATGTTTTCCAAAAAGTTTAAAAATAGATTTTTGGGCTGGAGCTACACTTAAACAATGTACCTGTTCAAAATTACAAACACATTCTACATAAGAACAAACCTACAGTCCCTGTCTTGTATGCACCGCCTGTATACGGCTGTTCAGAGTATATAGGGCCTTTTTTATTTTGTGTGCGGGGTTCCCCTTAATATCCATACAAGACCCAAAGGGGCTGGTAATGGGCTGGGGTAGGGGGGGGGGTCATGGGGTAGCTATGCCATTTTTCTTAAAGATTTTCATCCATATTACCGGGACCAGACATTACATTAAAGCCGCAAGCAGTTTTAAATGGCTTTTTTTTCCTTTAGCAGTGTCATTTTGTGCAGGGACAGTTCTAAACACGGGAAACACGTGGCACTTCACAGGCATACTTTAGACACCCCCCAGGTACGATATTTAAAGTAATATTTGACTTTTTTTTTTTCACTTTATGCATCATTAAAATGACTGCTCCCGAAAAACGACCGTTTTTAAAACTTCTTTTTGCATTGATACATGTCCCCTGGTGCAGAACCCGGGTTCCCAAACCCTTTTTAGGACAATAACATGCATAATAGTCGTTATAATTAGCACTTTAGAATTCGAACGTTCGCATCCATTGTATTTAATAGGGTTCTAATGTTCGTACGAACTTTCGGTCCGTTCGCGGGTTCTGGTGCGAACCGAACCCGGGGGTGTTCGGCTCATCACTAATGCTGAGAGACTGTCCTGTTATGTTGACTGACTATTCTCCTCCTCCTCAATGATCCGATTGACGATGATAGCTTGGAAGAACATTTTTGTTTCTGGGTGCCGCCACCAGTGGCTAAGGCCCAATTTTTCAGCCCCTGTTTAACAGGGGCATGTAATTAAAACATTTTATGCAATGCCTTGCAGCATGGCTCATTCCTGCACCCAACTAGAGTATCTGGGAGAGGTTGCAGTGTCATGGCACCAGCACCAGTGGCTAAGGCCCAATTTTTCAGCCCCTGTTTAACAGGGGCGTGTAATTACAATTTTTGATGCAATACTTTGCAACAGGGCTCATTGCTGTGCTCCAAGTACAGTATCTGTGAGGGGTTGCAGTGTTGTGGCACCAGTGCCTAAGGCCCAATTTTTCTGCCCCTGTTTAACAGGGGCATGTAATTACAATTCTTGATCTAATAATTCACAGCAGGGCCCATTCCTGTGCCCACCAAGAGTAACTGTGAGGCCTTACAGTGTTGTGTCAACACCACCACCACCACCACCACCAAAGGCCCAATTTTTCAGCCTCTGTTCAACAGGGGCATGCAATTACAATTCTTGATCTAATAATTCACAGCAGGGCCCATTCATGCGCCCACCAAGAGTAACTGTGAGGGCTCACAGTGTTGTGGCAACACCAACATGTAAGGGGCAAATTTCAGCTGAGTATATACGGCAGGCCCCTACTTTCAAACATCCAACTTACAAACGACTCCTCCTTGCAAACGGAAGGATACAACAGGAAGTGAGAGGAAATCTACCCCTAGGAAGGCAAATTCTCTCCTGTAAGAGTTAATATGGGAAAAAAAGTGTCTCCTCTCCACTGATGCTTTATCACCAATTCTTGTTTCAATAAAAACCCCAAATTTTCAAAAAACATTTGTCATTAGGACGGAAAGTGAGGTGAACTGTTCTGAACAGGTGCACACTGCACAGACAGCAAAACAAATGTTACAGGGGTGATAACCCTTCCCTATGTTTTCCAAAAAGCTTAAAAATAGATTTCTTGGCTGGAGCTACACTTAAACAATGTACCTGTTCAAAATTACAAACAGATTCTACATAAGAACAAACCTACAGTCCCTGTCTTGTATGCACCGCCTGTATACGGCTGTTCAGAGTATATAGGGCCTTTTTTATTTTGTGTGCGGGGTTCCCCTTAATATCCATACAAGACCCAAAGGGGCTTGTAATGGGCTGGGGTAGGGGGGGGGGTTGATGGGGTAGCTATGCCATTTTTCTTAAAGATTTTCATCCATATTACCGGGACCAGACATTACATTAAAGCCGCAAGCAGTTTTAAATGGCTTTTTTTCCTTTAGAAATGTAATTTTGTGCAGGGACAGTTCTAAACACGGGAAACGCGTGGCACTTCACAGGCATACTTTAGACACCCCCCAGGTACGATATTTAAAGGAATATTTGACTTTTTTTTTCACTTTATGCATCATTAAAATGACTGGTCCCGAAAAACTGCAGTTTTTAAAACTTTTTTGGGGATTGATACATGTCCCCTGGTGCAGAACCCGGGTTCCCAAACCCTTTTTAGGACAATAACATGCATAATAGTCGTTATAATTAGCACTTTAGATTTCGAACGTTCGCATCCATTGTATTTAATAGGGTTCTAAAGTTCGTGCGAACTTTCGGTCCGTTCGCGGGTTCTGGTGCAAACCGAACCCGGGGGTGTTCGGCTCATCACTAGTGGAGCCCTGGGTGGTTTAGTAAAGCAGCTTCACCTGAGCACCGACACGGATCAAACAAGGAGCTAGAGCATAGGATTCCCCAGGGCGCGTAGTCTAATGCCCCATACACACGATCGTTTTTCATGCCGTTAAAAATGCCATTAAAAAAAATGGCCATTAAAAATGATCGTGTGTAGGCTCCAGAGCATTTTTAACGACGTGAAAAACGGCCATTAAAAATTTCGAACATGCTCTCTTTTTTCACGTCGTTTTTCATGTTGTTTTTTTTAACGACGTGAAAAACGATAGTGTGTATGCTTTAACGACGTGAAAAAAACGCGCATGCTCAGAATCAAGTATGAGACAGGAGCGCTCGTTCTGGTAAAACTAGCGTTCGTAATGGAGATAGCACATTTGTCACGCAGTCACGGACTGAAAAGCACGAGACTGAAAAGAACGAATCGTCGCTCAACAAACTTTACTAACATGAAGGGTGGCGCCATTCGAACGGAACTTCCCCTTTATAGTGCCGTCGTACGTGTTGTACGTCACTGCGCTTTGCTTGATCGTTTTTTTAAATGATCGTGTGTACGCAAGACAGGCTTGAGAGGAAACATGAAAAAAAACGACGTGAAAAACGGCAAGAAAATAAATGGCAAGAAAAACGATCGTGTGTATGCCGCATAAGAGCAGGCAGGTTATACCAGAGCCTCTGATGGTGAGGATGGACTTCGCTGCTGCTGACTCCAGGTTGCGGCACCCAGGGTCTCCCAGCTCACGCTCACGGCAGGTTCTGGCGGATGGAGAGGAAGCAGCAGTGCAGGGCTAAAAGGAATAGTCAGAAGGACAAGCCAAGGGTCGGGGTAACAAGCAAACAGGGATGGCCAGGAGAACACGCCAAAGGTCAGGGCTACAAGCAGACAGGGATAGTCAGGAGAACACGCCAAAGGTCGGGGCTACAAGCAGACAGGGATAGTCAGGAGAACAAGCAAAAGTGGGTGCACAGAGTCAAATGTAGAGCACATGGCAAGAAACACACAGGGGAGCCTAAACACACTATTGCTCGGACAAGGCTTGCTTGCAGTGCACGGTGTTAAATAGTGCTTCCTGTTAGACGCTTGGGTGGAGCCATGCTGAGATAAGATTACTTAAACATGCAGGTGTGAGAGCACGATCCCTGAGCTGATACACAGGCTAAAGGTAAGCAGACAGACAGGGCATGAAACATTACTGCAGATTCATGACAGAATTTTTGCTGAAACGGACCAGAAGACGCACAGGACTCCTATGCAATTTGCTCCGAAGCCACTCCAGAGATGTGTGAACTGGCTCCATAGAGAGCCGGTCACAATCTCCTGACATGCGAATTGGATGCAGTGAAACCCCACATCCAATTCGCAATAGTGTGAACCCAGCCTTAACCACTTGCTTCCCCGTCCATAGTAATATGACTTCCGAAGGAGGGATCTCCCTTTCTGGGTGGGTGTTATATGACGTTCTGGGCCATCCCCGGCGCGTCACTTGGGAGCCGATGCGCGATTGCCTGAAACACACAGATCCACGTCCTGTCAGGGGAGAGGAGACCGATCTGTGTGTTCCCAGTACACAGGAACACCGATCGGTCTCCTCCCCTTGTGAGTCCCCTCCCCCTACAGTTAGAATCACTCCCTAGGTAACACGTTTAAACCCTTGATCGCCCCCTAGTGTTAACCCCTTCCCTGCCAGTGACATTTATACAGTAATCAGTGCATTTTTATGATAAAAATTTCATATGGGTACAGTGTTGAATGACCGCACAATTCTCATTCAAAAAGGGACAAAGCTGAAAACTGAAAATTGGCCTGGGCAGGAAGGGGGTGAAAATGCCCTGTATTGCAGTAGTTAAACACCTAAAAAAATACCTAAACAACTGAAAAAAAAACTATTGCTGTATCCGTTCATATCTGTTTGCTGCCCCCCCCCCCTCCCCCAGCCTTTCTCTCAAATGGGAGGATCAATGTGAAACCTTCTGTTTGGCCTATTTTATCTAAACTTCAGAATTATGACCCCCCCCCCCCCCCCCCCCCGGCATAGACCACAGCAAAAGCCACAATAACGTCATGTTACTCACAACATGTAGTTATAGTAGTTTCTACATATTTTCCTTTTAAGAATGTATCTCCATGCAAAAATATAAATTGTCCTGTGCAACATAGACTACATTTGTTGTATCAATTCATTCACCTAACTTTTCTTGTTTAGTGTCCCTGTCAGTTGCTTATAATGGGGTTTGCATCCAAGGGCTAGCAACACTGCCTGGCCGCTGCTCAGATTGCAGCATTATAGCCCCTCCACATTGTGTCTTGTCTGCCCACCAGAAGTAACTGATGATGTAGCAGGTCGACACTTCCTCTGATGTGTCAGCGGTGGCACCAACAACACCTACTCTCTTCCAGTTCCCACAGCTTCTACCCTCCTCTCAGTGAAAGCATGGCAGAACAGACAGGGACTGAAGTTCATCATAGGAGGAAGGGCACCTCCTCCCATTTGGTCAATGCCTTCTTATGCTGCGTACACACGATTGGAAATTCCAACAACAAAAACGTGGATTTTTTTCCGATGGAATGTTGACTCAAACTTGTGTTGCATATACATGGTCACACAAATCTTGTCTGAAATTCCGACCATCAAAAACGTGGTGACGTACAAGACATACGACGAGCCGAGATCAATGAAGTTCAATAGGCAGTTCGGCTCTTCTGCTTGATTCTGAGCATGCGTGTTTTTTTGCGCGTCGGAATTGCATACAGACGATCGTAATTTCCGACAAAAACGTTTTCCGTCCGAAAAATAGAGAACCTGCTCTCAATCCTTTGTTGGCGGAAATTCCGACAGCAAATGTCTGATGGAGCATACACACGGTCGGAATTTCCGACAAAATGCTCACATAGGACATTTGTTGTCGGAATTTCCGATCGTGTGTACGCGGCATTAGTCTCCAGCCACATAGGAAAAAAGAATAAGGGAAGGTTAGCAGCCACATAAGCAGAGCAAAAATGACATCCGCCCCAATTTATAACTAGTTAGAGTAAGGCGCACATGGAAGGACAGTCACATGATATGAGGAAAAGTGTATATATGTCCTTTTTTTTACTGATGTATCTTAGGCTCACTGGACTATCACTAAGCTTTGTTTTGGGCTTAGCTGAGTCTGAAGTTTTACACAAATGGAGCTGCAAAGCAATCCATTCCGATGGTCCCTTTAGATAACCCATAGTGCTCTGGGAACCCTTTGTATTAAGTCATGTATTAAATGTTTACCTGTAAAAAAAAAAAAAACTGTATACAAATAGTGAGAAAACAGATATAAAATAAAAAAATAAAACATTATAAACATTACCAAAGTTTTTATTAAATCTTGCATGCAGGGTATTACAATATCAATAAATTATTAAGGTATAGATTGCCTTTATTTTCCTAGCAACTATGATAGCAGCCTTGTTTGTAGACGGGATATCCCAGGACTCCTATCACCCTGATTATATAATGATTTTGCTGCTTTTCCCTGAAGCCTGCCTGAAGCAATTCAAAAGATATATCAGGGCACAATATTTCTTACTACAGTACTGAAACTAATTATGGGATCCCAGTTACAGCAAAACAACCTTCTTGGATTTTGTTTTTAAGAACTTCAGCCATGGATTTTCTTACTATCGACTACAAAGCAAAAACAGGTAAACTCCTGCTATACAATTTGCTAAAATCTAACAGGTGATTGGTCTTTTCCCTAGAGTTTCTCTTTAAAGATGAAGACCTAAAATGTCAATAATATCACCAAAGCTACTCTGAAAAATAGTATAAAGTATCACATTATAAACCCTTACAAAACATTGCAAATAAAATTCACCAAAAATGCAATAATTCCTATTTAAACCAACAAATAATAGTCTAATGCCCCGTACACACAATCCAAAATTCCGACAAGAAAAGTCCGATGTGAGCATTTGAACGGAAATTCCGACCGGGCGTGTGTAGGCTCCATCAGACTTTTGCTGTCAGAATTTCCGCCAACAAAAGATTGAGAGCTGGTTCTCAAATTTGCTGACGGAAAAAATTCCCATCGGAAATTACGATCGTCTGTAGCAATTCCAACGCGCAAAATTCCGACGCATGCTCGGAAACAATTTGACGCATGCTCGGAAGCATTGAACTTCATTTTCTCGGCTCGTCGTAGTGTTGTACGTCACCACGTTCTTGACGGTCAAAAGTTCCGAGAACATTTGTGTGACCGTGTGTATGCAAGCCAAGCTTGAGCGGAATTCCACCGGAAAAACCATCCAAGGTTTTTCAGACGGAAAATCCAATCGTTTGTACGCTGCATAAGGCTGGCAATGCATGGATTGAATTTTGCCCCATTTCTGCTAAATCAGCGGATATTCGTTCTGTGGGTGGTCCAGTCAACACTGCCTGGTTCGGTAAAAAGGCAATTTTTTTATATATTTTTTTTCAGGAGCCAAGTGGAAAATTCTCAACTGAACATTGCCTGCATCCAATCAAATGCAGACACTGTTTGGGTATTTTGGCAGTCGCAGGTGCTAACTGTCAGCATACAACAGTCAGCACTGCATAGTTATACATCCACATGGATGGGAAAATCAGGTGATTTCTCGCTTGTATGGCCAACTTTATTGTCATTTAATCACGCCTAGAACATCTGAAATTTCTTCCAAAGGCCAACTTGAATAGCAAAATTATGGGATGAGACTACAACTAAATTAAATAATTCATTGTAATGTGATACAAGGAAATATATAGTGGAGGGTTCTTGGTCATTTCTGCTCTAGAAGAAAAAAGCCATAAACACCCTGTTGATGAATATCACTCAGAAGTCCATGATTTTAGATTAGATTTTCCATGTTTTGAGCCTAATACAGTAGATTAATCAATTATCATTTTTCATATAATTTTCACAATAGCGTTTTTCATACTGTTTTTCATACTGTTTTATTATTTTTGCACAAATACACAAATAATTCAATTTTCAAAAAATCCGAAAAAAAAACGAAATTAAACAACTGTGCTAAACATTTTGAAACTATGAAGCCTTTTTGAAAAAGAAAGCAGAAAATACATTTTAAACCATGTTCAATTATTTTTGTCCTTAATGATGAATTAACAATACTATATATGTAAAGAAAATAATAACAATAATAATAAAAAAATAAGCTTGAGCTTCTACTATAAGTTTAAAAAAGTTGAGGAAATGACTTTCACATACTCTTTGCCAAGTATATGCTGTTTATGTTGGTAGAATAGAAAAAAAAAAAAAGAGTTTAATTAGCAGGCAATAAATAAACATTTTGCTTTTATATTTGTTTTTATCAACTTTTTTTTTCTTAAAGCGAGATCCTTTTATATCCTTTTTCTCCCCACAAGGCCCTACTATCACTAATATTTGTGTGATCTAAGTATAAAACTGGCATAGCACTTAAAAAGTGGAGTTAGCGCTCGTTAGAATCAATGAATATGAATGATTTTTGTTTAATAAATAAAAAAATAATAAAAATATATTTCAATCAGTAAAAGGCAGCTTTGTAGTTGAAAATCCCAAGCTAGCCTCAGAGTGGGAGTTTTTTAATTTTTTTCCAGCCGGTACTTAAATCCAAAAAAAAAAAAGTACTGCAATCTTCTGGCACAGACTCACTGTAATGCTTTAAAAACAATTTAGCAACTGTCATTTTTGTAATTACAGTAACTAATTACCATCCTTAGCAAACAAATAGCTTAACATAATACGCAAGCCGAATCAATTTTGAAGAAATGCAAATTCCGAAAGCGAAAAAGGGCATTTTGGCAAACCTGAAAGGGAAGCGGGAAAATAATACACTTTGTTTTATCTACACATAATTCCCAAGGAATATCATATCATAAATATTTGCATTCAGTTCTTATCAGGACATTTGCATTTGCTTCTTATCAGTCTGCAAGCCGGACTCTGCCAGATAGAGCAAGCTGCTCCACACCATCCACATACTTCTAATGAATCACGTCTCAGGCCAATAGAATATTTTGGCTAGAATTTTATCGCCAAGATGAAGAGGTCATTTACTCACAGTGTTGGCTCATCTCAGAATAGCCTTGAGATTGGGATGTGATTCACAGAACTTTGTTAGGAAATAAAATAATGTTAATTAAGAGGATAAGGTGGTCAATAACACAGGGTTAAAGGAAAAAAAAAGTGACATCCTAAAAATAAATTATAATGTATTTCCATCAACCATATATCTTGACTTATAATGTTATGTTTACTATTAAGCAATTTTTGATGCAACTTTCACATTTTGCTGTATCATATTTCCATTATTGTATTTCACATAAAGATGTGTAGAATCTCCCTCTAGTGGCTGTTTATATATTGGATAAATGACTGATAAAATCTCACCAAAAGGCCTCGTACACACGACCGATTTTCTCGTCGTAAACAGTCAAGAAAAGTGCCGCGAGAGTTTTTTTGTCTAGAAAAACGTTCGTGTGTATGGTTTTACGACGAGAAACTTGACGAGAATCTCGACGAGAAAATAGAGAACCTGCTCTCTATTTTCTCGTCAGGAGTCCAGATTTCCTCGTCGTGTTTCTCGTCGGCCTGTTTTGTGACGAGAAAATGGTTCGTGTGTATGCTTTTACGACTCTTCCAAAAGTGCGCATGCTCACAAGCAACTATGAGACGGGAGCGCATCTTCTGGTAAAACAAGCCTTCATAATGGAGAGAGCACATTCGTCACGCTCATAAATATTTCATCGTTTAAATGTTCTGCATTGAATTCTTCGTTAGAATGTTACATTAATCAAAACGAGAGACCTTCTTTTGCTGCTGATATTCACACAGAGTTATGCCTTATTTTTAACCTTTTTCATGCTGCTCTTTATAAGATTTATGTGTATTATATCGTGCAAGTTTTTAGGAATAATTTAAATGGTTAGATTTTTCAAAATGATGTTAATTATAATTTCTCAATGTTTTGATAGCGATCTCCCATTTAATTTTCTAATCTATATTTTTAAAATTTCACACCATGTTTTTGAGCTAATCAGATTTAGTTATTCTTTTGGGGGGGTGATATCTGTGCCTTTTATTGTCAGTCAAATGTATCTGCTTACTCCAAAGCTTGTTTTTTTTTATTTAAAAATACACATAGTCAAGTATGAACTTAAACAAAAAACACATTTATTCATGTTTATAAATTAAATAAAGAGAAGGCAGCGCTGGAGAAGCTGCTGCCATTTGTGCATCCCAGGGACCCCAGAGCACACAGCAACCCTGTGTGGACACTAAAATTGGGAGCTTGAGAAGGCCCACATTTCAGAACACAATCTGATGCTGGCCTCCCAGAGGTCAGGAACAGCAGCAGGTGAGATATATGTCCCAAGTGTGTGGTACTACAACAGGCTGCCTTCTGTCCGACCAGTGCGACCACAATGAAGCAAGGCCATCACTTCCTCTTCTTCCTGGCAACCTTCCCTGCAGCCTTTACTGAAGCCTTCCTTCTTCGTTTAGCTGGAGGCTGGCCCACTGGAGGGGTACTCCTGTCAGGAGGAGGAGGTGGAGGTGTAGCAGAAGGGGGTGGGGCAGAAGAAGAAGGTGGAGGTGTAGCAGAAGGGGGTGGGGCAGAAGGTGGAGGTGTAGCAGAAGGGGGTGGGGCAGAAGGTGGAGGTGTAGCAGAAGGGGGTGGGGCAGAAGAAGAAGGTGGAGGTGTAGCAGAAGGGGGTGGGGCAGAAGGTGGAGGGGTAGCAGAAGGGGGTGGGGCAGAAGAGGAAGGTGGAGGTGGAGGTTGAGGTTGGGTCAGTTGGGCCACCTCACATATGGCGGTATTGGGGGTAATTTGCTCCATCACCCCCTTGTTGAGCAAGGTGATGAGCAGGGGTTCACATAGGAGGCGTTGCTCCATGCTCATCACCTTGAACTTAGCCTCCACTAGGCCGGCAATGGCCTCTTCAGGGGATGTGGGCTCCTTGAGGGTGGCATGGGCCTCTTTAATAAGGGCCATTGCTGCCTCACTGGTGGTCCTGTCCCTCCTGCCTCTTTTGTGAAGCCTGATGGGAGGCACCTGGGATCTGGTGCTTCTCCTTTGCCCTGCCACCTCCTGTCTGCCACTGGGCCCTGCCACCTCCTGTCTGCCACTGGGCCCTGCCACCTCCTGGCTGCCACTGGGCCCTGCCACCTCCTGTCTGCCACTGGGCCCTGCCACCTCCTGGCTGCCACTGGGCCCTGCCACCTCCTGGCTGCCACTGGGCCCTGCCACCTCCTGGCTGCCACTGGGCCCTGCCACCTCCTGGCTGCCACTGGGCCCTTCCTCCTCCTGCCTGACAGTTTCCAGACCCTCCTCCTGGCTGATTTCATCCTGTGTATGAAAAAGAAACATAGTTTAATATGTTGGTTTAATCTTTGCATCAAACTTTGTAATCCTGATGGAAGCAATTAGAATGTAAATGCATAAATCCTTGCTTTAAATTTACCACTACATCAGCTTGACTATTTACCACACAATTAAGTGCAGAATAATGTCTACAGATCATGATTTCACTTGTTGAATACAAAATAATGTATGTTTCTCATCCTGACATATTTGGGAAACATTAATTTTATCCCACTACATTTTCAGTTAATACTATACCTGGCTCCAGATGGCCAAATCAGGATCATCCAGGATGGCTGCCTCCTCTTGCTCCAGAGAAGGCTCAGGTTGGCTGCAGGGAAGTCTGGGGGGAAGAGTGGAGAGTGATGGCCTTGGCTCAATGTGGTCATCCAGGAAGGACATCCTGCTGTAGTACCACAAAACCGGGACATAAACATCATCTGCTGCTGCTCCTGACCTCTGAGAAGCCAGCACCTTAGAGCGTTCAGTCCTGTAGGTACCTCTCAAGCTCCCAATTTTAGTGTCCACTTGTTTTGCTGTGGCTGTGGGCACCTTGGTATGCACAAATGGGAGCAGCTTCTCCAGCGCTGCTTTTCTCACCCCTTTTTTTTTATGGATGGGGTTTTTGGTCTCCCACAGAGCCGGCAGCTCCCTTACCCGGTCAATAAATTCCGCCAGGAACTCTTTGTCGCTAATAAATACATTCATATTGTATCTGCAAGTAAAATAAATTATATTTAAATAATGTGAGGCAAACAGTCTAACCTCCTTCACATCCTAGTCACCATATATATCCTCCAACAATCTCAAGACAGTATAGGCCAACAATTTTAACAAGTCTCACAAAATCACATACCTTCGTTCGCACGTCCGTCACTTGAACTCCTCTCTCCGCACACCGAACGTACTATAGTCACATGTGTGTTTGCTATATACACACCACGCATGCGTCCAAATTCGAACACGTCGCTCCGCACACGTCGCCCGCCCATGACGTTCTAACTAACATCTTTTCCCCGCCCCTTCTCTTTCGGCGCGCAGACAGATATGGCGGAGTTACAGCAGGTGTCTGATAATTCCGCAACTAGCGAGGAGACAAGCCCGGAGACCGAGGACACGTCACGATCAAGGAGGAGATTCAAGGCATCGAATATGTCTTTGGCGGAGATGGCGGAGATGGTGGACATCTTGGTCAAGGCTGATTATGATGCCAAGCATGGGCCGTATAGCAAACCAAATAGAAGGAAGGCCAAAATCCTCACTAAAGTTGTGAAGAGTCTGAGGGCGAAGTTCGGGGTGAAACGCTCAAATGAGCAGCTCAGAAAGAGGTGGTCAGACCTCAAACTGAGGGAGCCAGACCAGTTGAGGAGCATAAAGAGGATGCTCGCTAAAAGTAAGTAAAATGACGACCTTTCTGCTATTAATCTTTTTAGAAACTGACTTTTTTTTTTTTTAAAGCATATTGGACTCCCTTCCAAAATGTATTATTTTGAACTAGGTTGGGCACAGTAATCGTTCGTTACGTTACCGACACTTCGTTCGGCCACTATCCGTGGTTTTGGCTTATTTAAGACCCCCAAAAGTAATTAGACATCTGCCATTTTTGATCAAGTATTGTGGATAATTTTTAAGTCTAGATGATGTGTTTGTAAGGAGAATGAAATGCAAACTTTAATCAGTGTAAAGGAGAGGACACTCAGCAGCTGCTTCCACATCTGTACTTTGGAGCACTATAGTGTGGGCCACCAGACCCGCCTTTTTTGGGTGTCCCACACAGGTGCATCAGAGTTTATTTGTGGTGCCTCCATGTCCAAAAAATTACATCCAAATGTGAATAATAAACATATTTGGGGTCATAAAGAATGCATTTTTCTTTAAATTCCGCACAAACACACACTTGTACCCCACTTCCAAACAATTTAGCCTGTTTTAAGTTTAAAAATGAGATTTTTACAGTGTGATAAATAGACCTTTGGTTTTATTCTCATAGGGGAGAGAAGACTGGGAGGAGGACACTCCAGGGAGCACATGCACCCCACAACTTCCAAGCAACCCCAAACTCCCAAAGATCCACAACCGAAAGATGTGCAGGAAGTTGAGGTGGAGGAAGGAGAAGTGCAGGAAGGAGAGGTGGATGACGTTGTGGATCTGGTCACCACAACAGGTCAGTATCTGACACCACAGCTTAAGGTAAGCGAGGTAGGCCTGCAGAGTTTTATTAATTTTTTTTATGGTTTTTAGGGGATGGAAATGTTGTGAAGGATAGCACACCGTTCTCTGCTGACAGTGCCCTCCGCCTCATCCAGCAAGTGATGGAATGTAGCACGGAACTGGACCTAATTAAACAAAGAATCCATGTGATGGAACAAACATTTAAAGACATTCTCGATGTTTTGGGGAGAATTCAATAAGCCATCCAAACACATTTGTTTTTACATGTTTGTTTTTATATTTTTACTAATTTTTTGAGTAACAAAGCAGCCAAAAATTGAATATGCACACAGTGTGTGAACATGTGCTATCTGCCATCAGGGGATATCCATGTACGTCTTTTGTGGGTGCAACCCCTTCCTCGTATCAAAAGTCGGTGAACTGAGGAAGGGGATGCACCCCCAAAACACATCCATTGATCACCCCTGATGGCAGATAGCACATGTTGACAATAGGGATCAGGATTGTAAACTTCCTATTTGCAAAAAAGTAAAAATGTGTGCATATTGAATTTTTGGCTGGGCAAGGGGTGGCAGGACCCCATATTAGGACGGGCACATAGAGACATAGTTTGTGTAACTGAATGTCTCAGATTGCTCAGAGGTATCCAATGTTGTCATTTTAGAAATGCAAGTGGTATTTTTGTATTTTCATAAGCCAAAATTTGACGGGTTGTGGTCAGGCCAACCCCAAAGTAAAACAAAAAAAAATGTGCAGAGAGTAAAATATTTGACCACAAACAACGTGTAGCTTCTTTTTATAATACACTCTAAGCTTATTTGGTTCTTTTGTAAGGTAACATAGTGAAATTGGTTGTTATTTACTAAAGTAAAATACACTTGCCACTACAAATGCACAAAGACAAACTAGGAGACAGGAAAGAACAAATAATTAAAGGTTTAAACAAGATTTTTATTGGGATACTTAGACATAGGCTGGCATAGGAATTGCCCCCCTACCCGTGAAATACTCCATGTATTTGTCCCGAACCACACGGGCATTTTGGGGGGGCAAGCCAAGACGGGCAGATTCCAGGCCCGGAAGGGGATTTGCAGGGGAAAGTCCAGCCTCTGGCAAAACTGAGGCCATATATGAATTCGCTTTGCGGCAAAGAAAATTGTGTAGCACACAGCAGCATAACACTACATAGTTTATTTTGTAGTCCGCCAAGTGGATGGAAGTCATAAAAAGGCGGAACCGGCTGGCCATTATGCCGAAGGCATTTTCAACGACTCTTCGGGCCCTGGCCAGCCGGTAATTGAACACACTCTTCTCTGGGGTCAGGGTCCTCTGTGGAAATGGCCTCATAAGATGCCATCCGAGTCCGAAGGCTTCATCAGCCAAGAAAACAAAGGGGAGTCCTTCAATATTCCCTGCATCCGGTGGCAATGCAAGGTCGTCACTCTGGAGACGGAGGGCAAACTCCGTCTGGATGAAGGATCCCCCATCGGACATCCGGCCATTCTTCCCTACATCAACATAGAGGAATTCATACCGTGCTGACACCACCGCCATCAGCACAATGCTATGAAACCCCTTGTAGTTGTAGTAGTAGGATCCAGAACGGGGGTGGCGGCACGATGCGGACGTGCTTCCCGTCTATGGCACCACCGCAGTTGGGGAAGTCCCACCGCGTGGCAAACTCCGATGCCACAGTCTGCCATTCCTGTGGCGTTGAAGGAAGCTGTGGAGTGAAACAAGATGAAATAATATTAGAAAAACAAAGGCATACATTACAAGCAAATTCAAGACCAAAAAATTAGAGACCAACATCAATCTAATTATACGTTTATTAAGGTGTGTAAAAAAAGTATAATGGAAGGCTCATTTATCATATTCATCACCCCCTCTGATGGGCCATTACTAAATTATTTTGGGGGGGGGAGATGTGTTTGGCCACAGGATAGCATTGCAGTGGCGGTGCGTCCAGAGTGGGCGCTGGAGCACTGTCCCCTCTCTCCTGTGCCCATCACTCAGAACAATACATAGGTTCATGCGTTGCATGAACCTATGTATTGTCTATGCCGCACACTATTCAGGTGGATGGCCTCTTGTAAAGCGACCGACATATGATTAATTGCGTCATTTAGGGGGTTAAAATTGCAGAGCAGAAACAGGTATTAAAAAAGTCTTGCAAATTACAACCTGAGGGATGTAATTGGCTTCCTCAAAGAAAAATCGGGGACGCAAGGAGGGGGCATTCCTTGTGTAAACACTGACAGGCAGCTCTGGCAATCATGTTCACCAAGTCTGTTTAATGGTAACATGATTGGCTGATGCAACATGAAGGGAAGGAGAAGACATCAAGGACAGAAGAAGGATGGCGCTGACCACAAGAAGGTAAGTGCAGGGCTGGGGGGAAACTGGCTGCAATAGAGGGGACTAAATGGCTGCATTGGAGGGGACAACTGGGGGCGTTTATTAGGCAACAGAGCAAAAAAGGAGGAAGTTTATTTCCGAAATTGGGGTTGTAACCCCCCAACATTTGGAGCAACAGGCGCCCCTGCTGGAAAAGTTAGTGAGGGGAAATATTTAGGGAGGATAAAAAAGGGGCATTTAAAAAGTTCCAGCATGCATGGGGACAAAGGGGACATTCTCAGCATATTACAATCATGGTAATTAGGAAAGGATGAAAGAAATACAATACATTAGCATACATGTAATACATAAAATGTGATGTGAAGGGAGAAAACTTACCCTAATATAGTCCTCCTGCAGGACTTGTATAATAGCAGAACAGGTGTCTGGGATTATGAGGCCCAGAGCCTGGGGGGAGATGCCTGTGGTGAACTTCAAGTCCTGAAGACTTCTCCCTGTCGCCAGGTAACGCAACGTGGCGATGAGCCTCTGCTCAGCACTGATGGCTTCCCGCATAACGGTGTCCTTCCTGGTAATATAGGGGGACACCAAAGCCAACAGTTCCTGAAAAACGGGGTCAGACATCCTCAGAAAATTCCTGTAGTCCTCAGGATTATTCTCGACGATCTCCCGCAGCAGAGGCATGTGGCAGAATTGGTCCCGCTGGAGCAACCAATTCTTGGTCCATGAACTCCTCCTCACACCATTCATGGACTGGTCTTGGTCCAAAACAAGCAGACCAACACCAAGCGCACGCACAGCACGAACTCGACGACGAGAACGTCCAGGCGACATGGCTAGGAAACGGTCGTCTAATCAGAACGTACAGAACAGAACGCACTTTAGAACAGCAAGGCCTATGAATAACGAACTGAAATTCAGAAACGAACAGGCAAGAACGCACTGTAAAACAGATACGACCTGCCTAGACGCCCTGAAAGTCAAGATACGAACCCACAAGCACAAACTGAACGGCAGAAAACGATCTGAAAAGTACGAAGACTGAAAAGCGCGAATCGTCTCTTCCCAAACTTTTACTTCACACGCGGTAACACGAGATCAGCAAAAGCAGCCCAAGGGGTGGCGCCAAGAAAAAAGATCTTCCCCTTTATAGTGCCGTCGTACGTGCTGGACGTGAGCGCAGAGAACCACGAGGAAATTGGGAAATGACAGTGTGTACGCATAGAAAGCTTGACGAGAAAATCGACAAGCTTAACAAGAATCTCGTCGAAAAAAACGACGTGTTTTTTACGACGAGAAAATCGGTCGTGTGTACGAGGCCTAAGATTTGAAGAAGGAGAAGAGCAGTGATGCACAGTCACTGTGCTGCATTATACTAAGTAAAAATCAGAACTTGCTTAAAGGATTAGCACATAAGGGTACCCCACATACACATTTACAGTATTTGCATGCCCTATACAGAAACAGAAAAGGTGAAATAATTAACCTAAATTGACAAGATTTATGTACGTAAAACCATAACAGAAAATTTAGTGTGCTCTAAATTAAAACTTGTCTTCATATTTTTTAATCCATTATTGTATCTTAGTGCCACTGATCTCTCTCAGGCTATTTGCAGTCACTTGCAGTCCACATGCACTTCGATATTGGTTGCATGGCATTTCTCAGGGTAGGTTTCCTAATGGTGACATGAGTGGAGCATGCCTGTTTAATTGCAGCATCCAGTTGCAGTTTTTATTGGAAGTCCATTCCAAAGACATGCCGGAGGGTTAATTGGCTCCTGTCTAAATTGGCCCTATTATGTGTATGTGAGTTAGGAATGTAAGCTCCTTGAGGCAAGAACTGATGTGAATATACTGTGTATATCTCTCTCTCTCTCTCTCTATATATATATATATATATATATATATATATACACACAGTATATTACAGTTTTTTTAATACTGTATAGTGCCAAATTACACAGCACTTTACATTATATATATATATATATATATATATATATATATATATATATATATATGTAAAGTGCTGTGTAATTTGGCACTATACAGTATTAAAAAAGACTGTAATAAATAAATAACGCCATTTGGCAGAGTGACAATGCAGGAACACAGCTGGGAGACAAGGACAGAGATTTGTCACCCTAAAACAGGAGATGCCTAAACATGGGCCCTCATATCAGGCTCACCGAGTATTATTTTAAAGTGTTACTAAACCCAGGACCTGCATTTATTATTTCTGGTCTCCCACAGCACACGGAAATGCAATTATTTTAGTGAATATAAACTGCTAAATACCTTTTCTCATCAGCAGTATGTAGCAGTCTTGTGACTTCTGTCAGTGTCTGGTTAAAGCATGTATGTGGAGTTTCCATTCTCCCACGATTGTCCTATGAGAATGCAGGACCCCTGACCCTCTGTCTGGCCAGTGCTGATTGGCCCTGTGCTGATCGCATGCACTGCCACCCTCCTAAGAAAAGAAAATCTCTCTAGCAATACACATTAAAACTGAGCATGTGCAGCTTGTCCCCTGGCTCTGTAAATATCAGGAAATATATTGGAGTCAGTGGAAGAAGGGGAGGATCAGAGAAGACAGGATCGAACAGCCTTTTTACACAATGCAGAAGATTAACCCTTTAGGTTCCAGAGTGAGTATTAAGCCTTGTACACACGGTCGGACTTCAAACAAACTTGGCCGGGCACACCGATAGCATACACATGGCAGGACTTTTCTGCAAACTTTCCCAACATCACATGGTTTTTCTGCTCTTTTCTGCTCTTTACCGCCACCCTTTGTTCAAATTCCGCTATTGTTGGTTGATTCCCGTGAACACGTCCTGTAGTGACGAAACGCGTAGGAAGGAGCCACGTGCTGCTGTCACCGTGCCCACGCTACCCCGGATGCATACGGGCTGCTAAATTTGAGAGCCGGCTGGCTTGATATATGCCCATTTTACTCGTCTATGTTGTAAGTGTCCATCTATTTTTTTATGAAATAAATTGTGTGAGGTTTTACACTATTAGCCTCTTTCTCTTCTTGGCATACTGGGACCGTACCTTCATTGTTACGAGCGGATCACTTTCTTCACTTTCTTCCCTGCTGGACGCTGCATGCCCCATACCCCTGGCTGGGGAATAAGCCACAGGCGCATCTTGATCCCCTGTGATAAGGGATCATTGATTTGTGGTAAGTAGGGATGAGCTTCGAGTTCGAGTCGAACATTGCCTGTTCGCCCGTTCGCCGAACAACGAACAATTTGGGGTGTTTGCGGCAAATTCGAGAAGTCTATGGAAGAAATCTAAAGTGCTAATTATAAAGGCTTATATGCAAGTTATTGTCCTAAAAATTGTTTGGGGACCCGGGTCCTGCCCCAGGGGACATGTATCAATGCAAAAAAAGGTTTAAAAAATAGACGTTTTTATGGGAGCGGTGATTTTAATAATGCTTAAAATGAAAAAATAAAAGTGAAATATTCCTTTAAATTTCGTACCCGGGGGGTGTGTATGATATGCATGTAAAGTGGCGCATGTTTCCCGTGCTTAGAACTGTCCCTGCATAAAGTGACATTTTTGAAGGAAAAAAAGTCATTTAAAACTCACTCGCGGCTATTAATGAATTGTCGGCTTTTATCAATACATAGAAAAGTCATTGATAAAAAAAAAAGCAAGGGGGTTTAAATTTAAATTTAAAAAAAAATGGCGTGCGGTTCCCCCTAAATATCCATACCAGGCCCTTCAGATCTGGCATGGATTTTAAGGGGAACTCCACCCCAAATTAAAAAAAAAATGGCGTGGAGTCCCCCCAAAAATCCATACCAGACCCTTATCCGAGCACGCAACCTGGCCGGCCGCAGGGGAAGAGGGGGGGACGAGAGAGCGCCCCCCTCCCTCCTGAACCGTACCAGACCACATGCCCTCAACATGGGGAGGATGTCCCCATGTTGATGGGGACAAGGGCCTCATCCCCACAACCCTTGCCCGGTGGTTGTGGGGGTCTGCGGGCAGGGGGCTTATCGGAATCTGGAAGACCCCTTTAACAAAGGGGACCCCCATATTCTGGCCCCCCCATGTGAATTGGTAAGGGGTACATTGTACCCCTACCATTTCACGAAGAAAGTGTAAAAAAATGTTAAAAAAAAACACAAACACCTTGAAAAAGTCCTTTATTAAAAAAATAAAAATAAGATAAAAAAAAAAACATTCCAGCGGTGAAATCCAGTGTCCCGCGGCGATCCGATGTCCAGCGCTGTCCGTCATTGGCTGAGCCTGAGCGGACCTGATGGGGAACTTCCTCCGCAGTCTATTACATGTTTAGACCTGCCCCTTCTAAAGTTCCCCATCAGGTCCGCTTAGCCAATGACTCGGTGTAAGGCTGAGGACCTGATGCGGAACATGAGAAGGGGCGGGTCTATACATGTATTACACAGCGAACTAAGTTCCCCATCAGGTCCGCCCCCTCGGTATGTCGGACCCGCCTACGTCATTGGCCTGAGCGGGAAACTTCCTTCACTGTGTAAATTTAAATTACACAGTGAAGGAAGTTCCCCGCTCAGGCCAATGACGTAGGCGGGGTCGGACAAACCGAGGGGGCGGACCTGATGGGGAACTTCGTTCACTGTGTAATACATGAATAGACCCGCCCCTTCTCGCGTTCCGCATCTGGTCCGCTGAGCGGACCTGATGGGGAACTTTAGAAGGGGCGGGTCTATACATTTAAAACACTGCGGAGGAAGTTCCCCATCAGGTCCGCTCAGGCACAACCAATGACGGACAGCGCTGGACATCGGGATCGCCGCGTGACACTGGATTTCATCGCTGGAATGTTTTTTTTGTTTTTTTTTTAATAAAGGACTTTTCCAAGGTGTTTGTGTGTTTTTATTTAAAAATTTTTACACTTTCTTTGTGAAATGGTAGGGGTACAATGTACCCCTTACCAATTCACATGGGGGGGCCGGGATCTGGGGGTCACCTTTGTTAAAGGGGTCTTCCAGATTCCGATAAGCCCCCTGCCCGCAGACCCCCACAACCACCGGGCAAGGGTTGTGGGGATGAGGCCCTTGTCCCCATCAACATGGGGACATCCTCCCCATGTTGAGGGCATGTGGCCTGGTACGGTTCAGGAGGGAGGGGGGCCGCTCTCTCGTCCCCCCCTTTTCCCCTGCAGCCGCCAGGTTGCGTGCTCGGATAAGGGTCTGGTATGGATTTTTGGGGGGACTCCACGCCATTTTTTTTTTATTTGGGGTGGAGTTCCCCTTAAAATCCATGCCAGATCTGAAGGACCTGGTATGGATATTTAGGGGGAACCGCACGCCATGTTTTTTTAAAATTTGCGGCGGGGTTCCCCTTAATATCCATTCCAGACCTGAAGGGCCTGGTAATTGAATTTGGGGGAACCCCCACGCTTTTTTTTTTTTTATCAATGACTTTTGTATGTATTGCCGGGAGCCGACAATTCATTAATAGCCGCGAGTGAGTTTTAAATGACTTTTTTTCTTTCAAAAATGACATTTTGTGCAGGGACAGTTCTAAGCACGGGAAACATGCGCCACTTTACATGCATATCATACACACCCCCCAGGTACGAAATTTAAAGGAATATTTTACTTTTATGTTTTCATTTTAAGCATTATTAAAATCACCGCTCCCTTAAAAACGTCTATTTTTTAAACCTTTTTTTGCATTTTGTCTGTTCGCAGGTTCTGGTGCGAACCGAACAGGGGGGTGTTCGGCTCATCCCTGGTGGTAAGCGGCAGTGTTTTTCTAGGTGAAGGCTGTCCTATTCATCACTTTACCCTGGTGTACATCTAATATGGATTTTATCGGTCATGGTGGAGGACTGTTCTGGATACTTCCATGCATCTATTTATGAACTTTGATATCACTGTTTTGTGCTCTTCATGAACATTTTATTACATTGATTAAGTTTTTTCTGTTGGGCCGTTGTGCTCATCACATTATTTATTTGATTCTCACTTATGTCATTGTATAAGTGTATATACACTGTTTGAGCCGCTGTGCTCATTATATTATTTACCTAATTTATTTATCACTTGCTTTGTGTTCATATTGGTATCTGTTTGGTCACATGTGTCATTCAATTTGGCCTTATATGATACCTCTCAGGTGTCACTTTTGTGTCACTATCATATTTTAGCGCAACTTTTTTTCCTTTACTATGATTTTAACATTGGTTCTGGGCATGCGTATTTGTACTTCGGACAAAAGTCCGATGGATTTCTGTACACACGGTCGGACTTTGCACCATCAGACTTTTGTTGCCGAAAAGTTTGTCCATTTGCAGAGCGAACTTTTGTCCGATGAAAACCGAAAAAGTTTGTCCGATGGAGCGTACACATGGTCGGATTTTTTTGAAAACTTGCTCATTTTGAAGTTTGTTGGCAAAAAGTCTGACCGTGTGTATGGGCCTTAACAAGCATGCTTTACTGCATATACCCACTTAAGCCGCGGACCAATACGGGCCATTATGACCAGGCCCCTTTTTGTGATTCGGCACTGCATCGCTTTAACTGACAATTGCGCGGTCGTGCGACGTGGCTCCCAAACAAAATTGGCGTCCTTTTTTTCCCACAAATAGAGCTTTCTTTTGGTGGTATTTTATCACCTCTGCGGTTTTTATTTTTTGCGCTATAAACAAAAATAGAGCGAAAATTTTGAAAAAAATGACATATTTTTTACTTTTTGCTATAATAAATATCCCCAAAAAATATATAAAAAAATATTTTTTTTCCTCAGTTTAGGCCGATACGTATTCTTCTACATATTTTTGGTAAAAAAAATCGCAAATCGGCGTGTGTTGATTGGTTTGCGCAAAAATTATAGCGTTTACAAAATAGGGTATAGTTTTAAGGCATTTTTTTTTTTACTAGTAATGGCGGCGATCAGCGATTTTTTTCGTGACTGCCACATTATGGCGGACACATCGGACACTTTTGACACATTTTTGGGACCTTTGTCATTTTCACAGCGATCAGTGCAATAACAATGCACTGATTACTGTGAAAATGACACTGGCAGTGAAGGGGTTAACCACTAGGGGCGCTGGAGGGGTTAAGTGTGCCTAGGGGAGTGTTTACTACTGTGTGGGGGCGTGGCAATGACTGACACGTCACCGATCTCCGCTCTGATTACACAGAGCGGAGATCGCTGACATTGTCAGTAGAGGAGCGGGGAGATGTTGTGTTTACACTGACATCTCCCCGCTCCGAGCCTCCGTAAGACGATCGCGGTGATCCCCGCGGCGATCGAGTCCGCGGGACCCGCGGTCCCACTCACGGGGAAGGCACGCGCGTGACCCCGACGTCGGCAGTTAAAGGGCCACGTACAGGTACGTGATTGTGCCTGTACGAGCCATTCTGCCGACATATATATACCGTGAGGGGTCTTTAAGTGGATACAGACTGATTGTACTGTTGTGGGTTTATTAACACTTTAGTGAAAGCTGGAGATTTAAATGTATTGAGATGCACCTTTGAAATCACTTTAGCATGTTATAGCTTATATAAGATTTTACATGTGTGTTTTACATGTGTCTTGGATGATCTCCTTATTAGAAATGGCACATACAATTAGTAAAGTGAAAATTAACATTAAGGCCCGTTCACACTGGTCCGACAAACGCTCCGACATTGGGAGCTCATGTCGCATGACGTGTGAAAATCAATGTTTCCCTATGGGAGCCGTCTTAACTGGTCCGACACATGTCGGTCCGACTTTGAAAATGCTCCCTGTACTACTTTGGTCCGACTTTGATCCGACTTCAGCCCATTGACTGTCATTCAAGTCGGATCAAAGTCAGACCGCAGTCTTGCATTATCCGACTTTGGCATGCGACTTGTGCTGTACTGCTCTTGAGGGGGAACTCCAGGCCAAATTTTAAATAAAAAACCGGCATGGGTTCCCCCTCCAGAGGCATACCAGGCCCTTGGGTCTGGTCTGGATTTGAAGGGGCGCCCCTACGCCGAAAAAACGGCGTGGGGGTCCCCCCAAAATCCAAACCAGACCCTTATCCGAGCACACAACCTGGCCGGCCGCAGGGGAAGAGGGGGGGGGACGAGAGAGCGGCCCCCCTCCCTCCTGAACCGTACCAGGCCGCATGCCCTCAACATGGGGGGTTTGGTGCTCTGGGGCAGGGGGGCGACCTGCGGCCCCCCCACCCCAGAGCACCCTGCCCCCATGTTGATGAGGACAGGGCCTCTTCCCAGCAACCCTGGCCGTTGGTTGTCGGGGTCTGCGGGTGGGGGGCTTATCGGAATCCGGGAGCCCCCTTTAATAAAGGGGCCCCTGGATCCCGGCCCCCCCACCCTATGTGAATGAGTATGGGGTACATCGTACCCCTACCCATTCACCTGGTGGAAAAAAATTGCAATAAAAAAACCACACAGCTTTTTAAAGTATTTTATTGCACAGCTCCGGGGGTCTTCTTCCGACTTCGGGGGTCTCCGGTGTCGTCGCCGCGCTCTCCGGTTCTTTCTTCTGCCGGTTCTTTCTTCTGCCGGGCCTCCGCTAACTTCTTTTTAGCTCTTTTGCTAACGGAGGCCCGGTCTTCTCCGTCGCCTTCTTCTTCTCCCGCTCTTCGGTTCTTCTCCCGCTCTCCGGTTCTTTCTTCTGCCGGGCCTCCGCTAACTTCTTTTTAGCTCTTTTGCTAACGAAGGCCGGTCTTCTCCGTCGTCTCGTCCGGCTCTCCGTTGTCCTTCTGCCGGCCCCTCCACTAACTTCTTTAACTCTTTTGCTAGTGGAGGGGCCAGTCTTCCCGTCGTCGCCGTCGGCGTCTTCTTCCCTCTTCTCCTTCTCGATGTTGACGCGTCGCTTCCTCCCGCTGTAATACTGGATGTCCGCTCCGCTCCGCATTAATATAGGCTTCCCATGACATCAGTCACATGTTCCCATGACATCACAGTCACATGCTCCGGGGGCCATGTGCCCCGGCACATGTGACTGTGACGTCATGAGAAGCCTATATTAATGCGGAGCGGAGCGGAGCGGAGAGCCAGTATTACAGCGGGAGGAAGCGACGCGTCAACATCGAGAAGGAGAAGAGAGAAGAAGACGCCGATGGCGACGACGGGAAGACCGGCTCCTCCACTAGCAAAAGAGCTAAAGAAGTTAGTGGAGGGGCTGGCAGAAGGACAACGGAGAGCCGGACGAGACAACGGAGAAGACCGGGCTTCCGTTAGCAAAAGAGCTAAAAAGAAGTTAGTGGAGGCCCGGCAGAAGAAAGAACCGGAGAGCGCGGCGACGACACCGGAGACCCCCCGAAGTCGGAAGAAGACCCCCGGAGCTGTGCAATAAAATACTTTAAAAAGCTGTGTGGTTTTTTTATTGCAATTTTTTCACACAAGGTGAATGGGTAGGGGTACGATGTACCCCATACTCATTCACATAGGGTGGGGGGGGCCGGGATCCGGGGGCCCCTTTATTAAAAGGGGCTCCCGGATTCCGATAAGCCCCCCGCCCGCAGACCCCGACAACCAACGGCCAGGGTTGTCGGGAAGAGGCCCTGTCCTCATCAACATGGGGGCAGGGTGCTCTGGGGTGGGGGGGCCGCAGGTCGCCCCCCTGCCCCAGAGCACCAAACCCCCCCATGTTGAGGGCATGCGGCCTGGTACGGTTCAGGAGGGAGGGGGGGCCGCTCTCTCGTCCTCCCCTCTTCCCCTGCGGCCGGCCAGGTTGTGTGCTCTGATAAGGGTCTGGTTTGGATTTTGGGGGGGATCCCCAAGCCGTTTTTTCGGCGTAGGGGCGCCCCTTCAAATCCAGACCAGACCCAAGGGCCTGGTATGTCTCTGGAGGGGGAACCCATGCCGGTTTTTTATTTAAAATTTGGCCTGGAGTTCCCCCTCAAGATTCATACCAAACACAGTGCCTGATATTGGCGGGGATCCAAGTCGGATCCCCGTTCATTGAAAGTCGGACATATGTCGGCTTCATGTCGCAGGGCAAAGTCGGATCCAAAGTAGGACAGATGTCGTGTCGCACTAGTGTGAACCCAGCCTTAGGCCTGGTTCACACTGGTCCGACAAACGCTCCGACATTAGGAGCTCATGTCGCATGACGTGTGAAAATCAATGTTTCCCTATGAGAGCCGTCTTAACTGGTCCGACACAAGTCGGTCCGACTTTGAAAATGCTCCCTGTACTACTTTGGTCCGACTTTGATCCTTCTTCAGGCCATTGAATGTCATTGAAGTCGGATCAAAGTAGGATGCTTGTCCTAACCATCCGACATTTGACATCCGACATGGTGATTATAGCAGCAGTAAAAGGAATTTATCTCGCCCTGGGATTGTTTTGATTGGTCAAAGGACAAGTCAGACTAGCACAAAGTCGGATCAAAGTAGTATCCTGTTCATGAATGTCGGATGGATGTCGGACCAATGTAGGATCATTGTAGGACTAATGTCGCAGAGCAAAGTAGGATGAAAGTCGGATGAATGTCGTGTCGTATCAGTGTGAACCCAGCCTAAAAACAAAAATGTTGGGTGTTGAATCAACTTGTTAGAAGAGATAACATACCAGTTATGTTTTTCTTTCAATAAATGTTCTTGTTCCCTTTGGATAACCCATAGTGCTCTAGGAACCCTTTGTATTAAATGTTTACCTGTAAAAAAAAGACTGTATACAGATAGTGAGACAACAGATATAAAACGGAAAAAAATAAATAAAAATGATAAACTTTAAAGTGGTAGTAAAGTCTTTTATTTTTTATTCGTGCCTATCATAATGCCGCGTACACACGATCGTTTTTCACGTCGTTAAAAATGCCATTTTTTAAATTGGGCATTAAAAACGATCGTGTGTAGGCTCCAGAGCATTTTTAACGACGTGAAAAATGGCCTAAAAAAATGAGAACCTGCTCTATTTTTTTCACGTCGTTTTTCACATCGTTTTTTTTAACGACGTGAAAAACGGTAGTGTGTATGCTTTTACGAGGGGAAAAAAAAACGCGCATGCTCAGAATCAAGTATGAGACAGGAGCGCTCGTTCTGGTAAAACTAGCGTTCGTAATGGAGATAGCACGTTCGTCACGCATTAACGGACTGAAAAGCACGAGGCTGAAAAGCGCAAATCGCCGCTCAACAAACTTTACTAACATGAAGGGTGGCGCCATTCGAACGGAACTTCCCCTTTATAGTGCCGTCGTACGTGTTGTACGTCACTGCGCTTTGCACAAGCATTTTTTTAATGAACCTGTGTATGCAAGACAGGCTTGAGAGGAAACAAGAAAAATCACGTCGAGAAAAATGTTGTTTTTGAAAATGACATTAAAAACGATCGTGTGTACGCGGCATAAGGCTTACCTGTAGGTATAGTGAATATCTCCTAAACTTGTTATTCACACTGCATGCATCAGCGGCACATGCGATCTGAAGGGACGGCATAACCCCATGGAAGTGACGTTATCACGGCTCTGCCAATCAGACGGCCGGAGCACATGAACCTGGATGGAAGACCAGGTCAAGATGGAAGCCCTGTCAGTGGTGACAGTGCACCGCTGGAGGGTTTCATGCTAAGGTAAGTATTTCATAATGTGCTTGTATGCGATGCATACTAGCACATTATGCTATTGTCTTGCCGGTTTATTTTTTTTTATTTTTTTTTAATAAGCTCCGGTTTACTACCGCTTTAGCAAAGTTTTCTTTAAATCTTGCATCAGATCTATTTTCATTCTCTTACGATATAAAAAAAAATTTGGATTGCATTGTTGCTGTATTGTCTATATATTGTAAAGTGCTATACAAATGTGGCACTATATAAATCGTGTAAAATAATAATAATTGAGGGTTACAAGAAGGTGACTGGGTTCCTTTACTTAAATCCAGAGTTTTCACACTATAAAGATACATTGCCACAAAGCTCTGCCTTACCTTCTTCTGGAATGATAGCATTGAAAATTAAGTTTATTGATCTCAAAGTGATTGTAAACGGTCACCTTGTAAAACAACGTATTCAGTTTAAAATAGAAATGAAATGCAAAACATTTATGTATAGAAAACAAATAAAAAAATTATGTATATGTAGCGGGTACTTACTTTCCCGCCGTAAGTTTTTTTAATTTTTCGGTGACACCAGTGGTGTATCTCCGGAGGTCCACTGGGTGGCGCTGTCACTGTGGGCCGACGGACGGATACCGCTGTGTGCTGAGCTTACTTTTGTCCTCTCTGGGCAGCGGTATGGTGGGGCGGGGAACCCGCCATGCTTGCTGGGAGAGGGGATAAAAGGGGCCGGCCATCTTGGTCACGGGGTTGTTGGTCCCTGGCACCTTTAGCCTGCGGACGGAGTTTGTGTTTGTCCTCTAGGCGGACTAGGCCTAGAGGACCACCGGAGATCGTGTTCCATCTCAGGCACCTTTAGCCTGGGGTGAGGTACTCGGACGGCGGTCCGGAGCTCAGTGCCCAACACTGAGTTCCGCAAGGAAAGGATCCTAGGGTACTCCGGAGATGGATGCCTGAATCCGAGGTGGGCGTAATGGACCGGGAAGAGCTCCTCATCTGAAGACCAGGTGCAGCATACTGCCGGTGACGGGTGAGCCTCTTGTCGGAGACCGTCCGGAAGGTGAATTTCCCTCGTGCGGAGACCATAACCCACTCTTTGGAGGAGAGTGGAGGATCGAACTTGTGTCTGGGCCTATTTGTACACACACCTCCTTTTCTGTTCTATAGCCAAGGGAGTCCATGTTATGTGCTAAATAAAGGAGTGTTGGACTTTAACGGTGTGTGGCTCAAGTTTCTGGCAGATGAGGTTCTTGGAGACTCTTGGAGGGAGGATCCGATGCACAATACAGGCCTGAAGGTAAAGGAAGGCATTGCTGATACCACTTATACATCTGTGGTGGAAGCCAGGCGTAGCGCACCCTCTCCCTCCCCTATCGTACCCCTAGACCAGAGACATAGCGAGCAGAACTTTAATAGAGGGGACTGGGAGAGGGGAGGAAGAGCCCGCTACACGTGAGGGCTCGGGTCCGGGATATGTGTTGTGCATCACTTGGAAGAAGGTGTCTGCCAGACAGAGTTAAGCGAATAGGCCAAACTGCAGCCCTGCTCGAAAGTCGTGGACATGACCTCAGAAGGGGAAAGGCCCACGCGGGAAGAGTGGTGAAAGGGGGAAAACTCAGCCGTGTGATGGACTACACGTGGGGGTTTTTAATTGCACTGCGCCACCAGACACAACCCCCGCCGCTTAGTTCGTGGGCGTGTCTCAACCTAGAAAGTGGAAAAGCCTGCGAACTGGAGCAAAGGGGAGGAGTCCAATACGTGTGACGGACTACACGTGGGACATTGGCGCGAAAAACTCTGCAGTGTGAGATGGAACAGCAACAGGTCGCCATGTTTGGACCCGCCTCATGGATTCCGGTTCACCCGGCGACTACAACATTGACTGCTGCTGCTCCGATAATGGATACAGGGATCCGACTGAAGCCAAGGGGTCGATTTGCCCTGTACTCATGTATGGACGTTGAGGCCCTGGGCATGATTTGCCCTGGGTGTTCGGGACTGGTGTGTCTGTTGAAGCCGTTCGGACGTTGTGAGGCCAGTGGGGAGTTCACGTTTGAAGTTGACCTGGAGGTCGAGAGGCCGAAAACCATCTACCCAGGCCGGGCTTCAGGTACTGTCACTCAGAAGGGAGGAATCACGGCTGTGAGAGTCACCCCTGCGCACACTGCAACGACCGCGGAGGAGGTCGTGAAACACCAACGGGAGAAATCTGAGGATGCTGACTCGGTCACCACTGTCTCACAGCGTCCGCCACCGAAGAGAAGAACCAGCGTGGTAGCCCCGACCAGCGGTGGTGGTGGGCCGTCTCGCATACTTACGCCAGACCCAGAGGGATCCGTTGACGGGAGTTCCAGGCGTCCCAGAAAAGGTCAAGGTAAGCCGGCAGAGAAGACTTGGTGTGAGGGAGGAGGTGTCGAGACGGCATGGCCTAGCAAGTCCCCGGAGTGTGGATGTTCTGTTTCCACACAGGGCTACATACCCGCGGAGGAGTGTGACACCTCTGACCTGGAATCTCTTTCTGATGCGGGAGATGATGCATTGATAGATGACTTGTTTGCCAAGAAGGGCTGGGACAATATACCGCTTGCTTCATTCCGTGGAAGTGGGAATTCACCTATGTCTGTAGGGGAGAGCACACCCAGGGTGGAGGCGTCAGCGCCTGAAGGAGAATCCTTTCCTCAACTTGTCCCTGCATCCCCGGCACCATTTGTATCTGACACTGGGGTCAAGAGACTGTTGTTGCGGCCCCCAATACCCAGAATGGAGGTGGTCAAGGCACCTCGTCATCCAGATTCAGTTGTGTTGCCTGGTGAAGGGGAAAAGGCTACTATGCCTCCTTTGACAAGATTACAGCGTTTATTCAGTCAAAAGGTTGCAGCGGAGTACAGCTGGGAGTACCCTTACTTATCGAAGGACTTGTTATATGAGGTGGAAGTGTACCGGGAGCGCTGGTACAATGACTTTGTGTGGACCCACCTCAACGTTTCACACGCCCGCAGATACCTAACATGTTCTCCAAAGGCTTCACAGCGCTTCAAAGACTGCAAGGCAGAATGGATGGTGGGAAGACAATTCCACGCAGATAAAGTAGTGATCAGACGCAAAGAAGGCGAAGATGTAGAGTACCATCTAGAGACTATGGATCAGCACTTGAAGCCACTGATTCTGCCACATCCCCGCTTCTACCTTTAGGAGAGAAAGACTCCGATATTATTATGCTGCTGAATTTTCTGGGGAAATTGTGTTTGTGTGCCCACAGAAAAAAAGAGAAGGAACTGTCCCTGTTTATTTCTATCTTACTGCAAGGAGACCACAGACTCTGGGGTAGATAGGGTTAGAGAGAAAGGAGAAGAAGTTCCACGGGTGCAGTTACCGCGAGGCTGTCACCAGGTGGCAGTGTCGTGCAACGTTACAAACACTTCTCACGCATTCACTCTTTGGAGAAACAGGGATTTCTTTTAGGAGAAATGTATTTTCCTCATATACACGGATACATGTGTCAGGGTTTTTATGTTAAATTTTATTTATTTTCCCTCTACAGGAGGACATCCTAGCAAGATTACATACTCTGAGGAGGTCTTTAGTTAGGATGGGGGGGAAAAGTAAAATGTTGAAATGTGATTTCATGTTGAATGTGTTGTCTTTCACTTCTCTTTTATTACAGGGGCTCAGACACAACTTCTTCGTTGGGAGAGTTTCCAAAAAGTTTTTCTGTTTCGATTGTTAGTGGTTTCTGGACTGAACCATGTCAGTTGTTTAGGATGTGGTTTACTCCAGACACTGGGGACCAGTGTCAAATAACAGGGGGAGTATGTAGCGGGTACTTACTTTCCCGCCGTAAGTTTTTTGAATTTTTCGGTGACACCAGTGGTGTATCTCCGGAGGTCCACTGGGTGGCGCTGTCACTGTGGGCCGACGGACAGATACCGCTGTGTGCTGAGCTTACTTTTGTCCTCTCTGGGTAGCGGTATGGTGGGGCGGGGAACCCGCCGTGCTTACTGGGAGAGGGGATAAAAGGGGCCGGCCATCTTGGTCACGGGGTTGTTGGTCCCTGGCACCTTTAGTCTGCGGACGGAGTTCGTGTTTGTCCTCTAGGCGGACTAGGCTACTACAGTAGGAACATATCCACATATCAGGAATATGAAATGTTGGGTTTACATATTATTTAAAAATAAATCTGTTATTAAGATCAGTTTTGCAAACAAATCATACAGTAGGATGATTTCAATGCTTTGTACTGCTTTTTCCCCATCTCACTAGCAAATAAGAGTGTCTTAAGCTGGATACACACTATACAATTTTCTTTAGATTTATTTCCTTTAGATCTATAATATGAGGTCAAACCTTGAAAGTTTCAATTTGTATGCAATCAGGCCGGCCCTTGCACTACATTCTGCAGACATCCCTCAATGCATAATTTGACTCAGATTCTCTTTGAAAGATAAACACTATAGATTTTGGGTGCCACAGAACTTTGCATGTTAAACTCTGCATTATTTTAACTCTCCAAAAAATTCCCTAGTATCTGAAAGCAGAGGCCCTGTAGAATAAAATGGTGGCAGTTGCATTTTTTTTTTTTTTTTTATGCACAATATTTGCACAAACGTTAATAAAATCTATATTTTCAGTAGTACACTAAAATTAAATTTAGTGCACACAACCACCATATAATATCTATTTTTTGTTCAAATATCAAAGTAATCAAAGTTGTGTGAGTAAATAGATGATAACCTTAAAATAAAACGAGCCCGTGAAGAGGTGAAAAACGAAGGTACCCAAAAATGTCAACGACATTTAAAAAGCCTTAACAGTATATCAATTTAGAGTTAACCATGAATGATGGCCCTAGAATTATTACCCTCATTCCGATGTTTGCAGTAATATTTAACATGTGCTGCAAAATCGCTGTTTATACATGCAAATGTTTGCACTGAGGTGTGTGTGTGCGAGGCAATGGGGTTTCCTAATTCTTTTTTAAATGCTGTGATTTTTTTAACACTTTTTTTCATTTAACTTTCATGCTATCACAGCCAACTAGCAAGCCTCCATGTGATCACATGAGCAAGTGACAGGGCCTCTTTATGGAGACATCAAGATTCTGTTAGAGACTTTATGTCACCTCTGCCCTCCACTTCTGCTAATCAAGCAGAAATTACGCTTGATTAGCTGCTTACTCAGCAACAGCAGCTGGGAAAAGACAATACTGAACCTGGAAGGGACAAAATGCTCATTGCTTTCAAGGTAATTCATCGCAGCGGAGATCACAATCCTGAAAACATTTCCAGCAGTCCTGAACTCCCATAGCTCACAGTACCATAAAATTGATCGGGTGGCTCTGCAGCCATGGGCGTCCGCTCCATAGGGCAAGGGGGGATCAATTGCCCCCCCCCCTGGAGACACACTATATTTATATGGACATGGAGTGAAGCGGAATTATCCTCAAGAGCTATTTCACACTGCCAGCTGGCCACATTATTGGTAAAGCGCCGCTAGTTTTAGCGGTGCTTTACCATTGTTTTAGTGGCACTATTCGGCCGCTAGAGGGGTGGGGGATTTAAAAAAAAATAGAAATTGCTAATCAGACAACGGCAGCTTGATCCTTCTATTAAGCTTTTGCATCAGGTCTCTCAAACCTTTGCATGCCTGCGCTTTATGTCATAATGACTAAGCCCCTCCTCTTCATGACATTGTCAAAAAGGGACCGAGCATGGATGACCTTAAAATGATGCCCCCCCCCTGAAAAAAGTTCAGCGGACGCCCATGTCTGCAGCCACCAAGATCTTTAATACTGAAAAGTCAGTCACCAGCTGAAAAAAATGGTACCAAGTTGCTTGTTTTGACTACTTGCAGTTCAGCCGTGGACGGCAAGTGGGTAAAGTGGACCTTTCATTGATTTTACAAGTCTGCAATAATGCATTACTGACATGCAGGGCTGGCCCAAGACATTGTGTTGCCTGGGTCCAAGAATATAATGCTGCCCCCCCCCCCCCCCCCCGCACAAAAATAAAATTCACGCCCACCAAAAGGCCCCCACATCCATTATTTTATATCATGATAATTAAAACTAAAATTAAATTTATAAAGAAGTCAGATTTACATGCAACAGCACCCCTTTTCACATCAGGAGTCCCCCCTTAACATCAGGAGCTCCATACTTAGCATCAAGAGCCCCCTCTCACATCATGAACCCCCTAATTAACAGCATCAACCTACTTTTACATTTAAACCCCCCCCCTTACATTAGGAGTCACCCTTTGCATCAGTAGTCCCTACTTACGTCCCCCTTTAACATCAGAGATCCTCTTTACATCAATAGCCTCCTAATGGACATCAGGTGTCTTCCTTTATGTCAGAATTCCTCTTTACATCAGAAGTCACTCCCCTCCACATCAGCAGTGGCCATTTAAACCAGGAGCCCCGCTCACATACCTTATACAGCAGCTGGTCTTGCATTCCGCTAAGTTTATGCCATGGGACCAATCAGAAGCCCTTGAACTGCAGCCAATTAGGTCTACCACTACCACAGGACCGTATCAGAATTTCCTGTTTGGCTACAGTTCCGGGCTATCTGATTGGGTACAGATTAACACAATGATGGCCTAACATACTGAACTGCGGGATCGGCTGTCAGGAAAAATCCTGCAGTGTGCTGCTGTAAGGGAGAACAGTGAGTGGTGCAGCAAGGTTATGCAGGCGGTTCTGCATGAACTGTTCAGTACCTAGGGGGGGTTCAGACAGGGGTCACAGGGGTCATGATTGCGACCTGACCCTATGCTCCAGGGGGCCCATGTGCCCCCCTGTACACATATAAAGTATATGAGATTCTTTTTGGCAGATTACAAGCGTTTTTGGCCCCATAGACTTCAATAGAATCGCCTGACTTGAGTAGAAAACCGCTCGTAAAATGCTCAAATAGCAGCCCTCCACCCATAATTTCCTCTCCCCCCCCCCCCCACCTATTGCTTTCTATTGGCTAAACAAAAACGCCTGAAGCTGTAAAAAAGCTTGTAAAAAAAAATGCAATTTTTTTTTAAAAAAAATGCCTGAAAAACACCAGTAAATCGATACACTCAGGTGTGAATGGAGCCTAATCTCCTTTAACCACTTCTCTACTGTGCACAAAAACCCCCTTCCTGCCCAAGCCATTTTTCAGCTTTCAGCGCTGTCACACTTTGAATGACAATTGCGCGGTCGTGCGACGTGGCTCCCAAACGAAATTTGTGTCCTTTTTTTCCCACAAATAGAGCTTTCTTTTGGTGGTATTTGATCACCTCTGCGGTTTTTATTTTTTGCACTATAAACAAAAGAAGAGCGTCCAGTTTGGAAAAAAAACACTATTTTTTTGTTTTTGCTATAATAAATACCCATTTTTTTTTTTTTTAATAAAATTTTCCTCAGTTTAGGCCGATACGTATTCTTCTACATATTTTTGGTATAAAAAAAATCGCAATAAGCGTGTATTGATTGGTTTGCGCAAAAGTTATAGCGTCTACAAAATAGGGGATAGATTTATAGCATTTTTATTTTTTTATTAGTAATGGCGGCGATCTGCAATTTTTTTATTGTGACTGCGATATTGCGGCGGACACATCGGACACTTTGGACACATTTTTGGGACCATTCACATTTATACAGTGATCCCTGCTATAAAAATGCATTGATTACTGTATAAATGTGATTGGCAGGAATGGATGGCCATTTCTGGGTTCTTTTTGACATATGTTTGGGGTCATTGTCCTGCTGAAAGACCCAAGACCTCGGACGCAAACCCAGCTTTCTGACACTGGGCTCTACAGTGCGACCCAAAATCCTTTGGTAATCCTCAGATTTCATGATGCTTTGCACACATTCAAGGCACCCAGTGCCAGAGGCAGCAAAACAACCCCAAAACATAATTGAACCGCCACCATATTTCACTGTAGGTACTGTGTTCTTTTCTATGTAGGCCTCATTCCATTTTCGGCAAACAGTAGAATGATGTGCTTTACCAAAAAGCTCTATCTTGGTCTCATCTGTCCACAAGATGTTTTCCCAGAAGGATTTTGTCTTACTCAAGTACATTTTGGCAAGCTGTAGTCTTGCTTTTTTATGTCTCTGTGTCAGCAGTGGGGTCCTCCTGGGTCTCCTGCCATAGCGTTTCATTTCATTTAAATGTCGACGGATAGTTGGCCCTGACACTGATGTTCCCTGAGCCTGCAGGACAGCTTGAATTTCTTTGGAACTTGTTTGGGGCTGCTTATCCACCATCCAGACTATCCTGCGTTGCAACCTTTCATCAAATTTTTTCTTCCGTCCACGCCCAGAGAGATTAGCTACAGTGCCATGGGTTGCAAACTTCTTGATAATGTTGCGCACTGTGGACAAAGGCAAATCTAGATCTCTGGAGATGGACTTGTAACCTTGAGATTGTAGATATGTTTCCACAATTTTGGTTCTCAAGTCCTCAGACAGTTCTCTTCTCCTCTTTCTGTTGTCCATGCTTAGTGTGGCACACACAGACACACAATGCAAAGACTAAAGCCCTGTACACACGATCGGATTTCCTATGGATTCAAATCCGATGGATTTTTCCATAGGAATTCCGATGAAGCTGACTTCCATCAGTCTTGCCTACACACCATCAGTCAAAAATCTGACCGTCCCAAACGGCGTGACGTAAAACACTCCGACCCGAGAAAAATTAAAAGTTCAATGCTTCTGAGCATGCGTCGACTTGATTCTGAGCATTCGTGGGTTTTTTCTCCGATGGAGTTCCACACAGACGATCGGAATTTGGTATTGGTTTTTTTTCCATCGGATAAATTTAAAACATGTTCTATTTTTTCTCACCGATGGAAAAAAGACTGATGGGGCCCATACACGATCGGTTTTTCCGATGAGAAAAGTCCATCGGACTGTTTTCATCGGTAAAACCAATCGTGTGCACAGGGCATAAGTGAACTTCTCTCCCTTTTATCTGCTTTCAGGTGTGATTTTTATATTGCCCACACCTGTTACTTGCCCCAGGTGAGTTTAAAGGAGCATCACATGCTTGAAACAATCTTATTTATCCACAATTTTGAAAAGGTGCCAAGAATTTTGACCAGGCCATTTTTTGAGTTTTGTGTGACATTATGTCCAATTTGCTTTTTTTCCTCCCTTTTTTTGTTTTGTTCCAATACACACAAAGGGAATAAACATGTGTATAGCAAAACATGTGTTACTGCAATACTTTTCTGTGAGAAATACTTGATTTTCTGGAAACATTTCTGGGGTGCCAACAATTTCGTCTATGACTGTATACTGCAAAAAATAAAATTTAAAGGGCATATTTGCTCTTTGTGTCCAGCTGTACAAGTGAAATCCATAATCCTCATAATATGTTTCTGTGTTGCAGGAAAAGGAACTGAGGGGAAATCTCTCTGGTAGGATCACAGATAGCAATAAAAACTTGATAGAAGTTAAAACCCTTCCATGCTCTATTCAAATAAAGCAAAAAAAAAATTGGCTGGAGTTTGGTAAGGTCCATAAATATAAAGGATCAATGTGTAAAAATGGGCAGCCATGTATTTTCAGTATTTTCAGTCTAATGGAATCTGATGGATATGATTATGGATATCTACGTCTAAACTTACACCAGGATAGCATCTTGGGGACTTATTGTTGCACAACATAAAAAGAGCATTGACAAGTGAATTAGATGTCCTAAATGTCTATACTTTTAGCAAACTCTTTTCTAGAGAAAGAGGGAGTGGTTGCCATATGGCTAAGAACTTTGATGGGAAATTATTAGGCAAATACCAGATATTACTGATATAGGGATGAGGTTTTGATTTATAAAGTTTTCAAGTTGCAAACTTTTTGATCAAACAGTTTACTTACACCAGAAATACGGAACAACCTCTAATGCAGCACTTTTCACAGGTCATCTGAGTCACAAGAGCCAATAATCTGAAGGAATGCCATATTGCCTTTTTTTTTATTCTTTTTAAAATTAAAGGAGTTGTAAAGTTTTGTTTTTTATTTTCTAAATAGGCTCCTTTAAGCTAGTGCATTGTTGGTTCACTTACCTTTTCCTTCGATTTCCCTTCTAAATGTTTTTTTTCTTTGTCTGAATTTCTTACTTCCTGTTTCTCCTCAGTAAACTTCACACCATCATCAGAGCGGTGTTTAGTCAGCCAGAACAGCTTACTGAGGAGGAACAGGAAGTGAGAAATTCAGACAAAGAAAACAAAGAAAAAAAACATTTAGAAGGGAAATCAAAGGAAAAGGTAAGTGAACCAACAATGCACTAGCTTAAAGGAACTTATTTAGAAAATAAAAAACTAACCTTTACAACCCCTTTAAGAGTTTACAAAAATGGTAGCAACTTTCTTCTCCCTAAGTTTGTAGGATGGTCTTGTCCACGTATAATTCTATGGGCATTACTTGGGCACAGCCTTTAGATTCATTTTTTGGTATAGCTTCCATAGGCAGCATTCTTATTATTTCAGTGTAACATTTTTAGTATCTATTTTTTCAGCTTTAGTCGCACAGTTTTTTTTTCATTGATGGATGTTATAATAGGGGAAAAAAGAGAAAGAAACTGCGCTGAGAAGTATGATGCACTTGCAGAACCTGGGGGCAGTCTACAAGTAATATGTGGAAGCAGCGACTCTCCTGTAAAACATTGGTACAGTGTAAAGTAATAGAAAAAATTGGTATAGAATCGCGCTACTTAAGAGCAAATGTATGAAGGCTCTAATGAACGCCACATAGTCAGTAGTGAAACATAACCAAAATAAAACATACGTGATCATAAATTAATAGTAAACATTAAATGAATAAATTCATGTGAATGGATAAATGCATAAAGTGTCATAGATGAAGTTCATAAAGTGTCCAATATATGATATAGTCCGAATGTGAAGAAAATCTTACGTTGAATTAGATAACAGTCCACCCGTGCAAATTATCTGTGGTATATCCATAAATGAAAATCTTCAAACTGGTTATTAATGTGTGACAATGAGATCCACCACCAATGGAAAGAATCACTGCTTACCGGAACTCCGTGACCCCCCGTGACAGAGGGTCAGGTAAAGCATACAAATTTCACAGTTGATTTTCAAAGGCACCTCCAGCCTGCTTCACCGCTGATCAGATCCCACAATGGATGTTCAGACTTGTGTACGAGTGCGGAGTATGTAAAAGATATATAAAGTCTCCGATAGTGTAAAACCTTCAAATTTATTGTTTAAAAGTAATAAAAAATACACTTACAAAGGAACTTGAATAAGAAAGCCTAAAGTCCGATGCGCCGGCCGGTGCACAATCGGACAAACCCGTTTGTCTGGGTATGCGTGCAGCAAACAGAAGGTGACGTCAGCACGTCGCACAGCTCCGCCTACGCGTTTCGTAAGAGAATTACATCTTCCAAAGCCAGTGACTCAGACACCTCTATGTCTCATTTCAGATTGAGACATTGCTGTTCCTGAAGAGTGGTTATAAATACTCCATGAAATGCGTCGAGCCTCTGTATATGCAATGTTCAACCGACTATGTATCTCACTTTATTCATATGTATATGTATATATTATTATGGTCAATAAGAAATTTATGCAATAGGAAGTTTCTCAGGCGGTATATCATTAACCCCTATCCACTGTCATGTATTATCATGTTCCCATATGTGCATAGATGAATTTTACTGTGATGTTGTGTATTTAATGGTATGGATTTATATCATGATTTACATTCAATATACCATTTTCTGGACCCCTACTATTGACTGCGTGTTTCGCTTAAAGTCCCTTGCTCTTTTTCTCACGAAACCGGGATGGAGGTTTGAGACCCCAACAGGCCTCTACCTCATTCAAAGTTCCAAATTCCTTTCCTTGCTAATGCATCTTTAGAAGAGGCTTCCTTCTGGGACGACAGCCATGCAGACCAATTTGATGCAGTGTGCGGCGTGTGGTCTGAGCACTGACAGGCTGACCCCCCCACCCCTTCAACCTCTGCAGCAATGCTAACAGCACTCATACATCTATTTCCCAAAGACAACCTCTGGATATGACGTTGAGCATGTGCGCTTAACTTCTTTGGTCGAACATGTCGAGGCCTGTTCTGAGTGGAACCTGTCCTGTTAAACCGCCACCATGCTGCAGCTCAGTTTCAGGGTCTTGGCAATCTTCTTATAGCCTAGGCCATCTTTATGTAGAGCAATAATTATTTTTTTCAGATCCTCAGAGAGTTCTTTGCCATGAGGTGCCATGTTGAACTTCCAGTGACCAGTATGAGAGAGTGAGAGTGATAACACCAAACGTAACACACCATGCTTCCCATTCACACCTGAGACCTTGTAACACTAATGAGTCACATGACAACGGGGAGGGCAAATGGCTAATTAGGCCCAATTAGGGGTGTACTAATTTTTGTTGTCAGTGCTTTAGACATTAATGACTGTGTGTTGAGTTATTTTGAGGGGACAGCAAAATTTATTCAAGCTGTACACTCACTACTTTACATTGTATAAAAGTGTAATTTCTTCAGTGTTGTCACATGAAAAGATATAATAAAATATTTACAAAAATGTGAGGGGTGTACTGACTTTTGTATGTATATGTATGTTATCCATGATATTTTATGATTGTTAGGCTCAGGATTTTATCCATCACAATTATATTTACATTATATTATGTTTTGTTGTAGTCCTGATGAAGGGGGAGTTCCTTTGACCCCCAATCGCATTGGCTGTCTTTTAGCACACTACCAATAAATTAAATTGGACTCTTTTATCTTCTGGTCTGGCGCTCCTTCAATATACGCACATTTTTTAAATTTTGGTATTGGTATATGTCCCCCAGTGCCTGGTTTCTCAAGCCTTTTGTTTGACAATGGCTTGCTTGTTAGCCCTACAAATGGCCAAAATTGCACATCAAGATATGCCCCCTACAGATTTCAACTTAAAGTGTTACTAAACCCACAACAGTAAAATCAGTCTGTATATGCAGCATAGCATGCTTGTTATACTCCCTGTGGAACTTAAGGGGTTAATCCTCTGCATTGTGTAAAAAGGCTGTTTTATCCTGTATGCACAGATCCTCCTCTTCTTGCATTGTCTATCTTGGGAAGGCCAGTTAACACACAGGCAGTAGCCAATATGCACATGCTCAGTTGTGTCTTTTATACTAGAGAGAACATTTACTTGTTCTCAGGGCTAGCCAGGTCACATGATATTGGCGTCACACATGTGGGCGTGTATACAGGCTACAGTGGAAATCTCCTCCTACCTGAACTCTCAGCACTGGAGAAACTATGCAGTTTATCACTGACTGTGGTATATAGATCAGCCAAAAAGGTATATAGTGGCATTTTATTAATGTAAAAAGAAGATGTATAAGCTTTGGGCACTGTAAGGGGGGGGCAGATGAACCATTTTCATATTACTGGGTTTAGTAACACTTTAAGCCAGCGATAGATGTTTCGAATCTCGGACGGTTCAACAGGGACCGGCCAAGATTTGAACCATGTATGGGCGTGCTGAATATACCCAGGTTGATTGATGGATCAACCTGGGTACAACCAGCCTGTCGGATTTTACATGCAATTATTGTTAGCGGCTATTATAGCCACTAGCAGTAATCACTGTGTTCTCCCGGCACGGACAGGTGGGAGAACAAAATGTCTCTGCTGGATGGAACACAGTCAGTGTTGATGGGGGAATCAAGTGATTTTCTTACCTGCAACCTGTCGCTTTGCCTATGGTCAGCTTTAGACTTTGAACTTTAAACAATGGAACCCCGGTCAGTTTACTCATCCCGATGCCGGTATCATAAAAGACACGTTGCCCTTATTTGTAATCATACAGATGGTATACATTTCCAAGTTTACAAGGAGGAGTTCTGATCTGGGGATAAACCAGCACAGGAGAGTATATTGTGGACTATTTATACATCCTAAGGCCTATAGGGCTGATATTTAAGCAGTGGATGGCTTTAGGTTTATGATTCCTGAAATCAGAGGATTTTAAAGGCTTATATATTGCAACTCTATCATTACTCAGTGGTGGATTATGGGTTTAAAGGATTTCATGAGATATCGGGGTTGATTTACTAAGTGCAAATTAGCTGTTCACTTAGCTTAGTGAATGAGGTGACACTCTGCTGACTGCTATCATCCAATCATGTGCAAGCAAAAATATTTTTTTTTTTTTTTAATTTTCCTTCCAAGTGATTAAATATGCTTTACAAAGTGAATTTCTACCACAATCACTAAGCTAAGGGGAAATTCTCTTGCATAGGAAACAGCCTATTTGCATTTAGTAAATTGTGTGAAATCGAATGCCCCGTACACACGACCAGTTTTCCCATCGGAAAAAAAACACAATGGTTTTCCCGACGGGATTCCTCTCAAGCCTGCCTTGCATACACACAGTCACAAAAAAGTCCGGTGAACTTTTGTCTGCCAAGAACGCGGTGACGTAAAAGACTATGACGAGCCGAAAAAAAATGAGGTTCTATGCTTCCGAGCATGCGTCGAATTGTTTCCAAGCATGCGCGCTTTTTTCCCGTCAGAAAAGCATACAGACGAACGGTTTTCCCGCCAGGAAAAAAGAGATCCTGCTCTCTTTTTTTTCCGTCAGTTTTCCCGTTGGAAAAACAGCGATTGAGCATACACACAGCCGGGATTCCCGGCCAAAAGCTCTCATCGCAGTTTTCCCGTCAGAAAAAACGGTCGTGTGTACTAGGCTTCTTCAAGAAAATATTGCATCCAGAATATTTTCTTGAAGAAGTCTTTCATTTTCAGCTTTATTATTAGAGGTATAATGGTTGTGGAAGAGAGAACACATAAAAATGGATTTATACCAAATATTTTCAACTCAGTCCAATTTACTTTTTTATTTAAAGATTAAGGCTTATCTGTGCTGGGATTCTACAGTGAGTAATCCATGCCTGTTATGAAAGGAATCAGAACTCCCCTGTGGGTCTTTTGATATTTAGCAATACATGTTACAATCTTTGTAGATTTACCAATTTCTATGTAGTGTTAGGACCTGTTTTCACAATCCATTTGATTTAGATCCAGTTAGGCAGGCCCTTGTATTTAAAGTGGTTGTAAACTACAGACATGAAATATGAACAAAGCATATCCCTCTATAGTGTGTACTTGTCTCCATTAAGAGCATTACGTGTCGTTTCTGTCTGCTGCTTTGTTTCTCTGCTATCAGCATGACTCACTTCTGACAATTTTTCCTGACACCAAGAGAATAAAGGTGACAGGAGAGGGATCTCCAGCAGATTGACAGCCTCATCTCTGTTTGCTGTGTGCTGTGTGGAGGTAGGTGTGTCCCTTCCCTCCAATCAGCTCTCAGAGCTCTGCTTACTGAGATCTGCAAAGTGTTATTTCAGCTCTCCACACCCTTTTTTTGAACTCTCGGACAAGCTTGTAAATTTAGCATTTTGAACAGATGTAGAAAAGAGAACACAGATAATCAGGTACAACTTATGTAGGAGAATTTGTACCTCTGATATTTTTTGAAACCACTTTTTCACGGATGGAATCTCAGGCTGGCCCCAAAGGGTAGGTATAAGTGCTTTAGCCGTGTTAAGCAGATGTGGAACTAGAGAACATTTATATTTTCTGACAGACTCCTTAGTAGCATGAAAGAGGATGGTCCATGCATCAACAGGAAGATTAATACTGGATATTTGTTGGATGATACCAATAATGCTAGACCAAAAGGGGTGGATAAGTGGGCATGACCACCATATATGAGCATGAGTTGCTCTGTTCCCGCAGTTCCTCCAACACAATGGGGAGTTGGCAGGGAACATCTGATGAAGCTTTGATGGGGTATAGTGCCATCTAGTTAGCAATTTGTAATTGACCTCAGCCATCTTTGATGCTATTGAAGAGATATGAGACAACTGCAGGACTTTGTCCTTTTGGCTATCTGGGATACTGGATTCCAGGTCTGCCTCCCATTTAGCAAAGAAGGGAGGGTAAGTGTCTCCTTGGAGCTTGATAAGTGATTTGTAAAATACTGAGATACTATGTTCCGGTGACTCCGTTGAATTGAAGATTTCCTCAATACTATTTAAGTCCTGTATTCCTTTGAGCGGCTGAGGCAAGGTTCTAAGAAAGCCCTGCAACTGGTTATATCTCCATTTGTCCAAAAACGTAATCGGCTTGAGGCCGAGAATTTCCTCAAGAGGCTTAAGAGCATTTGCTCGCAGAACCTGATGTAATAAAAGAGGTCCTTCTGGCGACCACATCCTATATCCTGGGTCTACTAGACCAGGTAAGAAATACTCGTGGTCCAAAAGTGGTAGCAAAGGAGAAGCATATGACCATGAAATCTTCCTATGTAAGGCATCCCATACATCAAGAGTGGAAGTGGTTGATATAGAGTAGGGATGAGCTTCGTGTTCGAGTCGAACATACGTTCGACTCGAACATCGGCTGTTCGATCGTTCGACGAAGATCGAACGATTTGGGCCGTTCGCGCCAAATTCGAGTGACGCGAACGGCCCACAATGCACTACGCCATCGCAGTGTCATCCAGGCGCTGTGATTGGCCAAGCATGCACTGTGACCCCGCATGCTTGGCCAATCACAGCGCCGGCAGCGAGGAGAGCAATGATTGGCCACAGGCAGGATGCCTGTGGCCAATTATTGCTGAGGGTGTTTAGTACACGCCCCACACTATAAAAGGCCGCCAGCACGGCGGCCTAGTGTAGTGTGTTCCGGAGCAGGGATAGAGCAGCATAGGCAGGGACAGTGACTTTTATTTCTTTCTTGCTTAACCTGGATTCCTTTAGTTTAGGGAAAGAGAAGGATAGGTAGGGAGAGTGTCAGTGTGTTTTGTGCTTGTGCTATAGTGTGCTTAAAAAAAACATTTTTTCTAGGGACAGAAAACTGTAGGTAGGGAGAGTGTCAGTTTCTTTCACTGTGCAAGTCCTTGTTTCCAGGGACCTGGAAGGACAGTGAGTGAATTCTCCTTGTGCTATATTGTGCTTAAAAAAAACATTTTTTCTAGGGACAGAAAACTGTAGGTAGGGAGAGTGTCAGTTTCTTTCACTGTGCAAGTCCTTGTTTCTAGGGACCTGGAAGGACAGTGAGTGAATTCTCCTTGTGCTATATTGTGCTTAAAAAAAACATTTTTTCTAGGGACAGAAAACTGTAGGTAGGGAGAGTGTCAGTTTCTTTCACTGTGCAAGTCCTTGTTTCCAGGGACCTGGAAGGACAGTGAGTGAATTCTCCTTGTGCTATATTGTGCTTAAAAAAAACATTTTTTCTAGGGACAGAAAACTGTAGGTAGGGAGAGTTTCAGTTTCTTTCACTGTGCAAGTCCTTGTTTCCAGGGACCTGGAAGGACAGTGAGTGAATTCTCCTTGTGCTATATTGTGCTTAAAAAAAACATTTTTTCTAGGGACAGAAAACTGTAGGTAGGGAGAGTGTCAGTTTCTTTCACTGTGCAAGTCCTTGTTTCCAGGGACCTGGAAGGACAGTGAGTGAATTCTCCTTGTGCTATATTGTGCTTAAAAAAACATTTTTTCTAGGGACAGAAAACTGTAGGTAGGGAGAGTGTCAGTTTCTTTCACTGTGCAAGTCCTTGTTTCTAGGGACCTGGAAGGACAGTGAGTGAATTCTCCTTGTGCTATATTGTGCTTAAAAAAACATTTTTTCTAGGGACAGAAAACTGTAGGTAGGGAGAGTGTCAGTTTCTTTCACTGTGCAAGTCCTTGTTTCCAGGGACCTGGAAGGACAGTGAGTGAATTCTCCTTGTGCTATATTGTGCTTAAAAAAAACATTTTTTCTAGGGACAGAAAACTGTAGGTAGGGAGAGTGTCAGTTTCTTTCACTGTGCAAGTCCTTGTTTCTAGGGACCTGGAAGGACAGTGAGTGAATTCTCCTTGTGCTATATTGTGCTTAAAAAAAACATTTTTTCTAGGGACAGAAAACTGTAGGTAGGGAGAGTGTCAGTTTCTTTCACTGTGCAAGTCCTTGTTTCCAGGGACCTGGAAGGACAGTGAGTGAATTCTCCTTGTGCTATATTGTGCTTAAAAAAAACATTTTTTCTAGGGACAGAAAACTGTAGGTAGGGAGAGTGTCAGTTTCTTTCACTGTGCAAGTCCTTGTTTCTAGGGACCTGGAAGGACAGTGAGTGAATTCTCCTTGTGCTATATTGTGCTTAAAAAAAACATTTTTTCTAGGGACAGAAAACTGTAGGTAGGGAGAGTGTCAGTTTCTTTCACTGTGCAAGTCCTTGTTTCCAGGGACCTGGAAGGACAGTGAGTGAATTCTCCTTGTGCTATAGTGTGCTTAAAAAAAACATTTTTTCTAGGGACAGAAAACTGTAGGTAGGGAGAGTGTCAGTTTCTTTCACTGTGCAAGTCCTTGTTTCCAGGGACCTGGAAGGACAGTGAGTGAATTCTCCTTGTGCTATATTGTGCTTAAAAAAAACATTTTTTCTAGGGACAGAAAACTGTAGGTAGGGAGAGTTTCAGTTTCTTTCACTGTGCAAGTCCTTGTTTCCAGGGACCTGGAAGGACAGTGAGTGAATTCTCCTTGTGCTATATTGTGCTTAAAAAAAACATTTTTTCTAGGGACAGAAAACTGTAGGTAGGGAGAGTGTCAGTTTCTTTCACTGTGCAAGTCCTTGTTTCCAGGGACCTGGAAGGACAGTGAGTGAATTCTCCTTGTGCTATATTGTGCTTAAAAAAACATTTTTTCTAGGGACAGAAAACTGTAGGTAGGGAGAGTGTCAGTTTCTTTCACTGTGCAAGTCCTTGTTTCCAGGGACCTGGAAGGACAGTGAGTGAATTCTCCTTGTGCTATATTGTGCTTAAAAAAAAACATTTTTTCTAGGGACAGAAAACTGTAGGTAGGGAGAGTGTCAGTTTATTTCACTGTGCAAGTCCTTGTTTCTAGGGACCTGGAAGGACAGTGAGTGAATTCTCCTTGTGCTATATTGTGCTTAAAAAAAACATTTTTTTTAGGGACAGAAAACTGTAGGTAGGGAGAGTGTCAGTTTCTTTCACTGTGCAAGTCCTTGTTTCCAGGGACCTGGAAGGACAGTGAGTGAATTCTCCTTGTGCTATATTGTGCTTAAAAAAAACATTTTTTCTAGGGACAGAAAACTGTAGGTAGGGAGAGTGTCAGTTTCTTTCACTGTGCAAGTCCTTGTTTCTAGGGACCTGGAAGGACAGTGAGTGAATTCTCCTTGTGCTATATTGTGCTTAAAAAAAACATTTTTTCTAGGGACAGAAAACTGTAGGTAGGGAGAGTGTCAGTTTCTTTCACTGTGCAAGTCCTTGTTTCCAGGGACCTGGAAGGACAGTGAGTGAATTCTCCTTGTGCTATATTGTGCTTAAAAAAAACATTTTTTCTAGGGACAGAAAACTGTAGGTAGGGAGAGTGTCAGTTTCTTTCACTGTGCAAGTCCTTGTTTCTAGGGACCTGGAAGGACAGTGAGTGAATTCTCCTTGTGCTATATTGTGCTTAAAAAAAAACATTTTTTCTAGGGCCAGAAAACTGTAGGTAGGGAGAGTGTCAGTTTCTTTCACTGTGCAAGTCCTTGTTTCCAGGGACCTGGAAGGACAGTGAGTGAATTCTCCTTGTGCTATAGTGTGCTTAAAAAAACATTTTTTCTAGGGACAGAAAACTGTAGGTAGGGAGAGTGTCAGTTTCTTTCACTGTGCAAGTCCTTGTTTCCAGGGACCTGGAAGGACAGTGAGTGAATTCTCCTTGTGCTATATTGTGCTTAAAAAAAACATTTTTTCTAGGGACAGAAAACTGTAGGTAGGGAGAGTGTCAGTTTCTTTCACTGTGCAAGTCCTTGTTTCCAGGGACCTGGAAGGACAGTGAGTGAATTCTCCTTGTGCTATATTGTGCTTAAAAAAAACATTTTTTCTAGGGACAGAAAACTGTAGGTAGGGAGAGTGTCAGTTTCTTTCACTGTGCAAGTCCTTGTTTCCAGGGACCTGGAAGGACAGTGAGTGAATTCTCCTTGTGCTATATTGTGCTTAAAAAAAACATTTTTTCTAGGGACAGAAAACTGTAGGTAGGGAGAGTTTCAGTTTCTTTCACTGTGCAAGTCCTTGTTTCCAGGGACCTGGAAGGACAGTGAGTGAATTCTCCTTGTGCTATATTGTGCTTAAAAAAAACATTTTTTCTAGGGACAGAAAACTGTAGGTAGGGAGAGTGTCAGTTTCTTTCACTGTGCAAGTCCTTGTTTCCAGGGACCTGGAAGGACAGTGAGTGAATTCTCCTTGTGCTATATTGTGCTTAAAAAAAACATTTTTTCTAGGGACAGAAAACTGTAGGTAGGGAGAGTGTCAGTTTCTTTCACTGTGCAAGTCCTTGTTTCCAGGGACCTGGAAGGACAGTGAGTGAATTCTCCTTGTGCTATATTGTGCTTAAAAAAAACATTTTTTCTAGGGACAGAAAACTGTAGGTAGGGAGAGTGTCAGTTTCTTTCACTGTGCAAGTCCTTGTTTCCAGGGACCTGGAAGGACAGTGAGTGAATTCTCCTTGTGCTATATTGTGCTTAAAAAAAACATTTTTTCTAGGGACAGAAAACTGTAGGTAGGGAGAGTTTCAGTTTCTTTCACTGTGCAAGTCCTTGTTTCCAGGGACCTGGAAGGACAGTGAGTGAATTCTCCTTGTGCTATATTGTGCTTAAAAAAAACATTTTTTCTAGGGACAGAAAACTGTAGGTAGGGAGAGTGTCAGTTTCTTTCACTGTGCAAGTCCTTGTTTCCAGGGACCTGGAAGGACAGTGAGTGAATTCTCCTTGTGCTATATTGTGCTTAAAAAAAACATTTTTTCTAGGGACAGAAAACTGTAGGTAGGGAGAGTGTCAGTTTCTTTCACTGTGCAAGTCCTTGTTTCTAGGGACCTGGAAGGACAGTGAGTGAATTCTCCTTGTGCTATATTGTGCTTAAAAAAAACATTTTTTCTAGGGACAGAAAACTGTAGGTAGGGAGAGTGTCAGTTTCTTTCACTGTGCAAGTCCTTGTTTTCAGGGACCTGGAAGGACAGTGAGTGAATTCTCCTTGTGCTATATTGTGCTTAAAAAAAACATTTTTTCTAGGGACAGAAAACTGTAGGTAGGGAGAGTGTCAGTTTCTTTCACTGTGCAAGTCCTTGTTTCTAGGGACCTGGAAGGACAGTGAGTGAATTCTCCTTGTGCTATATTGTGCTTAAAAAAAACATTTTTTCTAGGGACAGAAAACTGTAGGTAGGGAGAGTGTCAGTTTCTTTCACTGTGCAAGTCCTTGTTTCCAGGGACCTGGAAGGACAGTGAGTGAATTCTCCTTGTGCTATAGTGTGCTTAAAAAAAACATTTTTTCTAGGGACAGAAAACTGTAGGTAGGGAGAGTGTCAGTTTCTTTCACTGTGCAAGTCCTTGTTTCCAGGGACCTGGAAGGACAGTGAGTGAATTCTCCTTGTGCTATATTGTGCTTAAAAAAAACATTTTTTCTAGGGACAGAAAACTGTAGGTAGGGAGAGTTTCAGTTTCTTTCACTGTGCAAGTCCTTGTTTCCAGGGACCTGGAAGGACAGTGAGTGAATTCTCCTTGTGCTATATTGTGCTTAAAAAAAACATTTTTTCTAGGGACAGAAAACTGTAGGTAGGGAGAGTGTCAGTTTCTTTCACTGTGCAAGTCCTTGTTTCCAGGGACCTGGAAGGACAGTGAGTGAATTCTCCTTGTGCTATATTGTGCTTAAAAAAACATTTTTTCTAGGGACAGAAAACTGTAGGTAGGGAGAGTGTCAGTTTCTTTCACTGTGCAAGTCCTTGTTTCCAGGGACCTGGAAGGACAGTGAGTGAATTCTCCTTGTGCTATATTGTGCTTAAAAAAAAACATTTTTTCTAGGGACAGAAAACTGTAGGTAGGGAGAGTGTCAGTTTCTTTCACTGTGCAAGTCCTTGTTTCTAGGGACCTGGAAGGACAGTGAGTGAATTCTCCTTGTGCTATATTGTGCTTAAAAAAAAAATTTTTTTTAGGGACAGAAAACTGTAGGTAGGGAGAGTGTCAGTTTCTTTCACTGTGCAAGTCCTTGTTTCCAGGGACCTGGAAGGACAGTGAGTGAATTCTCCTTGTGCTATATTGTGCTTAAAAAAAACATTTTTTCTAGGGACAGAAAACTGTAGGTAGGGAGAGTGTCAGTTTCTTTCACTGTGCAAGTCCTTGTTTCTAGGGACCTGGAAGGACAGTGAGTGAATTCTCCTTGTGCTATATTGTGCTTAAAAAAAACATTTTTTCTAGGGACAGAAAACTGTAGGTAGGGAGAGTGTCAGTTTCTTTCACTGTGCAAGTCCTTGTTTCCAGGGACCTGGAAGGACAGTGAGTGAATTCTCCTTGTGCTATATTGTGCTTAAAAAAAACATTTTTTCTAGGGACAGAAAACTGTAGGTAGGGAGAGTGTCAGTTTCTTTCACTGTGCAAGTCCTTGTTTCTAGGGACCTGGAAGGACAGTGAGTGAATTCTCCTTGTGCTATATTGTGCTTAAAAAAAAACATTTTTTCTAGGGCCAGAAAACTGTAGGTAGGGAGAGTGTCAGTTTCTTTCACTGTGCAAGTCCTTGTTTCCAGGGACCTGGAAGGACAGTGAGTGAATTCTCCTTGTGCTATAGTGTGCTTAAAAAAACATTTTTTCTAGGGACAGAAAACTGTAGGTAGGGAGAGTGTCAGTTTCTTTCACTGTGCAAGTCCTTGTTTCCAGGGACCTGGAAGGACAGTGAGTGAATTCTCCTTGTGCTATATTGTGCTTAAAAAAAACATTTTTTCTAGGGACAGAAAACTGTAGGTAGGGAGAGTGTCAGTTTCTTTCACTGTGCAAGTCCTTGTTTCCAGGGACCTGGAAGGACAGTGAGTGAATTCTCCTTGTGCTATATTGTGCTTAAAAAAAACATTTTTTCTAGGGACAGAAAACTGTAGGTAGGGAGAGTGTCAGTTTCTTTCACTGTGCAAGTCCTTGTTTCCAGGGACCTGGAAGGACAGTGAGTGAATTCTCCTTGTGCTATATTGTGCTTAAAAAAAACATTTTTTCTAGGGACAGAAAACTGTAGGTAGGGAGAGTTTCAGTTTCTTTCACTGTGCAAGTCCTTGTTTCCAGGGACCTGGAAGGACAGTGAGTGAATTCTCCTTGTGCTATATTGTGCTTAAAAAAAACATTTTTTCTAGGGACAGAAAACTGTAGGTAGGGAGAGTGTCAGTTTCTTTCACTGTGCAAGTCCTTGTTTCCAGGGACCTGGAAGGACAGTGAGTGAATTCTCCTTGTGCTATATTGTGCTTAAAAAAAACATTTTTTCTAGGGACAGAAAACTGTAGGTAGGGAGAGTGTCAGTTTCTTTCACTGTGCAAGTCCTTGTTTCCAGGGACCTGGAAGGACAGTGAGTGAATTCTCCTTGTGCTATATTGTGCTTAAAAAAAACATTTTTTCTAGGGACAGAAAACTGTAGGTAGGGAGAGTGTCAGTTTCTTTCACTGTGCAAGTCCTTGTTTCCAGGGACCTGGAAGGACAGTGAGTGAATTCTCCTTGTGCTATATTGTGCTTAAAAAAAACATTTTTTCTAGGGACAGAAAACTGTAGGTAGGGAGAGTTTCAGTTTCTTTCACTGTGCAAGTCCTTGTTTCCAGGGACCTGGAAGGACAGTGAGTGAATTCTCCTTGTGCTATATTGTGCTTAAAAAAAACATTTTTTCTAGGGACAGAAAACTGTAGGTAGGGAGAGTGTCAGTTTCTTTCACTGTGCAAGTCCTTGTTTCCAGGGACCTGGAAGGACAGTGAGTGAATTCTCCTTGTGCTATATTGTGCTTAAAAAAAACATTTTTTCTAGGGACAGAAAACTGTAGGTAGGGAGAGTGTCAGTTTCTTTCACTGTGCAAGTCCTTGTTTCTAGGGACCTGGAAGGACAGTGAGTGAATTCTCCTTGTGCTATATTGTGCTTAAAAAAAACATTTTTTCTAGGGACAGAAAACTGTAGGTAGGGAGAGTGTCAGTTTCTTTCACTGTGCAAGTCCTTGTTTCCAGGGACCTGGAAGGACAGTGAGTGAATTCTCCTTGTGCTATATTGTGCTTAAAAAAAACATTTTTTCTAGGGACAGAAAACTGTAGGTAGGGAGAGTGTCAGTTTCTTTCACTGTGCAAGTCCTTGTTTCTAGGGACCTGGAAGGACAGTGAGTGAATTCTCCTTGTGCTATATTGTGCTTAAAAAAAATTTTTTTCTAGGGACAGAAAACTGTAGGTAGGGAGAGTGTCAGTTTCTTTCACTGTGCAAGTCCTTGTTTCCAGGGACCTGGAAGGACAGTGAGTGAATTCTCCTTGTGCTATATTGTGCTTAAAAAAAACATTTTTTCTAGGGACAGAAAACTGTAGGTAGGGAGAGTGTCAGTTTCTTTCACTGTGCAAGTCCTTGTTTCTAGGGACCTGGAAGGACAGTGAGTGAATTCTCCTTGTGCTATATTGTGCTTAAAAAAAACTTTTTTTCTAGGGACAGAAAACTGTAGGTAGGGAGAGTGTCAGTTTCTTTCACTGTGCAAGTCCTTGTTTCCAGGGACCTGGAAGGACAGTGAGTGAATTCTCCTTGTGCTATATTGTGCTTAAAAAAAACATTTTTTCTAGGGACAGAAAACTGTAGGTAGGGAGAGTGTCAGTTTCTTTCACTGTGCAAGTCCTTGTTTCCAGGGACCTGGAAGGACAGTGAGTGAATTCTCCTTGTGCTATATTGTGCTTAAAAAAAACATTTTTTCTAGGGACAGAAAACTGTAGGTAGGGAGAGTGTCAGTTTCTTTCACTGTGCAAGTCCTTGTTTCTAGGGACCTGGAAGGACAGTGAGTGAATTCTCCTTGTGCTATATTGTGCTTAAAAAAAACATTTTTTCTAGGGACAGAAAACTGTAGGTAGGGAGAGTGTCAGTTTCTTTCACTGTGCAAGTCCTTGTTTCCAGGGACCTGGAAGGACAGTGAGTGAATTCTCCTTGTGCTATATTGTGCTTAAAAAAAACATTTTTTCTAGGGACAGAAAACTGTAGGTAGGGAGAGTGTCAGTTTCTTTCACTGTGCAAGTCCTTGTTTCCAGGGACCTGGAAGGACAGTGAGTGAATTCTCCTTGTGCTATATTGTGCTTAAAAAAAACATTTTTTCTAGGGACAGAAAACTGTAGGTAGGGAGAGTGTCAGTTTCTTTCACTGTGCAAGTCCTTGTTTCTAGGGACCTGGAAGGACAGTGAGTGAATTCTCCTTGTGCTATATTGTGCTTAAAAAAAACATTTTTTCTAGGGACAGAAAACTGTAGGTAGGGAGAGTGTCAGTTTCTTTCACTGTGCAAGTCCTTGTTTCCAGGGACCTGGAAGGACAGTGAGTGAATTCTCCTTGTGCTATATTGTGCTTAAAAAAAACATTTTTTCTAGGGACAGAAAACTGTAGGTAGGGAGAGTGTCAGTTTCTTTCACTGTGCAAGTCCTTGTTTCTAGGGACCTGGAAGGACAGTGAGTGAATTCTCCTTGTGCTATATTGTGCTTAAAAAAAACATTTTTTCTAGGGACAGAAAACTGTAGGTAGGGAGAGTGTCAGTTTCTTTCACTGTGCAAGTCCTTGTTTCTAGGGACCTGGAAGGACAGTGAGTGAATTCTCCTTGTGCTATATTGTGCTTAAAAAAAACATTTTTTCTAGGGACAGAAAACTGTAGGTAGGGAGAGTGTCAGTTTCTTTCACTGTGCAAGTCCTTGTTTCTAGGGACCTGGAAGGACAGTGAGTGAATTCTCCTTGTGCTATATTGTGCTTAAAAAAAACATTTTTTCTAGGGACAGAAAACTGTAGGTAGGGAGAGTGTCAGTTTCTTTCACTGTGCAAGTCCTTGTTTCCAGGGACCTGGAAGGACAGTGAGTGAATTCTCCTTGTGCTATATTGTGCTTAAAAAAAACATTTTTTCTAGGGACAGAAAACTGTAGGTAGGGAGAGTGTCAGTTTCTTTCACTGTGCAAGTCCTTGTTTCCAGGGACCTGGAAGGACAGTGAGTGAATTCTCCTTGTGCTATAGTGTGCTTAAAAAAAACATTTTTTCTAGGGACAGAAAACTGTAGGTAGGGAGAGTGTCAGTTTCTTTCACTGTGCAAGTCCTTGTTTCCAGGGACCTGGAAGGACAGTGAGTGAATTCTCCTTGTGCTATATTGTGCTTAAAAAAAACATTTTTTCTAGGGACAGAAAACTGTAGGTAGGGAGATTGTCAGTTTCTTTCACTGTGCAAGTCCTTGTTTCTAGGGACCTGGAAGGACAGTGAGTGAATTCTCCTTGTGCTATATTGTGCTTAAAAAAAACATTTTTTCTAGGGACAGAAAACTGTAGGTAGGGAGAGTGTCAGTTTCTTTCACTGTGCAAGTCCTTGTTTCAAGGGACAGAGAAGGACACCTGAAGGTAGCCCTTATTGCTTTTTTCCCATCTCCCTGCAGGCCATCTATTAGAATGTCTGGAAGGCAAACAAGGAGAGGCAGACAGTCAGGAGGCAATAAAAGAGGGCAAGCAGGCTCTGTGTCTGGGGGCAACAGTGCTGGTCGTGGACGCGGTGCATTGTCATCAGCACATGGCCATGGGACACGCTTGTCCTTCTTTTCGGCAGCTGGACATGTTGAGCCACATCATGCCGAAGACTTGGTAGAGTGGATGACCAAGCCCTCCTCCTCCTCCTCATCCTCTCTCACCCAGGCTCAGGGTACTGGCAAAGCAGCTGCCAAAGCGTCCTCTTCCCTGGTATCAATGTCAGACTCATCATCAGTCACTCCTTCCCTAGACCCACCATGTCCTCCTCCTGAGGAGTCCCCCGAACTGTTTGAGCACAGTGTTGGGTACATGCTCCAGGAGGATGCCCAGCGTTTCGAAGGGTCTGATGATGAAACCCAGCTACAGGAAGGCAGTAGGGTGAGAGCAGACAGAGGGGATGCTCAAGAAGGACACCAATCTGGCAGTCATGTTCCAGCAGCTGCAGCATACTGCCAGATTGGCTCCAGTGATGAGGAGGGAGGGGATGATGAGGTCACTGACTCCACGTGGGTGCCTAATAGGAGAGAGGAGGAGGAGGATGAGGAGGAGGCACATCTCCAACGAGACAGGATGCCCTTTGGTGGCCAGCGTAAGGGCAGTACACCGACGGAATCACACCGCAGAGCTCCGCCTGTGCAGGGCGCTGCCTCTGCCCGTCATTCAAAAAGTTCCTTGGTGTGGGCCTTTTTTGAGGCTAGTGCATCAGATCGCACAGCTGCTGTTTGCAACATATGTCTCAAGCGTATATCGCGTGGCCAAAACATCAGCCGCTTGGGTACCACATGCCTGACCAGACATATGTTGACCTGCCATGCAGCTCGTTGGCAAGCCTACCTCAAAGACCCACACCAAAGAACAAAGCGGACCTCTCCTTGCACCGCATCAGCTGGGATCTCCAACCCCACTATAACTTCAGTCCTCTCTGAAACATGCACTGAGAGGAATGAAGGTGTAGAATTAGGTGTGTCACAGCCAAGTACTTGCGGCCACTCTGCTAGCAGTACACCGACGTCCGATTCTAGCAGGCAAATTTCCCTGCCCCAGCTGCTGGACCGTCGAAAGAAGTTCACTCCCAGCCATCCACATGCCCAGCGGTTGAATGCTAGCTTGGCTAAATTGCTAGCGCTTCAACTGCTGCCTTTTCAGTTGGTAGACTCGGCCCCCTTCCGTGAGTTTGTGCAATGTGCGGTTCCTCAGTGGCAGGTTCCCAAACGCCACTTTTTCTCACGGAAGGCTATTCCGGCTCTCTACCGGCATGTGGAAGGCAATGTCTTGGCCTCGCTGGACAGGGCGGTCAGCGGTAAGGTGCATATTACCGCTGACTCATGGTCCAGCAGGCATGGACAGGGACGTTACCTTTCTTTCACGGCCCATTGGGTCACTCTTTTGGCAGCTGGGAAGGATGCAGGACAAGGTGCAGTAGTGTTGGAGGTTGTCCCACCGCCACGCCTCCAAAATGCTACTACTGGTTGTGACACACCTCTCTCCTCCACCCCCTCCTCTTCTTCTTCCTCCATGGCCTCTTCCTGTGGTTTGTCCTATGAACCAGCGGTGCTCCGTAGCCGTTCACGGGGCTACGCAAGTACGCAGGCAAAAAGATGCCATGCCGTGCTTGCGCTGGTGTGTTTGGGGGACAGAAGCCACACTGGGGCAGAGGTCCTGTCTGCTCTGCAGGGCCAGGCCGAGAGGTGGTTGACGCCACGCCAGCTTAAGCCAGGAATGGTGGTTTGCGACAATGGCACCAACCTCCTCTCCGCCCTCCGACAGGGACAACTGACCCATGTGCCCTGTGTGGCTCACGTCCTTAACCTGGTGGTGCAGCGGTTCTTGGGCAGGTACCTGGGCTTACAGGATGTCCTGAGGCAGGCCAGGAAAGTCTGTGTGCATTTCCGCAGATCTTATAATGCCAGTGCTCGCCTGGCTGAGCTGCAAAAGGAGTTGAACCTGCCCAAGAACCGCCTTATATGTGACATGCCCACCAGGTGGAACTCAACGTTGGCCATGCTGCAGCGGCTGCACACGCAGCAGAGGGCCATCAATGAGTACCTGTGCGACTACGGCACCAGGACAGGGTCAGGGGAGCTTGGTTTTTTTTCTCCACGCCCGTGGGGCATGATCAGGGATGCATGCACTGTCCTGGCACCATTTGAGGAGGCCACGAGGATGGTGAGCAGTGACAGTGCATGCATCAGTGACACTGTACCTCTTGTCCACCTGTTGGAGCACACGCTGCGTGGAATAATGGACAGGGCACTTGAGGCAGAACAGAGGCAGGAAGAGGAGGACTTCCTTGCCTCTCAAGGCCCCCTTTACCCAGACAGTGTTCCTTCTGTCCCACCCATCGCACAGGAAGAGGAAGAGGAGGAGGAGGAGGAGGAGGATTGTGTCAGCATGGAGGTGGAGGCTGGCACTCAGCATCATCAGCAGCAGTCTTTTAGGGATGATTTACAGTCCAAGAAACCAGTGGACTTGTACGTGGCTGGGAGGAGGTGACTGCGGATCATGTCGTCCTTAGTGACCCAGAGGACTCCGGAGCGAATGCCTCAGCAAACCTACGCTGCATGGCCTCCCTGATCCTGCAAAGTCTGCGGAAGGATCCTCGTATTCTTCGGATCAAGGAGAGGGACCATTACTGGCTGGCCACTCTCCTTGATCCACGGTACAAGGGTAAGGTTGCGGACCTTATCTTACCGTCGCAGAGGGAGCAGAGGATGAGACAACTCCGGGAGGCCTTGCAGAAAGGTCTGTGCAACGCGTTCCCAGAGACTGGGAGGTTACAAACTCCTGGTCCAGGACAACGAGTTGCTGAGGCTTCGGCCAGTCAAAGAAGGAGCGGTGGGGAAGGTGGCCGTCTGACCGATGCGTTCAGACAATTCTTTAGTCCGCAGCCCCAAAGTATGATTGGTTCCAGCAACCATCGCCAGCGTCTGATAAACATGGTGCAGGAATATCTAGGGGCAAGGTCAGACTTGGACACCTTCCCCACCGAAAATCCTCTGGCTTACTGGGTCTTGAGGATGGATCACTGGCCAGAGCTTGCACAGTATGCAATTGAGCTACTGGCCTGTCCTGCATCCAGCGTTCTTTCGGAACGCACATTCAGTGCTGCTGGAGGATTTGTCACGGATCACAGGGTGCGCCTGTCCACCGACTCGGTTGATCGACTGACTTTCATCAAGATGAACCAGTCTTGGATCACCACCAGCTACCACACACCTGATGCTGATATAACAGACTAATTGATTTTAACATGTCACGTCCCTTCAAGACTGATGCTGATGCTGAGTGCCTGTGCTGTTATGTTGACTGGCTATCCTCCTCCTCCGAGTCCTCAATGATACGATTGATGATGATAGCTTGGAAGATCATTTTTGTTTATGGGTGCCGCCACCAGTGGCTAAGGCCCAATTTTTCAGCCCCTGTTTTACAGGGGCGTGTACTTACAATTTTTTTAGCAATAATTTGCCATAGGGCTCATTGCTGTGCTCCAAGTACAGTATCTGTGAGGGGTTGTAGTGTTGTGCCACCAGTGCCTAAGGCCCAATTTTTCAGCCCCTGTTTAACAGGGGCGTGTCATTACAATTTTTGAAGCAATACTTTGCAACAGGGCTCATTGCTGTGCTCCAAGTACAGTATCTGTGAGGGGTTGTAGTGTTGTGCCACCAGTGCCTAAGGCCCAATTTTTCAGCCCCTGTTCAACAGGGGCATGCAATTACAATTCTTGATGTAATAATTCACAGCAGGGCCCATTCCTGCACCCACCAAGAGTAAGTCTGAGGGCTTACAGTGTTGTGGCAACGCCACCACCACCACGAAAGGCCCAATTTTTCAGCCCCTGTTCAAAAGGGGCATGTAATTACAATTCTTGATCTAATAATTCACAGCAGGGCCCATTCCTGCACCCACCAAGAGTAACTCTGAGGGCTTACAGTGTTGTGGCAACACCACCACCACCACCACCACCACGAAAAGCCCAATTTTTCAGCCCCTGTTCAACAGGGGCATGCAATTACAATTCTTGATCTAATAATTCACAGCAGGGCCCATTGCTGCACCCACCAAGAGTAACTGTCAGGGCTTACAGTGTTGTGGCACCAGCACCACCATCAAAGCCCCAATTTTTACTACCACTGTTCAACAATTATATGTAATTAAAATTCCTGATATAATAGTTGACAGCAGGGCGTTCCAGCACCAACCAAGAGTAACTGTGAGTGCTTACAGTGTTGTGCCAACACCAACAACTAAGGGGCCTATTTCTGCAGAGTATATACGGCAGGTCCCTACTTTCAAACATCCAACTTACAAACGACTCCTACTTGCAAACGAAAGAAGACAACAGGAAGTGAGAGGAAATCTACCCCTAGGAAGGAAAATTCTCTCCTGTAAGAATAAATATGGGAGAAAGGTGTCTCCTCTGTACTGATGCTTTATCAGCAATCCTTGTTTCAAGAAAAACACCACATTTCAAAAACAGTTGTCATTGGGACGGAAAGTGAGGTGAAATGTTCTGAACAGGGGCACAGACAGCAAAACAAATGTTACAGGGGTGATAACCCTTACCTATGTTTCCCAAAAAGTTTAAAAATAGATTTTTGGGCTGGAGCTACACTTCAACAATGTACCTGTTCAAAATTACAAACACATTCTACATAAGAACAAACCTACAGTCCCTGTCTTGTATGCACCGCCTGTATACGGCTGTTCAGAGTATATAGGGCCTTTTTTATTTTATGTGCGGGGTTCCCCTTAATATCCATACAAGACCCAAAGGGGCTGGTAATGGGCTGGGGTAGGGGGGGGGGGGTCATGGGGTAGCTATGCCATTTTTCTTAAAGATTTTCATCCATATTACCGGGACCAGACATTACATTAAAGCCGCAAGAAGTTTTAAATGGCTTTTTTTTCCTTTAGAAGTGTCATTTTGTGCAGGGACAGTTCTAAACACGGGAAACACGTGGCACTTCACAGGCATACTTTAGACACCCCCCAGGTACGATATTTAAAGGAATATTTGACTTTTTTTTTTCACTTTATGCATCATTAAAATGACTGCTCCCGAAAAACGACCGTTTTTAAAACTTCTTTTTGCATTGATACATGTCCCCTGGTGCAGAACCCGGGTTCCCAAACCCTTTTTAGGACAATAACATGCATAATAGTTGTTATAATTAGCACTTTAGAATTCGAACGTTCGCATCCATTGTATTTAATAGGGTTCTAATGTTCGTACGAACTTTCGGTCCGTTCGCGGGTTCTGGTGCGAACCGAACCCGGGGGTGTTCGGCTCATCACTAATATAGAGGTACTTGGAGCAAGGTGTCTGTGTATACGTGGTAACCAGGGTATAGTTGCTAGGTCTGTGTTACTAAGAGCATATTCCAAGCTCACCCAGAGTTTGGAATTAGCGGCATATTTCCACTCGGCAATTCTAGATAGAATAACAGCATAACAGAATAACAGAATAAGTCTTAAAATTTGGAAGTGCCAATCCCCCCGCATCCTTGGAGCAAAATAACACTTCCTTGGATACTCTGGGGTGGCTGTTCTTCCAAATGAAGCGGGAGACCATGGTCTGTAATAGGGGGAAAAAAAACTATAGGTACACCCAATGGGATCATTTGAAAAAAAAAAAGTAGGCAGAATGTTCATTTTAACTATGCTTACTTTACCCAGCCATGAGTGTGTCCGCGTTTTCCACTTTTGTAGATCCTCTCTAATATTATTCAATAATGGAATATAGTTATATTTAAAAAGAGACTGAGTGTGAGGCGTAAGATTCACTCCCAAATATTTCATTTTACGTTGAACCCATCTAAAAGGGAAGAGGGGTTTTAAACTTTCCACCTCCCTTCCTGGTAGGTTGATATTTAGAATTTCGGACTTGGAAATATTAATTTTAAAATTAGAAAGTGTCTGAAAAGTAGAAAAAGCTGTCATTAAATTAGGAAGCGAGATACGGGGCTGCTGAATAAAAAATAAAATATCATCCGCATATGCCGCATATTTGTGAGTTTTATTACCTACTTGAATCCCATGTATATTTATGTTATGTCTTATAGTTGCCAGAAAGGGTTCAAGGGTAAGGGCAAATAAAAGGGGAGAAAGGGGACAGCCCTGTCTAGTCCCATTGAATAGTTGAAATGACTCACTCAAAGTGCCGTTTATGCGGATTTGTGCCGTGGGATTAGAGTAAAGGGAGATAATACGATAGAACATCTTGGGTCCCAACCCAAAATGTCGCAGGGTCATTTTTAAGTAATCCCAGTCCACCCTATCAAACGCTTTTTCTGCATCTGTGGATACAAATAGGGTGGACTGGGACGACCTTTGAGCGTATTGTATAAGAGATATCGCCCGGAGAGAATTATCCTTGGCTTCTCTATGTGGGATAAAGCCCGTCTGATCCGTAGAAATCCAACTAGGTATAAGGGGGAGTAGTCTGTTAGCCATTACCTTTGAATATAATTTGATATCAACATTCAATAGGGAAATTGGCCTGTAGCTACTACATTGAGTAGAGTCCTTATCTGTTTTAAGAATAACTGAAATGTGAGCTATAAGAGATTCCGGGCGTAATCCCGAGATCTGTGAAATTGAGTTGGCATAGGCAGTAAGCTGGGGCAAGAGAACGTCACTAAATGTTTTGTAGTATCGGGTAGTGTAACCGTCCGGTCCCGGAGCCTTACCTATCGGTGAAGATTTCAGGGCTGCCTGAAATTCCTCCACTGAAAATTCAGATTCAAGTTCACTGAGGGATGAATTTGGAATTTTAGGCAAATTCGCTTCTTTTAAGTATGCTAACATGAGGCTATGTCTCTCCTTCACAGTCAGAGACGGAGAATCACACTGCACTTTATAAAGATCTGCATAATAATCCCTAAAAGCTTTAGCAATATGAGGAGTCGCGTGGACTAAGTTACCATTAGATAGTTTTATTTTAGGGATAAATGATCTAGTCTGTTTTTCTTTAAGGGATCTTGCTAGTTGTCTGCTAGGTTTATCCCCCCACTCATAGAGTTTTTGCGAATAACGTTGGAATTTCCGAGCTGTGTCTAGATTAAGCAGATTTTTTAGTTCTTCTCGTTTCAGCGTAAGTGCTTCTAAATGGGATATGTGTAAGGTGAGTTTGTGTTGTTTATCAAGTTCAGTTATTTGATGAAGGACCTGCTCAAGTTGTTGACCATGCTCTCTTTTCCTCCTTGCCCCAAGTTCTATGAATCGGCCTCTCATAGTTGCCTTGTGAGCTTCCCATATAATAGCAGGGGATGTCTCAGAAGGTTTGTTGTCTCTAAAATATTGTGATATATGAGAGGCAAACATTGAAACCTCTGTTACATTAGAGAGAAGAGAATCGTTGAGTTTCCAATTATTGGAGCGCTGAGGTAAAGTGGGCATGGTCATTGTCATCGACACAGGTGCATGATCTGATAATGTCGCTGTGCCTATATCCACAGATTTTAATAGTGGGAGGTGATAGTGATCTAAAAAAATATTATCTATTCGGGAATAAGACTGATGAGTCTTTGAAAAATGGGAGAAATCTTTTTCTTTTGGATGTAAGATACGCCACACGTCTATCAATTGCCAGTCTATAAGTCTCTTTTTAACAAAAGACAGACGCTTAAAAGAGATATTAGAACGACCATGGGATGTGTCCAAAACAGGATCTAGCGACATATTTATGTCCCCTGCCAGTACAATTAGTCCCTCGGCAAAGAGTGATAAATCAGTAAGAGTTTGAGAAAAAAAAGTAGATTGGTTTTGGTTCGGGCAATATATGTTTGCTAAGGTACATTGGGTGGTGCCCAAGAAACCCTTTAAAAAAAGAAAACGGCCATGGTCATCCGCTTGCATATCGGAAAAACGAAAGGGTACACTACCACTAAAACCAATGGCCACACCCTTCGCCTTATTTGTATCTGAAAGGCTATAGTACCACTGAGGAAAATATACCGAGTTCAATTTGACCTGCGTAGTATGGGTTAAATGTGTTTCCTGAAGATACACAATAGAAGAAGCCAATTTCCGTAATTCACTGGTGACCTGATGTCGTTTAGCCGCCACGTTTAAACCCCCTTACATTATAGGAGGTGACTTTGAGTGTGGTCATTGTCTCAGTAGAGCGTAACCCTTAAGCCTACTTATCCATGCATGCCGGTCTGAGAGGGGGAAAGGTAATAAAAAAGAAACGGGTATATATTGAAAAGAAAGAAAAAAAAGAAACAAATTTACATAAACAACAAAAATGTCCATACGGACACGTGTGGGAAACCTTAATTTGTCACGCAGATATCTGCGGTGGTCCCTGTGGGGGAAGAGAGACCGGGCAGCCATCCAGAGCTCCCTTAGGAGAACGGATAAAAAAACTCGAGGGCTACCTGCTCTCCCCAACCCCAAAAGGAAAGAAGGGAAAGGGAACGTGTTGTATAAACAACACATAGGAGCATTATGCTCCACCAGCATTCAGCTGTGCGTAGAATAGTGGGCAGAAAAATACTTTTTGCTCCAGTAATACACAACAGACCATGAGCATTAGATCTTTTTAGAACATTTAACTTTAACGGCTAAATCTCATTTCATTCGACATAATAGCTTACAGATATATTCAGTCAGAGAGAAAAAACGCATATTAGCCTAATTACTCTTTACTCATCTATGTTGTTGTTCAGTGCTTGGCGCGGAAAAGCGCCCTTTTTTAGTAGGAGATTTTTGCCAATGAGAGTCCTGAATATGCGAGAACTTAGGGATCGGATCCTGCCAGTTCGGGAGATCTATTGATGGAAGATTAAGGACCTTTAGAAATTGTGGTAGTTCCTCTGGGAACCGGAGGGTATGAAAGCGACCATCTTTGTTAGCAATGAGGCACGCCGGAAAACCCCATCTATAAGTGATCCCATTAGAACGTAAATGTTCCAAGAGTGGTTTAAGAACTCTGCGGCGATCCAAGGTTTCTTTAGACAAGTCCGAGAAGATATTAAGAGTCGCTCCATCAAAGTCAATGTTGGGAGTACCCCTCATCTTGGCCATTATGGCATTCTTATCTGTATAGTAATGTAGGCGGCATATTACATCTCTAGGTTGCTCAGTGACTATGTTACGTGGCCTGAAAGCCCGATGAACTCGATCAAAGCGTAGTGGATCGGTGGGTGCATTTCCCAACACTGAGTTAAATATACCGGTAATTGACGACTCCAGATCCTTATCACCAGTCGCTTCGGGCAGACCTCTGATTCGCAAGTTGTTTCTGCGATTTCTATTCTCGAGGTCCTCAAGCTTATATAGTGAGGCACGATGAGCACAGGCTATCTGTGTGACAGTCTTTTGTAGTTCTCTTATAGCTGTTTCATGAGTGTCTTGTCTCTGTTCTGTGTCCTCTACCCTTTCGAGGATATGCGCCATATCTGTTCTCACCACCGCTATTTCCTTTTTTATTGATGTTTCAAGTCTATGGAACATCCCAGCTAACTCTTTTCTAATGCCGGTCAGCAGAGACGACATATCTGAACCCGTGGGAGACTCAGGTTCTTCAATGAGATCTAAACAGCAAGGTGGTGCAGGTGAGCTTTTTTTTTCAACGATTGCTAATGAAGCGAGAGATGTGTTGCGTCTCGTGTATCTAGTTTGACTGCTGCAAGCGTCAGGGCCGTTTCCACTGGTAACCAGGAAGCGCTGTATAGAGTTAGCAGCAACTTGATTACTATGTTTTTTAGAGCTGACAGAGCGATTTTTTTTGGATATCTTTGTTGGCATAATTGGAGCTTTAAGGCTGAATGCTGAGTGGAGCACCCCTCAGTTTTATCTGCTTAGCAACATATGTACCACATAGTATGGAACATATAGTTATTCAGGTCCATATCAACCATACAGTCTTACTGATATTATTTCTGTTAAATATGCTTTTTCAATGATTTTATAAATACTACCACTGGGTATTGTATCATGGTTCAATAAAAGTGCTGTCCGACCATAACATACATCCGCAAAAGAGCCAAAACACAAATCCAGGTATATATCTCCAAGGTATATTTCCTTGTTTTCTGTTGTTTGTCAATGTCTCATAATCACATGAAAAAGTAAATAGTTATTACTGACTGCCGGTGTAACACAATTCAACTAAGGGGGCCGAAGGGAAAGAGCTATGTGTCAGAGGAGGCTGAAATCAAGGGCTGGCTGGCTGGGAGTCTGGGTGTAGCAAGATGGCCGCCGACTTCCAGGAGTAGGCCGGAGCCACGGCCCCTCCTAAAACAGTAACCGACCAAAGAAGCACTGATTCGTCTAGGGCAAAACCTCTAGACCAGCACCTATGCGGTCCGCTACTTTTAGGGGTACAAACACAGAAAAAGGAGTGTACCTGGGAGGCTATGATGATGCAGCCGTCCTCTCGGATTCTGGAATAGCGTGGGGTCTCAGGGTGTCATCGGGCCGCAGATGTATAATGTCGGCGCACTCCCCAACTTCAGACGGCAGACCCACTGTCCTCTCTAACCGGCGAAACCACCAGAAGTTGTGTCCAGTCCCCCTCCTCCAGTGCAGCAAATGGATGGATGGATGGCTGCCGGGCGGTTACAGGTAAGGCAGACAAGACAGTGCGGCAGCGGAGCTCCCAGTCCTCTCACGGCCGTCCCTGCAGCAGCAGCCAGCTAGAGCGACAATTTCGACGGTTCGATGATTCGACAGCTCCAGTTCGATGATTCGACAGCTCCGGTTCGATGATTCGACAGCTCCGGTCGTAAGAGCCACACTGGGCGCTCGGTGTCAGCAGACCGGCTGTGATAAGACGGAGCCGAGAATCACACGGGTGTCTGCCTCTCCCCAGGCTGCTTCGGTGCCGGTTCAGTAGTGGTCCGCTCAGGCTATGAGTCAGGTGCACGCCGCCTGTATACCGGAGCTCGGTGCTGTGTGTGCCGCTCTCAGACAAATACAAGCATCCCCTATGTGCGTGCACGCTCCTCTCATGGAAGAAATTACTCATCGTAACAAGGACACTTTCCAACGACATATCCTAACTTGGACTCCGTGGATGGAATTCAAGGACACCACAACCTATAGAGAGATACTTGCACAATCTCACTGAGACTCAATCTATATTTACTGAATAAGCTATTAATATCTTAAGGCTGATTATTTGGGGCTATTGTCGGGCCACTCCTTAGGAGTCTAAAATGTACTGAGACATACATATTACTAGATACCAGGCATGCCGGCCTATTTTTCCTCTACCACCCCCCCCCCCTTTATCTTTTCCTAATTTCTCCCCCCTGCCCCTTTTTTTTTTTTTTATATTTAGAGAGAGAATTTAACGAAGTTGTGATAAATTATTTATGATCAATGCACATAGGGAAGAGGGGGGGGGGGTGAATTTTTTGTGTATAAGTTTTTTTTTATTTTTTTATTTCTTTCCTTTTTTTTTTTTCTCTCCTCTCTCTTTCATATATAAGTTGGGTCACTTTATCAATATAGCCAATTGTAAATTTATTTCCTATTTTTTTTTTAGATAGTCCATTAATGGACCTTAACACCAGGGTTTTTGGTGTGAAGTAGTTTTTGGGATCACCTCACTTTAAGGGGCATCAATATTGGTGCCTCATCACATAAGATATTAGGGGGAGAATAAGGGGATGTTATTCCCCTATCCCCCCTCCCCTCCTTAATTTTTCACCCCCCCCCCTTTTTTTTTATTTTTTTTTTTATTCTCTTTTTTTTTTTTTCCCCTTCTTCTCTTCCCCATTGTCACATATTGGTGAGGTCACTTATCCCTGTCACTTTTTATCTTTACATACATGTTTTGTCACTCCATCAACACAGCCATTTGCAAATTCATCCTTCAGTCATTTATATAGCCCATTTCTGGACTGTATTATTTGGGGCCCCCCTTTTTTTTTTTTTTTGCTGTTTGAAGAAGTTTTTGGAACCACTTTTTGTCACCTCACAATAGGTACTTTCACTTAAAAGGGCACTAACATTAGAGTTTTTACACATAATAAACCTTAAAACACTTAGGGGAGAAAACGAGGGACTGTATCCTCTCCTTCCCTTTCTTTCTTCCCTTTTTTTTTTTTTCTTTTTTTTTTTTTCTCCCTCTTCTTCTCCTTCTGTGCACCCCTTTCCCTCTTTGCACAGCCCTGATTCCCCTAGTCAGTATGGAGTGTGGGGTTCCAGGGCTGGGGTTTTTACATAGGAGCATAGATTATTGTTCTCATTTTTAGGTTGTTTTTTTTTTATTTTTTTATTTCTTTCTTTCTTTCTTTCTTTCTTTCTTCGGGAAATATTGAGTATATGTGTTTTTATGTATTGTAAAGTGTGTTATATGTTGAAAAATTAATAAAAAAGAGATATTAAAAAAAAAAAAAAAATGTAGGAGAATTTGTTTCATATCTTTTATGACCTGAGGATAATAAACTTAGTGGGTATATGTAAGGGTTTACAGCCACTTTAATTGTTGCAAATCTATAGGACATTGTAAAGTTCAAATGTTATGTGAGTGTACAGCTCAGCATGTGATTATCCTCCTAACCTGTTTCCGGTGGCCATATGCATATATGTGTTAGCTAGGCTTGCTGCTGCCCATATGACATTTTTTATAAAAAAAATGTTACACAAATAGAGCTCTCTATTGGTAGTATTTAATCAGCACTGGGTTTTTTATGTTTTCCTAAATAAATGGAAAAAGACAGAATAAAAAAAAAAAACCTGCATTTTTCTTTGCTGTTGTTATAAAATTTTAGAAATAAAAAAATTTTCGTCATAAATTTAGGTCACAATGTATTCTGCTACATTTCCTTGGTAAAAATAACCCAAATCAGTGTATACTATTTAGTATGTAGGAAAGTTATAGAGTCCACAAACTATGGTATATATATATATTAGAAAATTGATCAATTCTCATTTCTTGAGGCCTGAAAATGTCAGGACAGTTTAAATATCCCCAAATTACCCTCTTTTGTAAGCCAGACAGTCCAAGGTATTTAGTAAGAGGCACGGTGAGTTTTTTGAAGTTGTAATTTTTTGTCACAATTTTTGGGAAAATAAAGAAATGTCACCAGTGCAGTACAGCCTTATCATATAAGTGGTGTGGCGGTGATCAAGGACACTGATTTATTGACAGTATGTAAAAAAAAAATATATATATATATATTTTTTTAAATTTCTGTTCTTTATTTATTACATTTTTAAAAAAAAATTAACACACTGTGACCAGAGCAATACAGTGTTACCATAGTAACACTGTACTACTCTGGGGAAGTGATCAGGATATTTATTTATTTTAAATAAAACTATCCAAAACTAGAAGAAAAAAAAAATGTTTTTGGTTTGGCATACACTAGGGGGCATATGAGTCTCCTGGCTCCAAATAGGTAAACACCAGGGATGAGCCGAACACCCCCCTGTTCGGTTCGCACCAGAACCTGCGAACAGACAAAATGTTCGTGTAAACTTTAGAACCCTATTAAATACAATGGACTCGAACGTTCGAAATCTAAAGTGTTAATTATAAAGGCTAATATGCAAGTTATTGTCCTAAAAAGTGTTTGGGGACCTGGGTCCTGCCCCATGGGACATGTATCAATGCAAAAAGAAGTTTTAAAAACGGCAGTTTTTTCGGGAGCAGTGATTTTAATAATGCTTAAAATGAAAAAATAAAAGTGAAATATTCCTTTAAATTTCGTACCTGGGGGGTGTGTATGATATGCATGTGAAGTGGCGCATGTTTCCCGTGCTTAGAACTGTCCCTGCAAAAAATGTCATTTTTGAAAGAAAAAAATGCATTTAAAACTGACTCGCGGCTATTAATGAATTGTCGGCTCCCGGCAATACATATAAAAGTCATTGATAAAAAAAAAAAAAAAGCGTGGGGGTTCCCCAGAATTCAATTACCAGGCCCTTCAGGTCTGGAATGGATATTAAGGGGAACCCCGCCGCAAATAAAAAAAAAATTGACGTGGGGTTCCCCCAAATATCCATTCCAGGCCCTTCAGATCTGGCATGGATTTTAAGGGGAACTCCACCCCAAATTTAAAAAAAAATGGCGTGGAGTCCCCCTAAAAATCCATACCAGACCCCTTATCCGAGCACGCAACCTGGCCAGCCGCAGGGAAAAAGGGGGGGACGAGAGAGCGCCCCCCCCCTCCCTCCTGAACCGTACCAGGCCACATGCCCTCAACATGGGGAGGATGTCCCCATGTTGATGGGGACAAGGGCCTCATCCCCACAACCCTTGCCCGGTGGTTGTGGGGGTCTGCGGGCGGGGGGCTTATCGGAATCTGGAAGACCCCTTTAACAAAGGGGACCCCCAGATCCCGGCCCCCCCCATGTGAATTGGTAAGGGGTACATTGTACCCCTACCATTTCACGAAGAAAGCGTAAAAAAATGTTTAAAAAAACACACAAACACCTTGAAAAAGTCCTTTATTTAAAAAATAAAATAAAAAACATTCCAGCGATGAAATCCAGTGTCCCGCGGCGATCCCGATGTCCAGCGCTGTCCTTCATTGGTTGTGCCTGAGCGGACCTGATGGGGAACTCCCTCTCAGTATTTTAAATGTATAGACCCGCCCCTTCTAAAGTTCCCCATCAGGTCCGCTCAGCGGACGAGATGCGGAATATGAGAAGGGGCGGGTCTATACATGTATTACCAAAGTGAGAGCAGTCCCCCATCAGGTCCGCCCCCTCGGTATGTCGGACCCGCCTACGTCATTGGCTTGAGCGGGGAACTTCCTTCACTATGTAAATTTAAATTACACAGTGAAGGAAGTTCCCCGCTCAAGCCAATGACGTAGGCTGGTTCGACATACCAAGGGGCGGACCTGATAGGGGACTGCTCTCACTTTGGTAATACATGTATAGACCCGTCCCTTCTCAAGTTCCGCATCTGGTCCGCTAAGCGGACCTGATGGGGAACTTTAGAAGGGGCGGGTCTATACATTTAAAATACTGAGAGGGAGTTCCCCATCAGGTCCGCTCAGGCACAACCAATGAAGGACAGCGCTGGACATCGGGATCGCCGCGGGACACTGGATTTCACCGCTGGAATGTTTTTTTTTTTGTTTTTTTTTTTAATAAAGGACTTTTTCAAGGTGTTTGTGTGTTTTTTTAAACATTTTTTTACGCTTTCTTCGTGAAATGGTAGGGGTACAATGTACCCCTTACCAATTCACATGGGGGGGGCCGGGATCTGGGGGTCCCCTTTGTTAAAGGGGTCTTCCAGATTCCGATAAGCCCCCCGCCCGCAGACCCCCACAACCACCGGGCAAGGGTTGTGGGAATGAGGCCCTTGTCCCCATCAACATGGGGACATCCTCCCCATGTTGAGGGCATGTGGCTTGGTACGGTTCAGGAGGGAGGGGGGGCCGCTCTCTCGTCCCCCCCCTTTTCCCCTGTGGCCGGCCAGGTTGCGTGCTCGGATAAGGGGTCTGGTATGGATTTTTAGGGGGACTCCACGCCATTTTTTTTTTAATTTGGGGTGGAGTTCCCCTTAAAATCCATGCCAGATCTGAAGGGCCTGGAATGGATATTTGGGGGAACCCCACGTCAATTTTTTTTTAAATTTGCGGCGGGGTTCCCCTTAATATCCATTCCAGACCTGAAGGGCCTGGTAATTGAATTCTGGGGAACCCCCACGCTTTTTTTTTTTTTTTATCAATGACTTTTGTATGTATTGCCGGGAGCCGACAATTCATTAATAGCCGCGAGTCAGTTTTAAATGCATTTTTTTCTTTCAAAAATGACATTTTTTGCAGGGACAGTTCTAAGCACGGGAAACATGCGCCACTTCACATGCATATCATACACACCCCCCAGGTACGAAATTTAAAGGAATATTTCACTTTTATTTTTTCATTTTAAGCATTATTAAAATCACTGCTCCCGAAAAAACGGCCGTTTTTAAAACTTCTTTTTGCATTGATACATGTCCCCTGGGGCAGGACCCAGGTCCCCAAACACTTTTTAGGACAATAACTTGCATATAAGCCTTTATAATTAGCACTTTAGATTTCTCCCATAGATTTTTCGAATTTGCCGCGAACACCCCAATTTGTTCGCTGTTCGGCGAACGGGCGAACAGGCAATGTTCGAGTCGAACATGAGTTCGACTCGAACTCGAAGCTCATCCCTAGTAAACACGATAATTCATATTTACCTATTTTTCTTAAAGTGGTTGTAAACCCTTACATACCACTTTAACCTACAGGTAAGATTAGATTAAGGCTTACCTGTAGGTGCAACAAATATCTCCTAAACCTACACGGATTAGGAGATATTTGCAAAAGAAAGGCACCGCTGTCTATGGCGTATGCGCCATAGACAACGGCACGCAGGCGCACTGACCGTGAATCAAAAAGCCGTGAATGAAGCCACAAGTGGCGGCACCCGCACACATGCGCGGGAGTGACGTCACGCGACTCCGGACAGTCACAGAGCCCGAGTTCGGGGCCCCCGGAAGAAGAGGGGTGAAGATGGAGGCTCGCTGCCATGGAGGAAGACGGGGACATCGCGGGCTTCTCCTGCAGGTAAGTGTCACATAATGGGCTACTATGCGATGCATAGTGGCCCATTATGCTTTACCTTTTCAGGGAAACAAAGAGGAAGTAAACCCATCAGGGTTTACTTCCTCTTTAAATTGTACTTTTTTAGCCTTGAAAAAGTTAATTCACCAATTGTAGTCACTGTATTTCTATCCTGACAGGTTTATTTTAATATACAGAGAGATTACAGGGATGTAGGCTTTTTGTTTTTAAATTACTTTACAGCCTAACTCCAGACATTTTTTTGTTGTTTTATAGAGTGGGCAACGGTTAATTTTCTGCCAGCTTTTTGTCTGTGACCGCACTGGAGAACCAGGAGTTGTGGTTGTCACTGGAAGGCAGTAAGCCACTGGGGTTGATTTAGTAAAGACAAATAAACCACGCACTTTGCACATGCAGTTGCACTCTGCAGGAGCATTTGCTCCACAGCTCAGTAAATGAGGAGAAACTGCTGACTTCCAGCATTAATTATGTGCAAGCAAAAAGGCTGTTTTTTTTTTTATTTTATTATTTCCTTTGCATGTGATTGGGTATTCTTTGCAAAGCGAAGCTTCACTTTATTTACTAAACTCTGGAGCAAATGTCCCTCTAGAGTGCACAGTCTATTTGCCTTCAGTAAATCAACTCCACTGTCAGAAGTTCTAACTTCCCACTTCACTAGAAATTGAATTTTTCTTTTGGTTTGTGTTTCCATTGGATAGGTTTTCCATCTCTTCCTGCCCTGTCAAAAAATTTGAATTAGTATATTTTGATTTTGAATATGTTCTTACAGATCTGTTTTAACATTGATACATAATATAGTATCATTAAACTGTTTTCAATCATTTTTAAAACTTTGCAGCTGGCTGTTGTGGCATTCATACCTTTGGCCAGTAGATGGAACGCTGTATCCTGGCCTAGGCCAACAAGGCCCAGGCCTAGGGCAGCACTTTGCAGGGGGGCAGCACGGAAAGAGTCCTCGCCGGCTTGCGTTACACTGTTAGTGTAGCACCAGTCTTATGGGGTTGATTGGGCTGAGAGGAAAATTAGTCCAGCGCCCCCATAAAGCGGCCGCACTGCTTCCGTTATGCGGGCGGACAGCATTTCGCATCTGTGGGGGGGAGGTGCTGCTTCTAATTTTGACTGTCCTATCATCCTCGACCACAAACCTTCCTCACTGTGCTATATGTTTTCTGCTGCACCATTGGCATGGTTATATCTTCTTAGTCCTCTCCATAAAATTATCAGAAATTTGTGCTTAAAGTAGAACTACAGGCAACACTTGTTTTTTTCATTTTGGATAGAGTAAGGGAGGGTTATAGTCCCTGTCAGTTTATTTTTTACCATCCCTGTCCCATTGCACAGATTTCCCTTCACTTCCTGCCCCACAGCCACACAGGAAGTGAGAGGAAATCTATGCAAATTAAGGGAATCCATTGCCCCCCCCCCAGGCCCTCAGAACTAGTGTCCACAATTTCAGGGCGGGTCTTAAACATAAAGGGGTGTGGCCTTGACAGGAAGGGGTGGGTCATATTTAAATTAGGGGGTGCACGAGTTTAGTCAGGCCTAGGGCAGCACAAAACCTAAATACACTACTGGGTAGATGTCACTATTTACAGTTGAATTACTTCTATACTCTGATGCCGCGTACACACGATCATTTTTCCCGTCGGGAAAAATTAAATTTTTTCCTTTGGACGAGAAAAACGATCGTCTGTGGGCTTTTTGCCGTTTTTCCCGACGGGAAAAACGGCATTAATCACGATGAGAAAAATTAGAACATGTTCTAATTTTTCTCATCGTTTTTTCAATCATTTTTTTCCGCTGCAGTTTTCCCATAGGGAGACACTGCCGCGGAGCCCACAGACGGTCGTTTTTCTCGACAAAGAAAAAAATGACGGGAAAAACGGTCGTGTGTGGGGGAAAATGCCGTTCCCTCGTTTTTCATTTTATTTCATGTCGTGATTCACGGCGGTGTTTTCACCGCCGTGAATCACGATCGTGTGTACGCGGCATGACACGTTAGTTTCAGTACCTGTTTTATGGCTGCCTGAACCTGTTGATAAAGCAGTCTCTAACTATATAACTACTTCCAGACTGCAGAACACTACAAGATTGATGGCAAGGATGTCTCTATATCTCTATAGCAGTCTGCACCTTTACTTCCACATCCTGGTGAGCTAGCAATGTGTTTTACTGCTAGGATTCCTATGTTTGAGAATTACACACTCAGGAGAACTATATGCTAGAAAGCATTCTTTACGTATGTCTTGTCTGGGAGCAGAATTGCAATTTTTCTATACTCTATAGTTAGAACAAGTTTAAACAAGCTTATCTTGCATTCCCAGTACAAGCATGATTACAGGATATTCAAGTAGCCAGACTTCGAACCCTGTTCCTTTAACCTTACTACAGGATTACACATGAACCATCATTAGTTGAAGGCTATATTCTACGTGGATCCCCTACCAGAGACCTTGAAGAGAGCACCTCATAAAACTTGTACATGAGAGTCACCCAAGAATTGTATAAATAAAACTTGTACATGAGAGTCACCCAAGAATTGTATAAATAAAACTTGTACATGAGAGTCACCCAAGAATTGTATAAATAAAACTTGTACATGAGAGTCACCCAAGAATTGTATGAATAAAGCATTAAAGAGGTTGTAAACCTCCCTGTGTAAGTTGTACCTATAGGTAAGCCTAGACTAAAGCCCCGTACACACGATCGGTTTGACTGATGAAAACCGTCCGATGGATGGTTTTCATCAGACCAACCGATCGTGTATGGTACCCATCGGTCTTTTTTCCATCGGTTTTAAAAAATAGAACTTGTTTTAAAATTTTCCGATGGATAAAAAACCGATCGAAAACTCAGATCGTCTATGGGCAAGTCCATCGGCTAAAAAACCCACGCATGCTCAGAATCAAGTCGACGCATGCTCAGAAGCATTGAACTTCATTTTTCTCGGCTCATCGGAGTGTTTTACGTCACCGCGTTTGGAACGGTCGGTTTTTTTGACTGATGGTGTGTGGGCAAGACTGATGGAAAACAGTTTCATCGGATTTCCGATGGACAAATCCATCGGACGAAAATCCATAGGATATCCGATTCTATGTACAGGGCTTTAGGCTTACCTATAGGTATTGTAAATATTTCCCAAATGTGCGCCGTTTAGGAGATATTTACTCTGAAGTAAATAATATATTTAGGAAAAGGAAAGGTCTTGGACTGCCGCACTCAGTAAAAACGATTTATTTCAAAATATTCAAAGGAATACAATCCAAAAAATAAATCCACAAAATCCAAAAAATAAACCAAAACAGATGGTGGACATGCAAGGGCTGTAGGCTAACGTGTTTCACATCATAACTTGATGCTTACTCATAGTCTAAGCTATGGGGGATTTTTTGGGGGGGATATTTATTATAGCAAAAAGTAAAAAATATTCCTTTTTTTTTTCAAAATTGTCACTCTTTTTTTTTTTCATAGCCCAAAAAAATAAAACCTGCAGGGGTGATCAAATACCACCAAAAGAAAGCTCTGTTAGTGGGAAAAAAAGGACGTAAATTTTGTTTGGGTACCACGTCGCACGACCGCGCAATTGTCAGTTAAAGCGACACAGTGCCGAATCGCAAACAGTGCTCTGGTCTGGAAGAGGGTAAATTCTTCCGGGGCTGAAGTGGTTAAACATCTCACAGTTTGTGAGCCTTCATTCAGAACATCATCGGGAACTCTCATTTATTTATTTATTCAACCGGCCCCTACAAGGACTTAGAGGCCAGTGGGGAAGCTATTCATTACAATGGACATTTCTCTGTGTGTTTTTTCATTATCACTTTGCAGGGCTCCCATTTATTGACCTGGGGCCTTGTAACTCTCCATTCTTGTCTTTGGTTGGTCAGTAAGCCCAGGTTCACACTGGGCTGCGAGAGGGAAGCCGTGCGAGTTCAGCTGAACTCGTACAATTTCACTCCCGCTGGTCAGTCCCGATTTCGGCCTCGATTACAGAAACATCTGTGCAGGTTTCTGCACAGATGTCAATGTAAATCGCGGGCCAAAACCGCAAAAAGTAGTACAGAAACTACTTTTTGAAATCGGTGCAGCGCCGCAGATGTGGTGTCGCACCGATTAGGACGGTGCCATTGCCGGCAATTTGCGGCAAATACTGCCGTTTTGACATGCGATTTGACATGCCAAATCGCATGTCAAAATGCACCAGTGTGAACCAGGTCTAAAGTTTAGCTCTTGTAGGCAATATAGTGGAATAAAAAGACAGAGCCAGACAATCTCCTAGGCTGTGTCTTTTTTTTTTTGTGAGTTTATATGAAAAATGTTCTTGTTTTCCTGGCATGTACCTTTAATATGTCAGTTGTGTTGAAGACATTCTGGTTTTCGTGACAGATCATTTGTTACCTTCGATGCTCTTTGAGGTGGGAAGAGCTTCTACTTAAGAGCTTATTATCAGGAACTATGCGTGGAAAGCCAAAATATTTATGTTTGTTGGTGGCACATAGACAAAAGACAGTACTCAGGGGGGAAAAGGGGTTTTGATTAAGTGATTGAAAACACTCTGGTGAATGGCCTGTCTCATCTGGGAGATAACATCATCTTCATTCTTATCGCTGTTCTTGAACTTACTTTAAACATTCCGCCGCACTCATGCAATTACAGACTGTGCTCTTTTGGCATCTTGTTTCCTCAACTCGTCTCTGGTCATTTATTTCCATTATATGTTGTCAGAGGTAGCCTAGGTGCACCAAACAGAAATTCATGTGAGTTAAAAGGGATTAGCAGATGGGAAGTACTTCCAGGCAACATTCAGTATAATAGAGCGATGGCGGCCAAAGGCTAGGTTACAATCAGGAAGAACATGGGTTAATGTTCAAATGATTATAAGCTCTTGAAAACAAAGAAAGTCTATCAATGGCTTGGCTTGTTGGGTGTGGATATAAAATCTGCTTGAGTCAAAAGAGCAGTATTATCAGTTGTTATACAATGGTCAACCCATGTATGTTCGACTTACAGTGGACCTATAGTTAATCAATATTAAAGTGGAACTTAGCTGTATCTGAGCACCACAAACTGAAAACGCTATTTAATCCATTTTTAATAATCAAACTCACCCATTGTTCAGAAATCACTTTGAAAAACAACCCCTAGCATTTCTAGCCATTGCCATCTTGAGTAAGGGCAGTAAATTTATGTAGCATTTACTTCTTGGAATCCATCTGCACTTGGCTCAGGCATGCAGGCAGGAGGGTGTGCTTATCTGAGAAAGTCCCTCCTCTCCTACTCCTACTAAAGAAAAAAGAATGCCTTTGAAGTCTCCTGGGATGCAGGGGCGGACTGACAACACTCAGGACCCCTGGATCAAATAAAGCAAGGGCCCCTGTCAGGCCCTGCCCATGATCCACCCCTGACTCCGCCCATGATCCGCCTCTAACCTCGCCCCGTACAACTTCTGCCTTTTTTTTAAGGAGACCTGGAGGGGGTCTCTCTCTAACAGTGTAAATCAGAGAGTCTCTGTTAGAGAGAGAGACCCCCTCCAGGACCCATTAGAGACTACAAAGGAGTATAGTGGGACTTGGAGGGGGGCCTCTTTCTAACAGAGTGTATAGTAAACACCTCCATTCACTCTGGTCCTCACAGTACCCCCTCCTTGTGCCATGACTCTTACCCCTGCCCCAACCTCTCACAAAGTAGAAATAAAATTGGCACTGTGTAGAGCTCTTCTTATCTTAACTATGGGTACTGTAGCTGTGGTTGGTTCCTGCGTCCTCTGCGGCTGGCTGACTCCCGTATCCTCTGTGGCTGGCTCCTGTGGGTGGCTGACTGGCACCCTGCTGTGGCTGGCTGGCTCCCTGGTGTGGTTGGGTCACCGTGGGTGGGTGGCTGGCACCCTGGCCCTGCTGTGGGTGGGTCACCATGGGTGGTTGGCTGGCACCCTGACCCTGCTGTCGGTGGCACCCTGGCTGGCTGGTGTGTCCTCTACTCTTCCACTGTTTTGGGCACTGTTTGCCGAGGTGAGGGAGGGACTTGGAGGGAAGTGGTGGCCTTTGCCCTAACCGGGATGGTGGAGCTAAAAGGTTTGCAGCAGGTCCTGTGAGCTGAGATGTGCAGCACACCACATAATGACGTTGTGTGCGAGTCCTCTCTGTGTCCATTTGAGAGTCTATGTTAGAAAAAGCCCTCATCAGTGCCCATCAATGCAGCCTCTCCAGTGCCCATCAGCACAGCCTCATCAGTGCCCATCAATGCAACATTACTAGTGCCCATCAGTGCAGCCTGATCAATGCCCATCAATGCAGCCTCTCCAGTGCCTCTCAATGCAGCCTCACCAGTGCCCATCAGCACAGCTTCACCAATGCCCATCAGTTCAGCCTCACCAGTGCCCATTAATGCAGCTTCACCAGTGCCCATGAATGCAGCCTCACCAGTGCCCATGAATGCAGCCTCACCAGTGCCCATTAATGCAGCCTGATCAGCGCCCATCAATGCAGCTTCACCAGTGCCCATTAATGCAGCCTCACCAGTGCCCCTCAATGCAGTCTCCCCAGTTCCCATTAATGCAGCCTTACCAGTGTCCATAAATGCAGCCTTACCCGTGCCCCTCAATGCAGCCTCACCAGTGCCCCATAATGCAGCTTTACCAGTGTGCCCCTCAGTGCAGCCTCACCAGTGTGCTCATCCATGCAGCCTCACCAGAGTGCCCCCTTAATGCAGCCTCACCAGAGTGCCCCTCCATGTAGCACTCGCAGCCTCATCAGAGTGCCCCCTACATGCAGCCTCACCAGAGTGCCCTCTCCATGCAGCCTCACCAGAGTGTACCTCCATGCAGCCTGATCTGTGCATGGGGGTTAGAGAGGAAAGACACCGGATCACTTGACGACCGCTGTCATCAGATGTCACGCCTCCTTTGTTAGACGTCACACGTACCGGCTTTGAACCAATGAGATGTCTATCAAAAGAGGCGGTGAAGGAGGTGGGACATTGGATGACAGCGGTAAGCTGGAGATCCCGCTCTATCTGATCCGAGGGTACCCGCTCTCCTCCCTTCTCCTTTTTCAGGGGCTTCGCCTAAAATCACATGCTACTGAGAGATGTAAAATCTCCTCTGTAGATTAAGAAAAAGAGTCAACTTGGACAAGTTTCCAAGTGGCCTGACAAATTTGACACCTCATGAGCAAATAAATGCAAATACATCACTATATAAATTATAAAAATAATTGGTAAAATTTCAGACCCTACCTTTTCCTCTCTCACTACAATTCTATTAGTGCATGCCAGGTGGAGCTACAGTACAAATTGTAATTTTAATATTACTGACCAAATCCAACTTTCCAATGCATCATCCTCTGAAAGCCTATGTAGATGTATAAAAAGACACGCATATATAAATATACAGTGGGTAAAATAAGTATTGAACACGTCACTATTTTTCTAGATAAATATATTTATAAAGGTGCTATTGACATGAAAGCGGGGTTCCACCAGCAATTTTTTTTTAAAAGTCAGCAGCTACAAACACTGTAGCTGCTGACTTTTAATAAGGACACTTAAAAAGGTAATACTGCGGGGGGGCAGGGCGGCGCCAGCGGAGACAGACATGCCCTGCTGAAGCTCCGTGACTCTCAGGACTCCACAGCCGAATAAAGCGCCCGTTCAGCTCGGTTCCCGGTGGAACCAGGTGTGGGAACAGCTGGTGAGACAAAAGAGTCTATTTATGTTTAGAAGGGGTGCCCACTTGAACAGGAAAACATCTAATTTCAAAGTCAGTCAGCCCAGAGCAGCATTGAAAATGGCACCTCCCCCTTCTCCTCACACAAGCACCTCACAAACTGCTAAACAAAGACAGCAGAAACAGCGGTCCCAGGCTGCTCTTGTGGAGAATGACACAGATAATGATAATGACTATGAATATACTGACCCAGTACAGGTCACCAACACAGATACCATTAACCCAAACATATTAAAGCAATTTGAAAAGATGCTTCAGAAGGCACTTAAGAAAACTTCAGACCACATCACAAGCAGTTTGTCAAAGGAAATTAGGGAATTAGGTCAGTGCACTTCTGACCTAGAAGATAGAGTAGATCACATGGAAATTGATGTACAGTCCCACCTGCATGAACTAGAGGATTTAAAAGCAGAAAATCTCATCCTAAACTCGCGTTTAGAAGACTTTGAGAATAGGGCCCGTCGTTCAAACTTGCGCATTCGTGGAATTCCTGAGGCAATTATTGATCTCCAGTCCACAGTAACTGCCCTATTTCAGGAGCTGCAGCCATCAATCACTATTGACCGCATGGAGATAGACAGAATTCATAGGGCTCTGATTCCTCTCAAAGCTACAGGACCACCGCGCGACATTATAGTGAAACTTCACTATTTCCGTACAAAAGAACAGCTTCTTGCCACAGCCCGTATAAAAGACTCTCTTATATTCCAAGGCAATCCATATCAAATTTTTACTGACTTGTCTCCAACTACGGTTGCTAAAAGACGGGCACTGAAACCCCTCCTTCAGATCCTACAGCAAAACCAAATATTATATCAATGGGGTTTTCCATTTTCCATACGGTTTACACATCTAAGTTCAAAATATAGATGTAAATCTGCTGACGAATTGCAAAAGGTACTACAGGACCTTCACCTATTGGACAGATCATTCTCCTTGTCAGATACTTTACACAAGCAAACTGCATCCTACAAAGCAAATGAAACTTCTAACTCCAAAAGCAATGGAAATCATCACAGTCCTACTAAACGCTTTCGCTTCAACTCGCCTGACAGGAATCCTGCAGACACTATGGACTGAGAAACAACTTTTTCATGTTTTATTTTGGAACTTCTCTCCACGGGAGCTCTGAGATTGCTCAATTTTCCTTCCCCCCCCCCCCCCTTTTTTTGTGAAGGCCTATCGGCCATTATCAGCACTATTACTTATAGTTCATCCCTATTTAAGCAAGTTCGCTGTTACATAATTTTTTTTTCTCTTGAATCTACCCTACACCACATATATAATTATTTTTTATATATAGACGGGTGCTAAAAGTTTTTTCTTCATTTTTCTTTTTTTCAATAAATGATTAAGTGGCTGTTGCGGTCCTGAGAGCTAGTTACTGCTCTCCCCACTACTCTGCCCTGGGTTTTTCCTCCTATCTGTTTTTGGAGGGGCTTCCTTGGATAGATTTTTGGCCTCTGGGTTTGTATTTTCTACTCGCCCAGTACGCCGTATTTTTAATTATTCTCTGCATACTTGATTTATCATTAAATGCTTATATGATTCTTCTTCCTATCTTTTCTTTTTCCATCTTTTCTATCTTTTCTTCTAGAACTCAGCTCCTCCCCGGGGTAAGTATATTTAAATATTTTGCATATATATTGTATGTTTATATTGATTTCTTGATATGTGAATGGCCCCCTTAAATGTCTTATCTTTGAATGTGCAAGGCCTCAACATACCTCAAAAGCGCACGAAAGCATTTCGCTCACTAGCTTCAACAAAGGCACATGTAATTTGTCTCCAAGAGACCCACTTTACTAAAAATTCCGCTCCTAAATATTTTGGCTCTCTATACCCTCAGGTTTTTACAGCCTCGGCTGACACAAAGCAGCGTGGTGTACTGATAGCGTTTCATCGCACAACTCCCTTCTCACTTCAGACAGAGATCAAAGATCCTGAAGGGCGGTATCTCATACTTACTGGGCATATAACTGACTCTCCAGTTACTGTGGTGTCATACTACGCCCCAAATAAAACCCCTTCATCCTTCCTCTCTCACTTGTTACAGGTAGTTGAAACTCATAAAACTGGCACGCTACTAATTTGTGGAGATTCGAATCAAGTCCTTTATCCATTTTTAGACAAATCCCCTATTCCTAGCACACCTATCTCCCATAAAAGCACATTTCAACAATTACTCCAGCAACATCACTTATTAGATACCTGGCGAGAAGCAAACCCAGCTAAGCGACAATTTACTTTCTACTCACATCCTCACAATTCACTCTCCCGAATAGACCACATACTTATAAATGTACCTATGGCCCCTGAACTTCTCTCTTCCTCCATTATACCCTTCACATGGACTGATCATAGTGCAGTGTTAACCTCATTCACCTCTGCAATTCCAAAAGCACAAGACCCCACTTGGCAGATAAATAACTTCATGCTATCCCACCCATCCCACTATGCAGATTTAGAGACAGCCTTAAAAGATTATATTTCTTTTAATAAAACCTCTGATATCTCTCCTCTGACATTGTGGGAGGCTCATAAATCAGTGCTCCGTGGAGCATGTATTCAAAAAGCCTCATACCTCAAAAAGGAAAAAATAGGATTTTTATAACAGCTTACCTGTAAAATCCTTTTCTTGGAGTACATCACGGGACACAGAGCGACATAGTCATTACTAATGGGTTATATAGATACCGTCAGGTGCTGGCACTGGCAACTTCCAAAACCGGAAGTACCCTCCCCTATATAAGCCCCTCCCATCCGGGAGCACCTCAGTTTTGTAGCAAAGCAATAAGTGTCCCTAAAGAGGGGCGGGAGCTCTGTGTCCCGTGATGTACTCCAAGAAAAGGATTTTACAGGTAAGCTGTTATAAAAATCCTATTTTCTTTCTCGTACATCACGGGACACAGAGCGACATAGTCATTACTAATGGGATGTCCTAAAGCAATGCCAAATGAGGGGGGGGATACACCATATATAAGCTGAGCGCTATCAGACATGATGATCTTTTGCGGCCTGCAACACACTGCGCCCAAAGGCGACATCCTCCTGACTTCTAACGTCCACCTGGTAGGACCTAGTAAACGTGTGTACCGAAGACCATGTTGCGGCCTTACAGATTTGAGCCAGGGAGGCCTGGTGATGCACTGCCCATGAAGTTCCAACTGCTCTCGTGGAGTGCGCTCTAACTTTGAACGGAGGCGGTCTCCTTCTCAAGCCATACGCTTGCATAATGACCTGTCGAATCCACTTGGCTAAAGTAGACTTTGACGCTGCCTGACCCTTTCTGGGGCCTTCCGGCAGAATAAACAAAGTATCCGTTCTGCGAATCTGAGCAGTGGCTTTTAGATAAGCTTTAACTGCTCTTACTACATCCAAAGAATGCAATAACTTTTCCTCTACCGAAGTAGGTTTGGGGAAAAAAGAAGGAAGAACCACATCTCGGTTCAAATGAAACCTCGATACCACCTTAGGAAGAAAGGCTGGATGAGGACGTAACACTACTCTGTCCTTATGGATAACCAGATATGGCTCCTTACAGGACATAGCTGCTAATTCCGATACTCTTTTAGCCGAACAAATGGCTACTAGAAAAATCAATTTCCTGGTGAGAAGCACCAAGGAAATATGCTGTAATGGTTCAAATGGTTGTTTCTGTAGAACCGACAGAACCAAGTTTAGATCCCATGGACATATGGGAATATTAACCGGAGGCCTAATACGCATCACTCCTTGTATAAAGGCTTTGACTAGTGAATGCGAAGCCAAGGGCCTTTGAAAAAATATTGACAAGGCCGAAATCTGACCATTGATAGTACTCAAGGCAAGCTTCCTATCTACAGCCCACTGTAGGAAGTCCAGAATCCTACCTATTACGTACTTATGTGGATGCCATTTCTTGGCCTCACACCACGCGATGTACGCCTTCCAGATTCTATAGTAGATCTGCCTGGATACCGGCTTCCTGGCATTGATCATGGTAGATACCACAGCATTAGAGAGCCCTCTCTTTTTTAGAATGTGGGCTTCAATAGCCAGGCCGTCAAACCTAGGGCTGGTAAGGAAGGGTGGTATATCGGTCCTTGCGAAAGCCGGACGACGTGGGAGAGTCCAAGGACTCCCCACTGAAATTTTACAATCTCCGCGTACCACGCTCTTCGGGGCCACGCTGGAGCCACCGGAATCACTGGTTTCTTTTCTACCCTGATTCTGCGGAGTAATCGAGGTAACCATTGTGGCGGTGTGAATGCATATATCAGCTTGAACTGATCCCCAGGGAACACTAGGGCATCCGAGCCGCAAGCTAGGGGATCCCTTGTCCGAGAGACAAACCTATCCCCCTTTGCGTTGAATCTGGATGCTAGAAGATCTACATCCGATGTTCCCCACCGCTGACATATTGTCCAGAAAACCTCGGGGTGAAGGGACCCTTCCTCTGGGCCTAATTGCTGGCGACTTAGAAAGTCCGCCTTCCAATTCTCCACTCCTGGAATGAATACCGCAGATATGGCTGGGACATATTTTTCCTGCCCATTTCAGGATGTAATTTACTTCCCTCTGGGCTGCACGACTCCTGGTGCCCCCCTGATGATTGATATATGCCACTGCTGTGGCATTGTCTGATTGAATTCTGACAGGGGACCCTTGGAGTTTGGATGTCCATGCTACTAGGGCATACCGGGCTGCTCGTATCTCTAAGAGATTGATGGGCAGGGCCTTTTCTGCATCCGACCATCTGCCCTGGAGAGACTATTGCTCCAGTACTGCTACCCAGCCTATAAGGCTGGCATCTGTAGTGACCACCTTCCAAGAAATCGGACTGAAGGATTTCCTTTTTTCCAGATTCTGGGGAACCCACCACCAACGGAGGCTCTTGCGAACGGAAGGGGACAAGGACATTGTAAGTCTAGGGCCTGAACTTTTTTGTTCCAGGCTGACAGTATGGCCCCTTGCAAATTCCTTGAATGGAATTGACCGTAGGGTACTGCTTCGAATGATGCCACCATTTTTCCCAGCAGCCTCATATACAGGCGTATGGACGGCTGTCTTTTTTGTACCCACTAAGTGGATCAAATCTTTCAAAGACAACACCTTTCCTCGAGGCAAGAATATTTTTCTCTGGCCTGAATCCAACCTTAGCCCCAAGTATTCCAGACTTTTGACTGGTTTTTAGGGCTGACTTGTCTCGGTTGATAATCCAACCGTGAGATTCCAGATACTTGATCGTCTTGTGAACGACCACGTCTAGTTTTTTCACTGAGTGGTCTATCAGCAACAAGTCATCCAGATATGCCATTATCATTACACCTTGTGTTCTTAGATTGGCCAATAAAGGGCCAGAATTTTTGTAAACACTCGTGGTGCTGTGGCCAAACCGAAGGGTAAGGCTCTGAACTGAAAATGGCGCCCTTCTACTGCAAAGCGTAGAAATTTTTGGTGGACTGGAAAGATGGGAATGTGCAAATAAGCATCTTTGATGTCGATCGTGGCTAACCAATCCTCCCCTTGTAGGGCAGTGGCCACCGATCGGATCGACTCCATCGGAAAGTCCTGATATACAGGAATTTGTATAGCCCTTTTAGAATTAATATGGGCCTCCCGACCGCGTTTGCTTCGGGACTGTAAAGAGGTTTGAGTAAAACTCGAACCCTCATTCTTCCAGGGGAACCTCCATAATTACTCCTTGGAGCAATAGTTGTTCTAGTGCCAACAGGAGGGACTCTCTCTTCCGGGGATCCCTTGGCACGTTTGACCTCAAAAATGGGAAGGAGGAGAGTCTTTTAACTCCAAACTGTATCCCAAACCTACTGCGGAGAGCACCTATCTGTCTTGATCGTGTCCCGCCAGGTCTCTTGCGAACAACTGGAGTCCTCCCCCCACCCGACTGAGTGGGGGCTTCAATGAATTTCACTTTGGGGGAGGTTTTGTACCTCCCCTGACCCAGGGTTTCTCATTACCCTGCTACTGTCCCTGTTTTTTACCCCCGGGATTTGACCGAGGAGGCCGTCGGAACTGTTACACAGCCGATGCCCCAGGGACTGGAGAAGCAGGCCTCTTAAAGAGGGACCTCTAACTCTGCTTTTAACCGGTAAGAGCGTATTTTTACCGCTGGAAATTTTCTGGATATATTTGTCCGGGTTTTCCCTGAATTAGCGTTCACCATGAAATGGGACGCTAACCAGCCATTCTTTACAGGGAGCTTCAGCAGACCAGTTTTTGAGCCATAGGAGCCTACGCATATGTACTATAGACAGCGTAAGGCGGGAGGCCTGATGGACTGAATCCTCTATGGCGTCAACCGCAAAGCCTAAGGCTCTAGGTAGATCAGCTAGGGCAAAGCCTGCTGATCTGTCAAGTCCCTCAAGACCTGTTTCAACTGATCCTTCACTGCTTAGCAGACCCCAATAGCTGCTACTGCTGGTTGTATCACCAAGCAGATTTTCATAAGGACTCCAATCTTTTATCTATTGGGTTCTTGAACATTTGGACATTATCCACTGGACATGTCAGTGATTTATACATACAAGAGATGGCTGCGTCCACTGTAGGGACCTTCCATTTTTTTTTTTTTTATGAACTTATCCTCCATGGGATAGACCACCGGAAATCTCTTGGGGGAATATATATTTTCTCAGGACGTTCCCAATCCTGGTAAATGAGCCCTTTCAGTAAAGGGTGAAGTGGAAAAGAACAAACAGTCTGGGGGCTTCTAGCGACCCCAACGAGGATACAGTAGTGGTTGATGGTTCCGCAAGGTGCATTTTTAAATGCTGATCGGACCATGTTAGTCAGAGACTGAACCCATAATCTTTCAGCTTAAGATGCTGAGAAAAGGTTCCCCCACTGTTGATTCCTCTATAACAGAATCAACCTCATCCTGATCCCCTTCAGGCAGGTCGATCCCTGTATGGGACTGTTGCTCTGCTAACAGGCACTCTGAAGGAGGAGACGGAGATCGGGCGTGCTTTCCCTGACAGGGAGGCAGCGATAAATGTTGACAATCTCTCTCTAATCCTCCCAGAGCTGAGGAAAAAACCTCCTCTGTTACATACACAGGAGCAGGTGAACTGAGGACAGCCACAGTACCAAGTACCCTGCGGGGTCTCTACGGTCACTTACCTCTGAACTTCAGGGGAGACTGGTGCAGCAGGAGTATGCCCAAGATCCTCCGAGCCCGATGAGACCCCCTTCGCTTCCTGGAAGATTCAGTTCCGGAGCTTCTGGACGGCATATTCCTAAGCCTAAAGCTGAGGTATTCCAGCCGTAATACACCACTTTTACTGAGAATAGTCTAGCACAATTGCTGCTATATCACAGTTGGTGTCTACTAATGTGCCTTTCTAGGGGATGCCTGTATCAACAGCTTGCTGTATGCCTTTAAATGTTGCCAGCTCTGTCTCTGTACTTCATAGCCAGCTCACTACAATATTGTGGTTTTTTTAAACTGCTGGGACGCCCGCACATGCGCAGAAGCGCTGCGGCGCGCACAGAGCGTCATCCCCCAGGCTCCGCCCCCTTTCCCGGCTCACCTCTATATATAGAGGCGCGTGCACGCGCACGCGCGCGGGCACGTGCGCCTTCGGCGCTAATTTCAAATATGGTAACAAGGGACAGGAGCCAGGGCCCCTCTTTGCCGCAGGCCGGGGGATGGACGAGCACTGCAACATGGCAGAGGAAGCAGTTTCCTATAAGAGAACTCACCATCTGCCTGGACTTTGCTCTGCTGAGAAGAAGCTAGTCCACATGACAAGAAAACATTCCACAGCGGCCTCTAGTGGACAAACACAGGTACCGCAGTCTAATATATTAAATATATATAAAAAAAAAATTTTTTTTTTTTTTCTTGACCACCATTAAAAATTATTACATTTTTTTAGTAGTTACAGGCATGCACAGAATTTTGCGGGAATACCATTAGGTAACAGACAGAAAGACAAATTAGGCTTGGGGGTCCCCCAATAGAACCAAGTTCCTGGGGGCCCCCACTTACCTGTTCCCCGCCGCAGGACTTTGTTTGGTCCACAAAAGCCCAAACTTCACCTATCACGGCAGGCATTGTAATCAAACCTTCAGGGACCGGGTTCCCAAGGATTCCACTCCCCTGGACCTGTATAGCACCCTGCACAGAAAACATCTTGGTCGTGGGTATGACCAGAGCTCTGGATCCCAGGGTCCAGCTCTCCTAAGAGAAGCATTACAGGCAAAACCTTGCTCTTCTCTGCAAGGCCCGGGTACCGACCGTTTAGCTATGAAGCTTTTTTGGTCGGATCCGGAATAGCTTACTGAGGCCCAAAAGAACCTGTACGCAAGCTCAGTGAAAAACACATGTTTCTTCTTGGCCAACACCTTAGACACTGGCAAAAAACTGAGGTGCTCCCGGATGGGAGGGGCTTATATAGGGGAGGGTACTTCCGGTTTTGGAAGTTGCCAGTGCCAGCACCTGACGGTATCTATATAACCCATTAGTAATGACTATGTCGCTCTGTGTCCCGTGATGTACGAGAAAGAAATGGCTGCTCCAACATAAACTGGAGGCAGAATTTAATTCAACCCATGCACTCTTTCAGGCAAACCCTAATCCTACTACGAAATCACACCTGGATAGAGCACGTCTAGACCTTGACCTTTTTCTCTCAAACTCTGCTGTTAAAACGCTAAGTAAATATAGGCATTCATTCTATCTTAAAGCCAATAAACCTACGACACTCCTTGCCCGGGCCCTTAAAAAATCAATACACTCCTCCAAACCGATCTCCTCCAAACCGATACGTCTAAAATTGTCCCACGACACCTACACCAGTAAACCAGTAAAAATTCTTCACACTTTCCAAAAACATCTTGCCACATTATACAATAAAGAAGAACCCCTAAATCAGGCCTCTGCAGATTCCTTTTTTTCCCACATCACACTTCCATCTATTCCCTTGGTCAACCGGGATAGCCTTGAAAGCCCTATAACCACTGATGAAATTAACATGGCAATAAAATCTCTTAAGCTAAATAAACGTCCAGGCCCAGACGGCTTTTCAGCCATGTATTATAAGAAATTTGCACATATATTAACCCCACTATTGACCGAAGCCTTCAATTCTATACTCTCTGGGCATTCCTTCCGACCTGAAACACTGACAGCTATTATTTCCATGATCCCTAAACCAAATTCAGATGAATCAGCTCCCTCCAATTACAGACCCATCTCTCTACTTAATTTGGACATAAAGCTTTTAGCGAAAGTTTTGGCAACACGTTTAAATAATATAATAGGATCTTTAATCCACAAGGACCAAGTAGGCTTTATCCCAAAACGCCAATCTGGTGATGCGGTACGTAGAGTGGCCTTACTTACCCATATTGCCCAAAAAAGACGGATATCTCTTTGCCTGTTATCCCTAGTAGTGATGAGCCGAACACCCCCGGGTTCGGTTCGCACCAGAACCCGCGAACGGACCGGAAGTTCGAACGAACATTAGAACCCTATTAAATACAATGGATGCGAACGTTCGAATTCTAAAGTGCTAATTATAACAACTATTATGCATGTTATTGTCCTAAAAAGGGTTTGGGAACCCGGGTTCTGCACCAGGGGACATGTATCAATGCAAAAAGAAGTTTTAAAAACGGTCGTTTTTCGGGAGCAGTCATTTTAATGATGCATAAAGTGAAAAAAAAAAAGTCAAATATTCCTTTAAATATCGTACCTGGGGGGTGTCTAAAGTATGCCTGTGAAGTGCCACGTGTTTCCCGTGTTTAGAACTGTCCCTGCACAAAATGACACTTCTAAAGGAAAAAAAAGCCATTTAAAACTGCTTGCGGCTTTAATGTAATGTCTGGTCCCGGTAATATGGATGAAATTCTTTAAGAAAAATGGCATAGCTACCCCATGACCCCCCCCCCCCTACCCCAGCCCATTACCAGCCCCTTTGGGTCTTGTATGGATATTAAGGGGAACCCCGCACATAAAATAAAAAAGGCCCTATATACTCTGAACAGCCGTATACAGGCGGTGCATACAAGACAGGGACTGTAGGTTTGTTCTTATGTAGAATCTGTTTGTAATTTTGAACAGGTACATTGTTGAAGTGTAGCTCCAGCCCAAAAATCTATTTTTAAACTTTTTGGAAAACATAGGTAAGGGTTATCACCCCTGTAACATTTGTTTTGCTGTCTGTGCCCCTGTTCAGAACATTTCACCTCACTTTCCGTCCCAATGACAACTGTTTTTGAAATGTGGTGTTTTTCTTGAAACAAGGATTGCTGATAAAGCATCAGTACAGAGGAGACACCTTTCTCCCATATTTATTCTTACAGGAGAGAATTTTCCTTCCTAGTGGTAGATTTCCTCTCACTTCCTGTTGTCTTCTTGCGTTTGCAAGTAGGAGTCGTTTGTAAGTTGGATGTTTGAAAGTAGGGACCTGCCGTATATACTCTGCAGAAATAGGCCCCTTAGTTGTTGGTGTTGGCACAACACTGTAAGCACTCACAGTTACTCTTGGTTGGTGCTGGAACGCCCTGCTGTCAACTATTATATCAGGAATTTTAATTACATATAATTGTTGAACAGTGGTAGTAAAAATTGGGCCTTTGATGGTGGTGCTGGTGCCACAACACTGTAAGCCCTGACAGTTACTCTTGGTGGGTGCAGCAATGGGCCCTGCTGTGAATTATTAGATCAAGAATTGTAATTACATGCCCCTGTTGAACAGGGGCTGAAAAATTGGGCCTTAGGCACTGGTGGCACAACACTGCAACCCCTCACAGATACTGTACTTGGAGCACAGCAATGAGCCCTGTTGCAAAGTATTGCTTCAAAAATTGTAATGACACGCCCCTGTTAAACAGGGGCTGAAAAATTGGGCCTTAGGCACTGGTGGCACAACACTGCAACTCCTCACAGATACTGTACTTGGAGCACAGCAATGAGCCCTGTTGCAAAGTATTGCTTCAAAAATTGTAATTACACGCCCCTGTTAAACAGGGGCTGAAAAATTGGGCGTTAGGCACTGGTGGCGGCACCCATAAACAAAAATGATCTTCCAAGCTATCATCATCAATCGTATCATTGAGGACTCGGAGGAGGAGGATAGCCAGTCAACATAACAGCACAGGCACTCAGCATCAGCATCAGTCTTGAAGGGATGTGACATTTTAAAATCAATTAGTCTGTTATATCAGCATCAGGTGTGTGGTAGCTGGTGGTGATCCAAGACTGGTTCATCTTGATGAAAGTCAGTCGATCAACCGAGTCGGTGGACAGGCGCACCCTGTGATCCGTGACAAATCCTCCAGCAGCACTGAATGTGCGTTCCGAAAGAACGCTGGATGCAGGACAGGCCAGTAGCTCAATTGCATACTGTGCAAGCTCTGGCCAGTGATCCATCCTCAAGACCCAGTAAGCCAGAGGATTTTCGGTGGGGAAGGTGTCCAAGTCTGACCTTGCCCCTAGATATTCCTGCACCATGTTTATCAGACGCTGGCGATGGTTGCTGGAACCAATCATACTTTGGGGCTGCGGACTAAAGAATTGTCTGAACGCATCGGTCAGACGGCCACCTTCCCCACCGCTCCTTCTTTGACTGGCCGAAGCCTCAGCAACTCGTTGTCCAGGACCAGGAGTTTGCAACCTCCCAGTCTCTGGGAACGCGTTGCACAGACCTTTCTGCAAGGCCTCCCGGAGTTGTCTCATCCTCTGCTCCCTCTGCGACGGTAACATAAGGTCCGCAACCTTACCCTTGTACCGTGGATCAAGGAGAGTGGCCAGCCAGTAATGGTCCCTCTCCTTGATCCGAAGAATACGAGGATCCTTCCGCAGACTTTGCAGGATCAGGGAGGCCATGCAGCGTAGGTTTGCTGAGGCATTCGCTCCGGAGTCCTCTGGGTCACTAAGGACGACATGATCCGCAGCCACCTCCTCCCAGCCACGTACAAGTCCACTGGTTTCTTGGGACTGTAAATCATCCCTAAAAGACTGCTGCTGATGATGCTGAGTGCCAGCCTCCACCTCCATGCTGACACAATCCTCCTCCTCCTCCTCCTCCTCTTCCTGTGCGATGGGTGGGACAGAAGGAACACTGTCTGGGTAAAGGGGGCCTTGAGAGGCAAGGAAGTCCTCCTCTTCCTGCCTCTGTTCTGCCTCAAGTGCCCTGTCCATTATTCCACGCAGCGTGTGCTCCAACAGGTGGACAAGAGGTACAGTGTCACTGATGCATGCACTGTCACTGCTCACCATCCTCGTGGCCTCCTCAAATGGTGCCAGGACAGTGCATGCATCCCTGATCATGCCCCACTGGCGTGGAGAAAAAAAACCAAGCTCCCCTGACCCTGTCCTGGTGCCGTAGTCGCACAGGTACTCATTGATGGCCCTCTGCTGCGTGTGCAGCCGCTGCAGCATGGCCAACGTTGAGTTCCACCTGGTGGGCATGTCACATATAAGGCGGTTCTTGGGCAGGTTCAACTCCTTTTGCAGCTCAGCCAGGCGAGCACTGGCATTATAAGATCTGCGGAAATGCACACAGACTTTCCTGGCCTGCCTCAGGACATCCTGTAAGCCCGGGTACCTGCCCAAGAACCGCTGCACCACCAGGTTAAGGACGTGAGCCACACAGGGCACATGGGTCAGTTGTCCCTGTCGGAGGGCGGAGAGGAGGTTGGTGCCATTGTCGCAAACCACCATTCCTGGCTTAAGCTGGCGTGGCGTCAACCACCTCTCGGCCTGGCCCTGCAGAGCAGACAGGACCTCTGCCCCAGTGTGGCTTCTGTCCCCCAAACACACCAGCGCAAGCACGGCATGGCATCTTTTTGCCTGCGTACTTGCGTAGCCCCGTGAACGGCTACGGAGCACCGCTGGTTCATAGGACAAACCACAGGAAGAGGCCATGGAGGAAGAAGAAGAGGAGGGGGTGGAGGAGAGAGGTGTGTCACAACCAGTAGTAGCATTTTGGAGGCGTGGCGGTGGGACAACCTCCAACACTACTGCACCTTGTCCTGAATCCTTCCCAGCTGCCAAAAGAGTGACCCAATGGGCCGTGAAAGAAAGGTAACGTCCCTGTCCATGCCTGCTGGACCATGAGTCAGCGGTAATATGCACCTTACCGCTGACCGCCCTGTCCAGCGAGGCCAAGACATTGCCTTCCACATGCCGGTAGAGAGCCGGAATAGCCTTCCGTGAGAAAAAGTGGCGTTTGGGAACCTGCCACTGAGGAACCGCACATTGCACAAACTCACGGAAGGGGGCCGAGTCTACCAACTGAAAAGGCAGCAGTTGAAGCGCTAGCAATTTAGCCAAGCTAGCATTCAACCGCTGGGCATGTGGATGGCTGGGAGTGAACTTCTTTCGACGGTCCAGCAGCTGGGGCAGGGAAATTTGCCTGCTAGAATCGGACGTCGGTGTACTGCTAGCAGAGTGGGCGCAAGTACTTGGCTGTGACACACCTAATTCTACACCTTCATTCCTCTCAGTGCATGTTTCAGAGAGGACTGAAGTTATAGTGGGGTTGGAGATCCCAGCTGATGCGGTGCAAGGAGAGGTCCGCTTTGTTCTTTGGTGTGGGTCTTTGAGGTAGGCTTGCCAACGAGCTGCATGGCAGGTCAACATATGTCTGGTCAGGCATGTGGTACCCAAGCGGCTGATGTTTTGGCCACGCGATATACGCTTGAGACATATGTTGCAAACAGCAGCTGTGCGATCTGATGCACTAGCCTCAAAAAAGGCCCACACCAAAGAACTTTTTGAATGACGGGCAGAGGCAGCGCCCTGCACAGGCGGAGCTCTGCGGTGTGATTCCGTCGGTGTACTGCCCTTACGCTGGCCACCAAAGGGCATCCTGCCTCGTTGGAGATGTGCCTCCTCCTCATCCTCCTCCTCCTCCTCTCTCCTATTAGGCACCCACGTGGAGTCATTGACCTCATCATCCCCTCCCTCCTCATCACTGGAGCCAATCTGGCAGTATGCTGCAGCTGCTGGAACATGACTGCCAGATTGGTGTCCTTCTTGAGCATCCCCTCTGTCTGCTCTCACGCTACTGCCTTCCTCTAGCTGGGTTTCATCATCAGACCCTTCGAAACGCTGGGCATCCTCCTGGAGCATGTACCCAACACTGTGCTGAAACAGTTCGGGGGACTCCTCAGGAGGAGGACATGGTGGGTCTAGGGAAGGAGTGACTGATGATTTGTCTGACATTGATACCAGGGAAGACGACGCTTTGGCAGCTGCTTTTCCAGTACCCTGAGCCTGGGTGAGAGAGGATGAGGAGGAGGAGGAGGGCTTGGTCATCCACTCTACCAAGTCTTCGGCATGATGTGGCTCAACATGTCCAGCTGCCGAAAAGAAGGACAAGCGTGTCCCATGGCCATGTGCTGATGACAATGCACCGCGTCCACGACCAGCACTGTTGCCCCCAGACACAGAGCCTGCTTGCCCTCTTTTATTGCCTCCTGACTGTCTGCCTCTCCTTGTTTGCCTTCCAGACATTCTAATAGATGGCCTGCAGGGAGATGGGAAAAAAGCAATAAGGGCTACCTTCAGGTGTCCTTCTCTGTCCCTGGAAACAAGGACTTGCAGAGTGAAAGAAAAAAAACACTCTCCCTACCTAGAGTTTTCTGTCCCTAGAATAAATGTTTTTTTTAATCACAATATAGCACAAGGAAAATTAACTCACTGTCCTTACAGGTCCCTGGAAACAAGGACTTGCAGAGTGAAAGAAAAAAAACACTCTCCCTACCTACAGTTTTCTGTCCCTAGAAAAAAATGTTTTTTTTAATCACAATATAGCAAAAGGACAATTCACTCACTGTCCTTCCAGGTCCCTGGAAACAAGGACTTGCAGAGTGAAAGAAACTGACACTGTCCCTACCTAGAGTTTTCTGTCCCTGGAATAAATGTTTTTTTCAGCACAATATAGCACAAGGACAATTAACTCACTGTCCTTACAGGTCCCTGGAAACAAGGACTTGCAGAGTGAAAGAAAAAAAATACTCTCCCTACCTACAGTTTTCTGTCCCTAGAAAAAAATGTTTTTTTTAATCACAATATAGCAAAAGGACAATTCACTCACTGTCCTTCCAGGTCCCTGGAAACAAGGACTTGCAGAGTGAAAGAAACTGACACTGTCCCTACCTAGAGTTTTCTGTCCCTAGAATAAATGTTTTTTTTAATCACAATATAGCACAAGGAAAATTAACTCACTGTCCTTACAGGTCCCTGGAAACAAGGACTTGCAGAGTGAAAGAAAAAAAATACTCTCCCTACCTACAGTTTTCTGTCCCTAGAAAAAAATGTTTTTTTTAATCACAATATAGCAAAAGGACAATTCACTCACTGTCCTTCCAGGTCCCTGGAAACAAGGACTTGCAGAGTGAAAGAAACTGACACTGTCCCTACCTAGAGTTTTCTGTCCCTAGAATAAATGTTTTTTTTAATCACAATATAGCAAAAGGACAATTCACTCACTGTCCTTCCAGGTCCCTGGAAACAAGGACTTGCAGAGTGAAAGAAACTGACACTGTCCCTACCTAGAGTTTTCTGTCCCTAGAATAAATGTTTTTTTTAATCACAATATAGCAAAAGGACAATTCACTCACTGTCCTTCCAGGTCCCTGGAAACAAGGACTTGCAGAGTGAAAGAAACTGACACTGTCCCTACCTAGAGTTTTCTGTCCCTAGAATAAATGTTTTTTTTAATCACAATATAGCAAAAGGACAATTCACTCACTGTCCTTCCAGGTCCCTGGAAACAAGGACTTGCAGAGTGAAAGAAACTGACACTGTCCCTACCTAGAGTTTTCTGTCCCTAGAATAAATGTTTTTTTTAATCACAATATAGCAAAAGGACAATTCACTCACTGTCCTTCCAGGTCCCTGGAAACAAGGACTTGCAGAGTGAAAGAAACTGACACTGTCCCTACCTAGAGTTTTCTGTCCCTAGAATAAATGTTTTTTTTAATCACAATATAGCAAAAGGACAATTCACTCACTGTCCTTCCAGGTCCCTGGAAACAAGGACTTGCAGAGTGAAAGAAACTGACACTGTCCCTACCTAGAGTTTTCTGTCCCTAGAATAAATGTTTTTTTTAAGCACAATATAGCACAAGGAAAATTAACTCACTGTCCTTACAGGTCCCTGGAAACAAGGACTTGCAGAGTGAAAGAAAAAAAACACTCTCCCTACCTACAGTTTTCTGTCCCTAGAAAAAAATGTTTTTTTTAATCACAATATAGCAAAAGGACAATTCACTCACTGTCCTTCCAGGTCCCTGGAAACAAGGACTTGCAGAGTGAAAGAAACTGACACTGTCCCTACCTAGAGTTTTCTGTCCCTAGAATAAATGTTTTTTTTAATCACAATATAGCAAAAGGACAATTCACTCACTGTCCTTCCAGGTCCCTGGAAACAAGGACTTGCAGAGTGAAAGAAACTGACACTGTCCCTACCTAGAGTTTTCTGTCCCTAGAATAAATGTTTTTTTTAATCACAATATAGCAAAAGGACAATTCACTCACTGTCCTTCCAGGTCCCTGGAAACAAGGACTTGCAGAGTGAAAGAAACTGACACTGTCCCTACCTAGAGTTTTCTGTCCCTAGAATAAATGTTTTTTTTAATCACAATATAGCAAAAGGACAATTCACTCACTGTCCTTCCAGGTCCCTGGAAACAAGGACTTGCAGAGTGAAAGAAACTGACACTGTCCCTACCTAGAGTTTTCTGTCCCTAGAATAAATGTTTTTTTTAATCACAATATAGCAAAAGGACAATTCACTCACTGTCCTTCCAGGTCCCTGGAAACAAGGACTTGCAGAGTGAAAGAAACTGACACTGTCCCTACCTAGAGTTTTCTGTCCCTAGAATAAATGTTTTTTTTTAAGCACACTATAGCAGAAGCACAAAACACACTGACACTCTCCCTACCTATCCTTCTCTTTCCCTAAACTAAAGGAATCCAGGTTAAGCAAGAAAGAAATAACAGTCACTGTCCCTGCCTATGCTACTCTATCCCTGCTCCGGAACACACTACACTAGGCCGCCGTGCTGGCGGCCTTTTATAGTGTGGGGCGTGTACTAAACACCCTCAGCAATAATTGGCCACAGGCATCCTGCCTGTGGCCAATCATTGCTCTCCTCGCTGCCGGCGCTGTGATTGGCCAAGCATGCGGGGTCACAGTGCATGCTTGGCCAATCACAGCGCCTGGATGACACTGCGATGGCGTAGTGCATTGTGGGCCGTTCGCGTCACTCGAATTTGGCGCGAACGGCCCAAATCGTTCGATCTTCGTCGAACGATCGAACAGCCAATGTTCGAGTCGAACGTATGTTCGACTCGAACACGAAGCTCATCCCTAATCCCTAGACATCAAAAAGGCTTTTGATACTGTATCATGGCCCTACCTCCAATTTGTCCTACAACGCTGGGGATTTGGCCCCCACTTCCTTAGTTGGATCTCGTTACTGTATAACCACCCCAAAGCCTATGTGAAATATGCAGGTTATAAATCCAACCTATTTAACATCCTTCGAGGAACCCGTCAAGGTTGTCCTCTTTCCCCAATTCTATTTGCCCTTCTCATTGAACCCTTAGCTCAATCTATCCGTTCTGATCCATCTATTAAAGGCCTTGAGATAGCTGGACATCAGCATAAAATTTGCTTATTTGCTGACGACATTTTACTTTTTATGTCCTCTCCCCATATCTCTGCTCCTAACTTAATACAGAAGTTAGACCAATTTGCCCGTATTTAAGCTTTGCACATCAATCTGCAAAAATCCTCAGCACTCAATATCTCCTTATCTTCCTCAGAATTACAACAAGCACAGGTATCCCTTCCCTTTTCCTGGTCCACTACGCGTCTACCCTACCTGGGAATCAACCTCACGTCTCATATTACAGGACTCTTCTCAGCCAATTACCCACCTATATTACGCCATATCACCTCTTTGTTAACACATTGGTCTTCTCTTCCTATATCGTGGATAGGTAAAATGAATATTATTAAAATGTCTATACTTCCCAAAATTCTGTACTTTTTTTGAGTTTTACCCATCTCTCTACCGGCATACTTCTTAAGAATACTACAAAGTAGAATAACAAAATATGTTTGGGGTACATCTAAACCCCGTTTACCTAAACATACTCTTTACCTCCTGTGAGGGGGTTAGCTCGGCAGCGGGTGTGTGTGACCCCCGGGATGGGCTCCCCACACAAAAACAGGCCCAGCAAACGGAGGTTGTGGTTTTCAAAATCAAAAAAAAAGGTGCGGTTTATTTTCTATTTACAGTGACAAAACACAGCAAAGCCAAAAGAAACATATAAACAAAATAAATCCTGGTCAACTTGACCTCTGACTAAACATACAGGTTTCCTAACTAACAACTGGGATCAGCCTAGTGCTGTCCTAGTCCCTAAGTCCCTGGTTTTAAATGTCCAAGCAAATAGCCACACAGGCTTTTTCTCACCGCACAGGGGTTCACTCTCCCTAGACAGTCCACACAGGTCTGGTTCCAGGCATGAGCTAACATCTAATGAAGCTGGGAGTTCTTATAGAGGCCTAAATGAGCTGACAAGCTTCAGCTGGCCTCATCAACTCCCTGCCTGCACGACGCCCAGCCCTCTCCCTAGAGGTATGAGTCATCCATGAGCCCACTAGCCTTAGCTGGGCTTATACAACTCTCCACCTAGTTGTATAAGTCGGCGTAAAGCCTGAATCTGGGCGAAATATATCTACCCCCCTGGATGCAACCAGGTGACTTTACCTTCCTGCTGTCACATACCCCCCCCTCTTGTTTTAACCTCAGGGTTGGAACACCAGCAATCAGGCATTCATGTACTCGAGACAAAGCATCCACATTCCCCATTTGAACGCCAGGGCGATGCTTTACTGTGAAGTTGAATTCCTGGAGGGCCAGGAACCACCTATTCACTCTTCTATTTGTTTCCTTGTTTTGAGCCATCCACTTTAACGGAGCGTGATCCGTAACCATGTCAAAGTGCCTACCTAGCAGGTAGTACCGAAGGGAATCTAGAGCCCACTTCACCGCTAAACACTCCTTTTCAACGGTGGCGTAATTTACCTCCTGGGACTTCAACTTCCTGCTGAGGTAAATGACTGGGTGCTCTTCCCCGTTCCAGACCTGGGACAATACTGCTCCTAACCCCACATCTGACGCATCACTTTGTACGACAAAGTCTTTAGAGAAGTCGGGTGAGTACAACACTGGCTGGCTACATAAGGCTTGTTTCAAGAATTGGAATGCTGCCTCAGCCTCGGGGGTCCATTTAATCATGACCGACCCTTTCCCCTTCGTTAGGTTGGTTAGGGGCACAGCCTTAGAAGCAAAGTGGGGAATGAATCGCCGATAATACCCAGCGATTCCCAGAAAGGCTCGTACCTGCTTCTTGCTGTTAGGACGTGGCCAACTCTGGATGGCCTCGACTTTGTTGAGTTGGGGTTTTATTACTCCCCTCCCAATGGTGTACCCAAGATATTTGGCCTCCTCCTGCCCAATGGTACACTTCTTGGGGTTAGCCGTAAACCCCGCTTCCCGAACAGAGTCCAGGACTGCTTGCACTTTTGGCAGATGTGAGGCCCAATCTGTGCTATGGACAATTACGTCATCCAGGTAAGCCGCAGCATACTTCCGATGGGGCCTCAGCATCTGGTCCATTTTCCGCTGGAATGTGGCCGGCGCATTCTGTAACCCGAACGGCATTCTTTTATATTGGAACGCCCCGTCTGGGGTTACAAATGCGGTTTTCTCTTTGGCCAATTTGGCCAGGGGGATTTGCCAATACCCTTTTGTGAGGTCAAGAGTCGTCATGTATCGGGCTGTTCCCAGCCGGTCGATCAACTCATCTATACGTGGCATGGGGTAGGTGTCAAATTTTGTAACTTTGTTCAACTGACGAAAATCGTTACAAAATCGCCAGCTCCCATCCGGTTTAGGCACCAACACAATGGGACTAGACCAATCACTTTGGGACTCCTCTATCACCCCTAAGTTCAGCATTTTCTGTACTTCCTCCCGTATTGCCTCCCGTCGGGCCTCTGGGATCCGATAGGGTTTTAACTTCACCCTTTCACCGGGCGGGGTAATGATGTCATGCTCTACCCCAAATGTTTGTCCCGGCAGCTCAGAGAATACCTCCTTGTTGCGAAGCACAAACTCCTTAACCTCCTGTTGTTGGGGTTGTGACAAGGTGGCTGCTATTCCAACCTCAGGAATCACGCAACCAGTTTGAGCTGGTGACCAAGTGTCTGCGACTAGGGACTCTCTATCCCTCCAGGCTTTCAACAGATTAACGTGATAGATCTGTTCGGGCTTTCGCCTTCCTGGTTGTCTGACCTTGTAATTCACTTCACTCACTTTTTCCATTATCTCGTAGGGGCCTTGCCATTTGGCAAGGAATTTACTTTCAACCGTAGGGACAAGTACCAGTATCCTATCCCCCGGGGAAAAGGTACGGGTCTTGGCTCCACGGTTGTACACTCTCTGCTGTGCTAACTGCACTTGGGCCAAATGTTCCTTCACGATGGGCATTACCTGTGCAATTCGGTCTTGCATCAGGGCGACATGCTCAATCACACTCCTGTGGGGAGAACTCTCACTTTCCCAAGTTTCCTTGGCAATATCCAACAGCCCTCTTGGGTGTCTCCCATACAGTAACTCAAAGGGGGAGAATCCCGTAGAGGATTGGGGCACCTCCCTAATAGCAAACATCAGATAAGGAAGTAGACAGTCCCAATCCTTTCCATCTCTATCCACCACTTTCTTCAACATTTGTTTTAGGGTTTTGTTGAATCTTTCAACCAGCCCATCGGTTTGGGGGTGATACACAGATGTACGTAATTGCGTCACTTTGAACAATTTACACAGCTCCTTCATAACCCGGGACATAAAGGGTGTACCTTGGTCCGTAAGCAGTTCTTTACAAATACCCACCCGGCTAAACACAAGAGATAGCTCTTTGGCTATGGTTTTGGCCGAGGTATTTCGGAGAGGGATCGCTTCTGGATAACGGGTGGCATAGTCCATTATAACTAATATGTACTGGTGCCCCCTAGCGGACTTGATTATAGGACCTACCAAATCCATGGCGATCCTCTCAAACGGGACCTCAATGATGGGTAGAGGGACCAGCGGGCTACGGAAATGTGGCATCGGGGCCGACCTCTGACACACAGGGCAGGAGGAACAATAATTTTCTATGTCCTTCATCACCCCCGGCCAATAGAATCTCTGTAATACCCTCTCTCGGGTTTTCTCTGTCCCCAGATGACCTCCAAGAATGTGCCCATGGGCCAACTCCAACACCAACTTCCTGTAAGGTTTGGGCACCACAAGCTGCTCAACGGTTTCTTCTGCCCTTTTTGCCACCCGATACAGTAGGTCCTTCTCTACGCTGAAGTATGGGTAAGTGCAGGTATTATCTGGGTTCACTAACTCGCCATCTATTTTCACTACGTTTTCGCGTGCCTTTATTAGGGCGGGGTCTTTCAACTGTTCTGTGGCAAAGTTTTCCCTGTGAACCTCAAGATCAGAAAACTCCACAGACGGTAGGTTTTCGTCTGAGGAGGTGGGCTCCTCTCCAGTTTCTTGAGTCTCCCCTGCCAATACTGATAAGGGAAATTCCGGAGAGTCCTCACCACTCTCAGGGGAGTTCTGGCTATCACATTCCTGGTACATAGGGGCACCAGTGGGGGGCTCAGGATCATCCCACAGTTCCCAGAACTTCGGAAAATCCCTTCCCACAATGGCGTCATACGGTAACTGAGATACTAAGCCCACTGGATGAGAGAGGGTACCTTTGGGGGTCTCGAAACACACTGTAGTCACTGGATACTCTCGGGTGTCCCCATGCACACAAATAACAGCTACCTTGCTATTCCCAGAGACCTCTGTTTTAACTAACTCAGCCTTTATCAGGGTCACAAGGCTACCTGAATCCAGCAATACCACAACATTTCTACCATTAACACACATTTTGCATAAATGTTTCTCAATTCCTCGAATGGCAGTGCATGCGACTGTCGCACACAGCGACTGACGTCTGCCCGTCAGAAAGTCACACTGCATGGGTTCCTCCACAACCGGGCAATTGGCTGCAATATGTCCCGCTTGCCGGCAGCGGTAGCAAACGATCCTTCTTGCCGCCTCTTGAGCCGCTGATTTCCCAGGCTGTTCTCGCCAAACTTGGGGTAGAGCTCCCACCCTCTCACTCTCTCCACCCTTACCCCTTGGAATCCTCTTATCCGCCCCTGGGGATGGTCTGGTCTTAGGGTGGAAAGTCCGAGTGTCTCTGGAAGAGGCCGTCAGGTTCTCTGTAGCCAAGTATTTCTCCACACGATCCACAAGACCATCGGCCGTCTCTGGGTCTCCATGGCTTACCCAGTTTTGGATGGCAGTAGGAAGAGCTCTCAAAAACCGATCCATTACAACACGTTCCACAATCTTTGGTGCGGACAAAGTCTCTGGCTGTAGCCACTTTCTGCTCAGGTGAATGAGATCATACATTTGAGACCTGGGGGGTTTTCCAAGCTGGAAAGTCCAGTTATGCACACGCTGAGCCCGGACAGCCTGGGTGACACCCAGCCTTGCCAATATCTCAGCTTTTAGCATCACATAGTCTTTTGCTTGGTCAGGCTCTAGGTCATAGTAAGCCTTCTGCGATTCACCAGTTAACAGAGGAGCCACCAGTCCAGCCCACTGCTCCTCAGGCCACTTTTCTCTTTCAGCAGTCCTTTCAAATGTGGTCAAAAATACCTCTGGATCATCCTCTCCAGTCATTTTTGTCAATAAACGACTCACCCCAAAGGACGCGGTATTAGTGGGATGGCTTTCCTCACTGGTCTGCGGACGTTGCTGCATTACTGCTTCCATTTGTTGTAGTCTCTGCTCTTGCTTCTGTAACAGGTCTATGAAGCGGGCCTCAGATTGCTGCTGGGCTTGTTGCTGAGCTTCCAGACTCTGTTGGTGAGCTTGCTGCTGGGCTGCAAGGCTCTGTTGATGAGCTTGCTGCTGGGCTGCGAAGTTCTGTTGTTGAGCTGCAAGGCTCTTTTGCAAACCTGCATTTGTCTGCTGTTGATTGGCATTTGCTAGAGCCAGCTGCTTCAGTATCTCCTCCATGCTGGCTTAAAAAAAACTGCCACTGGTTCTCCACCAACTGTGAGGGGGTTAGCTCGGCAGCGGGTGTGTGTGACCCCCGGGATGGGCTCCCCACACAAAAACAGGCCCAGCAAACGGAGGTTGTGGTTTTCAAAATCAAAAAAAAAGGTGCGGTTTATTTTCTATTTACAGTGACAAAACACAGCAAAGCCAAAAGAAACATATAAACAAAATAAATCCTGGTCAACTTGACCTCTGACTAAACATACAGGTTTCCTAACTAACAACTGGGATCAGCCTAGTGCTGTCCTAGTCCCTAAGTCCCTGGTTTTAAATGTCCAAGCAAATAGCCACACAGGCTTTTTCTCACCGCACAGGGGTTCACTCTCCCTAGACAGTCCACACAGGTCTGGTTCCAGGCATGAGCTAACATCTAATGAAGCTGGGAGTTCTTATAGAGGCCTAAATGAGCTGACAAGCTTCAGCTGGCCTCATCAACTCCCTGCCTGCACGACGCCCAGCCCTCTCCCTAGAGGTATGAGTCATCCATGAGCCCACTAGCCTTAGCTGGGCTTATACAACTCTCCACCTAGTTGTATAAGTCGGCGTAAAGCCTGAATCTGGGCGAAATATATCTACCCCCCTGGATGCAACCAGGTGACTTTACCTTCCTGCTGTCACACTCCCTAAATGTAAAGGTGGTCTGGGATTTCCTAATTTATCTACCTACTACTACGCGGCCCAACTAGCACAATTAACCAAATACCATGCAACCTCAGAAATTCCTCTTTGGGTAACTCTAGAATCAATAGATTGCGATCCTTATTCTATCTCCAATCTTTTATGGCTGAGACCTTCTGATCATAAAAGAATCACTAACCCAGTTACCAAAAACTCATTAACTATTTGGAACAGATTTAAAATAACAAATGAGCTACAATCTCCTCACACTCCACTTTTATCATTTATTAAAAATCCCCTTTTTTATGCTGCCTGGAAATTCCCCAAATCTTTTAAAGCCTGGACTAACTCTAAATTAATCCATCTTCATGACCTGCTGTCCCAGACTACCTTTATACCGTTCCCTGATTTATGTGAAAAACATGGTCTTCCAAACTCTGAGCTTTTTAGATATCTGCAGATTAAAAACTTTTTTACACCCTGTATCCAAAGCAGAACCAAACTTAATAAATTATCACACTTCGAAACCAAATGTAAAAATGATCCCCATGCAATTGGACTGATCTCTAACCTCTATGCTCAACTCATCACTAAACCTGTTTCTGACCCTCCTTCTTATGTAGCTAAATGGGAGGCAGATCTCAATCTTAATCTTGAAATATCTGATTGGGTTGCAATCTGGAATAATACAAAATCCTCCTCACAAAACATAACAGCTTTGGAAACTAATTACAAAGTACTCACCCGCTGGTATTTGGTCCCTTCCAGAGTTGCAAAATTTGCCCCCAATTACTCCTCATTATGTTTTCGTGGCTGTGGTGATCTTGGCTCCTATCTACACACTTGGTGGGATTGTCCGGTAGTTCAAAAGTTCTGGAGTGATATATTTCTCATACTCTCAGCCTTGTTTGCAATATCCATCCCTCCAGTACCTTCAATAGCACTCTTAAATCTCAAACCGGCAACACTCACCTATAAACAATTTAAACTTTTATTGCAGATCACAACAGCCGCGAAACAGACCATAGCTAAAGCCTGGAGAACAGACAATTTGGTATTAAATGAAACTAAGCATAGAATTAACCAAGCTATGGTCCATGCCAAAATGGAAGCCATAATTCAAGATAAAATAAATTCCTTTAAAGATATTTGGCAACCATGGATAACTCAGTTTTTGCCACCTTGTTGATGCCTTGATGTTTTACACTCTCTCGCAGTAACTATCTATAAGCAAATGGCTATTGATGCATTTATCCCCGGGGATTCTTCCTGTCACTTCCTCTTCTCCTTCTCTTCTTCTCTTCTTCCTGCTCTTCCCCTTCTTTTTTTCTCAACTTGTTTATATGGTCGTTTTTTTTTTTGTGTTTTTATTTTTATTTTTTATTTTTCATGTATATATAGGTTCAACAAGTATACCTACATATGCTCCTCTCAATTTTTTTAGGCACAGATTCTTGATTTTTAAGAGTTATATAGTAGCGATCATTCTGTCTCATACCTTTTGAGGCTTTAATACATTTCTTTATCCTCCTTAGGTGTTTACCTTTAAGGCTTCAATTGTATTTCTCATTCTGAGTCTACACTTTATTTAGACTAAGTGAAGTAACTCACTCTGATTATTGAGTGAAGCAATTGTCTCTTGATCCATGATATATATATGATTTCATATGCTAATTTTGAACCTATTGTAGTGATTACTGTGATTGTTGCTTTATTTATTTATTTATTTATTTATTATTATTTCTCTGTAATTTAATAAAATTCAATAAACAAATTTGAACAAAAAAAAAAAAGGTAATACTGCGTCATCGCGTTACTTCCGCTCCAATTGAAACCACCAGGGAATCGTGAACCAGGACGCCGCTACAGGGGCTACTTCGTTCAGGGCCGATTACCCTTCTAAACAATCGCCTGCTATACACGCCGGATGCCAGGACTATTAGGCACTCAGCAATGTAAGTGTAAACTTTTTTAACTTTGTGGAACCAATAAATGTTTTAATTACGGCATTGCGCAATGAGGCTCTTTCTCTTTTGATTCATATTCATCCCTATGAGGCACATCTCTACCAAAAAGACATCATCCTAAAGACCTGAGTTCAGGGTATCCCCACATGCCTACTAGACCATACTAGCGATAGTTGGTCCATATTTTGCGGTGAGTGCACATCTATGTGGGGCACCCAGTCTGAGCACCAGTCCATAGGAGATATCTATTGAGCACGAGCACCATATGGGATTACTTCATGTTACCATTCAATGATTTAAAACGTATATAATTGTCCATCAGTCTGTCTAATATCTTTGTGGAAGATTTCTAGTGCATTTTTTTCTTTTTAATCTATATTGCTCTGTTGGTACGTAGCAAGTTAATTTTGCAGCTGTTATCGGTCACTATAGGTATATATTTATATCCAAAGGCACTACTTAGGTTTATTCATTTAATAAGGACACTTGCCTGTCCTAGGCGACCGCGATGTCGGTTCCCCCGAGGCCGATCCCTCGATCCTGGCAGGTCCCGGCACCGCCATCCTCACTAAGGGAAACAGGAAGTGGAGCCTTACGGCTTCACTGCCCGTTTCCTACTGTGCATGGGCTAGTCTCACGGGGCTTTCTGGGATACACACAGTTTCCAGAAGGCAGCGCGCCCCATTCACCATAAGACAACGCGAGAAGGACGAGGAAGAAGACCTGCCACGGACTAGGAAGAGGCAGATTAGGAACATCCGCATAGCAACTGCCATTTCTGGAACTCCACTTGAAATGTTCACCACATGTCGGTAACAACCCATGCAATTCATACATACAAAGAAACAAAAACAAATAAGTTCAGAAATTAAGTTATGTGTAATATAATGGAATGCCAAGGGGAAAAGGTATTGAACACATGAAGAAAGGGAGGTGCAAAATAGCATGGAAAGCCAAGACACCAGCTGAAATCTGTCAGTAATTAGAAAGCAATTGTCATGTCACCTGAGGCCAGGTGACAGATGCACATCGTTGGGGTCAGGAGTGCATCACTAAGGTAGTGGACCCTACGGCTGACTGCTGCGGATGGAACTCTGGGTGGTAAGGAAGGCAGATCCACTGGAGCACCAACACAGATCCCACAGGGAGCTAGAGCATAAGATTCCCCAGGGTGCAGAGTCTAGGAGCCAGCAGGTTTTCACCAGAGCCTCTAGTGGTGAGGATGGACTGCGCTGGAACTGGCTCCAGGTCACGGCCCCCAGGGTCTCCCAGCTCATGCTCACAGTAGGCTACAGGAGGATAGAGAGGAAGGAGCAGCCCAGGATAACAAGAGATAGTAAGGAGATAAGCCAAAGGTCGGTGCGACTAGCAGACAAGGATAAACATAGAACACGCCAAAGGTCAGGGTCACAAGCAGGCAGGGATAGTCGAGAACAAGCCAAGATCGGTAACTGGAATCAGACGTAGAAGACAAAGCAAGTCGTACACGAAAGCTAAACACACAATATTGATCAGCAAGGCTGGCTTGCAGTGCACAGGTTAATATAGAGTTCTCTGATAGTGGCTGAGGTGGAGCCATGCTTTGAGGAGAGATTCGTTAAACAGCCAGGTGAGAGTGGCTGGCCTCTAAGGGTGAACACATGGAGAAGAGGTAAGCTGACAAACATTACTGCATATCCATGACAGCAATCCTGCCCCTTGTCAGTGCAAGTTAATATCTGCTGGTTCATTCTCAACTGATGGCCTATAAAAAGGTGTCTCATTACCAAGGTGTCACACAAGAAATATCTCATGATGGGTAAAAGCAAAGAGCTCTCTCAAGACCTTTGCAATTTGTTGCAAAACATGCTCATGGCATTGGTTACAGAAGGATTTCTAAACTTCTGAATGTTCCACAGAGCACTGTTGGAGACTTATCCCGGAAGTGGAAAGAACATCATTTAACCATAAACCGGCCATGACCAGGTGCTCCTTGCAAAATTTCTGACAGAGGAGTAAAAATAATTATTGTAAGAGTTGTTAAAGAGCTAAGGATCACTTATGGAGAGCTTCAGAAAGACCTGGAATTAGAAGGTACAATTGTTTCAAAGAAAATATTAAGTAATGCACTCAACCGCCATAGTCTGTATGTACGCTTACCACGCAAGACTCCATTGCTGAAGAAAAAGCATGTTGAAGCTCGTTTAAAATTTGCTGCACAACATTTAGACAAGCCTGTGAAATACTGGGAGAATATCACCTGGTTAGATGAGACCAAAATTGAATGTTATGAAGTCAAATGGCCCATCACCCCAAAAACACCCCCATACCAACAGTGAAGTTTAGAGGTGGGAACGTCATGGTGTGGGGCTGTTTTTCAGCATACGGTACTAGCAAACTTCATGTCATTGAAGGAAGGATGAATGGAAAAATGTACCAAGACATTGTTGATAAAAATCTGCTGCCATCTACCAGGATGATAAATGTTGAAGCCAACATTTCTGAAAGACAATGATCCAAATCACTAAGCCAAGAAAACTCTCAATTGGTTTCAAAGAAAGAAAATAAACTTGCTAGAATGGCCCAGCAGCCAATCACCAGACTTGAATCCAATAGAAAATTATATAGAAAGAACTAAAGTTCAGAGTTCATAGAAGAGGCCCATGGAACCTTCAAGATTTGAAGACGGTTTGTATGGAAGAATGGGCCAAAATCACACCTGAGCAATGCATGCAACTTGTTTCTCCATACAGGAGGAATCTTGAAGCTGTCATTACCAACAAAGAATTTTGTACCAAGTATTAAATACATTTCAGTTAGCGTGTCCAATACTTTTTCCCTGTGTCATTTCATTTTATTACACATAACTTAATATCTGAGTTTATTTTGTTTTGGTTTCTTTGTATGTATGGATTGCATGGGTTTTTACCAACATGTGGTTAAAATGTCATGCCAATAGCACCTTTAGAAATATATTTACCTAGAAAAATAGTGACGTGTTCAATAATTAGTTTACCCGCTGTATACGACATGTTTTAGAATAGACAGCAATTTATTAATAAAGTAATGGTGGTACAACCATACAAATGAAAAATCAAGAACATTGCCTCTTAAACAGATACCGGAAGACAAAAATATGGCTATGCAAGTGCCTCCCTCATTTTTGCTGTGTCCTTTTAAATATATTTCCCTTCACTTCCTGACCCAGAGACACAACAGAAATTTAGAGAAAATTTCTCCAATGTGTGGTATGTTTATAAAATGAAAAGTAAGTTTATGTTTAGTACAGTAAATTAACCTCCTGTTCGGGTGAAAATGTAAAAGTCAATGGCATGTAAAAGACAATGGTCTCAAGGACAAAAAAATGAGGACGAATCTCCCCGGGGTGATGCACACACCAGTGAAAAACTACAGAAGTTCTAATTTTTTCTTGCTCTAGGCAAAACTTTGTAAGTAGTTACGTACTAAAGCAGAACTCCAGTCTCACCTGTCTGCTATGCTATCTGCTTCTGCCTCTGGTACTTCTCCCTCTCCCTTCCTCATGTGTGCCTCTGAATTTTCACTGAAGGGCATTTCAGCAGGCACATCTTCTGTCCGCAAATGCCCAGCTTCCCACAAGACCCACTGACTATCTTGGACATGCCACCCATGCCAGTGTCAAGAACTGCTGGTGTGTCCTATGTGGTGCACACACTTTCCACTGGGCCAGTTTTATCTGGTTGAGAAAGATTTATTACAGAGCCCGTCCCCTCTTTCTGCTAAATCCTACCTAGGACTTGAGAACTGCAGCTAGCAATGTATTGTAATGACTGGTGTCCTATGCTGTGCAGTGTCATCTGGACTTCAAACACTTGTATCATAGAGAATCTGGTTACTCTCTTCTACTATTCACATTTAGGCAAAGCTATGTGTATTAGTTTTGGTAGGCATGTCTCTGTGTTTTCTTTCCAACACAGGGCGCAAACCACCCACCCCCCCATGTTGAGGGCATGCGTCCTGGTATGGTTCAGGAGTGGGTGGCCGCTCACTCATCCCCAACCCCTTTCCTGACCGGCCTGGCTGCCAGCTAGGATAAGGGTCTGGTATGGACTTTGGGGGGACCCCCATGCCATTTTTTGGGTGTAGGAGGTTCCCCTTAAAATCCATACCAGACCGAAAGGCCTGGTATGCTCTTAGAGGGGGAACCCATGCCGTTTTTTTTTTTTTCATTTGGTGTGGAGTTCCCTCTTAAGATCATCAGAGCACAAGTCGCATGCCAAAGTCAGATCAGGCAAGACCATCAACATGGGGAGAAGGTGCTTTGGGGTGGGGGGCGCAGAGCCCCCCTGCCCCAAAGGATCCACCCCCCATGTTGAGGGCATGTGGCCTGGTATGGTTCTTAAGGGGGTACTGCTTGCTCACCCCCGCTTTTCCTGACCAGCCGGGCTGCATGCTCGGATAAGGATCTGGTATGGAATTTGGGGGGACCCCACATTGTTTTTTTATTTAACTTTGGCATGGGGTTCCCCTTAGAATCCATACCAGACCTGAAGGGCCTGGTATGGACTGCGGGGGGCCCTATGCTGTTTTTGTAACATTTTTCTATTGCCGGGCAATTTTCAGCATTCTTTTCTTTTCTTTAGCTTCCTGGCCCACTACTTAACAACCAGCTATTTCTTCACACAGAATTTGAATCCTCAATCGATTAACCGATCAGAATTCTAATTGTTCTGAAAAGTTGGAATTCATTCAATAATTATTAAATTACAAATTTTTACAAAAATGAAGCGAACCTTAACGAAAACTTAACTAAATGAATTCCGAAACCAAACAAAATTAGTGACATAACGAATCTATCCGAAACTAAACAAAACAAATTTTCCCATTCTACACATGTCTAATCCCCCTCCATAGAGTAAAATACCTCCTTGGGATGAGCATAGACATGCATTTTTACACTAGAGAAATGCATTTGCAGATTATGGTAAGGGCAGAATGGGTGGCTACCCAAGGCCTCAGACTTTTTTTTTTTTTTAGTGGAGGTGGATTTACACCAATGTGTTTTGACACACATGATTTTCCAATAAACTAAATGGAAGTGCTTGAAGAAACATGTCAGTATGCATTTTGATTTACTGCAATAGAAAACACACGTGCCTAAAGTAGAGAAACAAAAATGCAACCTAGTTTCCATTAACACGATCAAGCAATCATAAATAATATGTATGCACACTCCTTGTACCTAGAGTGTATCAATAGTATCTGCCACCATCACATTTGTAATTTGCAAGGGGTATACCACCATATAAGATTCAATAAAAAATTGAAACAATGCATTCCTAACCAACCAGAAATACTTTACCTAAAATTAACCTATGCATGATCCCTTTAACTTAGTTGGGGGGGGGGGGCATGCACTGAACACAGACCTTGGCCCGAGATTCAAATTACTCACCACTGGCTGTATCCAAAACTATGACATGAGCTCTTGTACTTAAGATCTTAGACCCATACGCTAGGCCAAACCTATCACTTTGATATCCTCTAGGCAGGGACGTGCAGTCAGGGTAGGCAGGTGAGGCAGACGCTCACCTGCCATAAACATAAGAAATAAAAAAGATCAAGCTTCGTAGGTCATAGCTCGGCGACCTGGGGTAGCTAGAGTCCTACTCCACCACTTGTAAAAATTTGGGGCTCCTATCATCTATGGTTCCAGAGATACGAGGCTCCTTGTGCAGCCTGGCAGAAGCTACATACAGAGCGGCCAGTTTAAATGCAAGCTGGCACACACTGTTTGCAGCAGACTGAGAGGATGAGCTCACAGTGCCTCTCACTTCTTGTCAGAGGCACTGAGCTCAATAGATATCTTGGAGCCTTGTACCAAGCTGTCAAATAAAAATGCTGCAGTGGAGGCTGCCCCCTTCTATGACTGCAATGTCATAGAAGGGGGCATGTGTCTAAAAGACAAATACTCCCTTCCAGCCCAGTAGACATGTGCACACTGAAATATTTTGATTCGGAATTTCGTTTTCGTCCGAAAAATAAAATTATTTAGTTACTTCCGAAATTCGTTTTTATTAATTTTGTTTCGTTAATGAAACGTCTGAAAATCCGAATTAATTAAGGTCGACTCTGTCATTGAAGGCTTATGGTGTCTGTCGAATGTTCTAAGAAGATTCGACAGAGCAGCTAAACTGTACGATGCCGCAATCATACATTTCCGGTCGAATGCTCTGCCCACAAGTTATAGTAGACTTATAATGTTGTATGACTAGTAATAATTATATTTATTTACCACTTGTCGACCGCTGCACGATGATGTACGTCGACACAATGGCACTGGCAGGCAAATGGGCGTACCTGTACGTCCCTTTAAATTTGCCGCCCAGCGGGCACGCGCGCGCCCGCTGCGTGCCTCGTGAGTGCGCCCGCGGGTCCCGGGAACTCGATGTTCCCGGGCAGCCCGCGGTTGCGGTCGACAAAGGCAGAACAGGGGGATGCCTTTGTAAACAAGGCATTCCCCTTTTCTGCCTAGTGACATGTCAGGGATCTACTGTTCCCTGTGATCGGGAACAGTGATCGCTGATGTGTCACTGGTAGCTCCTCCCCTTAACAGTTAGAATCACTCCCTAGGACACCATTAACCCTTAAGCACCCCCTAGTGGTTAACCCCTTCACTACCAGTGTAATTTTTACAGTACTCAGTGCATTTTTAGAGCACTGATCACTGTAAAAATGACAATGGTCCCAAAAATGTGTCAAAAGTGTCCGATGTGTCTGCCATAAAGTTACAGTCACAATAAAAATCGCAGATCGCCGCCATTACTAGAAAAAATTAAATAATAATAAAAATGCCATAAAACTATCCTCTATTTTGTAGACGCTATAACTTTTGCGCAAACCAATAAATATATGCTTAATGCGGTTTTTTTTTTTACCAAAAATATGTAGAAGAATACGTATCGACCTAAACTGAAAAAAAAATTGCTTTTTTTTTTTTTTTTTTAAATGGGGATATTTATTATAGCAAAAAGTACAAAATATTGCTTTTTTTTCAAATTTGTCACTCTATTTTTGTTTATAGCGCAAAAAATAAAAACCGCAGAGGTGATCAAATCAAATATGTTGAATAATCTTGGACTAATAGAGTTAGGTTAAGCGCATTCAACCGCAGGTTCAATAGACACAGATCACTATTGTCACTGTCATGTCGAATCTTCTATCTATATCGAACTGTTGTCAAAACAAAACGAAAATAACGCATTTTTTATGTGGGATCTTTCAGATTTCGGATTCTGCACGTTCGTTATCGTTTGTTAAAACCAGGGCTTTTTTTCAGTGGGAACGCGGGGGAACGCAGTTCCGGCACCTCCAGAACTGATGTATGTAAAGGTAAGAGGTGCTGTGGTGTGTTAGAGGGTCTATTGATGCTGGCTGCTGGGAAATCAATTTTGGCTGGAGGGGATCTATTTTTGCGAAGGAAGGGGGTCTATTGTTGCTAGGGAGTTCTTACGTTGCTTGTGAGGTGTCTATTGTTGCTGGGGCGGGTCTTATGTTGCTGGGAGGTCAGTCATTGCTGGGAGGGTTGTACTATTGAGAGAGGGGTCTTTATTGCTGGCTGCTGAAGGGTCTATTGATGCTGGCTACTGGGGAATCTATTGTTGCTGGGGAGGATCTATTGTTGCGGGTGGGGGTCTATTATTCTGGGGGGTGGTCTTTTGTTGCAGGGGGTCACTCGTTGCTGGGGGGATCTACTGTTGAGGGAGGCGTCTAAAGTTGCTGGCTGCTGAAGGGTCTATTGATGCTGTCTGTTGGTAGTCCATTGTTGCTGCGGTGGATCTATTGTCGCTGGGGTGTCTGTTGTTGCCAGATCCATTTTACTGCCTTTCTTGTTATTATTAATGAAATGCATACAAAATACTTGGCACCACAAAATGATACTTAGCTCTGTTTTCTCTAAAGGGGGTGGTACCAGGAGGAGGGTAAGGGGTGTAACCAAGGAACAGTGCTCGGAGGTGGGTAGGGGGTGGAGTCAAGAAGCAAGGAGTTCCTGCACCTATACTCTGTGAAAAAAAGCCCTGGTTAAAACTAACGCGAAAATCCCTGAAATTCGGACGAAAATGCATTCGGACGAAGACAAATGCCCATGTCTACAGCCCAGCCCTCTTAACTACAAGGAAAAAACATGTGTTTATGTGTATAAGATTTACCCATAATCCCATGTTTTTCTCACACAGTTAAGAGGGAGAATGAGAATCTGCAGCTGTTGAAAAGGTACTGTTATACGTCTCCTCCAGAAAAGGCTTCTCTCCTTTATCTGGGCCAACAAGCGTCCCAGGGTTTCCCGCTTAAATTTACCCTGTATGCCCACAGATTGAGAGGTGGGCTTAGAGTCCCGAACATCGCTAAATACTATCAAGCTGCAGAAATCTCCCAGCTTACAATGCTCCAGGCTAACTCCTCCAGGCTAACTCCAGGACACTCTGGGTCCTTCTGGAAATCCCCAACTGTGCACCGCTCCCCATCTCCGCTCTCTTATGGCTCCCTCCTAAAATGCGTCCCCCCCCTCACTCAGCCCTTTGATGGCTCATAGCTTAAAACTCTGGGACACGGTTCGGTACTTCGGTGGGCTTATGTCCCCGTCCCTCCCGCTCCTCCCCCTCCTCAATAACCCCCTGTTTCCCCCCGGCTTAGAACTGTTGCAAAATACGATTGATAGGTGCAGCGGAGTCAATTCAGATCAGACGTTGTGGAGTAACAGGAACTGGCTTCTTTTTGGAACATAACCACACTAGCAAAGATGTCACTTCACATGGTAAGAAGGAACACAGACAGGAAAAAGAAAAACCAACAAGTACATCACTGTATACAGGAAATACAACACATCATAGAAAAATACATAGCATAGCATATCCCTGAGCATTAGCGACATCTTGTGTCCTTTTTCTGAACTGCAGTCAATAGGCTAAGCTGAAGGTTTGTTGTATCTCCAACAAGAACAACCTCATGTTTTTGCCTGGTGGCCAACCCATGGATTCTCCCAGGTCTGACATTTTCTATTACTCGCACTTTCCCCTCATGGGCTTCAATCCGAGAGGCTCATGAAGCTCCCTCAGTGGGATTTTTCCGCTATCTTTAATTTCGCCACTGGATCTTCTCTCTCAGATGCAATGATAACTTTCCCTACCAGAAAATGGCCTTTGAGCAAACGTGCCTACATTCTCCATGATCTCCGGGTACTATATCCTTGATTTACTCCTCCCTTAACTCAAGTGGGACCCAACCTCCTTATCTTTTGTCCTTAACTGGGACCGGGACTTATCCCGCATCGATCTAGCAGATTGGAGCAAAGCCTGGTCTAATACTGCAAAATGCTCCTTTAACACGGCTACCCTAGAGGCAGCCTATAAGGTACTCCTCCGTTGGTATTGGGTTCCATTCCGTATCACCAAATCAAACCCATCCTACAGTGATAGATGTTTCAGGAGTTGTGGTCAGCGTGGAGATGAACTTCATATCTGGTGGTCCTGCCCCCGCCTGGTGGGATTCTGGTCAAGGGTATTTGGTCTTCTGTCATCTCTCTTCCATATATCCCCCCGCAAAGATGCCAAATTGGCCTTACTTCACTGCCTGATCCCGGGCCTCTTTTCCCATCAGTAGAAGTTGGCCACCTATTTGTTTATCGCTGCGAAGCGTACAATAGAAAGGGCCTGGAAGAAGCCAGCTGTTTCTTTGCGGAGGTGAAGAGCATTTTAACGACGCTCATGATTAATGAGAAGATGTCTAGTATTCTCCATGACTCCCATGCCAAGTTCCTCAAGGTTTGGGGCCCGTGGTGGTCCTACGCTCTTTCCACTTTGCATCCGACAGCCTAGGCCCTGCTAATTGACCTCCTCTACCCTCCCGACCTGGGGTACCCTTTTCCTGCCCAATTTCCCTGTTCTGCACCTCTTATCCTTTTCCGTCTTTCTTTCTCGTCTCTTGTGTCCTCTTTTCGCCATCTGGCCCCCTCTCCCCCCCTTTTTTTTTCTCTCTCTTCCTTTCTACCTCTCTCTCTCTCTCACTTATTTTTCCCATTTCCCATTAGTTTTTCCTTGTGTTTTTTCAGTTTTGTTTTTTGTTTGTATGACCCCGATTTTAGTATTACTTTCCACATTTTGGTGGACTACTCCACGCCTTACCCTCTGAGCAATAATGCTCAGTTACCCTATGTTGACCCCCAGCCTAGGCCGGAGGGCTGTTGATGTTTGACAATTCCCACAATCGAATATGCTTTTAATGTGCACTATTCAGCTGTGCCATGTCATGCTTATTGTTTATATCCCCTGCGAGGGATTATTGCAGTTGTTCTCACTTCTCAAAAATTTTAATAAAAAAGATTTACCAGAAAAGGTACTTTTGTAATCAAGCTAAATCATATATTATTATGCTATATGTTATAAGATAATAATTTATTATTTATCTATTTACTGTGAAATGGCTGGTTTGAAGTTATAACTTCAAACTTCAGTAATCTGTCCATTAAGCCACCTACTTGAGTACAGTTTTTGAAAATATAGTAAGTTACCTTAAAAATAATATATAATAATTATTTGTATATTACTGTATTTATTGGCGTATAACACCCTGAAAATAGAGGGTAAACTGTGTCTGCGTGTTATACGCAGGGGGCTGTGGAAAGTTTTTTTCCTGAAACTTCCCTCTTAAAGTTAGGGTGCGTGTTATACGCCTGTGCGTGTTATACGCCGATAAATAAGGTACTTACTTATGGTAATTAACCCCTTGCCACCCGGGCCAATTCTGACACTACTACATGTAATAATCATCATTACTCAGAACCCCCAAACATTATATATATTGTTTTAGCAGACACCCAAGGAATAAAATGGTGGCCGTTGCAACTTTTTATGTCACACAGTATTTGCGCAGCAATTTTTCAATTGCGTTTTTTTTTTTAAAGAAACTGCTTCTTGAATAAAAAATAAAAAAATACTAAAGTTAGCTCGATTTTTTTTGTATAGTGTGAAAGATGATGTTATGCCGAGTAAATAGATACCTAACATGTCACGCTTTAAAATTTCGAACACTTGTGGAATGGCGCCAAACTTGAGTACTTAAAAATCTCCATAGGCGACGCTTTAAATTCTTTTACAGGTTACATGTTTAGAGTTACAGAGGAGTTCTAGTGCTGTAATTATTGCTCTTGCTCTAACGTTTGCGGCGTATGTAACCTGTGTGTATCTGGCACTAATACTAGCCAGTGCCTCACCAGCAACTGACCTCACCACACGTCCCTGCTTCTAGGTGATATGTAGCTTTTGTTGGGTGAGTCCAGGAGTATCTCTAGTGGAAAAGGTGAACCTGTTTATTGCAGGTTGAGAAGCTACACTGCTGAAGTTTACAAAGAAGAATACTGGATAAGCAAGTACAAAATGTTATCTAAGACTTGCACATAAAATGAAATGGGGTATGGCTGATCTTCTTGCTACTCTATCAGAGGAATGAGGATCCTTACTCCGTCATTTCCCAGATTGAGGATTTATACTTGCCATAACCTTCTGGGCAAAGTGGCAAAAAGGGAAGTTTGTGAGTGCTCATTGCTCACACAGCTAGATATTGGTTGTTAGGTAGAAAAGCTCCATATTTTTAAAATATAAAGTAATAAATATAAGATTATCATTAGAGTCACAAAATTATGAATGTATTGATAATCTTATATTTTATCATGTGTGGGATTATAATGTTAGCCCATGATTTTATTTCTTGTATTTTACATATATCTGGGGTGCCTAAAGTGTCACAAATTCCTTTGTGTGGCTAAAATGTGTAATATATAGGAATGATGGTGCTTAAAATAAATATATAGGTTACCCTCATATATTAGATTGATTTATAAATCAAAAACTCACCTGACCTAAACCCCATAGAGAATCTGTGGGGTATTGTCAAGAGGAAGATGAGAGACACCAGACCCAACAATGCAGATGAGCTGAAGGCCGCAATCAAAGCAACCTGGGCTTCCATAACACCTCAGCATGATCGCCTCCATGCCACGCTGTATTGATGCAGTAATTCATGCAAAAGGAGCCCCAACCAAGTATTGAGTGCATACTATACTGTACATGGACATACTTTTCAGTAAGCCAACATTTCTGTATTTAAAATCCTTTTTTTTTATTGGTCTTATGTAATATTCTAATTTTCTGAGATACTGAATTTGGGGTTTTCACTAGCTGTAAGCAATAATCATCAAAATTAAAAGAAAGAAATGCTTGAAATATATCACTCTGTGTGTAACACACCTATATAAAATATATGAGTTTCATTTATTAAATTGAATTACTGAAATAAATACAATTTTTGATGATATTCTAATATTATGAGGTGTACCTGTATACCCAGCTTAAAGCGGAAGTAAACCCATCGATTAGATCGTTTAAAAAACAGTTAACATTCCCAGCATGCCGGAAATACTAGCTGTCACATTGCTCTCAACCAAACTTTCACACCATCCAATGGCTGGTGTCATAACTGATCACATGTGCAGCATCATGGCAGTTGCAGATTAAACCATGGCCAAGAAAACGATAGGAGGGTTTACTTCCACTTTAAAGTGGTTGTAAAGGCACAAGGTTTTTTACCTTCATGCATTCTATGTATGAAGGTAAAAAACCTTGTGTGTGTAGCAGCCCCCTAATACTTACCTGAGCCCCCTCTTGATCCAGCAATCTCCATGAGAGCCTTGCCTCTCCAGGACCTCGCACTCCTGATTGGCTTTTGGCAGCAGCGGGAGACATTGGCTCCCACTGATAATAATCACAGCCAGTGAGCCAATCAGGAGAAGGAAGGGACAGAGCTCTGTGTGTGAATGCTGCTTGCTGTGGGGGCACCCGAAAGGAGAAAGGAACCAGCGCGCCACCGTGGGACCTCTCAGAGAAGCCAGAAGAGGAGGATTCAGGCTGCTTTGTGCAAAACCACTGCACAGAGCAGGTAATTATTAAATGTTTATTATAACAAAAAAACAATATATTACTTTAAGTGACAAGTTTAGGAAGGGTAGAAACTTTTTTGCTTAAATAAACCTCATACATAAGAAAGACATCAGAAACAAAATGTATGAAACAAGGCTAGCTTACCAACTGCTAGGCCAGTCTTTCTTTCTAATCTCTGGGCAATATCAACTGGTCCTGACCATAGATGAACAAAGCTTTTGCAGACTGGTTCTTTAGCACCCATGCAGAAGGACAAAATAGCATGACCTGTCTTTGCGTGGCTAGCATAAATATGCACAAATCAGCCAGAAACAGGAAACCTGCTGTTCGCGGCAGGTTTTCTGTATCCTATGACTTGGCTCATCTTGATTTGAAATGTAGCTTATACTCCAGATTCTCCCAGCAGGCCATGATCTGACAAAACCTGAATTCGCAGTCAGCTGCTTCTGCCTTTGTCACGTCTTTTGAGACCAAGTGGGTTTGTTACTCTGATTACACAGCAGATCAGGAGGAGGCTAATCACAGCCTGGATTCTCCTGCTGATTGACAATTCCCCAACCAATTTCCTCATTCCTTCGGGCTGCTTATTCCTGCTTTTGTAGTTGCCTTTGTAGATACAAGAAATTTTAGAACGCTACACTCATTTGTGATGTAGACTTGGCAGGCTGAGCTTCTCTCCATAAAAGTTTAGCACTTTGAAAGAACTGTCACCCATATTTTGGAAGAAAAGTAAAGTTTCTTTCTGCCGATCCCTGTGCCTCCAACAATTAGAGCTTCTAATTTGCAGCCAAGAGATACAGGGCTAAATTGAAATATCAATTTCAAGCAAACGTTCTACCCGGGACACTAATTGATACTGTCTGACTGAGCATGTGCGCCTGTCAGCTGACTTTAGTCCAATTCAGCAGAAAAAAAGTTGGCACCTAAATTGGGATTTCTTAAACAGAATTTTCTGTTTTGATTTATGAATGTTTTCAGGGTTTTTTTTTTACATTGGGAATGTTGTTTCACCTGTGAGTGGAGATACAGCCCGCTTGGCTAACTGCCTTGAAAACACACGTGCCTGCCAGAGTCATGAATAATTCTGTGTTTAACGTGCTAAATTTCTGTTCCAAATTATGTATTTTCTACGAGTTGCATGGAAATATTCAGATAAGTTTCTGCTGTTCCTGTTGTCTTCTTGAAAAGTTTAAGCTGACTGAAGTTATCAATTGGTTCTGGAAATGAAAATAGCCATAATACATTTAAAAAAAGAACCTGTCAATTTTCTACTAAAATGCTTATTTACATAATTGGCAACTTTCTTTGGCCTAACATGCATGTTATATAGGACAACCAGGCTTAACATAAAGCTTAATGGGAGAGAGAGAGAGATGGCTTTAAAAAGAGACACACATAGAAGTACTTTTTGATGTGATTTTTACATTTTTACTTGCTTGTGAGGCTGTTTTTATTAATGCTGTTTCATATACAAAGATTCTCCCTCTGCATGTGTCTGCATAGTCAGAATCTTCTCTGAATGACTGTTAAAATAAATTTAAATACAGAATAAGCAAACTAGTTATTGTATTGGGCTTAAAGTGATTGTAAACGATCACCTTGTAAAACAACCCATTTCATTTAAAATAGAAATGAAAGGCAAAAGACTTTTGTATAGATATAAAAAATCATTATAAATACCTTTTTTCCCTTTTTTATAAATGATCTCATCCTCTCTGTTCTCAGCTGCATAAGAGCTGGGGGAGGAGAAGCAGCAGCATACTGAGCTTCCCAGTGAAGGAGGGGTGTGTCAGGATCATTGGAGATGAGTACACTGAGTTCCCAGCATAGCTAGAGAACTGACTGCAGTGTGCTCTCCTGCTTAGTGTGGTCAGGTTTTAATAGGAAGGCAAGGGGACTAGCATTTCACACAAAAGAAGCAATACAAAGAGAACAGGATACTTTCTCATACAAGTACATGGTACAGTAGGCACATATCAGGAATATGATGTGTCGGTGTAACAAACGCTTTAATTAACCACTTCAATACAGGGCATTTTCACCCCCTTCCTGCCCAGACCAATTTTTAGTTTTCAGCGCTGTCGCACTTTGAATGACAATTGCGCGGTCATGCAATTCTGTACCCAAATTAAATCTTTATGTTTTTTTTCCCACAAATAGAGATTTTGTTTGGTGGTATTTGATCACCTCTGCAGTTTTTATTTTTTGTGCTATAAACAAAAGAAGAGCGACAATTTTGAAAAAAACACAATATTTTTTACTTTTTGATTTACCGTAATAAATATCACATTTAAAAAAAAAAAATGTCCTCAGTTTAGGCCAATACGTATTCTTCTACATATTTTTGGTAAAAAAAATCGCAATAAGCGTATATTGATTGGTTTGCGTCTACAAAATAGGGGATAGATTTATGGTATTTTTATTTATTTTTATTTTTTATACTAGTAATGGCGGCAATCTGCGATTTTTATTGTGACCGTGAAATTACGACGGACATATCGGACACTTTAGACATGTTTTTGGGACCATTCACATTTATACAGCGATTAGTACTATAAAACTGCACTGATTACTGTGTAAATGTGACTGTCAGGGAAGGGGTTAACACTATGGGGGCAATCAAGGGGTTAAATATTTTCCCTAGGGAGTGATTCTAACTGTAGGGGGAGGGGACTCACAAGGGGAGGAGACCGATCTGTGTTCCTCTGTACTGGGAACACACATCGGTCTCCTCTCCTCTGACAGGATGTGGATCTGTGTGTTTACACACACAGATCCACGGTCCTGCTGTGTTCACGGGCAATCGCGGGTGCCCGGCGGACATCGCGCCCCCTATGACGTCCACCCGGAGGGAGAGAAGGTTCCTGCCAATGTCATTTTACTATGGCTCGGTAAGGAACTGGTTAAACAATTAATCTGAACTGACAGATCCGGCTATGAAAGCTTACTCCAAGTATGTGCAGGCAGCCCTAAGGCCTCATGCACACAGAGGATTTGTGGCTTAAAATTTGGTCTTCCAGGTGGTGTGTACAGTCTGTCATAGAAGTGAATTGCACCAAGCCGTACTTGGGTATACTTCAATGTTTTCGTGCCTCACCATAAATATTCTGTGTATGAAAATTAAGTCACACATAGTTAATACCTCTTGTATCTCTTGAAGCTTCCTCTTAGATTGTAAGCTCTAATAAGCAGGGCACTCTAATTCCTCCTGTATTAAAGTGTATTGCATTTGTACTGTCTACACTCAAGTTGTAAAGCGATGCGTAAACTGTCGGCACTATATGAATACATTATTATAATAATAATAACTAGAAGGGGGGAGAGGATTTGTGCTAGAAGTGGGCAGAGGATTTGTGCTGGTAGGAGAGATTTTGGGGGAAGGAGGATTTGTGTTTCAGAAGATTGGGAGGGGAAGAGAAGATTTGTGCCGGGATGAGGGCCGGACTGTGCTGGGACAGAGGATAACAGGGAGTAGGAAAATTTGTGCTGGAGAGGATGGGGGAGATTTTTTGTAGAATGGGGGGGGATGCCTCGAGTTAGAAGTGTTTCCTTGTTTTTAATTGGTGGGTATAAAAAAGAGGCCCAGACCCTGGCACTCTATCTGCCCAAATCAGTTTTGGTCTGTTTTACTTGTTGTCATTGCCGGAGTCTGGATTTCCAGTGCCATGCCAAAGTCGGAGTTCAATGCCATCTATGGACTCAACCAGTTATGGACTTTTTCCTATGCATATATGCTGGGGCAGCCACAAGCCTGGGATAGGGACTAGGGGCGTAAGGGAAATGACTGCACTTTATTTTGGACTGTTGTCTGTATATGTCATCATGTTAATTTATTCAAATTAAGCGTTTGAAATTTTGACTGGTTTGAAGTCATTCAAGGGGTGTAATGCAAGTAACCGGCAATAAGAGTTACATATCGGGTCACTAAACACATCAGGGTTGTGACGAACCCTCTGTCCTCAAACAGATCCGGGTCCGCCGTCAATGCTTCCTCTGTTCAGAACCAGCACTTATCCAAGATTCTCCAGCCCCCCAGTCAACAGACAACACCTCAGTGTAGGGTAAAAACCAACAGACTCTTTATTCAAGCACATGGTAACAGATATTTCACTTCAAAACACTCCCCCCACCCTTGGGAAACAGGGCGGGTTAAACTGTCCAATGACAATGGTGATACAGGTCAGCTGTGTTCCACTGTCATCCGTAAACAGTCTTAGCAGGGGGGCTACTGGAGGAATCCCTCCCCCTCTTTCATCACAGCAAGACACTTACACATCCCTAAATAGTTGAGGCAGCCACAATAGACAATAGAATAGTCACACCCCACCCCACCACAGCAAATAGTACACAACAGCCAACACACAATATATACAATGTATACAGCATTGAGTCTGACTAGCACAAACCCGCGACCCAAAGTCCCTCCTGTCACAGGGGTATAAAGATAATAGTACAGAAGTTTATACAGTGTGAAGATACAATGGTTACCAATGGTAACTAAGGTTTCTCGTGGAGCATGTCTTAAGCGTGTACATGGGACAGGGTAAGGTAGCCTCTTGCAGCAAGGGAGACATTATCTGCACTCTTTCAGCAGCGTTCCATCTCCCATAGCAATGGGAGCAGATCTGCACTGCTGGGGCTCTCGTCCTGTGCACAGTTACAGAAGAGAAAGAGTTAAGTGAAGTGCACACATGGAGTCTGCAGTAGGTGCACGGCGGGACCCCATACCGTTACTGGGAGTGAAGTAGTGGTGATGCCTTAGACACGTAGAGAGGCCAAGGGCTCTGTGTGTCCCTCATAAATGCACAAGTGACCATGGTGATGTATAGTAGGGATGAGCTTCGTGTTCGAGTCGAACTCATGTTCGACTCGAACATTGGCTGTTCGACCGTTCGTCTAATTTCGAACATTATGGGCCATTCGCGCCAAATTTGAGTGGTGCGTTACGGCCCATAATTCACTGCAGCATCGCAGTGCATTGCTGGCTGATGATTGGCCAAGCATGCACTATGACCCGCATGCTTGGCCAATCACAGCGCCGTCAGTACAGAGAGCCGTAATTGGCCAAAGGAAGGGTGCCTTTGGCCAATCATGGCTCAGGGGGAGTAGGTACACGCCCCACACTATATAAGGCCATCTGCGTGTTGGCCATGTGTAGTGTGTTCCGGGTGCTGAGAGAGATAGAGAGAGAGAGAGAGACAGTGTCATTTCTTTTGAGTTAGATAGAGCAGGCTGGCGAGTCAGTTAGCTGCAGTTACAGTGTATGCAATTTATATATGCATCCTAGGAGTTGTGTATATATATATATATATATATACAATGTATTCAGTTTAGCTAGATCTGTTCCTGTTATTCTCTTCCTAATATACTGACAGGCAGGCAGCAGCAGTATTTTCAGTCAGTGTACTGTTTCCTGTGTACAGTGTGCAACTAAAGCTAACTGCAGACAATTTCTGGTGTTCTCTTCCTAATATACTGACAGGCAGGCAGCAGCAGTATTTTCAGTCAGTGTACTGTTTCCTGTGTACAATGTGCCACTAAAGCTAACTGCAGACAATTGCTGGTGTTATCTTCCTAATATACTGACAGGCAGGCAGCAGCAGTATTTTCAGTCAGTGTACTGTGTCCTGTGCACAGTGTGCAACTAAAGCTAACTGCAGACAATTGCTGGTGTTCTCTTCCTAATATACTGACAGGAAGGCAGCAGCAGTATTTTCAGTCAGTGTACTGTGTCCTGTGCACAGTGTGCAACTAAAGCTAACTACAGACAATTGCTGGTGTTCTCTTCCTAATATACTGACAGGAAGGCAGCAGCAGTATTTTCGGTCAGTGTACTGTGTCCTGGCCACAGTGTGCAGCTAAAGCTGACTGCAGACAATTCCTTGTGTACCTACTGTGACAGCAGGAAGGTAAAGTCACCTGGTTGCATCCAGGGGGGTAGATATATTTCGCCCAGATTCAGGCTTTACGCCGACTTATACAACTAGGTGGAGAGTTGTATAAGGCTAGTGGGCTCATGGATGACTCATACCTCTAGGGAGAGGGCTGGGCGTCGTGCAGACAGGGAGTTGATGAGACCAGCTGAAGCTTGTCAGCTCATTTAGGCCTCTATAAGAACTCCCAGCTTCATTAGATGTTAGCTCATGCCTGGAACCAGACCTGTGTGGACTGTCTAGGGAGAGTGAACCCCTGTGCGGTGAGACAAAGCCTGTGTGGCTATTTGCTTGGACATTTAAAACCAGGGACTTAGGGACTAGGACAGCACTAGGCTGATCCCAGTTGTCAGTTAGGAAACCTGTATGTTTAGTCAGAGGTCAACTTGACCAGGATTTATTTTGGTTATGTTTCTTTTGCTTTGCTGTGTTTTGTCACTGTAAATAGAAAATAAACCGCACCTTTTTGATTTTGAAAACCACAACCTCCGTTTGCTGGGCCTGTTTTGTGTGGGGAGCCCATCCCGGGGGTCACACACACCCGCTGCCGAGCTAACCCCCTCACAGTTGGTGGAGAATGCGGGCAGTTTTTTTTTAAGCCAGCATGGAGGAGATACTGAAACAGCTGGCTCTAGCAAATGCCAATCAACAGCAGACAAATGCAGGTTTGCAAAGGAGCCTTGCAGCCCAGCAGCAAGCTCATCAACAGAGCCTTGCAGCCCAGCAGCAAGCTCACCAACAGAGTCTGGAAGCTCAGCAACAAGCCCAGCAGCAATCTGAGGCCCGCTTCATAGACCTGTTACAGAAGCAAGAGCAGAGACTACAACAAATGGAAGCAGTAATGCAGCAACATCCGCAGACCAGTGAGGAAAGCCGTCCCACTAATACCGCGTCCTTTGGGGTGAGTCGTTTATTGACAAAAATGACTGGAGAGGATGATCCAGAGGTATTTTTGACCACATTTGAAAGGACCGCTGAAAGAGAAAAGTGGCCTGAGGAGCAGTGGGCTGGACTGGTGGCTCCTCTGTTAACTGGTGAATCGCAGAAAGCTTACTATGACCTAGAGCCTAACCAAGCAAAAGACTATGTGATGCTAAAAGCTGAAATTTTGGCAAGGCTGGGTGTCACCCAGGCTGTCCGGGCTCAGCGTGTGCATAACTGGACTTTCCAGCTTGGAAAACCCCCCAGGTCTCAAATGTATGATCTCATTCACCTGAGCAGAAAGTGGCTACAGCCAGAGACTTTGTCCGCACCAAAGATTGTGGAACGTGTTGTAATGGATCGGTTTTTGAGAGCCCTTCCTACTGCCATCCAAAAGTGGGTAAGCCATGGAGACCCAGAGACGGCCGATGGTCTTGTGGATCGTGTGGAGAAATACTTGGCTACAGAGAACCTGACGGCCTCTTCCAGAGACACTCGGACTTTCCACCCTAAGACCAGACCATCCCCAGGGGCGGATAAGAGGATTCCAAGGGGTGAGGGTGGAGAGAGTGAGAGGGTGGGAGCTCTACCCCAAGTTTGGCGAGAACAGCCTGGGAAATCAGCGGCTCAAGAGGCGGCAAGAAGGATCGTTTGCTACCGCTGCCGGCAAGCGGGACATATTGCAGCCAATTGCCCGGTTGTGGAGGAACCCATGCAGTGTGACTTTCTGACGGGCAGACGTCAGTCGCTGTGTGCGACAGTCGCATGCACTGCCATTCGAGGAACTGAGAAACATTTATGCAAAATGTGTGTTAATGGTAGAAATGTTGTGGTATTGCTGGATTCAGGTAGCCTTGTGACCCTGATAAAGGCTGAGTTAGTTAAAACAGAGGTCTCTGGGAATAGCAAGGTAGCTGTTATTTGTGTGCATGGGGACACCCGAGAGTATCCAGTGACTACAGTGTGTTTCGAGACCCCCAAAGGTACCCTCTCTCATCCAGTGGGCTTAGTATCTCAGTTACCGCATGACGCCATTGTGGGAAGGGATTTTCCGAAGTTCTGGGAACTGTGGGATGATCCTGAGCCCCTCACTGGTGCCCCTATGTACCAGGAATGTGATAGCCAGAACTCCCCTGAGAGTGGTGAGGACTCTCCGGAATTTCCCTTATCAGTATTGGCAGGGGAGACTCAAGAAACTGGAGAGGAGCCCACCTCCTCAGACGAAAACCTACCGTCTGTGGAGTTTTCTGATCTTGAGGTTCACAGGGAAAACTTTGCCACAGAACAGTTGAAAGACCCCGCCCTAATAAAGGCACGGGAAAACGTAGTGAAAATAGATGGCGAGTTAGTGAACCCAGATAATACCTGCACTTACCCATACTTTAGTGTAGAGAAGGACCTACTGTATCGGGTGGCAAAAAGGGCAGAAGAAACCGTTGAGCAGCTTGTGGTGCCCAAACCTTACAGGAAGTTGGTGTTGGAGTTGGCCCATGGGCACATTCTTGGAGGTCATCTGGGGACAGAGAAAACCCGAGAGAGGGTATTACAGAGATTCTATTGGCCGGGGGTGATGAAGGACGTAGAAAATTATTGTTCCTCCTGCCCTGTGTGTCAGAGGTTGGCCCCGATGCCACATTTCCGTAGCCCGCTGGTCCCTCTACCCATCATTGAGGTCCCGTTTGAGAGGATCGCCATGGATTTGGTAGGTCCTATAATCAAGTCCGCTAGGGGGCACCAGTACATATTAGTTATAATGGACTATGCCACCCGTTATCCAGAAGCGATCCCTCTCCGAAATACCTCGGCCAAAACCATAGCCAAAGAGCTATCTCTTGTTTTTAGCCGGGTGGGTATTTGTAAAGAACTGCTTACGGACCAAGGTACACCCTTTATGTCCCGGGTTATGAAAGAGCTGTGTAAATTGTTCAAAGTGACGCAATTGCGTACGTCTGTGTATCACCCCCAAACCGATGGGCTGGTTGAAAGATTCAACAAAACCCTAAAACAAATGTTGAAGAAAGTGGTGGATAGAGATGGAAAGGATTGGGACTGTTTACTTCCTTATTTGATGTTTGCTATTAGGGAGGTGCCCCAATCCTCTACGGGATTCTCCCCCTTTGAGTTACTGTATGGGAGACACCCAAGAGGGCTGTTGGATATTGCCAAGGAAACTTGGGAAAGTGAGAGTTCTCCCCACAGGAGTGTGATTGAGCATGTCGCCCTGATGCAAGATCGAATTGCACAGGTAATGCCCATCGTGAAGGAACATTTGGCCCAAGCGCAGTTGGCACAGCAGAGAGTGTACAACCGTGGAGCCAAGACCCGTACCTTTTCCCCGGGGGATAGGATATTGGTACTTGTCCCTACGGTTGAAAGTAAATTCCTTGCCAAATGGCAAGGCCCCTACGAGATAATGGAAAAAGTGAGCAAAGTGAATTACAAGGTCAGACAACCAGGAAGGCGAAAGCCCGAACAGATCTATCACGTTAATCTGTTGAAAGCCTGGAGGGATAGAGAGTCCCTAGTCGCAGACACTTGGTCACCAGCTCAAACTGGTTGCGTGATTCCTGAGGTTGGAATAGCAGCCACCTTGTCACAACCCCAACAACAGGAGGTTAAGGAGTTTGTGCTTCGCAACAAGGAGGTATTCTCTGAGCTGCCGGGACAAACATCTGGGGTAGAGCATGACATCATTACCCCGCCCGGTGAAAGGGTGAAGTTAAAACCCTATCGGATCCCAGAGGCTCGACGGGAGGCAATACGGGAGGAAGTACAGAAAATGCTGAACTTAGGGGTGATAGAGGAGTCCCAAAGTGATTGGTCTAGTCCCATCGTGTTGGTGCCTAAACCGGATGGGAGCTGGCGATTTTGTAACGATTTTCGTCAGTTGAACAAAGTTACAAAATTTGACACCTACCCCATGCCACGTATAGATGAGTTGATCGACCGGCTGGGAACAGCCCGATACATGACGACTCTTGACCTCACAAAGGGGTATTGGCAAATCCCCCTGGCCAAGTCGGCCAAAGAGAAAACCGCATTTGTAACCCCAGACGGGGCGTTCCAATATAAAAGAATGCCGTTCGGGTTACAGAATGCGCCGGCCACATTCCAGCGGAAAATGGACCAGATGCTGAGGCCCCATCGGAAGTATGCTGCGGCTTACCTGGATGACGTAATTGTCCATAGCACAGATTGGGCCTCACATCTGCCAAAAGTGCAAGCAGTCCTGGACTCTGTTCGGGAAGCGGGGTTTACGGCTAACCCCAAGAAGTGTACCATTGGGCAGGAGGAGGCCAAATATCTTGGGTACACCATTGGGAGGGGAGTAATAAAACCCCAACTCAACAAAGTCGAGGCCATCCATAGTTGGCCACGTCCCAACAGCAAGAAGCAGGTACGAGCCTTTCTGGGAATCGCTGGGTATTATCGGCGATTCATTCCCCACTTTGCTTCTAAGGCTGTGCCCCTAACCAACCTGACGAAGGGGAAAGGGTCGGTCATGATTAAATGGACCCCCGAGGCTGAGGCAGCATTCCAATTCTTGAAACAAGCCTTATGTAGCCAGCCAGTGTTGTACTCACCCGACTTCTCTAAAGACTTTGTCGTACAAAGTGATGCGTCAGATGTGGGGTTAGGAGCAGTATTGTCCCAGGTCTGGAACGGGGAAGAGCACCCAGTCATTTACCTCAGCAGGAAGTTGAAGTCCCATGAGGTAAATTACGCCACCGTTGAAAAGGAGTGTTTAGCGGTGAAGTGGGCTCTAGATTCCCTTCGGTACTACCTGCTAGGTAGGCACTTTGACATGGTTACGGATCACGCTCCGTTAAAGTGGATGGCTCAAAACAAGGAAACAAATAGAAGAGTGAATAGGTGGTTCCTGGCCCTCCAGGAATTCAACTTCACAGTAAAGCATCGCCCTGGCGTTCAAATGGGGAATGTGGATGCTTTGTCTCGAGTACATGAATGCCTGATTGCTGGTGTTCCAACCCCGAGGTTAAAACAAGAGGGGGGGGTATGTGACAGCAGGAAGGTAAAGTCACCTGGTTGCATCCAGGGGGGTAGATATATTTCGCCCAGATTCAGGCTTTACGCCGACTTATACAACTAGGTGGAGAGTTGTATAAGGCTAGTGGGCTCATGGATGACTCATACCTCTAGGGAGAGGGCTGGGCGTCGTGCAGACAGGGAGTTGATGAGACCAGCTGAAGCTTGTCAGCTCATTTAGGCCTCTATAAGAACTCCCAGCTTCATTAGATGTTAGCTCATGCCTGGAACCAGACCTGTGTGGACTGTCTAGGGAGAGTGAACCCCTGTGCGGTGAGACAAAGCCTGTGTGGCTATTTGCTTGGACATTTAAAACCAGGGACTTAGGGACTAGGACAGCACTAGGCTGATCCCAGTTGTCAGTTAGGAAACCTGTATGTTTAGTCAGAGGTCAACTTGACCAGGATTTATTTTGGTTATGTTTCTTTTGCTTTGCTGTGTTTTGTCACTGTAAATAGAAAATAAACCGCACCTTTTTGATTTTGAAAACCACAACCTCCGTTTGCTGGGCCTGTTTTGTGTGGGGAGCCCATCCCGGGGGTCACACACACCCGCTGCCGAGCTAACCCCCTCACACTACCTATTCCAATACATCAAATAAAGTATGTCTGGAAGGCCAACAAGGAGAGGCAGACAGTCACAGGCCAAAAAAAGAGGGCAAGCAGGCTCTGTGTCTAGAGGCAACAGTGCTGGTCGTGGACACGGTGCATCCTCATCAGCACGTGACCATGAGGCACGCTTGTCCTTTTTTTCGGAAGCTGGCCGCGTTGAGCCATAACATGCCAAAGACTTGGTAGAGTGGATGACCAAGCCGTCCTCATCCTCCTCATCCTCTCTCACCCAGGCTCAGGGTACTTTGTCTGGCAAAGCGGCCTCTTCCCTCAGCTCAATGACATCAGTCACTCCTTCCCTAGCCCCACCATGTCCTCCTGAGGAGTCCCCCGAACTGTTTGACCACAGTGTTGGGTACTTGCTGCAGGAGGATGCGCAGCGTTTTGAAGGCTCTGATGATGGAACCCAGCTAGAGGAAGGCAGTAACGTGAGCCTAGAGAGAGGGGGTGCCCAAGAAAGACAGCAAACTGGCAGTCATGTTCCCCTAGCTTCAGCATACTGCCAGATTTGCTCCAGTGATGAGGAGGGAGGGGATGATGAGGTCACTGACTCTACGTGGGTGCCTGATAAGAGAGAGGAGGAGGAGGAGGAGGCACAACTCCAACGCTCCAACGAGGCAGGATGCTCTCCAGGGACCAGCTTAAGGGCAGCACACTGACTGCATCACACCACAGAGCTCCACATGTGCAGGGCGCTGCTGTCTCTGCGCGTTATTCCAAAAGTTCTTTGGTGTGGGCCTTTTTTGAGACATGTGCAGCAGATCGCACCTTTGCTATTTGCAACATATGTCTGAAGCGTATCCCGTGTGGCTAAAACAGCAGCCGCTTGGGCACCACATGCTTGACCAGACATATGTTGACCTGCCATGCAGTCCATTGGCAAGCGCACAGAAAAGACCCACACCAAAGAACAAAGCGGACCTCTCCTTGCTCCTCATCAGCTGGGATCTCCAACCCCACTATACCTTCAGTCCTCTCTGAAACCTGCACTGAGAGGAATGAAGGTGTAGAATTAGGTGTGTCACAGCCAAGTACTTGCGGGCAATCTGCTATCGGTACACCAATGTCAGATTGTACCAGGCAAATTTCCCTGCCCCAGCTGCTGCACCGCCCAAAATAAGTTCACTCCCAGCCATCCACATGCCCAGTGGTTGAATGATAGCTTGGCTAAATTGCTAGCACTTCAACTGCTGCCTTTTCAGTTGGTAGACTCTGCCCCCTTCTGTGAGTTTGTGGAATGTGCGGTTCCTCAGTGGCAGGTTCCCAAACGGCACTTTTTTTCACGGAAGGCGATTTCGGCTCTCTAACGGCATGTGGGTGGCAATGTCTTGGCTTCGCTGGACAGGGCGGTCAGTGGTAAGGTGCATATTACTGCTGACTCATGGTCCCGCAGGCATGGACAGGGACTTTACCTGTCTTTCACGGCGCATTGGGTGAATCTGCTGGCAGCTGGGAAGGATGCAGGACAAGGTGCAGTAGTGTTGGAGGTTTTACCGCCACCACGCCTCCAAAATGCTACTAGTGGTGATTCTGACACACCTCTCTCCTCCACCCCCTCCTCTTCTTCTTCCTCCATGGCCTCTTCCTCTGCTGATTTGTCCTCGGAACCAGCGGTGTTCTGTAGACGTTCAAGGGGCTACGCTAGTACACAGGCAAAAAGATGCCATGCGGTGCTTGAGCTGGTGTGCTTGGGGGACAGGAGCCTCACTGGGGCAGAGATTCTGTCAGCTCTGCGGGGGCAGGCTCAGAGGTGGTTGACGCCACGCCAGCTTAAGCCAGGAATGGTGGTTTGCGACAATGGCACCAACCTCCTCTCCGCCCGCCGACAGGGACAGCTGACCCATGTGCCCTGTTTGGCTCACGTCCTTAACTTGGTGGTGCAGCGGTCCTTGGGCAGATACCCGGGCTTTCAGGATGTCCTGAGGCAGGCCAGGAAAGTCTGTGTGCATTTCCGCCGGTCATATAATGCCAGTGCTCGGCTGGCTGACCTGCAAAAGGAATTTAACCTGCCCAAGAAACGCCTAATCTGTGACATGCCCACCAGGTGGAACTCACTCAACGTTGGCCATGCTGCAGAGGGCCATCAATGAGTATATGTGTCAATATGGCACCAGGACAGGGTCAGGGGAGCTTGGGATTTTTTTCCACGCCAGTGGGTCATGATCAGGGATGCATGCACTGTCCTGTCACCATTTGAGGAGACCACGAAGATGGTGAGCAGTGACAGTGCATGTATCAGTGAAACTGTCCCTCTTGTCCACCTGTTGGAGCACACGCTGCATGGAATAATGGACAGGGCACTTGAGGCAGAACAGAGGGAGGAAGTGGAGGACTTCCTTACCTCTCAACGCCCACATTATCCAGACAGTGTTCCTGCTGGCCCGCCGATCACACAGGAAGAGGACAAGGAGAAGGAGGATTGTGTCAGCATGGAGGTGGAGCCTAGCATCAGCAGCAGTCTTCAAGGGATCATTTACAGTCCCAAGAAACCCATAGACTTGTACGTGGCTGGGAGGAGGTGGCTGCGGATCATGTCGTCCTTAGTGACCCAGAGGACTCCGGACCGAATCCCTCAGCAAACCTACGCTGCATGGCCTCCCTGATCCTGCAAAGCCTGTGAACGGATCCTCATATTCGTGCTATCAAGGAGAGGGATCATTACTGGCTGGCAACCCTCCTTGATCCACGTTACAAGGGTAAGGTTGCGGACCTTATCTTGCCGTCACAGAGGGAGCAGAGAATGAAACAACTTCGGGAGGCCTTGCAGAAAGGTTTGTGCAACGCATTTCCAGAGCCTGGGAGGTTACAAATTCCTGGTCCTGGACAACGTGTTGCTGAGGCTTTGGTCAGTCACAGAAGGTGGCCATCTGACCGATGCGTCCAGACATTTTTTTAGTCCGAAGCCCCAAGGTATGAGCGGTTCCAGCAACCATCGACAGCGTCCTACTCACATGGTGCAGGAATACCTAGGGGCAAGATCAGACTTGGACACCTTTCCCACCGAAAATCCTCTGGGTTACTGGGTCTTGAGGATGGATCACTGGCCAGAGCTTGCACAGTATGCAATTGAGCTACTGGCCTGTCCTGCATCCAGCGTTCTTTTGGAACGCATATTCAGTGCTGATGACGGCTTTGTAACCGGTCACAGGGTGCGCCTGTCCACCGAATCAGTCAATCGGCTGACCTTCATAAAAATGAATCAGTCTTGGATCACCAGCTACCAAGCACCTGATGCTGATGTAACCGAATAATTTATTTTGAATGTGAGATCCCTTCAAGACTGCCTATGCTGATGCTGAGTAACTATCCTGTTATGCTGAGTGACCATCCTCTTCCTCCTCAATGTTCATGCTGATAGCTTGTAAGAACATTTTTGGTTCTGGGCACCGCCACCAGTGGATAAGGCCCAATTTTTCTGTGTAATTACAATTTTTGATGCAATACTTTGCAGCAGGGCTCATTCCTGCGCTCCAACTACAGTATCTGTGAGGGGTTGCAGTGTTGTGGCACCAGCACCAGTGCCTAATGCACAATTATTCAGCCCCTGTTTAACAGGGGCGTGTAATTAAAATTTTTGATGCAATACTTTGCAGCAGGGCTCATTTCTGCGCTCCAACTAGAGTATATGTGAGGGTTTGCAGTGTTGTGGCACCAGCACCAGTGCCTAAGGCCCAATTTTTCTGCCCCTGTTTAACTGGGGCATGTAATTACAATTCTTGATCTAATATTTCACAGCAGGGCCCGTTCCTGCGCCCACCAAGAGTAACTGTGAGGGCTTACAGTGTTGTGGCAACACCAACACCTAAGGCCCAAATTTATGCAGAGTATGTAGGGCAGGCCCCTACTTTCAAACATTCAACTTACAAACAACTCCTACTTGCAAACGGACGGAGACTACAGGAAGTGAGAGGAAATCTACCCCTAGGAAGGGAAATTCTCTCCTGTAAGAGGTCCTTGTTTCACCAAAAAACCCAAATTTTAAAAATCCAATTGTCATTGGGACAGAAAGTGAGGTGAAATCTTCTGAAGAGGTGCACAGACAGCAAAACAAATGTTACAGGGGTGATAACCCTTCCCTATGTTTTCCAAAAAGCTTAAAAATAGATTTTTTAGCTCGAGCTACACTTTAAAAATGTATTAGTTCAAAATTACAAACAGATTCTACTTAAGAACAAACCTACAGTACCTGTCTTGTTTGCACTGCCTGTATACTGCTGTTCAGAGTTCATAGGTCTGGGGGCCCCACGCCTTTTCTTTTTTTAATTTGGGTGCAGGGTTCCCCTTAATATCCATACAAGACCCAAAGGGGCTGGTAATGAGCTGGGGGGGGGTACCCATGCTGTTTTTCTCAATGATTTTCATCCATATTGCCTGGACCAGACATGACATTAAAGCCGCAAGCAGTTTTAAATGACTTTTATTCCTTTAGAAATGTAATTTTGTCCAGGGACAGTTCTAAACACGGGAAACACGCACCACTTTACAGGCATTTTGTAGTCACCCCCCAGAGACGATACTTAAAGGAATATTTCACTTTTATTTTTTCACTTTAAGCATCATTAGAATCACTGTTCCCGAAAAAACGTCCTTTTTAAAACTTTTTTTTGCATTGATACATGTACCCTGGGGCAGGACCCGGGTCCCCAAACCCTTTTTAGGACAATAACTTCCATATTAGCTTTCAAAATTCACACTTTTTATTTCTGACGTTCGAGTCCCATAGACTTTAACGGGGTTCGAAAGTTTGCGCGAACTTTCGGTCCGTTCGCAGGTTCTGGTGCGAACCGAACCGGAGGGTGTTCGGCTCATCCTTAATGTACAGTAGCATCAAAAGAGTTTATTAGAGATCAGTCAGCTGTTCCAGTAAAGGTATCCCCTGTGTAAGGCGGGGACGCTATTCAAAGTGTCTAGTGTAGCCCAGAAGAACCCACACCGGAGTAGGCCTCTCATGTGACCCTTGCTTAGCGCCCAACAAGGAAGGAAACATAGAGGATGCAACAACTAACGACCCCACGTACCCTACAGGCAGCCTGCTTCCTAATCATAAAATGAGGGCAAGCAAGCAAATAGAGTGCTTTTGAAATATAGACAGGTGTGCCATTTAGTCCCTTTAATAGGTTTGCTATGTATTTTAGGTGTTCTGGTAAGGTGATCTGGCCTCAGCTAAGGTATAATGTCCCAAATTTCCAAGCAGTCTTCATCTATAGCTATTCCCAGGAAACTGGTAGCATTTCTCTCTCGCATGAGAGTAGTATTCTACTAGGGTGCCCCAGGATTTAAAGTGGGACCACAGTTGGTTTTTACATTTAAAATTGAAAAGGCCAGAAAATCTACTTTTGCTCCATTATTCGCCTTCAATAGCTGTCCACTACAATATTACATTTTGAATGACAATGAGCATCATTCAATCCTCTTCCTCTGAGCCCAGGCTATCATTTATCTCAGGCTGGCATACACAGCTCAGTATTATTGCAGTGGATGGCACTCACATGTGCATAAAAAGGGCATACTCAATTCAGTCTTCTCATAAAAGTGTTATGTTGCTGCTGAGAAGGAGGTAAATAAGAGACATACCTGACAGTATTGCCATTAACATATCTCAGAAGAAGCATGGAAAAATGCAGAACAATAAAAAATAATGTTGGAGTAAAAGTAATACAAGAACACAAAATATAGTTTTAAGGCCTAAATTTAGGTACTTTTTTAAATTTGACACAAGGGTCAGTACTTGTTTTAGTAGTAATGACATCCATGTGCTGGTGCCAGCTGCCTTAGGAAAAATATGAAGTCCTCTGCCAACCCCCATTCATAACCCCCCATCTTGGTGAGGCTTAATACAAATGCTTGACCTATCACAAGCACTCATAAAGAGTGCTGACTATGCCCTCCCTTTCCGCTCGGCGCTCCCCCTCTTCCATCCATAGAAGCTGTACTAGCTTCCATGAATGAAAAGAGATAAATAAATGAAGGACGGGTATACAAATGAAAGGTCCACCTCCTCTATTCACAGAGCACTTTCCCTTCATAGAAGCTATTGTACAGCTTCCAGGGATGAGCCGAACACCCCCCTGTTCGGTTCGCACCAGAACCTGCGAACAGACAAAATGTTCTTGTAAACTTTAGAACCCTATTAAATACAATGGACTCGAACGTTCGAAATCTAAAGTGTTAATTATAAAGGCTTATATGCAAGTTATTGTCCTAAAAAGTGTTTGGGGACCTGGGTCCTGCCCCAGGGGACATGTATCATTTCAAAAAGAAGTTTTAAAAACGGCCGTTTTTTCGGGAGCAGTGATTTTAATAATGCTTAAAATGAAAAAATAAAAGTGAAATATTCCTTTAAAATTCGTACCTGGGGGGTGTGTATGATATGCATGTGAAGTGGCGCATGTTTCCCGTGCTTAGAACTGTCCCTGCAAAAAATTTCATTTTTGAAAGAAAAAAATGCATTTAAAACTGACTCGCGGCTATTAATGAATTGTCGGCTCCCGGCAATACATACAAAAGTCATTGATAAAAAAAAAAAAAAAAGCGTGGGGGTTCCCCAGAATTCAATTACCAGGCCCTTCAGGTCTGGAATGGATATTAAGGGGAACCCCGCCGCAAATTTTAAAAAAAATTGACGTGGGGTTCCCCCAAATATCCATTCCAGGCCCTTCAGATCTGGCATGGATTTTAAGGGGAACTCCACCCCAAATTTAAAAAAAAAATGGCGTGGAGTCCCCCTAAAAATCCATACCAGACCCCTTATCCGAGCACGCAACCTGGCCGGCCGCAGGGGAAAAGGGGGGGACAAGAGAGCAGCCCCCCTCCCTCCTGAACCGTACCAAGCCACATGCCCTCAACATGGGGAGGATGTCCCCATGTTGATTGGGACAAGGGCCTCATCCCCACAACCCTTGCCCGGTGGTTGTGGGGGTCTGCGGACGGGGGACTTATCGGAATCTGGAAGACCCCTTTAACAAAGGGGACCCCCAGATCCCGCCCCCCCCCTATGTGAATTGGTAAGGGGTAAATTGTACCCCTACCATTTCACGAAGAAAGCGTAAAAAAATGTTTAAAAAAACACACAAACACCTTGAAAAAGTCCTTTATTTAAAAAAAAAAAAAAAACATTCCAGCGGTGAAATCCAGTGTCCCGCGGCGATCCCGATGTCCAGCGCTGTCCTTCATTGGTTGTGCCTGAGCGGACCTGATGGGGAACTCCCTCTCAGTATTTTAAATGTATAGACCCGCCCCTTCTTAAGTTCCCAATCAGGTCCGCTCAGCGGACCAGATGCGGAACATGAGAAGGGGCGGGTCTATACATGTATTACCAAAGTGAGAGCAGTTCCCCATCAGGTCCGCTCCCTCGGTATGTCGGACCCGCCTACGTCATTGGCTTGAGCGGGGAACTTCCTTCACTGTGTAAATTTAAATTACACAGTGAAGGAAGTTCCGCGCTCAAGCCAATGACGTAGGCGGGTCCGACATACCGAGGGGGCGGACCTGATGGGGAACTGCTCTCACTTTGGTAATACATGTATAGACCCGCCCCTTCTCATGTTCCGCATCTGGTCTGCTGAGCGGACCTGATGGGGAACTTTAGAAGGGGCGGGTCTATACATTTAAAATACTGAGAGGGAGTTCCCCATCAGGTCCGCTCAGGCACAACCAATGAAGGACAGCGCTGGACATCGGGATCGCCGCGGGACACTGGATTTCACCGCTGGAATGTTTTTTTGTTTTTTTTTTAAATAAAGGACTTTTTCAAGGTGTTTGTGTGTTTTTTTAAACATTTTTTTACGCTTTCTTCGTGAAATGGTAGGGGTACAATGTACCCCTTACCAATTCACATAGGGGGGGGCCGGGATCTGGGGGTCCCCTTTGTTAAAGGGGTCTTCCAGATTCCGATAAGCCCCCCGCCTGCAGACCCCCACAACCACCGGGCAAGGGTTGTGGGGATGAGGCCCTTGTCCCCATCAACATGGGGACATCCTCCCCATGTTGAGGGCATGTGGCTTGGTACGGTTCAGGAGGGAGGGGGGGCCGCTCTCTCGTCCCCCCCTTTTCCCCTGCGGCCGGCCAGGTTGCGTGCTCGGATAAGGGGTCTGGTATGGATTTTTAGGGGGACTCCACGCCATTTTTAAAAAAAATTTGGGGTGAAGTTCCCCTTAAAATCCATGCCAGATCTGAAGGGCCTGGAATGGATATTTGGGGGAACCCCACGTCAATTTTTTTTTAAATTTGCGGCGGGGTTCCCCTTAATATCCATTCCAGACCTGAAGGGCCTGGTAATTGAATTCTGGGGAACCCCCACGCTTTTTTTTTTTTTTATCAATGACTTTTGTATGTATTGCCGGGAGCCGACAATTCATTAATAGCCGCGAGTCAGTTTTAAATGCATTTTTTTCTTTCAAAAATGACATTTTTTGCAGGGACAGTTCTAAGCATGGGAAACATGCGCCACTTCACATGCATATCATACACACCCCCCAGGTACGAAATTTAAAGGAATATTTCACTTTTATTTTTTGATTTTAAGCATTATTAAAATCACTGCTCCCGAAAAAACGGCCGTTTTTAAAACTTCTTTTTGCATTGATACATGTCCCCTGGGGCAGGACCCCGGTCCCCAAACACTTTTTAGGACAATAACTTGCATATAAGCCTTTATAATTAGCACTTTAGATTTCTCCCATAGATTTTTCGAATTTGCCGCGAACACCCCAATTTGTTCGCTGTTCGGCGAACGGGCGAACAGGCAATGTTCGAGTCGAACATGAGTTTGACTCGAACTCGAAGCTCATCCCTAACAGCTTCTATGAATGAATGAGGGACATAGTCAGCAGTGTGAATGGTCCACTCCTCATATTAACCCCCACAGCGCCTAAAGATTATGGCTAAGTTAGTATGGGGGGCAGAGGACTTCGGGCTTCAACTAGGACATCCAGCACCAGCACAAGGCTACACTTAATGTATTGTCCCTTGTGCTGATTATTTTTTCTTTTCTTTACCAAAATCTAGGTTTTAGGGTCAACTTCAGGTTCTAGCATACATTCATTTTCCACAGACATCTTCTTTCTTGTTGCCTGAAGAGCAGGGTCCTCTTCTTCCGTCCATCTGTGAGTAGCCTTTACACCTAGTGATGCTTGGGCACCATTCTGTTCAGTAGTGCTGTAAGCTCAGTCTGGCATAATGTCACACCAGGTGGTGTGTCCATGACGGCCTTGGCACTCACGTAGTGGGTTGAATGATGTGGGTGTCCCTAGGGCAGGGAGCTGGAGTGGAAGTAAGGTCTATAGCTGCTTTTATTTTAATTGCTAGACTATTTATTTTTTCTTTATATTCATATTTTGTTTTCAATAAAGAAAAACTGGAGTTAGCCTTTAAAATACAAAATTATTTCTTTAATGTAAATAATGTGATTACAAAAAAAGAAGAGAAAAAGAAAAAGGCTGATGAAGACATTAGAAGCATGCTGTGTGTAGATGGACAAATCACATGGCTGTAGGAGCAAATTCACATTATAAAGTTACGCCGAACCAAATCAGTGTTCTGTTTAATTAATTGAAGAAGAAAAAAAATGCTCCATTCTTTCTTCCTGTTTGTCTTGTAGCTTTAACATATCAAATGTTATAATGCAATCTATGAGATAGAAACAATACCAGGGGACCTAATTAAATTAAAAGTAATTACCAGTTGTGTAGATACTGCATGCAATTGAGCAGTAGGAAGTTGATATTTTGTCATCCAGCGTTAATCTCTGGGCAGAACGCACTATTCATCTGACCTGCTATTAATGAGTTGGCTTTGGTGGCCAGTTTTTTGGAGAAGAAAAATTAAGGGTATGGTATGATAAAACGTGCATTGTGTCATTATTTACTCATTTTAATTTAAAATATATATATATTATTTAAATGGAAGCAAAAAATATGTTTGAAAAAAAAAGATGAATGTGCATGGTTATTTAAAGAAAATTATTTAAAATCATTTTTAATTTAGTTGAACAAGAAAATACTGAAATTATTTTTGTTTTAAATGTGCGTAGCATTTTTATTAGCTTTCCACGACCCCTTGCATATTAGGAGGAGGAGAGGGAGGGTCAGTGTTTTAAAGTGTAGCGATACCTTCAACTAAGAGGGCCGCAGATTTAGTTTGGGCCCTGAAGACAGCTCCGCCAACCCCCCGGCAAACTACTCGACCCCCTACTGGCACAGTTAGTCTAGGGTAATATGTGTATATCTTATGCTCTATGATTAAATTCAAACACCAAGGCAGTGATAGAAGAATAATGAATTTACTTTCTTTGGCAATAAAAATCAACAGTGATAACAGATCATAAGAATCTATCTGCAGAGCCCTGCAGCAATAGTCACACTATAACTATTAAGATATGGCGCACACGCGCCACGTGTAACAGTACTTCACCATGCGCCCTATGGCGCAGCAACTAAATAAACTACCTAGATGGCCAGGCCTGACCATATAACTCAGTCTCTAGGGGGTAAAATTCTTCGCATGCAAGTCTTTAAACGGTGGTGCACATTTCAGGAACACATTTGTAATCCAAGGGGGGGGGGGGGTAAAAATACCAACACAGTACACTCCACTAGAGATCCGTTTGACTCAGTTCTGCTATGGATCTCCAGTGGGGAGAAAGAACTGAATTAGGAACTGGTGGGCCACGGCAGTCTGTAGGCCCAACAATGGTATACAGTATTTGTGGATTGAGCATGTGCTCGCCCACCCCTCCAGACGCGATCCCAGTCCGGGAACCCGCACCCGCTGCGTCTCCACACACAGCGTCCGCAGCGGTCGGGTCTCTGGCTCAGCAGCGGTTGAAGAAAACCGAGTCAGATGCCACCCAGGCTCGCGATGGGGTGGAAGGCTCCCTGGGTAACAGCGCAAGGCCACAGGCTTCAGGCCTTGCACCACAGCGGATCCGCACAGGAAGATCTCTCCCTTGAAGTCTCGTGTCCCAAAGAGACCGAGCCCCGCCTCGCCTCCTCCTTTTATAACCCCTCCCATGAGTCTCTGGGGTGGAAACATGGCAGAAAGGGATTCTGGGTAAGGTAGTCCTGGGAGTCTTAAAGGGGACCCCGCTACAAAAGTATATGTGAAGCTGGCTATTTAAATCTCATATGAGCTTTTCTATATTAACATGAATGTAAAGAGTATATATATACATATATATACATATATATATATATATATATATATATATATACAGTATCTCACAAAAGTGATATATATACAGTATCTCACATTTTTGAAAATATTTTATCTATCTTTTCATGTGACAACACTGAAGAAATGACACTTTTCTACAATGTAAAGTAGTGAGTGTACAGCTTGTATAAAAATGTAAATTTGCTGTCCCCTCAAAATAACTCAACACACAGCCATTAATGTCTAATCTGCTGGCAACAAAAGTGAGTACACCCCTAAGTGAAAATGTCCAAATTGGGCCCAAAGTGTCAATATTTAGTGTGCCCACCATTATTTTCCAGCACTGCCTTAACCATCTTGGGCATGGAGTTCACCAGAGCTTCACAGGTTGCCACTGGAGTCCTCTTCCACTCCTCCATGACGACATCAGCTGGTGGATGTTAGAGACCTTGCGCTCCTCCACCTTCTGTTTGAGGATACCCTACAGATGCTCAATAGGGTTTAGGTCTGGAGACATGCATGGCCAGTCCATCACCTTTACCCTCAGCTTCTTTAGCAAGGCAGTGGTCGTCTCAGAGGTATGCTTGGGGTTAATATCATGTTGGCATACTGCCCTGCAGCCCAGTCTCTGAGGGGAGGGGATCATGCTCTGCTTCAGTATGTCACAGTACAGGTTGGCAGTTGGCACTCGTGCAGCCCCAGACCATGACACTCTCACCACCATGCTTGACTGTAGAGACACACTTGTCTTTGTACTCATCACCTGGTTGCCGCCACACACGCTTGACACCATCTAAACCAGGGGTCTTCAAACTACGGCCCCCCAGGTGTTCAGGAACTACAATTCCCATCATGCCTAGTCATGTCTGTGAATGTCAGAGTTTTACAATGCCTCATGGGATTTGTAGTTCCGCAACAGCTGGAGGGCCATAGTTTGAGGATCCCTGATCTAAACCAAATAAGTTTATCTTGGTCTCATCAGACCACAGGACATGGTTACAGTAATCCATGCCCTTAGTCTGCTTGTCTTCAGTAAACTGTTTGCAGGCTTTCTTGTGCATAATCTTAAGAAGAGGCTTTCTCCTGGGACGACAGCCATGCAGACCAATTTGATGCATTGTGCGGTGTTTGGTCTGAGCACTGACAGGCTGACCCCCCACCAATTCAACCTCTGCAGCATTGCTGGCAGGACTCATACGTCTATTTCCCAAAGACAACCTCTGCATATGACGCTGAGCATGTGCACTCAACTTATTTGGTTGACCGTGGCGAGGCCTGTTCTGAGTGTAACCTATCCTGTTAAACCGCTGTATGGTCTTGGCTACAATTCTTTTTTTCAGATCCTCAGAGTTTTTTGCCATGAGGTGCCATGTTGAACTTGACAGTGACCAGTATGAGAAAGTGAGAGCGATAACACCAAATTTAACACACCTGCTCCTCATTCACACCTGAGACCTTGTAACACTAATGAGTCACATGACACTGGGGAGGGAAAATGGCTTATTGGACCCAATTTGGACATTTTCACTTAGTGGTGTATTTACTTTTGTTGCCAGCGGTTTAGACATTTATAGCTGTGTGTTGAGTTATTTTGAGGGGACAGTAAATTTACACTGTTATACAAGCTGTACACTCACTACTTCACATTGTAGCAAAGTGTAATTTCTTCAGTGTTGTCACATGAAAAGATATAATAAAATACTGGTATTTACAAAAATATGAGGGGTGTACTCACTTTTGTGAGATACTGTGTATATATATATATATATATATATATATATATATATATATATATACACTGTATACTGTATAATACTGTGCAAAAGTTTTAGGCAGGTACAGTGGCGGCCGGTCCATAAGGGCGGCCGTTCCCTCAAAGTTCCCAAAGTTAGTTTGCCCAAGAAGAAAGCTACTTTAACCGGTTCCCGACCACCGCACGACGATGTACGTCGACAGAATGGCACGGCTGTGCACATTGGCGTCCAGGTATGTCCTCTTTAATGTGCGAGCCGTGGGTCGCACGCGCGCCGCCGAGGCGTGCTCGCGGCCCTGTCGGGAACTCCGTTACCACGCCCGCAGGAAACGGGGACTCGATCGCCACCAGTGTCCCGCGATCGGGTCACAGAGCTGAAGAACGGGGAGAGGTAAGTGTAAACAAACCTTTCCCCATTCTTCCTAGTGACACTGTCAGTGATCATCTGTTACCTGTCATAGGGAACAATGATCAGTGACATGTCACGCCAAGTCACACCCCCTAAAAGTAATGAAAATGGTCCCAAAATGGTGTCAAAAGTGTCCGATGTGTCCGCCATAATGTCGCAGTCATGATAAAAATCGCTGATCGCTGCCATTACTAGTAAAAAATAAATATTAATAAAAATGCCATAAAACTATCCCCTATTTTGTAGACTTTTGCGCAAACCAATCAATAAACGCTTATTGCGTTTTTTTTAATCAAAAATATGTAGAAGAATACGTATCGGCCTAAACTGAGGGGAAAAAAGTATTTTTATATATTTTTGGGGATATTTATTATAGCAAAAAGTAAAAAATATTGAATTTTTTTCTAAATTGTCGCTATATTTTTGTTTATAGTGCAAAAAATAAAAACCGCAGAGGTGAGCAAATACCACCAAAAGAAATCTCTATTTGTGGGAAAAAAAGGACGTCAGTTTTGTTTGGAAGCCACGTCGCATGACCGCAGAATTGTCAGTTAAAGCGACGCAGTGCCGAATCGCAAAAAGTGTCCCGGTCATTTAGCAACAAAATGGTCCGGGGCTTAAGTGGTTAACATGTTAAAAACTGTTAGTCATATTATATGTTATTAAAAAATAAATATTTCATATGTGTGGGCACTGTGCGTGGTGCCGGACTAATGGGTGTCTATTAGGTCCTAAAATGGTTGAAAAGCATGTGATTTGAGGCTGAGCCTCTAATTGGCTTGTTTCAGGTTGTCTTCGAGGCGCAGAGCACTTTGCCCCGAACCCTCCCACTTTTGATTTTAGCGAACCAATATCCGTCATTGCGTCACTTCCGGTTTCCGGCTTCTCATCCCATGAAACGCAAGGCGTCCTCTGGTGAGTGCGGATCTGGAGGGGTTTGTTTGCGCCCCCCCCCCCCCCCAAATTTTTTAGCACCAGCCACCACTGGGTAGGTGTGAAAAAATGCTGTAAAGAAAAATGCATTTAGAAATAGAAGTGTTAATAGTTTATTTTTTATCAAAATGGAAAGTAAATGAACAGAAGTGAAATCCAAATCAAACCAATATTTGTTGTGACCACCCTTTGCCTTCAAAACGGCATCAATTCTTCTAGGTACTCTTGCACACAGTTTTAGAACGAACTCGGTAGGTAGGTAACATCTTAGAGAACTAACCACAGATCTTCTGTGGATGTAGACTGCCTCAAATGCTTCTGTTTCTTCATGTAATCCCAGAGAGACACGATGCTGAGATCAGGGCCCTGCGGGGGGGGCAAACCATCACTTCCAGGACTCTTTGTTTTTCCTTGCGCTATGGATAGTTCTTAATGATTTTGGCTACATGTTTGAGTCGTTGTCCTGCTGCAGTATGAATTCAGGGCCAGTCACACGCCCCCCTTAGCATTGAGGTCACCATTGATCCTGTCCAAATCTCCAACTCTGTTAGCAGAAACGCAGCCCCAGAATTGCAAAGAACCTCCACCATTAGGGCACTTTCACACAGGTGGACCTAAACGGATCCTCTACTCTCCTCTATGGAGCGCAGGTGTCAACAGACAGTGTCTGTTGACACCCCCAACATCCAATCCAATCCTATCCGCTAAAAACAGACGGATGTGGATCTGTTCACCATCTGTCTGATTGATCAGATGGCAGTTGGGTGTAAACAGACAGGCAGTTCTTTTCCAACTTACCACCCATAGCCCATTGTACTGCTCTCCAGACCTTTTCTCACGCAAACTGCCTTTTGCTACAGCTAAATATTTCATCAGGGATTTTTTTTGCAGTGCAGAGTGAGGTAAGTCTAATGCCGCGTACACACGATCGATTTTTTCGACGGTGAAAACATCGTCGAGAAAATCGACGTTAAAAACGAGGAACAGCTTGTTCCCCCCACACACGGCCGTTTTAAATGTAATTTTTTTTTTGGTCGAAAAAAACGACCGTGTGTGGGCTCCGCGGCAGTGTTTCCCTATGGGAAACACTGCCGCGGAAAACATGTCGAAAAAAACGACGAGAAAAATTAGAACATGTTCTAATTTTTCTCGTCGTTTTTAATGCCGTTTTTCTCGTCGAAAAAAACAGCAGAAAGCCCACAGACGATCGTTTTTCTGGTCGAAAGGAAAAAATTTTGTTTTTCTCGACGAGAAAAACGGCCGTGTGTACGCGGCATAACACTAAGAACTTTTTCCTGTCACTAGCACTACCTTGATTTGGGGAGGAAAGCATATATGTGGGGCACAAAAGATACACCGAAATAATGATTTTCTTGGAATTTATTTTTTATAAAGCATATGATAAGTAAAATAACCTATAGTTCCCCCATCTAGTATGCAGTTGTCACATGTAATGCCTACAGAAGCCTATGATGGACTCCTGTCACTGCAGCTAGATGACCTCATGTGCAAGAGGCCTAAAGAAGCAAGCATGTGCATTCTTAGGCTTCATGAGTTTAGGAGCTTTGGCTTTCACTGGAATCTCCCAGGCCACTGGTCATCAACCCTGTCCTCAGGGCCCACTAACATGCCAGATTTTATGAATTACCTTGGGGAGATGCAGACTAGAATACTGCAATCACTGCGCAGCAAATGATATCACATGTAATGTATTTCAGTTATCTTGCAAACCTGGCCTGTTGGTGGGCCCTGAGGACAGGGTTGATGACCACTGTCCTAGGCGATTCCACCGGAAATTCTCCCATCTTGGGACATGTCACAGGTTCCAGGAGGCTGCGGGACCATTCACAAGGTGCAGCATGCACAGTGGGAAGCCAGACGTGAAGCCGCAAAGTGTCATAGCCAGCATGCCGGTTTCGGTGACCTGAAGACCTGTGAAGAATCAGCCGGAGTGAGGATAGTGCTGGCTTCCTGGGTAGGTAAGTTTCCTTTTATTACAAGTCAGCAAGTACAGTATTTGTAGTTGTCAACTTTTATTTTTTGCTAGTGACTGAAGACTGCTGAATCTAAGCTCAGTTTAACCCTAATATCCAGTAGGGATGAGCAAATCTGGTCAGGTTGGGCTCAGCATGGGTTTGTTGAACCCTTTTTGAAGTTCGATGAAGCACAACTTTGCAGCAAACCACACTGAAGTCAGGGAAAAGGTTCCTGCTATTTTGTTCTGCCCATTTTCAAGGCTAATAGGCAAGTTATTGGGGGGCATAAATACGGTACAGCAAGGAGAAGGGTTTTTCATGTGGCTTTAAGGGCAACATTAAAAACACATAAGCCCTTTAAATAAGATACTTGAGGGGGCGTGGCTTGCTGCATGGAGCAGTGAGACGTGTTTCCTCACAGCTCCCTGGTCCTTCAGCTCCACGGATCGTTTCACTGCTGGAAACTCACCCAAACTCGGCACATGGGGAAAGATAAGCCCCGGGCACAGAAGGGCACCTGTGGGAACCGAAAAGGAGGCGATTTAGAAGATTATTTTGCTCGATCCCGGGCTGCTACACAGCGCCGTTCTGAAACCAAGATGGCGCCGGCCCCTCCGTCCCCAGCCCGCTCCGAATCATCCCTGCACTCACAGGTGAGCTCACACAGCTGTTACCCCCTCCCTGAGGACTCTAACTTTGTGCTCACCAGAAGCCGCTCTAATGCCTCCCTGGGCTCGGGTGAAGGCTGGGATATGAAGGCACAGATACGTTCCCTACACAGTTATGTTAGATCCCTGCCCACTAAAGCAGACTTTGAACACTGTGTCCACAGGATAGAGAAAGCATATGTAGTGACCTCACCCCTTCTCATTCACGGCTTGTTTGTCTCGTCTAGGGGTTAGTACTGGGGGGAGGGATGAGATACACCACGGCCCATGTCCTCCAATGTGTAGAGGTGAAGGCCAGAACTATCGGGCTTTGTGTATGTCCCAGAGTCAAATCCTTTACTGAACGACCCCCCTTTGCTGCCAGTAACTGAAATTCTACACACTGAAAACGGTCCAACTCGTATTTATTCTTCTCAATAAATAGTCATTCAGCACAGACAGGTTGGGACCCAACGAACAGTTCAGTATTTGTAGGGAGTAGGTCGAGGCACAATCCTTTTAGATAGAGCTAACCACTGTGGTGTCACCAATGGCTACTAGTCACTGCCACTGACTATATTGAACAGAACATGGATTACCTTCACTAACGTAGCCCCTATCAGGGGGAAGACATCCGTCCAAGACAGTTACCGGAGGCTTCTCCGTCACCAGCAATGCTGCGCTGGACTCTCCGGAGAAGTTACGCTCACCGGCCTCCTCGTCTCAGACACGGGCACCCAAGGAGTTAGGGCCCCCTCGGATTCGTCCACCCTCGCGGAACTCAGTCGAAGGTACTCAGCCCCAGGCTTCCGCCATAGTACCTCACCCCAGACTAAAGGTGCCTGAGATGGACTCCATCTCCCGCTCCGGCCAGGTCGAGGGCACCTGAGCCTGGAACTCCGGAACGCCAGCACCCAGGCTGAGGGTGCCTGGGTGCGGCCGCGTCCTCAGACTCCAAACTCTGAACCCCGTGGTAAGGGCGTCCGCCCCTTTTATCTCCTCTCCCTTTGCGTCACAGCAGGTTCCCCGCCCCGCTGTACAAGCGCCAGGAAAGGACAAAAAGGCACAGTCTTGCGGTGTGTGCTCAACCCCGTCCCAGGGCGACAGTGCCACCTGTAGGCCACAGGGAACCTCACACCACCAGAGTCCTCCAGACCCTAAATAGTTCCCAATTCTCTAGTAATCAGGGTGCATTGGATCATACTACCACCCATGCACTCCCCCCTATATTTTAGACCCCCGCTACACTCTCCCCCTGGTGATTTGACACTGGTCCCCAGTGTCTGGTGCAAACCCATGTCTCCCAAAGAGTGGTAACATAAGTTTGACCCAAAGACAAACATTCACATAGAACCAAACTCAACAATTTAACCAGGAATTGTGCCAGGACCTAAATGGGAACGGGAACCAAAAATATAAAACAATGAACTTGGCATAAAAATACTTTAACTGATTTCACACATTTACATCTCTCCCCTAGCTATCTAAGGACCACCCCATTCTCAGCAGCCTTGATAGATGAAATCTCCTGCAGAGGGGAAAAAACAAAGAAACACACATCCTAGCATAATGTATGTGTTTTCTTGGAAGGAATGGGTCTATCCGTAAAGAAACCCATTCGCTTCAATAAGTATAGTGCAGAGTGTGAAGCAAACAATCGTTGCGCAACACCGCCACCTGGTGGCAATGCCGCGGTAAAAGCACTTATCAGATCCAGGTGAACTTCTGCTTCTCTGTGCTGTGACCCTATACTGGCTAAGCCCCAAAGTCACTGATTTATTTTCCTTGATGGCAGGAGAAGGAGGGAGAACAAAACAACAACAGCTCCCATTTCTCCAAAGAGTAAAACATCCCAAAAAAAAAGTTAGAGCACAGTCCCTGTAATTTAGCAATAAAAGAAATGGAAAGGAGTCTCTTTCTCCTATAAATAGAACTTTGGACTCGGCAAGAACAAAGGCTTTAAGTGCTGCTCAAAAGCCTCCACATTGTACTCAATGTTCCCTCCATCCTTCCGACAAATTACCACTTTGTCCGCATGGATGTGCCTTCCCAACATCCACTCCGCCTTACAGTCCATGAATTTTCTGGTGACCGTAGGTGAGCATGAGAGGTATCCGCGTGCATGAGGTACTTTCAGCTTTGTCCAGACGAAATCATTGTACCACCGCTGCCGAAAAAATTCCACCTCGTAGAGCAATTCTCGGGGTAGATATGGGTATTCCCATCCATATTCTCGGGCAACTTTCTGACAAAAGAGACGCTGTAGCCTAGCCAGAGATGGCATTGTGGCACGGTCCCCTACTCCAGGTAGAACAATGGACTCTGGATGGCGAGGTACATTCACCACCTCTGTAGATTTGGGCCTAAGAGCCCGCAGTGATGCACGTTGCACTCCCGCAACAGGAGCAGGTGAAACAGCCGCTGGCTCAAGAAGTGGGATCACAGACAGGGAACCAGATTCCTCCCTAGGCTCCGAGGCCTCCACCCGGGGTGTACTATCCCCAATGGACATAGGTGGGTCCCTTAAGACATGGGACGAGGGTAACGGCATCTTGTCCCATCCCTTCTTGTGGAAGATTTCATCTATCTCCCCATCAGATAGCGACTCTAGGTCGGAGGTGTCATAACATTCTGCAGGCAAGTAATTCCCGGTAGATACAGAATCACTCCCCTTTACGACCCCCACCGACTGTGGGCTGCCGACACCTCCAACCACACACACAGTCCCAACCCCTGGCTCACCTGGACCTTCAGAAGAACAGGGATGTCCAGGGCTCTTCCCTCCGGATCCATCCAGGCCAGGCAAGCGACGGGGCGAAGCTCTTCCACGACCACAGGATGCCATCACCAGGCCAACTTTCCTCTTCGGCGGTGGGAGCAGGGAGCTTGTGGTGACCGAGGCAGCATCCTTGGATTTCTCTCTCTTTGTCTCCGCTTGGGCTGTCACTTCGCCCTGGTCAGTGCGCGCAGGAAACGCATAGGCATCAATCTCTCCCTCCGGAGTGGCAGTACCTGTGAGGTAGTTGAGGTGGAAGGAGCAAGGCCTTTCTGTGGATGGCTCCACCTCAAAGAGGAATTCTTTGCAGACCTCACATCGCCCGAACGGCTTCAAATGAACCACCAGTCCCGAACAGCCGGGACAGATCACACCGAGGGCCTCTATGTCTCTGCAGGTATACAGAGCCAAACGTCCTCGGGGCCTTAGCCTTATTCCTGTGTCCGTGATTGGGGCAGCAAGAGAAGTCATCTCCGTGATGGAAGAAGCAGAAATCCACGGGATATTTGAAGTCATCCTGACTGTTTGCTGCTCCAATGCGCACTGACCCCTTCGCGACGGAATCTCCACGTGTGTCCTTCCACATGGCCAGACTCCTCCCATCCTCTCCATGTGTTTGCGGGCTTTTCCTTCTCCCCGCCCACGAACTGCGCAGCTATGGTGTGCCTCGTGGCGCGTTGGCCAACATGGCCGACCTACTCGGAACTCCTCCGGACAGCAAAGTTCAAATTCAGACACAACACACATCCCGGACACGATGCCCCCACATGTAGCGACCTCACCCCTCTCACCCCTTCTCATTCAGGGCTTGTTTGTCTCGTCTAGGGGTTAGTACTGGGGGGAGGGATGAGATACACCACAGCCCATGTCCTCCAATGTGTAGAGGTGAAGGCCAGAACTATCTATGTCCCAGAGTCAAAGCCTTTACTGAATGACCCCCCTTTGCTTCCAGTAACTGAAATTCCACACATTGAAAATGGTCCAACTCGTATTTATTGTTCTCAATAAATAGTCATTCAGCACAGACAGGTTGGGACCCAACGAACAGTTCAGTATTTGTAGGGAGTAGGTCGAGGCACAATCCTTTTAGATAGAACTAACCACTGTGGTGTCACCAATGGCTACTAGTCACTGCCACTGACTATATTGAACAGAACATGGATTACCTTCGCTAACGTAGCCCCTGTCAGGGGGAAGACATCCGTCCAAGACAGTTACCGGAGGCCTCTCTGTCACCAGCAATGCTGCACTGGACTCTCTGGAGAAGTTCCGCTCACCGGCCTCCTCGTCTCAGACACGGGCACCCAAGGAGTTAGGGCCCCCTCAGATTCCTCCACCCTCCCGGGACTCAGTCAAAGGTACTGAGCTCCAGGCTTCCGCCATAGTACCTCACCTCAGGCTAAAGGTGCCTGAGATGGACTCCATCTCCCGCTCCGGCCAGGTCGAGGGCACCTGGGCCTGGAACTCTGGAACGCCAGCACCCAGGCTGAGGGTGCCTGGGTGCGGCCGCATCCTCAGACTCTGAACTCTGAACCCCGTGGTAAGGGCGTCCGCCCCTTTTTTCTCCTCTCCCTTTGCATCACAGCGGGTTCCCCGCCCCACTGTACAAGCACCAGAAAAGGACAAAAAGGCACAGTCTTGCAGTGTGGGCTCAACCCCGTCCCAGGGCGACAGTGCCACCTGTAGGCCACAGGGAACCTCACACCACCAGAGTCCTCCAGACCCTAAATAGTTCCCAATTCTCTAGCAATCAGGGTGCATTGGATCATACTACCACCCATGCACTCCCCCCTATATTTTAGACCCCCGCTACACATATAAGAAAGAGATCTCTGACCTCAAGAGAGACATGGGTGCATACTTTGAGGACCTGGACGCTACCACAGACAGTCTCAGCAACGCAGTACAGACGCATGACAAAATCCTTAATACCCATACCGTCATGCTGCAGCAACTTGCATACCAACAGGACGACATCGAAAATCGTATTTGCCGCAATAATATCTGCATCCGCGGGATTCCTGAGACTGTAGACGCCAAACATCTGCCTACGGCTGTGACCGCCATCTTTAATCAATTGCTACAGCGCCCTAAGGATGACCCCATTGAGCTGGACCGTGTTCACAAAACCTCAGGTCCGTGGACCCCGGACCCCTCCTTTGTTCGAGACACCCTGTGCCGGGTACATTTCTATAAGATCAAGGAGAACATCATGAGAGCTGCTAGCTCGCAGGACACCATACTCTTTAACGACACCCCCATGATGCTTCTCCCAGACCTGTCCCATCAGACACTGGCGCTTTACCGATAATGTGGCCAGCTGGCAGTGTGAAATAGCTCTTGAGGATAATTCCGCTTCACTCCATGTCCATATAACTATAGTGTGTCTCCAGGGGGAGGCAATTGACCCCCCTTGCCCTATGGAGCGGACGCCCATGCCCACAATGGCAGTCACAGGGCCGCAAACGCAATTCCAAGCCTCTGCCTCAACGGGACCCCAACGATTGAACCTGACCTGATCGAATTTGTCGCTTCACTTGTACTGCCTTTAAAGGGCCCCCCCCCCCGGGATAACACAGGACTGAAGCAGACACGATCCTACTACAGTCTGCCCCCCCTGTATCGGGGTTACTACCACTGTTTATTGAGGCCTATTTTGATTCCCTCATCTCATTGTTGCTTCTTCTTTATGGTTTACTCGCCCTGAGCCCTGGACTATTGTAATTGTTTTATTCTTGTTAACCCCATTGTATTTTTTCCAGGTTGCTCAAGTTATTTGGCTCAGGCCGTGGACCATTTGATATGTGTTAACATGTATTATCTCTCTGCAGCCTTGATGTACGTGTTCCTATTTTGCAGTCGCGTCCCACCTATGATTTTTATATTGTGGTTGCCTAAAGCCATATTATACACCTTCTTGAATCCTAAGTTTCCTATAACCTATTCATGACCAATTTTATGTACCACTATTTTCATATTGTGATTTCTGTGTATTGGTTCTGTTTCTTAATTGATTCCCTGTGGAGCTGGGGACCAGGGGACTACCCTGCCCAGTGAGTTTCCACTCACCCCCCCCCCCCCCAAAGGGGTTTTTCTTTTTTTTCAGTGTCACTATGAACACTGACTGGTATACGGCTGTATGCCACACTGTAAGGTTTTTTTCTCTTTTACTAACAGTCTTTTGGAGCCACCTAGTGGCCTTTTTTGTTTATGTTCAATTTTTTTTTTTTATTAAATCTGATATGTTGGTCCTCTTCCCCACTGATCCAATTTGAATATTCTTTGACGTTTCTGTTTATTATCATCGGAAGTGGGGACGATGACCATGACTGAACAAAGTGCTTGTATATTAACCTGGTCCTGCTGACCTATATCACCCCCCCTTCTCTTTCCTTTTGTCTACTTTTCCCTCTCTTCTCTTCTATGGCACTGTTTTCTTCTCCAAGAGCTGCTGACATGTGAGACATCTGCCATGTCTAACTTCTCCCCTTACCCCCACCCCCCACACCCGACTATATCATGGCTTCTGTTTGCCCGATAGCTTTGGCATCTTTCAACTGCAGGGGATTTAACACACCGGCGAAGCGGAGCCAGATTCTCTACCACTTTCATAAAAGGCGCTCAAGTATCTTATTGCTACAGGAAACATACTTCCGTACGGATTCCGTACCTGCTCTACGCAACAGGTACTATTCCAAATAGTACCACAGTACTAACCCCCAAGCCAAATCTAAGGGAGTATCCATCGCCTTCCATAAATCTTTTAAACCTGAGGTCCTAGACTCTCTTGTTGATGTTAATGGTCGCTTCATCTTTCTTAAACTGAAACTAAACAATTTTCTCTTCACAGTGGCCAACATATATGTACCTAACCTCAGGCTCGGTTACTCTCGTCAGTCCTCATCAGACTATCCTCATTCGGGGGCCCCTGCTTTATCATTGGTGGAGATCTCAATGTCGTTATATCCCCGTCTGTAGACACATCCTCGGGTAAGTCCTCTGTTCCATTCTCTACACTGACACGCATCAAAGCCCTATTACATTCCTCTCACCTGGTGGATGTTTGGCGTGTCCAGCACCCCACAGAGAGGGATTAAAGCCATTATTCAGAAGCACACAATTACTACCACTTCCTAATATCCAGATCACTGCTAGATACCCCCATCCAGGCATCATTGGGTCACCTACTCTGGTCTGACCACGCCCCCGTCTATTTGACCCTTGCACGTCCCCCAACATCACGTAGAGGTACACAATGGAGGCTCAATGACAATTTATTGCGGGACACCGTCTGTATAGCGGATAGCGGATATTTCCAAAACCAATTGGAACTTTGTTTCCGACCACTCCTCAGATACTACCTCCCCCCTCATTCAGTGGGAGGCCCTGAAATGTGTGGTTCGGGGCGTATTTATACAATATGACTCCCGTCTCAAAAAGATACGAACGGATGATATCCGCCATCTCCTCTCCACTATAGCAGAACTCGAACCTCTACACAAACGAGATTTGGACCCTGCCATTTTTATCCGATTGTCGAATGCCCGCAGAGACCTACTCCAACTTTTAGACTCACATTCCTTAATAGCTCAAGATAGGACACGCAATTACCATTACTCTTTAGCAATTAAATGCGGCAAACACCTAGCATGGGTCCTCCATCCCAGGCCACCCCGATTCTCTATTCCCTTTATTACACATCCCAATCAAAATAAAACGTTCAACACGAACGGCATATCCTCTGCCTTCCGGGAATACTACTCCCAACTCTACAACCTACAGCCCACAAATCCAAACGCACGCACCACCTCCTCGAGCGACGACATGCAAGATTATATTATGGAGACGGCATTACCGACTCTCAATACACCAGATGCTGATGAACTAGACAAACCTCTGGTCGCGCCTGAATTTCTAGGCGCCATCAAAGACTTGAAGATAGGCAAATGTCCTGGCCCAGATGGGTACACCCCCGTTTTTATAAAACTTTTGCCCCCCTATTAACTCCACTTATGACTAAGGCGTTCAATGCCATAGATGACTCCCACCCGCCGCCTAAAGGCTTATTGTCCGCTAATATCTCCATATTACCCAAACCAGGCAAAGACCCGTCCCAATGTAGCAGCTACCGGCCAATATCTCTGCTCAGCATAGACCTTAAACTGTTCGCAAAGGTATTGGCCAACCGCTTATCCCCCCTACTCCCCGGAGTGATCCATAATGACCAAGTAGGATTTGTCCCGGGTCGTGAGGCACGGGACAATACAACCAAAGCTATTCACCTCATCTCCTTTATCCAACTTAAAGACCTAAAAGCCTGTCTCCTCTCATTCGATGCTGAAAAGGCTTTCGATAGGGTCAACTGGAGATTTCTTCGACTCTCATTAGAACAGTTAGGCTTAGGAACGACCTTTATCTCTAAGGTGCTGTCCTTATACTCCCAACCTTCGGCCTCGGTCTTAGTCAATGGCACTGCCTCTGAACAATTCAATATCGCCAATGGCACCCGACAGGGCTGTCCCCTTTCCCCTCTCCTATTTGTCATTGTTATTGAACATCTAGCCTGTGCCATTAGACAAAACACCTCCATCCACGGTATCCAAACACCTTCCTCCCATTACAAATTATCCCTCTATGCCGATGACCTACTGGTCTACATGAAACCCCCCCCCATATCTCCTTACCATCACTTTTCTCAGAATTCCATCGATTTTGCTCCTTTAGCAATTTCAAACTTAACTTATCCAAGACTGAAGCTCTCAATATCTCCCTCCCCTCCACTACGATGTCCGCACTTAGGTCGAACTTCTCTTTTCAGTTGCAGACGAGGGAAGTTTTGTACCTAGGGGTCGTTATACCCTCTAACCTCTCCAGTCTTTTCTCTTTAAATTATGTTCCTTTGCTCTCCCGCATACGGAAGCATTTGGAGGAGTGGGGAGGGTCTTCCTTACCGTGGTTCGGGCAAATCAATACCCTGAAAATGGATACCCTACCCAAACTTTTATACCTCCTCCAAACGATCCCCATCTTAGTTCCCAAATCCTTCTTTACATCTCTACGTTCACTCGCTATTAGATTTATGTGGAATCGTGGGTTACCTAGGATGAAATAGTAGGATTTTTAAAACAGCTTACCTGTAAAATCCTTTTCTTGGAGTACATCACGGGACACAGAGCAGCATAGTCATTACTATGTGGGTTATATAGAATTACCTTCAGGTGCTGGCACTGGCAACTTCCAAAACAGGAAGTACCCTCCCCTATATAAGCCCCTCCCATCCGGGAGTACCTCAGTTTTGTAGCAAAGCAATACGTGTCCCCAAAAGAGGGGTGGGAGCTCTGTGTCCCGTGATGTACTCCAAGAAAAGGATTTTACAGGTAAGCTGTTTTAAAAATCCTACTTTCTTGTTCATACATCACGGGACACAGAGCAGCATAGTCATTACTATGTGGGACGTCCCAAAGCAATGCCACATGAGGGGGGGGATACACCATACATAAGCTGGGCGCCATCAGGCATGAGGATCTTTTGCGGCCTGCAACACACTGCGCCCAAAGGCGACATCCTCCTGACTTCTAACGTCCACCTGGTAGAACCTAGTAAACGTGTGTACTGAAGACCATGTTGCGGCCTTACAAATTTGCGCCAGGGAGGCCTGGTGATGCACTGCCCATGAAGTTCCAACTGCTCTCGTGGAGTGCGCCCTAACTTTGAACGGAGGCGGTCTACTTCTCAAGCCATAGGCTTGTATTATGACCTGTCGAATCCACTTGGCTAAAGTAGATTTTGATGCTGCCTGACCCTTTCTGGGGCCTTCCGGCAGAACAAATAAAGAATCCGTTCTACGAATCTGAGCAGTGGCTTTTAGATAAGCTTTAACTGCTCTTACTACATCCAAAGAATGCAATATCTTTTCCTCTACCGAGCTTGGTTTGGGGAAAAAAGAAGGAAGAACCACATCCTGGTTCAAGTGAAACCCCGATACCACCTTAGGAAGAAAGGCTGGGTGAGGACGTAATACTACTCTGTCCTTATGGATAACCAGATATGGCTCTTTACAGGACATGGCGGCTAATTCCGACACTCTTCTAGCCGAGCATATGGCTACTAAAAATATCAATTTCCTGGTGAGTAGAACCAAGGAAATGTGCCGCAAAGGTTCAAATGGCTGCTTCTGCAGAACCGACAGAACCAAATTTAGATCCCATGGGCATATGGGAGCCTTAATCGGTGGAATAATACGAGTCACACCTTGCATAAAGGATTTGACAAGTGAATGCATAGCCAGGGGCCTTTGAAATAGTATTGACAAGGCCGAAACCTGGCCCTTGATAGTACTTAAGGCAAACTTCCTGTCTACAGCCCACTGCAGGAAGTCCAGAATTCTGCCTATAACGTACTTACGTGGATGCCATTTTCTGGCCTCGCACCAAGTGATGTACGCCTTCCAAACTCTATAGTAGATCTGCCTGGATACAGGCTTCCTGGCATTGATTATAGTTGATACCACAGAGTTAGAGAGACCTCTCTTCTTTAGGATGTGGGATTCAATAGCCAGGCCGTTAAACTTAGAGTTAGTAAGGAAGGGTGGTATATCGGTCCTTGCGAAAGCAGGTCCGAACGACGTGGAAGGGTCCAAGGACTCCCCACAGACATTTTGATGATCTCCGCGTACCAGGCCCTTCGGGGCCACGCTGGAGCCACCAGGATCACCGGCTTCTTCTCCAACCTGACTCTGCGAAGGAGTCGAGGCAACAGTTGTAGCGGAGGGAATGCATATATCAGTCTGAACTGATCCCAAGGGAACACCAGAGCATCCGAGCCGCAAGCGAGGGGATCCCTTGTCCGGGAGACAAATCTGTCCACCTTTGCGTTGAATCTGGATGCTAGCAGATCTACATCCGGTGTTCCCCACCGCTGACATGTTGCTCGGAAGACCTCGGGATGAAGGGACCATTCCCCTGGGCATAACTGTTGGCGACTCAGAAAGTCCGCCTTCCAATTCTCCACCCCTGGAATGAAGACAGCTGATATACATGGGACATGCTTTTCTGCCCATTCCAGGATGTGACTTACTTCCCTCTGGGCTGCACGACTCCTGGTGCCTCCCTGATGATTGATATATGCCACTGCTGTGGCATTGTCTGATTGAATTCTGACAGGGGACCCTTGGAGTCTGGATGTCCAGGCTACTAGGGCGTACCGGGCTGCTCGTATCTCTAAGAGATTGATGGGCAGGGTTTTTACTACATTTGACCATCTGCCCTGGAGAGACCATTGCTCCAGTACTGCCCCCCCAGCCTATAAGGCTGGCATCTGTAGTGACCACCTTCCAAGATATCGGGCTGAAGGGTTTTCCCTTCTGGAGATTCTGGGGGATCAACCACCAGCAGAGACTCTTCCGAACGGAAGGGGACAAAACCATCGGGAAGTCTAGAGCCTGAACTTTTCCGTTCCAGGCTGACAATATGGCCCTTTGTAAATTCCTTGAGTGGAATTGGGCGTATGGCACAGCTTCGAATGATGCTACCATCTTTCCTAGCAGCCTCATGCACAGGCGTATGGACGGCTGTCTTTTTGCACAAAGCAGACGGACCAAGGCCCTCAAAGAGGATACCTTGTCTAGAGGTAAGAAAATCTTCCTCTGGTCTGAATCCAGCCGTAGCCCTAGATATACCAGGTTTTTCACTGGCTGTAGGGCTGACTTGTCCAGGTTGATGATCCAACCGTGAGACTCTAGATACTTGATTGTATCGACAATTACCACTTCTAGCTTGGCAACTGAGTGGTCTATCAACAACAGGTCGTCTAGGTATGCCATTATCGTTACACCCCGTGTTCTTAGATCGGCCAACAGTGGGGCCAGAATTTTTGTGAACACTCGTGGTGCTGTGGCCAGACCGAATGGTAAGGCTCTGAACTGAAAATGGCGCCCTTCTACTGCAAAGCGTAGGAATTTTTGATGACCTGGAAAGATGGGAACATGCAAGTAAGCATCTTTGATGTCGATCGAGGCTAACCATTCCTCCCCTTGTAGGGCAGCGGTGACCGATCGGATCGACTCCATCCGGAAAGACCGGACATTTAGAAATTTGTTTAGACTCTTTAGGTCCAATATGGGTCTTATGTCCCCGTTTGGCTTCGGGACTGTGAAAAGGTTTGAGTAGAAACCCAACCCCCACTCTTCCATAGGAACCTCCATAATTACTCCTTGGAGCAATAGTTGTTCTAACGCCAATAGGAGAGACCCTCTTTTCAGAGGGTCTCTTGGCATGCCTGACCACATAAAATGGGACGGAGGAGACTCTTTTAACTCCAACTTGTATCCCAGAGTTACTGCGGAGAGCACCCATCTGTCTTTGATCGTCTCCCGCCAGGTCTCTGCGAACAACTGAAGTCTTCCCCCCACCCGTTTGAGTGGGGGCAGCCCTTCATAGGCTTGACTTGGAGGCTGGTTTAGTACCTCTTCGGATCCAGGGCTTTTTATTACCCTGTGGCTGTCCCTGATTTTTACCTCCTGAGTTTGACCGAGGAGGCCGTCGGAACTGCTTAGTAGCAGACGTCGCAGGGATAGGAGAGGTAGTCCTCTTAAAAGATGGACCCCTAGACCTCTTTTTACTCGGTAAGAGAGTACTTTTACCACTGGAAATCTTCTGGATATACTTATCCAGGTCTTCGCCAAAAAGGCGTTCCCCATGAAATGGGAAGCTAACTAAGAGCTTCTTACAGGGAGCTTCAGCAGACCAGTTTTTGAGCCACAGAAGCCTACGCATATGTACCAAAGACAGCGTGAGGCGGGAGGCCTGATGGATAGAATCCTTGATGGCGTCAACCGCAAAGCATAATGCTCTAGGCAGATCAGCCAGAGCCTGGGCCTGCTGGTCTGGCAAATCCCTCAGGACCATTTTCATTTGATCCTTTAAAGCTTGGCAGACCCCAATAGCTGCCACTGCTGGCTGTGTAACAGCCCCTGCTGTGGAAAAAGCAGATTTTAATAAAGATTCCAATTTTTTATCCACTGGATCTTTGAACATTTGAACATTATCTACTGGACATGTCAGTGATTTGTTCACAGAAGAGATGGCTGCATCCACCGTAGGAACATTCCATCTCTGGGTGAACTTTTCCTCCATGGGATAGATCACCGGAAACCTTTTAGGCGGAACAAATAGTTTATCAGGATGTTCCCAGTCCTGGTATATAAGTCCTTCCAATAATGGATGTATTGGAAAGGAGCAATTAACCTGGGGAGCTTTTAGCGACCCCAATGAGGAGACAGCAGTAGTTGATGGTTCAACAAGAGGCATTTTAAATGCAGATCGAACCATGTCAGTTAGGGTCTGGACCCACAATCTTTCAGTCTGTGATGCTGAAAATGGTTCATCTACTGTCGATTCCTCAAAAACAGAGCTAACCTCCTCCTGATCCCCTTCAGGTAGGTCGGTCACTTCCTGGGACTGTTGCTCTGCCAACAGGCACTCTAATGGAGGTGATGGAGATCTGGCGCGCTTTCTTTCCTGTAGAGAAGAAGCGATCAATGCAGCCAATCTCTGCTCCAATCCCTCCAGAGTTGAGGAAAAAACCTCCTCTGTTATATATGCAGGAGCAGGTGGACTGAGGACAGCCGCAGTACCTGGCACTCCCGGGGGTTCCTTATGGGTATTAACCTCTGATTTCTCAGGGGAGGAGGGTGCAGATGACTGCTCCAGATCCTCAGAGCCCGATGGAGACCCCCTACACTTCCTGAGAGGTATATCTCGGAGTTTTTTAGGCGGCATATTCCTTAGTTCAAAGCTGAGGTATTCCAGCCGCAATACACCCCTTACTGAAATAGTCTAATGCAATTTGCTGCTATGTACATCAGTGGGTGTCTACTAATGCGTCTTTCTGGGGATGCCTGTATCAACCGCCCGCTGTAAGCCCCTATACCATGCTACCAGCTCCTTTTCATGCTCTGTGTCCATAGCAAGCAGCGTGGACTGAGTCCTTTTATCTTGCTGGGACGCCCGCACATGCGCAGAAGCGCTGGGCGCACAGAGCGCGTCATCCGCCAGGCTCCGCCCCCTTTTTTGAAGCTAAACCTTATAAAAGGAAAGCATGTGTGCGCGCGCGCGCGTGCACGTGTGCGCTCTTGGCGCCATGTAGGGAGAGGAGCCAGGGTCCCTGTTTCACCAGGACTCGGGGATGGAAGGAAACTACTTGGCAGCATGACAGAGGAATGCAGCTTCCCTGATAGAGAGCTCACTCATCTGCCTGGACTTTCACCATGGAAGGAATAGTCCCAAGAAAAAAGACGTTCCACAGCGGCCTCTAGTGGACAAACACAGGTACCGCACCTTTGTCTTTTTTTTTTTTTTTTTTTAAAACCTCCTTTATGAAAAAACATTTCCAGGTTTACAGTTTTTTTAAAACTTCCCTTATGAAAAAACATTTCTAGGATTTCTTAGGCATATACAGCTATTAGCGGGAATACCCTTTAGGTAACAGGCAGAAAGACATATTAGGCTTGGGGGTCCCCTCAATAGAACCAAGTTCCTGAGGGGCCCCCACTTACCTTTTCCCCGCCGCAGGACTTTGTTTGGTCCACAGAAGCCCAAACTTCACCTCTCACGGCAGGCATTGTACTAGACCTTCAGGGACCGGGTTCCCAAGGATTCCACTCCCCTGGACCTGTATAGCACCCTGCACAGATAGCCTCTTGGTTTTGGGTATGACCAGAGCTCTGGATCCCAGGGTCCAGCCCTCCTAAGAGAGGCATTACAGGCAAAACCCTGCTCTTCTCTGCAAGGCCCGGGTACCTACCGTTTAGCTATGAAGCTTTTTTGGTCGGATCCGGAATAGCTTGCTAAGGCCCAGAGAACCTGTACACAAGCCCAGATGAATACATGTTAACCTTGGCCAACACCTTAGACACTGGCAAAAAACTGAGGTACTCCCGGATGGGAGGGGCTTATATAGGGGAGGGTACTTCCTGTTTTGGAAGTTGCCAGTGCCAGCACCTGAAGGTAATTCTATATAACCCACATAGTAATGACTATGCTGCTCTGTGTCCCGTGATGTATGAACAAGAAATAATTTGCTCATCTGTCCAAAACTACAGGGTGGAGCAGGCCTCTCTGTCTTCGAGACCTATTACAAGGCCACCCATGTAGCACGCATCCTAGAATGGTTCCCTCGTCCCTTCTTAAAGGCTTCTGTTGCCATAGAACAGGATCTAGCTCCTGCAGATCTCCGAGCACTACTTTGGGGATACAAAACCGATCTCACCCATATACCCTCTTCCTCTGCGCTAACGCTAGCCTCTCTTAGACTATGGTATAATAGGGGTTTGTGTTCCACTTTGTCCTCTGATCCTTCTCCATTATCTCCCCTATTCGATAACCCCGCCTTTCCTCAGGGTATAGGAACGACAACATTGGGTCCATTCAAAAGGACTGACTGGCCCCAAGCGCACTCCTTTGTACACCCAACACAAGATACACCTGTAACACCGTTAGGATCCTACGATTGGCTCACAACCCTACACTTATCTACATTTGCAAAACACTTACATTCTTCCTCCCAAATACACTGTTCTAGTAGTGAGTTTGAACAGCTGTGCTCCCTCTCTGAGACACCCAGACACCTCCTCTCGACCATATATTGTCTCTTACAAGCTCTTACACATAATGATCTATCTTCTTACACCAGGATGTGGTCTACAGACTTGGGTGAGGACATCCCACAACCAGATTGGCAGACCTCGTTCTATTTTACCCATAAATCCACGATATCCTGCTATTCGCAGAAAAAAAACTACAAGATTCTGTCAAGATGGTACAGGGACCCCTCCACATTACACAAAATTTTTCCATCCACCTCAGCATCCTGCTGGTGATGTTCTACCTCTACAGGGACCTACCTGCATGTCTGGTGGGAATGCGAGAGGATCCGCCCCTTCTGGATTCAGGTATTTGACTGCTATAACAAACTTTATGATGAAACGCTGACTCCCTCCCCTAAGATTGCCCTTCTCTCTATACTCCCGGGATCAATAACCTCACAGAAATGGAACCTCCTCCGTTTCTTTATGTCTTCAGATAGACAGCTCATCCCATCCTATTGGAAGTCAACCATCACTCCTCCCTTATCACAATGGGTCTCGATTATGAATGACACTATGAGAATGGAGGAGATGCTAGCTCTTGACAACGACACCTTTGATAAATATACAATACAGTGGTTCATCTGGCTTCGCTTCTCCTCCTCCGATACTCTCGCAAGCATGTTGTCAACCCCGACATGATCATCCTCGCATGTAACATGACAATGGGATGGGCAGGGCATGTACCTGAGGGTCCCGCTCCCCCCACAGTCCCTTAATTACCCTTCTCTGAATGTCTCCTCAGCGGCTCTCACACTTTACTCCGATCTCTTCTTACTTACTTTCCTTCTGTTTTTTTTCCTTTTTTTTTTCTTCTTCTCTTTCCCTCTCTTCCCCCTCTCTCTATCCCTTTATACCCCACCCCACACCCAACACCTGATCCCCCACTCTCATTTTTCCCTTGTCCCTTCTCTTTGTTTTAACATTTAATTCCTAAAATTTATGTTTACAATCTTGCCATGAACGACGAGGCTCTTCTAGCCAAATCCACTTCCTGCACCAAGTAGCGGTCATTGATGTCAATATTGTTTTGCATTGTAATAAGAGTCAAGCTGTGGGCGATAGCCATTTGTCTGACTCATCACACATGCTTACCCGTGACTGTTTTTGGTTTGTAACTCTATATATTGTTCCATGTATTCTCTGTTAAAATACCAATAAATATATTTTCAACCCTAAATAAGATACTTGAGGGGTGCCTTGAGTGAATGGAAGCGACTGGAGTATGACCTGTAAAATTGTTGGGCAACGGGTAAAGAATCATCAAAATTAACCAGGCGTTATAGATGTGGAAAAGCTTTGTGGAGATTAATAAAAATGTTTTTCTATGTGTTTTACTTCACTTAATCCCTTCACAACTGCATAGCGCAAACACTCACTAGCCACGTTATTAGGTAAACATTGCTAGTACCGGGTTGGACCCCCCTTTGCCTTCAGAACTGCCTTAATTCTTCATGGCATAGATTCAACAAGGTGTTGGAAAAAATCCTCAGAGATTTTGCTCCATATTTACATGATAATATCACGCAGTTGCTGCAGATTTTTCGGCTGCACATCCATGATGCGAATCTTCCGTTCCACCACATCCCAAAGGTGCTCTATTGATATGAGATCTGGTGACTGTGGAGGCCATTGGAGTACAGTGACCTCATTGTCATGTTCAAGAAACCAGTGATGAGATGATTTGAGCTTTGTGACATGGTGCATTTTTCTGCTGGAAGGAGCCATCAGAAGATGGGTACACTGTAGTCATAAAGGGATGGACATGGTCAGCAACAATACTCAGGTAGGCCGTGGTGTTTAAATGATGATCAACTGGTACTAAGGGGCCCAAAGTGTGCCAAGAAAATATCTGTTACACCACCACCACCAGCCTGAACCATTTATACAATGCTGTTTCTAGCTTGTGCCAATTGTAGCCTGTTTCCTGTTCTTAGCTGACAGGAGTGGCATCCGGTATGGTCTTCTGCTGCTGTAGCCCATCTGCTTCAAGGTTCGATATTTTGTGCGTTCAGAGATGGTATTCTGCATACCTTGGTTGTAACGAGTGGTTATTTGAGTTACTGTTGCCTTTCTATCATCTCAAACCAGTCTACCCATTCTCCTCTGACATCAACAAGGCATTTTCGTCCACACAACTGCCGCTCACTGGATATTTTCTCTTTTTCTGGCCATTCTCTATAAACCTGAGAGATGGTTGTGCGTGAAACTCCCACAAGATCAGCAGTTTTTTAAATACTCAGACCAGCCCTTCTGGCACCAACAACCAACAACTTTCAAAATCACTTAAATCCCCTCTTTCCCATTCTGATGCTCGGTTTGAAGTTCAGCAAGTCGTCTACACCACGTCTATATGCCTAAATGCAATTAGTCACTGCCATGTGATTGGCTGATGAGCAATTTGTGTTACCAAGCAATTGAACAGGTGTACCTAATAAAGTGGCTGGTGAGTAGGGATGAGCTCCGGCGTGTTTGCACACTCCATGTGCAGAGCCCGCCTGGAAGTCGGCACGGCGCTGCGCTAATCACAGGCAGGGAGCCATTTCCTGATCTCTGCAGATGCGCATCGGGTAGGGTGACCACATTTCCAAACTGCCATTCAGGGACAATTTTGCCAAGACCGGGGGGGGGGGTTTGGGGGGTTGTGTTAGATGTAGTTTCGGGATTGACGCGACTTCGGCGGCAAGTGATTTGTCGGGTGAATGGCTGGTTATAGCACTTATATCATTCCAATACCATGCTTGGAATGTATTTCTATTATTATATTGTAATAATAGACCCCCTTCCCTCAGTATAGACCCCCCTTTCCACTAAGTATAGGCCCCCTCCCTCAGTATGGACCCCCTCCACTAACTATAGACCCCCTCACTCAGTACGGACCCCCCCTCCACTAAGTATAGACCCCCCTCCCTCAGTACGGACCCCCCTCTCCACTAAGTATAGCCCCCCTCCCTCAGTATGGACCCCCTCTCCACTAAGTATAGGCCCCCTCACTTAGTACGGACCCCTCCACCAACTATAGACCCCCTCCCTCAGTACGGATCCCCTCCACTAACTATAGGCCCCTCCCTCAGTACGGACCCCCCTCTCCACTAAGTATAGCCCCCCTCCCTCAGTATAGACCCCCTCTTCACTAAGTATAGGCCCCCTCCCTTAGTACGGACCCCTCCACCAACTTTAGACCCCCTCCCTCAGTACGGATCCCCTCCACTAACTATAGACCCCCCTCCCTCAGTACGGACCCCCCTCTCCACTAAGTATAGACCGCCCTCCCTCAGTACGGACCCCCCTCTCCACTAAGTATAGCCCCCCTCCCTCAGTCTGGACCCCCTCTCCACTAAGTATAGGCCCCCTCCCTCAGTATGGACCCCCTCTCCACTAAGTATAGCCCCCCTCCCTCAGTATGGACCCCCCTCTCCACTAAGTATAGCCCCCTCTCTCAGTATGAACCCCCTCTCCACTAAGTATAGGCCCCCTCCCTTAGTACGGACCCCTCCACCAACTATAGACCCCCTCCCTCAGTACGGATCCCCTCCACTAACTATAGACCCCCTCCCTCAGTACGGACCCCCCTCTCCACTAAGTATAGACCCCCCTCCCTCATTACGGACCCCCCTCTCCACTAAATATAGGCCCCCTCCCTCAGTATGGACCCCCTCCACTAACCATAGACCCCCTCCCATGCTTCCTTGTACCTATAAAATATGCTTTGATTGCTTTGTCTGAGCCTAATTTAAAGAACTTCATTAAAATAGTCAGAGACTGCATAGCAGAGGTATGGACATAATACAGAAGATGGTCAGAGACTACAGACATGATACAAGAGATGGTCAGAGACTGCAGACATAGTACAAGAGATGGTCAGAGACTGCAGACATAGTACAAGAGATGGTCAGAGACTGCAGACATGATATATGAGATGGTCAGAGACTGCAGATATGATACAAGCGATGGTCAGAGACTGCAGACATGATACAAGTGATGGTCAGAGACTGCAGACATGATACAACAGATGGTCAGTAACTGCAGATATCATACAAGAGGTGGTCAGAGACTGCGGACATGATACAAGAGACATAATACAGGAGATGGTCAGAGACTGCAGACATGCTCCAAGAGACTGCAGACATGCTCCAAGAGACTGTCAGAGACTACAGACATGATACAAGAGACATGATACAGGAGACTGTCGGAGACTGCAGACATGCTCCAAGAGACTGTCGGAGACTGCAGACATGATACAAGCGATTGTCAGAGACTGCAGACATGATTCAGAAAATAGTCAGACTGCAGACATGATATAGGAGATGGTCAGAGACTGCAGACATAGTACAGGAGATGATCAGAGACTGAAGACATAGTACAGGAGATGGTCAGAGACTGCAGACATGATACAGAAAATGCTCAGAGACTGCAGACCTGATACAGAAATTGGTCCACCCGTAGCCTGCCACCAGATGCAGTGTGACACTTTCCACCCATAGCCTGCCACCAGATGCAGTGTGCCACTTTCCACCCGTAGCCTGCCACCAGATGCAGTGTGCCACTTGTCACCTATAGCCTGCCACCAGTCCGACACACCGGAGCCCCGGGAAAGTGAACACCCTCCCGCCGCTGGCTGCTGATGTGACTCCTCCCATGCGGGGGCCGGGGTTGTCACATCTTCAGCTTTCAGCTCTGAGGGGTTCATGCTGGGACCTGTGGTCCTTCACTTTTGGGGGGTCACAGCCCCCAAAAGTGAAGGACTACAAGTCCCAGCATGAACCCCTGATACCTAAGGATGTGACCCCCCCCCCAAAATTGAAGGACTACAGGTCCCAGCATGGACCCCTGAGAATTAAAGGTGAGAGCCCATATTTTTCACATGCTAATGCTGGGACCTGTAGTTCTTCACTGATTAAGGGGGGCCCATCTTCAGTTCTGGGGAGATTTAATTATTGGAACTGTAGTCCTTCACTTTTGGGGGGGGTTACATCCCAGCATGAACCTTGCCCTGATATTTAAGGATCTGTCCTCCTTCCATCCCTCTGAGGGTGTAATCTCATCTGTCAGTGTCCTCTCTTCTTCTGCCAACCCCTTATCTGCCTTCCATCCGCTTATCAGTGCTAGACTGCTAGCTCCAGGCTGACACACACTCAGAGCTCCTGTGAAGTGCTGACAGTTCAGCACAGAATGCTGGCTGCTGGGGGGGAGAGCTGACTGAGGATTTTAACCCCATCTGTCATGGTGAGTGTGAGTGCATTGGATTGTGTACTTGCCTTCCGTTCATCTCTCCTTCCTGAACTTCTGGATGCTGCTGGCTGGACGATGCAGGGAGGAGGTGGGTGGAGCTAATGAGTTGGCGCGGAGGAGGAAGTTAAATCTTCCCCACTCACGCGCTGTGCATGCTGGGGCTCTACCTCTCTCCTCCTCATGACGTCACTGGTTGCTACACGCCAAGCGGGCGGCAGAGCTAGCAACCATTTGGGCACTGAGCCAGCGGCTAATAAAAAGGGTCTCACCAGCCAGGGGTCCACCACAGGCTGTCAGGGAGTGACAGCAGCGATGTGAGGGATATTTTATGGGGCATCAGATCAGTCCAGGGCCAGGAGGCAATCCCGGGACTCTGTATTGTCCCGGAACGAAGGTGCCCGGGACCCGGGACAGACCTGCTAATTGCGGGAGTGTCCCGGGCAATCCGGGACACGTGGGCACCATAGCATCGGGACATGTCTCCCTGCCTGTGATTAGCGCAGCGCCGTGCCGACTTCCTGGCGGCCTCTGCACATGGAGTGTGCGAACACGTCGGAGCTCATCCCCACTGGTGAGCATATATGCAGTTTCCAGGAAGTAGGCTTTAATCCTGGGTGCCAAATATATGTGTAGAGGCCTCCCCTCTCTCGCTCTACTATCAGCTCGTCTGTCTCTTGTCTAGGGGGTACCTTAGAGGAGAAAGAGCGGGGTAACCACGCCATGCCTTCACCGCAGATAGTTGTGTGGTGTGAGCAAAGTTCCTTTTTTTACCTTCGGGTCGGTGTTCTGCATCAGAGCCTCCACCTCCTTTTCTCCAATGTCTGCCAGAAAATGAGCCCCACACCATTAAAGTCCAACACTCCTTTATTCTTCCGATAACAGAGTAATGCACAGACAGTTGGACTCCCTCAACGAGTAGAACAGACGGGGGGGTGTGGATACGAGTAGGCCCAGACACAATGAACTCTCCACTTTCCTTCCTGAAAGTGGGTTGCGGTCTCCGATCGAGGGGAAATATCCTTCCAGGCGGTCTCCGGTGGAGGCTCACCCGTCACTGGCAATATGCTGCACCAGGTCTTCAGGCAAGTACCCCCTCCCGGTCCATTACGCCTCTGGATTCGGATACCCACTCCCGGGGTTCCCTAGGATCTCCTTCCCTCGCGGAACTCAGTGGTGGGCACTGAGCTCCAGACCTCCATCCGAGTACCTCACCCCAGGCCAAAGGTGCCTGGGATGGAACACGACCTCCAAACGTCCTTTAGGCCTAGGACGCCTAGGACCTCCACACGACCACCGCCCTCAGGCTGAAGGTGCCTGGGACTCCGACCCCGTGACAAAGATGGCCGGCCCCTTTATACCCTCCTCCAGCAAGCACGGCGGGTTCCCCGCCCCACCATACCACTGCCGAGGGAGGACAAAAAGGGGTACGGCACACAGCAATGGTTCAACCCCAGCCCAAGGCGACAGCGCCACCCGCTGGGCTGCAGGGAACTGCACATTACTGGTGTCTCTGCCAGTTTTAAATACACAGGGAAAGTGCATGCCCGCTACACTCTCCCCCTGGTGGTTTGACACTGGTCCCCAGTGTCTGGAATAAACTATGCCCTCAACGGCTGACATAGCCCAGTCCAGAAACCAACTATAAATTGTACAAAAATAAAAACTTTTGGAAACTAACTGGAGCAATTGTGTCTGAGCCTTACAAGAAAAGGAAGGGAAAGGAAACAACAACACTTAACCATAACACTGAAAATCACATTTTCACATTACACTTTTCCCCACCCATCCTGACTAAGACCCACCCCATTCTCAGTGGTCTTGATGGGACGCTCTCCTGCAGAGGGGAAAAGAAAGTTAACACACATAAACCCTGACACATGTATTCGTGTGAGAATGAAAAAACTTCTCCGTAGAGAAATCCTTTCCTTCATTAAGTGGGTGTGTGAAAAGTGATATTGATGCACAACACTGCCACCTGGTGACAGCATCGCGGTAACTGCACTCGTGGAACTTTCCTTCTTCTTTGGGCCCTATCTACCCCAGAGTCCATGATTACTTGCTGGACAATTGAAGAACAAACAGGAACAGTCCTTCAACTCCTTTGGGTAACAAGAACAACAACTCTGGAAAGTTCAGCAGTGTAAAGACTACAAGAACGGAGTCTCTTTTCTCCTACAGATAGAAGCGAGGGTGCGGCAGAACAAGTGGCTTCAAGTGCTGATCCATGGTCTCCAGATGGTACTCAACATCCTCCCCTTCTTTGCGCCGGATCAGCACCTTGTCCGCGTGGATGTGCCGTCCCAGCATCCATTCTGCCTTGCAGTCTTTGAAACGCTGGGATGCCTTGGGGGAACACGCAAGGTACCTGCGGGCATGTGGAACCTGAAGGTGGGTCCACACAAAGTCATTGTACCCCCTCCCGGCAAACTTCTACTTCATACAATAACTCCTTGGACAAGTATGGGTACTCCCATCAACCTTCTGGCCAAATAGGCGTTGTAGTCTCGCCAGAGGAGGCATAGTGGCTTTGTCCCCTTCGCCAGGCAAAACTATTGAGTCCGGGTGGCGAGGGACCTTGATCACATCTGGTCTGGGCATAGGTGCCCGCAACAACAGTCTCTTTTCCCCGGTACTGGGTGTAGGTGGTACCGGGGATGTAAGGGTAGGCTGGGAACGGGATCCCTTCTCAGGCGCTGGTGCCTCCACCCGGGGTGTACTATCCCCTGTAGACATGGGTGGGTCCCTTGTTCTGCAGGACGAGGCGAGAGGTATCTTATCCCAGCCCTTTTGCACAAAGAGTTCGTCTATGGCGACTTCGTCTCCCAGATCGGAGAGCGACTCCAGGTCGGAGGTGTCACACTCCTCCGCGGGCAGGTAGCCTGTAGTGGAGACTGAATTACCACCTCCACCCACACACCAAGTCTCTCTGCCCAGCTTACCTTGGCCTTTACTTGAGAAGGAATGTCCGGAACTTTTCTCAATGGTACCATCCGGGCCGGGCGTAGGCGGGCGGGATGGTCCACCACAACCGCTGGTTGGGGCTACCATGCCGGTCTTTCTCTTCGGTGGTGGACGCTGTGAGACAGTGGTGACCGAGTCAGCATCCTCGGATTTCTCCCGTTGAGTACTCGCGACCTCCTCCGCGGTCGCTGCAGTGCGCACAGGGATGGCTGTCAAAGCAGTGATTCCTCCTCTCTGATTGGTGTTGCCTGCAGTACGGCCGGGGTAAATGGTTCTTGGCTTCTCAATGACTGGATCCGCTTCAAATAAGAACTCCCCGCAGGCCTCGCATCGCCCGAACGGCTTCAGTTGGCACTCAAGTCCCGAACAGCCGGGACAAATCACACCCAGGGCCTCAACGTCCATGCAAGAATACAAGGCGAATCGTCCCTGGGGCTTTAGCCGAATCCCCGTATCGGTCACCGGAGCAGCAGCAGTCAAAGACGTGGTGGAAGGGTGAAGGGGAACTCACGCTGTATGTCCGAACATGGTGACTTGCTGCTGGTCCTATGCGCACTGCAAGTTTTTGCGCCAATGTCCCACGTGTAGTCCTTCACACGTATTGGACTCCTCCCCTCTGCACTCTAGTTCGCGGGCTTTTCTTCTTTCCTGAGTCACGCCCACGAACTAAGCAGTGGGGGTGTGCCTGGTGGCGCAGTGCAAATAGAAACCCCCACGTGTAGTCCTTCACACGGCTGAGCTCCCCCCTTTCTCGCTCTTCTGCACGGGCCTTTCCCTTCACTGGGTCATGTCCACGACTTCGAGCAGGGATGCACTTTGGCCAATAATATGGCCGACCTACTCGGAACTCCTCCGGGCAGACACGTTCAAACTCCATTGTAGCACGAACACCATACCGGACCCGAGCCCCCACGTGTAGCGGCCTCCCCTCTCTCGCTCTACTATCTGTTTCTTGTCTAGGGGGTACCTTAGAGGAGAGAGAGTGGGGTCACCATGCCATGCCTTCACCGCAGATAGTTGTGTGGTGTGAGCAAAGTTCCTTTTTTTACCTCCGGGTCGGTGTTCTGCATCAGAGCCTCCACCTCCTTTTCTCCAATGTCTGCCAGAAAATGAGCCCCACACCATTAAAGTCCAACACTCCTTTATTCTTCCGATAACAGAGTAATGCACAGACAGTTGGACTCCCTCAATGAGTAGAACAGACAGGGGGGGTGTGGATACGAGTAGGCCCAGACACAATGAACTCTCCACTTTCCTTCCTGAAAGTGGGTTGCGATCTCCGATCGAGGGGAAATATCCTTCCAGGCGGTCTCTGGTGGAGGCTCACCCGTCACTGGCAATATGCTGCACCAGGTCTTCAGGCAAGTACCCCCTCCCGGTCCATTACGCCTCTGGATTCGGATACCCACTCCCGGGGTTCCCTAGGATCTCCTTCCCTCGCGTGACTAAGTGGTGGGCACTGAGCTCCAGACCTCCATCCGAGTACCTCACCCCAGGCCAAAGGTGCCTGGGACGGAACTAGGCCTAGGCCGCCTAGGACTTCCACATGACTACCGCCCTCAGGCTGAAGGTGCCTGGGACTCCGACCCCGTGACAAAGATGGCCGTCCCCTTCATACCCTCCCCCAGCAAGCACGGCGGGTTCCCCGCCCCACCATACCACTGCCGAGGGAGGACAAAAAGGGGTACGGCACACAGCAATGGTTCAACCCCAGCCCAAGGCGACAGCGCCACCCGCTGGGCTGCAGGGAACTGCACATTACTGGTGTCTCTGCCAGTTTTAAATACACAGGGAAAGTGCATGCCCGCTACATATGTCTACCTCTGTTTGTACTGAAAGCATGCTAGAACGTGTACTCCCAGCATTGAGCCCGGGTCTCCTACTAATGATTGGGACCAGGGGAACTATGATAGCCTTTTGTTTTTTGACTTCATGAATGGGGTTAAAATACTTTTTCGATGTGTGCATCATCTTTTTTTTTTTTTTTTTTTAGGACTTTGTACCCCTATACAAACTTGTTATTATAAAGTAGGCTTCCAGATTCCTCAATAATTCCCCTCTTATTATCCCACCTCCTTCTTGGGCCACCAAAGGTGATGAAGAGACTTTTGCCCTTCAACACTGGGACAAGGGTGCTATGCAAGGGGTAAGCTTTTCCACCCTTTGCAAAATACCCCCAAATATTGAAAGGGTCTAACCAGAATAGTAAAGTGAACCCCACTCTGTTACTTCTTTTTTTTATGTATAAATGTCTGCTGTCACTTATTGACTCTGGAATTAAAAAAGAAGTGCGATCAAAGCTTTATTGGCCATACTTCTCTTGTGGATCACAGGAGTACAATTCATTTTGCTTTCTTGTGACCCACAATCAGCCTTATAGCAGGATGCAGCAGCACACCTGTTAGGCTGCCAGTCCTGCCCCTCCACTACCATTTTGAGTGTTGCTGTAAAAGAGATAGTGGTTGATATTAGGTCAAATTCAGGTGCTTACATTGGCTGCATTAAAAAAGAAAAAGAAATTAATGAATGGTCCTCCCACATTTCTAGCCCACCCCCAACCTTTGGTGCACCCCTTATCTGTTTTATTTTTTAAATCAATATTCATACCTTTTAATCTTGGTGTCTTTGGTCCACTGACATGGCATCACAGGTCATCCCCCTCCTAGTTTTCCTAGTCTTCCTCCAGAAATGGGTGTTTCAAAAATGTTGCCAAATTCTCCCCTGGGCCCAGGTTGGCATGAAGATGCACCCTCATGGGGTGGGTCACTGACAGCCTAGGCTCATAGGAAGTGAGATGAATGAGGCTGGCTGTCCTTCGATCCATAAATAAAGTCTATCTAGTGCCGGAGAAGAAGTACTGCAGGGGAAACCTCCACACTGAAGAGCTCCTTTCTGTTTTTTTAAAGTGTTACTAAACCCAGGACCTGCATTCACTATATCTGGTTTCCCACAGTACACACAACATGGAAATGCAATTATTTTAGTAGATATAAACAGCTTAATACCTTTTCTCATCAGCAGTATATAACAGTCTTGTGATTTCAATCAGTGTTGGGTTAAAGCTTGTAGGAGGAGTTTTCATTCTACTCTGACTGTCCTTTGAGGCTTAGGACCCCTAATTCTGGACAAAGCTGATTGGCCCTGTGCTGATCACATGCACCCTCCCAAGAAAAAAAAACTCTCTAGCAATACGCACCAAACTGAGCGTGTGCAAAGTGCCCAACCAAGGGGCTTCGTACAATCAGGAGATGGATTGGGGACAGTGGAAAAAGGGGAGGATGCAGAGGATTAACCTCTTATGCCGCGTACACACGGTCGTTTTTAATGTCATTGAAAAAAACGAAGTTTTTCCCTACGTGATTTTTCGTGTTTCCTCCCAAGCCTGCCTTGCCTACACACTGTCGTGAAAAAAAATGCTCGAGCAAAGCGCGGTGACGTACAACAACACGTACAACGGCACTATAAAGGGGAATTTCTATTCAGATGGCGCCACCCTTTGGGCTGCTTTTGCTGATCCTCGTATTAGTAAAGTTTGGTGAGAGCCGATTTGCGCTTTTCAGCCTCATGCTCTTCAGTCCGTTACAGCGTGACGAATGTGCTATCTCCATTACGAACGTTAGTTTTACTAGAAGGAGCGCTCCTGTGTCATACTTGATTCTGAGCATGCACATTTTTTTACCCTCGTAAAAGCATACACACTACCGTTTTTCACGACGTTAAAAAGAAAGACGTGAAAATGACGTGAAAAAATAGAGCAGGTTCTAATTTTTTTTTAGGCCACTACACACGATCGTTTTTCGTGACCAATTTAAAAAATGGCATTTTTCACGCCATGAAAAACGGTCGTGTGTACGCGACATCAGGTTCCACAGTGAGTATAACAAGCATGCTTTACTGCATACACAGACTGATTTTACTATTGTGGGTTTAGTAACACTTTAAATAACAGGACTTAAAGCAGTTGTAAAGGCAGAAGGTTTTTTATCTTAATGCATTCTATGCATTAGGATAAAAAAAAACTACTTTGTGTAGCAGCCTCCCCAGCACCCCCTAATACTTAACAGAGCCCCATCTCTCTCCAGCGATGTCCACGAGTCCCTCGGCCATCCGGGACACTCCTCCTGATTGCCTGGGACACAGCAGCGGAGCCATTGGCTCCCACGGCTGTCAATCAAAGTCAGTCAGCCAATCAGAGGAGAAACGGGGTGGGGCCAGGTCAGAGCTCCGTGTCTGAATAGATACACGGAGCTCTGACATGGCTCGGGTGCCCCCATAGAAAGCTGCTGGCTGTGGAGGGAGGGGCCAGGAGAACAGAAGAGGGACCAGAGAAGAGGAGGATCCAGGCTGCTCTGTGCAAATCCAACTGTACAGAGGAGGTAAGTATGAGATGTTTGTTATTTAAAAAAAAAAACACAAGGCTTTACAATCACTTTAAGCATTAGTGAAAACGGAGATGCATACATGTGTATCTTTAATATCTGCTTAGAGTTCAGTTTTAAAGGGGTTGTAAACCTTCGTGTTTTTTCCCCCTAATGCATCGTATGCATTAAGGTGAAAAAACGTCTGTCACTGAGCCGCCCCCCCCCCCCCCCTGTTTTACTCACCTGAGCCCGTTCGTTCCCCCGCCGGAGACGTGCTCTACCTCTCTGGTCAGGTTTTTTGGCTCTTGATTGGATAGATTGATAGCAGCGCAGCCATTGGCTCCCGCTGCTGTCAATCAAAACCAATGAAGGGGGCAGGGCCGAGTCCGGCATTCTGTGTCTACGGACGCAAATGCTGGACTCGGGAGCGCACCCGCAGGGTAACCCCCAGGGAGAGCATTTCTCCTAAGGGGGTTTACTGATGCGGGGAGGAGCCGCAAGCGCCGTTGGGGGACCCCAGAAGAGGCAGATCGGGGCCACTCTGTGCAAAACGAACTGCACAGTGGAGGTAAGTATGATATGTTTGTTATTTTTATTCATTTTTTAAACAAGGGTTTACAACCCCTTTAACCACTTAAGCCCCGGACCAATATGCAGCATAATGACCAGGCCCCTTTTTGCGATTCGGCGCTGCGTCGCTTTAACTGACAATTGCACGGTCGTGCAACGTGGCTCCCAAACAAAATTGGCGTCCTTTTTTTCCCACAAATAGAACTTTCTTTTGGTGGTATTTGATCACCTCTGCGGTTTTTATTTTTTGCACTATAAACAAAAATAGAGCGACAATTTTGAAAAAAAATACATATTTTTTGCTGTAATAAATATCCCCCAAAAATATATAAAAAAACGTTTTTTTTCCTCAGTTTAGGCCGATACGTATTCTTCTACATATTTTTAGTAAAAAAAAATCGCAATCTGCGTTTATTGATTGGTTTGCGCAAAGATTATAGCGTTTACAAAATAGGATATAGTTTTAAGGCATTTTTATTCATTTTTTTTTTTTACTAGTAATGGCGGCGATCAGCGATTTTTTTCATGACTGCGACATTATGGTGGACACATCGGACACTTTTGACACATTTTTGGGACCATTGTCATTTTTACATCGATCAGTGCAATAAAAATGCACTGGTTACTGTAAAACTGACACTGGCAGTGAAGGGGTTAACCACTAGGGGCGCTGGAGGGGTTAAGTGTGCCTAGGGGCGTGTTTCTAATGGAGGGGGCGTGGCTACTAATGACACGTCACCGATCTCCGCTCTGATTACACAGAGCAGAGATCGCTGACATTGTCAGTAGGGGAGCGGGGAGATGTTGTGTTTACACTAACATCTCCCCGCTCCATGCCTCCGTGAGACGATCGCGGGGATCCCCACGGCAATCGAGTCCGCGGGACCCGCGGTCCGACTCACAGGGAAGGAAGGGGGGTCGCGAGCGCGCCGCCAACGGCACGCACGCGACCCCGACGTCGGCAGTTAAAGCGCCACGTACAGGTACGTGATTGTGCCTGTACGAGCCATTCTGCCAACGTATATATACAGTGAGGGGTCCTTAAGTGGTTAAGTGTTACTCGCATACCCTTATACGCAAACCCACTGTTTTACCTTGCAAAGCCGGTGCCTCTCACTAACATACAATTAATATTAATGCTCAGCTCAGCTCAGCCATCGGATTCATCTATAGCAGTGGTTCTCAACCTTCTAATGCTGTGACCCCTTGATATCATTTCCCAAGTTGTAAGGACCCCTAACAGTAAAATAATTTTCATAGCATGGGTTGTCAGCACCCAAGGCAAGGCAAGTAATTTGCGCCCCTAACCCATGGACATTTAGCGCTCCGAGTCCCTTCCACTTGTACAGTATTAAAACCCCTTATGGTACATTTTAGGATGTACCACTCTTTCTTCTTCTTTTATCTCTCTCTATCCTAATTTCTTGTTTTTTTCCCCATCCCCCTCTCTAGCCGTCTTTCTTGTTCTTTCTCTTATTCTTTCTCTCCCTTTTTCCTTGTTCCTCCCCCTCTTTTCCTCTAGCTTTCATGTCCTCTCTATTTTTACTCCTTCTCCTACTCCTTGGTGTGGGGGGGGGGGGAGGGAAAATAGGATGAGTGGCAGTGCTGGATGGGGGTGGGATGAGTTGCAGTGCTGGGCAGTGGCGGCTGGTGCTCAAAATTTTTGGGGGGGCGCAAGCAAACAAAAAAAAAATCATCAATTGCCGCCACTGTGCCCATTAAACACAGCCACTGTGCCCAAACGCCACCAGTTTGCCCCCTCAAATGCAGCCAGTTTCCCCCCAAATACAGCCAGTTTGTCCCCAAATGCAGCCAGTTTGTCTCCAAATGCAGCCAGTTTGTCCCCAAATACAGCCAGTTTCCCCCCCAAATACAGCCAGTTTGTTCCCAAATACAGCCAGTTTCCCCCCAAATACAGCCAGTTTGACCCCAAATGCAGCCAGTTTGTCTCCAAATGCAGCCAGTTTTTCCCCAAATACAGCCAGTTTCCCCCCAAATACAGCCAGTTTGTCCCCAAATACAGCCAGTTTGTCCCCAAATACAGCCAGTTTGACCCCAAATACAGCCAGTTTCCCCCCAAATACAGCCAGTTTGACCCCAAATACAGCCAGTTTGTCCACAAATGCAGCCAGTTTGTCTCCAAATGCAGCCAGTTTTCCCCCAAATACAGCCAGTTTGTCCCCAAATACAGCCAGTTTGACCCCAAATACAGCCAGTTTGTCTCCAAATGCAGCCTGTTTGTCCCCAAATACAGCCAGTTTGTCCCCAAATACAGCCAGTTTGACCCCAAATACAGCCAGTTTCCCCCCCAGCCCTGCACTTACCTTCCTCGGGTCAGCACCGTCCTTCTTCCGTCCTCGATGTCTTCTCCCGCCCTCGATGACGCTTCAGCCAATCAGGTTACCGGTAACCAGACCCGGTGAACCTGATTGGCTGAGACGTCTGTCAGTGTTAACCAAGGAATGCACCCCCCGTGCGTCCCCTGGTTAACTATTTGGAAGCCGATTACTGCCCTCAGGCTGTAATCGGAAAGCCTAGCAGAGCCGCTGGCTCTGATAGGCACTTCCAAAAACCAACTAGCCGCTGCTATTCAAATGGCCGGCGCTCAACAGGGGGCCGGCCATTTGAATAGTGGGCGGCAGCGGCGGCGACAATACATAGGTTCATGCAATGCATAAACCTATGTATTGTTGTTGTGAGTGACGGGCGCAGGAGCGAGAGGGGGCGGTGCTCCTGCGCCCACTATGGACGCACCGCCACTGGTGCTGGGGGAGTTCTGATCAGCCAACTTAGGTGCTATTGACCAAGGTCATCTGCTGATCTGAGAACTGTAATGGCAACTATACAGTAATCACATGAAGTGTTACTCACTGTGTCTCCGGCTTCAATGTGTCTCCAGCTCTGTGGTGTCTCGCAGCAGTGACACCTATGCCAAAATCAGGAGATAGGGTCTCCTCCAGCCCCTCCCACTTCACATACCTCACCAGTCAGCTGACCTCTAGTCTCTGCCCCCCAGCGATGCGGTGAACTGAATGGGCAGCTGCAAAGGGGCTGAGTGGGCGGCCGCGGGCGCCAGGGACAGCCCTGCTAGGCGGCCGCAAAAAGGCTGGGAGAGCAGCGCCGGCTTCAGGAACAGCCCAGGATTCGGTGACCCCTGGCAAATCATCATTCTACTGCTGAGGGGGTCCCGACCCCCAGGTTGAGAACCACTGATCTATAGGAGCCCACCAGCAGACTCTGAGGCCTGACTGCGCTTTTAACGTCTATGATCCATTTTGGCAAGCAAACTTCTTATGTTTCACTGTATGTAAAAACATAGATCTCATTGTGTTACTTGATCCAAAAATTAGCAGTTATTTCTTTACTGAAAGCAGCATTAAAATATATATATATATATCCATTCCTTCTTGGTTAATCAATTTGTCCAGCGAATAACCCAACACTTTCAAAATTATCTTTGCTCTTTTTTAATTGGACATGTCCTAGCCAAACTAACCAATGTTTAGCAATTAGCCGTCCCCTTATATCTGTGAAATATTTTCTGATTACAAGCCATGGCATTGAATTATTGAACACAAATGAATCTTGAATGAATTGATGGCGCCTTGGGGGATAAGTGTCGGAATCCTCAGATATCAGATTCTTTTAATGGAAATAGGAAATAAGAATTTTAATAGAATTTTTAACTAAAGATCTTGAAACAAAACTACACCTACATTTTAATTGAATTTCTGACCTAAATTAAAGGAACATGTTATAAATCACTGGGAATCGGTTTAAAAAGGGAAAAAAAAAAAAAAGCCCTTTTTTTTTTTTTTTTTACTTCTACCCGTATTCAGCTCAGATGTAGCTTTAACAGACCCTGATAAATGTTAATAAAATACCCGAATTTGGAAATTAATGGCTACGGGCTGCTTAAGAGAGATATCATTGTATTTCATGAATATTTTGATTTTGCGATTAGATCAAACCGCATTGAATTCCTAAACAGTTATAGCAGAGGTCTAGCGATCATAAACTGCTCTCATTTTAAATAAATTATTTTCCTTGCACATCTGCTGATATGGTATAATTAGAAATAGGTGGCTTGCATTTACTGTACTATTTGCATGACTTTACATCTATACCTACTGATCTAGAGTCTGCCAGGAAATGTGGCGTTCCCTACGTCTCCAAATATACCTTGCCTGCCGAGATAGCAGGTTATATTGTGATGTTAAGAAGGTTTTTTATTTACAGGAAAAACAAAAGAGTGTCACTTGCCAGTTCTGGAAAACATTGATTAGGCCGGTTATGTTATTTCTATTCAGAAAATCGTATTTACATCTCTCCTGTTTCCTTTTCTTTTGTGGCAGATAAAATCTGTATCTTGTAAACTGCGAAACGCGTGCCTATTTTCTCTCTTGCACTGTCTGTCTGTATAGAGATTTGGCGCTTAGTGAAAAGAGGCTGCTTTTGGAAGCAAGTAATTACTCTGCTCATATAAATAAATAATGACCATGTAATTATAAATAAATTCACATCTTTTTTTAAAGTGCATAAAGCAGAGATATGCTCTAAGTCCCATATTAAGACAGATTGCATTCATATGCAGCTACATTGCTGTATACTTCTATATAGAGCTGCACGATTCTGGCGAAAATGAGAATCACAATTTTTTTGCTTAGAATAAAGATCACGATTCTCACGGCGTAACGTCATCTTTCACATTATACAAAAAATTGGCTAACCTTACTGTTCTTTTTTTTTTTTGTTTATTAATTGAAGTGTATTTTTCCCCCAAAACTTGCATTTGAAAAACTGCTGTGCAAATACACTGTGACATAAAATATTGCAACAATCGCCATTTTATTTCCTAGGGTCTCTGCTAAAAAAAAATATATATATATTGTGAGGGGGTTAACTCGGTAGCGGGTGTGTGTGACCCCCTGGTTGGGCTCCCCACACAAAAACAGGGCCAGCAGACGGAGGTTGTGGTTTTCAAAATCAAAAGGTGCGGTTTATTTCTCTATGTACAGTGACAAAAACACAGCAAAGCCAAAAAGAAACATAAACAAAATAAATCCTGGTCAGTTTGACCTCTGACTAAACATGCAGGTTTCCTAAACTAACAACTGGGATCAGCCTGGTGCTGTCCTAGTCCCTAAGTCCCTGGTTTAGTAAATGTCCAAACAAATAGCCACACAGGCTTTTTCTCACCGCACAGGGGTTCACTCTCCCTAGACAGTCCACACAGGTCTGGGTCCAGGCATGAGCAAACACCTAATGAATCTGGGAGTTTTTATAGAGGCCTTAAACGAGCTGACAAGCTTCAGCTGGTCTCATCAACTCCCTGCCTGCACGACGCCCAGCCCTCTCCCTAGAGGTATGAGTCATCCATGAGCCCACTAGCCTCAGCTGGGCTTCATCAACTCCCTAGTTGTATAAGTCGGCATAAAGCCTGAATCTGGGAGAAATATATCTACCCCCCTGGATGCAACCAGGTGACTTTACCTTCCTGCTGTCACATACCCCCCCCTCTTGTTTTAACCTTGGGGTTGGAACACCAGCAATCAGGCATTCATGTACTTGAGACAAAGCATCCACATTCCCCATTTGAACGCCAGGGCGATGCTTTACTGTGAAGTTGAATTCCTGTAGGGCCAGGAACCACCTATTCACTCTTCTATTTGTCTCCTTGTTTTGAGCCATCCACTTTAACGGAGCGTGATCCGTAACCATGTCAAAGTGCCTACCTAGCAGATAGTACCGAAGGGAATCTAGAGCCCACTTCACCGCTAAACACTCCTTTTCAACCGTGGCGTAATTTACCTCATGGGACTTCAACTTCCTGCTGAGGTAAATGACTGGGTGCTCTTCCCCGTTCCAGACCTGGGACAATACTGCTCCTAACCCCACATCTGACGCATCACTTTGTACGACAAAGTCTTTAGAGAAGTCGGGTGAGTACAACACTGGCTGGCTACATAAGGCTTGTTTCAAGAATTGGAATGCTGCCTCAGCCTCGGGGGTCCATTTAATCATGACCGACCCTTTCCCTTTCGTCAGGTTGGTTAGGGGCACAGCCTTAGAAGCAAAGTGGAGAATGAAGCGCCGATAATAACCCGCGATTCCCAGAAAGGCCCGTACCTGCTTCTTGCTGTTGGGACGTGGCCAACTCTGGATGGCCTCGACTTTGTTGAGTTGGGGTTTTATCACTCCCCTGCCAATGGTGTACCCAAGATATTTGGCCTCCTCCTGCCCAATGGTACACTTCTTGGGGTTAGCCGTAAACCCCGCTTCCCGGATAGAGTCTAGGACTGCTTGCACTTTTGGCAGATGTGAGGCCCAATCTGTGCTATGGACAATTACGTCATCCAGGTAAGCCGCAGCATACTTCCGATGGGGCCTCAGTATCTGGTCCATTTTCCGCTGGAATGTGGCCGGCGCATTCTGTAACCCGAACGGCATTCTCTTATATTGGAACGCCCCGTCTGGGGTTACAAATGCGGTTTTCTCTTTGGCCGACTTGGCCAGGGGAATTTGCCAATACCCTTTTGTGAGGTCAAGAGTCGTCATGTATCGGGCTGTTCCCAGCCGGTCGATCAACTCATCTATACGTGGCATGGGGTAGGTGTCAAATTTTGTAACTTTGTTCAACTGACGAAAATCGTTACAAAATCGCCAGCTCCCATCCGGTTTAGGCACCAACACAATGGGACTAGACCAATCACTTTGGGACTCCTCTATCACCCCTAAGTTCAGCATTTTCTGTACTTCCTCCCGTATTGCCTCCCGTCGGGCCTCTGGGATCCGATAGGGTTTTAACTTCACCCTTTCACCGGGCGGGGTAATAATATCATGCTCTACCCCAGATGTTTGTCCCGGCAGCTCAGAGAACACCTCCTTGTTGCGAAGCACAAACTCCTTAACCTCCTGTTGTTGGGGTTGTGACAAGGTGGCTGCTATTCCAACCTCCGGAATCACGCAACCAGTTTGAGCTGGTGACCAAGTTTCTGCGACTAGGGACTCTCTATCCCTCCAGGCTTTCAACAGATTAACGTGATATATCTGTTCGGGCTTTCGCCTTCCTGGTTGTCTGACCTTGTAATTCACTTCGCTCACTTTTTCCATTATCTCGTAGGGGCCTTGCCATTTGGCAAGGAATTTACTTTCAACCGTAGGGACAAGTACCAATATCCTATCCCCCGGGGAAAAGGTACGGGTCTTTGCTCCACGGTTGTACACTCTCTGCTGTGCCAACTGCGCTTGGGCCAAATGTTCCTTCACGATGGGCATTACCTGTGCAATTCGATCTTGCATCAGGGCGACATGCTCAATCACACTCCTGTGGGGAGAACTCTCACTTTCCCAAGTTTCCTTGGCAATATCCAACAGCCCTCTTGGGTGTCTCCCATACAGTAACTCAAAGGGGGAGAATCCCGTAGAGGATTGGGGCACCTCCCTAATAGCAAACATCAAATAAGGAAGTAGACAGTCCCAATCCTTTCCATCTCTATCCACCACTTTCTTCAACATTTGTTTTAGGGTTTTGTTGAATCTTTCAACCAGCCCATCGGTTTGGGGGTGATACACAGATGTACGCAATTGCGTCACTTTGAGCAATTTACACAGCTCTTTCATAACCCGGGACATAAAGGGTGTACCTTGGTCCGTAAGCAGTTCTTTACAAATACCCATCCGGCTAAAAACAAGAGATAGCTCTTTGGCTATGGTTTTGGCCGAGGTATTTCTGAGAGGGATCGCTTCTGGATAACGGGTGGCATAGTCCATTATAACCAATATGTACTGGTGCCCCCTAGCGGACTTGATTATAGGACCTACCAAATCCATTGCGATTCTCTCAAACGGGACCTCAATGATGGGTAGAGGGACCAGCGGGCTACGGAAATGTGGCATCGGGGCCGACCTCTGACACACAGGGCAGGAGGAACAATAATTTTCTATGTCCTTCATCACCCCAGGCCAATAGAATCTCTGTAATACCCTCTCTCGGGTTTTCTCTGTCCCCAGATGACCTCCAAGAATGTGCCCATGGGCCAACTCCAACACCAACTTCCTGTAAGGTTTGGGCACCACAAGCTGCTCAACGGTTTCTTCTGCCCTTTTTGCCACCCGATACAGTAGGTCCTTCTCTACGCTGAAGTATGGGTAAGTGCAGGTATTATCTGGGTTCACTAACTCGCCATCTATTTCCACTACGTTTTCCCGTGCCTTTATTAGGGCGGGGTCTTTTAACTGTTCTGTGGCAAAATTTTCCCTGTGAACCTCCAGATCAGAAAACTCCACAGACGGTAGGTTTTCGTCTGAGGAGGTGGGCTCCTCTCCAGTTTCTTGAGTCTCCCCTGCCAATACTGACAAGGGAAATTCTGGAGAGTCCTCACCACTCTCAGAGGAGTTCTGGCTATCACATTCCTGGTACATAGGGGCACCAGTGGGGGGCTCAGGATCATCCCACAGTTCCCAGAACTTCGGAAAATCCCTTCCCACAATGGCATCATGCGGTAATTGAGATACTAACCCCACTGGATGAGAGAGGGTACCTTTGGGGGTCTCGAAACACACTGTAGTCACTGGATACTCTCGGGTGTCCCCATGCACACAAATAACAGCTACCTTGCTATTCCCAGAGACCTCTGTTTTAACTAATTCAGCCTTTATCAGGGTCACAAGGCTACCTGAATCCAGTAATACCACAACATTTCTACCATTAATACACATTTTGCATAAATGTTTCTCAGTTCCCCGAATGGCAGTGCATGCGACTGTCGCACACAGCGACTGACGTCTGTCCATCAGAAAGTCACATTGCATGGGTTCCTCCACAACCAGGCAATTTGCTGCAATATGTCCCGCTTGCCGGCAGCGGTAGCAAACAATCCATTTGGCTGCCTCTTGAGCCCCTGACTTCCCAGGCTGTTCTCGCCAAACTTTGGGTAGAGCTCCCACCCTCTCACTCTCTCCACCCTCACCCCTTGGAATCCTCTTATCCGCCCCTGGGGATGGTCTGGTCTTAGGGTGGAAAGTCCGAGAGTCTCTGGAAGAGGCCGTCAGGTTCTCTGTAGCCAAGTATTTCTCTACACGATCCACAAGACCACCGGCCGTCTCTGGGTCTCCATGGCTTACCCACTTTTGGATGGCAGTAGGAAGAGCTCTCAAAAACCGATCCATTACAACACGTTCCACAATCTCTGGTGCGGACAAAGTCTCTGGCTGTAGCCACTTCCTGCTCAGGTGAATGAGATCATACATTTGAGACCTGGGGGGTTTTCCAAGCTGGAAAGTCCAGTTATGCACACGCTGAGCCCGGACAGCCAGGGTGACACCCAGCCTTGCCAATATTTCAGCTTTTAGCATCACATAGTCTTTTGCTTGGTCAGGCTCTAGGTCATAGTAAGCCTTCTGCGATTCACCAGTTAACAGAGGAGCCACCAGTCCAGCCCACTGCTCCTCAGGCCACTTTTCTCTTTCAGCAGTCCTTTCAAATGTGGTCAAAAATACCTCTGGATCATCCTCTCCAGTCATTTTTGTCAATAAACGACTCACCCCAAAGGACGCGGTATTAGTGGGACGGCTTTCCTCACTGGTCTGCGGACGTTGCTGCATTACTGCTTCCATTTGTTGTAGTCTCTGCTCTTGCTTCTGTAACAGGTCTATGAAGCGGGCCTCAGATTCCTGCTGGGCTTGTTGATGAGCTTGCTGCTGGGCTGCAAGGCTCCTTTGCAAACCTGCATTTGTCTGCTGTTGATTGGCATTTGCTAGAGCCAGCTGTTTCAGTATCTCCTCCATGCTGGCTTAAAAAAAACTGCCACTGGTTCTCCACCAACTGTGAGGGGGTTAACTCGGTAGCGGGTGTGTGACCCCCTGGTTGGGCTCCCCACACAAAAACAGGGCCAGCAGACGGAGGTTGTGGTTTTCAAAATCAAAAGGTGCGGTTTATTTCTCTATGTACAGTGACAAAAACACAGCAAAGCCAAAAAGAAACATAAACAAAATAAATCCTGGTCAGTTTGACCTCTGACTAAACATGCAGGTTTCCTAAACTAACAACTGGGATCAGCCTGGTGCTGTCCTAGTCCCTAAGTCCCTGGTTTAGTAAATGTCCAAACAAATAGCCACACAGGCTTTTTCTCACCGCACAGGGGTTCACTCTCCCTAGACAGTCCACACAGGTCTGGGTCCAGGCATGAGCAAACACCTAATGAATCTGGGAGTTTTTATAGAGGCCTTAAACGAGCTGACAAGCTTCAGCTGGTCTCATCAACTCCCTGCCTGCACGACGCCCAGCCCTCTCCCTAGAGGTATGAGTCATCCATGAGCCCACTAGCCTCAGCTGGGCTTCATCAACTCCCTAGTTGTATAAGTCGGCATAAAGCCTGAATCTGGGAGAAATATATCTACCCCCCTGGATGCAACCAGGTGACTTTACCTTCCTGCTGTCACAATATATATATATATATAATGTTTAGGGGTTCCAAGTAATTTTCTAGCAAAAAATACTGATTTTAACTTTGTAAGAAACAAATGTCAGAAAAAGGCTTGGTCTTTAAGTGGTTAAACTTCCCTCATTTACAGACCGAAGTTCATCCCTTTGATCTAAGAATAAAAAGTTACAATGTTTATAGTTATCTACTAGCTCCACAGTGTTGTGAAAAACTTGGCAGGCTGCCTGTTTTTTTTTTTTTCTTTTGACAGCTGACTGAGAACTCGCTACATTTGTTATATTAATGAATCGGGAAATTCTGCATAGAGATCGGGAGGGGGGTTGAATCGAGATCGCGATTTTGTAACGATTAATCGTGCAGCTCTGTAACACATATGTGCTTGCTTTTACACATAAGATGGACTTTTAACTAACTCTACAAGTCTGTTTGCGTAAATTCCTGGCATGTCACAATATGCACAAAAAGGTGAGAGGCTGCAGCAGGGGCTGATCTGTGTCAGATATTTGTGAACAAAGCCAACTGCACAGACAGGAGCAGCTCTAGAACATTTTTATTGAGGTGGGGGGGGGCTGCTGTGCTGGGAGGTATAAGTGGTGTAGCTAAGTCCCCAACCCCAAATCCCATGTTATAATAAAAAAAGACATAACATAATGGGAATTGCTTAGCAATACACAAAAAACTGTGTGTATTGCTTCTGAGTTCATAGCTTGTAGTGTGTCTCCATTTCCCTTTTGCTTTGCTATAGTTTAGACCAGTGATTCTCAACCTCAGTCCTCAAGTACTCCCAAAGGGCCGTGTTTTGGGAACTTCCCTAAAATAGGTCTTATCAATACCATGTCATTGATTTAAAGCAGCTGTGCAAAGTAAAGGAAAACTTGAAAACATGGACCATTGGGGGTACTTGAGGACTGAGGTTGAGAACCACTGGTTTAGACTAAATAGGTCCTGAGTGCCTGGAGCACAATAAAATAAAAATAAGCCCCATTGTTGGTTATTTAGTAGTAAAATAAGCCCTATTTTTGGTTTCAGAGACAGAAAAATTAAACCTCCAGCATTGATCTCAGGGCAAGTGATAACCCCCAGCACACGTCAGGACAAGAAATAACCCCAAGCACAATAAAAAAAACAGCACAATGCTTTGCTATCGTACGTGCCGTTGCTCCAGTGAGTGTGCCGTTACCGGCGGCTCCAGCGCGCATGCGTGGCTCCGGTCAATCACAGCGGTAACTCCGGGGGCGAAGTCGGCAGCCGGAGCGGTGTACAAGGATGGCTGTGGGGGCTTCGTTCTGAGGTAAATAATTCCGAAAGGGGCTAGTAGCTATGCATACTAGCTCATTATGCCTTGGTCTTGCCGTTTTTTTTTTTCCTAGGGTTTACAACCACTTTAAACACCAGGACAATAATATCCTCCCGCACAACAATAAACCTCACCAGGGAGGGGCACAGGGGGAAACAGCAACATCCCCCCCCAAAAAAAAAGTACGCCCCCCCCAATAACACCCACCTACCATCTATGATAGCTTGTGTCCTCAGAGCCAGGCAGGATATATGGTGACCAGAGTGAGATAAGATGGTGAAGCCCAGCAACAACTGGGGAGTAGGGGATATGGGGGGGCTGTGCAGCTGTTCTTGACAGGCAGATTAAGGCCTTAGCATGGGTGCCACTGAGAATTTTATAGCAGAAAAACGATTTTTTCCCAGATTTCACTTCAGTTCCCCCATCCTACAAGCTCTTCTTTTCCTTCACTTCCCCTTTTGCACAGCAGGCCAGAAATAACTGCTCTTGATTTAAGTATCAAAAGATACGGGATTACTCCGCAGACCATGGAGATGTGACCTACAGTGCATCCAGAAAGTATTCACAGTGCTTCACTTTTTCCACATTTTTGTTATGTTACAGTCTTACTCCAAAATGGATTAAATTCATACATGTTATTTTATATATATATATATAAATTTGCAAAGATTTCAAACAAACTTCTTTTATGTTGTCATTATGGGGTATTGTTTGTAGAATTTTGAAGAAAATAATGAATTTAATCCATTTTGGAATATGGCTGTAACATAACAAAATGTGGAAAAAGTGAAGCGCTGTGAATACTTTTCGGATGCACTGTATCTGAGAATACCTATCCGAGCCTTCTTTCTAAAAGGTGAAAATTAGGGTCTGCAATATGGCAATCATTTTGCTGGCACTTACTGCTGATGGAAGTTTTTGAAGAATTTTTGGGAATGATGAAGCACACTCAAAGCAAATATACCAGATTGACAGCGTTCAAGACCTGTATGTTTGGCTTAGTAACACAATTCCACAGAGAGTAAATAGTAAGATGCCACTGTAGGTAGTATTCAATCATTTATTCATTCAGCTTCAAAAGTGTGAAGCTTTTTTTTTTTTTTTTTTTAGTAGTGTCCTCTTTGGAGACCAATGTGTTTTTGATCTTAATTTCCATTGGTATTTGGGGGATGTGGATATTGCCCCCCGAAACCTGGTAACTGGTGCCATATATCTGTTGTATAGTTAATTATCCGTACTGGTTCATTTATGCACCAGCATCAGCCTATATAATACATGTGTTATGTTCTACATGGGGTTTTTATATATATATATATATATATATATATATATATATATATATACTGTATAATATATTATATGCACTTATGTATGTTCAAGTGCCTCTCAAAAGCACAGTTTATTGTTTTACTTGTATGTTTGTTTTGTTGGTAAAGGTATGTAAGTATTTTTTGTGTATGATTATTCTTTATGCAAAAATATTTTCAAATACATTTAGATTGAAACTGAAAAGATAAAATAACAAAGTGTGACAGACCCAACCAGGACAGAAGCTTTTAGAGAGGATTAGGGGCAAGCCTCCCACCCACTGATCATAGCCCATGGAGAGAGCAGATCAACATCCAATGATGGACAACCATGTGATGAACTCTGAGAGCAAGGCTTGGATTAATTCTCTGAATAAGGACAATAAAGCTTCCCTTCTGGAGATGCAAAGGTGTAATATTAATCTTGTACAGGTTACTAGTCAGAAGAAGTATGGTGGCCCTCCTGCAGACTGAGTTGGAGAGGCTCATTCACGTGGGACAGATATATTTATCAACAATATCCCTCAAGAAATCTATGAAGATAAATTATTCCAACTTTTCAGACTGCTGTAACATTGTATGAGTTTGTCTCCTGTTGTAGACTGTTGCCAGATAGTTTGAGGTGGGATGGGATCACTGTTTGTTATGTGTTTATTGTTAAGTAGGTCTCTCCTATTGTGTGCCTCCTAGGTGGGCATTACCATTGTTAACCACTTCCATACAGGACATTTTCCCCCCTTCCTGCCCAGGACAATTTTCAGCTTTCGGTGCTGTCACACTTTGAATGACAATTGCGCGGTCATGCAATATTGTACCCAAGTGAAATTTTTATAATTTTCTTCCCACAAATAGAGCTTTCTTTTGGTGGTACTTTATCAACACTGAGTTTTTAATTTTTTGCTAAACAAACTAAAAAAGACTGACATTTTTGAAAAAAAATAGTTTTTCTTAGTTTCTGTTATAACATTTTGTTTTCTCCTTCACTGACGGGCATGGATGAGGCTGCACTGATGGCCGCTGATGAGTTGTCACTGATAAGGTGACACTGATGGGCACTGATGCGGAGGCACTAATATGTAGAATTGATGGGCACTGATATGCAGCACTGATGGGTACCGATAGGCGGCACTGATATGCAGCACTGATGGGCACTGTTAGGTGGCACTGATGGGCACTAATATGCGGCACTGATGGGCACTGACAGGCGGCACTGATGGGTAGCACTGATGGGCGCTAATAGATGGCACTGCTGGGCACTAATAGATGGCACTGATAAGCAGCACTGGTGAGGAGGTACTGACAGTCATTACTGATGGGCCCTGATTGGCATCTGTGAAGGGCACTGACAGGCATTACTAATCAGCACTGATTGGCACTTTGATGGGCATTGATTGGCACTTTGGTGGGCACTGACTGGCATTTTAAAGGGCACTGACTGGTATCTGATGGGCACTGATTGGCAGCTGTGGTGGACATCTCTGATGGGGGCTGCGCTGATAATCAATGCTGATTATCAGCGCAAACCGAGGAAAGACAATTACCGGCACTTCCTGGTTACACTGTGATCAGCTGTGATTAGTCACAGCTGATCATGTGGTAAAAAGCCTACATCATAGGCTCTTTACCACGATCGGAGACGCAATCTTTACCGTGATCGGAAATGCGGGTGCACAATCTTGGCTTATCCTGTTGGACGTCATAAGACTTCCAGTCAGGATAACTGAGTCACTTTGAGGAGATCAATCCTCAATGGGGCTCGCAGGAAGTGGTTAATTGAGTGACCTAATGTTTCTGTCTGTTGGCTAATTTGTCTATCTCTTGGAGGTTCCTACATGATGTGATTAGTCTAGTGTCTACTCTACCTCATTGTCTAACCAGTGTGTGATGTTTTGGGTAAATATTTGGTTTTATTGTTCATGTGATGACTGACCTACTTTTGAAGTGTATAAAACCTGTAGTTCTGTTCGATAAACATGTATTCCTTTGGTTTTACCTCAACATCTTGTCTGTGTATGATGCTTGGAGTAAAAGGGCTGGTATTAGCTCTTGGTCTGCTGGAATGGTTTGGCACTGTTTGGTGGAAGCACCCAAGCTGGGTGTCAGGAGTTCCATCACAAAAATAATTACCATAAAAGTCTATAACCAATTAAATAAAAATGACAGGAGCCAACCAACACTAAGCTTGGGCTCCATCTCCGTTCCCTCTGGCCCTAAATGACCCACTGATGTCACTTCCGGTCCGCAGCTGAACTGATTCTGGCATGTCAATGTACCGAGGTGGCGGGCCTCACGCTGACCAGATTTTTTCTTTGGTGTCTCGCCACAATAGGACTGGTTACATCCGCATATCGTCTGGGCTGTTCTGGCTCTTTGTATTACACCAAACGTGGAGCTATTGATGATCCATCATTGCTATTGGTATGTTTATTGGAGCAGCTTGCTTCTGTCATTATTATTTCATTGTTTTTAGACTTTTATGACTAACGGTTATGCTTTTGAAGCTGAATAAATAAATGATTGAGTACTATCTACAGTGGCATCTTGCTATTTACTCTCTGTGGAACTGTGTTACTAAGCCAAACATACAGGTCCTGAACGCTGTCAATCTGAAATGTTTGCTTTGTTTTGTCCACTACTCCAAGTGGTTTTTACAGCAGCTGGGACCAATAGAAGTTATCCCTCTTTCACATTTGAGAGACACCAAGAGGTTTAGCACTTAGACTTTGGTTGCACACTCAAGCACCTCCATGGCACATCCACTGTGCACAGACACCAGGATTTATGTTGTGTTGTCTTTGAGCCATCATCTCAGTTCAGAAAGTAGGTGATGACCCCTGATGGTGTCAATATAAAGATGGCTCTGTTCTTTTTAAAAAGAAAAGCAGATGGAGGCATTGTGAAGGGGACTAATGTAATCTCTGTGAGCTAATTATTGAGGAAATAAGTGAGGAAATAATTACCTGAAAGTGTTACACTTACACAATTTTTTGTATGCATGATTGTTCCATGAAAAATACATATGATGCTAGGTCTACTTAAAAGAATACCTGTCATGAGATAGTGTGGCTGCCATTTTTGACCTCCTGAAAATGCTAGTTGCCTGGCTATCTATAGCCTCAATACTTCCTGAGACACTGACCCAGAATTAGAAAGTAACCTACACAGTTAGAGCTTCCACACTCCACGCTTCTTCTCAGTCAATTACTCATGAAGCAGTGAAGCCAAACGGTCAAAATGACAATCAGGCATGTTTGGAGGTCAGCAATAGAACCCTTTGTATTTCTCTAGTGGCAATTTTCCTTTAACTATTTAGTAGTTGCACTACCCAAAATCAGCAGTATCCTGGTGTAATCCCATTTGAGGGGAGCTTTACCCAAAACAAATTTCTTGATTTTGAGAGCAGTAGAGCAGGGTTTGTTCATTTTCTGGGCCTTACATGTTAACATCGAAGATAGTGTAGAGATATCTGCCAGCCATTTCAGCATTATTCCAGAGAAGCATATTTAAAGAATTTTCAAATTTGTATCTGCAGTCTAAAAAAAAACTTTAAACAAGCATAATAGTTTTGGCAAGACCGCTCTCAGATAAATTACAAAAATAGCGCCATGCCAGAGCGCCATGCCAGAAAACAGATGACAGGTCATAATAAAACAGCCAATGTGTTTCGGGGACCAAACCACTCCCCCTTCTTCAGAGCTATAAGAGCAAATATTAAACCACAATCATAATGATGTTTGCAAGTTTGCATGCTTATGAGTACATACAATAATAACACAAAAACATAATTTAATGACAGGAAAAATATTGCATAAAATTCAATAATCGTATAAAAATAGGGTATAAGATAGATAGATAGACAGTATATATAAGGGCTAAAAATTATTCATATAATAAAATTGTAAAATGAGAATGAAAGTAAACAAATGATAAATAAATATATATATATATATATATATATATATATATATATATATATACACATATATATATATATATATATATATATATAAATTGCATAAAATATGCATAAAAAATAAAGTCATTTACAGAACTGTGACAGAGCTTTAATTTTTCCAGCTGAGCTATTTGTCCTGGGCTCTGCATTGTCCATATATTCTTCTAAATAATCCACTGTAGGAAACATGCGCCCTCTACTGGACTCTCCAATGAAACACATTAAAAATTTTAGGCACAGCAGAGTTATGGCCCGTACACACGATCCGAAGAATCGTACCATTTTCGGATCGTGTGTACACTACTTTCGAGAGCCGATCATGACAGTTCATCCGATATTATTCGATCGGACAAGCATGAAAATGTTCCTCGTACGATACCAGATCGAAAGATTTTCGTTTAGTTAATATAGTTGTCGTCAAAAAATACAATACAAATACATTACAACACATGACATCACTTCCGATTAATTTTTTCTGTCGTACGAGAATTTTCGTGACTTTTGTAACCTATTCAATTTCTACTTGCGACTATTAAGCGAAAAAAGTCGTACGATCTGTCGTACGATATTGGGATGGTGTGTACGGGGCATTAGACAGCTGAGTATCTTCAGCTGGCCATAAGATTAAATAGAATGCAACTGAGTGGAACTTGTTGCTTCATAAAGTTTATGGGCATTTAAAGTTCTGCAGTCATGCAAGTGGTCACAGAATGTTCACGGAGAGTAATACTCCAAATCAGTAACATTAGTAGCATTTCTCCCTATCTTTTGAATTGTGAGATATCCATTAGATATATATATATATATATATATATATATATATATATATACAGTGGGGCAAAAAAGTATTTAGTCAGCCACCAATTGTGCAAGTTCTCCCACTTAAAAAGATGAGAGAGGCCTGTAATTGTCATCATAGGTATCCCTCAACTATGAGAGACAAAATGAGGAAACAAATCCAGACAATCACATTGTCTGATTTGGAAAGAATCTTTTTGCAAATTATGGTGGAAAATAAGTATTTGGTCACCTACAAACAAGTAAGATTTCTGGCTCTAACAGACCTGTATCTTCTTCTTTAAGAGACTCCTCTGTCCTCCACTCATTACCTGTATTAATGGCACCTGTTTGAACTTGTTACCGGTATAAAAGACACCTGTCTACAACCTCAAACAGTCACACTCCAAACTCAACTATGGTGAAGACCAAAGAGCTGTCGAAGGACACCAGAAACAAAATTGTAGACCTGCACCAGGCTGGGAAGACTGAATCTGCAATAGGCAAGCAGCTTGGTGTGAAGAAATCAACTGTGGGAGCAATAATTAGAAAATGGAAGACATACAAGACCACTGATAATCTCCCTCAATCTGGGGCTCCACGCAAGATCTCACCCTGTGGGGTCAAAATGATCACAAGAACGGTGAGCGAAAATCCCAGAACCACATGGGGGGACCTAGTGAATGACCTGCAGAGAGCTGGGACCAACGTAACAAAGGCTACCATCAGTAACACACTACGCCGACAGGGACTCAGATCCTGCAGTGCCAGATGTGTCCCCCTGCTTAAGCCAGTACATATCCAGGCCCGTCTGAGCTTTGCTAGAGAGCATTTGGATGATCCAGAAGAGGATTGGGAGAATGTCATATGGTCAGATGAAACCAAAGTAGAACTGTTTGGTAGAAACACAACTCGTCGTGTTTGGAGGAGAGAGAATGCTGAGTTTCAACCAAAGAACACCATACCTACTGTGAAGCATGGGGGTGGCAACATCATGCTTTGGAGCTGTTTCTCTGCAAAGGGAACAGGACGACTGATCCGTGTACATGAAAGAATGAATGGGGCCATGTATTGTGAGATTTTGAGTGCAAACCTCCTCCCATCAGCAAGGGCATTGAAGATGAAACGTTGCTGGGTCTTTCAGCATGGCAATGATCCCAAACACACCGCCCAGGCAACGAAGGAGTGGCTTCGTAAGAAGCATTTCAAGGTCCTGGAGTGGCCTAGCCAGTCTCCAGATCTCAACCCCATAGAAAACCTTTGGAGGGAGTTGAAAGTCCGTGTTGCCTAGCGACAGCCCCAAAACATCACTGCTTTAGAGGAGATCTGCATGGAGGAATGGGCCAACATACCAGCAACAGTGTGTGACAACCTTGTAAAGACTTACAGAAAACGTTTGACCTCTGTCATTGCCAACAATGGATATATAACAAAGTATTGAGATGAACTTTTCATATTGACCAAATACTTATTTTCCACCATAATTTGCAAATAAATTCTTTCCAAATCATGTGATTGTCTGGATTTGTTTCAACATTTTGTCTCTCATAGTTGAGGTATACCTATGATGACAATTACAGGCCTCTCTCATCTTTTTAAGTGGGAGAACTTGCACAATTGGTGACTGACTAAATACTTTTTTGCCCCACTGTATATATATATATATATATAGCGCTTACCACCCTCTCCTCCCTGTCTTTGGCTCCTCGCAGGAAGAGAGGGCACACCCAGCTCTATATGCCCGTACCCTCCTGTGTAAAGAGATTGAGCGGTGTTATGAAACAGTTCTCCACAGCCAGGTTCTCCAGAGAATGGCCCTTGTCTCCATGCTCAATAAAGACAAGTCTCTATTTCCGCCAATGACTTCAATGTCCACACCAGCCGTAACTCCAACGTAGAGTTTATTTCTCTTAAACGACAGTCTCTGATAGGAAAGGTTGGAGAGAGAACAGGACAGCTTAAGGTGTGGGAGAGGTCCAGGCACAAACGTAATACACTTCACTGCTCAGATTCTCAAGCAGACTCAGCCCATTTGGATAGTCTCCCTAGATAGGGACTAGCAGCCAAAATGGTGCTTTAACTAATCGCACAATCACTACACAAACTGGTGCGCACTTGGTCTCTGCCACAGACCTGGCAAACTTGGTCTCTGCCACAGACCTGGCAAACTTGGTCTCTGCCACAGACCTGGCAAACTTGGTCTCTGCCACAGACCTGGCAAACTTGGTCTCTGCCACAGACCTGGCGAACTTGGTCTCTGCCACAGACCTGGTGAACTTGGTCTCTGCCACAGACCTGGTGAACTTAGTTTTCAAAGCTTGGCCTCTTTGTAAGGAGAAGACATCCCTCCAGAGAGTTACCGGGCCCCTTCCTTCACTGTGACTTCTTACCAGTCCCTCGGAACGGTCTTTCCCCGACCTCCTCGTCTAAGATGCGGGTCCCCTCACAAGGCAGCACCCTGAGATTCCTCGATCCTTGATGGGCCCCAGCCAAAGGTGCTGGGCCCAAGGCCTTTAGTTGCAGCCCCAGGGCTAAAGGTGCCTGGGACTGATTCACCGACCACCGCCCCTGGGCCAAAGGTGCCCAGGGCGGACAGGAACACACACTGCCTGGGAGTAGGACTCCCGACGACGAAGGAACCTCTCTACAGGCAGTGTCTGCCCCTTTTATATCCTCTCCCAGCATACACAGCAGGCCGACCACTCCCACTGTATAGTCGCCGAGAGGGGACACACAAGGCACAGCACTGTATCAGCGGTTCAACCCTGGCCCACTATGGCAACGCCACCTGCAGGCCACAGGGAACGGTACACCAATACTCTTCCTGCAGACAAAATGGTTGATAATGTCCTAACAATTTAGGTGTTTGAGCATTAACTACCACTCAAACACTGCACCTAAATTGAGGACCCCTCTACACATACTGTATTTCAGATATGTCTAGGGCAGCATGCTGCATACAGTCGAATATGAGGCCTGATAATGCCCAAAGCACTGTCTGAAGCCAAGTAAGATAGGGGATCATTTTGCTACACATACAAACTTTCCAAGCACACAAGTAAAAAAAATACATTTATTCACCATTTCAAAATAATTTTAACAGGCAGTAGTACAAGATGGAGAAGATAATCATCTCAAAGTTATTTTATGGAATAAAATAACTTTTAGAATTTTTATGCTTTAGTCATAAAGGTACTTTTTTTCTAGGCCTCATTATAACTTGTGCCGTAGAGACTCATTATCTGCTCTGGGTATCTTAACATCATTAAGAACATGGATATTAAGGAATGGAAAAAATGATACTGTTTTTACATGATCGTTTGCAAAATTCAAGCACTTTCAATGTGAAACTGTTTGTTAAAATGTTATTTTTTTTCCCTTCTCAATTTGCAAATGACTAGAAAATTATGCCTGCTTAAGAAATGGAGGGAAGGGGGAGGAAGGCAGGAGGGCAAGCGGGAGGAAGGATGAAGAGAGAGTGGCTGGAGGTAGACAAGAGGACAGATGAACAAAGAGGGCAGATGGATGGTGGGAGTTTAGATGGAGACAGACAAGAAGAAAGGTGGATCAGGAAAGGGAGACTGATGGAGTGAGGTTGGATGAAGGCAGACGAGAGGAAAGGTGGACAGAGGGGGTAGACTGATAGAGGGAGAAATTGGGTGAAGTTAAACATGTAGACAAAGGGGGTAGATTGATGGTGGGCGAGTGGGTAGGGGTAAAAAAGGTGGTTAGAGGCAGTAGAATAATGGTGGGACAGTGAGTGGAGAGCGGAGACTGACAGAAGGGGTAGATTGATGGAGAAGACAGTGGATGGAGGCAGACAAGGGCTCCTCTCTGCCAATCCCTTCACTGGCTTCCCCTACCCCACTGTATAAAAACTCAAAATGCTAACCACAACATACAAGGCCATTATTCACAACATCGCCCCCATCTACATCGCCAACCTCAAATGCAGATATCGGCCAAATCGTCCCCTCCGCTCCTCCCGGGACCTCCTGCTCTCTAGCTACCTTGTTACCTCCTCCCATGCTCACCTTCAGGATTCTCCAGAGCCTCTCCCATCCTCTGGAACTCCCTGCCCGGTATGTCCGATCAGCCCCTACCCTGTCCACCTTTAGGAGATCCCTGAAAGATTGGGGAAGCCTATCCCACACCCACCTAACAACTGTCCCAGAGCCACCCCCATCAAATCATTCTATGCAGCTATTACCTTTTGTACCACCACCCCTCCCTTTAGAATGTAAGCTATATGAGCAGGGCCCTCCTGTACCTTCTGTATTGTTGTCAGAGAAACATATCATAAAGAAACATATTATACATTGAACACTAGATGGCAGCAAAGTTGATAGTGAGAAGCTGTAAGAGAAACACTCAGCTGCGTAGTGCATGTACCAAATGACTTCCTGGCTGCCTATAAAAGCTGAGCAAGTGCTCAGAGGAATTGCTGGTTTGTCTTCAGCTACTGTACCTGTACCTGAGTTCCTGTTTCCTGTGATTGATTACCTGCTGTGACCCGGATTGACCCTGACCTACTCTGATCTTCTCCTGGACTGACCTCGGCTTGTTTTAGGGACCTTGTACCTCTCTCCTGTGTTTGACCCTCTGCCTGTGACGCAGTTTTGCCTCCTGTCTCCAGTGCCTTGACCCTCAGCCTGTGACTTGGATTGTCTTCTTACCTGTGTTTGATCCTCAGCCTGCTCCGGACTTTCTACCTGACTTCTCCTGCTGGATCCTGATACCCATCGGTCCCTGCTCCAGTTCTACAGGACTTCCACGCAAGCTCTACCCTGCCTGCTGGTAGCTTGTGCTTCTTTGTGCCATCCACCCTCTGTACCACCTCCAGGGGGCAGACTGCGCTTAGTCGCAACAGCGAACCGCTCTCGGCATCTCGGCCTTGGTGAGTACCCTACTCTGATAGTACAAACCAGCCATGTCAGAGGCCGACAGAGCGCGTTCTCCTCTTGAGATCCTGGGCCAGCAGGTCACAGCCCTCACCGACACGGTCCAGAAACTGCAGGAAGGCTATACCCAGATTAACGGTCGTCTCTAGCAACTTTCAGGGTCACCTGCACCAACAGCCGCAGCTCCTGCACCCACCAGCAGGGCCTCCTCTTCTCAACCTGCATCAAGCCCCACGGTGATTATGGCTTCCCCTGATCCCAGGGTTTCCACGCCGGAGTGATTTTCAGGCGATCGCAAAAAGTTCAGAGCCTTCAAAAATGACTGTTCCTTGTACTTAGCCCTTCAGCCCAGGACTTTTTTTGTCTGAAGTAGTTAAAGTGGGATTTGTCATCTCCCTGCTGTGCGAAGAGCCACAGGCTTGGGCCCACAGTCTGATGGAACAAAGGAGCCCTCCTCTGAATTCTTTGGACACTTTCTTTGAGAGTATGTCTCAACTCTACAATGACCCTCAATGCACCGCTACCGCTGAAGCTGAGCTACACACCCTGTCTCAAGGGAGGAGGCCAGTGAAGGACTACACCGCTGAATTTCGCAAATGGTCGGCTGACACAGGGTGGAACGAACCCGCTCTTAAATACCAGTACCGCCAGGGGCTGTCAGAAGCCTTGAAAGATGAGTTGGCCAGGATTGAAACTCCTGCCACTTTGGAGGATCTAATCCAATCCGCTGCCAAGTTGGACAGGCGCATGCGCGAGCGGCGCACTGAGCGCTTCCAGGCTCGCCGACCTAGCTGGATGCTCCCTAAACCTTCTCCTGTCCATCCATCCTTTCCAGTGACTCCTGTCACCCCTGCTCCAGAGGCTTAGCCCATGCAGCTTGGATTGGTCCGTGCTCCTCTCACCCCTGAAGAGAAGCAATGACGGCGACAGGCCAACCTCTGTCTGTACTGTGGGGGAACTGGACATTTTCTTCGTACCTGCCCTGTGAGACCCAGTAAGTCAGGCTCACAGTTTATTATGAACTTTCAAAACACTGGTCTGTCCCAGACTTATGTCACCCTCTCTGTCTCCTTACAGATAACGGAAAAGGAAATTCATCTACCAGCAATTATTGATTTCGGAACCTGCAGCTGTTTCCTAGACACTTCACTGGCCCAAGAAATACACATTCCCCTGCAGATCAAAGAACAAAGCCTCCAAGTCTACCTGGCTGATGGGTCTTTTCCTCGTTCTGGACTTGTCACACAACAAACTAGGCCCATCCTTGTCACCACAGACTCTGGCCACCAGGAGCTTCTAAGCTTTGACATCATCTTCTCCCCCATGTTTCCCATCATCTTGGGGCTCCCCTGGCTACAGGCTCATGAACCTTACATCAACTGGAACAAGAAGGAAGTCCGCTTCTCCTCTCCATACTGTTCCCAGCATTGCTTTCCTCCAGCTCCAGTCTCCTGTTTAACCGTGGCACTTGCACCTGCACCTGCACCTGACAATCTCCAGCACGTCCCTCCAGTATACCTCGAATTTAGGGACGTCTTCGATAAACAAAAAGCTGACCGTCTACCACCTCATCAGTCTTACGACTGCCCCATTGATCTGCTACCAGGTTCCGAAATACCCTTTGGCCGCATCTTTCCACTATCAGAGACTGAACTCGCGGCTCTTAAGACTTACATTGATGAGAACTTGGATAAGGGGTTCATTCATCCTTCCTCTTCGCCGGAATCTTCTTTGTGGAGAAAAAAGATGGTTCCCTAAGACCGTGCATAGATTATAGAGAACTGAACAAAATAATGATTAAAAATCGCTACCCACTCCCACTCATCCCAGAGTTGTTTCAGCGTTTCCGGTCTGCCCGAATCTTCTCTAAGTTGGATCTGCAAGGTGCCTATAACCTCATCCGAATCAGGCCTGGAGATGAGTGGAAGACTGCCTTCAGGTCCAGGTTTGGACATTATGAATATTTGGTAATGCCTTTTGGGCTGTGTAACGCCCTGGCCACATTTCAGCACCTGGTAAACTACATTTTTCAGGAATACCTGGACAATTTCCTAGTTGTTTACCTGAACGATATTCTTATTTTCTCTGCCACCATTGAGCTTCACCGGGTTCACGTAAAGTCAGTCTTTGCAATTCTCAGGAGACACAAATTGTACCTTAAAGAAAGCGAATTAGAAAAATCTGTTGTGCAATTCCTAGGCTTTATCATTTCTACCAACGGGGTCGCAATGGATCCCCAGAAGGTCAAGGCAATTCAGGAGTGGCCGGCTCCAGTAGACAAAAAGGGAGTACAGCAGTTTATTGCATACGCTAATTTTTACCAGAGGTTTATCATTGGTTTCTCATCCATTGTTGCACCCATCACCCAACTAACCCGCCAACACAGTCGTTTTCAGTGGTCCCAAGAGGCCCAGGAAACTTTTACCAAACTCAAAACCCTTTTCACCTCTGCACCAATCCTACGGCATCTGGATCCAGCCCTGCCATTTGTGTTGGAGGTAGATGCCTCGGAAACCGCCACTGGAGCTATCCTCTCCCAGAGACAGGGCCCCAAGGCCCTCCTCCATCCTGTAGCTTTCGCATCCCGGAAACTAAGTTCCCCGGAAAGGAATTATGATGTGGGAGACAGGGAGCTGTTGGCCATCAAGTTCGCCCTGGAGGAGTGGGGATATCTGTTGGAGGGTGCGTCCCATTACATTATGATCTTCACCGATCATAAAAACCTAGAATATCTCAGGACAGCCAAACGCTTAATACTCAGGCAAGCCCTTTGGGCCCTCTTCTTTTCTAGGTTCAACTTCCATAATCTGTACAAACCCGGCTCCAAGAATGGGAAAGCAGACGCACTCTCCCGGATGTTTCATGAATCTCCCCAGTCAACGGAACCCAGCACCATCTTATCTCCGCAAAACTTCCTTCTGCTCACACACACTGATCTTATGACCACCATCAAGTTGGCATCCAGCCATTGTACTGACCCAGAGGTATCCTCCTTGGAAAAACTAGATGACTTGCTCTGGTCCCAAGGAAAATTTTTTGTCCCACTGGAGGCTAGACCCCTGACTTTAAAGATGCTTCATGATCATAAACTGGCTGGTCACTTTGGGACTCTGAAAACTTCAGAATTGGTTGCCCGTTCTTTTTGGTGGCCTGGTTGGAGACAGGACTGTAAAGAGTATATTCTCTCGTGTATTTCATGCCAGCGCAGTAAAGGGGCTAACACCAAATCTTGGGCACTACTTAGACCTTTACCCATCCCAGAACGCCCATGGGCTGAAGTTTCTATGGACTTCATTGTCGATCTTCCTCCCTCAGAAGGTTTCACCTCCACCCTGGTCGTTGTCGACCGCCTTTCCAAAATGGCACACTTCTTGCCCATGGTGGGCACCCCCTCTGCCTTGGATACAGTTAACATTTTTATCAAAGAAATAATATGGCTACATGGAGTACCCGACAGTGTCGTCTCTGATAGAGGGGTCCAATTCACCTCCAAATTTTGGAAAGAACTTTGTAAAGCACTAGAAATAAGGGTCTGTCTGTCCTCGGCATACCACCCTCAAAGCAACGGCCAGACGGAGAGAATGAACCAAACTCTGGAGCAGTATCTCTGCTGTTTCTCGTCCGGCTCCCAAGATGACTGGTCCTCTCTGCTACCCTACGCTGAATTTGCGTATAATAATTCAGTTTGTACAGCCACCAACCAAACACCCTTCTAGTCTAACTTTGGGTTTCACCTTTCTTTCCTCCCAAACTCTACCCCTGAATTATCTGTTCCTGCTGTTCAAGACCGAATAGCCTCCATCCAACGGAACTTTCAAAAGATTCAGGAAACAATGCAGAAGGCCCAGGATCAGGGCCGGTTCTCCCACTAGGCAAACTAGGCAGCCGCCTAGGGCGCACTGCCACCTAGGGGCGCACTGCTGCCTAGCCTAGGGAGGGTACAGGATGGATGGATCATTCGTGGCCACAGCCAGCGCCACACCACAAGACTCTGCAGCTTTGCCGGCAGATGATGCTGACTGTCACTCACATAGGCATCACTAATAATCTGCCCGCATTGGTTTTGTCCCCCATCTGTGTCCTGATTTTACCAGCAGCATAAACAGCAGCCGAATACCCGCCCTTAACATTTACTATGTGTCGGGTCCTGAAGCCCCTCCCCCTGCCTCCGTCTCTCTCGCAGCAGTTGGCACTGTGTAATGCAGCAAGTATGAAGTGGTCTGCTTGCTCCGCCTCTGCCCCCAGCTCTGCCCCCTCCATACCTCGCTATGGTAACTGTAAAGTCCAGTGACTGCTGCAGAAGTATTTCTACTGCTTGAGGGGTGAGTGAACTTGCACAGTGTTTAGGAGAGGGGATGAATGTGTGAAGAGCTGGCCAGAGCTTGCAGGCAGAAGGGCTGCTGTGTACTACTGTACTGCCTCTGTATATGTCACTGCAGTGCTGGAGCTGAGGGGCCAGAGAGACCAGCTCTCCCACATGCTGACATATCTGCCCAGCCATTTTATACTGCACCCCCACCTCTAAGAGCTCTCTCACATAAACAGACAGTGGGGCGGCTGACCTGTGCTTTTTACCGCTCCCTGCTTATTCACCCAAATCCTAAGCCTCCAGTGGCAACTGTGGCAGTTTTACCTGAAGCAGCAGAATTTTATTGGCAGAACTGCCTCTAAAACTCACCCATTGAGTTCAATGGGTACGCCTTGCAACTGCGAACCAAGTAAAAACAGGCACCAGGAGGCAGCGGTAACACCTCCTGAATGCCTGTTAGCTGCTGCTATACCACCCTCTGAAAAGCAATTCACCACAGATTGCTTCTCAAAGGTGGTAAGCTTTACTGGAAATGTGAAAGAGACCTAAACACTGACACACATCATCCATTTCACACTCATCATCACCCAGAACATTACTTCCCAGTCACTTCCTATGTTACACCCCCCCCCCCAACTTATAACTCTCCTGTACATACTGCTCACTGTAATACCCTTCACACTCCTCTCCTATACATACTGCTCACTGTCATACCATCCACACTCCTCTCCTATACATACTGCCCACTGTCTTCCCCTTTCTCACTCCTCTTCTATACATACTGCTCACTGTCATACCCTCCACACTCCTCTCCTGTACATACTGCTCACTGTCATACCCTCCACACTCCTCTCCTGTACATACTGCTCACTGTCATACCCTCCACACTCCTCTCCTATACATACTGCCCACTGTCTTCCCCTTTCTCCCTCCTCTCCTATACATACTGCTCACTGTCATACCCTCCACACTCCTCTCCTATACATACTGCTTACTGTCATACCCTCCACACTCCTCTCCTGTACATACTGCTCACTGTCATACCCTCCACATCCCTATCCTATACATACTGCTCACTGTCCTACCCTCCACACCCCTCTCCTATACATACTGCTCACTGTCATATCCCCCACACTCCTCTCCTGTACATACTGCTCACTGTCATACCCCCCACACTCCTCTCCTGTACATACTGCTCACTGTCATACCCTCCACATCCCTCTCCTGTACATAGTGCCCACTGTCGTACCCTCCACACCCCTCTTCTGTACATACTGCACACTGTCATACCCTCCACACTCCTCTCCTGTACATAGTGGCTACTGTCATACCCTCCACCCTCCTCTCCTGTACATCCTGCCCACTGTCATACCCTCTTCCTCTCCTGCATACATGTGTGTTTTAGCTTTGGGCTGCACACCCTAATGTAATAGACTGCACACACCTATGATAGATAGATATATTATATTAAAAGACTGCTGCTTTTGTTTATATCCACTACCGGACCACCCTACGCACATATACTGTAGCAGGGTGGCCCTTCAGCGCAAAATCACGTACCTGTATTTTTTTCATTTTTTTTTTAGGCGGGGGGGGGGGCGCAAGTAGCTGGTCTTGCCTAGGGCTCAAAACAGTCTAGCACCGGCCCTGCCCAGGATGACTATAAGAAGTACTAGGAAGGAGAACCCGGTTTTCAAGGTTGGTGAGGAAGATTGGTTATCTTCAGCTAACTTCAGATTACCTTGTCCCTCCCTCAATTGGGCCCGAAGTTCATAGGGACGTTCAAGAAGATGATCAACCCTGTGGCCTTTGAATTTGCCTTACCCAGCTCTTACAGAATTCATCCTGTTTTTCATACATCCTTATTGAAACCTGTAATTCCTAGCCCCTTCCCGGGAAGAGAAGAACCGCCTCCTCCACCAGTCCAGGTGGATGGAGAAAACAAATTTGAGGTTGAAACCATACTGAACTGCAGGAAGAGGGGTAGACAACTCCAATACCTAATCAAGTGAAAGGGGTACCCGCCTGAAAATAACTCTTGGGAACCCTCAAGGAACATACACGCCCCTCACTTGATCCGAGCTTTTCATTTGGAACACCCAGAGTTAATGTCCAGTCTGGGCATCCAGAGGCCGCCCCTAGGGGGGGCACTGTCAGAGAAACATATTATAAAGAAACATATTATACGTTGAACACTAGATGGCAGCAAAGTTGACAGTGAGAAGCTGTCAGAGAAACATTCAGCAGCGTAGTGCACGCACCACATGACTTCCTAGCTGCCTATAAAAGCTGAGCAAGTGCTCAGAGGAATTGCTGGTTTGTCTTCAGCTTCCTGTACCTGAGTTCCTGTTTCCTGTGATTGATTACCTGCTGTGACCCGGATTAACCCTGACCTACTCTGATCTTCTCCTGGACCGACCTCAGCTTGTTTTACGGACCTTGTACCTGTCTCCTGTGTTTGACCCTCTGCCTGTGACCCGGTTTTGCCTCTGTCTCTAGTGCCTTGACCCTCAGACTGTGACTTGGATTGTCTGCTTACCTGTGTTTGATCCTCAGCCTGCTCCAGACTTTTTACCTGACTTCTCCTGCTGAATCCTGATACCCATCGGTCCCTGCTCCAGTTCTACAGGACTGCCGCGCTAACTCTACCCTGCCTGCTGGTAGCTTGTGCCTCTTTGTGCCATCCACCCTCTGTACCACCTCCAGGGGGCAGACTGCGCTTAGTCGCAACAGCGAACTGCTCTCGGCATCTTAGCCTTGGTGAGTACCCTATTCTGATAATTGTACTGTAATTGTGCTGTCCCCCCTCTACATTGTAAAGCGCTGCATAAACTGTTGGTGCTATATAAATCGTGTATAATAATAATAAATGGTACATTGATGGAGGTAGAGTGGGGGATGTAGATGGATAGAAGAAGGCCATTATGGCTGAAACGTGTTAACATCTGCTGTTTATATTCATATTTTATGGAGTTACTATAAAGTTTGACTTATTTAAGAACACGTATGAAGTTGCAGATTGTCTTCTATCCATTTACTTTGTTGGCAGCTGAGCGATAGCACATCCTGCACTCGACAGCTCAGGAGGATCTCTACATAATTTGGGGTAGTAGCACCATTTTCTTCTATTAGTGGGTGGATGTAGACAAGAGAACAGGTGTGCAGAGGGTATAAATTGATGGAGTTAGAGTGGCTGAAGGTAGACAAGTGATCACAGTTAGTAGATTGATGGAGGTAGAATAGGTGAAAGTAGACAAGAGAAAAGGTGGACAGAGGGGATAGATTGACGGAGGGAGAGTGGGTGAAGAACAGGTAGACAAAGGAGGTAGATTGATGGGGGGAAAGTTAGTGGAGGCAAACAAAAGAGCAGAAGGACAGAAGAAGAGTGGGAAAATGTGGACAAGGGAAGATAGACAATAGGGCCAATAGACAGAATCAGAGCCAATGGCCAGAATAAGGGCAGATGTACAGAGAGAGAAATCGACTGAGAAAAGCAAATACCGTATATGATGACTTGGGGTGGACAGGAGAGGTACCAGAAGTGACATAAACAGAGACAGTAAAATGGATAAAGCCAATGGATTGTGGGGAGTGGGGAGGACAGTTGCAAAACAAGATAGAAGAATAGATGGAGATGAATGAATGGATGGTTATAGGGCATACAGATGGAGGGAGGGAAGATGAAAGAACAGATGCATGGAAGAAGTGGGGGTATTCACAGTAAGTAATATCGGACAGACAAAAGAAGGCAGTGGATGGAGAGAAGTAGGGGGATTCAGAGAAAAAGAGGGCAAACAGAGGTACCAATATACTATTTTTCAGAACAGCCATTAGGTGGAAAGGAGGGCGGACAGTAATTGGACCTGAGACTTCAACAAAGCAAGCAAGCGCAAATGATAAAAAAGTGAAACAAAAAAAGAATTGTAGTTTTCCATTCTCCATTACTATGTAATTAATTGCTGTTACACCTATGATTCAGATAGGTGCATTTTATGCACAAATTCATATTGGGTTTAATGAAAACCTTACCTTAATTGCTTTTTAGATAGCCTTTTCTGTTAATGACCTCTTGCATTTAAATTAATGACTAACTTTAATTTATTAAACAATGGCTTGCATCTTGTGTTTTATTATAGAGCACAGGTTTTACCTGCGGTTATTATGGGGTAATTCCATGGAACAGAAGAGAGTGTTTAAAAATGTAGGGAAATAATCAAGATAATATACGCTGATGTGGACACGTAATTACAACAAATGTATAAAACTCTGCAGGGCTTCCTATCATTTTATTCTCTGCTTTTATTACACACTGTACAGTCTTCCTGTGCTTTCTTTCTGGAGGCAGAAGTAAACAAATGGAATTGTACAAGATGCCTTGCCTGTTTAGGTAAAGTAACAGATTACTATGCAGCTAGGCGGAGAGATAGGACCATAGGTAGGTAGGTAGACAGAGACAAATAGATAGATAGATAGATAGATAGATAGATAGATAGATAGATAGATAGATAGATAGATAGATAGATAGATAGATAGATAGCTTATGGGTGCTGCACCAATCCTCTTGCTAACCTTAACCACTTCAGTCCGGAAGAATTTACATAAAAAAAAAATGTTTTCCTCAGTTTAGGCCGATACGTATTCTTATACATATTTTTGGTAAATAAAATACGCAATAAGCGTATATTTATTGGTTTGCGCAAAAGTTATAGCGTCTACAAAATAGGAGATAGTTTTATGGCATTTTTATTATAATTTTTTTTTTTTTACTAGTAATGGTGGCAATCTGCAATTTTTATTGGGACTGTGACATTATGGCAGACACATTGGACACTTTTGACACTATTTTGCGACCATTGTCATTTATACAGCGATCAGTGCTATAAAAATGCACTGATTACTGTGTAAATGACACTGGCTGTGAAGGGGTTAAACACTAGGTGGGCGATGAAGGGGTTAAGTGTGTCCTAGGGAGTGATTCTAACTGTGGGGGGGGCTGGGCTACAAGTGACACGACAGTGATCACTGCTCCCGATGACAGGGAGCAGAAGATCAGCGTCCTGTCACTATGCAGAACAGGGAAATGCCTTGTTTACATAGGCATCTGTCCGTTCTGCCTCTTTGTGAGACGATCGCAGGCACCCGGCAGACATCGAGTCCGCGGGACCCGTGGGCACGCACGCGCCCGCACGGCGGCAAATTTAAACCAACGTACAGGTACGTTGCTTTGTGCAGCCGTGCCATTCTGCCGACGTATATGTACAGGCGGCGGTCGGCAAGTGGTTAATCACCCCTACCTCTTCCCTGCTATAAAGAGTAAAGATAATAGTAAGAGAGAAAAATATTTAAATAATTTTAAATCATGCAGAAATGTTCATAAATGTTTCCTTCAGTCTGCTTTTGTTTTTGTTGTTCTACTTATAGTTTCTGATTATATAGATACAAAGGAGCTGACATATTTGATCATCACTTTTAATCAGGACTGTTTGTCCTGATTACAATTTCAGCATAGTAATTTTTCTATTTTTCAGTGTACACGTATCATTCTGTTTTAGAAATAATTACAATCTTGAGGTGTAATGATTTAACTGTGATTATTCAGCAAGGATCTGCAATGCCGATATACCACTAGTGGGAGATTCTACCAATTGTAGTCTGAAATGCTCTTATTAAAATAAAATATAGAATACAGTAATATGCCTGTTTACAAAATGTTATTCTTGTATATATTTTTTACAGAGTCTCAATGGATATGATACCATTTTCCATTGTATATTATATCAAAATTCCTTTTGTCATAAAATAAAAAACGTTGTAGGTCCTGATATGGAAGCTTAAAATGTATAGGATGATACCATTACCATGCTAGAGGGGCCTTGTAGCACAATACAGATATAGAATTTAGTGTGTAGCTTTGCATATGCGTTGAAGGGGAGGGAAGAGTAGGTTCAGAGTCATTTCCAAAAGACAATATTACCAAATGTACTAGGCAACAACTATAGGATAGTGACATATCCTATAGTTGTTGCCTAGTACATTTGGTAATATTGTCTGATAGTGACATATCCTTCCATACTTTGAAATGAAATAGTGTTAGGTACTACATCCAATTTTATTTATGGTTTATGTTTTTTTTAAGTGGTAATGAAAACTTTTGCAGGGGTTTTTGCTCAGGGTTTAATATAAGAGAATAAGGTTCCATAAAGTATTGTCTGCACCCAGAGCTATACGTTCCATGTAGGTATTATATCAGCTCCAGGAATAGAAAATAATAAACTTGAGATAGGGATAAAACAAGAGGAAAGTTGGGGAAGAGGAGGCGTACTAATGGGTTGAGAAAGTAGGTTAGGCTTTGATTTGGAAGAGGAGGAGGGACAGTATGGTAGAGATGATGTGTTGAGAGTTCGGACCATCACCATGGCAACCAGTGTCAATGTTCTGTTCCCTACAAAAGGGCATGTGGATGGAGCAGACGTTACCCATGTTTAAGTCACGTGCCAGTGACGTAACGCATAGGGGGAAAGGAGCCTAAGTTACGCTCAAGCGGCAGTCTGAGTGAGGAATACAGGAACGACTGAGCTGAACACACGCTGATTATCCCTGAGGTTATGTGAGTGCAGGTCATAGCTGTGACAGGTGTGCCTTGTGGATGGCTATTGCGCAATGATGTTTTCTTTTTTCCTTTATATGCATATGGAATTATCCTGGGAATTGGAGCTTATGAGAAGGAGCCTGTTCTGGGAGCTAACCATTGCTTTTAACATTAGCGGTGCAAACGGATTTTGAAAGTATTGTCCAGTGGTTTTAATGGATATGGACTGGGGACAAGCTGTTTGAAGGATTTATTACCGCCCACATTGAATTCCATGCTGCCTCTGGATACCATACACTATTGTGTGATTTGTATGTTGTGTTGTACATTGTTGTACATTGTTTTCACGACTGAACAGATTGTTTTTAGCACGGAGAGTTGCACTTTGTCACTAGTGCACCATAATTAGGTTGGTGGTTAGCGCATCATTAATTTGTTTAATCATTCACTTCACGGTCACAGAATATTGTTATTTTGATTGCAGCTTTCACCATTTGGTTATCTTTTTATTGTAATTTTTCACTATTTATTTCATTAGCGCTTTAGTATTTACCTATTTATATGGTAGAGATAGAGAGAGGTTAAAGTGGATTTAAACCCACTCTCATCCTTTCTAAACTACTGTCATAGTGCTGATCTATAAGGATAAACATGCCTCCAGCATGTATCCTTACCTGTTAAATGTCTCCCCTCTGTCTGTTATAAGAACTGAAAAACTGCAGATTCTGTGGGTGGATCTGTTGTCTGGAGCTCGGTGGGTGGAGTTGTGATATCAGTAGACTCCCCGCCCACCTCTACACTCCCCTTGTCAACATGCATTTTCTCATGTGTATTCCTTACACTGAACTTCTGCTATGATCACTAACATCCAGTCAAAATCCAGAAAAGTAACCACATGACTTCAGAAAAGGAGTGGGGGTGGGAATTAAAAAATAATGCCTGTCTCAGGCTTAGTACATGAGATATGTAAATAACCTGTCATTCACAGCAAGGGGGCGGAACGGACAAAAGTTCTCCTGTTTGTCCGTTTATCTTACTGAAAAAAGAAAAGAGGATTGCTCAGAGCTGGATTAACTCTTTGTGGCAAGTAATGAGCAAGGAAGGGAAGGATGCCTGATTCACATAGAGCCAATTATAAAAAATACCAAACGAGAGATACGTTTATGTGAAAACGGGATCCTCCTAACCAAAACGCACGTGGAAACAAGAAGGGAGAGGGGGGACGGGAGATTGGGACAACCCAATAGACGGTTATAGGGTGAATCAACCACAATACATTTGGTAATAGAAAAATAGAAAATACTTTATTGGTCGAATGCTGTCTAAATAATCACATTTCAACCTAACAGTATGGATATACTCATGTAGGGGAAAGGGTTTCTCCTGAATATATGCACATTAGAATAAAAACATGAAAAAACACACATACACAGTGCACTGTTGGAAAAAATAAAAATGATGGCCTGGGTGGACTTCAGCCGCCCGCTCTACTTCTCCTAAGTGTCCTTACTAAGAATGAACCCTGAATAACCAGGTAGATATTGTATCAATAACCGGAGCTTGCAGCATTTGTTGAATGAAAGGACTGTTCAAACCAAACCAATGTAGGGTTTAGGCTGTAGAATGAACGATAACTCAAATCTAAATCCAGACTGGAGTGTTGGAATCAAGCCGTGTTGGCAAATATACCTGCTGATACAATGTTCATGCAGTGCAGCTCCATATATCAATAGATAAACCTGTATAAGCTGGTAAGACTATTGATGCAGTGTAATGAGCACTGGATTGCACTCAGCAATATGGCATGGAACTTATTCTGAGTATGATCTATTGCAGACAGTCCATGGAGGGACAAAGGTTTGAGCCCAGTCCTGGCCGAGTATGGTGAGGTGATATTTGATAGAGGGGAGGAAGGGGGGCACGATAACCATATGGTAATATACTTGCTTACCCATCCATAACATCCATCCCGTGATTCACCTGACACCAGAGTCTCTTTTAAGCCGTTGCTCGTGGATATATAGTGATGTCCTTGAGCTCTATAGCTCTCGCTGTGCTGCTGCTCAGAAAGGTGATCCTTCCGGCTTGAAGGAGGCTGCTGCGTAGAGTACGTCCCTCCGTGGAGTCGCGTGCGGCTCCTGTGATCCGCTGGCTCTGTTTCAACGCATCAGCACTGACCGTATGACTGGAGCCGTCGCGCCGTAAGATCTGAGGATACACAAGCCTGTGTAATAGCAGGTTTAGGCCTAGAACTGAAAAACTGCAGATTCTGTGGGTGGATCTGTTGTCTGGAGCTCGGTGGGTGGAGTTGTGATGTCAGTAGACTCCCTGCCCACCTCTACACTCCCCTTGTCAACATGCATTTTCTCATGTGTATTCCTTACACTGAACTTCTGCTATGATCACTAACATCCAGTCAAAATCCAGAAAAGTAACCACATGACTTCAGAAAAGGAGTGGGGGTGGGAATTAAAAAATAATGCCTGTCTCAGGCTTAGTACATGAGATATGTAAATAACCTGTCATTCACAGCAAGGGGGCGGAACGGACAAAAGTTCTCCTGTTTGTCCGTTTATCTTACTGAAAAAAGAAAAGAGGATTGCTCAGAGCTGGATTAACTCTTTGTGGCAAGACCTGGCACTGATGATCGGAAATCATATACACTACATTGTGACAGAAAAAAAAAAATTCGGGTTTACATCCACTTTAAGAAAAAAAAATTGTAGGAAGTGTCCTTTCCTCTAGAGGTGGCGAACAGTTGATTTTTGTACATGGGTGTGTGTGTGCGTGCACTCATCACTGTCTTTGGTGTCATCTGTTTCTAACTTCAGCCTGTATTTTCAACAATACGCCTGCCTGCTTATTTTGCACGTCATTTGCTACATGTTGATGACTTTGGCCTGCATCCTCGATAATGTACCTGCCTAATGTTCCTGTACCATCATTGCCCACCTGTTGCTGACCATAGTCTGTTTCCTGACAACACCTTTACCTGCTGCTCTGGTACCCTGCTGTCCAGTGTTGACTACCCCCTGTCAAATGCTGCCTAGAACTTTCTAGTTAAAGCTTGTAATCATTTCCTCACAGAAGCTCATGCCACTCTTTGCCCTGTACCACCTGTCAGCTCTAGAAATCTTGGGTTGGAGGTGCAACAAAGACCATCCTCAACATTTTTGGGCTCTTGACTAGGGATGTGTTAAAGGTTCAGTCTGAACACAAGTTTGGGACAAACTGTGGCTGTTGGGGAGTTTTTTTGAACAGACTTTTTTCTCTTTCCTAGAGAGGTGAACATCATATATAGTAGCAGTATTTCTACTGCTACTATTTATGACAGGTTCTTTCCTGCCTATAATTGTCCTTAGCAATCGGTGACATCACCCATCCCCGTTAATTTACGGGCCAGGAATCCCCTACCATGTAAACAAAGGGACAGAGCTAATGCTGACATCACTGACCAAATATGGTCATATGGTCATATTTGGTCAATAGCTCCACCTGCAAGAGCCCACCCCTTTGTTTACTTTTAGTAATGGGGACCAATAGATGTCAATTGGCGCTAGTGGGAGATGGGAATGGATCATGATGACAACGAGCACTATTTCTCTTCTTTTTTTTTGGTGGGTTTTTGAGTTTTCTTCTTTCTTACTAAAGGACTGAAAAAAAGTGTGATATAATTTACTGTTTACATTTTGTACCCCTTTCTCATTCACATCTGGGGGAAATTCTTGAAGTGAGCTTCCAGTTTTTGATAAGCCTCCTGCCTCCTCTACAACCACTGGGCCAGGGTTGTAGAGAAGAGGCACTTGTCTTCATTAACAAGGTACAAGGGCAAGATGTTTTTCCCAGGGGGTCTCTTCTGGCAAGGTACCCCCCATGTTGAAGGCATGTGGCTTGCTTTGGTTCAGGGGGGTCACATTCTCATTCTCGCCTTTTTTTGTTCAGCCAGGCTTCATGTTCAGAATAGGGTCTGGTATGGATTTGGGGATCTCTGGGGCATTAAGGCATGCTATTTAAATTAATTATGTATTTCTTTGTGTTTTATTTAAAGCATTATTAAAATCTCTGCTCCCCGCCAAATGGAATTTTGTTTTGGCCAGTTGTTCACAATCCCTTGCCAATAGCCTAAAACATGGGTATTGCTAGCTTTTAACATTTGGCTCACATTGACTTCAATGGGGTTCGGATTCGGCACCCAAACTTCAGAAAAGTTTGCAGAACTTGCCTTGAACCAAACCCAGGCATGTTTAGCTAATCACTACTCTTTAACAGTATTGTATCCAGTGATTACAGAGTTTTAGAAATTAGGGGTGATAAGACTGAGAGTTTTTTGTTTATCAGGTAGTAATCAATCTAGTTTTTATTTTGTGACGATTAACAAAAATGTTTTAATTATGTAAAAAATATATATATACTTCCCTACATGCATTGCTTCTCTCTGTAGGTGTGTAGAATTGACATTGTGGTAGACTTTGCACAGAGACATTTACTAAAGGCAAATAGGCTGTTCACTTTGCAAGGGAAGTTGCAGTTTGCAAGTATATTTTCCCCAGAGCTTGGTAAATGTGGTGAAATAAAAAAAAATAGAAAAACACCCAATCATGTGCAAGGAAATTAAAAAAAAAACAGCATTTTTTGCTTCCATAGGATTGCCTTTTTGCCGTTACTAAATCAACCTCTATAATAATCTTAGGTTGACTCGAACAGCCAATTTATTTGTTCGCTTTGAAGTTCATTATATCATCCTAGACTAACTGCAAAATCTGTAAATGTAGGCAAACAGCACATCAAGACTTTAGGGGAAAAAAAGAAAAGTCTTTTATGCACATGTTACAATCTGAATGTTTCAATTTCTCTTCGATCTACCAACAACTATGTAGTGCAAGGGCTTGCCTGATTGAATACAAATTGATAGGATAGTTTAGGTAGGCCCTCATATAGTTTTTGGTGAAACGTATGGTCATATTGTAATGTGCATGATGAGTTTAACATTACTGAGAAAATAAAGAACAAATAGCCAATGTGTTATAGGCACCAAATTAAATACAAGTGAATTTGCCCTGTAAGGATTAAAATAATATAAGACCTGGTTAGCACAGCATAAACTACAATACTGCAATTCTCAGATGGAACATGTTTGCAAAGTCTGAATACTGATTGACATGCTCAGTATGATAGGAGAATCTGTCAGGTGCATTAACGTACATTCCTCTGATCTGTACACATCCCTTCTTAGGGTACTTGGTAATAAGCTTCTTTAAAGATCCCTGAGTAAGCACTGATGATAAAATCTAGAGTATGTAGCACTCAGTCCTTTTTAGAATAGCTTTCTAATGCGTCTTTCCTTTCCTTAAGAAATGTCAGTTTAATCATATCTTAATGCTTTGATAATACATTCCTTAACATAGCTGTGAAATATTAATTTCACTATTTCAACTAACATTTCCAACATGTTAATTTCTGCTTGACTCTACAAGTGGTAATGTAATGTAAAGTAGAGGAACGTGACTTTTTCCCCACAGTTTTTCTCTGATGTATAAACTGTGAATGAGTCAGATTGTTAGAAACATAGCCGTAAAAATATAAAATAATTGTCCCTTCCAATGTAAGTGGCGTGTTTCTCTCGGTTACCCTTTCACTTGATTTTTATATCAGAAGCTTCTTTGTTGCAATAAGGCATCTAGGAACTGTTCAAGTTGTGTTCTCTGACTAGTATCTTAAACACACAATAGATAAAATTATTAATTGTTGGTGGATAAAGAGAAGGATTATAGATAGATAGATAGATAGATAGATAGATAGATATACTACATTGTCAAAAGTATTGGGACGCCTGCCTTTACACGCACATGAACATTAAAGGGGTTGTAAATAAAATATATATATTTTTTTAAATAACAAACATGTTATACTTACCTCCACTGTGCAGCTCGTTTTGCACAGAGTGGCCCCGAATCTGGTCTTCTGGGGTCCCTCTGCGGCTGTCTCGGCTCCTCCCTGCAAGAACTCCCCACCTATATGCGAGCGAGCTCGCATGGTGGTGAGTCCTTGCAGGCGCGCTCCAGTGATACAGCCGGTGGCTATAGCCGCTCACTGTATCTCTCGGTCCCGCCCCCCGGGACTTTTACCTTTACAACCCTTTTAATAGCATCCCAGTCTTAGTCCGTAGGGTTCAATATTGAGTTGTCCCACCCTCTGCAGCTATAACAGCTTCAACTGTTCTGAGAAGGCTGTCCACAAGGTTTAGGAGTGTGTCTATGGGAATGTTTGACCATTCTTTCAGAAGAGCATTTGTGAAATGGTGTCCTTTCTCATGTTCATATCCTGAGGTACGATTTCATGAACAATTGGCTTGGGAATCCCTGTTTCCTCTGAAATCATTCTTATAGTGAGCTGTCAGTCAAAAATGCAACAGAATGTGGATGCAGTGAGGCCTGTTCTCAACCGTGACCGTCGGGTCACTTTTAGAATGATTGCAGAGGAAATGGGAATTACCAAGTCAATTGTTCATGAAATGAACAACTCAGGATTTGAACATAAGAAAGGACACCAATTCGGTAGTGTGGATAATGTCCAAAGAGCCACTACGCAGGCTCTGAACACCATCCGATTTGAAGACTTCCAGGATTGCTATGGAAAATGGAAATATTGCTGGGAGCGTTGTATACACTCGCAATGTGCATACTTTGAAGAAGACAATGTTCAATTGTAAAATTTTTCATTAAAATAATTTTTAAAATATCATCCTCATTACAGTACTTTCTGGACACACTTTCTACTTTAACATTCAAAGTCTCATCTTATGGTGGTAGTAGTTATTGTGCAGGCTGACATTTAGGAATCATTGAACATGCAACAGCATGAACATGTAGGGTGGACATAAATGACAATTTAGATATGACCGTGGATTAGATGTTGCTGTGGAAAAGAACGAGTTCATAAATATGATGATGGGAAGGAGGAGACATGAAGGAGGAAGCTGACCAGCTATGATGTGCAAGCCACATCACCTACCGTGTGAGTGGCTCTAGCACCAGTGTTGTTATTTTTGCCTTTGCCTTTCTGGGTGTTTTGATTGTAGAACTACATGAAACATCAGTTATGGGACTGCATATTTTCATTCGCAACACAGGATTTTTTTTTTTGCATTGTCAAATGTCATATCCTTCAGCACATTGTGGACAATCCACTACAAGCAAAGGCCAAGTCATAGTTAGACAAGCAATGAACAATTATTGTTCCCATTCCACTCTTCTGACATGACAAGTACATTGACCACAAGTGCCACAATTCTACTACACCAGGACCTCCATGTTGTCAACACTACTCTGGCTGCTTAGCATTCCTAAAGTTTATTCTCTCCTAATGGCTCCATAGTTCCTCAAGCAATTCCTAGGTCACCATTCTCTTTTTACTTGGCATATATATCATTGAACAGGTTGCATTAGGTGGGCTTCTAAGGTTATCAAATATTTATTTTCGTTATAAAGCATGGTTTCTACAGCCATACAACTGCTTTTTGGTGGAGCCATCATTGGGAAGGTTATACTACACAATTATGTTCATGGCAGTTTTTTTTATATGCTCTTGTTATGGTACTGTCCATACACCACCACTGACTGGCTGACATTCTGGCAATACCTTCATACTACTCTCCATTGTAGGATGTGCTCAAATACATTTGCAATACAGTACAATGTACATGATGCCTCTATGGTGTTACTACACTATTGAATACAATATTTATAAAGGAGTACTTACATAGTTACATGGTGTGATGGAGTATATAAAATAAATATTTTTATATATGACTTAACTTTCTGGTATCTACTTAAATATAGTTTGAGAAGTTTAGCAAGGGTTAAAATGTTATTTTCTTCAGTCTGTGAAAAGAGAGTGTGCTGCCCCTCCTCAAGAATTTGGAGTAACATAGCATAGAAATGTGTCTGCTAAGAGACAGAAATACACATTAAGATATATTCCTACAATAATAAGCTTGTTGGTGTTCATATCAGAAATTTAGTATAGGTTGAATGTATGTTAGCTAGGAAATATAGGTTAGTATGTTGTGTGTGTTTGGTTAAATCTTATTACGATAAGTATTATTTTCCTTGAGTAACCACGTGACAGATGTTGGGCTTGGAGTCGATTTCCCGACCCCTCCCCACACTGCTAGAGTGTTGCTCTAAGTCCCTCCATCCGGCCCAACCCATCGAGTGAAACAAAATGGCTAAGAGAGAATGGAATGCAGACACGTGAAGAGAGAGGACGTCACAGAGGAAGATGACAATATGTGGACTCAGCCAATCATGTGTACACGTTTCTTGTGACGAGTGCTTGTATTACTTTGTCTTTAAAAGGGCTGAGAGCCAGAATAAAAGTGTTGTTGTGGTGAAGAAGCCATGCTGATCAATGTATCCCAGCCTGATTTCTTCTAGCTAGCATGCAAGCAAATTCACATCAGCACACATTAGAACCAGCGGCAGAATAAGGGAATAGTTTTCTGGTACTGGACCAGAATCAATCTATTACAAATGTTACATAGATGGTAAGGTTGAATAAAGACATCAGTCCATCCAGATCAGCTTGTGTATGTGTTTAGGTCACTACCTATTCCCATATCCCTGTATATTGCATTAGCTGAGATGCCCATCTAAAAGCTTTTTGAAATTATCAACACTCCCCACTGAAACAACCAGCTGTGGAAGGGAGCTCCACATCCTCTGATAGGAAAGAACACCATAAGCAATTTAAAGTTGAACAGTTTCTCATCCAACTTCACTGAGTTCTAGTTTTCTCATTCTGGTTATCATCTGGCATCACTAAAAGCAGACTCTCTGTTTAGTTAGTTTGTGATGCTAGTGCTCCCATAGTTCTGAAAAGAAGATTCAAATGTATGTAAATACAAAACTTTTTTCAGTTTTAGATAGAGTAGGTAAGAGTTAAAACCCTTATTGTTTTGCTTATTGTACCCCACTGCCAAGATTTACCTAGGGCTTCCTATCCAGGAGATGCAAAAGGCAAGGAGAGGAAATCTCACAGGTGTCCCCGTTGGAGGATTTTCCCTCATATCTTGCACTGGCGCCTACTCTAAAATTTTGGCGTGCCTCTCACTTTCTTTGTCATCGACAATGGTCACCAGAGCAGATTAAGAAGGGAATCTTTCTAGCCGAGCAGCAATAAAAACATGTCCGTGATTCTAACTTGCCACTCTATCCACATTTCAAAAAATGCTTTTACATACATTTTAATAAAAAAAACACAATTACCGGTATATTTTTTATTCATAGGGGGTGTAAGAGAACTATTGTAGGGCATCGGGCGCACACCCGCGCGCATACAAAACCTGGCCGATCGCAGATGCGCCAATGCGCATGCGCAAAGGAATGTGCACGCTCGCGGGAGCTCGTCCACAGTCCCCTTTGGCACCAGACGGCCTTTTTAAAGGGTGCTTTGACCCTTGCTCAACGCTGACTGGTCTTCAGCTGTTTCCCTTTGACCTGCCTGTATCCTGCTTATTATCTGTTGCTGACCTGGCTTACCACTGACCTACCCTTTGGATTCCGACTATACTGCTGATTACTAGCTCCTGATTGTGGCTTACTCCTGACGTTGCTTCTGTCTGATGCCCTGGTACCTCGCTCCCGCTCGCTGCTGACTCTGGCTGATCCTCTGACTTCACTCCTGTTTCCTGCCTGGCTCCACGCCACCTCCGAATACCCGAGCTGGCTTCCTCTCATCCAAGCTCCATTGGACACAGTACACTTCTGTCTCCAGTCTGCTGGCAAGCCACATATCCTGAACCCGCAAGCCTGGTGGAGTTCCCCTTTACTCTCGGTTGAACTACCTAACATCATCGCAGTTCCTGACCTGATGTTCTGCTGGAATCACCGAGGCCACAACTTCTACCACAAGCTCTGCAACCAACATCTACAGGCACTCGGGTTCCTCCTGTTCCTTGGCACCCTCTGTCTCACTCTCAGTGATGCCTGGACTGGAGATACAAGGGAGGCCGACCTCGTCATTTCAGACTCCTACCAACTACGTGGCAGGTGGCTTCTCTGCCTACTTCCTGCTTCTGGTACTACCCCAAAGCCACAGCAAGACTGCCCTTTATATACCCTGTGTCCGTAGCACAAGAATCTTCAAAAAGGTAACTGAAAGCAAAGCTGTAATGATGCCCCATGAAAAAACTATTTCCCTTATAATATTTTTACATGGACCCATTTAGAGGGGTGTGTGTTAAGCCTCGTACACACGATCGGATTTTCCGACGGGAATTGTGTATTGATAGCCTGTTGGCGTAAACTCCGACCGTTTGTACGCTCCATCGGACAATTGTTGTCAGATTTTCCGTGGACAAATGCTGGGTGACAGGCTTTAAAATTTTCCATGGACAATGGTCTGTTGTCGGATTTTCCGATCGGGTGTACACAAGTCCATCAGACAAAAGTCCAAAGTACAAACACGCATGCTCAGAAGCAATGCTCACCAAACACAACATTAGCAGAAGGTGCCCAAATGGTGGTGCTAAAGAGCTGAAAAACCACTACGTTTGTGTTCTTTGGTCGACAATTGTGTGCTGTTTGTAGGGCCAATGCCCTTCGGACAAAAGTCCGAGGCTTTGTCTGCGGAAAATCCGATTTTGTGTACGAGGCTTAAGGGTCAGACAGATTATAATGTGTATGGGGACTTACTACCTCTGTTGAACAAAATCCTAAAAATGCACATTATAAAAGCCTATGAAAGGAAGATTTGTGAATTACAATGCAGTTATAGGGCAGACTAAAATTGATTAAAATGATTAAATGAATGCTATAGTCTCTTTTTGAGTTCAAGCTAAAACATTTTTTTGATTCTTCCAAAAATTGCATACAAAAACATTTATTAGAGAGAAAGAGACAAAGGAAGGGAGATCCCTCTAAATATGCCTAATATATGCCTACATTTTTTTACAACTATCTTATGTGTTACAGGTTTAGCTCCACTTGACCATAAACACGATTCATTTCCCCACACTAAAAAACATTAGCATATCTCTGTTAGTTTAATATGAATTACATGCATATAATCCTGCCTATACTGTTTCTATGTATGTGCCCGTTTCGCCCTACAAGTCGATCATTGTCTTAGAATAATTTATGTTAAGCTCACAAGACGAACATGCTTGTTGGAAGGTTTGTGGGAGTCTTTGAAGTCTTGGAAGGATTATAACAAAAGAAACAGCATCGTCTGCATAAAGTAGGATTGGTGATGGTTCACCTTTGATGTGTGGTTCATGAAAACCATTTACCTTAATGTCTAGAGCATTAATATACATCTCGCTGAGAAAATGGGGCCAAGATGAAATCAGACTCGTTATTAAACCAGTGTGACTATATCATACCAAATATGATTTGTGAAGATACTTTGCAAAAAGCACACCTGTTCTTACAGTTTTTGGGAAGATTTTTGTATTTGAAAATTAGGCTTTGTTTTGCCCATAAATGTAATCTAAAAGAGAAGTATATTTGAAATGTAAAAAAAACTATAGATTCCCTTTAAATCTTATTTGATGGTAAAAATGAAACAGAAATATATAAAGCTGTGAATGTAGAGATAAATACACAATTAAATTAGAAATATATATACACTATATTGTCAAAAGTATTGGGACAACTGCCTTTCCATGCACTTTAATGACATCCCAGGCTTAGTCCGTAGGGCTCAATATTGAGTTGGCCCACCCTTTGCAGACATAACAGCTTCAACTCTTCTGGGAAGGCTGTCCACAAGGTTTAGGAGTGTGTCTATGGGATTGTTTGACTATTCTTTCAGAAGCGCATTTGTGAGGTCAGGCATTGATGTGGACAAGAAGGCCTAGCTCGCAGTCTCCGCTCAAAGGTGTTCTGTCGGGTTGAGGTCAGGACTCAGTGCAGGCCAGTCAAGTTCCTCCACCCCAAACTCGCTCATCCATGTCTTTATGGACCTTGCTTTGTGCACTGGTGTGCAGTCAAGTTGGAACAGGAAGGGGCCATCCCCAAACTCTTCCCACAAAGTTGGAACTTGTCCAAAATGTCTTTGTATGCTGACACCTTAAGAGATCCCTTCACTGGAACTAAGGGGCCAAGCCCAACCCCTGGAAAACAATCCCACACTAGACATGTGCACTGCCGAAAAATGTGTTCGTTTTAGTTTCATTCAGGGTTTTTTTGTTTGTTTTTTATTTTTTCAGGTCATTCGTTACGATCGAAATTCGTATTTTCATTAATAATAATAAATCAGAATAATAATAAAAATATTTTTTATTGTTATTTATTATTAGTAATTTGTTACATTCCATTCGTTTAGATGCGGCATTCGTTATTTCGGATAATTGGATAACTACGGATAGTTATTATTATTAGTTAGTTATTATTTCGGATTTTCACATTTTCTTTTTTTTTTTTTTTTTTTCTGATTTTCATTTTTATTTTTAGATTTTCAAATTTTTAGATTTTCGAATTTACGAATTTGCAAATTTATGAATTTTCAAATTAACTAATTTACGAATCTAGGAATTTTCGGAAAAATTTGTTAAACGGGTTTTCGGTAATTCGAATATTTACGAAATTAACGAATTTGTAACTAAACAAATTGCACATGTCTAACCTTCATGCATTCCCTAAGGCCCCTTTCACACTGAGGCGCTTCTAAACTGCCAGTAAAACACTGAGCGCTTTTGAAGAGCTTTTCAGGTGCTTTTGAAGAGCTTTCTATTCATTTCAATGGAGAGGGGTGTTTTTTTACCGCCCTGCCAGCGCACTTCCCCGTATGAAAGCATTAATTGATTTTAATGGCGATGAGTTTTCGTGAGCTTTTTTTTAGCTTTAAAGCGCCTAAAAACGCCTCAGTGTGAAAAGGGTCTAATACTCACCTAAGCTCCCCCATAATCCAGCAAGGTGCACAAGAGTCTCGGCTATCCCAGGACTCCCTCTCCTCATTGGCTGAATCAAAGCCAGTGAGCCAATGAGGAGAGAGTAGGGGCAGGGCCAAGCCCCATTTCTATGTGTGTGATGGATGCAAAAAGCAGGACTAGGTAGTGATCATGCATCAGTGCCCCCATAACAAGCGGCTTGCCATTGGAGGCACTGGTCAAGGGGGAGGAGCCAGAAGCGATGGCGGGGGACCCAAGAAGAGGAGGATCGGGGATGCTGTGTGTGAAATCATTACACAGAGCAGGTAAGTATGACATGTGTGCCTTTTTTCTTTTTTTTTAAAGCCAAACCTTTATTACCACTTTAATCCTTATGCTGCTAGCCTTAATAAATAGATAGAAAAGTACATTATATTTTCTTGTTTTTAACTTTTTATTTTACATTTCTTCAATTGGTTTCTGGCCTAGGCCAAAATTATGTCATACATCCAGGATATGGAGGAGGGGAGGTGGGGCTTTCTCAGCTAAGCACAACCTCAGGTAAGCCTGCTTGCCTGAGCTAAGGGCAGATGGATTGCAGGAAGTAAATGCCACATGAATCATCTACCATTACTATTTTCAAAGCGATTTCTCAACAAAATAAAGCATTGAGACATGGGTGAGTTTGCTCTGAATATTAAAAAGGAATTAAAGGATAAGTTTACCTTTGGGAACTTTTTACATCTTCCACCTGTTTTTAGGATGTAACATGTTCCCACTGCTGCAGCCACTTCCCACTGCTTTCTCTCCCTGCACTAGCTGTCACTTTTTGAAAACAGCACCATTCATTCACAGTGTTCTGTGAATGTTCTGTGAATAAATGAACTACAAGTCCCAACATCCTTTGCAGCTGTCAGCTTGTAGTTCTCAATGAAGGACCATGGTGCTGTTGAGCACTGTGGTAGTTCGTTGAGTCTTCCTGATGGTGTGAAACTGCCTGTCCATACGATGTACGGGGGGACAGCTCACACTGACAGTCTGCAGGAGACCTGCATGACATCAATGATTTGCTGATCACTGGTGCAATGCTTTCCAGACTCCTAAAAAAAAATTGTAAATGCACATTTTTTTTACCTGCAAAAAAAATATTTTATTATTATTATTCTTTTAAAAAAAGTGAACTTATCCATTAAATATAACTTTCAGTTTATGATGCTCAGATACTGTTTATTATCATTTTAAAGTTGTAAATGGAATCTCGCCTGATCTGATTTTAGACATCCACCTCATTCTTTCATCCTTCCTTCACTACTTGATGAATCACTGGCAACTACCAATTGTGTCTATTGGCTGTCATGACACCTGATAGTGTTACTGTCCTGGAAGAAGTCTAAGTAGAAAAGCAAAGATTAGGATGACGGTCTGAAGCATCCTTGAAAAATAGATGAACAATAAAGGGATCATGGATGCATAGAGAGGTGAGGGAGGAGAAACAGCAGTACATTGGTCTACTCAATGAAAGGCTGTGTGTGTGGAGGGGGGGGGGGGGTCAGGACAAATCTGATCATTGGAGGAGATCAGGAGATCAGGTAGTTATTACCCCTAATAAAGACAACAAAACCAAGTTCAGAGACGTTTTTCTTGTGGCCGGATGGGAGTGAAAAATTATTGTTGCCTAGCGGTGCAGGAGTAGGGGAACCAGCATATATACTAGATCCTGCGCGTCCGGGTATCAGGCACGAAGGCGTACGCCGCTGGCGGCACACGTCCTCTGTAATTTTACACAGAGGTAGCTGATCAGCGAGTCCTGTGGACCCGATATCCATCGGCACCCACCGATCATTCGGTATACAGGCAGGACAGCTGGCTGCCTATGTAAACAAGGCAGATTGCCCTACAGTCAGCACAGAAGGCATGGGTCCTGTGTTTCTGTAAAGCAGGAACAACAATCCATACCTTCCTCTAGTAAAAGCACGTCCCCCTACACTAAATCACCAGCTAGACACACATTTAACTCTTTGATCGCCGCTGAAATTAACCCCTTCCCTGCCAGTGCCATTAGTACAGCGACAGTGAATATTTTTATCACTGATCACTGTAATAATGTCACTGGTCCCCAAAAAAGTCTCAATGGTGTCAGTTAGGTGTCCGATTTGTCCGCCACAATATAGCAGTCCCGCTATTAGTCGCTAAATGCCAGCATAACTAGTTTAAAAGAAAATCCATAAATATATCCCATAGTTTGTAGATGTGTAACTTTTGTGCAGACCAATTGATATACACTTATTGGGATTTTTTACCAAAAATATGTAGCAGAATACATATTGGCCTAAATTGATGAAGAAATTCCATTTTTTTATTGCATGTGTTTTAGAGCAGAAAGAAAAAGATATTGTTTTTTTTTTCAAAATTGTCGCCCATTTTTTGTTTATACCGCAAAAAATAAAAACTGCAGAAGTGACCAAATACCACCAAAAGAAAGCTCTATTTGTGGGGAAAAAAAGGACATAAATTTTATTTGGGTACAGTGTCGCACGACTGTGCAATTATCAGTTAACCACTTAAGCCCCGGACCAATACGCAGCATAAAGACCAGGCCCCTTTTTGCGATTCAGCACTTGCGTCGCTTTAACTGACAATTGCGCGGTCTTGTGACGTGGCTCCCAAACAAAATTGACGTCCTTTTTTCCCACAAATAGAGCTTTCCTTTGGTGGTATTTGATCACCTCTGCGGTTTTTATTTTTTGCGCTATAAACAAGAATAGAGCGACAATTTTGAAAAAAATTCAATATTTTTTACCTTTTGCTATAATAAATATCCCCAAAAAATATATTAAAAAAAACGTGTTTTTCCTCAGTTTAGGCCGATACGTATTCTTCTACATATTTTTGGTAAAAAAAATCGCAATTGACGTTTATTGATTGGTTTGCGCAAAAATCATAGCGTTTACAAAATAGGGGATAGTTTTATGGCATTTTTATAAAAAAATATTTTTTTTACTAGTAATGGCGGCGATCAGCGTTTTTTTTCGTGACTGCGACATTAAGGCGGGCACATCGGACACTTTTGACACATTTTTGGGACCATTGTAATTTTTACAGCGATCAGTGCAATAAAAATGTAAATCCTGCCGTACCACCACACGACGCAATAAAAAAATAACCAAATTTAAATCTTTGGTAACTCAAGAAGAATTTAAAATTAAATCCTTGATCACTTGCTATTCCAAATACGTAACTTACGTTTTAGAATGTCCCTGTTCGCTCCAATATGTGGGGCGCACTACTAGAGAGCTCAGGGTGAGAATATATGAACATGTGGCAAATATAGCCAAGGGTTTTCCCAACCATAGTGTTTCACGTCATTTTCTACAATGCCATGATAGGGATCCCCGGCTATTGGTATTCTATGGCATTGATAGAGTCACACAAAATTGGAGAGGAACAGATCTTAAAAAATCTATTTCTCAGAACCAGACCCATTGGTTGTACCGATTGTCCACGATGCAACCTTTGGGCCTCAATATAGATTTAGATTTAAATTGTTTTTTAACTAACGATTGACCAATCATCCACCTCACATGGATATGTGATTGGATGTAGCAGGTGCAAATTTAGAAATAAAAATAAAATATAATTGTATTTAGAGACTAATAATTAAAAAAGTTTTTTAAATATTTTTTTGTATATTTCTCTTGAACAAGGTTGATTACTAGGTGTCATAATATGTTGTGACAACGAACCTTTTCAAATTAGTTGTATTAAATAGTGCAACACCTACAGACGTAATTTGCATATTACGGCAGTGTAGAAAGTGTTAACTGTGAAAATCATGTGGCAGGTCATGGGGAGGGACATCCATATGAAGTCGTGATAAGGTTAAAATGACCAATTATTTGGAAAGTTTTGTAATTCAATGTGCTTCAATAGCGAAGTATTTGATGCATATTGTTTTTTATTTTTATTTTATTTGTTTTTAAATTGTTATTTAAATGCATATTGTATGTGTGCAAGTGGGAAGAACCGGAACTGAGGCTATCAATGGCTTAGTACGTCCTCTTCCTCCCTCTGATTGGCTGATACCTACATAAATAGTCAGACACACGTTAGCTTTGCACGCTTCCTGATGACGTGCAATACGAAACAGCTGTCGAGGCGACGCTAGGCTACGTTTCTGACGTTACTTCCGGTCCCGCTGGTTCTCTCCTGGCAGAAGGTGCAACGCACGCCGGATCGTTCTTCCGCTCAGATTCATTGCGCCCCGCTTGTCTAAGCTATCCAGCCTCAGTGCCGGGTCCGTGGCACTATTCAAGTAAGGGGGCATTTGTCTGTCCATTTTTTTACAATTTTTTATTAAACGAGATTACACTATTGTTGTTTTCTCTCTTTTGTGTCCCGCATATGCATGATCGAGCCTCCAGGAGGCAGGGAATTTCAGTTCCATATATGAAATCTCTACTCATATTAGCAAGTGCCACTTGCAACAAGCGTTTTTGACTCCTTTTAAATTAAACGAGTCAATATGATCTGGTAAGCGGCCAATCTTCTTTGAGCACTATTGGGTGTCACATACTAAGTTGGTGGAGGCATCAAGATATATTTCTGATTTTTGGATCAAGTACATTCAAGCTTCATCCTATTACTGAATGTTATGAACTGTTGGAATATCACTGTTCACTATTCATTTGGACTATTATCAAGGACACTTATGTTGTATTTTGTGTTTTTCAAATTTGACACCGACCAGCAGGGGTGTCAATTCATTTAAGTGCATTTCAATTTCACATAGCTCTGTTTGATGAGTCACAGCTCCTATGGTTTTTTGACTACACACTTGGGTTGGTGTTACACTTTGTAATTTGTTATTTTTCCACACTTTCATTGTGTGGTATATATGCAGGTATCTTAATTATTGTTTCACAGGTTTCTAATATAGCACTGTGGTCAGCGCCCCCACTATACATGCACGGTGTGTATGTATAACTATACCAATTGTTCTGTTTCAAGATTTATTAATTTTTGAAATTTGGGGATAGCAGCTTTATTTCTGATTATTGATTATTAGCCCGAGATTGCCCATTTACCCACAATAAAAACGTACTGGTTACTGTAAAAATGACACTGGCAGTGAAGGCGTTAACCACTAGGGGCGCTGAAGAGGTTAAGTGTGCCTAGGGGCGTGTTTCTAACTGAGGGGGGCGTGGCTACGAGTGACAAGTCACCGATCTCCGCTCTGATTACACAGAACGGAGATCGGGGACAGTGTCAGTAGGCGAGCGGGGAGATGTTGTGTTTACACTAACATCTCCCCGCTCCATCCCTCTGTGAGACTCTGTGAGGGTCGCGAGCGCGCCACCGGCAGTGCGCGTGTGACCACATGGCAGGCAGTTAAAGGGGACGTACAGGTACGTGATTGTGCCTGTACGTGCCATTCTGCCGACGTATATATGCCGTGAGCGGTCCTTAAGTGGTTAAAATAACCCAGTGCTGTATCACAAAAATTGGTTTGGTCAAGAAGGAGTGAGTGTACAGCTTGTATAACAGTGTAAATTTGCTGTCCTCTCACAATAACTCAACACACAGCCAATAATGTCTAAACCGCTGTGAACAAAAGTGAGTACACCCCTAAGTGAAAATGTCCAAATTGGGCCCACTTAACCATTTTCCCTCCCCGCTGTCATGTGACTTGTTAGTGTTACAAGGCCTCAGGTGTCCAGAGGTTGTCTTTAGGAAATAGATGTATGAGTGCTGCCAGCATTGCTGCAGAGGTTGAAGGGGTGGGGGGTCAGCCTGTCAGTGCTCAGACCATACGCCACACACTGCATCAAGTTGGTCTGCATGGCTGTCGTCCCAGAAGGAAGCCTCTTCTAAAGATGATGAACTAGAAGACAAGCAGACTAAGGACATGGATTACTGGAACCATGTCCTATGGTCTGATGAGACCAAGATAAACTTATTTGGCTCAGATGGTGTCAAGCATGTGTGGTGGCAACCAGGTGAGTAGTACAAAGACAAGTGTGTCTTGCCTACAGCCAAACATGGTGGTGGGAGTGTTATGGTCTGGGGCTGCATGAGTGCTGCCGGCACTGGGGAGCTACAGTTCATTTAGGGAACCATGAATGGAAACATGTACTGTGACATACTGAAGCAGAGCATGATCCCCTCCCTTCGGAGACTGGACCGCAGGACAGTATTCTAACGTGACCCCAAACACACCTCCAAGACGACCACTGCCTTGGTGATGGACTGACCAAGCATGTCTCCAGACCTAAACTCTATTGAGTATCTGTGGGGCATCCTCAAACGGAAAGTGGAGGAGCGCAAGGTCTCTAACATCCACCAGCGGTTTAGACATTAATGGCTGTGTGTTGAGTTATTTTGAGGGGACAGAAATTGACACAGTTATACAAGCTGTACACTCACTACTTTACATTGTAGCAAACTGTCATTTCTTAAGTGTTGTCACATGAAAAGGTATAATAAAATATTTACAAAAATGTGAGGGGTGTACTCACTTTTGTGAGATATTGTAGATATGGAAATATGTATGTGGATGCACTTTAATCAATGTAAAGTGGTGTTTGGTGCACTATAACTTGAGTACTCACTACTACACAGACACACTCCACTGATACACTATATCAGTATATTGCAATGATGCACTGCAATATACTGCATCAAAACGTGCAGTAATTCTCAGAAATGTATTGCGTTAAATGGAAGGTAACGCACTACAATATTCTGCGTTAAGCGTGCACTAACGCACAGAAATGTACTGCGTTAAACAGCACGTAACACACTGAAATATACGGCTTTAAACTTGCAGTAATGTACCGAACTGTACTGCGTTAAACGTAAGATAATGCACGGGAATATACTGCGTTAAACTTGCAGTAACACACTGATGAACTGTACTGCATTAAACGGAAGATAGCGCACTGAAATATACAGCATTTGCAGTAACGCACTGAACTGTACTGCGTTCAACAGAACATAATGCACTGAAATATACAGCGTTAAACTTGCAGTAACGCACTGAACTGTACTGCGTTAAATGGAATATAATGCACTGAAATATACGCTTTAAACTTTCAGTAATGCACTGAACTGTACTGTGTTAAACGGAAGCTAACGCACTGAAATATACAGCGTTAACCTTGCAGTAACGCACTGAACTGTACTGCATTAAGCGGCACTTAAAGCACTGAAATATATGGCGTTCAACTTGCAGTAACGCAAAAAAATATACTGTGTTAAACGGTCACTACACTCACACTGACTGAACTATCCCTACATTCACACTAATGTAAAGATGAATGGTCGCACTACACTCACACACTGAACTGTCCCTAGATTCACACTGAACTGATATTCTACATGTTATGTCCCTTAGACACGGGGTCTCTCAGAGTGTTGCTAGCAATGCTGTCGGTATCTGCCCAGCAAGTTACACACAGGCCAGTTGAACTTCTTAACCATGGAAGGGTTTATTACTCACTCAGAACATGATGACTTTGTTACATAGAGTCCTAATACAACAGGCTTCTGTCATTACCAGATGTAATCCCTTCTGTGCATCATGCAGCTGCTTCCCAGTTCCACACACCACTCTCACTACTTCCTGGTACAGCCTCTTCCCCAGCATGCATCAGGAGAAAAAGGTGAAGGGTCAAAAAAACAATAGGAGAAAAAATAAATAAAAATAAACATAACAAGAGAACAAAATACTCAACGCATAAAATAACAAGGCAAGCAGGATCAGTTCAGCAAGTAGTATCTCCAACTCAGTTCTGTGGCTCCCGCATCACGTTATGAGCCCTTTGTCTCTCTTTCCTGACCTCCAAAGTGTCCCGTAAGATTTCAGTGCTTTGCCAACAAGGAGTTTAATGTCTTTGGCGGGCAGACTTACGAAGTGGCACAGCACCAGGAGGGGTAGAGGCTGTCAAAGGTTCTGGAGATGTCAGTGCGTGTCCAACAGACAAATCAGTCTCTGCAACTCCAGGCACATGTCCGGGCTCCTCAGGAATACGGTCACCAACCGCTTCAGGGGTTGGTTGTAAACTTGTGGGATCATGCCAGACACCATGCCATATGTCACCAGTAGAGCCCTGAGTAGACTCTGGTGGTTGGGTAGAAAGAGAGGTCGGGTTTTTTTTCTACTGGCAGGCAAATGCACTTTCTCAATTGCGAAAGGTGTCTTCGAATACACACGCCATTCTCCAGGCGAACAAGGTACATTTGTTGTCCAAGAGGTCCATCAATAATGCCAGGAAGCCAATAGGTGGTCCAGCTCTGCTTCCACTTTCTTTCTCAAGGCAAAAGGTACTGATCTTGCCTTACAAAAACAAGGTGTAGCACCAGGCTTCAAGAGGAGGTGGGCCATTTTTCCTTTTACTGTGCCCAAAGAGTCCTCAAAAACCCCCTTAAAGCGTGACTTCAGGGATTCCACCCAGTGGTCTACCTCAGAAAGCAATGTACATTGGGCAATGGCAAGAGGAGGCATGCCCAGGGCTTTGATCCAGTCCCTACCGTACAGCGGAGGACCTCCTTTATTGACAACATAAAGGCGTAGAGTTTGACTGCGGTTGCCTAATGTAACAAGGGGTTTCACATAACCCAAGGGCTGTAGTAGTTCCTTGCTGTAGGTTTGTAGTGTGAGATTTGTAGGTTGGAGCGGTAGGGACAGACCCGATGCCTTTAAATCAGTCCATGAAATGACAGACACTGCCGCCCCTGTATCAACATTCATGGAGACAGGACAGCCATTGAGTGTGACATCCACTTTAATCGCAGGAGTACTCCCAGCTACCCGAAACAGTCCAACATGCTGGACACAGGTTTCCTCATCAGAGCTGGAGCCGTGATTGTCAGTATCCATATGAAATGTCTGTTTACGTCTAACTTTAGTGGTAGTGTTCGGGGAGCGTGAGCTGCGGCAAACGCGCCCAATATGGCCAGTCCTTCCACAAAGAAAACAAACAACATCCTTGAACTTGCAAGCAGGTGCACTGTGAGTAGTGTTACCACAACGGTAGAAAGTTGGTGTCCTAGAGACAGAAGAATTAGGGTGGCGAGGTTTAGGAAGATTTGGGGACGACCGTCTTGGGTGTTGGGTGATAGCAGAGTGGAATATTTCCTCTCCCTGGCTTGTAGGAGTTTCAGGTGGTGCCTTCAGTAGGGTGGCGTCCCGTGTAGCCAACTCCATGACCGTAGCAAGGTCAGTGGCTTTCGTCAGAGTCAAGTCGGGTTTTGTGAGTAAGCGTTTCTGTATGGCTGGGTCGCAGAGTCCCATGACAAACATGTCACGGAGAGTCGTCTGCAGGTAGTCTCCAAACTGACAAGTGGCAGCTAGTTTACGTAAAGCAATGATATAAGTCTTTATGTCCTCCCCGGCATGCTGCCTTCTACTGTAGAATTTAAACCGCTCCGCAATCTCTAATGGCTTTGGGTTGTAGTGCTCATGTAGCTTCTGAATTAACTCATGCAGGGGCTTAGAGGCCGGCTTGTCTGGAGAAATGAGGTCTCTGAGAGTGCCATATGCAGCTTGACCCAATATTGTGAGGAAAACTGCAACTTTCTTTTCTGCAGCCACACTATTTGCTTCCATATACTGCTCCAGCCTCTCCACCCAGGAGCTCCATGATTCAGCAGCAGGATCAAATGGTTGAATAAACCCTATGAAGGCCATGTGTGTTAAAATCCACAATCCTCGTCGCCACTGTTATGTCCCTTAGACACGGGGTCTCTCAGAGTGTTGCTAGCAATGCTGTCGGTATCTGCTCAGCAAGTTACACACAGGCCAGATGAACTTCTTAACCATTACTCACTCAGAACATTTTTTACATAGCGTCCTAATACAACAGGATTCTGTCATTACCAGATGTAATCCCTTCTGTGCATCATGCAGCTGCTTCCCAGTTCCACACACCACTCTCACTACTTCCTGGTACAGCCCCTTCCCCAGCATGCATCAGGAGAAAAAGGTGAAGGGTCACACAGTGATACAGCACAAACATTACACTACACTGACAATAGAATCATAATAGCGCACTATAGCACACTAAGGGGCTGATTTACTAAAGGCAAATAGGCTGTGCACTTTGCAAAGTGCAGTTGCACTCTGCAAGTGCAGCAGCTCCAGAGCTTAGTAAATGAGCAGATGTTCTGCTGACTTCCATCATCCAATCAGATGTGGAAGCAAAAATGATGTTTTAATTTGCCCTGCACATGATTTGGTATTCTTTGCAAAGTGAAGCTTCACCTCATTTACTAAGCTCTGGAGTAACTGCATATGGAGAGCAACTGCAATTTGCCAAGACCATAGCCTATTTGCCTTTAGTAAATCAACGCCTAAGGCCCCATGCACACGAGACGCCGGTGCAAACTCTGCTGAACACACGTTTTTAAAGGCTAAAACCGGCGTTTAAAAACGCCCGTTTTGCCGCGATTTTAGCAGCGTTTTACCGCGTTTTACCGCATTTGCGTCTATAGGCGTTTAGTTAAGAAACATCATAAGACCCTCCCTAAGCTCAAAAAACATTATTATTTAACCATTTCAGCCATTTTGGGAGACCAGCAGCTGAGAGAGCAGCAGTGTACTTGTATTTAGCGTATCACTTGCCACATCATCTGCCACAAGCTGTGGATTGTCCACTTGCCATGTCACCTGATACGTCACCTGGCCACGTCACCTGCCACAAGTTGTGAATTGTCCACTTGCCACGTCACCTGGCCACAAGTTGTGGATTGTCCACTTGCCACATCACCTGGCCACGTCACCTGGCCATGTCACCTACCACAAGTTGTGGAATGTTCACTTGCCACGTCACCTGCCACGTCACCTGGCCACGTCACCTGGCCACGTCACCTGCCACAAGTTGTGCATTGTCCACTTGCCACGTCACCTGGCCACGTCACCTGCCACGTCACCTGCCACAAGTTGTGAATTGTCCACTTGCCACGTCACCTGCCACGTCACCTGGCCACAAGTTGTGGATTGTCCACTTGCCACATCACCTGGCCATGTCACCTGCCACAATTTGTGGATTTCCACCTGCCACGTCACCTGGCCACGTCACCTGCCACGTCACCTGCCACAATTTGTGGATTGTCCATCTGCCACGTCACCTGGCCACGTCACCTGCCACAAGTTTTGGATTGTCCACTTGCCACCTCACCTGCCACGTCACCTGCCACGTCACCTGCCACAATTTGTGGATTGTCCACCTGCCACGTCACCTGCCATGTCACCTGGCCACGTCACCTGGCCACGTTACCTGCCACAAGTTGTGGATTGTCCACTTGCCACGTCACCTGGCCACGTCACCTGCCACAAGTTGTGGATTGTCTACAGTGCAATGCAAGCAATTACAGTTTTTTTCATATTTTTTTGATGGTTTTTCATCATTTGCCATCATTTTTGAGATTTCTAATGTAAAAAAATAGGTCACCTTTAAAAACGCTAATAAACGAAATCGCGGCAAAACGCCGGTACCCGCGTTTTGCCACGTTTAGCGGCATTTAGCCGCGTTTTGCGTCTGAAACGTGGAAAACTTTTGCGTCTGAACCCATTTTTTTGCTTCTGGAAAAACGAGGTTAAACGCAACTGCCTAAAAACGGCAATAAACGAGACTGTGTGCATGGACACATAGGATAACATTGAATGGGTTCAGGAGCAGTTGAAAAAAGTGTCCAACTGCCTCTGAACGCGCGTTTAACAGCAAATGACAGCGTCTCGTGTGCATGGGGCCTAACTGTCTAATAGCACCAAACAGAGCCCTGTTCCATTTCTCTCCACGCTGATATCACACTGAAAAATGCCGCTATTAAAAGAATACTTTTATAGCGTGGGGCTAGACTAACAGCAATGAGCCATGATTGGATAGAGTCATCATGACAGCGTCCAATCATTCTGGAGTGAATTTGGGCATATGGAACTGCTTCATAAGGTTCTAGAACTTTGTTTTGATTCGTTACTTACATTAATTAGTTTTGTTAAATTTGTTTAATTTGCTTCATTCGGTTTCGGAATTCGTTTTGTTTATTCATTTTCGTATCAATTCAGTAATTTTTAAATCAAATTTAAATAGATTTTCGAATTCGAAAAGTTTTTGAATTCAATTTTTTTTAAAGTTTCCAAAGAGAATAAAATAGAATAGAAAATAAAGGAATAGAATAGAAAAAATTTAATAGAATAGAAAAGAACATAACAGAAAAAAATAATAGAATATAATAGAGTAAAACAGAATAAAATAGGATAGAAAATAAAATCAGAATAGAATGGAATAGACTAGAATAGAAAGGAATAGAATAGAATAAAAAAAGGAATAGAATAAAATAGAAAGATTATAACCATCTTCTGAAATTTGAATAGAAAAGAATAGAATTAAAAAAAATTAATAGAATAGATTAGAATAGAAAGAATATAACCATTTTCCAAAAGTCAAATATAATCAATTCAAATTTGAATAGAGTAGAAAAGAATAAAGTAGAATAAAATAGAAAATAACACAATAGTATAGAAAAAAAACAACAGAATAGGATAGAATAGAATGAATATAACCATCTTCCTATTCTAATGTATTCTATTGAAATTCGAATTGATTCTATTTGAATTTTGGGAAATGGTTATATTCTTTCTATACTAATCTATTCTATTGTTTATTTAACCTGTTAACGACCGCTCACTGTATATATACGTCATTTTTTTGAAGAGGGATATCTCGGTAACGGCAGCAGCTGCTGCCACAACCGAGATATCCATCTCTTCAGTGAGCGGTCCTGTTTACGATAATGGTGGTCTCCGCGGCCGATTCGCCACAAGATCACCATTACCGGCGGTGGGAGAGGGCCCCCCCCCTCCCGCCGCTCCCCCGCGCCCTCCGCCGCTTACCGGAGCCGTCGGTAGCGGCGGATGCGATCGGGTCCTTCTCCCTCTGTGGTATGGATAAGAGTGAGGGGAAGATGGCCCCCACTCGTCTCCATACCATAGCAGGGCGGCACTGACGTCAAAACGTCAGCTCCGCCCATACGTCTTAAAGGGACATTTTTTTTTGTAATTTTTTCAAATGACATTTTTTATTTATTTATTGCATTTTAGTGTGAATATGAGATCTGAGGTCTTTTTGACCCCAGATCTCATATTTAAGAGGACCTGTCATGCTTTTTTCTATTACAAGGGATGCTTACATTCCCTTTAATAAGTGGAGAAGTTCAAATTTCTAATCACTAAGTCAATCCCCTCTTTTATTTCTCGTTGGACAGATAAATCTGCCAACAAGTCAGTGGCGGAATTATCAGGGTCGCAACAGTCGCACTTGCGACTGGGCCCTGTAGTTCTCCGCCACTTCAGGGGGGCCCGCCGACCGCCTTTTCGTCAGTGTGACTGTGAGGGACCCGCCCACTGCGTGAGGGGCCCTCCTGACTGTCCAGTGTGTGTGACAGTGTTCATTCGTCATCATGTGTCGGACGGTCCATGCCGCGGGGAGGGGGGCTTTCGCCCGCTGAGGGGAGAGAAAAAAGGCAGCGCAGCGCTGAGACAGACTGTGTGCAGACACTGAAAAATAAAGGTCAGCAGACCAATTGAGTGAAGGCGGGGGAGGAGCTCTCCCCTCTGCATGGAGTACCTGCTGTCCCATCTACGATCCATCTACCCATGAGGCAAGGAATTCCTGGAGGAGGCACGGTGAAGGATCATTTCTGAGGGGGGGGGGCGATTGATTGGCGGTAAGTCGTGACATTTTGCACTGCAATCGATCCCAACCTCCACCACCTCTGCCTCTTACTGATCCCCACCACTGATCTTATCCCTATCCCCTCGCCCCATCCATCACCACTACAACGGAGGTGATGATGGGGGGGGGTGAAGGGATGAGATCAGTGGTGTAGATCAGTAAGAGGCAGAGGTGGTGGTGGGAAGAGGATGGCTACCACCCCCCCCTCCAGTACCACCGCTACCACCCCCTCCAGTACCACCACCACCCCCCCAGTACCACCACCACCCCCCAAGTCCCACCACCACCACCACCCCTTCTCCAGTACCACCGGCACAACCCCCCCTCCAGTACCACTGCTACCACCCCCTCCAGTACCACCACCACCACCCCCAAGTACCACCACCCCCCCTCCAGTACCCCCGCCACCACGCCCCCTCCAGTACCACCGCTACCACCCCCTCCAGTACCACCACCACCAAGTACCACCACCACCACCCCCCCTCCAGTACCACCGCTACCACCCCCTCCAGTACCACCGCCACCACCCCCCCTCCAGAACCACCACCACCCCACTCCAGTACCACCACTACTACCCCCCTTCAGTACCACCACCACCACCTCCCCTCCAGTACTACTGCTACCACCCCCCTCCAGTACCACCACTACCACCCCCTTCAGTACCACCGCCACCCCCCCAAGTACCACCACCACCACCCCCCCTCCAGTACCACCGCCACCACCCCCCCTCCAGTACCACCGCTACCACCCTCTCCAGTACCACCGCCACCATCACCCCTCCAGTACCACCACTACCACCCCCCTCCAGTACCACCACCACCCCCCTCCAGTAACACCACTACCACCCCCCCTCCAGTACCCAGTACCACCACCACCCCCCCCTCCAGTACCACCGCTACCACCCCCCTCCAGTACCACTGCCACTCCCCCTTCCAGTACCACCACCACCCCCCCTCAAGTACCACCGCTACCACCCCCCCTCAAGTACCACTGCACCCACCCCCTCAAGTACCACCGTTACAGCCCCCCTTAAAGTTGAAATCAGAAACAGAAATGTTTTACTTTGTTGTACAATGGAAAAAAATATCAAAATCATGCTTTATGATTTCTTGCACCGGGGGCCTGAAGTTTCTAGTTACGCCTCTGCAACAAGTTTGCAGGCAGTGCTAGGCTTGTCATGTATACACACTATAAATAATATTTGGTAAATAAAGATCATTTACTGATCATTAAAATAATATAAAATATAATTTCATAAACTTGTGAATGTAAAGGGAAAAAAAAAATAATAAAAAATATATAAATTTCCCCTTTATACAGTAAATGATAGAGAAATTATCAGGATAATGGTCGAGATGGATGAGACAAGGGCTTTTTTAATAGCTTTGAAAATAGAACTGTGCACTAGATGTTTTTCTGGTTCCGACTGTTACCTACAAGCCTTTTAACTGCTTCATAAGATGTCATAAAATTCTGAACAATCCAATTTCTTTTATCACAGAGCTGTCTTTACTCCTTGCATATATAGCTGTGAACGCTCCACTTTCAGAAAAATTACAGTATTTTATTATATTTTTACAGTTGCAATTGCATTTAACCTGAAGATATGCTGATCACTGTTTCTCACGCCTTCAAACAGATTGCCATTTTTAGAAGTGTTCAGGATATGAACACAGTGCATTCAGCAAGATGGAGGACAGCGTGCTACAGACAGGTGTAAAACTGATCGCATGGCCGTAACAAATGTAATCAAGGGGAGTAAAATTCCTATATTTTTATCTTACACTGTCATGCTTGCTGCCATTTAGGAGTAATTCCACACATTGGGAGCATGCTGATCATGAAACATTCTATTACTCTCCATAAGGACATGGGACACTAGGGTGGACAGTAGCAGTGGCGGCCCGTGCATTGTGGGCAGGGCCGGACTTACCATTGGGCTTGACTGGGCTCAAGCCCATGCAGAGGCGGCTCTCTAATTAGGCAAAGGCTGGCGGGGTGAGCCGTGAGCGGGCCGGCGTTCTGTCAGATTAGCGTGACAGAAAGAACATCACCGCCGACACACATCAAAAGTTCCCCCCCCGTTACACCCTCATCAGCGGCAGCAGCCAATAGCAGGCTCCACAGCTGTCCTAGTTGACACCACATTGCATGATGGGAGATGTAGTTCTCAACAGCACACACTAGACTCGGCCGGGCTGTGCTTACACGCTGCAGAGACTACACCTCCCAGAATGCACTGCAGGGCGGGTGCTCAAAGTGGACAGTCGGCTTTTCCTGAGTCATGCTTGTAGTAGGGGGATGGAAGACTCGGAAGTGTGATCAACCAGGAAAGTCACCCTAAATACCTACCTATATCCCCAGCACCAGGTCAGCGACAGTGCCTCATACCTCTGTCAGTGCTGCCTATATCAGTGCAATGCATAACTTTCTATACTGCAGATCAGTGCCTCATACCGCTTTCTGTGTCATGCATAACGTTATATACTGCTCCAGGTCAGTGCCTCATACCTTACTCATTGCAATTTTATCCTCAGTGCCTCCCTCAGTGTGATTTTATGGTCTGTGCCTTATGCCTCATTCAGTGCTAGGTGGAACTTTTTTATGGTAAGTGCTTCAGGCTTCTGTTAGTGCAAGGTGCTACTTAATGGTTAGTGCCTCATGCCTCACTCAGTGCCTCATGCCTCACTCAGTGCAAGGTGCAACTTTATAGTAGTCCATGTCTGATGCCTCTGTCAGTGCAAGGTGCAACTCTATGACCAATGCTCTCATGCCCTAGTCAGTGCCTCGCTAAGAGCCATGCATAACTATATACTGCATGAGTGCCCAATGCCTCGCTCAGTGCAAGGTGCTATTTTGTGGTTAGTGCCCCCCTCAGTGCAACCTTTTGGTATGTGCCTCATGCCTCACTCACTGCAATGTGCAACATAATGGTCGGTGTCTGTTGTCTGTCAGTGCAGGGTGCATCTTTATGGTCAGTGCCCCCATGCCCCTGTCGGTGCCACTTTAGGGTCAGTGCCACCATGCCTCACTAAGTGCCAGGCATCGCTATATAATGTATGAGTGTCTAATGACCCTCTCAGTGCAAGGTGCATTTGACCGGCGTCCCCCATGACTCTGTTTTCTTTCTCCCTCCATCCCTCATTCATCTCAGACTCTAACCACACCCCCTTCAGAGCCACGCCCATTTGAGCCCCACCCATTTTTTGTAATGTATAGAAGGTAGGGCCCGAAAGTGACTCAAGCCCAGTGGCCCCCACCACCCCAAGTCCTGCCCTGATTGTGGGCGTACGGGCACCACCTCCCTATCCATGCGCCCGGCCCCTTTCAGGACGCCGGACGCATGGACTCCTATAACAGGGGCGGGAGGGGGTGTATTTTTTTGAAGCACCTGATTAGAGCCAGAGTCTCTAATGGTCTTCAAAATACGGTGGGCTCGGGGCACAAAGAGTGCGCCCTGATCCCACCCAATTGTGTGACCATAGCGAATGAATATCACATGGTAAAGAGCCGCTGTGATTGCACTGGATGCATATCCCAGGGGACACGTGGGAGGCAGGGTTCTGGAAGGATGTCCAAGGACATTGTGCCAAAATTGGAAGCCCAGGGCTCGGATGGAAGGAGGGTCCATCATGGTTTCTTACATCGGGGCCCTGAGGGTTCTAGTTACGCCTCTGAAGGTAAGTCTATCATAATGTGCTAGTATGTGGGGCATACTAGTACATTATGGCATTACCATGCAGGGGGAGATTTATTTATTTTAAGTTTACTATTGCATTAATCTGTGCAAAGGTATTGTAGTTAAAAAAAGAAAAAAAAATTGGACTTGCTGGGCTCTTGATATGCAAATACCATCTCCCAGTAGCTGTCAGCATTTGAGTCATAGGGGTTGATTTACTAAAGGCAAATAGACTGTGCACTTTGCAAAGTGCAGTTGCACTTTGCAAAGTGCAGTTGCGCTCCTCAAGTGCAGTTGCTACAAAGCTTTGTAAATGAGGTAACACTTCATTTGCAAAGTATACCAAATCACGTGCAAAAATAAAACAAAAACTAAATTTTGCTTGCACATGATTAGATGATGGAAGCCAGCAGAACTTCTGTTCATTTACTAAGGTCTGGAGCAGCTGCTGCTGTAGACTAGAGTGTAACTGCACTTTGCAAAGTGCACAGTCTATTTGCCTTTAGTAAATCAACCCCATAGTTTATTTTCAGGGTAGATTTAGATGTGATATAAGTCTTGGCAACTCCAATACCTCTAGTGTGAGGACATGGACAGCTAGCAGTATTTAGTTATATTCAACTGGACTTGTTCTGTAATGTTGAAGACCGGACCTTTCACCGCTTATCCAAGTAGCTTCCTCAGTCCTAATGGATGTCAGTAACATACCCCAACATATATAATTATAAGGGTAACTCAGTCACCTTAAAATAGCATACTAGCTCATTGTGAATTACTTTCCTTAGATAGAAGCCCCCGCAGCGGTCCTCGTTCCCCCCTCCAGCGGCGACATCTCTCCCGGGGGTTGCTTCCGGGTATCGCCGCTTCGGCGCTGTGATTGGCCAGAGCCGCGATGACGTCACTTCTGCGCAGGAGCCGCTGGGTAACCGCACACGGACTGAAGCAACTGCACATAGGTGCCATTGCTTCAGTTTGCCCCAGTGTGCATGTGCCGATGACATAGGCACATGCAGGGGACATGGGATATCTCCTTAATCGTTCAGGTTTTGGAGATATCCTGGGTAGCTACAGGTAACAACATGGCCTGGGGAATGCCCAGGGAAAAACCAAGCCTACTTACCGACCAGCTCGCTGACAACCAATTAACCTGTCTAACAGTATGCGTTAAAAACAGGGGTTTGTCCGCACGCATTTGCAAACGCATGCGTGAGCCACAGAGCCACGCCAAGGCCCCCTGGGGTCTGTGGTCCTACACTAACATTGAGTGTCCCCACAATGGAGGCACATGCATTCTGATGGTTAGATGAGGGCAGGTGGACTGAAGGGGAGCCACCCCTCCTTAAAGGTACAGGAGCACACCAAACACCCAGCGTAGCACAATGGCAGCAAAGGTGTTGGTGCACTGCTGGACCAATACAAGCACCATAGGTGAAAACAAAAACATGTCCACCGCCCCCATCTATAGCTGGCTATCACGGTAAGTAGCATTGGAAGGCTAAAGCAGATAACAACATGGCCTGGGGAATGCCCAGGGAAATATAGGCTTACCTGTAGCATAAAGTGGTTGTAAAGGGTTTATAACCACTTTAACCACTTCCATACAGCGCTTTTTATACCACTTCCATACCGGGCCTATTCTGGCACTTCTTTCCTACATGTACAAATCATCATTCTTTTGCTAGAAAATTACTCAGAACCCCCAAACATTATATATATTTTTTTAGCAGACACCCTAGGGAATAAAATTACGGTTGTTGCAACTTTTTATCTTGCACGGTATTTGCGCAATCATTTTTCAAACGCCTTCATGGTTTCATGAATTAAAAAATAACAAAACAGTAAAGTTAGCCCAATTTTTTTGTTTATGTTACACCTAGTAAAAAGATATATGTCACGCTTTAAAATTGCGCACACTCATGGAATGGTGGCAAACTTCGGTACTTAAAAATCTCCATAGGCGACGCTTTGAAAATTTTTACAGGTTACCAGGTTAGAGTTACAGAGGAGGTCTAGTGCTAGAATTGTTGCACGCGCTCTAACGCACGCGGCGATACCTCACATATGTGGTTTGAACGTCGTTTACATATGCGGGCAGGACTTACGTGTGTGTTCGCTTCTAAGCGCGAGCTATTGGGGACGGGCGTTTTTAAAAAAACATTTTTTTTATTTTTTATTTTACTTTTTTTTTACACTTTTTTTTTTTTTTTGATCACTTTTATTCCTATTACAAGGAATGTAAACATCCCTTGTAATAGGAATGTGTGTGACAGGTCCTCTTTATTGAGAGATGCAGGGTCAATAAGACCCCACATCTCTCCTCCAGGCTGGAAAGCATGAGATTGTGAAAAAAAATTCACTGATCTCATACTTACAGCCGCAATGGCGGCTTTGTTTACATTTGAGGACCCGGGCGTGACGTCATCACATCGCGCCCGGGCCTCCGACGGTCATAGAGATGACTGGTGACCATCTGGTCACCAGTCATCTCTATGCTTGTCATGAGACCCACCACCGGCGCCGGACGATTCTCTCCGGGTCCCCGATGGCACGGGAGAGGCCGGAGAAGCACCGGATGGCGGCGAGAGGGGGGGTGTCCCCTCCCGCCGCCTATAAGAACGATCAAGCGGCGGAACCACCGCTATGATCCTTCTTATGGTGCGTAGGATCGCCGGCTGAAAAAAAAAAGATATCTGAATGATGCCTCTAGCTGCAGGCATCATTCAGATATCCCCCCTCAAACCCAGGACGTCATATGACGTCCACCCGGAGGGAGAGAGGGTTCCTGCCGGCGTCAATTTACAATGGCCCGGTATGGAAGGGGCTAAACAATGATCAATGTGTCAAGACTGGCTGTCCAAGAACATGGTGATAGTAATAAACATCTGTGAAACCACCCTGCTCTAACCACCATTGCAGTCCAGGCCCACCACTGCCCGATCCTGCTGTTAACATTGAGCCACGGAAGTCTTTTAGACCCTATGGAGGACCCTGCCAATGGACATAATTTATGCAGCGATGTAGGCACCCTAAGGAAAACCTTCTTACTCTGATGCCCATAAGAAAGAAGACTCTGTACCTGGAGTACCTTGTCCCCATGAACTTAGGTAAGTAAAAGTTTTTTTTTAATTTGTTTTATTTTTTTTACATAAACTGTAGATTAACCTCCCTGGCGGTATGATTCTGTCTGATTTTAGGTGCTGAAAGCGGTACAATTATTTTGCATGGAAATTTGGTGTTTTATATTGTAGGCCTGTAATTCTTAGAAATAACTCACTTAAATCTGTCCAAACAAGAGTCTAGTAGACATCCCGGGTATGATAAAGTTTGAAACACAAAATCATAAATGATATTATAATAAATAACTATAAATAATTATAACAAATAATAATATAAAAATAAAAAAAATTATTCAATAATGTAATCAAATCAAAAACACTGAAATTTGCTCAGTTGCAGAATTGTCGCTGTCGTCACTTTCAGTGTTTGATTACGAATTTCCCCACAAATCGCTATCGCTCAATTCTGCGAGTGATTCTAATTTATTATCGCTGTTTTCTAGCTGGTTTAAAACCACTTTTGACATAAAGGGACCCTTTTTGGTTGCTATGGACAATCTCCAAATTCCAGGCAGAAAAAAACTTTCTGTATAATATAAAAGTGCATGCAGGGCACTGGACAGACCCCTAGGGACAAAGGGGATGTGTAATTTTGTTATACAGTACTGTAATCTGTAAGATTACAGTGTACTGTATGTGTATTGTGTTTTTACTTTTTTGAGTTTGGCGCCGATCTCCGCCCCCATGCGCCGCAACGTCGCAGGGAATGGAGCTCGGCGGCACTGTGTGTGAATAAAGCGAAGAGACAGCTCGCACACACGGCGGGGAGACATCGCAGGATCCAGGGGACAAGGTAAGTAACTCTCCCTGTATCCTGTGATGCAGCCCGAGTCTGGCTCGGGGTTTCCGTTTATGGTACTGAAATTCCACCCCAAGCCTGACTCGTAATACCGCCAGGGAGGTTAACTGAAGCAGGATTTTTTTTTTTTTTTTTTGTACTACACCAGCTTTAATCAGTTTTACATCAGCTTTAAACAAGAACCTAACTCTGGTAAAAAAAATAAGTCGGGCAGAAGGGAAAAGACTAGTCGCCAGTACTGTCTGTGCTCTCCCAGAAGCATAATCTTAACATGCCACTACCGATTTAGTAGCCGTGTTTTTAGAAGCAGGGTTTTGTTTCCTCGTTTCAGAGCCTCCAGCAAGGAGAACAGTGAGCAGAACAGCTGTAATATCACCAAATCTCAGTTCAACTCTCCTGTGATTAGCATTGAGATGCAGCAATGCCTTAGATCTCATACTGCAGACATACAGCTAGGTAGGTACAGGACTGCCCAGGCACACTTACATGTACGGATTGGAAGTACAGAACTACTTTTCAAGAGGAATTCCAGACAAAAAGGGTAAAAAAATTTAGGATACTGCTTAGGCACAATTTATATTTTTAGATGTTCCTTAAACATAGCAAATTTTCACTTTTCCACATTAAAATGTGCACTCACTAAAAATACACCATAGTTTTCTTTTAAACTCACTTTACATATACTTTTTTTTGCACATGACAAAGATGAGCATGAATGTGACTGTGAATATGACTGTGCTCTCCATGTATTCCTATCAGGACAAAACAGAACGCAGGTGCTAGAAGGCAGTGTAAGGGATTGAGTCATATCAACACAATGCACACAATACACAAGTCCTACTTGTACTATCAACTCATTTCAGTGCTTGGCACAACACCAGTAGCATTACTGCATGAATGCAACATAATTAATACCGAGCACCTCATCCACCATTTAATAAATGGTTTTCTTTATATCAGTCTTTAGTTCTACAATTGGCAAAGGATGCTGGGAGTTATTTCAACAATGGCCAAAGTGTCACCTGCTGCATAGTTCTTAATTCCTACAACTCAAACAGTACCCCATGTCGCCTTTTAGAGTCCAACTAAAATATAAAAATAGTTGCTATTCTCTTATAATTAATGCCCTTTACCAATATCTGTGTGCAAGAGTTTGGGGCTGGGTATGGAAGCTGAAAATAACTGACTGAGCACACTTTCCAGGTGGGGCATTTATATAGATCCAGACACAATCATGCTAATCTGACTCATCTACAGTCTTAACTCACTAGAATTCTTCAGGCTGAGGGTCTGATCACAACATAAGTGTTGTACATTGCATTAGGCAGCCCTTTCAAAAGCTGTCAAAGTACATTGGTGCATGAAAATTTAGCTCCCGCATTATTTTTGTTCAATGCACGTCAACGCAACGGCTTGTTTTCTCTGGCTATTTGTAGCTAAATACAGATATACTGCTGTAACTGGCTACAATGTTGATCTAGGCAGCTACAAATCGCTGGTTTGCCATAGTTATCAGCAGCTTTATTGGATAACGGGAGTAGCTTTTGAAGCTGTTAATTCTACAGCTAGGCTCCAAACGCTGCAAAAAGATAGTCACTGTGTAGGCAGGTGTCTACTAACGGTGTGCTAATGTGTGCTGGTTCTGTGCTGCCCAGGTGGGGAGAGGGTTAATATGGGTTCTGTATTTTCCCAGGTTTTTTGGGTTCTGCCCTCCACCGTGTTCTTCAAATAAATGGGAAGGAAGACTGGGCTCCTGGGGGCCCAAGATTGGTTCAAGGAAGAATCTGATCAGTATTTATGAGATTGTGATTCTTCTCCTCCCCCTTGCCAAGTGCCCCCATAGCAAGCCACTTGCTGTGGAGGCACTCGTGTATACTTGCTCCCAAACCGGCTCTCTGTGTACATAAGGCTGCTTTCACACTGGGGTGGGGGTGGGGGTGGTGTCGGCGGTAAAAATAAAAATAGCGGCGCTTTACCGTCGTTTTTGTGGAGGTATTCAGCGACTAGAGGGGCGCTTTTAACCCCCGCTAGCGGCCGAAAAAGGGTTAAAAACCACCCGCAAAGCGCCTCGGTTCGAGCGCGCTGCCCATTGATTTCAATGGGCAGGAGCGGTGAAGGAGTGATGTACACACCACTCCTTCACCGCTCCAAAGATGCTGCTTGCAGGAGTTTTTTTAGCATCCTGCCAGTGCATCACTCGAGCTTTCATACTGAAACTGCAGGGGAGCCGTTTTTCAGGCGCTTTACAGGCGCTATTTTTAGCCCAAAAGCGCCTGAAAAATGCCCCAGTGTACATAAATACACAAGAAGTACATGTTCACAGTTGTATATTCTTGAATGTCCAGCTCTAATAAAAAGCGATTGCATACAAGTACAAAGTAATTTGGTTTTGTTATTACATTGTTCCCAGTACATGATTTTATTTTCCCATTTTCACACACTGTCCTGGCATTTTTACTATGTTTTATAACACAAAGTGAGGAAAACATATTTTTAAAAGTTTATTTTTTTTCCCTTTATATGCAAAAACAAAACAAAACAAAAATAGTGATTATTAAGGATCACCAACAGAAGGTTCTACCTTTCTTGAAAAATGATATAAAATGTATTTGGGTACATTGTTGTAAGAGTAATCATCAGTCAAACTATCACAGCATTGAAAACCTGGAAAAATGGCCTGGTAATAAAGGGGTATATGCTGGCTCATTCTAAAGTGGATAATACAGTATTACATGATTTTTTTTCAGTAAGGGACCACAATATGTCCTTTGGTAACAAAATATGCTTAGCTTTTAAACAACGAGGTCAGGCCCCACTTATCTTGGGATTTTAAAGCTCTGTGTCAAATGTCTTCAAAGCGGAGGTCCACACAAAATTGAACCTCCGCTTTTCGGAACCCTCCCCCTCTCCGGTGTCACATTTGGCACCTTTCAGGGGGGATGGGGGTGCAAGTATAATACAGGTATTTGCACCCACTTCCGGGCATAGACCCCCGCAAGGGTTACGCTACTCCCCCCCCCCCCCTCGCTGTCTTCTGGGAGACTCACAGGTCCCAGAAGACAGCAGGGACCATTTTGATTGCCCAGCATGACTCGCGCATGCGCAGTAGGGAACCGGGAAGTGAAGCCGCAAGGCTTCACTCCCTGATTCCCTTACCGACGATGGTGGCGGCAGCATCCGACGACCGAGGGACGGGACGGCCTCGGGTGCCGACATCGCGGGCGCCCTGGACAGGTAAGTGTCCATATTTTAAAAGTCAGCAGCTGCAGTATTTGTAGCTGCTGACTTTTAAAAAAATAATTTTGGCGCACCTCCGCTTTAACTAGCACAGAAGAGAAACCTCCAACATAGTCCCTAAACAGTTTAATGCACAAAGCCTCACTTGAGGACTCTTACCTCTATACATTATAATTGCCTCAAAGATATAAAAGACACAATTTTTTTTTTTATATATTTTTCTTATCTAATGAGTGCATTTCCAAAGTTCTTTTAGTACATTGTATATATTGGATAGAAAAAGAGATGTGAGGATTTAAACAAGAAGCATACTCCTCTTACAAGGGGCAGCTGGAAGATAACCTTAGGGATGGTATTTTCTTACACACATTAGTAATCCCAGTTCAGTATGCAGAATATCAGATGGGCTTCCTAACCTCTTCAGCCCCGGAAGGTTTTAGCCCCTTAATGACCAGGCCATTTTTTTGCGGTACAGCACTGCGTTATTTTAACTGATTATTGTGCGGTCGTGCGACGCTGTACCCAAATAAAACTGATGTCCTTTTTTTCCCACAAAAATAGATTTTTTTTGGTGGTATTTGATTACCTCTGCCCTTTTTATTTTTTGAGCGACAATTTAAAAAAAAAAAACATATCTTTTTACTTTTTACTATAATACATATCAAAAAGAAATATATAAAAAAACAAATCTATTCATCAGTTTAGGCCAAACTATATTCTTCTACATATTTGCAAAAAAAAAAAATTGCAATAAGCGTATACTGATTGGTTTGCACAAAAGTTATGGCGTCTAAAAACTATGGGATAGATTTAGGCACTTTTTTTATTGTTTTTGCTAGTTTTTACTAGTTTTTTATTGTTTTTACTAGTAATGACGGCGATCTACGATTTTTAGCAGGATTGCGACATTGCGGTGGACAAATCTGACGCCAAATGACACTTTATGGGGACCAGTGACATTATTACATTGATCAGTGCTAAAAAAATACACTTAGGCCCCTTTCACACTGAGGCGGGGAGGTGCGCTGCTATACCGTCGTTTTTGCCGAGATAATCGGCCGCTAGCGGTGCGGTTTTAACACCCGCTAGCGGCCGAGAAAGGTTTAAAACCGCCTGCAATGCGCTGCTGAAGCAGCGCATTGCGGGCGGTATAGCTGCGCTGTCCCATTGATTTCAATGGGCAGCAGCGGTTAAAAAGCGGTAAACACACCGCTCCAAAGATGCGGCTAGCAGGACTTTTGGAGCCGTCCTGCTAGCGCACCGCTTCAGTGTGAAAGCCTTCGGGCTTTCACATTGAAGACTGCAGGGCAGGATTTTTTCAGGCGCTGAAAAATGCCCCAGTGTGAAAGGGGCCTAATCAATGTAAAAATGACACTGGCAGGGAAGGGGTTAACACTACGAGTGATCAAGGGGTTAACTGTATTCCCTAGGTGTGTTCAAACTGTAGGGGGATGGGCTGCCAGGGACATGACAGAGATCACTGTTCCAGATCACTGGGAACAGTAGATCTCTGTCATGTCCTCTGTCAGAACTGGGAATCGCCTTGCTTACAATGGCAGATCCCCATTCTGCATCTAATAGGCGGTCGCGGGTCGCCGGCGGACATCGAGTCCATCCAACCCATGGGCACGCTCACACAGCGTGCAGCGGGCACAAGCAACTGCGCCTGTGCGAGCCGCCATACAGCTACGGCGATTTGTGCAGGAGAGCCGACCTGTCGCGGTATAGCGACGGTGGTTGGTCGGCAAGTGGTTAAAGGAACAGGATCTTTTTTTTTTTTTTAGATTAACAAACGCTTTAAGATTAAAAACCTTAAGGCTTTACAACCACTTTAAGTATTACTTTATTTGCTGCTAGTAGAACTGCCAGTATGGAGGACTAAATTTGAAATTCTGTTATGAATATTAGGAATGCTTACAGATGCCATTGATGGAATATGAACAAGTACCCTCGTGCCAATGTAGCACACAGATCCCTTTCCTGCTTACCTCCGCTAGCAGGTGGGACACACCATGCCACATGCCCAGTGTCCTCCTTGTTGAAGAGGGTGAGCGGTGTTATCTATTTTCAGGTCTTGCAGCGAGTTACCGCTTTCCGTTGGTTCTCTTCACTAGAGTGTAGGGAAGAGTCTATTCTCTCTCTTTATTTCAAGAAGGCCATTGTCCAGACAGTATTAAACCCAATAAAGAAAGGTTTATTTTGCTTTCTCGATAACTCGACAGGAAAGTTGGAGATAGAGAAAATTGAACAGGGAGGTAGTTTCAGGCACGCGGCACTTAACTAACAATCGTCGCCACTCAGGCCTGAGTGGGACTTGTTCACCCAGACAGTCCCCTCCCACGGTTCCAGCAGCCGGTGTGGAGCATGGAACCCTCACTTGTAATTTCCTAGGGATACAATCAAGAGACAGCTTCCAAATCTTGAATTTCCCAGTCTAGTAACACTTGAGTCCTTAGGTGCCAATGGGGCACGTTGCTAGGCTTGTGGCGAACTACAGTCCTCAATATTTATGCGAGAAGATAAAACACTACATCCCCAATCGCATTCTCAAATCAACCAACCAAAACCTCCTCCACATCCCCAAGTCCCGCTACAAATCAAAGGGAGAACGAAGATTTGCAGTCCAAGGACCACGGCTATGGAACGCTCTACCCACGGACATCCGTATGGAAGAAAACCATCCGGCCTTCAGGAAAAAACTTAAGACCCACCTCTTCTGAAGGATCAGGACGTCACTGGATGCAAAGCGCCTTGAGGCAATTTAGTTCGCATTTGTAGCGCTATACAAGTTATTCACTCACTCACTCACTTACGGAATCCTTCCCTCCGATAGGTAACCAGGCCTTTCCAGAGACAGTGACTTCTCTCACCGATCCCCTTGGGTAGATCCTCCCCTGGTTGCCTCTCCTTCAGAGAGGGTCACCCCTCACTTGGGTACCCTGGGATTCCTCTTCGGGTGTAGACCCCAGCCAAAGGTGCTGGGCCTACTTACAGCGGTGCAGCCTCAGGCTAAAGGTGCCTGGGGCTGGTACACACACGCACCCCTGGCCTGGAGGGCCGGGAGGCGCAAACTGCTCCCCGAATAATGGCGTCTGTCCCTTATGTATCCTCTCCCAGCATGCACAGTGGGTAGACCACGCCCACTGTACAGCTGCCGAGAGTGGATACCCAATAACGCTGCAACGCTACCTGTGGTTCGACCTGAGCCTGGGGTTGCAGTGCCACCCACAGGTCACAGGGAACTGTACTGCCAGGTAACATTACCTCAGAGCAAAAGCCAGTTTTTGAAGAATTCAACAGCCTGAGTCCTAAATTTAAGCATAGTGACCCCCAATTATATACACCAACTAAAAGCACGTAAATACCTCCCAGAAGGATGGAGGAAAATTATTTATTTTCTCAAAAGTGGACTAAGCATCCTCACCTGAAAGAAGTAAACAGGTGGTACCTCTGATCTTTGGCTCTTCCTAATATTATTATACAGGATTTATATAGCTCCAACAGTTTGCACAGAGCTTTACAACGTGAGGGCAGACAGTACAGTTACAATACAGAAGGAATCAGAGGGCCCTGCTCGTTAGAGCTTACAATCTTAAAGGAAGGGTCAAATGATACAGTGATAATGATGACAGTCACAGAGGGGGTTGTAAAACTCTTGGATAATGAGTAAGAAAACCCATATCTAAATTTAGGCCGTTATCTTTTGTGTCAAATAGAAATATCATTCTTAGTTCAAAAGTTTTCCTTTCCTGAATAGTTCTGAAATTCCCTTTATAAGCTAAGACATTGAGGTCTTCTATAGTGTGGTCCGGTTGTGAGAAATGATGTCCCACCGGTGTGCAGAAACTATATTCTTTATGTTCCTTAATGGTGTGTCTGTGCAAATTCATCCTTGTTCACAACATCTGTCCTGTTTTGCCAATGTAAGATCCTTTGCTACATCTTTTGCATTGGATGAGATATACGACATTACTGGAGGTGCAGTTGTATGATCCTTTGATATTGAAGGTCCCTTTTGTGTGCGTGACACCTTTAGATGGATTAATTTAGTTGCACAGTTTTTTTATTGCAGGGTTTGCTTCCATTATTTTTTACCTCATAATCAGAATGAAGTTTCCTGCTCATTTGTTTATATCAGAGGTTGGGTGGTTGTCTGAAAGCCAGTATTGAGGGTTGTTGGAATATTTCTTTTAGAGTTTCATCCTCTGTTATGATGGGCTGTAAATCTTTGATTATTAGTTTTTTTTCTCTATGTAATGAAGTCGATTTTCTCTACAGGATTGAAGGCCGTGTTTATGCTGCTGTTGATGGTTGTGTCTTTGTAACCTTTCTTTTGGAAGGAGTCTGCTAGTGTTCTGAGATGTTTATCACTGTCTTCTGGGTCTGAACATATTCAATGGTATCTGATGGCCTGGCTGTGTATAATGGCCTGTTATGTGTGTTATTGCCTGTACTAAACCTGGGTATACACTATATAGATTTCAGCCGGTTCCCGAGGGAATCAGACACAATTTTCTATGTAGGTGCAGCTGATGATCGGGTATTCTGACAGGCGCTAGCTGTCAGTATTCAATAGTTAAAGATGAGGATTACTCTATTTGTGCTGTATAGCATGGATGGGGGATTCTGTTTGATTATTTAATTTAGCCAGCAGGTTGAATGAAAATAATGTATGCATGTATACAGCGCATATATGCATAGTGCTATGTGGTGACCATCTATTTCCACACATTACTGGATTCCCTGCATGCTTCGCAGCTTCTCCTCTGCTGTTCACTTTTCATTTCTAAGGACTACATATCCCATGGTACCTTGCTCCCCCGCAAACAGTAATTCCTGTACTGACTCCGCAGGCTCTGGGAAATGTGTTCCCAGAATTCAAGGAAATAAATGTGCGGGGAATCTCATAAAGTAAATTTACAAACTTCAAAATCATTCAGATTAATAAGAGAAATAATTAAAGTACAATGTGGAAATTAATATGTAGCAGTGTGTTGCCACTAGTTACTAACTTCCATGCATATTCACCCTGCTGCCAGACATCCATACGTCATACTTGTAGACAATGAAAAGTATTTTGCTTTGTTTTGTTGTTTTATTTGGGGGATTGTACTTGGTTGGGGGAAAGGGATATGAGATGCCCATAGAATAAATTTATATTTGCAATGCTGGAGTTGATCCGGCTTCACATTGGCAAATGGTTACTCATTATCTTCACAGAACAAAAAATGGTGGAATCTAATCTTGACAGACTTATTCACCTCAGAACTTCTCCCGCCTCTGCACTCTCCCTGCAGACTTTTACCTCCAGGACTCTTCACCTCCTGCGCACCACTTTCCTGTCACATCATTAGACATCCTGTCCCACCATCTTGAATAGGCTAAGCCTCACTCTGAATAATTCCTAGCTAAAACTTCTCTTGATGAATCATAGGCCAGGGGCCTGCAGTACCCCTTCTTGATGGCCTTAAACATTTTTTTAGTAAAGCATACTTGATGATGGACTACTGATCCCAGCAAGCCCGACTTGCAAATCCTGAGTCCTCAGACTGCAGCGACTTGACACAAAACCCCACGGTCTCTCCTCTGGCTCTGCACCCAGCTCCCCTGGCATGCCTCTATCAGATCTCCACTGTGCCTCACTCACCGACTCCTGTCCTGAGTCCTTCTTGAAAGATTTACCCGGACTGTGTGGACCAACTGCTCCTCCAGCTCCTGTTCCAGGACACCTCTCCATGACCAAGTAAGGAGAGGCTCCCTGCTAGCTCCCAAGCTCCTCCATCAAACCCCCCCCCCCCAGATGAGGGTGTCTCTCCAGCATGCAGTCTAGCACTCCATCTTTCAATTCACCCAATTCACACAACTCCTCCCCAGCAGGCTGACTGTGGGTATATGTAGGAAGCCTGCTCCCTGCCAGTCCTAGTTGGGGATTGGTCAGGGCTCCTCACATGTACTCCATGCCACTCCAACTCTCAGCCCCGCCCCTCTTCCAGAACATTCTCACTGAAAGCAGGGGAGGCGCCCAACAGCTGAAGCACATGTCAGTCACACCCACTGCTACACTAAACACTCCCTGCCCCCAGATCAAGAACAAACAGGCCTACCTTGCAGCATTAGGCCTGTTTAAATTTACCTGCGCTGACAGAACCTTAAACACTACACATCTAGCACCTACCTATGGTAGAGGGTGCTACAAATATATTATTTTACATTTTGACCATAGATACATTTTAAAATCACCCTATCCAAACTTTAAACAGGTATTTTGATAACTTGAAGACCATGTGGGGAATTCATGAAGGATGTCGTAGATGTCTTTAGAATTCCATAGGGGTGCAGCTCTGAAAGTGTTGGTGTTTGTGTCCAACTATTCTGTCAGAAACATGAACATGAATCTGCCGGTGCATAGTGCACACTCCTTCCTCCTTCACTCCCTCCCCAGGCTACTGCGTCTGCCACAATGATTGGAAGCAATGTTATATGCAGGTGCAGATGACAGGCATTCGACCAGTCCAACCTTCCTATCACCTCTCTCCCACTGATAAAATACATGTTCCATCATGTAACAGGACGAACCCCCTGTGTGCACGTCTTACTCCATTGACTCTTCCCGTACCTGCAACTAGGTCCCTGGGGTCTCTGCCACATTGGTCCAGATTGCTGGGCCACCGACTGCTAGAGAAGGAATTGCGATCCGACCCTCTCGTTATACAGAGAACCTGTCACCCCTTTCCTTACTGTTCTTCTGCTGTCTGGCTGTGCCATCTCATTCCTTTCTATTTGTTGCCTTTAGTAACTACATTTCCTTCTCTTCACCCCACGTGTACATAAAAGGTCCTGTTCTTTTTTATATGCCAAGATCAGACCTTGAACAGTTAGCCCTGGTTCACACCGGGTGCGACTTCAAAGTTGTACGATTTGGTCCGATTTAAGCATGACCTCAAAGCCATTTCTGCTAATTTCAATGTACTGCAACTTGTACAACTTGTACAAGCACAAAAGTACAATTGAGAAGAAAAAAAAAGGCCCTTAAGATCTGCCATGGATTTTAAGGAGAACCCTGCGTCATATTTTTACGAAAAAATGGCGTGGGGTTCCCCCCAGATCCATACCAGACCCTTATTTGAGTATGTAGGCCAGGAAGGGGGGTGGGGAGAGCGAGCGCCCCCCCCGCCTCCTGAACCATACTAGGCCACATGCCCTCAACATGAGGAAGTGCTTTGGGGGAGAGGAAAAAAGTTGATGAGGACAAGGGCTTTTTCCTCACAACCCTGGCCAAGTGGTTGTGGTGATGCGACTTATCGGAGTCCCATATGTGATTGAGTATTACTCATTCACAAAAAAAGTTTAAAAAGTGAGTAAAAACGCAGCAACAGTTTTTGACAAGTCCTTTATTAAAAAAAAAAAAAAAAGTAGATCCAACATCAATCATGATGAACGGCAGTCGGCAGCCCAAAAAAAAAAAAAAAAGAGAGACAAAGGCTCCTGCTGTCTCACAGCTCTTAAATAACTAAGGGATGGGGCCACAATGACGTCACCACGTGACACCCCCTTGTGACGCCATTGACCGTGAACGTGGCGGTTTTGTTTTGTGAACAACATTGTTAGTAGGAAAGGGTTAAAAATAAAGTGGAAAAATGTCTCAAAGTCACACTGATATGGACACATGCGTGACTTCAGTGATTTCAATTACAGTCTATGAGAAATAAAAGCTGGGAAAAAGTAATACATGAACTACTTTTCAAAACGCACCACTTCAAGCCGCAGCTATTAAGACAGAGTCGTAGAAATATATTAGGTGCGACTTCAGGTGCAATTTGGAAATTGCATGTCACATCTGAAGTTGCACCAGTGTGAACAGGGGCTGATGCCTCGTACACACGACCGGTTTTCCTGTCGGGAAAACTGCCATGAGAGCTTTTGGCCGGCAAAACCAGCCGTGTGTATGCTCCATCGCAGTTTTCCCGACGAGAAAACTGCCGGAAAAAAAAGAGAAACCAGCTTTATTTTTTAGGTCGGGATTCCCGGCTGACTTTTTCCCGTCGGGAAAACCGGTCGTGTGTATGCTTTTCCGAGGGGAAAAAAAAACACGCATGCTCAGAATCAAGTATGAGACGGGAGCCCTCGTTCTGGTAAAACTAGTGTTCGTAATGGAGATAGCACATTCGTAACAGACTGAAAAACACAAGGCTGAAAAGCGCAAATCGTCTCTCACCAAACTTTTACTAACACGAGGATCAGCAAAAGCGTCCCAAAGGGTGGCGCCGTTTGAATGGAACTTCCCCTTTATAGTCCCGTTGTACGTGTTCTACGTCACCGCGCTTTGGACGGACGGTATTTGGCCTGAACATGTGTATGCAAGGCAGACTTGGGAGGAATCCCGTCGGGAAAAAGGTAGTTTTTTTTCCTGCCGAGAAAAACGGTCGTGTGTACGGGGCATTAGACTGAACTTTACTGAATGCTCGTTGCAAGAACAAGTGGATGTAACAGTCAATCAAGGTTCTTCCATGCACATTTCTACACCACCTAACTCAGGCTGTCCAAAGCATATCTTCACATGAAAGCAGAGTCCATTCAGCATAAGTTTATTTCAGGTGGAATCCTTTGCTGCTGAATCCCCAAAAGATGCCCCCAATAGGGAGGCCACATGCTTCAGCAGGACTACATGTTGCAAGAGGTCCTTCCCCTTGTGATCCCATGTGGAAGAAGAAAAAGGCTCTGAGCCCTCCCCTTGTATTTATGAACCCACAGCAAGGGGACAGGTCCATGAACACCCTGGAAAGAGAAGAATTAGCTTAACCCTTTCTTAGTTCTGGGAAGCCTTCTAACTCACCATACATTGCAATACAAAGCCCAGTGAATTAGAATTTCATCATGGTTCACATTAAAAATATAAGTGTAGCGGCCTCACCCGCTCTTTCCCTTCTTCTTTACGGCTGGTCAACTCGTCTAGGTGGACCAGGGAGAGGGGTGAGGTGCTGCCCCCAGCTCGCACCTCTTATGTGTGTAGAGGTTTGAGCTAAGATCTTTACCTTCGGGTCTGTGTCCCTGTCTGGAGATTCCACTTCAAATATGACAGGTAGATAGGTGAATGTAGAACACTTTGCTTCCAGAAAAATAAGCCCACACCAGGTATCAGTATAACATCTATATTTATTTCCGCAGAGATAAATATGCCTCTTTGCAAGCAGACAGGTTGATAAAAACACAAACTTGGTGGGGAGAGGGTTCAGGCACAATCCTTTCGGATCAGAGAAGCTGTTAGGAGTTCACAACAACTTTTGGCGCACGGTCGCTGCCACCGACCGTGAGGTTGGTCCCTGCCACAGACCGGGTGAATGATGAGGCCTCTGCCACAGGCCTTTGAATAGGCCTCTGCCACCGACCTGATGTAGCTGGGTCTCTGCAAAGACCATAAAACATGGACTACCTTCTCTTATGGCGACCCCTGTTAGGGAGATGATCCATCCCGGACGGTCCCCAGAGGCCTACACTGTCACCAGCCAATGCTGCGCTGGATCTTCAGGTCAGGTCACCTCCCTGGTTCTCCTCGCCCGAGACTCGGGTCCCCTCACTCGGTGGGCCCCTAGGTATCTTCTCCCATACGGGACCCAGTCGAAGGTACTGGGCCCCAGGCCTCGGCTAGTACCTCACCCCAGGCTTAAGGTGCCTGGGATGGAACTCGAACTCCCTCGCACCCAGGCCGAGGGCACCTGGGCGCGGACGAACAGAACAGCAGCCCCCGGGCTTAAGGTGCCTGGGGCTCGGCCCTCGTGCGCAAGGTTTCCGCCCCCTTTATATCCTCTCCCAGCAAGCACAGCGGGTTCCCCGCCCCGCGGTACTACTGCCGCGAGAGGACACAAAGGGCACGGCCCTACAATGGTGGTTCAACCCCGGCCCCAGGCGACAGCGCCACCCAGGGGCCGCAGGGAACAGGACACCATCATTATCCTCCACGAACCAAATTGGCCATAAATCCCTAATAATTAGTGTATCTGGGTCATGCTACCGCCCAGATACTCCCCCTAAATGTTGATACCCGCTACATAAGCAACAGAAACTTCTCATTATACACGGCAATAACAGAAATTCAAAATAAAGTAAATTTTACTCCTGTAAACACCTGCTTACACAGCCACCATATCTAATGATTTCTAAGCTGCAATAAATTACAATTTTGGTTTTATCACTGCTTTAAGTGCTGCTGCACATTGCATGTGATAACATCAGAACGCCTGCAACCAATGGAAGGGAAGCCAAAATCAAGCATTTAGGCTCCATTTACATTAGCGCGTTTCCACTTTGATGCTACTTTTGGTGAGACTTTGATCGGACTTTACAGTGCGACTTTGATCTGGACCAAAGTAGTGGAGGCACTTTTTCAAAGTCACTGCGACTTGTCATGTGACTTTGATGTCCAAAGTCACATGACAAGTCACACAGGTGTGAACGGAGCCCTAATCCTTGCACTGCAAATGCAGCTTTGGATTTTTACCTGGACTTCCGCTTTAAAGGAATGTGTAAAAAATGTCAGCTGAGTTAATAGTTAAAAGCCAAACTTTGGGATAGGCCTTTATTGGTACAAATAGGACAAACAAGTCAATGAATAAAAAAGTTTACATAACGTTTATTGCAGTTAACATCACATATTAAAAAAAGCTCCAAAATCAGGGTCCCACAAATGAAAGACCAACAAAATGCCATTCATATTACTCAATTACTATATAAACCAGTGGCGGCATGTCTATATGAGGCGCAGGGGCGCCGACCCTCTAATCCATGCGCCTGGCCCCTAATCTACATACAGGATACCTGACGCATGGATTCCAATGGGTTTTATTTTTTTTAAGCACATGATTAGAGCCTGAGGCTCTAATTGGCTTAAAAAAAGGTGGGCTCGGGGCGCAGAGCACTGTGCCCTGAGCCCACCCAGTTGTGTGACATTAGATAATTAATATTTGCTAATGTTTTCCTGTTTCTCTCCCGGACAATCTGGTCTCATGACCCGCTAAGACTAAGACCCAGTTGGCCGGGAGTCCGCAGACCACATTGGCCGGGAGGAGAAGCAGCAACCACCGGGACACGGATTAGATAGAGGGGGAAGCCACAGCTGCAACCTGGATGGGGTAAGTGACGATTGATCAGCGAGTGAATGAGCCGACGACCGGGGGGGTTGGTGTGGGGTGGCGGGCTGGAGCGGCCGGGGGGGTAGATATCTTAGGTTTGTTTGCCCCCCCCCCGACCGATCCACTGATATAAGCCCTAAAGGTTATCCAAGAGATCAGAGGGTTTCGCTTTATTTGCTTCCTCAGGACCTTGTAGTCTTGGATGGTACATCTTAAGCAGCCAAGCTTTTTCCATTCAAGCCAGCTGAGTTAAATTTAACCACTTCAGCCCCGGACCATTTTGGCTGGTTAACCACTTCAATACCATGCACTTATGCACCTTCCCGCCCAGACCAATTTTCAGCTTTCAGTACTCTCACACTTTGAATGACAATTACTTAGTCATGCTACACTGTATCCAAACAAAATTTTTATCATTTTCTTCTCACAAATAGAGCTTTCTTTTGGTCGTATTTAATCGCCACTGGGTTTTTTATTTTTTGCGATATAAGCAAAAAAACAGAATTTTTTTTTTAGTTTCTATTGTAAAATTTTGCAAATAAGTAATTTTTCTTCATAAATTTGTGCCAAAATGTATTTTGCTACATATCCTTGGTAAAATGAACCCAAATTAGTGTATATTATTTGGTCTTTGTGAAAGTTATAGAGTCTACAAACTATGGTGGCAATCACTGAAAATTTATCACATCTGATCACGCCTGATGTACTGAAGGGATATCTCATTTCTTGAGACACTAACAAGCGAGGAAAGTACAAATACCCCAAAATTACCCCTTTTTGGAAAGTAGACAGTCCAAGGTATTTACTAAGAGGCGTGGTGAGTTTTTTGAAGTTGTATTTTTTTCCCACAATTCTTGGGAAAATTTAATTTTTTTTTTTTTTTTTTTTACACAAACTGGTCATATTAACAGTTTTTTTCTCTCACACAGCATATGCATAATTGCAACTACACCCCAAAATACATTCTGCTACTCCTCCTGAGTGTAGCGATACCACATGTGTGAGACTTTTACACAGCCAGGCCACATACAGAGGCCCAACATTGAAGTAGCACTTTCAGGCGTTCTACAAGCATAAATCGCACATATCCTTTCTCAACCACCTATTAAACTTTTGAAGGCCCTGGAGCACCAGGACAATGGAATTTTCCACAAAATGACCCCATTTTGGAAAGCACACACCCCAACGTATAATCTATGAAGCATTATGAGTCTTTTGAACGGTTCATTTTTTTCCAGAAGGTTTTGGAAAATGTGGAGAAAAAATGAAAATGCATTTTTTTTACACAAAGTTGTCCATTTATAAGATATTTCTAACGCATAGCATATACATAGCAAAAATGACACCCCAAAATGCATTCTGCTACTCCTCCTGAGTATAGCGATACCACATGTGTGAGACTTTTACACAGCCTGGCCACATACAGAGGCCCAACATCCAAGTAGCACCTCCAGGCATTCTAGCAGCATTAATTGCACATATCATTTTCTGACTACCGATCACATTTTTGAAGGCCCTTCATATATCTAACACATAGCAGGTACATACCTAATAACAAAAGATTACCTGTGGTTTTAGAAGTGCAGTGGTCCACAGAGGAGAGCATCGGTCCAGGCAGCAGGCAGGGATGAGGTCAGCGACAGCAAAAGCAATCATCCAGGCAGCAGGCAGGAATACTGTCCATAGTTCGCACAGGCAGAGATACTGTCAGCACAGCCAGAGCACAGCCAAAGCACAGGTCCAGGTAGCAGGCAGAGGTGTCCCGGCAGAAATGCTGTCCAAAGTCAGTAGAGGCAGCAGGCAGATATATGGTCAACACAGCCAATGTATTGGTCCAAGCAGCAGGAAGAAACATGGTCCATAATGTCATGGGTCATTACAGGCAGTAATATGGTCAGCACAGCCAAATTATTGGTCCAGGCAGCAGGAAGGACCATCAAGCTTAGGGCCAGGGGGACAGGGGTAGAGGCTTCTCCCACCCAAATCGCTTTGAAGCCTCCGGGCAACCAGACCCTGTTCTTGGAGCACAGAAAACGAAAAACTGGTTTTCTCTACTCAGAACGCTATTCTGAAGCCCCTCACATACTTGAGACCCCTGTGTACTAAAAGTAGATGGCCAAAAGATCAGTCCAAGTGGCAGGCAAAAACATGGTCGATTAACAGGCCAAGGTCGGTACACGTGGAAGTCAGAAACGTGGTTTAAATCGGCAGGCAGAGGCATCGTCGGTAAACAGGCCAGGGTCAGTTAATTAACATGGAAGGTAGTTAGTAACATGGTAGCAAGCAAATAGGGAAATGGCAGTCTGTTAATAATAAGGGGAACTAATGGATGTATGATAATTTTTTAAGCAATTTCCGATGCACAGGCCAGGTTGGGAGGGACAATCGGGACAATAATAGCTGGTGTCTCTTCTTACTCCTCCTCTGCTGCATACACGGCATTTCTTTTGGCGTCTTCTTCCAGATTCTGTGGGGGGGATGCTAAAGGGATAGTGTCGCTCGTGAAGCCGACTCACACAATCAGAGCGAATGCTTCCTGGGGCGGGATCTTGTTGGTAAATGAGGGCATCGATGATATCTTCGATATATTGGAGGTAGTGGAGTCGGTGATTTTGAGTTGCTTTTTGGTAGCAGACAAACGAATTAAAAAGGGCCATGTGAAACAGGTGAAACGCAACTTTTTTGTGCCAATAATGGGACTTTCTGGTTGATAAGTAGGGCTGTAGCATCTGGTCGTTTAAATCCACCCCCCCCCCCATGTACAAATTGTAGTCGTGGACACATTCAGGCTTTACAATGGAGCCGCGTCTTCTTGGGATCTCCACCATGGTGTCATTGTGGATCGTAGAGAGGATGTGGACATCTTTCTTGTCCCTCCACTTCATGGCCAACACCTCCTCGTTCCTCATGGATGCCCATTCTCCAGGTCGCAATTTTTTTGTCAATAAATTTTGTGGGAATCCCTTCCGGTTTTTTTTTAAGGTACCGCAGGCCGGGGTTTGTTTACTGTAAAGGTGGCGAAAAAGGGGCAGGCTGGTATAATAATTATCAACATATAAATGGTAACCTTTTCCAAACAGGGGGTATGCCAACTCCCAGACAATTTTCCCACTGGTTCCAATATATGTGGGGCAATCATGGGGCTGGAGCTGGGAGTCTTTGCCTTCGTAGATCCTGAATTTGCAGACGTATCCAGTGGCTCGATCACATAATTTATTTAATTTTAACCCATACCTGGCTCTCTTGCTTGGTATGTACTGCTTGAACTGCAGTCGGCCGGTGAAATGTACGAGGGACTCGTCCACACAAATTTTTTGGTCTGGGATAAAAACTTCTTCAAATCGCTGGGAAAAGGCATTGATTAGGGGGCGTATCTTGTACAATTTTTCGTAGTTGGGATGATCTCAGGGAGGGCACTGTGAATTGTCATTGAAGTGGAGAAAGCGCATAATCATGTCGTATCTTTTCCTGGACATGACAGCGGAATATATGGGCATGTGTTGGATGGGGCGTTTGGACCAATATGAATGGACTTCGTTCTTTTTTGTAAGCCCCATATTGAACATAAGGCCCAAAAATAATTTAAATTCCTCCAATGTTAGACGCCGCCACTGGAACATGCGGGCGTAGGAAGAATCGGGGTTGGCAGCAATAAATTGGGATGCATACAGATTCGTTTGATCCACTATATTCTGCAGCAAATCTTGTGGGAAAAATAAACAAAAATAATCAAATTTAGAAAAATTTGTAGTGTCGGGCTGCACACCTGGCTGTGCGGTGAAAGGGGGGATGATAGCGGATCCTGAGTTGGCAGGCAACCATAAGGGGTTTGCCAGGGCATCGGGAAGGTAGGATTGGGGCTGGATTCTTCGGGTTGGGCGTGCATTTCCATTGATTGTACTGGGCTCCTCTTCCTGGGGTATGGCGCTGCTGGTGGTGGGCAGTTCTCCTGATCTTGGTGCTGATCTTGGTGCTGATCTTGGTGCCGATCGCATTCTTTTGGGAGGGACGGTTTCCTCCGGGGACTCGGACTCTGAGCCACTATCCTCCACTGGCTCGTATTCCGAACCAGAATCGGATAATGGGAGCTCCCCGCTGCTCTCATCATCCGACATGGCAAGAATGGCATATGCCTCCTCAGGTGTGTAAACCCTTTGGGACATTATGGCAGTGCTTATTGGTGGGCCTGTGTAATGGTACTGCTGGTGGTAGTGGTGGCGGTCTGTGTGGTAGCACCGATGGAGGTATTAGTGGTGGGCCTGTGTGGTGGTACCGATGGCGGTATGGGTGGTGGTGGTACCAATGGCGGTACAGGTGGTAGTGGTACCGATGGCGGTACGGGTGGTGGTGGTGGCGGCGGTACAGGTGGCGGTACGGGTGGTGGTGGTAGCGATGGCGGTATGGGTGGTGGTGGTACCGATGGCGGTACAGGTGGTGGTGGTACCGATGGCGGTACAGGTGGTGGTGGTACCAAAGGCGGTACGGGTGGTGATGGTACCGATGGCGGTACAGGTGGTGGTACAGGTGGTGGTGGCACTACCGACAGTGGTACGGGTGGTGGTACTGGTGGTGGTACCGATGGCGGCACTAGTGGTGATACTGGTAGCGGGCCTGTGTGGCAGTATAGATGCTGGGCCTGGTGGCGGTACTGGTGGTGGTACTGGTACCGATGGCGGTACTGGTAGCCTGTGTGGCGGTGCCAATGGTGGTACCGATGGAGGTGGGCCTGTGACAGATGATTGACAGATGGGCTGATTGATTGACAGATGGGCTGATTGATTGATTGACAGATGGGTTGATTGATTGACAGATGGGGTGATTGATTGACAGGTGGGGTGATTGATTGACAGATCGGCTGATTGATTGACAGATGGGCTGATTGATTGACAGATGGGCTGATTGATTGACAGATGGGCTGATTGACAGATGGGATGATTGACAGATGGGCTGATTGACAGATGGGCTGATTGGCTGGGCTGATTGATGTGCTGGGCTGTGTGACAGGTCCTCTTTATGGGGGGGGGGGCGTGTTGTGCACTGTAAACTTATGTAGACAAACTACACTGAGCTAACTTACTGATCTCTTCTCTCTCCTCACAGATCGGTGTGTGAGGAGAGAGCAGGGATCAGGTAGTAACTCCTGTGGAGTTTGTTTACATTTGTGACCGGCTGTGATTGGACACAGCCGGTCACGTGGTAAACAGCCAATTCATTGGCTGTTTACTCTGATCGGGGACGCGCTGTGTCCAAGGGACACTCGCCTTCCCCGATCCCCGCTCTGCAAGCCTGTGGCGGCGCGCACGGAGCGTGCCGCCGAGTTTGTTTTGACAGGTGATCGGCTGTGACTTTGACACAGCCGATCACATGGTAAACAGCCAATGAAATTGGCTGTTTACCGTGATCGGGGAAGCGCTGTGTCCGAGGGACACATGCCGTCCCCGATCACCGCGCTGCGCGCCCCCGCGGGCGCGCGCAAGGCATTATCCTGCAGGACGTCATATGACGTCCAGTATCGATATTGCAACCACTTCCCGGACGTCAATTCACTATTGACTGGGCGGGAAGTGGTTAAAGACCAGGCCACTTTTTGAGATTCGGCACTGTGTCGCTTTAACTAACAATTGCGTGGTCGTGCGACGTGGCTTCCAAACAAAATTGATGTCCTTTTTTTCCCCACAAATAGAGCTTTCTTTTGGTGGTATTTGATCACTTCTGCGGTTTTTATTTTTTGTGCTAATAAACAAAAATAGAGCGAAATATTGAAAAAAATGCAATATTTTTTACTTTTTGCTATAATAAATAACCCCCAAAAAATATAAAAAACATTATTTTTCCTCAGTTTAGGCCGATACGTATTCTTCTACATATTTTTGGTAAAAAAAAAATCGCAATAAGCGTTTATTGATTGGTTTGCGCAAAAGTTATAGCGTCTACAAAATAGGGGACTGTTTTATGGCATTTTTATTAAAAAAAATGTAATTTACTAGTAATGGCGTCGATCAGCGTTTTTTATCGTGACTGCGACATTATGGCGGACACATCGGACACTTTTGACACCATTTTGGGACCATTGTCATTTTTACAGCGATCAGTGCTATAAAAATGCCCTGATTACTGTGAAAATGACACTGGCAGTGAAGGGGTTAACCTGTAGGGGGCGCTGAAGGGGTTAAGTGTGACCTAATGAGTGATTCTTACTGTGTGGGGGCGTGGCTTGGCGTGTGAAGTCACTGATCGTCGTTCCCTATGACAGGGAACAGACGATCAGTGACACTCTCACTAGGAAGAACGGGGAAAGGTTTGTTTACACTTACCTCTCCCCGTTCTTCAGCTCTGTGACCCGATCGAGGGAAACCGGCAGCGATCGGGTCCGTGGGTCCCGCGGGCGTGGTCACGGAGCTCAGGACCGGGTCACAAGCATGCCGGCGGCGGTGCACGCGCAACCCACGGCTGGGCATCTTAAAGAGGACGTATATATATGTGCTTATGCCCAGCCTTGCCATTCTGCTGACGTATATGTACAGGCGGCGGTCCTTAAGTGGTTAAACAATTTAGCTATGCATTGTCAGAGAAAATGATCTATAGGGTAAGGCCTCAGACACACGAACAGTAAAAAAATGCTGCGTTTTTACTGATCTGAAATGAGATGCATTGTTGTCTATGGGACATTGCACACAGATGAGTAAAGATCAGTAATACATCATTGAGTACAGAGCAGTAAAACAAAAATAGAAAATTATACATTTGAGTGCGTTAATTTACTCGCTACTGAGCCATACCTCCCAACCCGCACGGATTCTGCGGACTTTCCCGCATAGACACTTACTGCCCGCAGTCCCGCAATAGAGGAAATTTTCCCGCACAGGAAGAGGAGCCAGTGGAGGCAGCACAGGAGGAGGAGGCAAGAAGATGTCACCCTGCGTTCCCCCCCGCTTATCCACTTATAACTGCAATGTCGGGCGATCGGATCGGCGGCCCAACAACTTTGATGTCGGATTAAAAAAAAAATCCGCCCCGCGGTAGAACCCCCCCCCCCCCCCCCTCAACAGCATGAATGTCCCGCAGTTGCATTTTCAAAAGTTGAGAGGTATGGCTACTCGAGTTAGTTTAATGTTTAATGTTTACGCATAAGTGAGTAAATTACAATACTGGCAATGAAGAAGAATTTTACTCATCTATACTCGTCTATAGGCTTGCACACCTTTACTCGCCTATATTCAACATTACTGAGGTCTTTACAAACTTTTTGGCCCCTTGCATGTAAACATCAGGAAATTATTATGATGCCCGTGTGCAAGAGGTTTAAATGTTGGGATAACTAGAACCGTATATGAAGGTTCTGAAGAATGTCTAAAAGTAAATTTCACATATCAAGCTGTTCCTGATTAAATATACATCAGATGTTCACCATTTATAAAGAAGAGACGTACGTACCTGTATTCCAACTCAAGATCCCCATCTAGTGGCCTAAGAAAACAATTGTTATTTAGAGAACGTAAACTAATATTGTTAACTTTTTGCTTTACATCTTTACATACGTGACCACTCAGAGCCCATTCACACAGGGGCGTCTTTGGATCCGACTCCAAATCGCCCCAGGTCGCCCCTAGTCGCCTCAGGTCGCGCTGGCTGAAGAAATCAATGTAAGTTAATGGAGCCGTCCTTATGCACACTACTGCAGTCGCTCTGACTTCAAAAAAGGTCCCTGTACTACTTCAATCCGACTCCTAGGCGACCTGTAACCATTCATTTCAATGGGAGTCGCCTCTCACTGTCTTAATAGGAGCGACTCTCCAGGAAGATAACATACATTTATCAGGCAAAACTCTCTCTCCCCCCTCCCTCCCACAGAGCTGATTCGTGTTTGATTGGCCACTGGAATGTCTCCTGTCCTGCAGGCAACTTGGAGTTGCCTTGTAAGTAGCTCCAGGTCGTGTCTGAGTTGCCTCATAAAATCCCGCTGGAAGTCGTGTTGCCCCTGTGTGAATGGGCTCTGATTATTTTATAGTAGTTCTAAACTCGATCACTAAGGCCCCTTTCACACTGGGGCGTTTTTCATGCGGTTTAGCGCTAATAATAGCGCTGTTATACCGCATGAAAAAATCCTGCCCTGTGCCTTCAATGTGAAAGCCCGAAGGCTTTCACACTGAAGCGGTGCGCCAGCAGGACCGCTCCAAAAGTCCTGCTAGCCGCTTCTTTACAGCGGTAAAGGAGCGGTGTGTTCACCGCTCCTTTACCGCGGTCTCCCATTGAAATCAATGGGACAGCGCGGTAATACCGCCCGCAAACCGCGGCAATAGCCGCGGTTTGCGGGCGGTATTAACCCTTTTTCGGCCGCTAGCGGGGGTTAAATTAACCCCCCTAGCGACCGCATACCGCGGTAATAACGACAGTATAGCAGCGCTGAAAATCGCGCTGCTATACCGCCACCGCTCCTGCCCGCCCCAGTGTGAAAGGGGTCTAAAATCTCATGTAAGGTTTAACATATTATTATAACTTGAAAAATTATTTTCAATCTTTACGTTTGCAGCTTGTATTAAATAAAACTTGGCGATCATGTTATGAAGGTACTTGTTCAGGCACTGTGTGGTAACAACCATCTCTTGACTCCTGCGTTGTCGCCCTGTCACATGCATCCCTGGTAAAAAAATACAATTGACTGTATACATCCGCTGTTGTCACTATCAGGAAGCCAGTCCTGACCAATGATGTGCACACAATGTTGGAGCAAGTGCATATAGAAAGGAAGTGGTTATGATAGACAGGAGGAGATCACTAACACTGAGATACAAAAAAAGGATGAAAAAGGTGAAAATAGTATTTATCAAACTATATTGCAGTAAGCCCTGGTTCAAACCGGTGTGGCTTTGAAATCGCGCTACTAGAAGTCTATGCAAGTCGCAATGAAATCGGTAAACAGTAGCGCAGGAAATTTTTTATATAATCGCTGTGACATGAGTCGCGCCGATATGAACGGTTCCATTGCCAGTTGGAACTGTCAAATCGCATGACAAATAACACTGATGTGAACTGGGGCTTAGAGTTTACCTACTTGCCAACCAGCAACTATCGTTATACGGCGGCAGGTTGGCTCCCCTGCACAAATCGGCGTAGCTGTATGGCAGCCGCTTCAAGTGGTATAAGGGGCGCGCGCGACCCTGGAGCCGATGCACGTGGCCGTCGGCCGCGATGTCCGCCAGCCACCAACGATTGCTCCTCAGGGAGCCAGAATGGGAATCTGTCAATGTAATCAGACAGATCCCCGTTCTGACAAAGGATTAGTGAGAAATTAGCTGTTCCTAGTAATCAGGAACAGCGATCTCTCTCTACTCCCAGTCACTACACTCCCCCCACAGTTAGAAACACCTCCCTAGGGAACACACTTAACCCTTTGACTCCCCTAGTATTGACCCCTTCCCTGCCAGTGACATTTATACAGTAATCAGTGGCTATTTTTAACTCTGATCGCTGTATAAATGTCAATGGTCCCACAAATGTGTCAAAAGTGTCCGATCTGTCCGCTGCAATGTTGCAGTTCCGCTAAAAACCACAGATCGCCGTCATTACTAGTAAAAAATAAATAAATAATAAAAATGCCATAAATCTATCCCCTATTTTGTAGATGCTATAAGTTTTGTGCAAACCAATATATATATACACTTACTGCAACAAAAAAAAAAATTACCAAAAATATGTAGAAGAATACATATTGGCCTAAAATGATGAAGACTTTTTTTTTTTTGGATATTTATTATAGCAAAAAGTAAAAAAAAATATATTTTTTCAAAATTGTCACTCTTTTTTTGTTTATAGCGCAAAAAATAAAAACCACAGAGGTGATCAAATACCCCAAAACAAAGCTCTATTTGTGGGAAAAAAAAGGACATTAATTTTGTTTGGGTAAAACATTGCACGACCGCGCAATTGTCAGTTAAAATGTCGCAGTGCCGTATCGCAAAAAATGCCCTGGTCATTAAGGGGGCAAATCCTTCCTGTCCTTAAGTGGTTAAAGAGGTTGTAAAGAATACTTTTTTTTTTAAAATAATAAACATGTTATACTTACCTGCTCTTTGCAGTGATATTGCACAGAGCAGACCCCAAACCTCCTCTGCTGGATTCCTTTACCGGACCTCTCGGTTCCTCCTCTTCTCTGCGCACAACCATAAGAAGACACTTAATATGGGGGGCACATGTGTGGGCATCCATATACCAGGACAGCCCCCCGCTGTTTCCTCACAGGATTTCCTTGACAGCAGCAGAAGCCAATGGCTCCTGCTGCTGCAGCTCTGTCCTGTGAATGCAGAGAGAGAGCAGAGAGTCCCTACAGGACTCAGGTAAGTATTTGGAAGGGGGTGATACAAACCCTGGGACATTTTTTACCTTAAAGGAGCACTAAAGCTTCCCTTTTTTTTGCTTAAAAATAACAAACATGTTATACTTACCTCCACTGTGCAGCTCGTTTTGCACACAGTGGCCCCGATCCTGGTCTTCTGGGGTCCCTCGGCGGCTGTCTTGGCTCCTCCCCGCAAGGACTCCACACCTTAATGCGAGTGAGCTCGCATGGTGTGGAGTGATTGCGGGCGCGCTCCCGTGATACAGCGGCGGCCATAGCCGCCGACTGTATCACTCGGCCCCGCCCCCCGCGCGCCGCGTCATTGGATGTGATTGACAGCAGCGCCAGCCAATGGCTGCGCTGCTTTCAATCCATCCAGTGTAGCCAATCGGCGGCCAGGCTGAAAAACGAAGAGGATGACGGGGACGAGCGAGGGGCCAGGTAAGAAAAACGGGGGCTCGGGGGGGGGCGGTATTGTCGAATGTTTTTTCACCTTAATGCATAGGATGCATTAAGGTGAAAAAACATGTAACTTTACTACTCCTTTAATGCAGGGAATGCATTTAAAAAAAATGTCTTGCCTTTACAACTGCTTAATATTGACTTCAATGTTATCAGTTAGACGCAGGGATATGCAATTAGCGGACCTCCAGCTGTTGCAAAACTACAAGTCCCATCATGCCTCTGCCTCTGGGTGTCATGCTTGTGGTTGTCAGAGTCTTGCTCTGCCTCATGGGAATGGTAGTTCTGCAACAGCTGGAGGTCCGCTAATTGCATATCCCTGAGTTAGAGGCTAGGTTTTGTGAATTTGAAATGATAGCCCAAGCCCGAGCAGTGGGCCTCGCTGCTAACAGATCCTGGTCTTGTGGCTGTAGATAGGGGTAGCTGAACTTTGACATCACAAGTCCTCAAAAGACCAAATGTCTCAAAAAACAGCAAGGAGGGAAAGATTTGCAAACACTGGGCTTCACATTGACAGTAAAAATTTTGTAATTTTCCTAAAGATCAGAGTAATTGCGTGTCATCTTTCATAAAATCAAAAGGTATTAGTCACAGAGATAGAACTTACCCTTCATACCCCTAGTACACGCTGTGAGCTACACTATATTGTTAAAAGTATTGGGACGCCTGCCTTTACACGCACATGAACTTTAATGGCATTCCGATTTAAGGGTCCTTTCACATGGCTTGTCCGCCCGGCGGACTCCGCTTGCTCAGCGGGGGATCGATCCACAGGTCACTCTCTGCTCACTGTGCAGAGACAGACCTATCAGAGCCCCGCTCTCCTCTATGGGGAGATTGCATGAAAATGGACCGTTTTCATCTGATCCCATTCGATCCGCCAGACGGATGGAAAATAAGGTCTCCATTCATCTGGATTTCACGGACAGGATCGGATCGGATAGCAGCGGGTGTCAGCAGACATGTCATCCGCCTGGGGCATGATGGGGTGGTGATGTCACAAGGGGACAGGATCTCCAGGTAATGTCACCGTAAGGCCACGCCCTATGGATATATAAGTAATGGCACACGCCGGACCGAACACAACAGCGGGAGCTAGTGTCGGGAGAAGACATCAGAAGGAAGAAAAACTGGAGGCAGCAGAAGAACCAGAGGAAGAAGACAGTGGAGGAAGAAGAACCAGAGGCAAAAGAACCAGAAGAAGAAGACAGTGCAGGGAGAAGAACCAGAGGCAGAAGAAACAGAGGAAGAAGACAGCGGAGGAAGAAGAACTGGAGGGAGAAGACATCAGCAGAGGGAGAAGAAAAGGAGCAAGAAGACATAAACGGAGAGGGGAGAAGTCCAGAGGGAGAAGACACGCTGGAGCTACTTTAATAAAGGACTTTGTCAAAAACCTGTGAACTGTTTTTATTTATTTTTTATACCTTTTTGGGTGAATGAGTAGGGGTACAATGTACCCCTTACTAATTCGCATAGGGTGGGGGGCTGGGATCTGGTCGTCCCTTTCTTAAAGGGGGCTTCCAGATTCCGATAAGCCTTCCACCCGCAGACTCCCATAACCACCGACCAGGGTTTTGGGGAAGAGGCCATCAACATGGGGACAAGGTGCTTTTGGGTGGGGGGCGCAGAGCCCCCCCCTGCCCCAAAGCACCCTCCCCCGCATGTTGGGAGCGTGTGACCTGGTTTTGTCCAGGAGGGAAGGGGGCGCTCGCTTGTCCCCCCCTTTCCTGACCTGTCGGGCTGCATGCTCGGATAAGGGTCTGGTATGGATTCTGGGGGGAGTTCCCTTTCAAGATCCATACCAGACTCAAAGGGGCTAGTATGGATCTTGGGGGGACCCCATGCCGTTTTTTATTTTCATTTTGGCGTGGGGTTCCCCATCATGATCCGACTTGGATGCGACTTTCAATTCAAATCAATGGGCTGAAAGTCAGATCAGTTAAGACAGCTCTCATAGGGAACCATTGATTTTGAATAGAGGCAGAGAAATGCTGCAAAAAGCTAACGCTGCTAAATGCGGATTAACGCCAATGCAAAAACCAATTAAAAGCGTGTTTTTACAGCCGCTTTTTTCCTGGCATTATTCCAACAGCATTGATAGTGGGTTTGCAGCTCATTTTTTCTAACGCCCTGTGTGCATGAGGACTTAGGCAGGCCATACATGGGTCGAATTTCGAAAGAATTTTCTTTAGAAAATCTTATCTAAGAATTTTTGTTTGTAGTTCGCACCATTAGTGGGATGCAGCAATAGTCGATTTTCGTGTGGCCATCGAATTTGAGTAATCGGACATGTTGGAAATTTTTTGAATAACAAACGATTTTCTAATCAATGATGGGAGAATCGTGCAATAAATGTAAATCAAAAAAGAAATGCGCATGAGTGCAAGAAAAGAAAATTCCCGGAAAGAAAGAGGAAAATGTTATACTTACCTGACGGTGATTTTCCTTTCCTGATGGAAGCATGACAGCATATATGTATGGGTAGGCTCCGCCCCCCTGCCCAATCTCAGGACCGGTTATACTATAAAAGTAGGTCTCCTCCCTGCCTGCAGTATTCTCGTAACTTAGTATCACTGCGAAGCCCTTCTTTACATGTTCATTCATTTTTATTTCTTTCGGGAGGGGACCTATATGCTGTCATGCTTGCATCAGGAAAGGAAAATGACCATCAGGTAAGTATAAAATTTTCCTCTTTCCTGACACAGCATGACAGCATGTACGTATAGGATGTACCAAATCACCAGACAACAAGGGTGGGTACTGCTGAAGTGTTTAAGTCGAGGATTAGATCTATCCCCACTAACGACTGAGATGTATTGTAGTTAAGGCTGCTGGGTCCACAAGAATGGACCCCAATTGTGTTGAATGTAGACCAGGTCGTAGTTTACATATTAATTCTGGAGGAACTATTTTGGACTTCCGTCCATGGATGCGCAGTCTGGAAGAGCGGTCTCTGCCCACATCTGATGGATTTGTCCTAGCCATCTAAGCTTTCACTAACTTGATCCGCACCACTGCGATTGTCTCAGTTGGACAGTGATTGTCTTCTTCCGATGCCGTTAGGCTTGATGAGCCTAACGTTTTTCTCCTAGAAGAAGGGCCAATTCTATGTCTCTCTTGAACCTTGAATCTATTTTCAATGTCTGTGGTACTTCAAACACTTTAGTTTGGATATGCCAGAAGGATGATGGTCTAACCCAGGTTGCAAAGATACCAACCTTTGTATATTGTTGAGGAAGAGACTAGAGCCATTTTGCCCGATAATTTCAGCAACAAGGTAGTTTATGGCTTGACATTTGGATGTCTGAGATCCTTCTAGACCTATTTGCCAAAAGGAATACTTATTCCATTTTACTGGCCATAATGAGGATGTCTTATCCCTCTGAATGGAGAGTGAGATAATGTGTCTCACACTATTTGGAAGACCCCATGGGGGAAAGAATAACCTGCCCAGGTCTTTCGGAATTGGTTGCTAAGATATGCAACCGTTACTGGATCCCAGAGAGTGAGGACACGACTGAATTTCATGTATCCTAGAATGCCGACAGTCAGCAATGGATAGAAGAAATGGAAGAAATATATCCTTGAGATAAGTTGTCTTCATATGAAGAAGAAAAACTTGAAAAAAGAGAGAATTCCATCCACCATTAAAGACACCGCAGGAGGTGATATCAAAATCTCCTTACCAGATGGAATAGACCACTATTACGGCAGTCACTGTGAGCATAGGGTTTTTAGGTCTCCCTTCTGACCCACTGCCGGTATCAGGATACAGATATGGACCGTGGTTGGTATTCTCAGAGGAAAAGAAAAAGCTCCATAGTGTGATATTGCATATACCGGTACATTTATTTGTATGAAGAAAAAGTATTGCACTTACAATCAATTGGCAAGTATAGGGCGGTTTTGTAAACAGACAGGACACGTTGTCTTCTCTGGGTCTCGTCCGGGCTTCCTCCGCTTCTATGCACCTGTTCGCACTCGTAACTCCGGGAACATGGGAACACCAAAAGACCTTAAGCGTGACTTTAATATCCACAGTAAAGCCCTCATTCACATAATATTAATAAATAATAATAAATAATTTTATGTGAATGAGGGCTTTACTGTGGATATCAAAGTCACGCTTAAGGTCTTTTGGTGTTCCCATGTTCCAGGAGTTACGAGTGCGAACAGATGCATAGAAGCGGAGGAAGCCCGGACGAGACGTCGAGAAGACAACGTGTCCTGTCTGTTTACAAAACCGCCCTATACTTGCCAATTGATTGTAAGTGCAATACTTTTTCTTCATACAAATAAATGTGTATGCAATATCACACTATGGAGCTTTTTCTTTTCCTCTGAGAATACCAACCACGGTCCATATCTGTATCCTGATACCGGCAGTGGGTCTGAAGGGAGACCTAAAAACCCTATGCTCACAGTGACCGCCGTAATAGTGGTCTATTCCATCTGGTAAGGAGATTTTGATATCACCTCCTGCGGTGTCTTTAATGGTGGATGGAATTCTCTCTTATTTCAAGTTTTTCTTCTTCATATCAAGACAACTTATCTCAAGGATATATTTCTTCCATTTCTTATATCCATTGCTGACTGTCAGTCAGTTACATTGATTTCACTATTGTGATTGGGACTATACTTCTTTTCAGATGTTTTTTTCACATTTATTTGTGTTTTCACTGTTGTGACTGGGACTCATTTTTTAGAGTGTTTTTTTTTTCACATTAATTTGTGTTCACCAAACATTCACATGCACTTTATTAATTAATCATTATCGGTCATATTTTTTCATATATCTTATCACATAAGGTTTATGTTCATCTTATAGCGCCGTACTTTATTTATATATATTAAATGCTATATCACCAATGTTTCAAATTAAACATCCATTTGTTTGGATACATTGTTTGTTTTACAGGAATGTTAGCTGTGTGTGGCTTTGAATATATTGCCAATCACTGAATGTGCGTGTACTGGAGTTATTAATTTATAATATTGGACAGCCCCCTTGTGGCAATTCAATGAACAGATTTATCAAACTTGAAAGATGCTCAAAAGTCTTAGAACAGAACAAAATTTGGGGTCTGAGAAGCCAAATCCAACCAGTTCCCTACAGGCCGTGTTCATACACCATTCAAAAAAATGCCGTTGTTTAAATACCATTCATTTTATAAAAATTTTATACAATAAGAGTTGAATCCGATATGTTAAAAAACAACATTTTGTGGCTCGCTGTTAGACATTTCCAGGCACACCATGGGGGAAATTAATCTGCTTCTGTAAATCAGGGACAGTTAAGGAAAATATATAAATGCTTTTATTGTACATTATTATTTTATTATTTTTTCTTTAGTTTTTGATAGCTTTGGAAAATTAAAACACAAGGATTTCTTAGTCTTTCAAGGATTTTAGTGGCAAGATATCTGTTCTTTACTTCCCAATTCTGCACACTTGCTACAGCCATCATGATGAATCCCAGTCGGGTTCGAATACAGAGAATGCAGTTAGGAGAGCTATACCAACCCTAGAGTGGACTAGAACACCAAAATTAGGTACAGATTTGGAAAGCAGCATTATCAGTCTGGGCTAGTGTCACCACACTGTCCCTGGAGCCCGTCAGTCCCCAGATTTGTCTACAGATTGCAGGGTGGGTGCTGAGACAAAGGGGGGGTGGTCCACCCCAGGTGCCACACTGGGGGGGGGTGTCAGGCCGGCATCTCCTGCTGTGTCAACTTATATTTGAATCGCGGGTGCCCACCGTCACATAAAGTCCCGCCTCCTGGTATGGCTCCTTTGACAGACAGCGCACTTGTCCCATTCAGGGACATGTGCTGTCTATCATAGGTGGGGGCCAAACTAGAAGGAGGGATTTGTGTGGCAGCGGGAACTTAGCAATTCAAATTAAAGCTGACACAGTGGGAGACGCCAGTCTATGTGATGATCCGGCCTGCTCTCCTCTTCCTCTCCTCTCTGATCCCCTGCACTGGTGAGGCTGCATTCCTGGGCACGGGTGAGTCTGCATTAGTTGGCACTGGTAAGGCTGCATTGATGGACACAGGTGAGGTTGCATTGCTGGGCACTGGTAAAGCTGCATTAATGGGCACAGGTGAGACTGCATTCCTGGGCACAGGTGAGGCTTCATTCCTGGGCACAGGTGAGGTTGCATTCTTGGGCACAGGTGAGGCTGCGTTGCCGGGCACAGGTGAGGCTGCAATCCTGGGCACAGGTGAGGCTGCATTCCTGGGCACAGGTGAGGCTGCGTTTCCGGGCACAGGTGAGGCTGCATTGCTGGGCATAGGTGAGGCTGCAATCCTGGGCACAAACTGACACAGTGGGAGACGCCAGTCTATGTGATGATCCGGCCTGCTCTCCTCTTCCTCTCCTCTCTGATCCCCTGCACTGGTGAGGCTGCATTCCTGGGCACAGGTGAGTCTGCATTAGTTGGCACTGGTAAGGCTGCATTCCTGGGCACAGGTGAGGCTGAATTCCTGGGCACTGGTGAAGCTGCATTCCTGGGCAAAGGTGAGGCTGCATTGATGGGCGATGAGGTGGCCCAGACGAGGATTACAGCGATCCGAATGAGGACAAATCATTATATGCCTATGACCTCTTACTATCTTGTAAGTGTTTTTAATCCCATTGTGCCTGTAATAAATATATAAATATAAATAATGTATTGATGGGCACTGGTGAGGCTGATTTGATGGGCACTGGTGAGGCTACATTCATGGGCAAAGGTGAGGCTGCATTGCTGGGCACAGGTGAGGCTGCATTACTGGGCACAGGTAAGGCTGCATTACTGAACAATGGTAAGGCTGCATTGTTGGGCACAGGTGAGGCTGCATTGATGGGCACTGGTAAGGCTGCATTGATGGGCACTGGTTAAGGCTGAATTACTGGGCACAGGTGAGGCTGCATTACTGGACACTGGTGAGGCTGCATTCCTGGGCACAGGTGAGGCTGCATTTCTGGGCACTGTTGAGGCTGCACTGATGGGCACTGGTGAGGCTGCATTGTTGGGCACAGGTGAGGCTGCATTGCTGGGCACAGGTGAGGCTACATTGCTGGGCACAGGTGAGGCTGCATTCCTGGGCACAGGTGAGGTTGCATTCCTGGGCACAGGTGAGGCTGCGTTTCCGGGCACAGGTGAGGCTGCAATCCTGGGCACAGGTGAGGCTGCATTCCTGGGCACAGGTGAGGCTGCGTTGCCAGGCATAGGTGAGGCTGCAATCCTGGGCACAGGTGAGGTTGCATTGATGAGCACTGGTAAGGCTGCATTGATGGGCACAGGTGAGGCTGCATTCCTGGGCACTGGTGAAGCTGCATTCCTGGGCAAAGGTGAGGCTGCATTGATGGGCACTGGTGAGGCTGCATTGATGGGCGATGAGGTGGCCCAGACGAGGATTACAGCGATCCGAATGAGGACAAATCATTATATGCCTATGACCTCTTACTATCTTGTAAGTGTGTTTAATCCCATTGTGCCTGTAATAAATATATAAATATAAATAATGTATTGATGGGCACTGGTGAGGCTGATTTTATGGGCACTGGTGAGGCTACATTCATGGGCAAAGGTGAGGCTGCATTGCTGGGCACAGGTGAGGCTGCATTACTGGGCACAGCTGAGGCTGCATTACTGAGCAATGGTAAGGCTGCATTGTTGGGCACAGGTAAGGCTGCATTGATGGGCACTGGTAAGTCTGCATTGATGGGCACTGGTTAAGGCTGAATTACTGGGCACAGGTGAGGCTGCGATACTGGACACTGGTGAGGCTGCATTCCTGGGCACAGGTAAGGCTGCATTTCAGGGCACTGTTGAGGCTGTACTGATGGGCACTGGTGAGGCTGCATTGTTGGGCACAGGTGAGGCTGCATTGCTGGGCACAGGTGAGGCTACATTGCTGGGCACAGGTGAGGCTGCATTCCTGGGCACAGGTGAGGTTGCATTCCTGGGCACAGGTGAGGCTGCGTTGCCGGGCACAGGTGAGGCTGCAATCCTGGGCACAGGTGAGGCTGCACTCCTGGGTACAGGTGAGGCTGCGTTGCCGGGCACAGGTGAGGCTGCAATCCTGGGCACAGGTGAGGCTGCATTGATGGGCACTGGTAAGGCTGCATTGATGAGCACAGGTGAGGCTGCATTCCTGGGCACAGATGAGGCTGCATTCCTGGGCACAGGTGAGGCTGAATTCCTGGGCACTGGTGAAGCTGCATTCCTGGGCAAAGGTGAGGCTGCATTGATGGGCACTGGTGAGGCTGCATTGATGGGCGATGAGGTGGCCCAGACGAGGATTACAGCGATCCGAATGAGGACAAATCATTATATGCCTATGACCTCTTACTATCTTGTAAGTGTTTTTAATCCCATTGTGCCTGTAATAAATATATAAATATAAAAAATGTATTGATGGGCACTGGTGAGGCTGATTTGATGGGCACTGGTGAGGCTACATTCATGGGCAAAGGTGAGACTGCATTGCTGGGCAGTGGGCACAGGTAAGGCTGCATTTCAGGGCACTGTTGAGGCTGTACTGATGGGCACTGGTGAGGCTGCATTGTTGGGCACAGGTGAGGCTGCATTGCTGGGCACAGGTGAGGCTACATTGCTGGGCACAGGTGAGGCTGCATTCCTGGGCACAGGTGAGGTTGCATTCCTGGGCACAGGTGAGGCTGCGTTGCCGGGCACAGGTGAGGCTGCAATCCTGGGCACAGGTGAGGCTGCACTCCTGGGTACAGGTGAGGCTGCGTTGCCGGGCATAGGTGAGGCTGCAATCCTGGGCACAGGTGAGGCTGCATTGATGGGCACTGGTAAGGCTGCATTGATGGGCACAGGTGAGGCTGCATTCCTGGGCACAGATGAGGCTGCATTCCTGGGCACAGGTGAGGCTGAATTCCTGGGCACTGGTGAAGCTGCATTCCTGGGCAAAGGTGAGGCTGCATTGATGGGCACTGGTGAGGCTGCATTGATGGGCGATGAGGTGGCCCAGACGAGGATTACAGCGATCCGAATGAGGACAAATCATTATATGCCTATGACCTCTTACTATCTTGTAAGTGTTTTTAATCCCATTGTGCCTGAAATAAATATATAAATATAAAAAATGTATTGATGGGCACTGGTGAGGCTGATTTGATGGGCACTGGTGAGGCTACATTCATGGGCAAAGGTGAGACTGCATTGCTGGGCAGTGGGCACAGGTGAGGCTGCATTACTAAGTAATGGTAAGGCTGCATTGTTGGGCACAGGTGAGGCTGCATTGATGGGCACTGGTAAGGCTGCATTGATGGGCACTGGTTAAGGCTGAATTACTGGGCACAGGTGAGGCTGCATTACTGGGCACTGGTGAGGCTGCATTCCTGGGCACTGGTGAGGCTGCATTGATGGGCACTGGTGAGGCTGCATTGATGGGCACTGGTGAGGCTGCATTGTTGGGCACAGGTGAGGCTGCATTGCTGGGCACAGGTGAGGCTGCATTGCTGGGCACAGGTGAGGCTGCATTGCTGGGCACAGGTGAGGCTGCATTGCTGGGCACAGGTGAGGCTGCATTCCTGGGCACAGGTGATGCAGAAAAGAAGAGAGATGAGGGCGCTCAGACTTCTGATGAAGGAGCTGTGCATGCTTCGAAATGCGTTACTGCCCACCACCTTCACCTGATGTTACATCGGCCCTGATGTTGCGAAGATGCGATGTTGATGTTGATAAAGATGTGGCCCAGACGTGGATTACAGCGATCCGAATGAGGACAAATCATTATATGCCTATGACCTCTTACTGTATTGTAAGTGTTTTTAATCCCATTGTGCCCATAATAAATATAAATAATGTATTGATGGGCACTGGTGAGGCTGATTTGATGGCCACTGGTGAGGCTACGTTCCTGGGAACAGGTGAGGCTGCATTGCTGGGCACAGGTGAGGCTGCATTACTGAGCAATGGAAAGGCTGCATTGTTGGGCACAGGTGAGGCTGCATTACTGGGCACAAGTGAGGCTGCATAGATGAGCACTGGTGAGGCTGCATAGATGAGCACTGGTCAGGCTGCATAGATGAGCACTGGTCAGGCTGCATAGATGAGCACTGGTCAGGCTGCATAGATGGCCACTGGTCAGGCTGTATAGATGGGCACAGCACTGCATTCTTTATGTAGCGCACTCCTGAGCCCTTGTTTTTTTCTATCTTATCTTCATAACAGTTGGTAGTCTTATTAAAAAAATAAGTATCTTTTTTTTATCTTAATTTATGGGCAAAATGTGAGCAATAACGTATATATCATACAATCATTCCATAAACACATACTACATACATTGCAGTGCATATATAATTTGAGGAAAATATGCTTATAAAATAGTTTATCATTTGCCAATTAAAAAAAAAAAATATGTCCCCGGATTTCATTTAAAAAATCTGGTCTCCTTAGTCTAGGGGGAGGGTAGTATTAGCTGTCAGCGGTGGCTTCAGTGTAGAGGCGGGTGCAGGAGAGGCAGCCGACAACAGAAGCCCCATAGTAAGTTTATGGGTGAAGTCATTTCACAGCCATTTCACAGCCATTGTCAGTTCTCTTCTGCACACAGCTTCCGCTGTTGGAAACTGAACCGGATCGTCTGCAGAATAGGTAAGTACAGCTGTACTTACTCTTTACTTTCAGGTACTTTTTCTTTCATGGTTTTTTGATAGAGGGTTTACATTCACTTTAAAGTTGTAAACTCAGATATAAAAAAATTAACCGCTTGCGGATCACCCCATGTACATTTACTGCGGCAGGGCGGCTGCTCTGTGCCAGATCAAGTACCTAGTACGTGATCTGACATTTTCAGCTCTGGGACGCACAAGCGCATGCCGCTGGAAACCCACTCCCGCTGTATATGTACACAGCAGGAGCCTAGCGGCGGGTACCACGGACTCGATATCAGCCGGTGCCTGCCGATTAGACAGTACAGAGGCAGATTGTCGTTCTGCCAGAGGGGAAAGTGCTGATCCTGTGTTTCTGCAGGAACATGGATCTTTGCCTTCCCCTAGTCGAAGCACCTCCCACACAGTTAGTAAGTACAACTTAGGCACACAATTAAACCTTGTGACGGTGCATATTCTTTAGCACTGATCACAGTATTGGTGTCACTGGTCCCTAAAAAGTGTCAGTTAGTGTGCGATTTGTCCGCTGCAATATGACAGTCTTGCTATAAGTCGCTGATTGCCGCCATTACTAGTAAAAAAGAAATAAATAAAAATATCCCATAGTTTGTAGACGCTATAACTTTTCCACAAAGCAATCAACATACGCTTGTTGGGATTTTTTTTTTACCAAAAATATCTTGCAGAATACATATTGGCCTAAATTGATGAAAAAAAAAATGTTTATTTTTTTTATTGGGTATTTTTTAAAACAAAAAGTAAAAAAAAATTTTTTTTTAAATAGTCTTTTTTTGTTCATAAAAATAAAAAGCACAAAGGTTCTCAAATACCACCAAAAGAAAGCTCTATTTGTCGGGGTCCAGCGTCGCACGACGACGCAATTGTCAGTTAAAATAACGCAGTATCGCAAAAAATAGCCTGGTCATGAAGGGGGGTAAACCTTCTAAAACTGAAGTGGTTAAACTGAACATTTAAGCTAAAATAGGCAAAGCAGCACAGTTTGGCAGGGACACGAGCAGCCTGTCATCTGTAATTCTCCCCGCTTTGCTACTGGAAAAAAATCTGAGACTTGCAGAAAATATGTGTCGCCACGCCCTCTCTCCTTTGACTGACATGCAGAGGAGACTCATGCACGAGCATGAGTGAAGTGAGCGTGCCTCCTGCTGTCTCAGCCTGAGTAAAGAAGCATTTTGTTTTACAGTGCCTTGCAAAAGCATTCACCCCCTTGGCTTTTTACCTATTTTGTTACATTACAGCCTTTAGCTCGATGTATTTTTAATCTGAATTATATGTGTAGAGGTACCCCCGTGAGGGCTGCTAGTAGACTCTATACCCCATTGGTTACCTCGAATCTGCAAAATCCTCTCTTACCTCTGACACCTTGGGTTCCATCCTGCACAGCTGCAATAGTAATGAGAAACTCACACAGTATCACTGAACCACTTAGATATGTTTACTGAGATAAAATGAACACAAAGAATGACATGAATAAAACACAGCTTTAGTTTAACAGTCGATAGGTATCATAACTGATATACAAAGGTGCTTGACATAAATCTACTACAAGACCTATGTGAACAGGTAGACAGAGAAACAAATACCCAACACTGCAACACATATATTGGATACTTTCCCTCTGTGTCCTCAACACACAGACCAGCAAACAGTGATAAACATATGTATATATTGAACACAATGTAAATTGAACAATATCCTATATATTGGCTCCCCCTGTGTTTGTAGTTCCATGCATTAGCAAAAGAAATACAAAGAAGTTGTGCACAGCAAAGAAGAAATGACAAGTGTTCCTTCAGTTCCGGTTATCTTCAGCTAGCCTGTTGTTTATACTGCAGTAATATTTGTAATCCAAGGTGGAAAAGGAGAACAAAGATGAACTAATCTGTACTTTATCTGAAAGGGTGTTACCACATGTATGCTCCTCTTTAACTGTTTCAAGAGAATGTTCACAGTACTGGCTTTAAAGCACAATGGGGGAGAATGGGCCTCAAGCGCCTGCTGTGTGAGGTCTGTGAAGAAGTAGATTCATATCCGTGGAACTACAAGTATCACCAGCCAGTCTGTAAAGAAATTACTCAGCAATACTGTTATCAACTATCACAAGGGGCTGTGCCCGCTCACCATTACGGACGTCAGATGGATAGAGAGTTCCAGCCGGAATTCTCTGTGTCTCTGTCCTGTGGATATGGCGTCGCCACGCTGCAGCCCCCGGTGAACTGGATTGTAGGTGTCTCCAGATGGTCTGAAACGCAGGCCGGTCTGCCGTGCTGGCGTAGAGATCCCTCTGAGGTTGGCGATCCGGCTCCCCACTGTATAGGCCGCAGATTCTCCACTCCCTGTCACACAGACCTCCTGCTGGCAGGGTCAGAATGGCGTCCAGAGAGAGAGAAAACAGGTCACACCTGCTCTTTTATTTCCTCTCCCAGCAGGCTGGGATGGGCTGATGGGCTAGAGACAGGTATTCGGGTACTCTGGCGGGCTGGAGACATGTACTCGGGTACTCTGACAGGATGCAGACAGGTACTCGGGTACTCTGAAGGGATGCAGATAGGTACTCGGGTACTCTGATGGGCTGCAGATAGGTACTCTGAGGGTCTGGAGACAGGTACTCTGAGGGGCTGGAGACAGGTAATCTGAGGGGCTGCAGACAGGTGCCCAGGTACCCTGATGGGCTGCAGATAGGTAATTGGTACTCTGATGGGCTGCAGATTGGTACTTGGGTACTCTGATGGACTGCAGATAGGTACTCAGGTACTCTGGGCTGCATTGATTGGACACTTTCATTGGCTCTGATCAGGGATTGGCTGTGTCTGAGGGACATGCCTCATCCCCGATCGCCGTGTTGCTTGCCCCCGGTGGTGCGCACGAGCAGAGAGAACAAGGACAACACATGTGACCGGCTGTGTTTAGACACAGCCGGTCACATGGTAAAGAGACATTTTTATTGTCTCTTTACCCTGATCAGGGAAAGTACTGTGTCCCAAATGACACGCCCCATCTCCAATCACCGCCCCCTGCATGTCCCGGAGGGTGTGCGTGAGCAGCGAGAACAGGCGGACGTCATATGACGCCCACCCGGAGGGATGAGAGGTTCCTGCCGGCGTCGTATTACAGTACGCCAGGTGTGATGTTTGTGCTGGATCACTGTGACCCTTTACCCTTTTCTCCTGATGCATGCTGGGGAGGGGCTGTACCAGGAAGTCAGTCACAGTGTGTGTGACTTTAGGAAGACTTTAAGAAGTTCATCCGGCCTGTGTGTAAGTTGCTGAGCAGATACTGGCAGCATTGCTAGCAGCACCCTGAAAGACCCCGTGTCTAAGGGACATAACACCGGGCAGGAACTGGTTAAAGGAGAAGTGCAGCCAAAGCTTGTTTTACTGTACTCCAACTATGGATCACATAAGTGCAGTTTGTTTTGCAGTCCTGTGACCCATTTCCAGCAGCAGCTGAAGCCCCCTGTGGGCTGACATCACAGAGCCCGTCCAGACTTGAGAAAGATCAAGACTATATGGTTGTGATCCGCCCACATACCTGGACCAGCACCCAGCTCAGCCTCGCAGCAATCTGCCAAGAGCCTGAGCCGGCTGTTCCTGCTGCCCCCTCCACAGCCCAGCGTCCAGTGAGGTGGGGGCAGAGCAGACAGTGGTGACTGACAGTCAGCAGCTCTCTGCTTATGGAGCACTGAGAACTGAGCAATCAGTGGTGTTTGATCGCTTGGTTCTCAGTGTTAGAGCCAGAGGGGACCACCTAAATAAGTATCGTTCTAAAATAAAAAAATTCCCATACTTCTCTTTTAAGTCCCATTTCAGATAAACACAAAAAATAAATAAATTCAACTATGAGCTAAAGCAATATTAGGAATGAGAATCGGATTCACTGCTGCCATGGGTTTGAGGCAAATCCTGTGGGTTCGAGATACACAGTCCTGGAAAATGTATTTGAGAATCAATAGACATATTAGTTCAAATATAGCAAAAAACAACGGGGGAGCAAGATACCTCCCCATCCTGGGACCCACGGCAGAGAGGTCTGACCCGGGGACTATGGATGCAGGGTAGCCAGCCAACTCACAATCAAGAGAGGACCAGCGCAAAGCAAAGCAGGGAACAAAAGCCCTGAGTGGATACACTGGTGCCAACAAAAGCAGTAAACCAAATCAAAAGTGCCTGAACACAGCCTCAGCCATTTGCACCGCTCACTTGACCGGAAACTCCGAACAGGCACTTATAATTTGATTGACTAAGCCTGGAAACCAGGAAATTACTGAAGAAATGTAACAAAAAAGTTTAAAACAAGTAAATATGATATACTTTCTATCTATTTGCTAATGCTAAAAACATAAGGATTCAAAATATTCAATGTTGATTGAGAGCGTGAGTTTAGATCCGCTTTAATAAAAGTTGAAAAGAGAGGTTTAGCTTTAGTAACATGTTACACCATATTTAGGGTGTAGCATGTTACTAAACTAGCAGCTCCCCTGCCATCCCCCACCCCACCCCAATACTCCATTGTGGCAATGGGCTGGGGATGTTCTACCCTCACCCGCTGTCATAATTTTTAAAAAATGTGGCTGTGCGGGGCTCCACCCACCCGACCATGTCATTCATTCACAGAGGGCGCTGTTAAGCACTTTAGGTAGTTCAGAATATTCCTGTCTGTCAGTACCTGCCTCAGTGTTGTGTCAACAAGGCCCAGGCCTAGGGCGGCACTTTGCGGGGGGCGGCAGCAAAAAAGCCCCCCCTGCACGATAAAAACTCCCCCTCCTCCCGGCTCCCGCGGCAAAATAGTCCGCGGCGGCCGGCGGCTTTTGTGTAGCCATTACACTGTATGTCATTATGGCATGGTGCGGACTGTGTGGCAGGAAGGGGGGGTTAGCGACTGGCGCCCCCATAAAGCGAGCAGCGATTGTCCAGACCGGCCGCATTGAGTACAACTGCCGGAGGAACTACCTTCCTCTGCAGCGTTCTTCCTGCCCGGGCTCTGTAGAATCCATGAGAGAGAGAGCAGGATGAGGGGAACTCCCAGGCAGACCAACCCGCCCGCCTGCCTGCCCGCCCGTCTAGCAAGCACCGGTGCATCCTCCTCCTAAATAATGTAAGTGCGCTAGTTCCACTGCAAATGTTACTGCCACTTGTCAAGCCTGTGTGGCATGCAGACAAGGAGGAGTTTGAACGATGTACCATAGTTGTTGGCTGCTGTCTCTGTCCACCTCCTGTCAGTCAGACCTGTGTAGCTAGCACAGAGCTGAGGAGGAGTTTAAGAGCACTTCCTATGGCTCCAATCCATGCTGTATAGGTCTGTCCCCAGCAAACACATGGCTCCAGCAATGTCCCTGGTGGTGCATACCTGCTGCTTGTCAGACCTGGACAAAATCTGCAATTAAATGCCACATGGGTCTGGGGTGGCCCGTCCATTAGGGTACACGGGCGCCGCCCCCTCTCTCCAGCCACCCCCTCTATATAGAATAGATAGATTCATGCATAGCATGAATCTATCCATGGCTGCCGCTGCCACCCCCTATTCATGCGTCCGGCACCTTTTCGGATGCCGGGCGTCTGAATTACAGTGGCGGGGGTGTTTTTTTTGAAGCACCTTATTAGAGCCATAGGCTCTAATACCGTGTTTCCCCGAAAATAAAACCAGGTCTTATATTCATTTTTGCTTCGAAAAACACACTAGGGCTTATTTTCGGGGTAGGGCTTATTTAATTACGGCATTAAAGTGGCTGTAAGCCTAAAAAACAAAACAAATAAAAAAACAGTTCCTTTTAAAGCATGATAGATAGCACAGTGCTTGTGCTGCATCACTTACCCCTCTCCATGTTCTAAAAATCAATTATGAATAAATCAATAAAAAATAAAAAAGGTCCTGTGTCACCCCCCACCCCACTGTCAGGTCAGAAGTCGGTATTATACTGGTACATTAGTGTGTCAACTAATCCACTCTCCACAGTTTTATACCATAAAAATACATTTTACAGCTCCCCTGGGCATTCACGTGTGATCTGCTCTTCTTCTCCGAGATCCCCGCTGACGTCAGCCCGCTCTGAGTACTGCAGACGGAGGGGCCGCAGACATCAGTGGGAAGGAGAGGAAGAAAGAGAAGAGCTGATATCCCGCTGACGCAGTGTTGCCAACCGTCCGTATTTTTACGGACAGTTCGTAAAAACGGGCACTTCCCCCCCCCCCCCGTACGTAAATGTCCGTAGTTGCGGGAATGTGCCAGTAAAAATAGCCAAGATCGGTTTGGCTTGGAACTGCACATGCGCAGTTCCGGAGCTTGCCGAGCACATGCTGTATTAGGCCGGTGGATTTCACAGAGGCTGTGCCGTGCGGCGCCGGCAAGTGATGTATTAGGACATCCCGCCAGGCGCGCGCGCACCAGATTTTAAATCTGTAACTAACCAGGAGGACGAAGGAGCACAGCACTGGAGCAGGAGTCAGGACTCGGAGGCTAAGCAGCACGCGGCGGCGGCGGAATGGAGGAGCCTGCTGCATCCAGGCAATACAAAGTTCACAGGGGAGTCGGGATGGACAGCATGACAGACAGCCCAGCCGACAGTGACATCAGGTGATGGTGGCAGAGGGGGATCCGATGGAGGCAGGGGGTGATGGTGGCACCGCAGAGGGGGACGATGGAGGCAAGGGGTTAAATGGAGGCAGGGGGAGATTGGAGGCAGGGGGTGATGGTGGCACCGCAGAGTGGGATGGAGGCAGGGGGCAATGGAGGCAGGGGGAGATTGGAGGCAGGGGGTGATTGGAGGCACCACAGAGGGGGATGGTGGCACCGCAGAGGGGGATGGTGGCACCGCAGAGGGTGGGGGATGGAGACAGGGGTTGTTGGTGGCACTGCAGAGGGGGATGGAGGCAGGGGACGATGAAGGCAGGGGGTGATTGGAGGCAGGGGGCCTGGGGAGATTGGAGGCAGGGAGTGATTGTGGCACCGCAGAGGGGGGTGAAGGCAGGGGGTGTTGGTGGCAGAGGGGGATGGAGGCAGGGGGTGATGTGACGAAATAATTTGCCCTTATTGTATCGAAAATAACAAAAATATGTTTTTTTACCTTAATATCTACCTTAAATCACATTGCTATTTGCCTAGTGTACTTGTTTGTAGCCTAAATACTGAAATTTGCACCTAAAAATGTAATTTAGTAACTTTTGTGAAATGTCAGTAAAAACGTGGCTGTGCCAGTAAATTTCGGGTGTCGTGCCAGTAAATTTCAATCTGGTAGGTTAGCAACACTGCGCTGACGTCAGCCCGCTCCATACACTGAAGAGGAAGGGGCTGCCGACATCAGTGCGGGGGAGAGGATGAGAGAGAAGAGCCGAGATCCAGCTGATGTTAGCGGGGAGGAGAGGATGAGAGAGAAGAGCCGAGATCCCGCTGAGGTCAGTACGCTCCATACACTGAAGAGGCTGCAGACATCAGCTGGGACGAGAAAAGAGGACCTCCGGTGGCTGTAAAACATTATATTATTAAACAGTAATAAACGGAGACACTGCACCAGTATGCAGTAATGGATTACAGTTTTTTTTTTGTGAACTTTGATAGGGCTTATTTTCGGTGTAGGGCTTATATTGCAGCCCGCCCTGATAATCGCACTAGGTCTTACTTTCGGGGTAGGGCTTATTTTCGGGGAAACACGGTAGGCTTCAAAAAAGGTGGACTGCGAGCGCAGAGCATTGTGCTTGCAGTCCACCCAGATGTGTTGGAAAAGCAAATTAATATTTGCTTTTCTAACACTGAACCGCCTCTCCGCCAATCAGGTAGCGTGGGTCTAATACCTGTTACCTGATTGGCTGAAGGCAGAGGCGCTCTGATTGGACGCCTATCAAAACGGAACAACAGAGGAGGGCAAAGCATGGAGGACACAGGAACTGTCCCACAGCTCGCCACCGTCGCCCGCTGCCTGAGATGTGGTAAGTGGCAGGCAGACAACGGGCTGGCTGGGGCCACAGTAGCGGCATTTGATGGGCACAGCTGGCGGCATTTGATGGGCACGAGTGGCTGTATTTGACGGGGTACAAGTGGCGGTATTTGATGGGCACAAGTGGCTGCATTTGATGGGGCACAAGTGGCTGCATTTGATGGGGTACAAGTGGCTGCATTTGATGGGGCACAAGTGGCTGCATTTGACGGGCAGTGGCTGCATTTGACGGGCACAGTGGCTGCAATTGATGGGCACAGTGGCTGCAATTGATGGGCACAGTGGCTGCAATTGGAGGGCACAATGGCTGCATTTGATTGTCACAATGGCTGCATTTGATTGGCACAATGGCTGCATTTGATGGCACAGTGGCTGCAATTGATAGCACAGTGGCTGCATTTGATAGGCACAATGGCTGAATTTGATGGGCACAGTGGCTGCATTTGATGGGCACAGTGGCTGCATTTGATGGGCACAGTGACTGCAATAGATAGCACAGTGGCTGCATTTGATGGGTACAATGGCTATAATTTGATGGCACTGTGGCTGCATTTGAAGGGCACAGTGGTTGCATTTGATGGGCACAGTGGCTGCATTTGATGGGCACAGTTGTTGCATTTGATGGGCACAGTGGCTGCAATAGATAGCACAGTGGCTGCATTTGATGGGCACAGTGGTTGCATTTGATGGGCACAGTGGCTGCATTTGATGGGCACAGTGACTGCAATAGATAGCACAGTGGCTGCATTTGATGGCACAGTGAGGCTGGAATTGATATTTATTTTTTTTCAGTATTTTTCAGTTTGTTTGCGCCCCCCAAAAATGTTGGGCACCAGCCGCCACTGGGTCTGATAGGTAACAGGCAGGGACAGAAGCTATCTCTTTGATGATAGAAAGCACCGTGTCTCTTCCTTCTGTGCTCAACAAGAGCAGTTGCATTTCATTTACAACTGCTTTCTATCTTAGGAGCAATAGGATCAATTAAAAAAATATAAAGTGATTAATATGCATTAAATTAACGTACAGATACTGCAATAAAGTGCTCCGTGCTACAGATTCATTAAGGAGAAGTCCAGCCTGAGCTTTTTAGGCTGGACTTCTCCTCTGGGTCACAGAAGTGTAATTCGTTTTGCACCCCTGTGACCCATTTTCAGCGGAGAGCGGTCTGAAGTCCGCTCTCCGCTGACGTCACTGCCATCAGTCGGGGATGGCAGTGAGCCTCTTTCCTCTCGGGGATCTGTGAGAACCGAGCCAGCGGCGATGTTTGCTGGCTCGGTTCTCAGTGCACAGACAGCGGGGGACAGATGGAGCATCGGTCTGATGCTCCATCCACCAAGGTAAGTATAAATATGGGAAAAACTCAAATCCCATACTTCTCCTTTAAACAGTTCGCATTCAGTGAAAATTTGTATGCTCCAAAGTGCTCCGTGCTATAATCAATACATAATTTATGTACAATAATAAGCTGTGATATGAAAGTGTTCAGTGCCTCTATGCATTATTCCAGTGCCCCAGGTGTAACACTCTGTGCTCCCCTCCTATGTGTCCTTACTCACCGGAACAATAAAATATCTGCGCCTCGTGAAAGATAGATCGGGTCAGCCTCATATTTACCTCTCTACTTCATGTACATGTTGAGTAAAGACCGGGCATGGGCACCCATAGTGTAAATTCATTTTTTTTAATTAAAAATACATTACAAGTAGCTGCTACTCACATGTAAAACTGCTCGTTCCCAAGCTACCAGCGCTTCCTACACTATGAATTTACACTATGGATACCTGGTCATTACTCTTTCATGTACGTGGTGGGACTGGGCTATTGTGGCGGACAAATCAGACACGGTCACTTTTTTGGGGACCAGTGACACTAATACAGTGATCAGTGTTAAAAATATGCACTGTCACTGTACTATTTTATTATTCATTTATTTATTTAATTTCAGGTACTTATATAGCGCCATCAAGGTGGAGCCTAAAGAGGAAGAGGTGTGGTTTACAGGTGTAGCGCATCAACGCCAGACTTTACCTGCTTTTCTTCTGCTTGGTTCCTCCGCAGGAAAAAGAATGAGGCACACCGCACTACAAGCCCGTACCCTCCTGAATAGGGAGGTTGAGCGGTGTTAGTTTCTCGGGCCTGCTTGCGACTGGTGTAAAAAATGCCTCCAGTGCTGACTTTGTTTCTGCAGTAATCAGAACAAGTCTTTAACTTTCCCCAGTAAGCAACTGTCCACACCAACTGAAATGTCCAACACTTGTTTATTCCTTCTTGCACAATAAACAGTCTCTTTTAGAGCAGACGGGTTGAGACAAACACGGGTCAAATAAGGTGGGAGGAGGTCCAGGCACAAACTTAAATTTGGGTTTTCTCCTGTTCTGAATAGCACTAACAGGCTTGGCTCACGGTCGCTACCACCGACCATGAGGGGTCTCTGCCACAGACCAGGTGAATAGGGCCTCTGCCACAGGCCCGGTTGTTGGGTCTCTGCCACTGACCGGATTCACAATGGGTCTCTGCCACAGACCATGAGAACGTGGATTACCATCTAAAAGTATTGACCCCTGTCAGGAAAAGGACATTCACCTGGAGAGTTACCAGAGGCCCCCCTGTCACCAGCGATACTGCGCCGGGTCTTCGGGAAGGGTCACCTCCCTGGCCTCCTCGTCCTAGATTCGGGCACCCACTTCCAGGGGGCACCTTAGGAGCCCTCGATCCCTTGTGGGACCCAGTCGAAGGTACTGGGCCCCGGGCCTCTCTCGAAGTACCTCACCCCAGACTGAAGGTGTCTGAGATGGAACAGCAGCTCCGTCTCTGGGCCCAGAGCACCCAGAGACCACCCGACAGGCCTCCGGGCCTAGGGCACCCGGAGGCGACACACCCGCACCCAGGCTTAAGGTGCCTGAGCGCGGAACCAACGAACCCTCTGGAAGATGGCCACCCCCTTTTATATCCTCTCCCGACAGGCACAGCAGGTTCCCCGCTCCGCTGCACCGCTGCCGAGAAGGGAAAAAAAGGACACAACCTCGTACTGCAGTTCAACCCAGGACCCATGGCAACAGCGCCACCTATAGGCCCCAGTGAACTTAACCACCAGTACTATCTCCCAGGGATAGAAATGGTCAATGAGACCTAACAATTGGTACATCTGAGCCTAGTTACCACTCAGATGCTTCCCCCTAAATGCAACCACCCGCTAATCAGGTGATAGGGCAGGTCCTAAACATGAAGGGTCGTGGGATTGACAGAAAGGGGTGTGCCATATTTAAATTAGGGGGTGCATGAGTTTAGTCAGGCCTAGGGCAGCACAAAACCTAAATACACCACTGACCTGCCTGCCCATACGAGGTAGGGGCAGACAGATACAATGACCGTGTGTAGGAGCCTGCTTTACAGGTCCTGATAATAAAACAAAATGGAAATTTTTTACATGAAAAATTATGTGCATTTATTTATTTTAAAAAGGTGAACTTATTCTTTAAAGTAAACTTCATATGTCTGGTTTTTAAGGGCAGGATCACACTACCCACAGAGAAAAATGATCCGTTTTGGGGGTAATGACCCTTTTTTCCCCAAACTTTATTGAAAAGTCACATTTCTAAAAATGCAGGGCTGCGTAGAGACCTGTGGGAAAAATGCAGCCATGTTGCATTTTTCCACATCGCAACTGACAGCTGCAAGGGAGTGCAAACAGGATCATTGTTTTCTGTTTGCCTTTCTAGAGAGATGCGTTTTTCTTATGCAGAGAAAGGCAGCTCTCTTTACAAGTTTAAACTGGCCCTAATTTATTTATTTTTTTTGTGCATTTTGGGGCGGAGTGAAAATGGGTGTGTAAAATCCCATGTGGTCACCAGCTAATTGGAGTTCTTGGTGCACACGCATGTTGCATTGTTCATGTAGCGGGTATGTGCTTTTCTGTTTGAATCTGGTGGGGAAACTGTGATGTATGGTTCCCTGGGGCCCACCGGGTGGCGCTGTCACTTTGGGCCCGGGGTTGAGCCATCATTGCAGTGTCGTACCTCTTTTTGGTCTCTCTCAGTGGTTGTATGGTGGGGCGGGGAACCCGCCGTGCTTGCTGGGAGGGGGTATAAAGGGGGCGGCTATTTTTGGGGGGGGGAGTCGAGTCCCGGGCACCTTTAGCCTGAGGACGGTGGTTCGTGTCAGTCCTCTAGGCGGCCTAGGCCTGGAGGACGTTCGGAGGTCGTGTTCCATCCCAGGCACCTTTAGCCTGGGGTGAGGTACTTGGATGGCGGTCCGGGACTGAGGGTTCCGGATTAAGGCTCCGCGAGGGAGGAACTTCCTAGGGGACCCTGGGAGGGGGTACCCGAATCCAGTGGCGTAAGGGACCGGAGGGGGTACTTACCTGAAGACCTGGTGCAGCAAATTGCCAGTGACGGGTGAGCCTCCGGAGACCGCCGGGAGGGATGTCTTCCTCGATTGGGAGCAGAAACCTACTTCTGGGAAGGAAGTAGGAGAGTTCATTGTGCCTGGGCCTACTCGCATCCACACCCCCTGTCTGTTCTGTTCGTTGAGGGAGTCCAACTGATTGTGTTCACTTTTCCTTTTCCTTGAGAAGAATAAAGGAGTGTTGGACTTTAGTGGTGTGGGGCTCATTTACTGGCAGACACTGTTTGAGAAACCATGAGGAGGCTCCAGATGCAGGACACCGACCCGAAGGTAAAAGAGAATTGTCTCCCACTACACACACACACCTGCAGTGGGAACTTGGCGTGGTGACCTCGCACTCTCTCCTCAGAGGTACCCCTAGACAACAGAAAGAGCCAGAAGAATTGAGAGGAGAGAGAGGGGGCCGCTACACGTGGGGGCTCGGGTCCGGTATGGTGTTCGTGCTACAACGGAGTTTGAATGAGTAGGTCGGCCATATTATTGGCCAAAGTGCATCCCTGCTCGAAGTCGCGGACATGACCCAGTAAAGGGAAAGGCCCGCGCAGAAGAGCGAGAAGAGGGGGGAGCTCAGCCGTGTGAGAGACTACACGTGGGGGCTTCTATTTGCACTGCGTTATCAGGCACACCCTCACTGCTTAGTTCGTGGGCGTGACCCAAGAAAGAAGAAAAGCCCGCGAACTAGAGTGCAGAGGGGAGTAGTCCAATACATGTGAAGGACTACACGTGGGATTTGGTGCAAAAACTTGCAGTGCGCAATGGATCAGTAGCAAGTCACCATGTTCGGACAAACAGCGTGGGTTCCACTTCATCCTTCCACCACGTCTTTGACTGCTGCCGCTCCGGTGACCGATACAGGGATTCGGCTAAAGCCAAGGGGACGATTCGCCCTATATTCGTGCATGGACGTTGAGGCCCTGGGTGTGATTTGTCCCGGCTGCTCGGGACTGGTGTGTCATCTGAAGCCATTCGGGAGATGCGAAGTCTGTGGGGAGTTCCTATTCGAGGTAGATACAGTCATTGAGAAGCCAAGAACCATCTACCCCGGCCGTACCACAGGCAGCACCACTCAAGTTGGAGGAATCACTGCTTTGACAGCTATCCCTGTGCGCACTGCAGCGACCGCGGAGGAGGTCGTGAGTACTCAAATACGGGAGAAATCCGAGGATGCTGACTCGGTCACCACTGTCTCACAGCGTCCACCACCGAAGAGAAAGACCGGTATGGTAGCTCCGTCCAGCGGTTGCAGTGGACCATCTCGCCTGCCTACGCCCGGCCCAGATGAATCCGGTGAGAAGAGTTCCGGACGTCCTGCCTCAAGAAAAGGCAGAGGTAAGCCAGGCGGAGGGACTTGGTGTGTGGACGGAGGTGTCGGGGATCCACAACCCTGTGTGTCCATGGGGGGTGGTAGTCCCGTTTCCACTACAGGCTACATACCCGCGGAGCAGTGTGACACCTCCGACCTAGAGTCGCTCTCCGATCTGGGAGACAATGTCGCCATCGATGAACTGTTTGCTCAAAAGGGCTGGGACAAAGTACCTCTCGCCTCGTCCCGCAGAACCAGGGACCCACCCATGTCTACAGGGGACAGTACACCCCGGGTGGAGGCACCAGCGCCTGAGGAGGAGTCCCGTCCCCAGCCTACTCTTGCCTTCCTGGTGCCACCTGCACCTAATGCCGGGGAAAACAGACTGTTGTTGCGGGCACCTATTCCCAGACCAGATGTGATCAAGGTCCCTCGCCACCCGGATTTAATAGTTTTGCCTGGCGAAGGGGACAAAGCCACTATGCCTCCTCTGGCGAGACTACAACGCCTATTTGGCCAGAAGGTTGCTGCTGAGTATGGGTGGGAGTACCCTTACTTGTCCAAGGAGTTATTGTATGAAGTGGAAGTTTGCCGGGAGCGCTGGTACAATGACTTTGTGTGGACCCACCTTCAGGTTCCACACGCCCGCAGGTACCTTGCGTGTTCCCCCAAGGCCTCTCAGCGCTTTAAAGACTGCAAAGCAGAATGGATGCTGGGACGACATATCCACGCGGACAAGGTGCTGATCCGACGCAAGGAAGGGGAAGATGTTGAGTACCATCTGGAGACCATGGACCAGCACTTGAAGCCACTTATCCTGCCGCACCCTCGATTCTATCTATAGGAGAAGAGAGACTCAGTTTTTGTTCTTTGCATTGCTGAACTTTCCGGGGTTGTTGTTCTTGTTACCCAGAGGAGTTGAAGGACTGTTCCTGTTTGTTCTTCAATTTTCCAGCAAGCAATCATGGACTCTGGGGTAGATAGGGCCCAAAGAAGAAGGAAAGTTCCACGAGTGCAGTTACCACGATGCTGTCACCAGGTGGCAGTGTTGCGCATCGATATCACTGTTCACACACACACTTTTATGAAGGAAAGGATTTCTCTGCGGAGAAGTTTTTTCATTCTCACACGAATACATGTGTCAGGGTTTATGTGTGTTAACTTTCTTTTTCCCTCTGCAGGAGAGCATCCCATCAAGACCACTGAGAATGGGGTGGGTCTTAGTCAGGATGGGTGGGAAAAGTGTAATGTGAAAATATGATTTTCAGTGTTATGGTTAAGTGTTGTTGTTTCCCTTTCCCTCCCTTTTCATGTGAGGCTCAACACAACTGCTCTAGCTAGTTTTAGTTTTCTAAAGTTTTTGGATTTTTTCACAATTTTCAGTCGGTTTATGGACTGGACTATGTCAGCCCTTGAGGGCATGGTTTATTCCAGACACTGGGGACCAGTGTCAAACCACCAGGGGGAGAGTGTAACGGGTATGTGCTTTTCTGTTTGAATCTGGTGGGGAAACTGTGATGTATGGTTCCCTGGGGCCCACCGGGTGGCACTGTCACTTTGGGCCCGGGGTTGAGCCATCATTGCAGTGTCGTACCTCTTTTTGGTCTCTCTCAGCGGTTGTATGGTGGGGCGGGGAACCAGCCATGCTTGCTGGGAGGGGGTATAAAGGGGGTGGCCATTTTTGGTGGGGGGAGTCGAGTCCCGGGCACCTTCAGCCTGAGGGTGGTGGTTCGTGTCGGTCCTCTAGGCGGCCTAGGCCTGGAGGATGTTCGGAGGTCGTGTTCCATCCCAGGCACCTTTAGCCTGGGGTGAGGTACTTGGATGGCGGTCCGGGACTGAGGGTTCCAGATTAAGGCTCCGCGAGGGAGGAACTTCCAAGGGGACCCCGGGAGAGGGTACCCGAATCCAGTGGCGTAAGGGACCGGAGAGGGTACTTACCTGAAGACCTAGTGCAGCAAATTGCCAGTGACGGGTGAGCCTCCGGAGACCGCCGGGAGGGATGTCTTCCTCGATTGGGAGCAGAAACCTACTTCTGGGAAGGAAGTAGGAGAGTTCATTGTGCCTGGGCCTACTCGCATCCACACCCTCTGTCTGTTCTGTTCGTTGAGGGAGTCCAACTGATTGTGTTCACTTTTCCATGAGAAGAATAAAGGAGTGTTGGACTTTAGTGGTGTGGGGCTCATTTACTGGCAGACACTGTTCGAGAAACCAGGAGGAGGCTCCAGATGCAGAACACCGACCCGAAGGTAAAAGAGAATTGTCCCCCACTACACACACACACCTGCAGTGGGAACTTGGCGTGGTGACCTCGCACTCTCTCCTTAGAGGTACCCCTAGACAACAGAAAGAGTCAGAAGAATTGAGAGGAGAGAGAGGGGGCCGCTTAGAGTTGCCACCTCATCCCTTTAAACCCGAACACATATGAATTACACAGGTTCTGTGGCTGATTAAGGTGGTAATTAAACTCACTTGCTGCCTTATCTGCATTAAATTAGCCTCAGAACCTGAAGTAATTCAGATGTGTTCAGGTTTAAAGGGATGAGGTGGCAACCCTAGGGCCGCTACATTCATATTATAACAAAATGTAAAAAAAAATCCAGCAGGCTCGCTTAAAGTGGACCTTCCATAAAAATGGAAGGTCCACTCTATTGAAAAACCCCACCACGTCTATACGATTATTCGGTCTCATATATAAATATGTGTAGCGGGTGTCAAATTTAGAGGGGCGTATCTGGGCGATAGATGGCCCAGATACATTGATTTTTGGGATTTATGGACACTTTGGAGTGTGGGAGGTATGAGTGGTGTCATGTTCCCTGCGGTCCCTAGGTGGCGCTGTCACCTGGGACCGGGGTTGAACTGCCATTCTAGCGCTGTGCCATTTGTGTCCTCTCGCGGCAGTAGTACAGCGGGGCGGGGAACCCGCTGTGCCTGCTGGGAGGGGATATAAAGGGGGCGGACATCTTGCGCACGAGGTCCATTCCCCAGGCACCTTCAGCCTGGGGGCTGCTTCGGTTCGTCTGTGCCAAGGCGCCCTTGGCCTGGGCGCGTGGAGTCGAGTTCCATCCCAGGCACCTTCAGCCTGGGGTGAGGTACTTTACAAGGAGGCCTTGGGCCCAGTACCTTTGACTGGGTTCCGCATTCCTAAGGTGCCCCCGGTATTGGGTGCCTGAATCCAGGGCGTAAGGGACCGGAGACGTGACCCTCCCGTAGAGCCGGTGCAGCATTTGGCCGGTGCCAGTGTTGGCCTCTGGTGACCGTCCGGATGGATGTCTTCCCCTGACAGGGGTCGTTTGTCCTAACGGAGGTATTTCATGTTCTTATGGTCTGTGGCAGAGACCCATCTTCATCAGGTCAGTGGCAGGCCTCATCTAAGGCCTGTGGCAGAGGCCTCAACGTTCACCCAGGTCAGTGGCAGGGACCAAATTCACAGTCGGTGGCAGCGACTGTGCGCCAAGCCTGTTTGCACTAAAGGAACAGGAGAGACTTTATTCATTGAGTGTGCCTGGACCTACTCTTCCCTACACCTTGTCTGTTCTTTTAAAGTTCAACCAGCCTACCTATTGATCAAAGCAAATAAAACAGTGTTGGGCTTTTTATGGTGTGAAACTCGTGTTACTGGAAGCTAAGTGTCCCTGTCTGTGACAGTGACAATCATCCACCACAGGAGAAGCTGAGGCTCCGGCCTAAAACGCAGACCCGAAGGTAAACGGTTTAGCTCATATCTCTGCATACTACATCAGAGAGCCGAGCTGGTGGTGTGCATCTTCCCCCTTCTCCCAGATACCCCTAGACGAGTCATACAGCCACAAAGAGAGGGGAGAAGGCGGGTGAGAGCGCTACATATGTATAAACGTCTTTTCACGGAATTGGTTACTTGATATGCAAGACCAGCCAATTTTTTGGTAAGATCAGGAACACCTGGGATGATTTTTTTTACGGCTCGGTCAGATGAGCTATGCTTGTTTTTCTTCTTCTTTTTTTTTTTTTAGGTTGACTGTGTTGGGCTGTTATTTTGTGCTACTCTGTATTGTTGTACCAAATTCCTTAATACCTAAAAAAAGAATAAAAAATAAATAAAAAATACCCCACCACACAAAAAGAAGCCTGTTAAGAAAAGAAAATACCTTGGCCCCTGGGTTAATTTTCCAATCTTCATAAAAGGTCCACTTTAATAGGTGACCACAAAAGGTGTTCAGACCCAGGAGCCCATGAAACTGTCAGGTGGTTTAACTTTCCAGCATCTACCAAAAGATGAGACAGTTTAGGATGGACTGACTTGTTGAATATATTTTGGATATAATAGTGAGGACTCGGTTTTTATTCTGTGTGTCCTACTGGTGAGCTCACTTCCTGTCCCAGTGGCACAACAGGAAGTAAGGGGGAAAAATCCTCAACAGGAAATACAGTAAGCAATAAAATACTGGCAAAGCTTTAGCATCGTGCAATGTACTGGGGTGGATGGATTTCAGCCCCTCCTCTCTCATATGTAGAGAGATTGTCAGACATGGTCCTGAAACTATAAGAAATATACTTAAAAAGTCCACTTTAAGTTAATCCTGCTTTTCTCTGCACACGCTATTGATGCCATTTCTGATTTTCCCCAGCCTAACTTGTCAAATTGCTAACCCAGCTGTTCTATTCAAAAATCAGCTTTCGCAACAGGTTGGCTTGCAAAAAAAAAAAAAAAGTCCGGCCGAATTTACAAAAATACATTTTGTTAAAGCTGTGATCTCCCGCTGCCTTTGTCAGCAGTTCTGTGACTTCACCCCTTATCCTGACCGCATTTCTTTATCTCTTAGAGGCATGCAGCCAACCATGATCAGAGATTTCCAACTGACTTGTGACTTTCGTCCACTCGGTATCTGAGCAAAGGGAAAGAAACGGTTCACAAGTCATCGTCCTACCCATGATTTTCATATAAGAACACCATGAAAAATTTGCAGCTTTTAGAAGTGAACTTCAATTGACACTTCCATGAAGAAAAATAGAATCTTCAAATGCCTCTGGAAGAAGTAGATTAGCAGTGACATTGCAGGAAGAGAATGTGAGTCATTAGCATTAATTGCTTTTTAATTTACACTGATTACTGATCACCCTCCGATAGGAACTCCTATCATAGTTGAGCGGACATTGTAGAAAATATATCACTCTGAATATTACTGCAAGGCCATATACGCTTAATTGAACAGTTAGCAGTCGGGAAATTGTGATCTAATTTTTTATCTATATAATGTAAGCTAAATAGTGCAGTGCAAGCAACTTTGTGTTCCACTAAAAACAAAAATGTATTTACTAAGTACAAAAGAATTCTGAGACGTTCTATGTCTTTCAAAGGTGTACTCTAGCTAAGCTGGAAATACGTAGAGGTTGTACATCCTAAGGCCACCTACCTGTATAAATCCTATCAGGGCTCCAAAATAAAGAAGTGGCTCCATATGATTGTCACCCACCACTCCCCCTAACCTCACTCCATTTATTTCTTTATTCACTTTATTTTAATATGTAGTGGGTGTTTGAATTTATGTGAGGACTCTGGTGGTGTGGGGTTCCTTGGGGCCTACAGGTGGCATTGTTGCCTTGGGCCGGAGCTGAACTCACACCGCAAACTGTGCCTTTTTGTTCTCCCCTGGAGCTGGTACAGCGGGGCGGGGAACCCGCTGTGACGCAAAGGGAGAGTTCATAAAAGGGGCGGACGCCCTGACCTTGGGGCAGAGAGTTGGAGGACGCGGCCGCACCCAGGCACCTTCAGCTTGGCTACTGGCGTTCCAGTGTTCCGGGCCTAGATGCCCTTGGCCTAGCCGGAGCGGAGATGGAGTCCATCTCAGGCACCTTTAGCCTGGGGTGAGGTACTATGGCGGATGCCTGAGTTCCGCGAGGGTGGAGGAATCCGATGGGACCCTAACTCCTTGGGTGCCCATGTCTGAGTTCGTGAGGACTGGTGCGCAGTAACTTCTCCGAAGAGCCTGGCGCGGCATATGGGTGGGAATACCTGTATCTGCCTCGGGAACTGCTCTATGAGGTGGAGGTCTTTCGGCAAAATGGTCCTGTGTGTTTTTGGGTCCAGGTTCAGGTGTGAATTCAGGAAAAAATTAAGACCCGAATCGCACCTGATCCGGTGAACAGAAAGGCACCGGACCCCAGGCTGGAAACCGCAGCAGCACATATGTGAACCTGGTCTCACACATAGCTATCAGTAAGAACTTGTAGAAATGTATCTACAACAGCAACTTCCTGCCCACTCATCCTGGTTTATCCCTATTGCAAGTGAAATCACCCACTACGTGGGTGGACAATGTTTTGCATGATTTATGTTGGTCAATTCTGCTTGATCTTCAGGCTTTTGAAAAGCTTGGTGGTTGAGTAATGTTGCCCACTTTGTGGGTGGACAGTGTTTTACATGATTTATGATGGTCAGTGGTATTTGATTTTTGGTCTAGAACTGTGTTTCTCAACCTTTTTTTCAGTCATGGTACCCTTTAACCACTTCAATACTGGGCACTTTTACCCCCTTCTTGCCCAGGACAATTTTCAGCTTTCAGTGCTATCAAATTTTGAATGACAATTGCGCGGTCATGCAACACTGTACCCAAACTAAAGTTTTGACATTTTGTTCACACAACTAGAGCTTTATTTTGTTGGTATTTAATCACCATTGGGTTTTTTTTTTTTTTGCTTAATAAATTTAAAAAAATACTTTTCTTCGTTTCTGTTATAAAAGTTTGCAAATAAATAATTGTTCTTCATAAATTTAGCCCAAAATGTATTCTGCTACATTTCTTTGGTGAAAATAACCCAAATCAGTGTATCTCATTTCTTGCTGCCCTAAAATGCCAGGACAGTATAAATACCACCAAATTACCCCTTTTTGGAAAGTAGATAGTCCAAGGTATTTAGTAAGAGGCATGGCAGTTGTTGTTTTTTGGAAAATTAAGAAATAAAAAAAAATAGGATTTTTGTACTCACCGTAAAATCCTTTTCTCTGAGTTCATGGACAGACACGGCCTTAATCTTGACAAAGTGGGTATTAGCCTTCATTCAGGAGTGACTAGGCAGAAACTTGTAGAAAGTGTTAAACACATCACACCTAATACAGTACCGCCCAGGGGGGCGGACCCTCTGTGTATAACCCCTCTCTCTGAATCTCGCAGATCAGTTCGTCAAAAAGAAGTACAAACTTAAAAAGGAGGGGTGGGTGCTGTGTCAGTCCATGAACTCAGAGAAAAGGATTTTACGTTGAGTACAAAAATCCTATTTTCTCTTTCGTTCATGGGCGGACACAGCCTTAATCTTGACAAAGTGGGACGTCCCAAAGCAGTGTAAAAAAAAACGAGGGGTGGGAACAGCATAAAAATAAACTTCACCCCAAAACAAAACAGAGCTCCTCAACTGAGTAGTTGCAACTCTAAACAGCCGCCTGCAAAACTTTGCGGCCGAAAGAAGCATCCGAAGATGCACTTATATCAACCTTGTAAAATTTTGTAAAAATGTGAACGGACGACCAGGTCGCCGCCTTGAACACCTGGGAAACAGACGCTTGATGTTGGAAAGCCCAAGAGGCACCTATTGCCCTGGTCGAATGCGCTGTGACAGGAAAGGGGGGCGCCCGACCCTTTATGGCGTAAGCCTGAATCACTATCTGTCGGATCCACCTCGAGATGGTGGCCGACGAGACCGCCAGGCCCTTCTTAGGGCCAGCCACCGAAACAAACAGTGAGTCTGTCCTCTAGAACGGAGCAGTAGCAGACAAGTATACTCTCAGAGCTCGGACAACGTCCAAGGAATGCAACGCCGCTTCCTTAGGATGCGACGGACGAGGACACAAGGATGGAAGTACATTGTCCTCATTGAGATGGAAGGCCGAAACGACCTTGGGAAGAAAAAAAGGCTGCGGACGTAGCACCACCTTATCCTTGTGGAAGACCAGATAGGGAGCCTTGCATGACAAGGCTGCAAGCTCAGAAACCCGTCTAACTGACGTAACAGCCACCAAAAAGACCACTTTCTGAGAAAGTGTCAACAAGGGAATTTCCCTAATTTTCTCAAACGGTGACTTCTGAAGCACCGAGAGGACTAGATTCAAGTCCAACGGAGGTAGTGGATCATGGACCAGAGGGGCCACATGTCGCACTCCCTGCACAAACGTACTCACGAGAGAGTGAGCCGCCAGGGGTCGCTAAAAAAAGACAGCCAGGGCAGATATCTGCCCCTTAATCATACTTAAAGCAAGCTTTTGGTCCACCCCACGCTGTAAGAACAGCAGGACTCTGGAAACCAAATAAGTACGCGGATGCCACCTCATTTCCTCACACATGGATATGTAGGCCTTCCATGTGCGATGGTAAACCTTCCTAGAGGACGACTTCCGAGCACTCTTCATGGTAGAGATCACCAATACTGACAGGCCCTGGTCTCTTAGCACCTGGCTCTCAATAGCCATCCCTTTAAAGCCAGCGACTGTAAAGCAGGATGAAGTATGGGACCTTGCAACAGCAGGTCCTTTCATAGCGGTAGACGCCAAGGGACGTCTGCTACCAGACGCACTACTTTGGTGTACCAAGGACGCCAAGGCCAATCCGGAGCAATCAGGATCATTGGAATCCCCTCTGCCTCCACTCTGCGAAGCAGATGAGGAAGGAGCTTCAGGGGAGGGAAGGCATATAGTAGCCGATACTGACTCCTCTGTGCCACCAACGCGTCCGTCGCGTCTACCCATGGGTCCCTTGATCTGGCCACAAACCTCAATACCTTCCGATTGAGTTGAGAAGCGAGAAGATCTCGCCCCATTTTTGGCAAAGGAGCTGAAACACATCCGGGTGTAGAGACCACTCTCCTTGGTCCAGCATCTGGCGACACAGGTAGTCCACCTGCCAGTTCTCCACACCCGGAATGTATACGGCTGACAGGGCCGGTACGCTCCTTTCTGCCCACCTCAGGATGCAAGCGACCTCCGACGCTGCAGCCGAACTTCTTGTTCCTCCTTGATGGTTGACATATGCCACCACTGTGGCGTTGTCCGACTGGATCCTGACTGGACGCCCTTGCAGCCTCTGAGACCACGTGGAGAGGCACTGCCTGATCGCCCGGAGTTCCAGGACATTGATCGGCAGGTAGGATTCCTTCGGAGTCCAGCGACCTTGCATCGACTGAACACCCCAAACTCCCCCCCCAACCGGTAAGGCTGGCGTCCGTCGTGATCACGTCCAGTGAAAAGGAAGGAACGACTTCCCGGACAGAAGTGCCGGTGATGTCAGCCACCAAACCAGGGAGGTCCTGACTAGGTGGCTCACCCGGATTTGACAATCCAGGGACGATGGGCATTTGTCCCATCTGGACAGAATTCCCTTCTGCAACACTCGAGTGTGATATTGAACATACGGAACCGCCTTGAAGGAGGCTACCATGAGACCCAGGACTGCAAAAGCGGAGTGACGACCATCTTTGGGATGTCAACTGCCGCACCGCAGCCCGAAGGGTCTGTGACTTTTCCGCAGGGAGAAAAACTTTCACCTCTGAGGAATCCAGAATCAACCTTAGATACACTAGGCCTTGAGTCAGCACCAATACTGACTTCTGCGTGTTTAGCACCCAACCAACGTCTCGGAGGGTCTGACAGGTTATAGACACGCTCTCCTCTAATTCTGAGCTTGAAGTGGCCCTCAGAAGAAAATCGTCCAAGTAGCCCACGATAGCGATGCCACGCTGTCTTAGCAGGGCCAGAATCGGGGCGAGCACCTTGGTGAACACCCTCAGTGCCGATGCCAGGCCAAATGGGAGAGCCACAAATTGATATTGGTCCTCCCGACCGCAGAAATCTGATGCCTGGTGCATATGAGGACATGCAGGTATGCGTCCTTGATGTCCAAGGATGCCAGAAAGTCCCCTGAATGGAGACGACTACAGAGCGAACGGACTCCATCCGGAATCTTTGTACTTTCACAAAGCAATTGAGGGCCTTGAGATCCAGGATTGGACGAACCCCATCCTTCTTTGGTACTACGAACAGATTTGAGTAAAACCCCTGAAACCGTTCCTGCACTGGGACAGGAATGATCACCCCGCGTACCTGCAGATCCTGGACCGCCCCATACAGGGCTTCCCGACGGGTCGGCTGAAGTTGGAGGTTGGAGGGAAAAAATCTGTTCGGCGAGCAAGAGAGCAAGAGAGAAACTCTATCTTGTAGCCTGAGGAAATTACTTTGCAAACCCACCGGTCGGAGATCAGAGATGTCCACCGAGTCGCGAATTCGCAAAGACGTCCCCCCACCCGAGAGATGGGCGGGGGCAGACCTTCATGCGGACGTAGATTTGTCCGCAGGCTTGTTGGGCTTGCGAAACTAGGGAGACTTTTGTCCCTATCGGCCATCGGATGAAAAAAACGCTTGTGTGTAGTGAAGGAGGGCCCTTGCCTACGGCGTGGCTCCTTACTCTTTTTGGATTGCGGGAGCAGCATGCTATTACCTCCTGTGGCATCCTTAATGATGTCATCCAGAGAGGCTCCAAAAAGTCTGTCGCCCTTAAAGGGCAAATCCATCAGGGCCTTTTTGGAAGATTGGTCCGCAGACCAGCACTTTAGCCAGATCAGGCGGCGTAACACCACCGCATAGACCGAGGCTCTGAAGAGTAAGGGGATAGTATCCAAGTCTCAAATAAAGAGAAAGGGGGTTAGGTCCTATGCTCTCCGGGGGGAGAGTGGGAAGAAACCCCCCCAGAAAAAGAAGCCACGGGTAGACCACGCCGCATATGAAAAATTGAATTTTATTGGTAGAAAAATATGCAAAAAAACACAATTTACTGACACTCAAAACCCTTCACCAACACCCAATATTAAAATTAATAAGACAACGTTGTCAATATTAAAATTACGTCACAATTGCATGCATGCAGGGATACTCTGGCAGGGTGACCAGCTGGAATGAATTTCAGTCGGTTACACTGCAGTGGGTAGAATCAGCTTATAGGGCTGACCAAAGCCCTGAAGGGCGTGTAGAGTATAATGGAGTAGCTAGGCGCAAGGGCTCATGTATTAGATGACATCAGGCAGTGTTGAAAGCAGCACAATAGGAAGGATATCCTCAAATAAAGGGCTGTGGACTGCAAACTAGTCAATAAATTAGATCAAAACACACTTGAAGCTGGAAAAAAAGGCAAATAGAGCAAAGCCAGCAGGGTGGCAGATAGCAGCATACAGAGCAGGTCCAGAGTAGCAAAAATAACAAACCGCTGGGTTGATATTATTCACACAGCATATGAAGCACCAGCATGATGTATTTGCATTGGACCTGAGGTCCGCTCACCAGACCCGGGTAGTAGAAGGGATCGTCCTGGATTCCAAGGTTCCTCCTCTCCACCACGCAGATAGGGAGACAATGATAGCAGACCGCTAGTGCACAGAGCGGATAAGTGTACCGTAGGGTGCAATGTCCCCCGTTCCGGGGATTGAATCTTCTGCTGTCCCTATGCTTGGAGGGATATGGACATCCTGTGTAGAACTTCCGGGATGGCGGTGTCCAGGATAATGGCCCGCGTCTGGTGACTGTCTTTTCCCGCTAGTAGTATTGCTCAAAAGAGCGTATCATAAGCCAGCTTCAGAGGTGTGATGGTCAGAACGAGTTTGTCTAAGCGCAGAGCGCATGTGTCCATGTGACGTAGCTACCAGTGACGATGTTGATGTCACGGCAGTAACATTTGACCAGACATGTTTCAACCAATAGCAGTGGTTTTCATCAAGGGATGTGGTTATGAGTGTCAGTAAATTGTGTTTTTTTGCATATTTTTCTACCTATAAAATTCAATTTTTCATATGCGGCGTGGTCCACCCGTAGTTTCCAAGTCTGACTCGCAGACAAACTTAAGGCCCTGTACCAACTGGTCGGCCAAAGCTATCTCGTCCGGAGGAGCCTCACGTGCTTTTAACCCCTGGAGCAGCATCTTTGCCCACTCAGTAAATGTCTGAGACACCAAAGCCCCAGCCATTGCTGGACGCACCGCTGAGCCCACTACTGTGTATAGGTAGCGAGCGATTGCCTCAGCCTTCTTGTCCACAGGATCCTTGAAGACAGGAGCCCCTTCCACCGGAATTGTGGTTACTTTGTTAAGTCTGGACACAGGAGGGTCCACTATCGGGGGAGAGGTCCATTTTTTCAGGAAACTCTCCTCAAAGGGGTACCAGACCGCCAAACTTTTTGGGGCCGAAAAAACCTTCTGTGGTTTTTCCCACTCCTTGTACAAAAGTTTATCAAGATAAGACACACAAGGAAACACCTTGGCAGTGCGGGCCGGCTTACGGAACCCAAAGGGGACCGCTGTCTCTGCTGCTTCTGCAGAATCCTCCATCTTTAGCGTATCCCGCACTGCGGTGATAAGATCAGATACCAGAGCCTTTTCGCGTGCTGACCCGGAGTCATCCTCACTGTCCGACCGGTCGCGGTCCGCGCCCTCTGACGCATCAGAATCAGGGCCATGAGCCATATGGGCCTGGCTCTGCATCAGAATTATCCTCAGAAGATGGCGGGGGGAGGGGGCGCTTCCTACCCCCGTGTTCCCGCATGCCGCTTCCACCTTGGCAACAAAAGCCTCCAGGATCGCCGACATAGCGTCCACTGATACAGTGGGTGCAGGGGCACCAGTTACCAACTCAGGTGTTTTAGGGGAAAAGCATCTGCTTCTGACGCCATGCTGACCCACGCACCTGACACCCACAGGGACTCCAGGCAAGGTATCAATAGCCCACCCTCCTAGCTGCTACAGAGATGAGGGGCCCCCCAGAGGACTCACTACCATTAGAACGGTCACTGTTACTGCTCCCATCTGTCTTCCGCCTGAGCTGCTCTTTCCACAGCTGCCTGTGTCAGTCTGACCCTCCGTCAGCGTGTGTCTGTTTATTTTGCGCCGGTAAAATGCACACTAGAGGCCAGAGACCTCCACAAAATGGCCGCCGAGCGGCCGTGCTGAGGAACGGTGTGGACCACAAGAAAATGGCCGTAGAGCGGCAGATAGAGGCCAAAACTGGCGCGGACCACAAGAAAATGGCCGCCGAGCGGCAGATAGAGGCCAAAACAGGCACGGACCACAAGAAAATGGCCGCCGACAGCATGGAGGGAGAAACACACAGGTAAGCACAACTGACACTCTTAATGGCAGCCCACTAGCACCCCAGAAGCAGACGTACAGCGCAGTTCCCGCTCCAGATGGAGCCCCCCCAGGTAAACCCCCGGCCCCCAGCAGCCAGCCTAGCTCACAGAGCCCAGGGAGGAGGGAAGGAAGGGAGAGAGGAAAGGAAGGATAGAACCCCCTACTCGATCTCTCCAGGAATGTCCAGCTATCTCCTCCGGCCGAAGCAGGGGATTGCTACTTACCCTTCCTGCGTGAATTATGCTGGAAGCATCCCAGATAGACCATCTTCCATGCGGTTATGGAGGTGACTGTCGGCCCGGCATGCTGTGACTCAGCCGTAGAGACCGGTCATATGCATGCCCTGGAGCGCGTAGCTCACGAGCCACCCGTAGAGCGACGGGCATGTCGTGGACAACCCAGCGCGTGGCTAAGGTCGGCACACGCTGGATGGCCGAAACTGGGGAGACTACAAGGATCTGGGATCCAGCATGTCACCCAGTCGGCAGTTGATCGAAGATCGCAGGAACAAAAAACGTAGAAAAAATAGAAAAAAAAACCAGGACCCGAAGGGAGCCATGTCCTTCTCCTATGCTAGGCAGAAAAAAACTGATCTGCGAGATGCAGAGAGAGGGGTTATACCCAGAGGGTCCGCCCTCTGGGCGATACTGTATTAGGTGTGATGTGTTTAACACTTTCTACAAGTTTCTGCCTAGTTACTCCTGAATGAAGGCTAATACCCACTTTGTCAAGATTAAGGCTGTGTCCGTCCATGAACGAAAGAGAAAAAAGTTTTACATACTGTCACCAGTGCAATACAGCGTCATCATATACAGTAACTGGTATGGTGGTGATCAGGGATACTGACTGGTAACAGTATGAAAACAAAAATTATAATTGTATTTTTTATTTTTGTTACAATTTTTTTTAACACACTGTAACCAGAGCAATATAATGTTACCATAGTAACATTGTACTACTCTGGGGAAGTGATCAGGATTTTTTCTTTTTTTTTTACACATTATGTTTGCTTAAAGCAATAAATTACATTTCTAAAAGCCAGCATTTTACTGAATGAAACTGATTCATTCAGCTTGTTTTGTTGTCATTAGCTATGATTAGTCAAAGCTAATCGTATGGTACAGATGGGCTGTGATTGGCCATGTCTGTACCATGTGATCAAATTGACCAATCACAGCTAGCAACACAATTGTACACAATGGATGGCATGAAATGAAGCCATTTATTGTGTACAACTGTCATGGGACCTGCTGTGATTTACATAATGTAGCTGCATTTTCACACATAGGACACCCAACGTTAGAGGTGATTTATTCTTCCAAAGCACCGGCTATCTTGAGTTCTCGGTATAACTAAATCCAAGCTCGTTATTAGGGTGCCATATCAGACTCATACTGGCTGTCAGTGTAGCTGTCTGCCCATACCTCATACAGGCGGGCAGTTACTGAATGACAGAAAGATTCAATGAACTACCAAGAGTGCTCATCAGAGCCCTGGTAGTTTATTAAGATACTACAAGCTGTCAGCTGCAGTGGTTGACAGTAGTTGTAGTTCTCCCATTCACAAAACTCTATTGCCCCATACACACGACCGGTTTTCCCATCGGAAAAACTCAGATGAGAGCTTTTGGCCGGGAATCCCGGCCATGTGTATGCTCCCTCGCAGTTTTTCTGCCGGGAAAAAAAAGAGAGCAGGGTCTCTTTTTTTCCTGTCTGGAAAAAATCCTAGCAGGAAAACCGTTCGTCTGTATGCTTTTCCGACGGGTACAAAAACGCGCATGCTCGAAAACAAATCGATGCATGCTCAGAAGCATAGAACTTAATTTTCTCGGCTTGTCGTAGTCTTTTACATCACCGCGTTCTTGGCAGACAAAAGTTCACCAGACTTTTGTGTGACTGTGTATGCAAGTCAGGCTTGACAGGAATTCCGTCGGGAAAACCATCGTTTTTTTTTATCCGACAGGAAAACTGGTTGTGTGTACAGGGCATTAGAGTTGTAGGTCACATTTGCTAAAGAGTTTGGACTTATACACAATGCTATAGTGCCTGGCCACCACACCAGGGCATGTGTGAACTGAGCAAAGCAAACAGGTACTTGTGGTTGGCAGACAGATTGGTTCTATGACAGTCCAGGTAAAAGGCAGGCAGCATTCCGAGAATAGTCAATATCTGTTCCGAAGTCATACACAGGGAAATAAATCCAATCTAGCACAGACAGGGGCAGACAAACAGGCAGCTTGATCAGATATTTACACACTCTATCACAAGCATGAAACTGCAAGCTTGGCTGGCTTATAACAGGTTTAGTCTCCACCCAGAATCTGGCCACAATCAATCACTTTGCAGGTGGGCAGACAGACAAGGAGAATGCCACAGCCAAAACCAGAATACTGGAACCAGCAGCTATGACAGAGCAGGAGCGCACACTGTCCTGACAATGTCATTTAAGACTTCTGGTGTTATCTGTTAGCCAGGGTTGTAATGGTCCTGTCATAATTCTGCGTGTAGCGATAGGAGTAAGTGTGTCTATGGAGGAAAAGCATGATCTGTTATAGACAGAAGTAGCCAGGTCAGGCAGGACATGGGTGATCTTCTGTCATCAGTAAGGATGAGCCGAACACCCCCCGGTTCAGTTCGCACCAGAACTTGCGAACGGACCGAAAGTTCGAGCGAACTTTAGAACCCTATTAAAGTCTATGGGACTCGAACGTTCAAAATCAAAAGTGCTAATTATGAAGGCTAATATGTAAGTTATTTTCCTAAAAAGGGTTTGGGGGCCCGTGTCCTGCCCCAGGGGACATGTATCAATGCAAAAAAAAGTTTTAAAAAGGGCTGTTTTTTCGGAAGCGGTGTTTTTAAAGCTTAAATTTAAAAAAAAGTGAAATATTCCTTTAAATATCGTACTTGGGGGGTGTCTATAGTATGCCTGTGAAGTGGCACGTGTTTCCCGTGTTTAGAACTGTCCTTGCACAAAATGACATTTCTAAAGGAAAAAAAGTCATTTAAAACTGCTTGCGGCTTTAATGTAATGTCTGGTCCCGGCAATATGGATGAAAATCATTGAGAAAAATTGCATGGGTACCCCCCACCCCCCCTCCCCCCAGCCCATTACCAACCTCTTTGGGTCTTGTATGGATATTAAGGGTAACCCTGCACCCAAATAAAAAAAGAAAAGGCGTGGGGCCCCCGGGCCCTATATACTCTGAACAGCAGTATACAGGTGGTGCAAACAAGACAGGGACTGTAGGTTTGTACTTAAGTAGAATCTGTTTGTAATTTGGAACAGGTACATTTTTAAAGTGTAGCTCCAGCCCAAAAATCTGTTTTTAAGCTTTTTGGAAAACATAGGGAAGGGTTATCACCCCTGTAACATTTGTTTTGCTGTCTGTGCACCTGTTCAGAACATTTCCCCTCACTTTCCGTCCTAATGACAAATGTTTTTTGAAAATTTGGTTTTTTTATTGAAACAAGGATTGGTGATAAAGCATCAGTGGAGAGGAGACACCTTTTTTCCAGATTAACTCTTACAGGAGAGAATTTCCCTTCCTAGGGGTAGATTTCCTCTCACTTCCTGTTGTCTCCTCCCGTTTGCAAGTAGGAGTCGTTTGTAAGTTGGATGTTTGAAAGTAGGGGCCTGCCGTATATACTGTGCAGAAATTTGGCCCTTAGGTGTTGGTGTTGCCACAACACTTTAAGCCCTCACAGTTACTCTTGGTGGGTGCTGTAACGCCCTGCTGTGAACTATTATATCAAGAATTGTAAATACATGCCATTGTTGAACAGTGGTAGGAAAAATTGGGCCTTTGGTGCTGGTGGTGTTGCCACAACACTGTAAGCCCTCACAGTTACTCTTGGTGGGCGCAGGAATGGGCCCTGCTGTGAATTATTAGATCAAGAATTGTAATTACATGCCCCTGTTGAACAGGGGCATAAAAATTGTGCCTTAGGCACTGGTGCCACAACACTGCAACCCCTGAATGAGCCCTGCTGCAAAGTATTGCATCAAAAATTGTAATTACACGCCCCTGTTAAACAGGGGCAGAAAAATTGGGCATTAGGCACTGGTGCTGGTGCCACAACACTGCAACCCCTCACAGATACTCTAGTTGGAGCACAGGAATGAGCCCTGCTGCAAAGTATTGCATTAAAAATTGTAATTACACGCCCCTGTTAAACAGAGGTTGAAAATTGGGCCTTAGCCACTGGTGGCAGTGCCCAGAAACAAAAATGTTCTTACATGCTATCAGCATGATCATTAAGGAGGAAGAGGATAGTCACTCAGCATAACAGGATAGTCACTCTGCATCAGCATAGGCAGTCTTGAAGGGATCTGACATTTCAAAGAAACTTATTCTGTTACATCAGCATTAGGTGCTTGGTAGCTGGTGGTGATCCAAGACTGATTCATTTTTATGAAGGTCAGTCGATCGACCGAGTCGGTGGACAGGCGCACCCTGTGATCGGTTACAAAGCCTCCAGCAGCACTGAATGTGCGTTCCGAAAGAACGCTGGATGCAGGACAGGCCAGTAGCTCAATTGCATACTGTGCAAGCTCTGGCCAGTGATCAATCCTCAAGACCCAGTAACACAGAGGATTTTCGGTGGGAAAGGTGTCCAAGTCTGATCTTGCCCCTAGGTATTCCTGCACCATGTAAACCAGACGCTGGCATGGTTGCTGGAACCGATCATACCTTGGGGCTGCGGACTAAAAAATTGTCTGAACGCATCAGTCAGACGGCCACCTTCTCCACCACTCCTTCTTTGACTGACCGAAGCCTCAGCAACACGTTGTCAAGGACCAGGAATTTGTAATCTCCCAGTCTCTGTGAACGCGTTACACAGACCTTTCTGCAAGGCCTCCCAAAGATGCTTCATCCTCTGCGACGGCAAGATAAGGTCCGCAACCTTACCCTTGTAACGTGGATCAAGGAGGGTTTCCAGACAGTAATGATCCCTCTCCTTGATAGCACGAATATGAGGATCCTTCCGCAGGCTTTGCAGGATCAGGGAGGCCATGCTGAGGCATTCGGTCCAGAGTCCTCTGGGTCACTCAGGACCACATGATCCGCAGCCACGTCCTCCCAGCCACGTACAAGTCCATGGGTGTCTTGGGACTGTAATTGATCCCTTGAAGACTGCTGCTGATGCTGAGTGCTAGGCTCCACCTCCATGCTGACACAATCCTCCTCCTCCTCCTCGTCCTTCTCCTGTGTGATAGGCGGGCCAGCAGGAACACTGTCTGGATAAAGGGGGCCTTGAGAGGTAAGGAAGTCCTCCTCTTCCTCCCTCTGTTCTGCCTCAAGTGCCCTGTCCATTATTCCACGCAGCGTGTGCTCCAACAGGTGGACAAGAGGGACAGTGTCACTGATGCATGCACTGTCACTGCTCACCATCCTTGTGGCCTCCTCAAATGGTGCCAGGACAGTGCATGCATCCCTGATCATGGCCCACTAGCGTGGGGAAAAATATTCAAGCTCCCCTTACCCTGTCCTGGTGCCATATTGCAACAGATACTCATTGATGGCCCTCTGCAGCCGCTGCAGCATGGCCAACGTAGAGTTCCATCTGGTGGGCATGTCACAGATTAGGCGGTTCTTGGGTAGGTTGTATTCCTTTTGCAGGTCAGCCAGCCGAGCACTGGCATTATATGACCGGCGGAAATGCCCACAGAGATTCCTGGCCTGCTTCAGGACCTCCTGTAAGCTCGGGTACCTGCCCAAGATCCGCTGCACCACCAAGTTAAGGACGTGAGCCAAACAGGGCACCTGGGTCAGTTGTCCCTGTCGGAGGGCGGAGAGGAGGTTGGTGCCATTGTCGCAAACCACTTTTCCTGGCTTAAGCTGGCGTGGCGTCAACCACCTCTGAGCCTGCCCCTGCAGAGCTGACAGAATCTCTGCCCCAGTGTGGCTCCTGTCCCCCAAGCACACCAGCTCAAGCACCACATGGCATCTTTTTGCCTGCGTACTTACGTAGCCCCTTAAATGCCTACGGAGCACCGCTGGTTCTGAGGACAAAGCACAGGAAGAGGCCATGGAGGAAGAAGAAAAGGAGGGGGTGGAGTAGAGAGGTGTGTCAGAATCACCAGTAGTAGTATTTTAGAGGAGTAGTGGCGGAACAACCTCCAACACTACTGCACCTTGTCTTGCATCCTTCCCAGCTGCCAGCAGAGTCACCCAATGCGCCGTGAAAGATAGGTAACGTCCCTGTCCATGCCTGCTGGACCATGAGTCAGCGGTATTATGCACCTTACCGCTGACCGCCCTGTCCAGCGAGGCCAAGACATTGCCTTCCACATGCCGGTAGAGAGCCGGAATCACCTTCCGTGAGAAAAAGTGGCGTTAGGGAACCTGCCACTGAGGAACAGCACATTCCAGAAACTCACGGGAGGGGGCAGAGTCTACCAACTGAAAAGGCAGCAGTTGAAGTGCTAGCAATTTAGCCAAGCTAGCATTCAACCACTGGGCATGTGGATGGCTGGGAGCGAACTATTTTCGGCGGTGCAGCAGCTGGGGAAGGGAAATTTGCCTGGTACAATCTGACGTCAGTGTACCAATATCAGATTGCCCGCAACTACATGGCTGTGACACACCTAATTCTACACCTTCATTCCTCTCAGTGCAGGTTTCAGAGAGGACTGAAGGTATAGTGGGGTTGGAGATCCCAGCTGATGAGGAGCAAGGAGAGGTCCGCTTTGTTCTTAGGTGTGGGTCTTTTTTGTATGCTTGCCAATGGAATGCATGGCAGGTCGACATATGTCTGGTCAAGCATGTGGTGCCCAAGTGGCTCATGTTTTGGCCACGCGAGATACACTTCAGACATATGTTGCAAAGTTTTCAGTTATCCTTTTTTTCTTAATAATATTCTGTTTTGTAATTTTGAGTTTGAAATTTGAGTAAATATTATTATGTATTTATTATTTTTCTTTCTTTGTTTCCAGTATTTGCATGACAAACTCCTGAGGAAGCCTACAAAATGGCGAAACATGTAGAGAATTTTGTCTGTATGCACTTTGGAAACTCTATTATGTTTATTTTGATGGTTCATGTATATTTGTACATATGAATATTCATATATTTTTTTGTAATAAAATTATATTTTTTATATTGAATATTGTGTAGTTGTTGCACCTTAAAAGTCCCAATACCTTCATATTCCTATATAGCTTCTTAATGAAGGGATGTGGTGCCTATGAGATACAGGTGACAGGTATTATTTTCAATTTCTCCTTGCAAATAGCAACGGTGCGATCTGCTGCACACGTCTCAAAAAAGGCCCACACAAAAGAACTTTTGGAATAACACGCAGAGACAGCAGCGCCCTGAACATGCGGAACACTGAGGTGTAATGCAGTCGGTTGGCTGCCCTTAAGCTGGCCCCTGGAGGGCATCCTGCCTCGTTGGAGATGTGCCTCCTCCTCCTTCTCCTCCTCTCTCCTATCAGGCACCCACGTGGAGTCAGTGACCTCATCATCCCCTCCCTCCTCATCACTGGAGCAAATCTGGCAGTATGCTGCAGCTGGGGGAACATGACTGCCAGATTGCTGTTCTTGTTGGGCACCCCCTCTCTCCGGGCTCACGTTACTGCCTTCCTCTAGTTGGGTACCATTATCGGAGCCTTCAAAACGCTGGGCATCCTCCTGGAGCATGTGCCCAACACTGTGGTCAAACAGTTCGGGGGACTCCTCAGGAGGACATGGTGGGGCTAGGGAAGGAGTGACTGATGCCATTGAGCCGAGGGAAAAGGCCTCGTTGGCAGCTGCTTTGCCAGACAAAGTACCCTGAGCCTGGGTGAGAGAGGATGAGGAGGATGAGGACGGCTTGGTTATCCACTCTACCAAGTCTTCGGCATGTTGCGACTCAACATGGCCAGCTGCCGAAAAGAAGGACAAGCGTGTCCAACGGCCACGTGCTGATGAGGATGCACCATGTCCACAACCAACACTGTTGCCTCTAGACACAGAGCCTGCTTGCCCTCTTTTATTGGCTCGTGACTGTCTGCCTCTCCTTGTTTGCCTTCCAGACATACTAATGGCCTGCAGTGAGATGTAGCTGCACAAAGGTGGGATGTATATATATATATATATATATATATATATATATATATATATACATATATACTGATTATACTGCAGCTAGCAGAATCAACTGTCTGCTGTGGTATTAGTATGAGAACACCAGCAGTTGTTTTCAGTTAGTTTTAGGTGCACACTGTGCAGAGGACACAGTACACTAACTGAAAATACAGCAGCTCCCTGCCTGTGGTATTGGTATGAGAACACCACCAATTGTACTCAGGTACCTTCAGGTGCACGCTGTGCAAAGGACACAGTACACTAAGTGAAAATAATGCAGCTCCCTGCCTGTGGTATTGGTATGAGAACACCACCAATTGCATTCAGTTACCTTTAGGTGCATGCTGTGCAAAGGACACAGTACACTAAGTGAAAATAAAGCAGCTCCCTGCCTGTGGTATTGGTATGAGAACACCACCAATTGTATTCAGGTACCTTTTAGGTGCACGCTGTGCAAAGGACACAGTACACTAAGTGAAAATAAAGCAGATCCCTGCCTGTGGTATTGGTATGAGAACACCACCAATTGTATTCAGGTACCTTTAGGTGAACGCTGTGCAAAGGACACAGTACACTAAGTAAAAATAAAGCAGATCCCTGCCTGTGGTATTGGTATGAGAACACCACCAATTGTATTCAGGTACCTTTAGGTGAACGCTGTGCAAAGGACACAGTACACTAAGTGAAAATAAAGCAGATCCCTGCCTGTGGTATTGGTATGAGAACACCACCAATTGAATTCAGGTACCTTTAGGTGAACGCTGTGCAAAGGACACAGTACACTAAATTAAATCAATGCAGCTCCCTGCCTGTGGTTTTATTATAAGAACACCACTAATTGTATTGAAGTACCCTTAGATGAACGCTGTGCAAAGGACAGAAGTACACTAAATGAAATTAATGCAGCTCCCTGCCTGTGGTATTGGTATGAGAACACCACCAATTGTATTCAGGTACACGCTGTGCAAAGGACACAGTACACTAAGTGAAACACTGCAGCTAGCACAATCACCTGCCTGCCTGTCAGTATAGAATAACAGGAATGGATCTAGCTAAACTGAATACAGTGTGTAAATATATATACACAACACCTAGGATGCATATATATATCCTCTACACACTGTAACTACAGCTAACTGACTCGCCTTGAAAACAAAAATGGTGAGGACAGCCGCACTCCAATCCAACGTATGTTTATTGAAGAAAGACAGGCACTACAAAAACCAGCATAAACCAGGACAACTGACGCGTTTCACACTTGTTCAGTGTTTACTCTAAGCTTGACTCGCCTGCCTGCTCTATCTAACTCAAAATAAATGACACTGTCTCTCTCTGTCTTTAACCTCTCTCTTTAACCACCGCAACACACTACACAAGGCCGCCAAGGAGGCGGCCTTATATAGTGTGGGGCATGTACCAAACCCCCTGAGACATAATTGGCCAAAACCACCCTGGCTTTGGCCAATTATGGCTCTCCGTTTTTTGCGCGCTGTGATTGGCCAAAGCATGCGGGTCATATAGCATGCTTGGCCAATCATCAGCCAGCAATGCACTGCGATGCCGCAGTGAATTATGGGCCGTGATGCGCCACTCGAATTTGGGTTTGACTCGAACTCGAAGCTCATCCCTAGTCATCAGCAGCAGAACAGAAAAGAGAATGCTTGAAGTGGTGAAGGTTTCTCTAATGCCCCGTACACACGATCGGTTTTCCTGTTGGAAAAAGTTTGATGAGAGCTTTTGGTCGGAAATCCTGACCGTGTGTATGCTCCATCAGACTTTTTCCAACGGAAAAACTGCTGGAAAAAGATAGAGAGCAGGTTCTCTATTTTCCCATCAGGAAAAAAAAATGATCGGAATTTCTGATCGTGTGTACAAATCCCGACGCGCTAAATTCCGATGCATGCTCGGAAACAAATCGACACATGCTCGGAAGCATAGAACTTCATTTTCTCGGCTCGTCGTAGTCTTTTACGTCACAGCGTTCTTGGCAGTCAAAAGTTCACCGGACTTTTGTGTGACCGTGTGTATGCAAGGCAGGCTTGAGAGGAATTCCGTCGGAAAAACCATCCAACTTTTTTCCGACGGGAAAACCGAGCGTGTGTATGGGGCAAAAGTTTCTACTGAGGAATAAAAGGTCCAGTGTCTTGCAGCCTTATTAGGTTCAAAGGTAAGGCTAGTTTGAGAAGCTGGGAGGCAGGTGGGCTCCTAGCAATAAAAGGGATGTTGAAATCACCAAGAAGGTGACCAAAGGAGATAAAGTAGGGTAGCCAGGCAGAGAAGTCCTCAAGAAAGCATGACACAGGAGGTCCAGGAGGCCAATAAATCACATCAATCCTAAAAGTAACTGGAAAAAAATGACAATACAGTAAGTAATTTTTAACCATCTAATCTTTCCTATCTCCTAACTGTATCTCTACTAAATTAAACTCTGCAACAATATAGAAACATTATCCAGTACCTGAAGCTACCAGTCTAACAGCAAGATCTAACAAAGCTAAGAAAACTACTGAATCAGTCTTGTGATTCCATATTTTCCCTATGACTCGTGATGTACTGTAAGAGCCCTTTGACACTGCCAGTGCCCGGGCATCGGCGGTAAAGTGTCGCTAGTTTTATCGGCACTTTACCATCGTTTTTGCGGCGCTTTCTGGGGCGCTTTTAACCCCCACTAGCGCCCAAATAAAGAGTTAAAAGGGCCCGCAAAGCGCTGCTGCCAAGGCACTTTGTAGGCGCTTGGGCAGCACTGCCCTTTGATTTCAATGGGCAGGGGCTCTTTAGGAGAGTCTCAAAAAAGCTGTAGATTTTAGTAAACACTAATGTTGATTCAAGCTGTCTTCGTCTTTTTGCGGTGGGGGAAGTGTGTAGCGCCCTGCTCCTGTTGGGTAGGCGCTATGTGTTAAATTTAATTGTCTGAGCTGTAGTTTAGCTCAGAAGGATTACGCTAAATTGTTTGGCTCTGTTTCAGTCCAGCTGGGTTGCACGTTTTCCACTTGACAGTAGGTGTCATTGTCACCAAAGGTCAAGGTTGGAAATGCAGCAGGCTAGGTGTATTGGGTATTCCTTTCCCAGAAGTGGCTCAGGGGGCATGGTCAACCCGCGGTGCATTCTGGGAAGGGGTACTTAAGGGACAGAGACCGCTCTGGGGGTTTGTTTGCCGGATCCTGACCTGAGGGCCCTCCTGGCCTCAGGGATGTGCGAGATGTTTTTCGGCCTCTGGGCCTGCTGGCCCAAGGCTCTGCAACAGAGTAGGCCCAGGAGTTTCTGGGGCCTACTAGTCCAGGGATGGTCCTACGCGGTCTTGCCTGCAGGAAGAAGCGGAACAATTGGGGACTCAATTGAAGGACGCATCCTGGCCAATTTACCTCACGGTGCTGCAGGCTGGCTGAAATATTCTGGCACCGTGAGCTGTGTGTTTCCTGAGGAACTTTGCAAAGTGTCAGTGTGGTTGCACGATCTTGTGGCAGATGATTGTGAAACGACTCGACGGCATTCATCAAGTCTGTGGCAGAGACTTTGAACGAGTTTCGCACCGGTTGCTAGGCCAGTGAGAGTAGGCCTATCCGGTGGTTGCTGAATCCAGTGTGGGACCGATTTGTCCTCTGGATCTAAGATTGTGCCCGTGATCCGCAAAGCAAGGTACCTGAACCTCCCCTATCCCTCTACCCCTCTGTTGGAACTGTTTAATAAAACTCTTGAAGAAAAAGAAACCAAGTGCTGGTGTGGACATTTATGAAAGCTCTTCAAGAGGGACCCCTGAGACGAGAAAAGGTAACGGCAGGCCCAAATCTAAACCAGCAGCTCCTGCGGGGGTAGTGCTACACATATCTTTACATTCGTGAAGATTCCTAGACACCTGATACCTGAAAGCCACGGCAGCCATCTTAACTCTGGTCACCTGCCAGTAGGAACAGTAGCCATTTTGGAATGGGTAATTATGTCATTTTTGAATTTATCTTGCATTCATTTGTTTTCTAAAATATTCAAGTATTGAATATTCTGCAATTTATGATTTATTCTCATTAATCAATAACCGCCTGGTAGATTTTTCTCTAAAGATTCAATTTTTCATTATATTTTTCTTTTTACATAGTTGCCAATTTATTGACAAAACAAACGTCCAATTTATTTCACATTGTTAACCACTTACTTACCTGCAGTATAGTTGGACGTGTGAAATACAGACGTTCTGTTTAATTGTCATTTACACAAGGTTATTGATTATGCCGAGAAGTTATCATGGCAGTGTTATGCCAAAGGGACTGTACGCCCATTTTGCTGTGTTTTTATTGATTTTCAAGTCGTTCATGTACCGCAATTGGTATTTTAATTTCATGTAAATATACATTTTTTTGTCAACCAATAAATGTAACTATTTTATATGATCACATGTCTCCGTGGATACGTTTCATATGCATAGACTGTGTCATATAGATTGACTTGTATCTTAAAAATATCTTTGTTAAAAATTACTCAATAATAATTACTGTGCGGGCAAACTGTCCTTAAAAAAGCACAACAGATTGCAGATGAGGCTTTTTTCAGGCACTTTACAGTCGCTATTTTTTGCGCTAAAGTGCCTGAAAAATGCCTCCAGTGTGAAAGGGGTCTAATAGAATTACATTTCATGTGAATGTTAAGTCTGTCTGAAGTTTGGAGTGGTTGCTGACAGGCTGAATTACTAGTTGACTTTACACCTCTCTTGGAGACCAACACCAGTTAGCCCTTGCGTTGTCCTTCCACCCACCATTGAGTGTCGCTCTTTCTGTTGAATCTTCTGTATATGACTTGAAGAGTTATAAAGTATCTGCTGGAATGTAGAATAATATGTCACAGATGGGAGACAGCATGAGAAAAGTTCACAAGGCATGAATTTGAAATAGCAACCAAAGAGTCTGAAAGAAAAAATTGTGATCAGGGACTACGTATCTTCTTGGATATGTAGCACATTCAAAGACACTTTATATTTGATCTCTCTCTTTCTCTTTGTATTCTATAGCATTTAAGTTGGGAATTCAGAGCATGTCCAGTCTTCACAAGCACACGTGTCTCCCTTGGATGCCAAGTGTTCTTAACCACGTCGCCTCTCACACCTGTTCACCCCCTATGGACCAGAGACATTTTTACATTTCTTCTATAGACCTGTTTATTTAGTGATATCTTTGTCATTACTAAAGATAACAAGGTAATAAATAAATTTATATATATATATATATATATATATATATATATATATATATATATATATATATATATTTGAAGGATAAACAGGGTTTTCTTTTCATGATATTATCTTGCAACAAGCATTTTTTTTTCTCACAATCCTTAACCACTTGACCACTGGGCACTTAAACCCCCTTAATAACCAGACCAATTTTCAGCTTTCGGTGCTCTCACATTTTGAATGACAATTACTCAGTCATACAACACTGTACCCATATGAAATTTTTGTCCTTTTTTTCACACAAATAGAGCTTTCTTTTGGTGGTATTTAATCACTGTTGGGTTTTTTATTTTTTGCGCTATAAGAGAAAAAAGACTGAAAATTTTGTAAAAAAATGATTTTTTTTTCGTTTCTGTTATAAAATTTTGCAAATTACTATTTTTTCTTCATAAATTTTGGCCAAAATTTATACTGCTACATATCTTTGGTAAAAATAAGTACAAATTGGTGTATATTATTTGGTCTTTGTGAAAGTTATAGAGTCCACAAGCTATGGTGCCAATATCTGAAAATTGATCACACCTGAAGTACTGACGGCCTATCTCAATTCTTGAGACCCTAACATGCCAGAAAAGTACAAATACCCCCCAAATGACCCCTTTTTGGAAAGAAGACATTCCAAGGTATTCAGAAAGAGGCATTGTGAGTTTTTTGAAGTTGTCATTTTTTCCCACAATTCTTTGCAAAATCAAGATTTTTTTTTTCTCTTTTTTTTTTTTTCACAAAATTGTCATATTAGCAGGTTATTTCTCACACACAGCATATGCATTCCACAAATTACACCCCAAAACACATTCTGCTATTACTCCCGAGTATGGCGATACCACATGTGTGAGACTTTTACACAGCGTGGCCACATACAGAGGCCCAACATGCAGGGAGCACCTTCAGGCGTTCTGGAGCACCAAGGCCAATTCTGACATTTCTCTCCTACATGTAAAAATCATCATTTATTTGCTAGAAAATTACATATAACCCCAAAACATTATATATGTTTTTTTAGCAAAGACCTTAGAGAATATAATGGTGGTTGTTGCAACTTTTTATCTCGCACTATATTTGCGCAGCAATTTTTTTAACACGTTTTTTACGGAAAAAAAATGTTTTGTGCTTAAAAAAAAAAAAAACAGTAAAGTTAGCCCAATGTTTTTGCATAATGTGAAAGATGAAGTTACGCCGAGTAAATAGATACCTAACATGTCGCCCTTAAAAATTGCACACACTCGTGGAATGGCGCCAAACTTCGCTACTTAAAAAATCCCCATAGGCGACGCTTTAAATATTTTTACTGGTTACATGTTTTGAGTTACAGAGGAGGTCTAGGGCCAAAATGATTGCTCTCGCTCTAACGTTCGCAGAGATACCTCACATGTGTGGTTTGAAAACCGTTTTCATATGTGGGTGGGACTTACGTATGCGTTCGCTTCTGTATGCGAGCTCACGGGGACAGGGGCGCTTTAAAAAAAAAAAAAAAAATTATTCTTCATTTTACTTTATTTATTTTAGTTTGACATGTTTTTCCGCCCTAAACATTTTTTTGATCACTTTTATACCTATTACAAGGAACGTAAACATCCCTTGTAATAGGAATATGGCATGACAGGTCCTCTTTACAGTGAGATATGGGGGGGGGGGGGTGTCAATAAGACCCCACATCTCACCTCTAGGCTGGGAAGCCTGAAAAAAATACCAAAAAAAAAAACAACAATCCTGGCTTTGATCGTAGCGGTGAGTCGGTAGAAGCACCGGAGGGCGGCGGGGGGGGGGACATCCCCTCTCGCCTCCCGTAAGAATGATCAAGCGGCGGAACAGCCGCTATGATTGTTCTTATGGTGTAGGGAATCGCCGGCTGAAAAAGCCGATATCTGAATGATGCCTGTAGCTGCAGGCATCATTCAGATATCCCCGCACAAAGTCAAGGACGTCATATGACGGCCGGAGGGCGGGAAGTGGTTATTGCAGAGTATTGCCGGGCATTGCGGAGGATTGCCGGGCATTGCGGAGTATTGCCGGGCATTGCGGAGTATTGCCGGGCATTGCGGAGTATTGCGGTGTATGGCAGGGTATTGCGGTGTATGGCAGGGTATTGCACGGGTATTGCACAGGGTATTGTGGAGGGTATTGCACAGGGTATTGTGGAGGGTATTGCAGAGTATTGTGGAGGGTATTGCAGAGTATTGTGGAGGGTATTGCAGAGTATTGTGCAGGGTATTGCAGAGTATTGTGCAGGGTATTGCAGAGTATTGTGCAGGGTATTGCAGAGTATTGTGCAGGGTATTGCAGAGTATTTTGCAGGGTATTGCAGAGTATTGTGCAGGGTATTGCAGAGTATTGCACCAGGGTATTGCAGAGTATTGCACCAGGGTATTGCAGAGTATTGCACCAGGGTATTGCAGAGTATTTCGCAGGGTATTGCAGAGTATTTCGCAGGGTATTGCAGAGTATTTCGCAGGGTATTGCAGAGTATTTCGCAGGGTATTGCAGAGTATTGCACCAGGGTATTGCAGAGTATTGCACCAGGGTATTGCAGAGTATTGCACCAGGGTATTGCAGAGTATTGCACCAGGGTATTGCAGAGTATTGCACCAGGGTATTTTGCAGAGTATTGGCAGGGTGTATTGCAGAGTATTGGCAGGGTATAGCACAGGGATGGCTGAGCAGGGATGGATGGATGGCTGGATCTGTGACTGCAATTGTCACAGATCCAGCCCACAGTGCTGCTGCTGCCATCCGCTCCCTCCCCCTCCCCTCTCACACTGTACCGATCGGTACAGAGAGGGGAGGGAGGAACCGGCGTCATCAAATGACGCCGGTCTGTTTACAAGTGATTGCTCCGTCATTTGACGGAGCGATCACGTGGTAAACGGCCGCTATCAGCGGCGATTTACCGCGATTCGTGATCCGCCGGGTCCTCTGGACCCGGCGGTCACGGAGTTTCCCGTGTGCGCGCCCCAGGGGGCGCGCGGGAGCGCGATTCTGGGAGGACGTTATATAACGTCCTCCCAGAGTTAAGCAACCACCCTGCCGCCGTTATTTGTCGGCAGGTGGTTGTTAAGTGGTTAAACAATAAAATGCAGTATAGTGTAGATATACAGAGCCTTGACCTTAAAATGGTTCTAAAGCCTAATTAACATGAGCTAATTAACTAGTCACTTAAACCAGCCTAGGTGACTCAATGCCCACCCAGACAATGTTGTGATTAACCAGACAATTAAACTAAACAAAACACGTTTTGGCCCCTTTCACACTGATGGACCGATCAGGTCTGCCTGTCAGTTTTTCAGGTGGACCAGATTGGACCATCCATAGCTCTCTAAGGAGCAATGAATGTCAGTGTCATCTGATCCAGTCTGCTAAAAACAAATGGATGGGGATCCAAGCAGTCCGTTTCCATCCGACCACCCCATAGAGAAGCACGTGCTGTGTCCGCTATGCAGAGTGGACATGGACCTGTTGTCCGCCTGCTCAGCGGGGATCAGCGGATAGAGTCCTAACTAAGCAGGTGCATCCGCTTGGTGTAATTCACAATCGGCCTAAACTTTTTTTTTTTTGGGGCATTGTTAGTTCATAAATAAACAGTGTTACTGCAGATAAAAAGTGTGCATTTTATTCTGTAATTTGTCCTAATTAAAATTACACTAAAATTATGAATTTGGTACAAACATTGCAAAATTATTTACAAAGAGAAGAAAGTGTTTTTATTTTCACTCTGCAGAGTGTAACTTCCACTACATGTCTGTTTTTTGACAGCTCAGACAAGCTGTAAAAATTCTGCACTTTGAATAGCTGTAGAGAAGCGAATACTGCTGATAAACAGGTACAACTTATGTAAGGAGGATTTGTTTCACCTCTGTATATCACCTGACACCAGACACTTTACTGGGTATATGCAAGGGTTTACAACCACTTTAACCTGAAGGGTTATCCAATACACATGTGTTGCATCTACACAGGACATCCTAACCCGGACGAATAACTGGTTTTACCTCCCAATGTAACTGTTCTTGTAATACACCTTAGTTATACTTGTTCTCCCACTAAGTTACACAGACAACTTCTTCATTAAATAAAAGTCTATTTACTTGCAAACTCTGCATGTTTACATGAACATAACACATCATTCTTCCCCATACACGTTCAATCAATAACATACATTTGACTGCAATTTTTTTTGACTAGATTGGCTGGGCTGCTTTAGCATTACACTGTCTCTAGCGGTACAAGATTGTTCCATAGGTTGTGCTGCCCGAGATGAAAATATATTTATAAATGAAATTGGGTCTGGGATCAAAAGTAACATTTCTGTCTTTGCAGATGACACCAAGCTATGCAGTGGAATAACGTCCTTACAGGATGTCGCCAATTTACAAGCCGACCTCAATGCTCTGTCTAATTGGGCGACTATGTGGCAGATGAGGTTTAATGTTGATAAATGTAAAGTTATGCACTTAGGGGCTAAGAATAGGCATGCATCATACATACTAGGGGGAGTACAACTGGGGGGATCCATAGTGGAGAAGGATCTGGGGGTTTTGGTAAATCATAAGCTCAATAATAGCATGCAATGCCAAGCTGCGCTTTCCAAAGCGAGCAAAGTCCTTTCTTGTATTAAGATTGGTATGAACTCCAGAGAGAGAGAGAGATATCATTTTGCCCCTGTTCAAATCATTAGTAAGACCTCATCTGGAATATGCAATTCAGTTTTGGGCCCCAGTTCTCAAAAAGGATATTGGGGAACTGGAGAAAGTGCAGAGAAGGGCAACCAAACTGATAAGAGGCATGGAGGAACTCAGCTATGAGGAAAGACTAGAGGAACTGAATTTATTCACTCTTGAGAAGAGGAGATTAAGGGGGGATATGATCAACATGTACAAATATATAAGGGGTCCATATAGTGAGATTGGTGTTGAGTTACATCTAGAGAAAAAGAGATTTTATCTCCAAATACGGAAAAGTTTCTTCACAGTAAGACCTGTGAAAATGTGGAATAGACTCCCTGCAGAGGTGGTTCTGGCCAGCTTAGTAGATTGCTTTAGGAAAGGCCTGGATTCTTTCCTAAATGTGCATAATATAAATGGGTACTGACATTTATAGGTAAAGTTGATCCAGGGAAAATCTGATTGCCTCTTGGGGAATCAGGAAGGATTTTTTTCCCCTGCTGGAGCAAATTGGATCATGCTCTGCTGGGGTTTTTCGCTTTACTCTGGATCAACTGTGTGTATAGATTGGGTATATGGGATTGTATGATATTTTTTTTTTTTTTTTTTTATGGTTGAACTGGATGGACTTTTTCAACCTGACTAACTACAGTCAGGTCCATAAATATTGGGACATCGACACAATTCTAATCTTTTTGGCTCTATACACCGCCACAATGGATTTGAAACGAAACAAACAAGATGTGCTTTAACTGCAGACATTCAGCTTTAATTTGAGGGTATTTACATCCAAATCAGGTGAACGGTGTAGGAATTACAACAGTTTAAAAAGTGGGAGGCACATATACAAGGGACCAAAAGTAATGGGACAATTGGCTGCTCAGCTGTTCCATGGCCAGGTGTGTGTTATTCCCTCATTATCCCATTTACCAGGATCAGATAAAAGGTCCAGAGTTTATTTCAAGTGTGCTATTTGCATTTGGAATCTGTTGCTGTCAACTCTCAATATGAGATCCAAAGAGCTGTCACTATCAGTGAAGCAAGCCATCATTAGGCTGAAAAAACAAAACAAACCCATCAGAGAGATTGCAAAAACATTAGGTGTGGCCAAATCAACTGTTTGGAACATCCTTAAAAAGAAAGAACGCACCGGTGAGCTCAGCAACACCAAAAGACCCGGAAGACCACGGAAAACAACTGTGGTGGATGACTGAATCATTTTTTCCCTGGTGAAGAAAACACCCTTCACAACAGTTGGCCAGATCAAGAACACTCTCCAGGAGGTAGGTGTATGTGTGTCAAAGTCGTCAACAATCAAGAGAAAACTTCACCAGAGTGAATACAGAGGGTTCACCACAAGATGTAAACCATTGCTGAGCCTCAAAAACAGGAAGGCCAGATTAGAGTTTGCCAAACAACATCTAAAAAAGCCTTCACAGTTCTGGAACAATATCCTATGGACAGATGAGACCAAGATCAACTTGTATCAGAGTGATGGGAAGAGAAGAGTATGGAGAAGGAAAGGAACTGTTCATGATCCAAAGCATACCACCTCATCAGTGAAGCATGGTGGTGGTAGTGTCAAGGCGTGGGCATGTATGGCTGCCATTGGAACTGGTTCTCTTGTATTTATTGATGATGTGACTGCTGACAAAAGCAGCAGGATGAATTCTGAAGTGTTTCGGGCAATATTATTATTGATGGCTTGCTTCACTGATAGTGACAGCTCTTTGGATCTCATATTGAGAGTTGACAGCAACAGATTCCAAATGCAAATAGCACACTTGAAATTAACTCTGGACCTTTTATCTGCTCCTTGTAAATGGGATAATGAGGGAATAACACACACCTGGCCATGGAACAGCTGAGAAGCCAATTGTTCCATTACTTTTGGTCCCTTGTATATGTGCCTCCCACTTTTTAAACTGTTGCAATTCCTACACCGTTCACCCGATTTGGATGTAAATACCCTCAAATTAAAGCTGAAAGTCTGCAGTTAAAGCACATCTTGTTCATTTAATTTCAAATCAATTGTGGTGGTGTATGGAGCCAAAAAGATTAGAATTGTGTCGATGTCCCAATATTTATGGACCTGACTGTATGTAACTATGAAAAATGTTCATTAAATTTAGAGCCCGTGCAACATGGATTCCCTGAAGACGGGACCATTGGTGGGATGGCAAGAAGAGAAGAAAAATTTGATTATACACTTGGCCCTCATAGATCTACCTCCACATTGGAACCTCCTTAAAGCGATCGTAATGGTAAAACAAAAAAATAACAAAATAATAAACATGTCTACACTTACCTGCTCTGTGCAATAGGATTGCACAGAGCGGCCGCAAACCTCCTCTTCTCGGGTCTCCTGTTTGGCACTACTGGCCCCTCCTCTCTGTCCAGTGCCCCCATGGGAAGCTGCTTCCAAGCCTTGCTGCGTCCACTGACACAGACAGCAGGACTTGGTCCTTCCCCCGTTCCCTTGTCACTGGCTTTGATTGACAAAACTGGGAGCCTATGGCTCCTGTTGCTCCAGGATAGCCAGCGAGGCCCCGAACTGAGGGTAGGGAAAAGCTGCAGATGTGCATGGCGCTGGATCAAATGAGGGCTCATATAATTGTGATGCTGATGCGTAAACATTTTTTACCTTGATGCAATGAATGCATTAGGGTAAAAAAAATAGGCTTTAGAACCACTTTAGGATCAGTCCTCTGTATATTTACATTCAGGGCTTTTTTTCAGGGGGAACTTGGTGGAACTCAGTTCCACCACCTCTGGCTCAGACCCTTTGGTGGCTGCTCACCACAATCACTTGTAAACACAGAAGTCTGGATTCTGTGTTTACAAGTGACAGCTCTGCACTCTGTATGTAATGCAATCCTGGTATTTAATGCCCTTTAAGACCCTTCTACCGTTTTTGTGAAATTTGACTGACCAGACCCACTATTTGATGTGATTTGGAGGGTGTGTGTAGGGGAGGGGTTTTGTGGGGCCGTGGTTAAGTTCCAGCACCTATTGTTTAAGAAAAAAAGCCCTGTATACACTATACTGCCAAAAGTATTGGGACACCTGCCTTTACACACACATGAACTTTAATGGCATCCCAGTCTTAGTCCGTAGGGTTCAATGGAATGTTTGATCATTCTTCCAGAAGCGCATTTGTGAGGTCAGGCACTGATGTTGGATGAGAAGGCCTGGCTCACAGTCTCCACTCTAATTCATCCCAAAGGTGTTCTGTCGGGTTGAGGTCAGGACTCTATAAAGGCCAGTCAAGTTCCTCTACCCCAAACTTACTTGTGACGGAACCGTTTCACACTCCGCTTGAGTGCTTCCATCAGTATACCGCTTCCCCCAGTCTGAACATAGATATCAGATATTATAGTCCCATATTTCAACCAAGAACTAGACAGGACTAGCTCAGCTGGAACTGTTTATTTGAAACTCACACACATACGTTATACTCCACAGGAGAACAGTCCCCTCCTGATCATATTACCCTAACAATACAAACTGTAACCAGAAACATAATTAACATGAGCTAATTAACTAGTCACTTAAACCAGCCTAGGTGACTCAATGCCCACCCAGACAATGTTGTTATTAATCAGACAATAGGTGACCCAATTTACAATTAACAATGGGACAGACATGCTTAGCAGAAAACACATACCACCTTAATAAATAGACAATAGCAGGAGACCCCCCAGTAACAGACTGTCCAGCTCCTACATTGAGTAACATGGAACAGAGGCCAATGTGACCAGCTCTTTCAATGAACATGTATAGTTCAGAATCAACAAACCAGGAATAGTCTTCATATATTTCTTGAGGGATATTGTTGATAAATATTACTGTCCCATTTGAAGTAATCCAAACCACATTCTCAGTGTCCATTAAGTAAATGTCCATCATTTTCTCGGTCACCCTGTGCCCATAATAGACACAGGCTTGCTTATACATAGGAGGGAATGGGAAGCTGAACAAGGAGTTTCCCGACCTCTCTAAAGTAAGCTGGATCCCACCGGCCCCCCAGCCAAAGTGACTCCAATCACATCGCTCATCCACACTATATTGCCAAAAGTATTGGGCCACCCCTCCAAATCATTTGGTGGAGGGGGGATTATGGTGTGGGGTTGTTTTTCAGGGGTTGGGCTTGGTCTCTTAGTTACAATGACGGGAACTCTCAGGGCATCCGCCTACCAAGACATTTTGGACAATTTCATGCTCCCAACTTTGTGGGAACAGTTTGGGGATGGTCCCTTCCTGTTCCAACGTGACTTCACATTAGTGCACAAAGCAAGGTCCATAAAGACATGGATGAGCGAGTTTGGGGTGGAGGAACTTGACTGGCCTGCACAGAGTCCTGAACTCAGCCTGATAGAACACATTTGGGATAAATTAGAGCGGAGACTGCGAGCCAGGCCTTCTCCTCCAACATCAGTGCCCCGACCTCACAAATCTACTTCGGGAAGAATGGTCACACATTCCCATAGACACACTCCTAAACCTTGTGGACAGCCTTCCCAGAAGAGTTGAAGCTGTTATAGCTGCAAAGGGTGGGCCAACTCAATATTGCACCCTACGGACTAAGCCTGGGACTCCAATAAAGTTCATGTGCATGTTAAGGCAGGCGTCCCAATACTTTTGACAATATAGTGTACTGTATATACCCCAAAAGACAGGACATGACACATCTGCAGAGGAAGTAAGTCATACAGGACTGTCCCTGATTTGGAACAAAGTCCCTCTGTCCCTCTTTCCTCCTCATTTGTCCCTCATTTTGGTCTAAACTATATAGTTATATATAAAATGCACTTTTTATCTTTCAAAAAGTGTTTCCCGGTGCTAAACCTTTCATACAATTTCAAGTTGGTGCATTTTTACATTTCAAAACCCAATATAAAGGAATAATAGTGGTTAAAAAAAAATACTTGTGGGTTTAACTAATCTTTCCTATCTCATTCCTATCTCAAAAAGTTGGGAGGTGTGGATGTGGACAGAAAGTGGCTGCACAGAGGATTGTAAAAAAAGTAAAAACAGTATTTCTAAAATAAAAACTCTAATATACAGAGATTCGTCAAGCTAAAAGTGATTCAGTTAAAGCTTTTATCTGCTTTTAGGGCCTCATGCACACAGGACGTTTAACCACTTAACGACCGCCCACTGTAAATATACGTCAGCAGAATTGCACCGACAGGCACAATCACGTATATATACGTGATTGCCTTTGTATAGTTGGGGGTCCGATCGGACCCCCCTTCTTTACAGTGAGCGGTCGTTTTACCTTCGGGAGCGATCCGGCATGAGGGGACGGCCGTTCGATTCCGGCCACCCCCTCTCGATCACTCCCGGCGAATGAGAGAGCTTCCCCTGCCTGCCAGGAAGGAGGAAGTGATGTCATCTCTCCTGGGGCGCTCACATATACCGAGCGCCGTACAGGAGAAGATGCCAGGTTAGTACACACAACACTACACTGACACCAGGACACATAGGCACATAAATCGCCCCCCCAGACACCCCCAGATCACCCCCCAGCCCCCCCCCAGCCCCCAGTCACTGATTGCAGTGACCATTTATTTAGTGATCACTGCAATCAGTGACATTTGTGACTGTAAAAGTGTCACCAAAGTTTAGTCTTAGGTCCAGTGTAGCCCCCTAACCCCCCCCTAATAAAGGTTTAACCCCCTGATCACCCCCCAGATAACCCTTTCACCCCCTATCACCACTGTCACTAAGCAATCATTTTTCTGATCGATGTCTTAGCGTCGGTGATGCTGATCGGTAGCCAGTAATTTTTTTTAGGTTCGCCGCAGGTTTTTATAGCGTCGGGTACCCCCATATATTACCTAATAAAGGTTTAACCCCCTTGATCGCCCCCCAGGTAACCCTTTCACCCCCTATCACCACTGTCACTAAGTTATAATTTTTCTGATCGATGTCTTAGCGTCGGCGATGCTGATCGGTAGCCAGTAATTTTTTTTAGGTTCGCCGCAGGTTTTTATAGCGTCGGGTACCCCCATATATTACCTAATAAAGGTTTAACCCCCTTGATCACCCCCCAGGTAACCCTTTCACTACCTAGCACCGCCGTGGCTATGCGATCATTTTTCTGATCGATGTCTTAGCGTCGGTGATGCTGATCGGTAGCCAGTAATTTTTTTTAGGTTCGCCGCAGGTTTTTATAGCGTCGGGTACCCCCATATATTACCTAATAAAGGTTTAACCCCCTTGATCGCCCCCCCAGGTAACCCTTTCACCCCCTATCACCACTGTCACTAAGCGATAATTTTTCTGATCGATGTCTTAGCGTCGGCGATGCTGATCGGTAGCCAGTAATTTTTTTTAGGTTCGCCGCAGGTTTTTATAGCGTCGGGTACCCCAATATATTACCTAATAAAGGTGTAACCCCCTTGATCACCCCCCAGGTAACCCTTTCACCCCCTAGCACCGCCGTCACTATGCGATCATTTTTCTGATCGATGTCTTAGCGTCGGTGATGCTGATCGGTAGCCAGTAATTTTTTTTAGGTTCGCCGCAGGTTTTTATAGCGTCAGCTACCCCCATATATTATCTAATAAAGGTTTAACCCCCTGATCGCCCCCCAGGTAACCCTTTCACCCCCTATCACCACTATCGCTAAGCAATCGTTTTTATGATCGTTGTCTTAGTGTCGGTGATGCCGATAGGTAGCCAGTAATTTTTTTTTAGGTTCGCCGTCAGGTTTTTATATAGCGTCAGGTACCCCCATATATTACCGTAATAAAGGTTTTAACCCCCTAATTGCCCCTAGTTAACCCTTTCACCAGTGATCATCATATAAGTGTTACGGGTGACGCTGGTTAGTTAGTTTGCTTTTTATAGTGTCAGGGCACCCGCCGTATATAACCCAATAAAGGTTTAACCCCCTGATCGCCCGGCGGGTGATATCAGTTAGGTTTTAGCGTCAGAGAGGGTCTGCGTCACACTGCGTGCCAGTAGCGCTAACACCCACGCGTGAAGCATACACCCCCCTTAGTGGTATAGTATCTGATCAGCTCAATATCTGATCTGATCAGATCTATACTAGCGTCCCCAGCAGTTTAGGGTTCCCAAAAACGCAGTGTTAGCGGGATCAGCCCAGATACCTGCTAGCACCTGCGTTTTGCCCCTCCGTCCAGCCCAGGCCACCGAAGTGCAGTATCGATCGATCACTGTCACTTGCAAAACACAACACACATAACTGCAGCATTCGCAGAGACAGGCCTGATCCCTGCGACTCCAGTGCTGTAGGAGGTAATTTCACCACCACAGTTAAAAAAAAAAAGCATATATGCCGAAGCATTGGGGCAGCAGGGGCGGAGGAGCGATTTTGCTCCTAATGCCGCGTACATACGGTCGAAATTCCGACGGAGGCTTGCCCGTGGAAAAGTCTGACCATGTGTACGCGGCATAACTTTTGCGAGAAGATGCCCCCATGCTTCGGCATATATAAATGGTGCATGTATGCCCATCATTAGAAGTGGGTGGATGAAGGGTGGTATTCTAATGGTGGGCATACCCACCGATCAATCTTTTTTTTTCGTTCAGCCAACAGGCTGCATGAAAAAAAAGATTACAATACATGTCCAACAAGGACCAGCAACGTACTGGTATGTTGCTGGACTTTGAATGTTTATACCAGAATGATGCCTGCGGGTTTAGGTATCATCTTGGTATCATTCTTTTCAGCCAGCGGCCGGCTTTCATGTAAAAGCAATCCTAGTGGCTAATTAGCATCTGGACTGCTTTTACAAGCAGTGGGAGGGAATGTCCCCCCCCGGATATAAAAAGCGCCATTGGGAAATTGGGAAAGCATTTTATCACACCGATCTTGGTGTGGTCAGATGCTTTGAGGGCAGAGGAAAGATCTAGGGTCCAATAGATCCCAGTTTTTTCAAAAAAGAGTACCTGTCATTACCTATTGCTATCATAGGGGATATTTACATTCCCTGAGATAACAATAAAAGTGATAAAAATAAATAAATATGGAAGCAACAGTTTAAAAATAAAATAAAAAAGCAAAATTAATAATAAAAAAAAAAAAAAAAAAAGCACCCCTGTCCTGCCCTGCTCTTGCCCAATGGCGAACGCAAGCGTCGGTCTGGCGTCATATGTAAACAGCAATTGCACCATGCATGTGAGGTATCACCGCGAAGGTCAGATCGAGGGCAGTAATTTTAGCAGTAGACCTCCTCTGTAAATCTAACGGGGTAACCTGTAAATGCTTTTAAAGGCTTTTAAAAATGTATGTAGTTTGTCGCCAATGCGCGTTTGTGCGAAATTTTAAAGCATGTCGTGTTTGGTATCTATGTACTCGGCCTAAGATCATCTTTTTTATTTCATCAAACATTTGGGCAATATAGTGTGTTTTAGTGCATTAAAATTAAAAAAAGTGTATTTTTTCCCCAAAAAATGCGTTTGAAAAATCGCTGCGCAAATACTGTGTAGAAAAAAAAATGCAACACCCACCATTTTATTCTGTAGGGCCTTTGCTTTAAAAATATATATAATGTTTGGGGGTTCAACATAATTTTCATGTAAACAAAAAGTGTCAAAAAGGGCTTTGGCTTCCTAATGTTGTGTATAAAATGCCAGAACAGTTCAAAATCCCCCCCAAATGACCCCATTTTGGAAAGTAGACACCCCAAGCTATATACTGAGAGGCATGTCGAGTCCATGGAATATTTTATATGTTGACACAAGTTGCGGAAAAAATAATTTTTTTTTTTTTTTTTGCACAAAGTTGTCACTAATTGATATATTGCTCAAACATGCCATGGGCATATGTGGAATTACACCCCAAAATACATTCTGTTGCTTCTCCTGAGTACGGGGATACCACATGTGTGAGACTTTTTGGGAGCCTAGCCGCGTACGGGACCCCAAAAACCAAGCACCGCCTTCAGGCTTTCTAAGGGTGTCAATTTTTGATTTCACTTCTCACTGCCTATCACAGTTTCGGAGGCCATGGAATGCCCAGATGGCACAAACCCCCCCAAATGACCTCATTTTGGAAAGTAGACACCCCAAGCTATTTGCTGAGAGGTATTGTGAGTATTTTGCAGATCTCGCTTTTTGTCACAAAGTTTTGAAAATTGAAAAAAAAAAGAAAAAAAAAAATGTTCTTTCTTCATTTTCAAAAACAAATGAGAGCTGTAAAATACTCACCATGCTTCTCAGCAAACAGCTTGGGGTGTCTACTTTCCAAAATGGGGTCATTTGGGGGGGGGTTTTGTGCTATTTTGGCATTTTATGGCCTTCAAAACTGTGATAGGTAGTGAGGAGTGAAATCAAAAATTTGCGCCCTTAGAAATCCTGGAGGCGGTGCTTGGTTTCCGGGGTCCCGTACGTGGCTAGGCTCCTAAAAAGTCCCACACATGTGGTATCCCCGTACTCAGGAGAAGCAGCAGAATGTATTTTGGGGTGCAATTCCACATATAACCATGGCATGTGTGAGCAATATATCATTTAGTGACAACTTTTTGTAATTTTTTTTTTTTTTTTTTTTTTTGTCATTATTCAATCACTTGGGACAAAAAAAAAAATTCAATGGGCTCAACAGGCCTCTCAGCAATTTCCTTGGGGTGTCTACTTTCTAAAATGGGGTCATTTGGGTTGGTTTTGTGCTATTTTGGCATTTTATGGCCTTCAAAACTGTGATAGGTATAGGTAGTGAGGAGTGAAATCAAAAATTTGCGCCCTTAGAAATCCTGAAGGCGGTGCTTGGTTTCCGGGGTCCCGTACGTGGCTAGGCTCCTAAAAAGTCCCACACATGTGGTATCCCCGTACTCAGGAGAAGTAGTAGAATGTATTTTGGGGTGCAATTCCACATATAACCATGGCATGTGTGAGCAATATATCATTTAGTGACAACTTTTTGTATTTTTTTTTTTTTTTGTCATTATTCAATCACTTGGGACAAAAAAAAAAAAATATTCAATGGGCTCAACATGCCTCTCAGCAATTTCCTTGGGGTGTCTACTTTCTAAAATGGGGTCATTTGGGGGGGTTTGTACTGCCCTGTCATTTTAGCACCTCAAGAAATGAGATAGGCAGTCATAAATTAAAAGCTGTGTAAATTCCAGAAAATGTACCCTAGTTTGTAAACGCTATAACTTTTGCGCAAACCGATAAATATACGCTTATTTACATTTTTTTTACTAAAGACATGTGGCTGAATACATTTTGGCCTAAATGTATGACTAAAATTGAGTTTATTCGATTTTTCTTATAACAAAAAGTAGAAAATATCATTTTTTTTCAAAATTTTCAGTCTTTTTCCGTTTATATCGCAAAAAATTAAAATCGCAGAGGCAATCAAATACCATTAAAAGAAAGCTCTATTTGTGGGAAGAAAAGGACGCAAATTTCGTTTGGGTACAACATTGCATGTCCGCACAATTTACAGTTAAAGCAGCGCAGTGCAAAATTCTGAATTCACCTCTGGTCCTCTAGCTACCAAATGGTCCGGGGCTTAAGTGGTTAAGGAAGTAGGATTTAGAATTGTATCTGGTGGAAAATGAGGCGGGGGGGGGGGGGGGGCATAAAAGAGAATGACGGAGAGAAGCAGAACTCCGGGAGTATTCATCTCATTGCTATTCCCTCTATTATGGAGGTATTATTCAGTGAGTATTGTTAGACACTTAGAAGCTCATTTGTCAGCTAATGAACTATTTTCATGAAAGTTTAATTCAAACCTCTTCAGACCATTTAGTGCCACCCATGTCTAAGTAATGAATGATATTCACGAGTACAGATTGTGCAAAAGTCAGTAATTAAGCCATCCTTCCCACTATTAAACATTGTGTAAGGCAGTGACAAGCGAAGCAATGTGCATTTAAGATGTCAACAGGACATAAAAATACAATTATGAAGCCACATAATTTTTCTTAGAAATAAACAATCATTCAAAGAATGTTTACACCATGGAGCTGATTTATAAGGAGTGGAGGAAAGGAATAAATAGAGTTGCTGGTAATAAAATTCTGCGTGTTTATGCTGTATACTTTTTCTAAACTAGAAATATGAAAGCTGTCATTGGTTGGTCAACACTAGGGATGAGCCATGGGTTTGGGTTCACCATGACTTCGACCAGAACCCAGGCTGATCACAATTTCTGAATGGGCAAACGAAATAGCTACATTTTTCCAGTTAGCCAGCCCACTTGCCCAAACCTTCAACAGCTGCAGGTGGAAGCAATTTATTTAATGGCGGTATTGCTACAGCCACTAAAGAACAGCTTCTGGCAACTCACCCACAGGCTTGTCTCAAATTGTAAACAAGCTGACAGACATCCTGAGACCACATTCACACAGGGGCGACTCGTCAGGCGTCTCAGCCACCTGACGAGTCGCGTCCCATTCTGTACAATGGAACCGTTCTAAGCGGAGCGACTGAAGTCGCTCCGACTTAGAAAAAGGCTCCTGTACTACTTCAAGATGACTTCAAGGCGACTTCCATTGACTTCAATACAGAAGTAATTTTGGAAGTCTCCTTTGAAGTCGTCTGCAGATCGCCCAGCACAGTCGCGGCACAAGTCGTGCCGCCACTGTGTGAATGGGCTCTGAGTGACATTATTGATCAAACATAGCCATAAACATATTTAACCACTTCAGCTCCGGACCATTTGGCTGGCCAAAGACCAGGCCAAGTTTTGCGATTCGGCACTGCGTCGCTTTAACTGACAATTGCGTGGTCGTGCGACGTGTCTCCCAAACAAAATTGACGTACTTTTTTTCCCACAAATAGAGCTTTCCTTTGGTGGTATTTGATCACCTCTGCGGTTTTTATTTTTTCCACTATAAACAAAAATTCTATATTTTTTACTTTTTGCTATAATAAATATCCCCAAAAAATATATAAAAAAAACTTTTTTTTTCCTCAGTTTAGGCTGATAATCTTCTACATATTTTTGGTAAAAAAAAAAGAAATCGCAATAAGCATTTATTGATTGGTTTGCACAAATAGCGTCTACAAAATAGGGGATAGTTTTATTAATATTTTTTTTTTTACTCGTAATGGCGGCGATAAGCGATTTTTATCATGACTGCGACATTATGGCAGACATATCGGACACTTTTGACACATTTTTGGGACCATTGGCATTGGCAGCGATCAGTGCTATAAAAATGCACCGATTACTGTAAAAATTACACTGGCAGGGAAGGGGTTAACACTAGGGGGCGATCAAGGGGTTAATTATGTTCCCTAAAGTGTGTTCTAACTGAAGGGGGGATGGGACTGACTAGGGGAAATGACAGATCGATGTTCATACTTTGTATGAACATACGATCAGTCATTTCTTCCCCTGAAAGAACCGAGAGCTGTGTGTTTACACACACAGCTCCCGGTTCTCGCTCTGTCACGAGCGATCGCAGGTGCCCGGCGGTTATCGCGCCCGCCGGGCACTTGCATCGGCACCGGGGGCGAGCAGGGGGCGCGCGCGCGTGCCCCTAGTGGCCACAGAGCGAAACTACGTTCTATAACATGATTTCGCGCAGCCGAGCCAACCTGCCGCAGTTAAACTGCAGCAGGCGGTCCGGCACCGGTTAATCAATGAGATCAGTCAGCATCACCGGACAGTTTTTTGACATTCAGCCAAACAGTCATGTGTCATTTAAAGCGGAAGTATACTCATCCATAAAACCGGTTCATTTCCAGCATGTGCAGGAAATGTAACACTCCCATTGGTTGTGCTCTCAACCAAACTGTCAAACCATCCAATGGCTGGTGTCTTAACTGATCACATGTGCAGCATCATGGCAGTTGTAGATTAAACAGAGGCCAAGATGGCAGCTTCCTTGGCTGAAAATGATAGGGGGGTTTACTTACACCTAACCACTTCAGCCCTGGAAGGATTAACCCCCAAGTGGTTGTAAACTCTGTTACACCACTTTTACCTACAGGTATGCCTATAATAAGGCTTACCTGTAGGTACCGTGAATATCTCCTAAACTTTTACAGTTTAGGAGATATTCACTGTATCCTCATGTGCCGGCCCGCTCGAGCCGTTTCTTCAGTAGCCGTGCCGTGACCGGGAGTATGGGAGTGACGTCATCGCCCTCTGGCCAATCCGGGTTCGCGGGCTGCGGCGCTGTGAAATAACTCTGGGAGACATGTCGCCGGTCACAGCTGTGTGCGGGGACCGCTGCAACAGCTTCGATCTAAGGTAAGTATTTCATAATGAGCTAGTATGTGATGCATACTAGCTCATTATGCCTTTGTCTTGCAGGTTTACAACCACTTTAATGACCAGGCAATTTTTTTCGATACGGCACTGCGTCGCTTTAACTGACAATTGCGCAGTCGTGCGACGCTGTACCCAAACAAAATTGATGTTCTTTTTTTTCCCACAAGTAGAGCTTTATTTTGGTGGTATCTGATCACCTCTGCATTTTTTATATTTTGCACTATAAACAAAAATAGACCGGACAATTTTGAAAAAAAATGTTTTACTTTTTGCTACAATAAATATCCTCAAAAAAAAATGTCATCGATTTAGGCTAATGTGTATTCTTATGCCGCGTACACACGATCATTATTCACGGCGGTTAAAAAACCGCCGTGAATAATGACATTAAAAACGAGGGAACGGCTTGTTCCCCACACACGGTCGTTTTTCACGTCATTTTTTCTCTTGACGAGAAAAACGACCATCTGTGGGCTCCGCGGCAGTGCTTCCCTATGGGAAAACTGCCGCGGAAAACATGTTGAAAAAAACGACGAGAAAAATTAGAACATGTTCTAATTTTTCTCGTCGTTTTTAATGTCGTTTTTCTCGTCGAAAAAAACAGCAAAAAGCCCACAGACGATCGTTTTTCTCGTCGAAAGGAAAAAATGTAGTTTTTCTCGACGAGAAAAACGGCCGTGTGTACGCGGCATTAGAAGGAAAAAACTGCGCTATCAGAAAAACTAAAAATGCTAAAAATTAGGCAGCAGCTATAAGTGAGATAACACCAGAGGCAAAAATTGGAGAAAAGAAAACTGTGCCAGTCCTAAATTCAACTAAATTCTAAAGGTACACATAAAAATAGAAAATAAAAATTTAAAATAAAATTAAAGAAAAAGTCCAAACAGTTGGGAACAAATCCTAATCTGATAAACCAGATGATCCGCTCGGTATTGCACTGGGTAATGGTCTGTAGATAAACACAGTTCACAGTTCTTGTATTGAAAGAAAGGGGACGGCACCACAGTAACTTCTCAAAACAATAGTGAAATCCACCACCATATACCAAAGCAGCTTACCAGAAGGCAAGCGTATTGAAGCGGTCGGCTATAACCCAGCCGCGGCCTTTGGTTCCGGGGAAGGTATTCTTACTATGGAGCGGGAGTTCCCGGATCAAGTTGTCCCCACATTCATCCAGATATAACATCCCCAGTCTGTAGAGGAATTGTGCAACCCTGCGAGAATACGCCTTCCTAATCCGCCCGCAGTGTAAAGTTTCACGCTGATCTGCCAAACAAGCTGGTGATCACCGGGGCCTCCAGATATCAAGTGCTCCTACTTATGTGAAAGAATAAGGGGTACAAATTTTCTTTTACAAAGATTTGGATCTACTATCTCACCTGAATATCTTGTTTGGAGACTCCCCAATCTGATTTAACAGTACCTACTACACCATAGTTGCCAACATTGCAAAAAAAACATCTGGGACACTTTTTTTGTATTGAGGCGGAGCCTTGCTATAATCAGGGGGCGGGGCATTCGTTTGTAGGCGTGTCATGCTGGAGTGAAAAATGCGGCGCGTGAAGCGCCCGCGTCGAAAAATGGGCGTGGTTTACGCACGATAGTGGGTGTGGTTTAAATGGGCGTGGTTCAAAGGGGTGTGGCTAGAGTCCGAGGTGAGAGAAAGAGAGAGAAAGAAATAGAAAGAAAGAAGCCAGATCCTACACCACAATAGTAATGTGTAACAAAATTGGCAGATAAGGATACTCCAAAACACCTGTTGGCGCTTCAATCATCCCGGCACCATGGTTGTTACGGTGTCAGGATGATTGAAGTGCATTATTTCTATTTTTACATTGTAATATAAAATGAAATCATTCAACTCACCATAATGCCGAATCAGTGGAAGCCCTGAGCGTGTTACCTGCCACGTCGCCTGCCACCAGATGGCCTCCCCAGCAGTCCGTCCTTGCATCAGGTGCCTCCCCAGCAGTCCGTCCTTGCATCAGGTGCCTCCCCAGCAGTCCGTCCTTGCATCAGGTGCCTCCCCAGCAGTCCGTCCTTGCATCAGGTGCCTCCCCAGCAGTCCGTCCTTGCATCAGGTGCCTCCCCAGCAGAGCCCCCTCCACACTTGTGGACAAGGGTCCAAAAATCATGATTGTCCCGGGAAATTCGGGACTGTTGGTAACTATGCAGGCGTCCCCAGTGGAGTCCCCCCTTACATCAGGCGTCCCCAGTGGAGTCCCCCTTACATCAAGTGTCCCCAGAGGAGTCCCTCCTTACATCAGGCGTCCCCAGCGGAGTCCCTCCTTACATCAGGCGTCCCCAGAGGAGTCCCTCCTTACCTCAGGCGTACCCAGCGGAGTCCTTCCTTACATCAGGTGTACCCAGAGGAGTCCCCCTTACATCAGGTGTCCCCAGCAGAGTCCCCCCTTACATCAGGCGTCCCCAGCGGAGTCCCCCCTTACATCAGGCGTCCCCAGCGGAGTCCCCCCTTACATCAGGCGTCCCCAGCGGAGTCCCCCCTTACATCAGGCGTCCCCAGTGGAGTCCCCCTTACATTAAGTGTCCCCAGCGGAGTCCCCCCTTACCTCAGGCGTCCCCAGCGGAGTCCCCCCTTACCTCAGGCGTCCCCAGCGGAGTCCCCCCTTACATCAGGCGTCCCCAGCGGAGTCCCCCCTTACCTCAGGCGTCCCCAGCGGAGTCCCCCCTTACATCAGGCGTCCCCATCGGAGTCCCCCCTTACATCAGGCGTCCCCAGCGGAGTCCTTCCTTACATCAGGCGTCCCCAGCGGAGTCCCCCCTTACCTCAGCCGTCCCCAGCGGAGTCCTCCCTTACCACAGGCGTTCCCAGCGGAGTCCCCCCCTTACCACAGGCATCCCCAGCGGAGTCCCCCCTTAACCACAGGCGTCTCCTGTCTCGGCCGCCATTATTGTTTCCCCTTCCCCGAAGGGGAACAAAATAGAGGCGGAGCCGACAGTGTGGCTGAAAAAAAAAATAATTAAACTGTGGCGCTGCCGACCCCCGCCCCTTTCCATTACAGACAGACCTGCAGCGGGGCGGGGCAGGGCGGGGCGGGGGGGTGGCCTGCCGGCCAGCCAAAACACAGATGTAGTACAATAGAAGATAAAGCTGCTGCGGCGCCGCTCACCCCCGGGGAGGTGCGGGGTGTGGGCGGCGCCGCAGCGGCTTTATTTTCTATTGTACTACATCCGTGTTTTGGTCTTCTTGAACATGGCGGCCGGCGGAGACATTGTCTCCGCCAGCCGTGGACCTCTAGCGGCGGCGGCCTGCGGCGTCCAAATTCGGGGAAAACGGGAAAAATCGGATTGGCCGGGACATTGGCCGGGACAAAATAAATCTGGGAAAAGGGTTTGAATCCCGGGAATGTCCCGGCCAATCCGTGACTGTTGGCAACTATGCTACACGCTCTGACACTTCCTGGTCTGTGGTGGGCACGTGCCACCGGCGACCCACTCCCTCTGTGATCACACACAGCAGGAGCTACGTGGCAGGAACCGCAGACTCTATGTTCACAGGCACCTGACGATTGTTCAGCACAGAGGCAGAACAGCAGTCGCCATTCTGCCAGTAGGGAAGGCATTGATCCTGTGTTCCTGAGAAGCAGGAACATGGATCAATGCCTTCCCATAGTAAAAGCACCTCCCACACAGTAACCAAGCACAGGCTAGGCACACAGTTAACCCTTTGCGTGCCACTGATGTTCACCCCTTTCCCAGCCAGTGTCATTAGTACAGCGACAGTGCATATTTTTTGGCGCTGATCACTCTATTAGTGTCACTGGTCCCCAAAAAGTGACCGATTTGTCCGCCGCAATATCGCAGTTCCGCTAGAAGTTGCTGATCGCCGCCATTACTAGTAAACAATAAAAAATAAAAATATCCCATAGTTTGTAGACGCTACAACTTTTGCACAAACCAATCAATATACGCTTGTTGGGATTTTTTACCAAAAATATGTAGCAGAATACATAATGGCCTAAATTAATGAAGAAATTCGATTTTTTATTTTTTATTTTATTTATTAAAATAACGCAGTGCCATATCGCAAAAAATGGCCTTGTCATAAAGGAGGGGTGAACCTTCCGGATTTGAAGTGGTTAAAGCTGAACTCCAGAAAAAACATTTTCAAACACCTCCTGTACTGTAAGCGTACATGCTTGTCCCCCAAGCTATCCATCTGTCTTTCTTTTCTTTTTTTTTTACCAAATGGGCCCTGTCAAAGGCCAGGAAAAGTAACAAGATTCAGCTCCTATAGGCTTTAATAGGGATTGGGAGCTATGCAGATTTCAGAATGCAGAATGTTCAGCAAATGCATGACCTCTGTCTGTAGTGTGAGAGCTGACACTTCCCATCATAGTCAGCATTAAAGCATACAACTCAACCTTATGAGATGAAAAAGAGGTTTGCCTTTTAGCACAAAGTATGTAGCAAAGGATGCGCCACTGCGACACCCCCCCAAATAAAGGCTGGGTATTCAACATCTCACTGTACTGCAAGCAGGCACAGCCTACATTAAGGGTGACAACTCTGCTCTGAATTCAGGAGCAGTGCAGAATCATTCAATGGCAGTGGACAGATTGGTTTGCCAATTATCTATCCAAACATACTAAATCTTTGCATGCTTTTTATGGGAATTTCTATTTACATGTGTCATTTTAAAAAGTGGAAGTGGTGTTTTAAAGCAGAACGCCATTTTTGTTTACAATCTGTCCCACCCACATCCCTGCACATTTTTTAATAATAATAATAATAATAATAATAATAATAATACTAATACACTCATCCTAAATCTAGGAGTCTTCTGGTGAGCACATTCTGCAGTACTGTACTGTGATCCAAGGCCGATGTGGTGACACCCCTGTAGAAGGTGTGTCCATGACAGCCTGGGATCCCAGAAAATGTGTTGATTGTCATTCAACTGTAGCGCCCCCCCCCAATTTAGGGGGCGATATGTTCAAATTTAGGGGTTAGTCTGAGCCAATAGTTGGGCTCAGACTATTAATTTCCTAAAACTTGCTCCTGCTCTGGTGTGATATTGCCTGGCTGCAGTGTTCCCTGTTGCCTGTGGGTGGCACTGTCATCTCCGGCTCAGGTGGAACCATAGGGGGTATCGCAGCACCATTGTGTGTCCTCTCTCGGCGGATGTGCAGTGGGTGTGGTCTACCCGCTGTGCATGCTGGGAGAGGGTACTTAAAGGGCAGACGCCATTAGGCGTGAGGCGTTGGAGAGGACCCCTTGGTCCAAGAAGAATAGACACGTACCCCACCTTCGGTGGCCCTCATGGCCAGGGGTACGTGTGTGTGTGTTCGGCCCCGGGCACCTTTAGCCCAAGGCTGCATCGTTCCAGGTGGGCCCAGCGCCTTTAACTGAGGCCTACACAAGAAGAGGAGTCCCAGGGTGACCAAGTGAGGGTGACCCGCTCTGAAGGAGGGGAAACCAGGGAATCGGTGAAGGAGGTCACTGTCTCGGGAGAAGCCTGGTTACCTATCAGAGGGAAGGATTCCATAACCCGCCACAAGCCCAATAATGTGCCCTATTGGCACCTAAGGACTTAAATATTACTAGGCTGGGAAGTTTATGACTTACAGATTATTGGGTTTCAATACTGTCTGGACAATGGCCTTCTTGAGGTAAAGAGAGAGAATAGACTTCTTCCTACACTCTAGGTTGAAGAATCCAACGAAAGGAGGTAACTCGCTGCAGGACCCAAATTAGATAACACCGCTCACCCTCTGCAACATAGAGGATACTGGGCATGTGGCATGGTGTGTCCCACCTGCTAGCGGAGGTAAGCAAGGAAGGGATCTGTGTGCTACACAACCCAGAAAAGAAGTGTAGCACTACCCCCGTAGGAGCTGCTGGTTTAAGTTTTGGGCCTGTACTCTGCCTATCAACCCCTGTAATTTGGCTCGATTCCCCCTTGGCACAACTGGACAATAATAACAATAATGTGATTGTGGGCCCCTAAAGGCTATAGTGGGCCACAATGATATCACACAACAATAAATGTATTTAAATATTGTTACCTTGTTGTGGTTTTCCTGCCACACAGCTGCAAAAGACAGAGTCCCACACAAGAAGTAGTTCAACCAAGAGGTAATATGTTTACTTGGTAAAGAAATAGATATTACACATATAACATTCGACTCAAACAGGTCCCTGTGAGAGTCAACTGACATACATATACACAACAGTTCCAGGGTTTCACCTATAAACTAAGAGACCCGAATCTACTCAACTTAGGATCTGACCTGAGGAAGTGCACGGTGGAGGAATCTCCCACTATAATGATATCCGCAGTGGGATACTTCTCCACCAAGTCCAACCCAGCTCACTGAAACAGCACAATGACAATAAAATAAATGCAAACAGTTGATTTACACGTGCAAGTTCAACAAGCTATCTGGCTCCCCCTGGTGGGCAGCTTTACTGGTGCGTGTCCCGCTGTATCAGCCTAGTCAGTGAGCTGAACTGATGATTGTTCCTAAAAGTTTCCAGTAATCTTCGCTAGCCTTTGTTGGTGCACTTGAGTATTTGTAATCCAACAAAAAGGGTGAAGAAAGGTTGAACACTTAACATGTGTGGTGTAAGGGAAAGTGGAATGCTGGTCCTTCCCAAAACGCTAGATCACTCCTGAATGTCTCTGCTTAAGGCACTGCAGTTGCCAGCAAGTATAAGTAAAACTATGGAAGTCACCTTCCTGCGACACAGTTAGTTATGTTGGTGGGCAGGTGCCCTCTCACCACATGAGGCCTCACCGGGGTGCTCCGTTTGGGCCCTCTTGGTTCTCAGCCTCCGGACGTGTCGTGGTCCCTGGTCCTCCGCTTAGCCGCTCACAAGGCGTCGGTGGATAGGTGACTCTGGATGCTGGGGAATGTAGAGCGGTCCCTCTCCCTGGTCCGATCAGCAGGGCTGTGGCAGGAATCCCTCCGACAGCCGATCCGATCTCCGTCACTTTAGGCCCCGGCTTCTCCGGCCTAAGCACCCTCGCTGCAGGCCTCTTGCCTGTTGCAAGATGGCGTCCCAAGAGACGGAACACAAGGCCCGCCTTGTCTTAAATAAGTTCTCCCAGCAGGCCGTGTGTGGCGCCACGCACCCTGGCAGCACAGTGGCGTTGTGGGCCTTGTAGTCTACTTCTGACCCGCAACAATAGAGTCTCTGTCTCTCCGCACCACAAGGACCATCATGCATTGTTCTTGTCATAGATGAACCAAAAAATTGCAGCAGTATGATACAAACGGACAACAAAAGGAGCTAAGTTCTTATTAGGCACAAACTGTAGTCCATAAGCTACGTGCAAAGTGACACCTTGCTACAGAAACATGGCTGGTCCTCAGACCTCATGTCTCTGCATGAGACAGTGCTAGAGAGGAGTTTAAAAATTAAAAAGGCAGATGATGGACTTGGTAGGCGTAATACAGTTAAAAATGTATATTTATTGAGGAAAAAACATACAAGTTGTTTAAAAAAACATAGATAACAATTATGGCCATTTCTGAAAGGGCCTGAGAACACAATATTCCATAAACACACCACCTAAAACCAAAGAAAAAATACAGTGTAATAAGAGGAGGACACCAAGGTCACTTCCTACTAGGAATATGTATAACCACGTATTTTATGGAAGGCGATGTATCATAGAAAGCTCACCTCGACATGTTGCGCGTTATTAGGAGAAAACGCTTCTTCAGGAGCTTATGACGAGTTATTTAAAGGCGTAGATGGTAAGAGAAGGTAGGGTTCACACTTGTGTGATTACAGACATTGCATGTGAGTCGCACCGCATTGCTGTGCAGATCATATGCGATGCCTGTGCGATACACACTGTATGGCTGACATCACATTCGCACCACAATGCTGCAGGACCCTTTTTTTGGTCCTCACTGGAATCGGATCGCATGGGTGTTCACACATATGCGATCAGATTCCTGCACCATTTCAGGCTGGGTTCACACTTGTGCGATGCGGGAACAGCGCGATTCCTGTGTGCGGGTTCCCACATCGCACCTGAATCGCCAGCGGTTGACACCGACATCTGCGAACCGCTGCGCGTGTCAATGTAAAGTTAATGACACCCCCAAATCAGTTCACAGATCGCAGTGCGAACTGTGAAATGGTACAGGAATCAGATCCAATTCCATTTTGGACCAAAAAAAGGGTCCTGCATCATTCTGGTGCGAATGAGATGCAATTTTAGCCATACAGTTCGTATGGCTGAATTTGCATCACACAGACATCGCATGTGATCTGCACAGCAATGCGGTGCAAATCACATGCAATGTTTGTGATCGCACAAGTGTGAACCCAGCCTTACAGTTCGCACTGCGGTCTGGGGGTGTCATTAAAGTGGTTGTAAACCCTTTACAATCACTTTATGCTACAGGTAAGCCTATAATAAGGCTTACCTGTAGCTACCCAGGATATCTCCTAAACCTGCACGGTTTAGGAGATATCCCCTGTCCCCTGCATGTGCTGATGTCATGGGCACATGCGCACTAAAGCAAATTGAAGCAATGGCATGTATGTGCCGTTACTTCAGTCTGTGTACCACTACCGGCAGCTCCTGCGCGCATGCGTGGGAGTGACAACATCGCGGCTCCGGCCAATGACAGCGCCGGAGCCACGATACCCGGAAGTAACCCCCGGGGGAGATGTCGCCGGCCGAAGGGGGGTACGAGGATCACTGCGGGGGCTTCGATCTAAGGTAAGTAATTCAAAATTACCCCGGAAGTCCATACTTGGCAGCTAAATCTTGGAAGGACAACAAAGTCCCCGAGTAAATAATATCCTGGAGGACTTTGATCCCATACCTGGCCCACAATTGCAGATCAGGTATCGTCCTAAAGTGAGGGAGGGAGGGATTACCCCACAGCGGACAAAAAGGAGAGAATTGGTGTGGGCGGAGGAACCTCTTCCGCGCAATAGCCCACACCCTAAGGGTCATCTTGGTAGGTCCCGGGAGTGAAGGGTATGCAGCAGCTCCTCTATAGACCAAATTCCCCAGTTCTTTGAGCGACCCCAGCATGGCAGCCTCCAAGCAGGTGGCCGCGTTCATCCTGGATTGCTCAAACCACCATCTCACAGTGACCAGGATGGCTGCCCAGAAATACACCAGGAAGTTGGGAAGTGCAAGACCCCCACAGTGGACCGGTAGTTGTAAGGTGGTTCTGGCCAGCCTAGGGGGAAGATCGCCTACAGAGAAAGGAGCCTATGTAGACATCCAACTCTTTAAAAAAAAGAAAAGGGGAGCCAGACAGGACAGTTCCGGAACACATAATTGAATCTGGGCAAAAATAAAATTTAACACATTTATGCGCCCAAGTACGTTAAGGGGCTATTCCCTCCATCTGGAGCAATGTTCTTTGAGCCTCTTGACAATAGGTAGCAGGTTAAGGCGGCGAAAGTCCAGAAGGTCTCTCGACACCACAATCCCCAGATATTTAAACTCCTCTACCCAGAGCAACGGGGTCTGAGCCCCCCACCCCGGGCTCGAGAATCTAGCAAGAACAGGATAGATTTTGACCAGTTGATCCTGACCCCGGAGAAGCACCCAAATTCGTCAAAGATCTGCAAGGCCGCTTGCAACGAGGTGTCAGCATCATGCAGATAGAGTAGTGCGTCATCCGCATAAAGGGAAATTCTCTCCTCCAGGGGGCCAACTCTAAGCCCCTGAACACTATGCGATTCTCTAATCAGGATCGCCAAAGATTCCAGGGCCAGAGCAAACAGGCTGGGTGACAAGAAGCAGCCCTGCCTGGTGCCCCTCTGGAGAAGAAAAAATTCAGAGAGGGTATCGTTAGTACGAATCCTAGCTCTAGGGGACGCATACAACATTCCCAGCCATCTAAGAAACTGAGTGCCAAATCCAAAGCGCTTCAGGACTTCCCACAGGTAACCCCACTCTACCGAATCAAAAGCCTTCTCTGTGTCAAGAGAGGCTATGACCCGGGTGCCGCCATTGTCATGAGAAGTATCTAGATAAAGAAACAGTCTACGGATGTTAATATCCGTGCCCCTCCCCGGCATGAATCCCATCTGATCCTGATGGATCAAGTACAATCAACTTTAAATTTACCAAAACAATGTAATACGACAAACCTATGTAATCTATCCATTCAATCTGTATCCATTCTAGGAGGCCCCTTTACTAAATAGTTGCTGGTTAATCTAAAGGACATTGTACACTCACATTGTAATTTGTTTGCAGAACTTAAAAATCGTTCAGTGCATTTTATTACAACTTGCAGGTTGATACTTTATATTGTACATGCTGATGACAGTGCTCAATCACCCTGTTACAAATGAAAATGATATATTGTCTTAGAAGGTTAATATGTTTAAAAAAAATCTTTTTTTTTTTAATAACAAACGTGTTATACTTACCTGCTCTGTGCTGTTTTTCACAGAGCAGCTTCCCATCCTCCTCTTCACGGGTCACCCTCCAGCACTCCTGGTTCCTCTCCTTAAACAAGTGCCCACCATAGATAGACGCTTTCTATGGGGGCACACGTGCAGACTTGCTTCTGAGCCCCTTCCCTGTCTGCCTCCATTGACACAGACAGGACGGCTCGGCCCCGCACCCATGCATACCTCCCAACTTTTTGAGACGGGAACGAGGGACACCTACTGGCAAATGTATGTAGGTATAGGACACGCCCCCTTCCACGCCCACTTAAAGGAGAATTAACCCCAAAAATAGATTAGTTAAACCCACAAGGGCTTTTTTTTTTTTTACCACTACTATTCCTTTATATTGGCTTTTGACATTTACAAATGCTGTTGTTTAGAATTTGGATGAAAGGTTTAGCACTGGGAAACATTTGTTGAAAGATAAAAAGTGCATTTTATATACAGCTTTATAAATCAGACCAAAATGAGGAGAAAAGAGGGACAGAGGGACATTGTTCGAAATCAGGGACAGTCCCCCGAAATCAGGGACAGTCGGAAGCTATGCCCATGTCACAGAATTTGATTGACAGCAGTATGAGCCAATGGCTTCCGCTGCTATCACTCTGCCCAGTAAGAAGGTAGAGAGAAGAGAAAGCTGCTGCTCTCCTGCACATCACTGGATTGAGATCAGGCTCAGATAAGTATAAGGGGGGGCTGGGGGGATCCTCTGGCACAGAAGGTTTTTTACTTTAATACAGAGAATGCATTAAGGTAAAAAAAAAAAAAAACCTTCAGCCTTTACAACTAGTTTAAATTCTTAAGTACCTAAGAGTTCGATATACAAAGCCATTTTATTTATAATCTGAAAACAATTCTCTAGTTTTCTCTCTGTTATACAGTGTTCTATATATGCTACTTTCTTTTTTTTTCTTTTTTTTACGATCTAACTGCTTTTACATGATTCAGTACTTTTGTAACTTTTTGTAGTTTATGTAAATTAAATCAATTAACCACTTAACAACCACCTGCCGACAAATAACGTCGACAAGGTGGTTGCTTAACTCTGGGAGGACGTTATATAACGTCCTCCCAGAATCGCGCTCCCGCGCGCCCCCTGGGGCGCGCACACGGGAAACTCCGTGACCGCCGGGTCCAGAGGACCCGGCGGATCACGAATCGCGGTAAATCGCCGCTGATAGCGGCCGTTTACCACGTGATCGCTCCGTCAAATGACGGAGCAATCACTTGTAAACAGACCGGCGTCATTTGATGACGCCGGTTCCTCCCTCCCCTCTCTGTACCGATCGGTACAGTGTGAGAGGGGAGGGGGAGGGAGCGGATGGCAGCAGCAGCACTGTGGGCTGGATCTGTGACAATTGCAGTCACAGATCCATCCATCCATCCATCCCTGCTCAGCCATCCCTGTGCTATACCCTGCCAATACTCTGCAATACACCCTGCCAATACTCTGCAAAATACCCTGCCAATACTCTGCAATACCCTGGTGCAATACTCTGCAATACCCTGGTGCAATACTCTGCAATACCCTGGTGCAATACTCTGCAATACCCTGCGAAATACTCTGCAATACCCTGCGAAATACTCTGCAATACCCTGCGAAATACTCTGCAATACCCTGGTGCAATACTCTGCAATACCCTGGTGCAATACTCTGCAATACCCTGGTGCAATACTCTGCAATACCCTGCACAATACTCTGCAATACCCTGCAAAATACTCTGCAATACCCTGCAAAATACTCTGCAATACCCTGCAAAATACTCTGCAAAATACTCTGCAATACCCTGCACAATACTCTGCAATACCCTGCACAATACTCTGCAATACCTTGCACAATACTCTGCAATACCCTGCACAATACTCTGCAATACCCTCCACAATACCCTGTGCAATACCCGTGCAATACCCTGCCATACACCGCAATACCCTGCCATACACCGCAATACCCTGCCATAGTCCGCAATACTCCGCAATGCCCTGCAATACTCCGCAATGCCCGGCAATACTCCGCAATGCCCGGCAATACTCCGCAATGCCCGGCAATGCCCAGCAATACTCCGCAATGCCCAGCAATACTCCGCAATGCCCAGCAATACTCTGCAATAACCACTTCCCGCCCTCCGGCCGTCATATGACGTCCTTGACTTTGTGCGGGGATATCTGAATGATGGGAGCAGCTACAGGCATCATTCAGATATTAGCTTTTTCAGCCGGCGATTCCCTACACCATAAGAACAATCATAGTGGCTGTTCCGCCGCTTGATCATTCTTACGGGAGGCGAGAGGGGATGTCCCCCCCTCCCGCCGCCCTCCGGTGCTCCTACCGACTCACCGCTACGATCAAAGCCAGGATTGTTGTTTTTTTTTTTTGTATTTTTTTCAGGCTTCCCAGCCTAGAGGTGAGATGTGGGGTCTTATTGACACCCCCCCCCCCCCCATATCTCACTGTAAAGAGGACCTGTCATGCCATATTCCTATTACAAGGGATGTTTACGTTCCTTGTAATAGGTATAAAAGTGATCAAAAAAATGTTTAGGGCGGAAAAACATGTCAAACTAAAATAAATAAAGTAAAATGAAGAATAAAATATATATTTTTTTTTAAAGCGCCCCTGTCCCCGTGAGCTCGCATACAGAAGCGAACGCATACGTAAGTCCCGCCCACATATGAAAACGGTTTTCAAACCACACATGTGAGGTATCTCTGCGAACGTTAGAGCGAGAGCAATCATTTTGGCCCTAGACCTCCTCTGTAACTCAAAACATGTAACCAGTAAAAATATTTAAAGCGTCGCCTATGGGGATTTTTTAAGTAGCGAAGTTTGGCGCCATTCCACGAGTGTGTGCAATTTTTAAGGGTGACATGTTAGGTATCTATTTACTCGGCGTAACTTCATCTTTCACATTATGCAAAAACATTGGGCTAACTTTACTGTTTTTTTTTTTTTTTTAAGCACAAAACATTTTTTTTCCGTAAAAAAACGCGTTAAAAAATTGCTGCGCAAATATCGTGCGAGATAAAAAGTTGCAACAACCACCATTATATTCTCTAAGGTCTTTGCTAAAAAAACATATATAATGTTTTGGGGTTCTATGTAATTTTCTAGCAAACAAATGATGATTTTTACATGTAGGAGAGAAATGTCAGAATTGGCCTGGGTGCTCCAGAACGCCTGAAGGTGCTCCCTGCATGTCGGGCCTCTGTATGTGGCCACGCTGTGTAAAAGTCTCACACATGTGGTATCGCCATACTCGGGAGGAATAGCAGAATGTGTTTTGGGGTGTAATTTGTGGAATGCATATGCTGTGTGTGAGAAATAACCTGCTAATATGACAATTTTGTGAAAAAAAAAAAGAGAAAAAAAAATCTTGATTTTGCAAAGAATTGTGGGAAAAAATGACAACTTCAAAAAACTCACAATGCCTCTTTCTGAATACCTTGGAATGTCTTCTTTCCAAAAAGGGGCCATTTGGGGGGTATTTGTACTTTTCTGGCATGTTAGGGTCTCAAGAAATGACATAGGCCGTCAGTACTTCAGGTGTGATCAATTTTCAGATATTGGCACCATAGCTTGTGGACTCTATAACTTTCACAAAGACCAAATAATATCCACCAATTTGTACTTATTTTTACCAAAGATATGTAGCAGTATAAATTTTGGCCAAAATTTATGAAGAAAAAATAGTAATTTGCAAAATTTTATAACAGAAACGAAAAAAAAATCATTTTTTTACAAAATTTTCAGTCTTTTTTCTCTTATAGCGCAAAAAATAAAAAACCCAACAGTGATTAAATACCACCAAAAGAAAGCTCTATTTGTGTGAAAAAAAGGACAAAAATTTCATATGGGTACAGTGTTGTATGACTGAGTAATTGTCATTCAAAATGTGAGAGCACCGAAAGCTGAAAATTGGTCTGGTTATTAAGGGGGTTTAAGTGCCCAGTGGTCAAGTGGTTAAAAGAGAATTGACTAAAAAGACATACTGCTAGGAGCAGATAATTCCAGCAGGGGGCAATGTTTTGCAATGTATCTGTTCCAGGTTCTCTGTATAGTGTGACAAGTACTGATTTTTGTGCCATGCATAATGAGAGAGGAAAAAGATGGGCACAGCATTGATTCCAGTTTCTGCCCCTTGTTTTATATACCAAAGTGAGTATTTTTTTTATGTTAGTATATTGTGTGGGATTGTGTGTTATACTGTGTGAGATTGCTGTGCGTGTAATTAGTGCTAATAATGAGAAAACTATGGTTTGCCTTAGGCCTAGAGGAGTAAAAAATACGTCTGTAGCAATAAAAATTTAAATTAAAACCCATCCCACACCTTTAGTTGGCACCTCTTAGTACCTTAACTTGTACCATTTCTACTTACCCCCTCGGATTGAAATTTTGGTGCCATCCTTGGAATGACAGTGCCCAACGAGTTCTCTTTCAGGTGTATCCATTTACAGGGATGGGACTAGCAATTCAACACTGGCAGGGGTGCTTACAATGATCAGTTGTTTGCAGCAACAGATTATAAAGTGTGATCTGATATTTGGTTTCAGTTTGTTAGTGTATCTAAATCTGCTGGTACATTTAATCCTCCCCTCTCCCCAGACTGACAATGCTGCTGTCTGTTGTGCCCCCTGTTCTCCTTCATCCAGAGTGGGGGCACTCTAATACAGGAGGTGTGTTCCTGGCCAGTTCACCAGGTGACAACAGAGGGGGGAAAAAATCTAAAAAAAGAAAAATAACTCTAATGCAGCCACCACATCTAAGCTGCAATATACAGTATTACATTTTTGGTTTTGGGTTTCAGGAACTACAAAGGATATAAATTCACTTTATGAGCATCAAATGTCTAGCTCCCAACTGTCCCTGATTTCAAGGGACTGTCCTTGATTTGGAACAAAGTCCCTCCGTCCTCCTCATTTGTCTCTCATTTTGGTCTGATCTATATAGTTGTATAAAAAATGCACTTTTTATCTTTCAAAAAATGTTTGCTGGTGCTAAACCTTTCATCCAAATTCTAAGCTGTTACATGTAAATTCAATAAGTCAGTATAAAGGAATAGTATGGGTAAAAAAAACTAAAAACTTGTAGGTTTAACTAACGTTTTTGGTAGAATTTTCCTTTAAGGGGGCGCGGCAGGGGGTGTGTCCTATGTCTACATACTTTTGCTTGTAGGTGTCCCTCATTCCCATCTCAGAAAGTTGGGAGGTGTGCAAATATCTTTGCAAAACTTGTAAACGTAGCAGTGACATCATCACAGTGCTATACATAGTCTGTGCAGAGAGCAGAGCTGTGGGAGGGACCCTGCAGACCCCGCCCACTACAGAAAACTACAGGAGGGGCGGATCCATAAGCCTGCACAAGCAGACAGAGCAGCAGTGACCACTCTGTATTACAGGAAGCTCCTGCACAAAGGACAAATATCACACTGGATTACTGCACAGATCTGGGAGAAATACACAAAGCGCTTTAAGATTCCAGAAAGAATACACATGCACACCTCCCAACTTTTTGAGATGGGAATGAGGGACACCTATTAGCAAAAGTATGTAGATATAGGACACTCCCCCTGCCACGCCCCCTTACAGGAGATTTTTTTTTAACCCTTTCGCTGCCGGGACCGTACGTCGTACGGACCTAACGGCAGGGGGTATTGCACACAATCTGGTGGCTGCAGACACCAGGATTGTGTGTGAATCTGGAAAATTGGAACTACTGCTATTTTATTCTCTACGGTGTCTGCTTTCAGAAACGATATAATGTTTGGGGTTTTGTGTAATCTTCAGGCCTAAAATAATTTTTTAAACGTGTGCAAAAAACGCAAAAATGGCTCTGGCAGTGAAAGGGTTAAAAGACTGGTTAAACCGACAAGCGCTTTCTTTTTTTACCACTACTATTTCTTTATACTGGCTTCTGAAGTTTACAAATGCAACAATTTAGAAACTGGATGAAGGTTTAGCATTGGGAAACACTTTTTGAAAGATAAAAAGTTCATTTTATATACAACTATATAGATCAGACCAAAATGAGGGACAAATGAGGAGCAAAGAGGGACAGAGGGACTTTTTTTTCCAAATCAAGGACAGTCCCTTGAAATCAGGAACAGTTGGGAGCTATGGCTCTTGTATTTAGACAATGTTTGCTTATCCCGGAGTTTAGCTTTAAACTAATAACCAGCAGTGTAAGGCTCCATGTACACAGAAGCTGATAAACTGCAGTTTATTGGCGTTTTGGCGTTTTTTTAAAAAGCCCATTAACTGCACTCTATGTTAGCCTATGTGTTCATGTACACATAACGTTTTTTTAGCTTTAATGAGCAGTGGAGTTAATGGGCTTTTTTCTGAACGCAAGAAATTTGAGTTCAAAGTGCCGTTTTTCGGCAGGAAAAACGCAAAACGCCGAAAAACGCTCATAAGCGCGCATAAACGCTCATAAACGCTCAAAAACGCTGGCCGCTAGTGTTTTTTAGCGTTTTTTGGTCCATTGAAAAATGATTATTTTTTTTAAACTAAAAAATGCTACACTGAAAAACGCTAATAAAAGCTAGTAAAAAAACGCTGATAAAAGCTAGCATTTTCTGATGCTTTAAAAACGACCGTTGTACATGGAGCCTTAGGTCACTTTTTCTTTTTATAGTTATCAGACACTTTTTTTTCTCTTTCCGAATTAGAAATTCAGGCATCACTCAAAAACTTCTTTACACCTTGTCATAACATTCTAATGCCGCGTACACACGATCGGAAATTCCGACAACAAATGTCCGATGTGAGATTTTTGTCGGAAATTCCGACTGTGTGTAGGCTCCATCGGACATTTGCTGTCGGAATTTCCGACCACAAAAATTTGAGAGCTGGTTCTCAAATTTTCCGACAAGAAAAGTTCTTGTCTGAAATTCCGATCGTCTGTATGCAATTCTGACGCGCAAAAAAACACGCATGCTCAGAATCAATCAGAAGAGCCAAACTGCTTATTGAACTTCATTGATCTCGGCTCGTCTTACATCTTGTACGTCTCCGTGTTCTGGGCGGTCGGAATTTCAGACAAGATTTGTGTGACCGTGTGTATGCAACACAAGTTTGAGCCAACATTCCATCGGAAAAAATCCACGGTTTTGTTGTCGGAATTTCCGATTGTGTCTACGCGGCATAAACCAGGTTGTGGCCTGTAAAACAATAAAATATTCTGCATAATAGAGGTGATCTGAACAGAGAGATGTCGCTTAGGCCAGCGTTTCACAACTCCAGTCCTCAAGACGCACCAACAGGTCATGTTTTCAGGCTTCCCATTATTTTGCACAGGTGATTTGATCAGTTTCAGTGCCTTAGTAATTACCACAGACGTTTCATCTGAGGGAAATCCTGAAAACTTGAGGACTGGAATTGAGAAACACTGGCTTATGCCTCGTACACACAACGTTTTTCCGACAGGAAAAAAAACGAATTTTTTTCCGACGGGATTCCTCTCAAGCCTGCCTTGCATACACAAGTTCAGGACAAATACCGCCCGTCCAAAGCGTGGTGACGTACAACACGTACAATGGCACTATAAAGGGGAAGTTCAATTCAATCGGCGCCACCCTTTGGGCTGCTTTTGCTGATCCTCGTGTTAGTAAAAGTTTGGTAAGAGACGAATCGCCCTTTTCAGCCTCGTGCTTTTCAGTCCGTTACAGCGTGATAAATGTGCTATCTCCATTATGAACGCTAGTTTTACCAGAAGGAGCGCTCCTGTCTCATACTTGATTCTGAGCATGCGCGGAAAAGCATACACACGACCGGTTTTCACGATGGGAAAAAGTCCGCCGGGAATCCCGACGGGAAAAAAGAAAGCTGGTTCTCTTTTTTTTCCTCGCGGTTTTCTCGTCGGGAAAACTGTGATGGAGCATACACACGGCCGGTTTTCCCGGCCAAAAGCTCTCATGGCAGTTTTCCCGATGGAAAAACCGGTCGTGTGTACGAGGCATCAGGCTACCAAAGCATGTGTGCCTACCTACACACATGAAAAATCTGGTCCTGGACAAGCCTCCTAATGCCATGTGACAGAGAACTTGACACTCCCCCTGGAGCTTAGCACAGAAGTTGGGGACTAAGTGACCAATCACCAGGCCTTAAGTGCTGCGTCGTGGTGAGGCAGGAGACATGCCATGTGTTTTCTCATACAATACCAATGAGGGTGGGACAGCATAGCTCCCAACTGTCCCTGATTTTGGGGGACTGTCCCTTTGTCCCTCTTTCCTTCTCATTTGTCCCTCATTTTGGTCTGATCTATATATTTCTATATAAAATGCACTTTTTATCTTTCAAAAAGTGTTTCCTAGTGCTAAACCTTTTATCCAAATTCTAAATTGCTGAATTTGTACATTTAAAAGCCAATATAAAGGAATAGTAGTGGTAAAAAAATAAAAAAAATGACATTGGTACAGTCTTTTTTTGCAAATATCTCCAAGACCGTGAAGGTCTCGGAGATATGGCAAACACCTACAGGAAAGCCTTAATCTAGGCTTATCTGTAGGTGTAACTTCCCCCGGAGGGTTTACAACCACTTTAACCACTTGTCCCCTGCCCACTGTCAATTGACGGCGGGCGGAGGATACTCTCGTTCTGGGAGGACGTCATATGACGTCCTCCCTTTAAAACGAGCTAGGAGGCGCGCGCTTGAAGCCAGCGGCGCGCGCGCGCGCCCGCCGCGTTCACGAGGCCCCGGTGCGCGTGCCCGGCGGCCGCGATTGCCGCCGGGCACCCGCGATTGCCCCGAAAACGAGCAGGAAAGTGGGTCTCTGTGTGTAAACACAGAGATCCACGTCCTGTGAGGGAGAGGGGACCGATGGTGTGTCCCTTGTACATAGGGACAACCATCGGTCACCTCCCCCAGTCAGTCCCCTCCCCCCACAGTAAGAACACATTGAGGGAACATATTTAACCCCTTCCCGCCCCCTAGTGGTTAACCCCTTCCCTGCCAATCACATTTATACAGTAATCAATGCATTTTTATAGCAGGGATCGCTGTATAAACGTGAATGGTCCCAAAAATGTGTCAAAAGTGTCCGATGTGTCCGCCGCAATATCGCAGTCACAATAAAAAATCGCAGATCGCCGCCATTACTAATAAAAAAAGAAAAAAAGAAAAATGCTATAAATCTATCCCCTATTTTGTAGACGCTATAACTTTTGCGCAAACCAATCAATACGCGCTTATTGCGATTTTTTTTTTTTTTTTTTTACCAAAAATATGTAGAAGAATACGTATCGGCCTAAACTGAGGAAAATTGTATTAAAAAAAAAAAATGGGTATTTATTATAGCAAAAAGTAAAAAATAGTGTTTTTTTTCCAAACTGGACGCTCTTCTTTTGATTATAGCGCAAAAAATAAAAACCGCAGAGGTGATCAAATACCACCAAAAGAAAGCTCTATTTGTGGGAAAAAAAGGACGCAAATTTCGTTTGGGAGCCACGTCGCACGACCGCGCAATTGTCATTCAAAGTGTGACAGCGCTGAAAGCTGAAAAATGGCTTGGGCAGGAAGGGGGTTTTCGTGCACAGTAGGGAGGTGGTTAAGTCCTGATATGCTCCTGAAAATGTTACTTTGATCCAGAAAGATTATTAAATGCTATTCCACATACTGTAAAGCTCCTTGTACTTTGTGTTTACCGGCCCTTTAATGTGCCAGAGCAATGTAATGAATATATGTCGTGTACGATATGCAGGTTGTCAGCTGAACACTGTCATCCAGCCAGGGTTGCCTTGGCAACGCACATTTATTGTCCCTGGAAATGTGAGCATGTCGAGGTCAGAGACTAACAATGTAAACATAAGCTTATGTAAAATCAGTTATGGTTCCTGGCCTCTGCAATGCTGATAGCAGCATTAAAAATAACAAAAGATCCAACTGATTTACTCTGGTGAATGCCACGCTGGTAGCAGCAGAGGCTTGATCCCTTCTGTGCTCAGCCTGGACACAAATACTGTGATATTTACTGGTGATGCAACTGAACAGAGGGGGCTATTGAAGGCAAAACCAAGCGCAGCATGTGTTTATTTTTTGCTGGTTATTAATTGCTAAACTGCATGGCCCCTTTTCAGTATTTCCCATGCAGCAGAGATTAGTCTACAGTTCTTCTTTTTTTTTTTTTTGCCTATTTTTACAAAAAATTACATTGATCAATGTCAATGGTTATCCGATCCAATTCAACTGAAAACCAATCAACCCTCTAGACCAGGGGTCTCCAAACTTTCTAAACAAAGAGACAGTTTATTGTCCTTCATACTATAGGAGCATAGTTGCCAACATTGCAAAAAAAACATCTGGGACACTTTTTTTGTATTGAGGCGGAGCCTTGCTATAATCAGGGGGCGGGGCATTCGTTTGTAGGCGTGTCATGTTGGAGTGAAAAATGCGGCGCGCCAAGCGCGCCGCGGCGAAAGATGGGCGTGGTTTACGCACGGTAGTGGGTGTGGTTTAAATGGGCGTGGTTCGAAGGGGTGTGGCTAGAGTCCGAGGTGAGAGAAAGAGAGAGAAAGAAATAGAAAGAAGCCAGATCCTACACCACAATAGTAATGTGTAACAAAATTGGCAGATAAGGATACTCCAAAACACCTGTTGGCGCTTCAATCATCCCGGCACCATGGTTGTTACGGTGTCAGGATGATTGAAGTGCATTATTTCTATTTTTACATTGTAATATAAAATGAAATCATTCAACTCACCATAATGCCGAATCAGTGGAAGCCCTGAGCGTGTTACCTGCCACGTCGCCTGCCACCAGATGGCCTCCCCAGCAGTCCGTCCTTGCATCAGGTGCCTCCCCAGCAGTCCGTCCTTGCATCAAGTGCCTCCCCAGCAGTCCGTCCTTGCATCAGGTGCCTCCCCAGCAGTCCGTCCTTGCATCAGGTGCCTCCCCAGCAGTCCGTCCTTGCATCAGGTGCCTCCCCAGCAGAGCCCCCTCCACACTTGTGGACAAGGGTCCAAAAATCATGATTGTCCCGGGAAATTCGGGACTGTTGGTAACTATGCAGGCGTCCCCAGTGGAGTCCCCCCTTACATCAGGCGTCCCCAGTGGAGTCCCCCCTTACATCAAGTGTCCCCAGAGGAGTCCCTCCTTACATCAGGCGTCCCCAGCGGAGTCCCTCCTTACATCAGGCGTCCCCAGAGGAGTCCCTCCTTACCTCAGGCGTACCCAGCGGAGTCCTTCCTTACATCAGGTGTACCCAGAGGAGTCCCCCTTACATCAGGCGTCCCCAGCAGAGTCCCCCCTTACATCAGGCGTCCCCGGCGGAGTCCCCCCTTACATCAGGCGTCCCCAGCGGAGTCCCCCCTTACATCAGGCGTCCCCAGTGGAGTCCCCCTTACATCAAGTGTCCCCAGCGGAGTCCCCCCTTACCTCAGGCGTCCCCAGCGGAGTCCCCCCTTACCTCAGGCGTCCCCAGCGGAGTCCCCCTTACATCAGGCGTCCCCAGCGGAGTCCCCCCTTACCTCAGGCGTCCCCAGCGGAGTCCCCCCTTACATCAGGCGTCCCCATCGGAGTCCCCCCTTACATCAGGCGTCCCCAGCGGAGTCCCCCCTTACATCAGGCGTCCCCAGCGGAGTCCCCCCTTACCTCAGGCGTCCCCAGCGGAGTCCCCCCTTACCTCAGGCGTCCCCAGCGGAGTCCCCCCTTACATCAGGCGTCCCCAGCGGAGTCCCCCCTTACCTCAGGCGTCCCCATCGGAGTCCCCCCTTACATCAGGCGTCCCCATCGGAGTCCCCCTTACATCAGGCGTCCCCAGCAGAGTCCCCCCTTACATCAGGCGTCCCCAGCGGAGTCCCCCCTTACCTCAGCCGTCCCCAGCGGAGTCCTCCCTTACCACAGGCGTTCCCAGCGGAGTCCCCCCTTACCACAGGCATCCCCAGCGGAGTCCCCCCTTAACCACAGGCATCTCCTGTCTCGGCCGCCATTATTGTTTCCCCTTCCCCGAAGGGGAACAAAATAGAGGTGGAGCCGACAGTGTGGCTGAAAAAAAAAAAATTAAGCTGTGGCGCTGCCGACCAGCGGGGCGGGGGGGGGTGGCCTGCCGGCCAGCCAAAACACAGATGTAGTACAATAGAAGATAAAGCTGCTGCGGCGCCGCCCACCCCCGGGGAGGTGCGGGGTGTGGGCGGCGCCGCAGCGGCTTTATTTTCTATTGTACTACATCCGTGTTTTGGTCTTCTTGAACATGGCGGCCGGCCGAGACATTGTCTCCGCCAGCCGTGGACCTCTAGCGGCGGCGGCCTGCGGCGTCCAAATTCGGGGAAAACGGGAAAAATCGGATTGGCCGGGACAAAATAAATCCGGGAAAAGGGTTTGAATCCCGGGAATGTCCCGGCCAATCCGTGACTGTTGGCAACTATGTAGGAGGGCCAGACTGTTGTCAGTGGGAGTAGAAAATTCTTGGGGCTTGGTGGTCAGGGAAAGTTAAAAAAATTACATAAAGGTCAATAGGAGAAGGAATAGTGCCCCATCATTGGTGGTGTCAGTGAGAGGAATAGTGCCCCATTGTTGATGCCATTGGAATCAATAATGTCCCATTGTTGGTGTCAGTGGAAGAAATAATGCCCCATTGTTGGTGTCAGTTGGAGGAATTGTGCCCATTTGTTGGCGTCAGTGGGAGGAATAGTGTTCCAATATTTAATATCAGTTGAAGGAAGTATGCCCCACCGTTGGTGTCAATGGAAAGAATGTTGTCTCATTTTTGGTGTCAGCAGAAGGAATAATGCCTCGTATCAATGAACGGAATAGTGCCCCAAGGGCCGGATAAAGACAGGCAGAGGGCCGCATCTGTCCCACGGGCCGCAGTTTGGAGACCACTGCTCTAGACTGAATTTCAAACAGTTGTTCAGCAACTTTTCCAACAAATGATTCAAAAAGACAAAAGAGGTCGCCCTGGGACTTTAAATGAGGTGAGAGAGGTTTAACCAATGTTCACAGCAAGCAATGATACAAAAATCAATTAGTTTGTTTCAAAGTGTTATGTAACGAAGCGGCAACAACAATGATTGTGAGTTACCCGACATAATAGCCAATGTACACAGCACAGATGAAAGTAAATGTATAAAGATTTATTACAAATGTTATACATCAATGAGCAACAGTAAAACTTGAAAGTTGCTGGGCCAGTGGATACACATATACAATAAGGAAATAAAATGTACATACATATAAACAGGGAAATATGTAGACATAATGCAGACATCGATAATATCCAGCATGTACAGGCATAAAACAAGCATCAATGAAGCCCTACTAGTTTCGCGAGACCCTGCTCGCTTCTTCAGGGGCGGATGCATGAATGTTGTATCTGCAATGTAAGTGATAAAATCAATAGATGTATGTTGTTAATAAATGGGGGCAGGCCTAATGATTGGCAAGAGAGGTCTGAAGAGGGACCTCATACTTACCGACGGGCTGAAATGAATTGCCAAACGCTGAATATCAAGATGGCGGCCGTGTAGTGCATCCAGCTCGGAGCTGAGGAGACGGAGCAAACAAAAGCCACAACAGGGGAACATCCGGAGGATCAGCATGGTCTGGAAAGGGGTATTTCTCACTGCAGTCTCCACTAAGCCCCTTGAAATCATGTCTAGAAAATATCTGCAAGGATGCACATGTATCAGAAGGCATCATGGTTGCAAAATGAGCTTAATGTGAAAGGTTCTGCTAGATAAGATTTAATCTATATATAAATGTGTAAATAAATCAATTAAGCTTACTACAGTATGTAGGTATGAAAGACTATCTGAGATATGGGATATGGTATATACATGAATACAAACCAACATGGTTACAAAGTTGGTATAGGTAGGGAGACTACGGGACAATGTGGAAATGATATAAATATTACATGTGTAAAGGAACAATGTAACACACCCAATGGGTGTCAAGAAAGTATAAAAGTTGTACCTCAGTTTGTTCTTAAGGATGTGACCACTCTATCCCACCATCAAGTTGTGAATCAAAGTCCCAGCCGTGCTGAATGTCCAGATATGCCCACAAGGGCCCAAAGGCTCCGCTCCCAGCATCATGTACGGGCGGCAACGCATAGGCCAGCTTTTGGCCAGCCATATTTGCATATTATTCCCAGGGGGCCTTGCTGGGCTGATCTGTTCATCTTTCGCTGTTTGTCTTTGATGGCGGTGGTTTCCATCCAGCTCAGGGGTGCGATGTGCATAGGGGAATTCTTCTCCTGATCTCTTGCTGTCCTCCCCTTTCTGTTGACGGGGGTGGCCACCTGCACATCGGCGCCATGTTTTCCACGCCCACACACGGATGTCTTCCTGATGTCACTGAGGTGTGGGCTGCGTGGGTCATCCTGGACGGCTGGGTGGTTGCTGCAGTTGCGCACCGCCTCCAGCAGTGGACAGCTCACTGACGCCTATGCGTCGCCGCCCATACATGACGCTAGGGGTGGAGCCTTTGGGCCCTTGTGGGCATATCTGGACGTTCAGCACGGCTGGGACTTTGATTCACAACTTGATGGTGGGATAGAGTGGTCGGATAGAGTGGTCACATCTTTAAGAACAAACTGAGGTACAACTTTTATACTTTCTTGACACCCATTGGGTCTGTTACATTGTTCTTTCACACATGTAATATTTATATAATTTCCACATTGTCCCGTAGTCTCCCTACCTATACCAACTTTGTAACCATGTTGGTTTGTATTCATGTGTAGCGCCCACCCCATTTAGGGGTGCTATATACCCAAATTTAGGGGCTGGTCTGAGATGGTAGTTAGGCTCAGACCATTCTCAATTTATAGGTTGTGTTGTTTTGTTTCCAGGATGGTATACTGGTGTGCAGTTCCCTGTGGCACTGCCATAATGGGTCAGGGTTTAACCCGGCTGGTATTAGTGCTGTGCCTTGGGTGTCCTCTCTCGGCAGCGGTACAGTGGGTGTGGTCAACCTGCTGTGCATGCTGGGAGAGGATACATAAGGGGCAGACGCCACCTGGGAAGGGGTTCGTTCTTCGTCTCCGGAGGAGGAGAGGAGTCCAAGTGCGTGGCGTGGCCCTCCAGGCCATGGGGCCACGTGTGCACCAGTCCCAGGCACCTTTAGTCCTGGGGCTGCATCTTTATCACTGGGCCCAGCACATTTGGCTGGAGTCCACTTCTAAGAAGAGGAGTCCCAGAGTGTCCCTCGCGAGGGAGCCCGCTTCTAAGGAGAGGAGGCCGGGGGAGGACCTTTCTGACAGACCGGTAAGAGTTCACGGTGAAGGAAGGGGCCTGGTAACTCTCTGGAGGGAATTTTCTATCCACCAAGGGCCTAGTAATGTGCTGCTGCTGGCACCTGTCCTTAAGTATCCAGAAGCTAAGAGGTTCGGGGTCTGATAGATTCTGTGGCAGAGAGTCTCCCGATCGCATCTAGGAAAGAACTTGATCAAACGTCCGAGCATCATTTCGGCTGCTAGAATCCACTTTGTAGGAGACTATCCGGGTGAGCTAAAACCTACTCAGGGATAGAGTAGTGATTGTGCTATCCATTGTGCCTGGACTAACCTCCCAAACCTTGCTGTCCTGTCTTTCTTCCACCCTTTCCTATCTACTGAACATTAGGAAAATAAACTCAACATTGGAGTTTGAAGTGGTGTGGACATTGGAATTACTGGGGGGAATACAGAGACTTGTCCCTATATCCTAGGAGATGAGAACCAACTGACAGAAGAACCTAGCTGTGGGACCCAAATACATAACACCACTTAACCTCCTCATCCAGGAGGGTACGGGCATATAGTACGGTGTGCCTTTTTCCTGCAATTGAGCCAAAGCAAGGGAAAAGGGTCCGTGTGCTACACATGTATATACCATATATCAGATAGTCTTTCATACCTACATACTGTAGTAAGCTTAATTGATTTATTTACACATTTATAGATAGATTAAATCTTATCTAGCAAAACCTTTCACATTAAGCTCATTTTGCTACCATGATGCCTTTTGATACATGTGCATCCTTGCAGATATTTTCTAGACATGATTTCAAGGGGCTTAGTGGAGACTGCAGTGAGAAATACCCCTTTCCAGTCCATGCTGATCCTCCGGATGTTCCCCTGTTGTGGCTTTTGTTTGCTCCGTCTCCTCAGCTCCGAGCTGGATGCACTACACGGCCGCCATCTTGATATTCAGCGTTTGGCAATTCATTTCAGCCCGTCGGTAAGTATGAGGTCCCTCTTTCAGACCTCTCTTGCCAATCATTCCGCCTGCCCCCATTTATTAACAACATACATCTATTGATTTTATCACTTACATTGCAGATACAACATTCATGCATCCGCCCCTGAAGAAGCGAGCAGGGTCTCGCGAAACTAGTAGGGCTTCATTGATGCTTGTTTTATGCCTGTACATGCTGGATATTATCGATGTCTGCATTATGTTTACATATTTCCCTGTTTATATGTATGTACATTTTATTTCCTTATTGTATATGTGTATCCACTGGCCCAGCAACTTTCAAGTTTTACTGTTGCTCATTGATGTATAACATTTGTAATAAATCTTTATACATTTACTTTCATCTGTGCTGTGTACATTGGCTATTATGCCCGGTAACTCACAATCATTGTTGTTGCCGCTTCGTTACATAACACTTTGAAACAAACTAATTGATTTTTGTCTCATTGTTTGCTGTGAACATTGGTTAAACCTCTCTCACCTCATTTAAAGTCCCAGGGCGACCTCTTTTGTCTTTTTGTGTACTATTAGGGATGGAGGTGTCAGAGGGGTCACACCAGACCTTTTATTTTCTTTTTCTTCCAACAAATGATTAGTCACTAATAAATTTGTGAATGGTCTAGCTGTCCATACACTATTTGAATTTTGACAGGTTTCTGATGAGCCATCCAAAATTCATATTTTAGCTGGACATGCTTTGATTGAAAATTGAAGAAGCCAGCTGGAAAAAAAGTGGTTGTAAGCCCTCACATGTGAAGTGACTAGCATTAGGTGATACACAGAGATGAAACTAGGGTGACCACGTGTCCCGGATTGCCCGGGACAGTCGCACATTTTGCAGGTCTGTCCCGGCTAATTTTATTCCAGGACAATACAGTGTCCCAGAATTAAACTGACACAGCCACCCCCCGGGCCGATCTGATGACCCCAAAAAAGGCTGCCACATCACTACTTTACTGACTGACAGTACTTGTCCTGGCTGGGAATGCCTGGAGGAGCACATTTCCCGCCCCCTGCTTGTGATTGGAGAAATCATAAATCCCGCCTCTTGTGTCCAATCACTGTGCTGTGATTCATTACAGCACAAGCTGATTTTTGGGAAGGGGGGGTGTCCCTGAATGGTAGTTTGGAAATGTGGTCACCCTAGATTAAACAAATCCTCCTACAATACTTGTAGCTGTGTATCTGCAGCCATTTCCTCTCTAGACTGTTCTGAAAACACTAAGAGAAATAGATTTCTCTAGTTCTATAAGCAGGGGGCGGGGATTTAAAGTCTACGCACAGCAGACAGTTCTGAGCCTTTATTGGAGGGAAGGACACACACCCCCTTCACGCAGTACAGAGAACAAGGGGTGGGCGGAAGCAACGAACAGGAACACGGAAGGAGGAAGTGACATACAGGAACCCGGAAGGAGGAAGCGACGTACAGAAAGTAGGAAGTGACTACAGGAACCCGGAAGGAGGAAGCGTCATACAGGAAACTGGAAGCAGGAAGCGACATACAGGAACCCGGAAGCAGGAAGCAATGTACAGGTACGTCGCTGTGCCTGTATGAGCCACCCGTCCACAGTACAATGCGAGTGGGTGGTCCTGAAGTAGATAAATACAGTTAGGATTGCAGTTTAAAGAGTAGCTTTGACATGGGCACTGCAGCTTAGGCATATATTTACATTATTTATTATTTATATTTATTATATAGACAGGGTCAATTTGATTGTTTGTAAGCTGAAAAAACTTTTGTTTGGAAAGAGCGCGGCTCCACTCCATATCACCATCACCCCTGCTTCCATAAACCCAAGCCCCCACCATGCTCTCTCCTCGCTGGCTGTAATTGACAGCAGCAGGACCAAATGTCCATCTCAGGAGCAAACAAGGAGAAAAGGTGGCTACACGGGACCATGGAGAATGAGGTCCCGTTCACACCGGAGCAATTTTCTGCTTGAAGCTTGTAGCTCTAAAAACGCTCAACAAGCCAAATCCCATTAATTTTAATGGCTCCTGTTCAGCGTTCTGTCACCTGAAGCAGATTACAAATGTTTTTGGCCCCATAGACTTCAATAGAAAGGCCTGACTTGAGCGTTTTACAAGTTTTTTGTTGCTTGTTTTCTGCTCAAACTGCAGTTCTCTATCCCTAATTTCCTCTCACTCTCCTCCCCCTAGTGCTTTCTATTGGCTAAATAAAAATGCCTGAAGCTGTAAAAAGCATGTAATACTCCTCTAAAACGCTTTAAAAATGCTTTTAAAAGCTGCAAAAACGCTTTAAAAAAAATGCCCAAAAAACGTCAGTTAATTGCTACACTTATGCCGCGTACACACGATCGTTTTTCATGCCGTTAAAAATGCCATTAAAAAAAATGGCCATTAAAAATGATCGTGTGTATGCTCCAGAGCATTTTTAACGACGTGAAAAACGGGCATTAAAAATTTCGAACATGCTCTCTTTTTTCACGTCGTTTTTCAAGTCGTTTCTTTTAACGACGTGAAAAACGATAGTGTGTATGCTTTAACGACGTGAAAAAAAACGCACATGCTCAGAATCAAGTATGAGACGGGAGCGCTCGTTTTTGTAAAGCTAGTGTTGGAAATCGATATGGCACATTCGTCACGGTTGAATTAATAGCATCGTTTTAATGCTGCGCATTCCGTTCTTCTTTAGAGAATGCTTGAACAATTACCCTCTTTTGATAATGATATTGAGAGTTATGCCAAACTTGTTTCTAAAGTAATTCCTAATTTTTTTTAATGATAGAAAAATATTATTTTCAAGCCACATATCCCTCATAAATTCCTTAAGAAATGTAAAGATCATTTTTTTGATTTTTGTTCTTTTTGCATTTTTTTTTAGTACTTAAGTTAGCCTCTTCATTTTTCTGTGGCTTTTTTTTTTTCTCCCCCTTAAATTATGTTTGGGGAAATGTCCCACACCAACCTTCAAAATTTGTCTCATTTTGCCTCAAGGAGGTTTGTGTCCCTTGTTAATTACAATAATATTATTAGAAATGTCCCTGCCTACTCCCTAGCAAACTCTCTTTTGAAATACAAATCACATAGTCAAGTATTTAAAGCCAAAAAAAAAGTATCCTTTATTTCGGAACATAACAAATTAAAGGTGATGGCAGCACTGGAGAGCCTGCTTGCATTTGTTCATCCCTTGGACCCCACAACAACCATCCAAGATGTGAAAACCAAAAGGGAGGCCAATCTTGGCTTGAACTCCCAGAGGTCAGGAACCGCAGCAGATAAGTCATATATGTCCCCAGTCTGTGGTACTACAGCAGGCATTATTTTTTTCTCTTCCTTGTAGCCTTCTCTCCAGCCTTCTTTGCAGCCTTCCCTGCAGCCTTGGTTGGTTTCTTCCTCGGAGGCTGGGGATCAGGAGGAGAGGTTGTGGCAGGAAGAGTAGTAGGAGGAGGAGGAGGAGGTGGAGGAGTAGGGACAACCTCTGTGATGTCGGTGAACTTGGTGAGTTCACCGAGCAATCCCTTGTTGATCACCTTCAACAGGAGGGTCTCGCTATACAGCTTTTGCCGCAGGTCCATTTGGGCTAGCTTATTGGTCAGGACTGCGGCAAAGCCCTCCTCAGCAGAGGGTGCCTCTCTGAGGGCCGCAGTAGCCTCTTTGAGGAAGGCTCTTGTTTCCTCCTCCACCTGCCTACCTCTCCTTGGCCCTCGTGGTCTCATTACCAGGGGAGGCATCTGGGCTCTTGTGCTGGGCCCAGCCTCCTCCTGGGTGCCACTTGGCCCAGCCTCCTCCTGGATGCCACTTGGCCCTGCCTCCTCCTGGTCCCCACCATCACCCTCTTCCTGGCTCTGCTCTGGCTGTAAAAAAAGAAAGGGACTTTATTATTTTTTTGCCACCATCAATCACACACATTGTTCACCTCCAGACATTTTTGACATGAATGTGCAAATTTAGAAAAGTCTCACAGATTCCGCCTCCTGATATTGTTGCCTTGTCCACATCAAAATTGACCACTACTGTATCTTGCTCTTTAAATCCTTTCTTTTTTTAAATAAAATACCTAACAATACTATCCTCATTTTAAATGCATCACTTTTGTAACATCTAAATGGAGATATCAATACTTTACCTGGCTCCATATATTCAAATCTGCCTCCTCAAGGGCCTGATCTTGATCCTCAGAGGAAGCCAGAGCAGGGTTGCCAGGAAGGCTGGAGGGCTGGCTGCAAGGAAGGCTGGAGGGCTGGCTACAAGGAAGGCTGGATTGACCTCTGGGGGGAAGGGTGGAGAGAGATTCCCGCACTTCCAGCTGGTCATCCAGAAAAGAGAGCTTGCTGTAGTACCACAGACTGGGTTTATAAACCTTATCTGCTGCAGCACCTGACCTCTGGGACTTCAGGACCATATTCCTCTGGGTCCTGTATGTCCCCCTGATGGTAGCAATTTTGGTTTTCACATCTTGGAGAGTTGTTGTGGGTATCTGGGTTTGGACAAATGCAAGCAGGCTCTCCAGTGCTGCTGTCCTGGCCGTTTTGTTTTTATTGGATCCACTTTTGGTCTGCCACAGGATAGGGAGTTCTTTCCATTTGTCAATGAACTCCCCCATGAACTCCGGGTTTTTGAATGTATTCATTCTCTCTGTAAAATCAAAAACCAAGAAAAGACATATGTTTCAGGCAACAATCATCAAATCAGCATTTTGAACAGATATAAAAGCCCCAAATCTCCTCCTCTGCGTAACCCAAAATCCTTAAGAATGTTATGTACCTTGGTCAACACGTTCGTTGCTAACTCCCTCTCCCGCCAAATGAACGTATTTTCGACACATGGATCGGCACTTGATATACACTGCGCATGCGTGGAACTACATACGCTTTCCCCGCCCCTGACGTTCGATATTGTACTTTCCCCGCCCCTTCTCGCTCGTCGTAGTGCTAAGCAACATGGCGGAGACACAGGTGGCTGAGATTACCTCGACAGAGGATGAAATTCCAGAGGAGCCCAAATCCCGATCCAGAAGATATAAGGCATCCAACATGTCATTCGAGGAAATGGTGGAGATGGTCGCCATTTTAAAGAGGGAGGATTATGATGCCAAGCATGGGCCGTATAAAAGGCCGAATCTGGTCAAGTCAAAAATTATGGGCAAAGTGGTCAAAAGTCTTCACCAAAAATTCGGGATGTGCAGAACGAAGGAACAGCTCAGAAAACGATGGTCTGATCTGAAGTTGCGGGAGCCCGACCAATACAAACGAATCAAGAAAGTTCTACGAAAAAGTAAGTCTTATAGTGCTATTTTCCCTGCTAGAGATTATTACTTGTATTATGTTGTGTATGTTTGTCTTTGATATCGTACAGTGAAAGATACCATCTTTCAGATTCGTCCGCAAAGTAAACGGACGTATTAAACCTCATTCTCCGTACAGTTCATCAAACGATGTTTTTGGATCATCCAGTGTGAACACCCATTTTATTTATTTTTTTGGGGGTAGCAAATTTGGTCACCAAATATTTTTAGGGATCAAATCCAAAGGAAATTTTTTGAAAAAAAAAGGATATGCATGGTAATGTTAAGGGAGAGAATGCTCAGCAGCTGATGAAACATCTGAACGCAGTAGTACAAGTGTGGGCCAAAAGCCCCAAAGTTTGAGGGTGTCACACACAGGTGATCCTGTGTATATACTTTGGGGTGTTACAATGTGTCAAACTTTGTTTAAAAAAATATATGCTATGTATTTGGCTATGTATCCAATCATGTTTTCCTGTTGTCACTGGGGGTCCATTGAAAAATGGACCACACTTCAAAAGAATGTTTGCAAATTATTTTCTCATGCTTTATTTTTCTCCCAAAAAGCAACCTTAATAATGAAACTATACCTTTTCTTGCAATCTCCATAGGGCTTCAAAAAGCTACGTCAGATGAGCCTCGAAATCCAACACCTTCAACAATAGCCCCAGACCCACATGATGGAGAGGAACGTGAGGTTGTGGAAGTGGAAAGTGCCACCTCAACAGGTCAGTGTCAAACCAGACAGATGCAGGTTAATAGATGTAGGCCTACATATTCTATACTACATGATTTGTTTTTGTTTAGGTGCAGTTCTGGCCGAAGACCCCAAAAATTTGACACATCACAGTGCCCAGATCCTGATCCAATACCTGATGGTCTGCTGTCGTGACCTTCAAAAATTAAAGGGAGACTTGATAGAGATCAGGGAAAATACCAAGCGGGTGGAGGAAAGGCTACAAAAGATCATGGCTGTGCTTGGGCGTGTCTAATGTTTTTTTTTAAATTAACGTTGAACTTGCTGTGTTTTGGCAGGTATGTTTTTCATTGAACCTTTTAGGACTAGTAAATGTAAATTTTTCCGATATATATTTTAATATTTTTTTGGTATGCATGGCTGTTCATGCGTTTTAACAAGCAAAAAATGTTTAGGACATCTACATTTAAAAGGATTTGTCCAATACTAAAATAAAAAATGGCATTTTGGTATCAAGAAGTTGTGGCTTCATTAGGTAAATGTTGTGCTACTGTGAACTAAGCAATGTTTTGTGTTTACACTGACAATGAAGGCGAATTAAGAATGCACAATACACATGGCAATACAAGTCCACTAGGTAAACCTCCGAAAAACAGAAACCATTATTAAAATTATACACGAAACCAATCTTTGTGAAAAATAATGTTTTATTTTTCTAAATTAAAAGGTTAAAAGGTTAAAAGTGATCAGGCATTTCAATGGCCCCCCTACCCACAAAATAATCCACATATTTGTCACGTACCTCACGTCCGGTTTGGGGGGCCAAGCCTGGACGGCCAGCTTCCAGGGCCACAAGATGTTCTGCTTCCATTAAGGTGGCCTCAGGCCCAGTCAAAGTCAGATAATTTGTGGAATGCACCCGGAGATAATTATGTAGGACACAACACGCCATTACAACATGGTTCCATTTGTAAGGGGCAAGGTGGATGGAGGTGAGGAACAGGCGGAAGCGACTGGCCATGATGCCAAAGGCATTTTCAACCACCCTTCTTGCTCTGGCCAGCCGATAGTTGTACACCCTCCTCTCAGGCGTGAGGGTGCGCTGCGGGAATGGCCTCATCAAATGGGGACCCAGGCCAAACGCCTCATCCGCCACAAACACAAATGGGAGTCCCTCCACATTCTGCTCTGCTGGTGGCTAGGCCAGCTGATCCAAAAGGAGCCGTTCCCCTAACTCCGTCTGTGCAAAAACTCCTCCATCAGACATCCTGACATTCTTGCCAACGTCCACATAGAGGAATTCGTAGGTGGCCGACACCACTGCCATCATGACGATGCTGTGGAACCCCTTATAGTTATAATAAAAGGATCCCGAATGGGGTGGTGGGACGACCCGAACATGTTTGCCGTCGATGGCCCCTCCACAGTTTGGAAAGTTCCATCGTTGAGCAAAGTCCGATGCCACATTCTGCCATTCATGTGGCGTAGAAGGGAACTGTGTAATGAAATCAAAAATAAATACTTTGAGACTGAAACATTGAAAGCAGATTAAAGGAAATCATTCATGGCCAACATTGGGGCAAACAGAAAAATTAAAACAGTAGTAAGCAACAAAAAAAGCGAAAAAATAAAATAAAAAATGGGGGGGGGGTTGAAGATGAGTTGGGGAGATCACAAATGAAGGCTGGAGCACTCTGTCTGAATTTAGGACAAATGTTACATTCCTAGGCAATCTTTAGGGGGCATTTAGGGTAAAGCACTACGATGGAGCATAGATTAAAATACATGGAAAGGACTAGGCAAGGTGGGTATGGCCCCAGGATAGCATGCTGGAGAGGTTAGGTAAGGGAAATGTTAATGCAGGCCTAATGAAAAAATGTAAAATAAAAAATTAGCATGTGGTGAAAGGGGAAATTCCCTGCAGCTAAGAATCATGGGAATTAGGAACTGCTAAGAACCCCCCCCCCAAAAAAAACATTCTAAAAAATACATACAATGTGATGTTTGCAATAAGAACACTTACCTTAATATAGTCCTCCTGCAAAACTTGGAGGATGGCAGAACACGTCTCTGGTATAATGATACCCAGAGCCTGGGGGGATATGCCTGTGGAGAACTTTAAGTCCTGCAGGCTTCTCCCAGTCGCCAGGTATCGCAACGTGGCAATGAGCCTCTGCTCAGCACTGATGGGTTCACGCATAACGGTGTCCTGCCTGGTAATGTAGGGGGACACCAAAGCCAACAGATGCTGAAATACAGGGTCAGACATCCGGAGAAAATTCCTATAGTCATCAGGATTATTCTCCCTGATCTCCCGCAACAAAGGCATATGACAGAACTGGTGCCGCTGGAGCAACCAATTCTTGGTCCATGAACTCCTCCTGACCCTGCTCATGGCATGGAGTCGGGATACAGCATGAACCCCTGCACCAACTACAGCACGAACTCTCCGACGAGTACGTAGCCGCAACATGGCTAGATAACGGTCGCAAGCTCAGAACGAACTAGAAGAACGCACGGAATAACAGCAAGGCCTCTGAAGAACAAGCTGAAAAACGGGACCGAGCAGACGAGAACGCACTGAATAAACAGATACGAACTGACTACAAGCCCTGCCAAACAGATACGAACCCACAGGCACAAACTGAACTCCACAAAACGATCTTCAAAGCACGAAGACTGAAAAGCGCGAATCGTCTCTCACCAAACTTTTACTAACACGCGGAAACACGGAATTAGCAAAAGCGGCCCAAAGGGTGGCGTCATTAGAATGGAACTTCCCCTTTATAGTGCCGTTGTACGTGGTATACGTCACTGCGCTTTGCTTGATCGTTTTTTAAAATGATCGTGTGTACGCAAGACAGGCTTGAGAGGAAACATGAAAAAAAACGACGTGAAAAACGGCAAGAAAAAAAATGGCAAGAAAAACGATCGTGTGTACGCGGCATTAGGTGTGAATGGAGCCCGAATGTAACCACCCAAAAAGAAAAAAAGTTTGCTGTAACTGATTATAATGTGTGAGCTGGAGTTTGGCTTCAATTTTAGTGTGCCTAAATCTGCTAATATATTTAACAGTTCCCCCCCCCCCAGACTGACAATGCTGCTGTCCGCTGTGCCTCCTGCGCTCAGAATGTTGTCTCATTAATACAGGAGGTGTGTGACTGGCCATATCACCAGGTGAAAACAGAGGGGAAAAAGACAAAGAAAAGTGATGCAGCCCCCACATCTGGCACCCCAGCTGCAATATATTACATTTTTGGTTTTGGGTTTAATACCGCTTTCAATTTTCCCGGGGTTGGATTTTATAAAAACCGCATACAGTGGTATATGATGCATTACAAAGTGGAAAATAGATTTTGGGTTTACATACACTTTAACTCAGTCCCCATATCTAGAGATCTATGGAAGCTCTCATCTGATTCATTGTTATTTATTTCATACAGTTTGCAAAGTAATTAAATTGTACTCTGCTTATTGCTAAATCGAGAAAGATGTTTTGTCTTTTTTTACAAATTATGCATGAGTGATTTTCTTCTGTAACGTACTTTGTACATTGCACAGATGTGAGGAAGGAGGAGGAGAGTTTTCCTCTATTACTGGATTTCACATCTACCTTCAAGGTTATTTCTGGGGAACTGTTATGTGTTTTCATTATTACACATTTTGAATTATTACTTTCACATTTACTGGAAAGTGATTTTGAAGGGAATTATACATCTTCTGTGTTTGCTATTCCATATTTTCATTAATTTATTTCATCATATAAATTCTAGATTTTGCTTCTAGTCTCTGTATTCAGCATCCCTGCATAGCAGTTCCTGCGATTATAGGGTAAGCCACATTTTATTGTTCTTAAAGCGGAACTACACTGCAACATGTGTTCCTTTTGTAGCGGGTGGTTACATTTAGGGGTAAGCATCTGAGTGGTAACTAGGCTCAGATGCACTAATTGTTAGGTCTCATGGACCATTTCTATCCCTGGGAGATAGTACTGGTGTGTAAGTTCACTGGGGCCTATGGGTGGCGCTGTTGCCGTGGGCCCGGGTTGAGCTTCAGTACGAGGTTGTGTCCTTTTTGTCCCCTCTCTGCAGCGGTGCGGCGGGGCGGGGGAACTTGCTGTGCCTGTTGGGAGAGGATATAAAAGGGCGCGGCCATCTTCCAGAGGGGTTGTCGGTTACGCGCTCAGGCACCTTAAGCCTGGGTGCGTGTGTGTCGCCTCCGGGTGCCCTAGGCCCAGAGACGGAGCTGCTGTTCCATCTCAGACACCTTCGGTCTGGGGTGAGGTACTTTGAGAGAGGCCCGGGGCCCAGTACCTTCAACTGGGTTCCACAAAGGATCGAGGGCTCCTAGGGTGCCCCCTGGAGTGGGTGCCCGAATCTAGGACGAGGAGGCCAGGGAGGTGACCCTTCCCGAAGACCCAGTACAGTATCGCTGGTGACGGTGGGGCCTCTGGTAACTCTCCGGATGGATGTCCTTTCCCTGACAGGGGTCATTACTTCTAGAAGGTAATCCATCGTTAATCAGGTCGGTGGCAGAGACCCAACAACCGGGCCTGTGGCAGAGGCCCTATTCACCTGGTCTGTGGCAGGGACCCCTTCATGGTCGGTGGCAGCGACCGTGTGCCAAGCCTGTTAGTGCTATTCAGAACAGGAGAAACCCAAATTTAAGTTTGTGCCTGGACCTCCTCCCACCTTATCTGACCTGTGTCTTGTCCCAACCCGTCTGCTCTTAAACAGACTGTTTATTGTGCAAGAAGGAATAAATAAGTGTTGGACCTTTCAGTTGGTGTGGACAGTTGCTTACTGGGGAGAATTAAAGACTTGTTTCTGACTACTGCAGAAACGAGGTCAGCACTGGAGGCTTTTTTACACCGGCTACAAGCAGGCCCGAGAAACTAACACCGCTCAACCTCCCTATTCAGGAGGGTACGGGCTTGTGGTGCGGTGTGCCTCATTCTTTTCCTGTGGAGGAGCCAAGCAGAAGAAAAGCAGGTAAAGTCTGGGGTTGGTGCGCTACACTTTTTTAAGGGTTATTAAAGTGGAACTACACTGCATCTGAGCACCACATACCAAAAACGCTATTTAATTCATTTTTAATATGCAAAGCAAACTCCCCCATCCATACATGTCTCCATGCTTTATTTTGTTGAGAAAACACTTTGAAAAAAACCCTCCTAGCATTTCATGATCATCTTGAGTAAGGGCAAATGATTTATGTAGCATTTACTTCTTGGAATCCACCTGCCCTTAGAGCAAGTATGCAGGCAGGAGGGTGTGTTTAGCTGAGAAAGCCCCTCCTCCTCTCCTGAAGACTCCTAGGGTGTATATAAAACAAGATAGTGCAGCGCAATTTAAATAAATTAATAGTCCATCGAAATAAATCCAGTGATGGCATTTGATAAATGTGAAAACAGCCTCATAAGGTGCAATTATGAACGAGACGATAACAGCGGTGATTGTGATCCCTCCACCACAGATACTCAAGCCTCTTACCTCATATATTCGACCTGAGACAGGTCACTCAGCTTGTTACCCACACCTGGGGTATCGATCACAAATCGGTACTGCCATTAATCTCCCAAGGCATATGAATGATAAGAAGGGGACAATCTAGTGCTTTCCGTTTTAAGGCCTCATGCCCACGGGCGTTTTTTCAGCCGCGTTTTTGAGCGTTTTTTACAGCTTAAAAACGCCTGTCCATGTTAGTCTATAGCTTCATGTCCACCTAGGCGTTTTTGAGCTGTAAAGAGCATAGGCGTTTGTAAGCTGTAAAAAAAACCCAGGGCCAGTGCGTTCCTCAGCGTCAGAATTAGGCAGGAAAAAACGCGAGCGTCAAAAAACGCGCAAAAACGCGCACTAACGCGCGGTCGCGTTTTTAGCTCCGACGTTTTTTGTTTTTTTTTTTCAAAAAAAAATAAATATTTACAATAACATGGACAGGCGTTTTTAAGCTGCAAAAAACGCAGCTGTAAAAACGCCAGTGGCCATGAGGCCTAAACGTTTTAATCCAGGTAAAAGTAAAGAAATCTACTTACAAAGCTTGCACTCAAACCGAGTGCCGGTATACAAGCGTGTATCAGTTTGTTTCTAACCAAGAAGATGGCCGCGGGTGATGTCAGACGTGACTCCTCCCCCCATACGCATTACGTCCGTAGGCAGGAACTTCTTCAGCGTGGGGTTCCTAGGGTGTATGACATAATTTGCCTAGACAAGAAACCATGAAGTATCTTAAGGGAAAAAAAAAAACAAGTAAATATGATATACTTTTAATTTCTACTTACTAATGCTAGCAGCATGTGGATTAAAAATAATCAATGTTGATTGGTAGAGTGAAGTTCCACATTAAGTAAATACATTTTTTGTGAATGTCTTGCAAAGCTTATTACCTGAAGATTTTGCCAGTAACAGCACTTACCATAGCAGGCGGACAACACTAAGCCACTGCCTCCCAATAAGCATCAGCATTGTCAGCCTGCTATGCTATCCTCCAGTTGGCCATTGGGTTTGAAATCAACACACGGTCGGAATTTCCGACAAGAAAAGTATGATGTGAGCTTTTGGTCTGAAATTCCGACCGTGTGTAGGCTCCATCTGACTTTTTCTGTCGGAATTTCCGACAACAAAAATTTGAGCGCTGGTTCTCAATTTTTCTGACAAGAAAAGTTCTTGTCGGAAATTTCGATCGTCTGTATGCAATTCCGATGCACAAAAAAACACGCATGCTCTGAATCAATTTGACGCATGCTCGGAATCATTGAACTTAATTTTTCTCGGGTCGTTGTAGTGTTGTTCGTCACCGCGCTCTTGACGGTCGGAATTTTGTGTGACCGTGTGTATGCAACAAGTTTGAGCCAACATTCCTCGGAAAAAAATCCACGGTTTTCTTGTCGGATTTTCCGATCATGTGTACGTGGCATAACTGAAAAACCATGGCAGGCTGACAGAACAGAAAATGGGGGGGGGGGGGGGGTGTTTCAATAGGGATCAATAGGGACACATGTTCTGGTAACAATTGAGGGGATTCATTCACTTTGAGAGATTTCTTCTCACTTCCTGTTCTGTATACAGCACAGAAGGCGAATGCAAATCTCCCCATAGAAATGTGACATGGGTGTAAAAAAAAAGTCAGGCAGGGGTTTACCCAAAAAAAAGTTGGCTTTAAATTAGGGGTGCCGAATTTAATCGCCTCATCGGTGCATCGTGATTCGGGTGTCCCCGATGTGGCATCGATACAGGCGACCCTAATAATCGATGTTTACCCCCCATTACATCTACTCGCCGCAGCTGCCACGAGTAGATGTAATGTAACACTAACAAACTGCAAGCCGCCGTCTGCCTACCTGAACAGCGTGTCTTGCAGACAGGCGGCGGCCATTGCAGTTTTCAAAAGCCGCGCCTCCCGAGTCCTCGTCGTCTGTGATAGGCGGAACACTCAATTTCCCAGCAGGCAGTGTTCAGCCTATCACGGACATCCTCTCATCCTCGTCTGTGTTATGAGGATGAGAAGATGTCCGTGATAGGCGGAACACTGAATGCTGGGAAATTCAGTGTTCCTCCTATCACAGACGACGAGGACTCGGGAGGCGCGGCTTTTGAATACTGTGGAATGGCCACCGGGATGCCGCCGATCAGGTAGGGGCATTGAAGCATGGGCACAGTGAGACATGGGGCACAGTTAGAGGCATTGGGCACAGTGAGGTATTGGGCACAGTGAGAGGCATTGGGCACAGTGAGGGCACAGTGAGGCATTGGGCACAGTGAGAGGCATTGGGCACAGTGAGGGCACAGTGAGGCATTGGGCACAGTGAGACATTGGGCACAGTGAGGGCACAGTGAGGCATTGGGTACAGTGAGGCACGGGCACAGTGAAGCATGTTTAGTAGATTTTAAATTAACAGCAATATAAACCAAATCTACAAAAGGAAAATATTTTATATGCAAAATTAAAGGCTAAGTTCACCTTTTCGGGCAAAATTTCAAACAGAATAAAAAAAATGGAGTACTTCATTTTTTTTTTTTGGATGAAAACCATGCGTACTTGCGCTGTAATCGTGATGCATCGCGGAATCGAATCGAATTGAATCGTTGACATGATAAATCGTAATCGAATCGAATCGTGAGGCCAGTGAAGATGCGCACCCCTACTTTAAATCTACTTAATACACGTAAGGCATACAAGACCATTGGCTAATAAAATACACAAAATTGTCCTATGTGACCATGTACACTGTCTCGTTTATTGCCGTTTATATGCAGTTGCGTTTAACCTCGTTTTTCTGAATGCAAAAAAATGAGTTCAGACGCCAAAGATTTCCACGTTTCAGACGCAAAACGCAGCTAAACGCGGTACCAGTGTTTTGCCGCAATTTCGTTTATAAGCGTTTTTAAAGGTGACCTATTTTTTTACATTTGAAATCTCAAAAATGATGGCAAATGATGAAAAACCATTAAAAAATATAACAAAAACTGTAATTGCTTGCATTGCATTGTGGACAATCCACAACTTGTGGCAGGTGACGTGGCAAGTGGACAATCCACAACTTGTGACAGGTGACGTGACAGGTGACGTGACAGGTGACGTGGCAGGTGACGTGGCAAGTGGACAATCCACAACTTGTGGCAGGTGATGTGGCCAGGGGACATGGCAAGTGGACAATCCACAACTTGTGGCAGGTGACGTGGCCAGGTGACGTGGCCAGGTGACGTGGCAAGTGGACAATTCACAACTTGTGGCAAGTGGAAAATCCACAACTTGTGGCAGGTGACGTGGCCAGGTGACGTGGCCAGGTGATGTGGCCAGGTGACGTGGCAAGTGGACAATTCACAACTTGTGGCAAGTGGACAATCCACAACTTGTGGCAAGTGACGTGGCCAGGTGACGTGGCAAGTGGACAATTCACAACTTGTGGCAAGTGGACAATCCACAACTTGTGGCAAGTGGACAATCCACAACTTGTGGCAAGTGGACAGGTGACATGGCAAGTGGACAATTCACAGCTTGTGGCAGGTGACGTGGCCAGGTGACGTGGCCAGGTGACGTGGCCAGGTGACGTGGCCAGGTGACGTGGCAAGTGGACAATTCACAACTTGTGGCAGGTGACGTGGCAAGGTGACATGGCAAGTGGAAAATCCACAACTTGTGACAAGTGGACAATCCACAACTTGTGACAAGTGGACAATCCACAACTTGTGGCACGTGACATGGCAAGTGGACAATCCACAACTTGTGGCAGGTGACGTGGCCGGGTGAGGTGGCAAGTGGACAATTTAAAACTTGTGGCAAGTGGACAATTCACAACTTGTGGCAAGTGACGTGGCCAGGTGACGTGGCAAGTGGACAATTCTAAACTCGTGGCAAGTGAACAATCCACAACTTGTGGCAAGTGGACAATCCACAACTTGTGGCAGGTGATGTGGCCAGGTGACATGGCAAGTGGACAATTCACAGCTTGTGGCAGGTGACGTGGCCAGGTGACGTGGCCAGGTGACATGGCCAGGTGACATGGCAAGTGGACAATTCACAACTTGTGGCAGGTGACGTGGCCAGGTGACGTGGCAAGTGGACAATTCTAAACTCGTGGCAAGTGAACAATCCACAACTTGTGGCAAGTGGACAATCCACAACTTGTGGCAGGTGATGTGGCCAGGTGACATGGCAAGTGGACAATTCACAGCTTGTGGCAGGTGACGTGGCCAGGTGACGTGGCCAGGTGACATGGCCAGGTGACATGGCAAGTGGACAATTCACAACTTGTGGCAGGTGACGTGGCCAGGTAACATGGCAAGTGGAAAATCCACAACTTGTGACAAGTGGACAATCCACAACTTGTGGCACGTGACATGGCAAGTGGACAATCCACAACTTGTGGCAGGTGACGTGGCCGGGTGACGTGGCAAGTGGACAATTTACAACTTGTGGCAAGTGGACAATTCACAACTTGTGGCAAGTGACCTGACCAGGTGACATGGCAAGTGGACAATCCACAACTTGTGGCAGGTGACATGGCCAGGTGACGTGGCAAGTGGACAATCCACAACTTGTGGCAGGTGACGTGGCCAGGTGACATGGCAAGTGGACAATCCACAACTTGTGACAGGTGACGTGGCCAGGTTACGTGGCAGGTGACCTGGCAAGTGGACAATTCACAACTTGTGGCAGGTGACGTGGACAGGTGACGTGGCCAGGTGACATGGCAAGTGGAAAATCCACAACTTGTGGCAAGTGGACAATTCACAGCTTGTGGCAGGTGACGTGGCCAGGTGACGTGGCAAGTGGACAATTCACAACTTGTGGCAGGTGACGTGGCCAGGTGACATGGCAAGTGGAAAATCCACAACTTGTGACAAGTTGACAATCCACAACTTGTGGCACGTGACATGGCAAGTGGACAATCCACAACTTGTGGCAGGTGACATGGCTGGGTGAGGTGGCAAGTGGACAATTTACAACTTGTGGCAAGTGGACAATTCACAACTTGTGGCAAGTGACGTGGCCAGGTGACGTGGCAAGTGGACAATTCTAAACTCGTGGCAAGTGGACAATCCACAACTTGTGGCAAGTGGACAATCCACAACTTGTGGCAGGTGATGTGGCCAGGTGACATGGCAAGTGGACAATTCACAGCTTGTGGCAGGTGACGTGGCCAGGTGACGTGGCCAGGTGACGTGGCAGGTGACGTGGCCAGGTGACGTGGCCAGGTGACATGGCCAGGGGACGTGGCAAGTGGACAATTCACAACTTGTGGCAGGTGACGTAGCCAGGTAACATGGCAAGTGGAAAATCCACAACTTGTGACAAGTGGACAATCCACAACTTGTGGCACGTGACATGGCAAGTGGACAATCCACAACTTGTGGCAGGTGACGTGGCCGGGTGACGTGGCAAGTGGACAATTTACAACTTGTGGCAAGTGGACAATTCACAACTTGTGGCAAGTGACATGACCAGGTGACATGGCAAGTGGACAATCCACAACTTGTGGCAGGTGACATGGCCAGGTGACGTGGCAAGTGGACAATCCACAACTTGTGGCAGGTGACGTGGCCAGGTGACGTGGCCAGGTGACATGGCAAGTGGACAATTCACAACTTGTGGCAGGTGACGTGGCCAGGTGACGTGGCCAGGTGACATGGCAAGTGGAAAATCCACATCTTGTGGCAAGTGGACAATCCACAACTTGTGGCACGTGGCGTGGCAAGTGGAAAATCCACAACTTGTAGCAGGTGACGTGGCCAGGTTACGTGGCAGGTGGCGTGGCCAGGTGACGTGGCAAGTGGACAATCCACAACTTGTGGCAGGTGACGGGGCAAGTGGAAAATTTACAATTTGTGGCAAGTGGACAATCCACAACTTGTGGCAGGTGATGTGGCAGGTGACGTGGCCAGGTGACGTGGCAAGGTGACGTGGCAAGTGGACAATTCAGAACTTGTGGCAGGTGATGTGGCCAGATGACATGGCAAGTGGACAATCCACAACTTGTGGCAAGTGATGTGGCCAGGTGACGTGGCAAGTGGACAATCCACAACTTGTGGCAGGTGACGTGGCCAGGTGACATGGCAGGTGACGTGGCCAGGTGACATGGCAAGTGGACAATCCACAACTTGTGGCAGGTGACATGGCATGTGGACAATTCACCACTTGTGGCAGGTGACATGGCCAGGTGACGTGGCCAGGTGACGTGGCAGGTGACGTGGCCAGGTGACATGGCAAGTGGACAATCCACAACTTGTGGCAGGTGACATGGCCAGGTGACGTGGCCAGGTGACATGGCAAGTGGACAATTCACAACTTGTGGCCGATCGTGTATGGGCCCCATCGGTCTTTTTTCCATTGGTGAGAAAAAATAGAACACGTTTTAAATTTATCCAATGGGGAAAAAAAACGATAGCAAATTCCGATCATCTGTGTGGAACTCCATCGGACAAAAAACCCATGCATGCTCAGAATCAAGTCGACGCATGCTCAGAAGCAATGAACTTAATTTTTCTCGGCTTGTCGGAGTGTTTTACGTCACAGCGTTTGGGACGGTCGGATTTTTGACTGATGGTGTGTAGGCAAGACTGATGGAAGTCAGCTTCATCGGATTTCCGATGGAAAAATCCATCGGATTAGAATCCATAGGAAAACCGATCGTGTGTACACACACAGCATTAGATACAAATTCTTTCAATTACTAGACTGCTATTTAGGCCTCATATGAAGCCAACTACCAGACTAGCTGAACTGAACACTAATGCCTCGTACACATGACCGGTTTTCCCGTCGGGAAAACTGCCATGAGAGCTTTTGGCCGGAAAAAACAGTCGTGTGTAGGGGTGTAATTGTAAAAAAAAAAAATGGCAAAGCAATTCACCCAGTGAAAGTGAATGTATATTTGTTCTTTGCGAATGGGACCAAAAAATTTATGTTATTAGGCTTTTTCCTGTGCTGAATGAATGTTTTTCATTGATTTAAAATGGAAAATACTGCATTTGGTCACTAGAAGACCAAATTGGAAATTCCTATGATACTTAGCACTATCTACTGGCCAAATGCAGTATATTCTGCACACCCCTTAGGTTTTTTTTAAATAAGTAAAGTATAGGGTGTTTATTAAAGTTTGCATGAAGTTCTTTTTTTTTAAAAATAACTTCTGAAACAAAGATAGAGAGATAGATATGTAGTGGGTGCCTCCCAGCCTGCTCACAGCCCCTCATCTCCTGCCGGCCGCATTTACAGGGAGACACAGGGCCTACCAGCTCCTGTGGGGGATTTCCCCCCTCCTTCTCTTCACTGTGCAGCGCGCCGAACGGCGCTCCTCGGGGACACAGCTGCCCACCCTGCTCCCTCCTCTGCTTCCTCATTGGCAGGAGGAGAGGAGCCAATCACCAGCCAGTAGGACTGCATCAAAGCATCTTGGGATATGTAGTCCCCATCACAGGCGGTCCATTCTGTGAAAGCAGAATTACAGATTCCAGCATGCTCTGGGGAAGAGAGGAGTAAGGACACCAGAGGCTGATTGGGTTGTGGGGGAGAGGACCACGAGGCGAGGAGAAGCCTGGACGTTGAGGAGAGGTGCCGTTCCCTGAGATGGTATGACGTCTCTGCCGCACCCCAAGAGTCAGTCGGCTGCGGACATCCCACCTAAAAAGGGACCCCAGGTTCATCTCCAGGCGTTCCTGAGGACATGAGGGGTTCTGGTCATGAGGTAGCCAGTCGGCCACTTGAAGAACCTGCTTGCCAGGACATCTCCTTTTTTGGACTCTGGGTCGCACATTGGTGAGCGGGCACTTGCCCACCTTAAAGACACTGCATGCAGACAACGTTACCTTAACTGTACCCACACTTATAGGAACACTTACACCCTGCTGAGCAGTCACAGTATCCATTGTGCTTACCACTGGATACTACCAGTACATCACTTTGTCTGCCAGAATACCTTTAAATACACTTTGCTCATGATGCCAAACAGAACACCAAGTTCACCAATGCAAGGCTAGCAGAAGATACCGGTGTAGCATGCATATCACTACCCCGTGTAAGATGCTACCCCTGACGCTACTGCGCATGTGCCGATTTGAGACCAAAGAGATCGAGTGCAGAGCTGCTCACGATGTCTGCAGCTGACTCAGATTAACCCCTCACACTACACTCCATCTAGATGACAGCAGCTGAGGGACATGACGAGGGCTCATGGCGGACAAGCAGGCTGGTTGTGAGGGGACAGCAACAAGCTGTATCACTAACACACAGGCTGGATGGGGCACACCATGGATATCACAGGCTGGATTGTTTGGCACAGGTTCCGGGATGTATAGCTCGGGACCGGTTCACCGCAGAAAGCTCCAGCATGTCTCATTAGATTGCCCCAATGCTTTCCAACAAAATGAGACCCCCCTTGTATTTTTACAGCCAGTATTCGGTAACCGGTACACCGGTAAAAACTTCCACACCTACCGCCTCGGCCCCGGCTCTTAAAAATACACCGACACCGAGAGGTGTGGCCAGGTGACGGGGCAAGTGGAAAATTTACAATTTGTGGCAAGTGGACAATCCACAACTTGTGGCAGGTGACGTGGCCAGGTGACGTGACAAGTGGACAATTCAGAACTTGTGGCAGGTGATGAGGCCAGATGACATGGCAAGTGGACAATCCACAACTTGTGGCAAGTGATGTGGCCAGGTGACGTGGCAAGTGGACAATCCACAACTTGTGGCAGGTGACGTGGCCAGGTGACATGGCAGGTGATGTGGCCAGGTGACATAGCAAGTGGACAATCCACAACTTGTGGCAGGTGACATGGCATGTGGACAATTCACCACTTGTGGCAGGTGACGTGGCCAGGTGACATGGCAGGTGACATGGCAGGTGACATGGCAAGTGGACAATCCACAACTTGTGGCAGGTGACATGGCATGTGGACAATTCACCACTTGTGGCAGGTGACGTGGCCAGGTGACATGGCAAGTGGACAATCCACAACTTGTGGCAGGTGACATGGCCAGGTGACATGGCAAGTGGACAATTCACAACTTGTGGCAGGTGACGTGGCAGGTGACGTGGCAGGTGATGTGGCAAGTGGACAATCCACAACTTGTGGCAGGTGACGTGGCCCGGCGATGTGGCAGGTGATGTGGCCAGGTGACTTGGAAAGTGCGCAACCCACAACTTGTGGCATGTGACGTGGCCAGGTGACATGGCAAGTGGACAATTCACAACTTGTGGCAGGTAACATGGCCAGGTGACTTGGCAAGTGAACAATCCACAAGTTGTGGCAGGTAACATGGCCAGGTGACGTGGCAGGTGACGTGGCAAGTGGACAATCCACAGCTTGTGGCAGGTGATGTGGCAAGTGACACGCTAAATACAAGTACACTGCTGCTCTCTCAGCTGCTGCTACTCACTCTGGTCTCACAAAATGGCTGAAATGGTTAAATAATACTTTTTTTGCTTGCTTAGGGAGGGTCTTATGATGTTTCTTAACTAAACTCTTATAGACGCAAACGTGGTAAAAAGTGGTAAAACGCCGCTAAACGCGACTGCAATCGCGGCAAAACGGGCGTTTCTAAATGCCGGTTTCAGCTTTAAAAAAAATCGTTCAGCAGAGTTTGCACCAGCGTACATGGGGCCTTAGTGACTAACCAAAGGAAAAGAAGTCCGGATGGCTGCACAGCAATGCTGAGATCCAAAACGCCTTTATTAATGTAAAATCATAATGAGCCCAGCATTTACAAACAGAGAAGGAACGTCTAATTTGTTTCACACATAAACTGTGCTTTATTAAAGTCTTAGTGACTAAGGGTAAAACAAATCTTAATGCCTAAACACAATTTTGCAACTTTGACATGTGTTAGTAAAACTGTACATATCACTGCAACTACTTTGTGTATCCAGGTGGAATATACCTTGTTTTTTCAGGACAAATTGGGCTTTCATTTTGTGGCAAATGGTAACAGATATCTCCTGATATATTTTTTTACTATGAAGGGAAAACTGTCCCAAAATAGTAAAGAAAAATCTTTTTTATTTTTTTTAGTTTACCTGTATATACCTTCTTACTACCATAACCTACCACCAAAGAACAAGCCAAAATTAATTCTCCTTCTCCCTTACAATCGCAGCGATACCACATATGTGTACAGTGCCTTGCAAAAGTATTCACCCCCTTGACTTTTTACCTATTTTGTTTCATTACAGCCTTTAGTTCAATGTTTTTTTTAATCTGAATTACATGTGATGGATCAGAACACAATAGTCTAAGTTGGTGAAGTAAAATTAGAAAAATAAATACATAAAACTATTTTTCAGAAATAAAAACATAATTGGCATGTGCGCATGTATTCACCCCCTTTGTTATGAAGCCCATAAAAAGCTCTGGTGCAACCAATTACATTCAGAAGTCATATAATTAGTGAAATGATGTCCACCTGTGTGCAATCTAAGTGTCACATGATCTGTCATTACATATACACACACACCTTTTTGAAAGGCCCCAGAGGCTGCAACACCTAAGCAAGAGGCACCACTAACCAAACACTGCCATGAAGACCAGGGAACTCTCCAAACAAGTAAGGGACAATGTTGTTGAGAAGTACAAGTCAGGGTTAGGTTATAAAAAAATATCCAAATCTTTGAGGATCCCTAGGAGTACCATCAAATCTATCATAAACAAATGGAAAGAACATGGCACAACAGCAAACCTGCCAAGAGACGGCCGCACACCAAAACTCACGGACCAGGCAAGGAAGGCATTAATCAGAGAGGCAGCACAAAGACCTAAGGTAACCCTGGAGGAGCTGCAGAGTTCCACAGCAGAGATTGGAGTATCTGTACATAGGACGAGAATAAGCCGTACGCTCCATAGAGTTGGGCTTTATGGCAGAGTGGCCAGAAGAAAGCCATTAATTTCAGCAAAAAACAAAATGGCACGTTTTGAGTTTGCGAAAAGGCATGTGGGAGACTCCCAAAATGTATGGAGGAAGGTGCTCTGGTCTGATGAGACTAAAATTTTACTTTCTGGCCATCAAAGAAAACGCTATGTCTGGCACAAACCCATCACATCACCCAAAGAACACAATTTTTTTCAGCAGTCAGGACTGGGAAACTGGTCAGAGTTGAGGGAAAGATGGATGGTGCTAAATACAGGGATATTCTTGAGCAAAACCTGTACCACTCTGTGTGTGATTTGAGGCTAGGACGGAGGTTCACCTTCCAGCAGGACAATGACCCCAAACACACTGCTGAAGCAATACTTGAGTGGTTTAAAGGGGAAACATGTAAATGTGTTGGAATGGCCTAGTCCAGGGGTCTCCAAACATTCTAAACAAAGGGCCGGTTTATTGTCCCATCAGACTTTTGGAGGGCTGGACTTTGGCCAGCGGGGGGTGGAAATTGTCCTGGCATCAGTGGGACTAAACATATGGTATTAGCGGGAGAAAAAGTGCCCCATCATTGGTATCATAGGGAGGAATAGTGTCCCATTAGTGGTGTCAGTGGGAGAAATAGTTCTCCACTGTCGGTGTCAGATGTCAGAATAGTGTCTCGTATCAGTGGGAGGGATACCGCCCCAAGGGCCGGATAAAGGCAAGCAAAAGGCTGCATGCGGCCCTCGGGCCGCAGTTTGGAGACCACTGGCCTAGTCAAAGCCCAGACCTCAATCCAATAGAAAATCTGTGGTCAGACTTGAAGATTGCTGTTCACAAGCGCAAACCATCCAACTTGAAGGAGCTGGAGCAGTTTTGCAAGGAGGAATGGGCAAAAATCCCAGTGGTAAGATGTGGCAAGCTCATAGAGACTTATCCAAAGCAACTTGGAGCTGTGATAGCCGCAAAAGGTGGCTCTACAAAGTATTGATTTTAGAGGGGTGAATAGTTATGCACATTGGACTTTTTCTGTTATGTTGTCCTATTTGTTGTTTGCTTCACAATAAAAATAAAAAAAATCTTCAAAGTTGTGGGCATGTTCTGTAAATGAAATGATGCAAATCCTCAAACAATCCATGTTAATTCCAGGTTGTGAGGCAACAAAACCCTAAAAATGCCAAGGGGGTGAATACTTTTGCAAGGCACTGTATGTTATTTGTTATTTGTACCCGTAGTAAGGGCCAGAAACAATAGTGTGCCTGTTTTTAATCCCATCTAAAACACACTGACACTGATACCACTTCTAAAAATGTTTTTTTTTTTTTAAAACAAATCCTGCCCAAAATTTACTCATCATAACCTTTGACCCCGACCTTGACCTTTGACCTTTACTTGCCCCTAACACTAACCTAGATCAAACATTCGATCTAGGTATTTTTTCTTAATTTTTTTCCTTTATTTTATTTTTTACTACACATTTTTGTTTACATTCTCCCTGCACAATGCCGCGTACACACGACCGTTTTTCATGACCAGAAAAATGCCATTTTTTTATTTGGTCATTAAAAACGATCATGTGTAAGCTCCAGAGCATTTTTCACAACGTGAAAAATGGGCATTAAAAATTTGGAACATGCTCTAATTTTTCTTGTCGTTTTTCACGTCGTCGTTTTTCTCGTCGTGAAAAACAGCCGTGTGTAGGCTTTAACGACGTGAAAAAAAACGCGCATGCTCAGAAGCAAGTGATGAGACGGGAGCGCTCGTTCTGGTAAAACTAGCGTTCGTAATGGAGATAACACATTCATCACACTGTAACCGACTGAAGAGCACGAGGCTGAAAAGCGCGAATCGTCTCTCACCAAACTTTACTAACACGAGGATCAGCAAAAGCAGCCCAAAGGGTGGCGCCATCCGAATGGAACTTCCCCTTTATAGTGCCGTCGTACATTTTGTACATCACCGCGCTTTGCTCAAGCATTTTTTTTCATGATAGTGTGTAGGCAAAGCAGGCTTGAGAAGAATCACGTCGAGAAAAACATCGTTTTTTTCAATGACATTAAAAACGGTCGTGTGTACGCGGCATTAGAGAGAGAAACAATGTTTCCCTCCACCATTCAGAGAGAAAAAAACACAGGGGCGGGATGCGCAGTGACTGATTACTGTGATAGCCAATCAGAGGCTATCACAGCGAAACGGTATCCCGGAACCGGGAGTCCGGGGACTAGATCATTAGTACAGGACCCGGGCATCCCGGTGACAGCCCCATATCTGTGCTAGGAGGGCACTGTGCTGCACGCTCCCAGCACAAACACCAATACGCATATATGCGGCCCCATAGAAAGAAGCCCTGGGCCACATATACAATATGCGTACGGTTGGCATAAAGGGGTTAATTAAATAAAGCAGAGCACCTACATTGCTTACCCTTCTTCACACAGTTATATTTATTATTTCAGTAAAGGTACACAAAAAAAAAGGAAGAGAGACGCTCTTAGTGGCTCCAGCTATTGCCCAGCTTGATGTTCCAGTTCACATTTATTAAGACCACTAGTACAAACATACATATGCAATGCCACTGTTGACCCAGTACATAAGGGCCAATCAGAAATTATATACTTTTACGTTATGTTGAATTTTAATATTCTGTTAAAGAGCTGGGCCTATACCAGCCCATGAGCGCTGTTATGCCGTGTACACACGATCGGTTTTACCGGTGAAAACAGTCCGATGGACTTTTCTCATCGGACAAACCGATCGTGTATGGGCCCCATCGGTCTTTTTTCCATTGGTGAGAAAAAATAGAACACGTTTTAAATTTATCCAATGGGTAAAAAAACGATAGCAAATTCCGATCGTCTGTGTGGAACTCCGGACAAAAAACCCACGCATGCTCAGAATCAAGTCGACGCATGCTCAGAAGCAATGAACTTAATTTTTCTCGGCTTGTCGGAGTGTTTTACGTCACAGCGTTTGGGACGGTCGGATTTTTGACTGATGGTTTGTAGGCAAGACTGATGGAAGTCAGCTTCATCGGATTTCCGATGGAAAAATCCATCGGATTAGAATCCATAGGAAAACCGATCGTGTGTACACACACGGCATTAGATACAAATTCTTTCAATTACTAGACTGCTATTTAGGCCTCATATGAAGCCAACTACCAGACTAGCTGAACTGAACACTAATACCTCGTACACACGACCGGTTTTCCCGTCGGGAAAACTGCCATGAGAGCTTTTGGCCGGAAAAAACAGTCGCGTGTAGGGGTGTAATTGTAAAAAAAAATAAAAAAAAATGGCAAAGCAATTCACCCAGTGAAAGTGAATGTATATTTGTTCTTTGCGAATGGGACCAAAAAATGTATGTTATTAGGCTTTTTCCTGTGCCGGATGAATGTTTTTCATTGATTTAAAATGGAAAATACTGCATTTGGTCACTAGAAGACCAAATTAGAAATTCCTATGATACTTAGCACTATCTACTGGCCAAATGCAGTATATTTTGCACACCCCTTAGGTTTTTTTAAATAAGTAAAGTATAGGGTGTTTATTAAAGTTTGCATGAAGTTCCTTTTTTTTTAAATAACTTCTGAAAAAAAGATAGAGAGATAGATATGTAGTGGGTGCCTCCCAGCCTGCTCACAGGCCCTCATCTCCTGCCGGCCGCCGTCTGCATTTACAGGGAGACACAGAGCCTACCAGCTCCTGTGGGGGATTTCCCCCCTCCTTCTCTTCACTGTGCAGCGCGCCGAACGGCGCTCCTCGGGGACACAGCTGCCCACCCTGCTCCCACCTCTGCTTACTCATTGGCAGGAGGAGAGGAGCCAATCACCAGCCAGTAGGACTGCATCAAAGCATCTTGGGATATGTAGTCCCCATCATTACAGATTCCAGCATGCTCTGGGGAAGAGAGGAGTAAGGACACCAGAGGCTGATTGGGTTGTGGGGGAGAGGACCACGAGGCGAGGAGAAGACTGGACGTTGAGGAGAGGTGCCGTTCCCTGAGACGGTATGACGTCTCTGCCGCACCCCAAGAGTCAGTCGGCTGCGGACATCCCACCTAAAAAGGGACCCCAGGTTCATCTCCAGGCGTTCCTGAGGACATGAGGGGTTCTGGTCATGAGGTAGCCAGTCGGCCACTTGAAGAACCTGCTTGCCAGGACATCTCCTTTTTTGGACTCTGGGACGCGGATTGGTGAGCGGGCACTTGCCCACCTTAAAGACACTGCATGCAGACAACCTTACCTTAACTGTACCCACACTTATAGGAACACTTACACCCTGCTGAGCAGTCACAGTATCCATTGTGCTTACCACTGGATACTACCAGCACACTGTACATCACTTTGTCTGCCAGAATACCTTTAAATACACTTTGCTCATGATGCCAAACAGAACACCAAGTTCACCAACGCAAGGCTAGCAGAAGATACCGGACATTTCCAGTGCGAGTGACCTTGTTCTGTTTTTCTTCATTTAGCAGTAACTCAGTGGAAATAGTTATACTCACTAAGGAAGAACTCTGTGGTCTGAGGATTTTAGGGAAACAGACTGACTGTATTCGGGTCAGTCCTGTCTGCTTTCATGCCTGAGTACATAGGCCACATTAGGTCCATTTAAGCCTTTTAACTGTGCTATTTGAAATCTGGATGTAGTCCTTATTTACACTGTTCTAGAACTGAACTTTGCTATCTCTAACTACTGGGTTGCATTCTTCTTGTTTGTTGGATTGTGGAAAGTCTCCCAGTAAACACATTTTCTGGTTCACTATAGTTTGTGTCCATTTATTACCGTGTTTGCATTTACACTGTTTTCTAGGTGTGCAAGAGGGTCTGGGACTGTTTTTGGGGTTGAGAGGCAGAGTAGTGAACCAAACATACCCAAGCGACTCCTTCGTAGTGCGAGATAGATAGATAGATAGAGTAACACCCTCCTAGTATAGGATGCTAGGTAAGGTTCGTTTTTTGGCTCCTCTGTATTCATTGGAGCAATGATTGATTTCTTTGATCTGTTCTAGATTTCACAGGCTGCAGGTCTAATTGCTTCCCCCTGCATTCTGGAGGCTTCCAGAACATAGAGGGCTGGGAGAGTCAAATAGGCAGCTTGGATATTTACTGTACTTCAGCCAATCCCTGGGGAGGTGTGCCCAGTTAGTGACTTGGGGGAACTGAAATAATCTGGGGTCGGGAGTAGCTCTATTCTTGTCCTACTGGAGAAGTTCCCAGCCTCAGGGGAGCAGTTCTGCTGGAATCTGCTGATGTTCTTTGAGATCCCAGCTATAGCAGAGCTGGGGGCCTATTCCTAATTACCTTTGGAGCTAATTTAGCAGTTTCACCTGAGGATCTGGTCTGAAGAACTCGCTGAAGAGTGCTTGGTGGAGGCTGGAAGGGGTGTAGCTGTCCTGGGACATTGTGAGTACTGACCTGAGCTCAGGATCCTAGTGACTGTGTGCTGTTCTGCTTTTGGGGTGCCGGCATTAACTCTCTCTGAGGCAGCTCATACAGGGTCTCTGTTCTGGCCTTCCCCTTCTTTTCTGGCTTAAAGACTGTTTAAAGAAATTTCACCTACTGAAATGTTTCTTCCAGTTACAAGTCTTCATTTTTGAAGTATCCCATAACACCCAACCCCTCTCTTGTTACAAGTTCTACTAGCAAATAAATCTTACAAAAGACATCCCCTAGACTGTTTAATGGAGCCAGAGTGAATAGACCGTTGCCTGTGTCGTTGGTAGCCTCTTCACTGTTTGAGGAAGAACTCATTAAAATATCAGCAGTTCCTATGGGGGGGGGGGTAGCACTATAATACACATATAGGTAGATAAATAGAACATTTGCCATGAATTCTTCTCTATCTCCTGAAAATGTAGATGAAGCTTTGGAAGTGTTTCATATTGCATTAAAGAGGGAGGCCTCCAGAGGGATACAAGAGGCAGACGGTGTAGATGACAGAAGTAAAGAGCTAATTTACGAACCATTCTGCAGAACACGAGTGCAGTAAAAGCTCTTCTTAGCTGCAGATGTAATGGAACTTCAGATCTGCATTACAAATTATTCTAATCTAGCAGAATATAGACAAAACAAGTTCAAACTGGCAGACCCTGGCAAACCAACCACTCTGAGGCCCCCTGTGGGTGACATCGTTTAGGAGCACAATTTTTGTCTTACACTGTTAATGACAGCATTTGCAGGTCCATTGGAGGGGTTATTTTGCTGGAAGGTCAAATTAGACGGGATATGTTTCTGACTCTGCCATGTTACTTGGGGGTGATATGTTCTGTGAGAAACAACTGTGAAGCAAAAGAAACAAATGTCCAACCTCCAACCTTTTGATTGACAGGGGTGTGTATTTGGTTTATGCTAAGACAGTTCTTATCAGTGGATTTAAGCAATGACATCTCAAAGTTGTATTAGCAGTATGGGGCTGATAACTTATGGTTCCACTTCTTCAGGTTCAAGGTAAGGAAATAGTGCTGCCGCATTTTGTAGGTCTGTGTCTGGGGTTAAAGGGGTTGTAAAGGTTCTTTTATTTTTTTTTAAATAACAAACATGTTCTACTTACCTCCTCTATGAAAGGGTTTTCTGGGGTCCCCCAGCGGCACTCCTGGCTCCTCCTCTTCTCGAGTGCCCCTACGGAGAGCCGCATTCCATGGGGGCACTGGTGTGGGCACGCTCCCGAGTCCTGCTTCTGCGTCTATTGACACAGACAGCAGGACTGGCATTAGGAATGGCACTCTGCCCATCAGTGATGCCTGCCAGTGTTTCCTGATCAGTGCCATTTATCATACCATCCACATTCCTCTCCTGTACATACTGCCCACTGTGATACCCTCCACACTCCTCTCATGTAAATACTGTAACCCAACCTTACCCTTCACATTCCTCTCTTGTACATACTGCCCCCATCTTACCCTCCACATTCCTCTCCTGTACATAATCCCCACTATCATACCCTCCACACCCCTCTCCTGTACATACTGCCCACTGTCATATCCTCCACATTCCTCTCCTGTACATAATCCCACTATTATACCCTCCACACCCCTCTCCTGTACATACTGCCCACTGTCATATCCTCCACACTCCTCTCCTGTACATACTACCCACTGTCATACCCTCCACACTCCTCTCCTGTACATACTGCCCACTGGCATACCCTCCACACTCCTCTCCTGTACATACTGCCCACTGGCATACCCTCCACACTCCTCTGCTGTGCATACTGCCCACTATCATACCCTTCAAACTCCTCTCCTGTACATACTGCCTTCTGCCATACCCTCCACACTCCTCTCCTGTACATAGTGCCCACTGTTAGACCCTCCACATTCCTCTCCCTCACCTGCACATATTTTCCCCACTTTTATACCGTCCATACTCCTCCCCTATGCCTCTTACCCACAAAAACTGTTCTTTAAAATTATACTGAATATCCTCAATGTTACCAGAATGGGCACACTTTTGTTAGTTTAACCAAAGGAAATCTTCTCAGTCCTCATATTTGTTCTGTCCCATTATTAGTACTCATTTAATTTTGTGATTACTACTGTGATGTATAGAGGAACATAGGGGATCTCAGCACCTCTAAATATAGCATGTAACGACACCCTGTGTATGAAAGGGGTTAAAGTAGTTTAGGATATTCCATTCCCGAACACAAGGCAGCTAAAAGACACTCCAATCAGCCGAATAAGACCCCATACGAATAATTCTCCCCCAAATACGAGACAAAGCTCCCTGTTGAGGTTCAAACAGGAATATGAACTTTATTGGAAGGAATACAGGCTCTTTATATACACTTGAGAATACTGCAGTAACCACATGAACAAAGACCCGGATCCACCCACAACATCACACATAACGAGCCCCCAATACACATTATTCTGAGTGTCAATACATCCCTTAGCAGACAACAGGTGAGTTCATTAACTAATCCCTTAGACAGCATAGGTGACTCATAGGCATGACATTTCAGGTCCTCGGCTTGCTGTCTCCTAGACTACAATACACATTATCATACATATCAACACAGAACTCCTTCACACAATTACAGGGTCAATTAGCACAAGCAACAATGAAATACAGAGCAGTCACACTAGACTCCTTTACATTATAGAAGACAATAGACAGGTGGTTTGAGTTGATGACATTAGCATCATTAAGCAATAGACGGTCGGCCTGTTACATTGAACTTCCTAGAATGCCCAAATAAGGAGTCATACTTCTTGGGCATAGACCTCACAGTGTACAGGGGATAACATCTTCATATTTCTTGAGAGATATTGTTAATGAATATTACTGTCCCATTTGAAGTAGTCCAAGATATCATTTCTCAGTCACCCTATACCCCTAATGGACATAAGGTGATTTAGACATAAGAGGTGCATGGGGAGCTGAAGCAAGGGTATCTCATACTTTCCAAGAGATTCTGGGTTCCACAAGCCCTCCCATTACATCTCTCCCCTTTCGGCAGGAGACTAACACAGGAGGAGACCCCAGATGGGTTGACTCCGAAGTTAGTCCATAGTTCCATTCCCCCTGTGACAGTGGGGTCACTTTGGACACAGGGTGAATAAAATAAACCCCGATATGGTCTGTGATAGCCATATTCAAGGCTGTATATACATTGTATATAGATTGGATGTATACTGTATGTGGGGGTTAAGTATCATTGCTGTGAGGAATTAAGTTGTTTTGCATTTCTATTGTTCATTTAAGTCTGTCCTTGTGTGTATTGTAAAGTGCCAGACAGACTGGCTGCCAACCCTTTGTGAAAAGATGTGTATTGGAGATCGTATATTCTATTGTGTTGGGATCTTTTGAAGCCTAGCAGACGTCAGGATGAGGTGTTGAGTCTTGGGATGTGTGGGTGGAGCTGGGCCCTTGTTCATGTTAAATCATGTGCCTTGAATTGTGTATAAAGTTACAATGTTTCTCAATAATAAATTCATTCCTACTACAGAAGAGACAGAGTGCGTCTCGTCTTCGTCCAGAGGGGTCGGCTCCTATAGGAAAGGGTCGTTTAGCTGTGGATATTGGTAGCGAGTGGATGTGTGTCTAGGAGAGGGAACATCGTAAACGGCGTTAATACCCCTTGAGATTGGGGTGCCGTTACATTGGTGGCAGCAGTGGGATTTTCCCTCCAGTTCCTGGGACACTCCAAACCACCACAGTGACTGGCCAGCGATGCAGCCGAAGGAGGGTGATGCAGGACCCCGGTCAGTTGAAGATTTGTTTCAGCAACGAGTTCGAGAGCGCTTGGCATTATATGGTGCTAACCCATCAGAGACCGCCATACGGGAAGCCATTAGAGACATCGAGCGGCAGGATGAGCGACAACATGAGCAGAGAATGGCGGAAATACGGCAATCAGAGACAACACCTAAAAAAGCAGCACTAACTGAAAGGAGAGGAGAGATACAGATACCAGCCGACATGGAAAAGGAATTCAGAAGGAGGTTGCGAGAGATGCAGATACAGCATAGAGGACCAGTATCAGAGGAGGTCCTGCTGGGATGGTCGGATTCGATCCGCTGCGAACTCTGGAAGAAAGTGCTAGCCCTCGAGCAGCAACACCAGGGAAAAGTTCTCCCCTCCATCCATGTAAGGTACTGGTCGCAGTATGAAGTACGAATGCTGTTATTGGGGGAACAACCGAAGCAGGAGTGGACAGCTGAGTTAAGCAGGCTGATCCGGGCAGAGATGCGGTTGGACGAGAGCTACAGAGCCCTCCGGTGGTATGTAGCCCAAGAGTGCCCATGGTCAGCGGATGACAGCCCCACGGAAGGCTTTGACTATAATGGCCTGGGATTGTTGTATTGGAGGCTGTCCGAGGACCCTGACTTTGGGAGTGATCAGGAGTGGCGTTTGGAGGAAATAATGGAGCACAGAGAACAAAGACTGAATGTCTCGGAAGGGCACTGGGCACAGGAAGATTTGGAGTTTCTGGCCGTTCAGGAATGGGAGCTGGAGATTGCCTACAAACAGCTGCTAGACTCTACTCAGCAGCAGGGTGGGGCTCCCTTTGCCTGGGACTATCAGGAATTACCAGTTGAGAACTATGAAATCCTGGCTGAAGAATCAGCAGTGGAAAATCTGAAGATTGCCCTCCCTAAAGCCGAAGTGAATGATGCAGAGTTCCAGGGAGCTAGCCTGGCTGAAGAATCGGCAGTGGAAAAGATGAAGATTGCCCTCCCTAAAGCCGAAGTGGATGATATAGAGTTCCAGGGAGCTAGCCTGGCTGAAGAATCAGCAGTGGAAAATCTGAAGATTGCCACCCTTAAAGCCGAAGTGGATGATATGGAGTTCCAGGGAGCTAGCCTGGCTGAAGAATCGGCAGTGGAAAATCTGAAGATTGCCACCCTTAAAGCCGAAGTGGATGATATGGAGTTCCAGGGAGCTAGGACAGTTGGCTCATCTCCCCAGCCACAGATTACAGAAGGTATGGACTTAATGGACTGTGCAGAGGATGTTATGAATTATGCATCGCCCGCTCAAGTACTGGCAACAGGGCAGAGTGATAGCAACCTGTGCTGCCCAGCACCGGAAACAACTGTGGAGTTTCAGGGAGCCGGGGCAGTTGGCCCCTCTCTCCAGCAACAAGCTGGGGTGGTAAAGCTTTTACCCCCAGCTGAATCACTGGCAGCAGGGCAGAATGCTACTGGCCGCTGCACACAACTGCCACTTGAGCGGATATCGGTGGATGGGACTGCGGTCTCCACTCACAGCAACCCAGCAGAAGAGCTGGCAACAGAGCCGAGTGCCACGGGCCTTGGCTCTCAACTAACAGAAGAGGGAGTTCCTGTGGTATTGGATGGGACTTCAGTCCTCACTGACACAACCCCAGAAAATGGTGTGACACTGAGACAGGAGGATGTCAGCCTTGCTTTGCAAGTACTGGGGGACTTCCACCTACCACAAGTGGATGGGACTTCAGTCTCCACTTGTATACCCCAGGGATGCCGGGCAGTCGACCCAGATCCCCAACAGCATGACGGACTGAGCCCAGTCACCCTGTCTTCTCCCCAGCGGCGGGTATGTTCTCTGAGAGAGGCAGAGGTTGGCTGGGTAAGTAATGCTCTGCTTGGAGCAATTCATTTGTGGTACTGGGTGGATACCAGCATTGGAAGAATGGACCCATGGACTAACTTCGGAGTAGACCCGTCTGGGGTCCCCTCCTCTGTTAGTCCCCTGCCGAAAGGGGAGATGTGTGACAGTGGGGTCACTTTGGACACAGGGTGAATAAAAGAAACCCCCGATATGGTCTGTGATAGCCATATTCAAGGCTGTATATACATTGTATATAGATTGGATGTTAAGATTGGGGGTGTGTACCCCTTACCAATTCACATAGGGGGGCCGGGATCTGGGGGTCCCCTTTGTTAAAGGGGTCTTCCAGATTCCGATAAGCCCCCCGCCCGCAGACCCCCACAACCACCGGGCAAGGATTGTGGAGATGAGGCCCTTGTCCCCATCAACATGGGGACATCCTCCCCATGTTGAGGGCATGTGGCTTGGTACGGTTCAGGAGGGAGGGGGGCCGCTCTCTCGTCCCCCCCTTTTCCCCTGCGGCCGGCCAGGTTGCGTGCTCGGATAAGGGGTCTGGTATGGATTTTTAGGGGGACTCCACGCCATTTTTTTTTTAAATTTGGGGTGGAGTTCCCCTTAAAATCCATGCCAGATCTGAAGGGCCTGGAATGGATATTTGGGGGAACCCCACGTCAATTTTTTTTTAAATTTGCGGCGGGGTTCCCCTTAATATCCATTCCAGACCTGAAGGGCCTGGTAATTGAATTCTGGGGAACCCCCACGCTTTTTTTTTTTTTTTTTATCAATGACTTTTGTATGTATTGCCGGGAGCCGACAATTCATTAATAGCCGCGAGTCCGTTTTAAATGCATTTTTTTCTTTCAAAAATTACATTTTTTGCAGGGACAGTTCTAAGCACGGAAAACATGCGCCACTTCACATGCATATCATACACACCCCCCAGGTACGAAATTTAAAGGAATATTTCACTTTTATTTTTTCATTTTAAGCATTATTAAAATCACTGCTCCCGAAAAAACGGCCGTTTTTAAAACTTATTTTTGCATTGATACATGTCCCCTGGGGCAGGACCCGGGTCCCCAAACACTTTTTAGGACAATAACTTGCATATTAGCCTTTATAATTAACACTTTAGATTTCGAACGTTCGAGTCCATTGTATTTAATAGGGTTCTAAAGTTTACACAAACATTTTGTCTGTTCGCAGGTTCTGGTGCGAACCGAACAGGGGGGTGTTCGGCTCATCCCTGGTTAGGACCATAATGTGCCAGTCTTATTTTAACAGCCCGATCAAAACTTGCCTTTTCAGGTGTCCTGTCTGTTACGCTGGGCCTTTCGGTTATGTTGGGTCTTTCGGCTCTATCCATTTAGACTAGTTCTGCGATAATGTCCCTCTTTTTACGGTTGTTGGCCAGTCGGCACCGGTTCTACAGTAAGTCCTTGAGGAAAGAGAGCTTTAGCGGTTCATACTGTGCTTCCATTGTCCTGTGTCCTCTTGTAGCTGTCCTTCTGGCTGTGGGAATCATCCCGCTGCTTGCCACCAATGTAAGGACACCCCGAGTATGAAAGGGGTTAAAGCCGTTTAGGACATTCCCTTTCCGAACACCAAGGCAGCTACCGACACTCCAGTCAGGCGAACAAGAAACCCATACCAATAATTCTCCCCCAAATACGAGACGAAGCTCCGTGTTGAGGGTCAAACAGGAATAAGAACTTTATTGGAAGGAATACAGGCTCTTTATATACACTTGAGAATACTGCAGTAACCACACACATGAACAATGACCCGGATCCACCCACAAAATCACACAATGGTTACATAACGAGCCCCAATACACATTATTCTGAGTGTCAATACATCCCTTAGCAGACAACAGGTGAGTTTATTAACTAATCCCTTAGACAGCATAGGTGATTTATAGGCATGACCTTTCAGGTCCTAGGCTTGCTGTCTCCTAGACTACAATACAAATTATCATACATATCAACACAGAACTCCTTCACACAATTACAGGGTCAATTAGCACAAGCAACAATGAAATGCAGAGCAGTCACACTAGACTCCTTTACATTATAGAAGATGACAGACAGGTGGTTGGAGTTGATGACATTAGCATCGTTAAGTAATAGACGGTCGGCCTGTTACATTGAACTTCCTGGAATGCCCAAATAAGGAGTTCCTTCCTGGGCTAAGATCTCACAGTGTACAGGGGATAACATCTTCATATTTCTTGAGAGATATTGTTAATGAATATTACTGTCCCATTTGAAGTAGTCCAAGATATAATTTTTCAGTCACCCTATGCCCCTAATGGACATAAGGTGATTTAGACATAAGAGGTGCATGGGGAGCTGAAGCAAGGGTATCTCATATTTTCCAAGAGATTCTGGGTTCCACGGGCCCTCCCGTTACATAGCACTTGGAAAAAAAGTGTCCCTGAAAATATTTTTGAAATGTTGGCAACTATGCACTTAAGCACTGACCAAGGGCCACCGGGTCAGTAGGGGGCCCCATGAGAGGCTCCTGGGATCCTGTGATTAAAGCGGTAGGAAACTTTTCTAACATTACTAGGCCCTGAGGTACTAGTATGCACAGCATATTAGCACATTAGGGTACACTTAAATTGTCAGACTGAGCCCTCCAGTGCAGCGCTGTGATCAATCCGGCGGGGCCCAGGCGCTTCCATCTTCACCCGGTCTTCCTTCCGGGTTCTGTGCCTTCGGTCACTTGCCTTGGCCGTGCTGCGTTGATGTTATTCCCACACGTGCTCATGCGCATCCTCTCTCTCTCTCATCCCCCCCTTTCTCTCTCATCCTCCCTCCCTTACCCCTCTCTCTCTCTCTCTCTCTCCAAAAAAAAATTGCATATTTATTTATTATTTATAAAAGGCCCCACCAAAATCCACAGCACCAGGCCCACCATGATGTTCTTAATCTGGCCCTGCCTCAGATGATACACAGAGATTAAATAAACCTCCCTACATAAGTTTTACTTGTTAGTCTGCAGCCCTCTTTTCCCTTCACCATTTCAAAATGGCAGAATCCCTAATTGATCAGTGAAATAAACTTGTCTATGCTTCAGTTTGTGATTGAACAGGGAGCCTCAGAGTGCCTTTCAGTAGAGTCTGCAAAGAAAGGAACTGAGGAATCTGTGTCCTCATTTCCTTTCTCTGTCTCAAACGTGAGACATTATGGGTCTGTTTAGACCCCTGATATTTCACCAAAGCTCCCCACTGGGCTGTTAAAAAAACAGTAAAAAAAAAAATTATAAAAAAAATTAAAGAAAAATGAGGGGCTCATTCGCATATGCTTTACTGTTTGAAGAGCAGTCAGTATATGGGTCACAATTCAGAGAACGGGCGGTAAGGAAGTATATTGCTGCCTCACTGCCTGCTTTAACCCCACAGCAGCGCACCGCAACCATGTGCTTTGAACGCGGTTGTTGGGCACTTGCAGAGCAGCGCTATTCCCATGAATGGGTTTTGTTTGACAGAGTTATAATTTCTGCCATGGCTGTGAAGTATAGTATTGTGGCCGTGGCATGTGTGCACCCCTAATCACTGCCTCTGTTGCTAAAGGGTGTAGCGGTTGGTGGGCGGTAAAAGCGGTATCCGACCCTTGGAGCACTATTCCTGCAAATGATATGAGGCAATATTCCTCCCACTGACACCAACAATGGGGCACTATATCTTTCACTGATACCAATGATGGGGGTACTATTACTCCCACTAATACCAAGGGTAGGGCACTACTCCTCTTCCTACTGATCACAAACCCTAAGGCCATGTTTATTCTCACTGATGCTGGGCCCAGGACATTTTCCATCTTCACTGACCACAATCCGGCCACCCTAATGTCTGAAAGATAGTAAACTGGCCCTTGGTTTAAAAAGTTTGGAGACCCCTGCTCTATGGGGATGCAGTGGCTGTACGAACACAGCCACAGGTCCTAATATGACAGGTGTGCGGGCATGGGTGAACGGCCCTGAATGCCCACTGTTTGTGTTCAGGTCTTTACACCTGCACCCACACGCCTGACAAATTATGACCTGCAGCTGTGTTGGTAAAGGAGGAAAAAAAATTGTGCTAATGAGTCCAGAATAGAGGAAAAAATGTTATTGTATAATTTTCAAAGTTCAAAAAATTCCAATTGGAAATGCTGGAGTAGACAAATGCCAAGAGAACACATGTAAATCCTAATGAACTTATGTGGATGTATGCTTACCAGATAGTAAGCCAAACAGGCAGATGGCTATGACCCAGCCTAGGCCTTTGATTAACACACCAGTGCTAATTTCCTCGAGGATGGTGAACTACAGCAACGGAAGGATGACTCCACAATATGGGTAGGTATAGTTTCCAAACAGGTGTAATTATAAGCCTTAATCAATGTAGTGAGACAAATAGAATATCCACCACAGAGTGAACCGCCACCTCATAAGTAATCTCCTTACCAGATTACATCAGGTTGTAAGCAAAACAAATCCACTGACAGCAGGAGACAGGTGTATTGATATGGACGTCTCCCTATGGTTATGGCTGCTATACCGGATCAGTATGGTTCCCAGCTTTAACGATATGACTCCAAGGAGCCCACAGGATAATGTACCCAAAAGAAAATGAGGACTGGATAGTGTGATAACGTCACTTATTTATTAAAAAAAGATTAAAAATACTTACATCAAATAAGCGAAAACAGGACATGTAAGAAAAGCCGGCCGGCTGTAAAGTAAACTCCCGTCCAAACGAGCGTGGTGACGTCAGCGCGTACCCCCTTAGACGCGTTTCATCATCGTAGACATTGTCAATAAGGGACAGGTAGCGAGCTAAATCACCACATTTTATAGAACCATGCCTCGTTTTGACACCCGGACATGAAAGTATGGCGGCCATCTTGGATGATGGCAAACCACATATATAACTGTAGAAATGTTGCAAAATTGCCCATATCTCTCACAAATAGACCGGAAGGTCAGCAAAAAGAGGAATGACTCCATCTACCTCGATTTGGATCCCGGATATGGTACAATATCTACCCTCATATGCACAGCAACCATCTTGAAAGATGGGAAGCCGCACATAGATGAAACAAACCAGTACGATATTGTCATGCCACATATGGGAAAGACAAAAACAAAGGAAAATAATTAAATTAACCTCGATCTGAGTCATGGACACGGATCAATATCCGCCATCTTGAATCATGGCAAATCCAATTATATAATACAAAAAATGAATAAATATAAAAATAAAAATACCATTTGAGTCGGAATATCTATAATAGATAATAAAAATATTATTTTTCATTTATAAAATAATATAAAATAAAAAAATATATATAAAAATATTTTCCTTTTTAGAGGACAAAGAATTATGTGCACATTTAAGTGAATATATGTGTGTAAATAATATTTTAGATATGTATGTAAATGGTATACACCATAATTACATACAATAATCTGAACAAACATAACCTATCCCCAGTTGTGTACAAAAATATAAATAGTGATATTACTCAATACCGTGAGAATTATATATATATATACTAAGGAATAGAATAATTAGTGCCACAAAAAAATTATTTTTATCAAAATAATTATGTGAGCAATCACCTACATTTAGGTATAATCTGCTGTATAAAGAAAGACTAAACTATAAATGGTGATAATGAATTTGTGTATGTAAAAATATATGTTGATTATAAACCATATTGTAAATATGGATATTCAAATATGTGTAAAAAATTATTATTTATAGTGATAATAAACAATACCAAAAACGAAAAGAAAAAAGATAATAAAAAAGAAAAAATATGAAAAAAATATCTGAAAACTAGGCAAATCTTGTACATGACTCAGACCGAGTTCACAATGTTAAAAACAATCTTTTTTAAGATGTGTCAATAAAAGCATTGACGTCCACATCAATATTCATTCCATGGGGTACATAAGTCCTAGCCTTAAAAATCCAGGACATCTCTAATTTGGAGATATCCCTTACCAAAGAGCTGCCTCTCCATTTCGGGCTAAATTTGTTGATCCCTAAAAACAACGTGTTTGAAGGATCTCTTTTATGCACTAATCTGTAATGTTTGGATACCGAATGATTTTTAAACCCTGATTTAATATTTGTAATGTGCTCGTTCAATCGAACCTGTAGGGGGCGTTTAGTCCTCCCTATATATTGTAAACCACAGGGGCATTGGAGTAAATACACCACGCCCACTGTGGAGCAAGTAATAAAGGGTTTGATCTCATGTGTAACTTGTGTACTAGTGGACAAAAAACTGGTTGTCCTTCTACTAGTGCAACTGTTAAGGGAACAAACTCTACAGTTGCGACATTTATAATACCCCGTAAAATGTCAAAAAAACTCACTTTGGATGGAGGATCAATAATATTAGGCGCCACCCTATTTCTTAGGGAGGTAGCCCCCCTAAAAACGACCTGTGGCATCTCGGGCAAAATATCCCTCAGTATACGATCATTATTGACAATATGCCAATGTCGAGACAGCAATTGTTTGATTTTTTTATGTTGTAAAGAATAGGTGGTGATGAATGGAACACCTTTCGCAAAAACTATTTTCTTGTTGTCGCGTTTTTTCAACGAGAAGATCACCACGATTCAATTGTTTAACTGTCTCAAGAGAGGACATCAGGTCTAATTCAGGGTAACCTTTTTCTTTAAACCTTTGGGTAAGTATCTCACCCTGTTGTAAAAACTGTTCTTGGCTGGAACAATTCCTCTTAAGCCTAATATACTGGCTTTTAGGGATTGATCCAAACCAAGGTTTATGGTGACAACTCGTAGTGGGTATGAATGAATTTCTATCCGTAGACTTGAAATATGTAGACGTAGTTAATTTGTTCCCCTCAACTTTGATCTTTTTTTTTTTTTTTATTTATATTCTCTTTATTAATTTTCTTGCATATTCAAATTAACATTGTACATGCTTATTTATATTTACTTTTCACAACAATAAATTAGCAAAATATTATCAATGTAAGTTTCACTCTGTTTACCCTCATCCCTCCCTCCTTCCCCCCTCCCCCTTTACTATTTTCTCATATTAGATTTTTTCCTATTTTCCTTTCTTCCATTTTTACACATTATTCAAAGTTTATTTTTGTTTTCATTTATTTTCCTTGTGCCATTTTTCTTACTCTCTTTCCCTCTCACTCTCCGCTTTACAGGGGTATCCCTATTTTTTCCAACCACGGGTTCCACACCTTTTCAAACTCTCTTGTGTTCCCTCTCTTTTTCTTTCAATACATTTTTATTTTTCAATTCAAGACATGTACAGAAAATCTTAAAAAATTGTTGTTTAAACATGACAAAGGGTTATTTCCAATTGTTTATGTCACAATGTTCTCATCAAGAGATTAAAAAAAAAAAATGAAAAATAGGCATTCAGGGAAGTCACACCCCACCTGGACGCCCCTAACGGGATCATCCTGCGCCCAGGTCAGCCCCCCCCCCCAGCCCGCCATCCTCATATGAAACCAATAAAAAGGAACTCGGAATCTTAATAAAGAACAGTACTATACTCATATACAATAACGCCCATCAAATTTAAGACTCGGAAATACCGCAATAAGAACACCGTAAATAATGATATCAAATCTTTGAATCATGTTTAAGTATCGAAACAAAAATAAAATAAAAATAAATAAAACAAAAGATAAAAGAACCAAGAAAAGATAGAATAGAATAGAAGAAGAAAGAAATAAGAAGAAATCACATGCCGAACATGAGGCCCTTTAGGAATTAGAGCGGTCAGGGTCATGCCTGACCTTCAAAGAAACGCCACAGAAAACTGCCCAAGGTTCCCATATTGCCTCAAATTTAGGGATTAAATTAGTTGATATGCTAACCATCTTCTCTTGAGCCATAATCCAAGAGATCTTATTGTGTATAGCCTTAATGGATACCCTGGGCTTCCTCCAAGATCTAGCAATAATAATTTTAGTCCCCAGAAGTATAAAGTGAATAAATTTTCTAGTTGGTTTAGAAACGTTGGGAATATTGTCATTGAGGAGAGCAACAGAAGCTGACCTAGGTACTGAACACGAAGTGACCTTAAATATGAGATTACAAATTTTCTTCCAGATCGGCCTGATCCTAGGACATTCCCACCAGATATGCACCATCGAGCCCAATAAATGGCAGCCTCTAAAGCAGTTGGGATCCGATTCTGGGTAGATGGATGCAAGCCTGATGGGAGTCATATACCATCTCATGACAACTTTTAAGTTAGCTTCCATGAGGGAGGTGTTCAAAATACTGTGGAATGAGCAAAAGTTGGCCTTTTGCCAGGATCCTAGATCCCAATTTAGCTGGAGGTCATCTTCCCATGCTTTCATGTATGAGGTTTTAGTAGCTGTACAAGTAAGTGAAGAGTAGATGACAGAAATGCCCCCCCTTTGTCCCACGGCCGATCCGCACCAGATCTCATAGTCCGTAAATTTGGAAGGAAGAGGTTTCTCGGTCCAAATATCATTCAAGAATTGTGAAATCTGTTCAAATCTAAATTTTTCAGGGAGGTCAAATTTATTTAGACAATGGGGCATGGTAATAGGACCCCGATTTGTAAAGTATTGTCCTATCCTATATAGACCTTTGTTTGTCCACCAACTGAAGGCCTCGGTATCCATACCGGGAAAGAATTTTGGATTATTAAAAATGTGTGCTAGTGGTTGTGCTACAGACACTAGAGTGGGAAGAGGACGGAGTCTGTCCCAAAGGGCAAATGATTGAGATAAGGAAGGGGATAAAATAGGTGGTCTCTGTCTTTGTGGGCACCAAAGCAGGTACTCTAAGGATAATTGTGGTACCGCTTGTTCTTCTATCAGCACCCAGTCCGGTTTTTCATTCTTGGAATAAAATATAGATAATTGTGCTAGTCTGGCAGCTAAAAAATAAATTATATAAGTTAGGCAAACCCACCCCTCCCTTCTTCCTATTTAAATATAGGGTGTTTTGGGGAACTCTGTAACTAGATTTGCCCCATACGAATGTGAGAATTTTACTTTGTAAGGAATTTATCTGATCTTTCCTGATGGGAATGGGGAGGGAACGAAATAGATATAAAATTCTAGGGAGTAATGTCATTTTCACTGAATTAATCCTGCCCAACCAAGATAGTTCGAATTTGTCCCAATTTTTAAGATCTGTAATAATTTTATGGAAATGGGGAGGATAGTTACTTGTGTAAAGAGATTCTGTTTGAGCAGTCAGAAAGATTCCCAGATATTTAATATGAGAAGAATTCCATTCAAATTTGAAAGACTGTTTGATGAGGGAAACTATGGGTAACGGGAGGGAAATATTTAGTGCCTGTGACTTGGCAAAATTGACCCTGAGTCCTGAAATATTAGAAAAATCTGAAATTACTTTATAAAGATTCGGGAGGGAGGTAATGGGAGAGGTAAGAAAGAGAAGCAAATCATCTGCGAAAAGTCTGCATTTATGTATCTGATTCCCACAGGTTACGCCTTTAATGTCAGAATTTTGTCTAATGGCTATGGCCAAGCTTTCAATGGCCATAGCAAAGACAATAGGGGATAGTGGACAACCTTGTCTTGTACCCCTGGCTATATTTATCGGAGAGGAATAATATCCCTGTATACGAATTTGAGCTTTAGGTTGAGAATACAGAGCTCTAATAACTCCCATAAAACGTGGGCCAAAACCCCATTGTTCTAATAGGGGAAAAAAGTATTGCCAGGATACAGAGTCGAAGGCCTTCTCCAGATCAAGTGCTAACAGGAAACCCTGTTGTTTTTGACCTCCGTCCCAGTTGGACTGCAAAAGGGAGATAATATCAATCGCTCTTCTCACTTGATCTGGGCCTTGTCTTCCTGGCATAAATCCTACCTGATCCTTGTGGATATATTTAGTAATAAAACAGGAGAGGCGATTCGCTAAAATTTTAGTGAGAATTTTCAAATCATTATTTATCAAAGAAATAGGGCGATAATTGGAAACTTCTTCTGGGTTTTTATCCGGTTTGGGTATAACAGTAATGTAGGCTGTATTAAGTTGTGTACCTAATTGGGAACCCCTTGTAGTAAAATTTAAAAATTTTGTTAAATATGGGGTAAGGGTGTCCTTGAAGGCTTTGTAGTAGGGAGCTGATAATCCATCAGGTCCCGGGGCTGATCCCGCCCTGAGATCTTGAATTACTGCTGTAACCTCTTCAACAGAGAAGGGAGCTTCTAGGATATCTCTATGTTCCATATTCAAGGATGGAATAGGGAGGCCATCTAGGTATGAGGATACCGAGTTCATGGGTATATTTGAAGGGTCGCTATAGAGTTCGGAATAAAATGTCTGAAAAGCCTTTAGTATCTTTTCAGGGTTAGCCGTGGGGTCCTGTCCAGCAATGCGGATCTTAGGTATGGAATAAACTCTCGTTTTAGGAGACAATTTGGATGCCAACATTCTACCTATTTTACCTGTTTGAGTATAAAATGTATTACTTGTCCAACGGAGAGATTTCTCCGCTTTTGTAGTGAGTGCTAAATTGAGTTCTAGTCTACTCCTTTCAATCTTAGACAATAAGGATAGAGAAGGTTTCCTTTTATGCTGTGTTCTCAGGGTCCTGTATGATCTCTCCAATCTATCAATGTCCGCTTCCCTTTCCTTTTTGATTCTTGTCGAAATTTGGATAAGCTTGCCCCTAATAAAGGCCTTATGAGCAGCCCAAAGGACTTCGGCGGAAACATTTTCTATATCATTAAAGCTGAAGTATTCTTGAAGAGCTCTATCTATTTCCATTTGTATGGCTGGATCGGAAAGTAAAGACTCATTTAGTCTCCAATTACCCCCCTTTGAGCTACCAGTTTTAATGCGTAGGAACATGACAACCATGGAGTGATCAGAAAGGACCGTGTCTTTGATGATTGATTTAATAACATCCGGGAGAATATAGGAAGGAACCAGGATATGGTCAATCCTACAGTAGGTGTTGTGTGGGTGAGAGTAATGAGTATAATCTCTTATAGAAGGATTAGATTCTCGCCATACATCAGCTAGGCCTTTATCATGCAAAAGTCTAGCTATTTTCAGGCTTATCTTAGTGGGTCTGGTTAATTGGGTCGAGGGGGGGTTTGGATTTGTCCAACCCCTGATCAAATACTGCATTGGAATCTCCCCCCCAAATTATTGTGCCCTCTAATTGAGGAGATAGGGTGTCCAGGATGAATCGAAAAAATGTATCTTGCCCTGAATTGGGGGAATAATATGAAATGTGTTCCCTCTGTGGGAAATGTGTTCATAGTGTTCCCTCTCTTAATGTATACTACCCTCTCCTTCCATATTGTTGCGGTAACTGTGTTAGCCCATTCTCTCACTGAGGGGGGGTCTTCTGCCTGCCATCTTTGCGCTATCAATTTTCTAGCATGAAAAAGGCATCTAAGCACTGCTTTTGTTATGCTGATCGCTCTGTTTGTTCCCTCCTCTAGTCCCAAGACACATATTCTAGGGTCCATTTCTATTGTTGTCATATATGTCCTATTTATACTATCCAGTACCCCTGTCCAATACCTAAATAATTTCGGGCACCTCCATAGCATGTGTATCAGGTCCCCTGTGTCTTGACATCTGGGACACCCTGCATCTGCTCTCCACCCAAAGTCCAACAGCCTTTTTGGTGTATAGTATGTCCTATGTAATAACATTAAGAATGAAAATTTCTGGGCCGGTGAAACAGATACATGGTGTCCACTCTCTAGTACCTTTTTCCATTGCCCCCCGGATATGGGCCCCAGATCTTCCTCCCATTTCCCTCTGCTTTTGAGATGTTCAGGAGCTGTAATACTTCCTTTGCATAAGTGTGGGTATATTTCGGATATACGGCCCCCAGTCTCACTCTGGTTGCCCAATCTCTGAAAGATAGGGGATTTATGCCAGGTTGGTCCCCGTCTATCAAACTGCATATCTAATGCATGTCTAATTTTCAAATATCTGTAAAATGTATGTTTAGTGACATCATATTCCTCTCTGAGTGTAGCAAAAGTTTTTAGGATTTCTCCCTCATACAGCTGGGCCAACCTAGTTATCAACTTCCCTTCCCATTCCTTAATTTTCCCCATCGGCTCCAACTCCTGAAGATTCCTATTATCCCAAAGCGGTGTATATTCTGTCTCTCCTTCTAATCCCCCTATTACTTTCACAGCTTTCCACACCTTTATTACCATCTTGACCGTAGGGGATTTGTATAGAAATTAATTTGCCTCCAGTGCCTCCATCACCAACTTATGGGGTGACCCCATTGTCATCAGCCGCCCATTTGTATCCCCTCCCATCTCTGATCTCATTCCTATCTGCTGCAGCTGTGCTGCCAGGAAATAACACCGTGGGTGCGGTACCGCCATGCATCCCTCCCTTGTTGACAGTTGCAGGGTCTGTAGTCCTATCCTTGCTTGGCCTCCTTTCCATATTAATTCTCTAAATAGTGTATCAATTTTCTTAAACCATTTCTTATGTATCCATGTTGGTGTATTATGCAATACATATAATAATTGTGGCATCCACAGCATTTTGATCAGGTTACATCTCCCTGCAACTGACAGTGGGAGCCGCCGCCATATTTGAATTTTATTTTTAAATTTAGACAGGAGGGGAACTATGTTGTTATTTATATATTTATTGGGGTCAATTGTTATATGTATTCCCAGGTATTTCATTGTATCCACCATTTCTAATTGGGGTATTTCTGCTAAGGTTTGATTGGCAATGGGATCCACCGGCATCAAGGCTGATTTTTCCCAATTTATAACCAATCCTGAGAGTCTACCAAATTCTCCAAAGATACTCATAGCCTGCTTAAGTGAATGATCTGTGTCCCCCAAGAAGAGAAGAACATCATCCGCATATAATGCGATTCTCTCTTCTCCTGTCGGTCTCACAAATCCTTTCATTTTTATGTTCGTTCTTATTGCTATGGCCAGTGGCTCCATTGCTAGCGCAAAAAGCAGGGGTGACAATGGGCACCCCTGCCTTGTGCCCCTCTCCAATTTAATCTTACCTGAGTAATCATTGTTAACTCTAATTTTTGCGCTTGGGTCACTATACAGGATTTTTATCCATCTAATCACTGATGGACTAAAACCAAATGCTCCTAGAACATGCCAGATATACCCCCACTCCACGCTATCAAACGCCTTAACCACATCTAAGGACATAACTGCCCTTGTACCCATATTCTGTGTTGGAATTTGTAGGTTAAGGAATACCCTTCTAATATTCATACTAGTTGATCTACTGGGGATAAACCCAGTTTGATCTTGATGTATTAGTCTTGAAATAATTTTGTTTAATCTAGTTGCCATTATTTTGGCCAATATTTTAGCGTCTGAGCAAAGCAGGGAGATGGGCCTATAGGATGAGGTCTCTAGTGGATCTTTCCCTTCCTTATGCAGGACTATAATTATTGCTTCTGACATTGACTTAGGTAATTCCCCCTCCTCCCTTGCCCAATTCAGTGTTTTAAGGAGTTCCGGCAATAGCACTTTCCCGTAATGTTTATAAGTTTCTATAGGGAGTCCATCAGGTCCAGGCGATTTCTGATTGGCCATCTCTGCAACTGCTAACTGTACTTCTTCAAGAGTTATTGGAGCCTCCATTCCCTCTTTCTCTGCTTCAGTAAGAATTGGTATTTAAATTTTCCCAAAGAATATTTTCAATTCCTCCTCTCCCACTGCACCCTGCGATTTATATAATTTATCATAATATTCCCTAAAGGTATCTGTGATCTCTGATACCCGAGTAGAGATTTCTCCTTTCGAAGTCCTAATCGCGGGTACTGCGGATGGGGAGGAATTGGTTCGCACTAAATGTGCCAGAATTCTTCCCACACTCTCCCCCTCCCCAAATGCGGCTTGTTTCTGAAATAATCTTTTATTCTCAGATTTTTTAATCATTACTATTTTATGTTCTTGTTGTTTATTCATCCATATTCCTTGTCGCTCTGATGTTGGGTTTTCAACATATTCCTTTTCTGCATTCACCAATTCCTGCCTTATCCTATTCTCCTCCTCTCTGGATGCCTTTTTAACTTTTGCCACTTGTTGAATACATATTCGCCTTAAAAAAGCCTTCAGCGTATCCCACATCACTCCCTGTGTCACCGTTCCTTCATTAAATTCTTTAAACTCTTGTAATTTGTCTAGAATCTCCTCAGGGCCTCCGATAACTTCAAACCATAAAGGGTTCATCCTCCATACTCCCCTGGTTTTATTCCCTTCTAAATTTACCAGAACTGTCACTAACGAGTGATCTGACACCCCTCTCGGCTGATATACTATGTTTTTTATTATCTGGGATGCTTCCGTATTACCTAGAACTAGGTCTATCCTAGAAAGTGTTGAATAGGAACTAGAGAAACAGGAATACTGTCACACATCTGGGTTCCTCACTCTCCATATATCAAACAAACCAGCTTCTTGTAGAATTTGATACAATAGACTCTCTGGAGGATTTGGTTCCCTTCCCCCTGGAAACCTATCCCATTTTCTATTTATGACCTCATTAAAATCCCCCACTGCTATGATTGGCATCCCCATCTTATCCACCATAAATTCCATTAGCTTATATATAACCTCCATTTTAAAGGCGGGGGTATATAAATATTTGCAAGAACATATTCTCTACTCTCTATTACACAGTGAAGAAAAATATAGCGCCCCTCCTCGTCTATGCTGATCTGTCTGCAAGAAAACACCACCCCCCTTTTAACCATTACTGACACACCTCTGGAATAAGAGGTGTGTACTGAGTGGTATTGGTGTTGGAACTTCTTACTTTGAACTTGTTGTATAGTAATTTTAGTCAGGTGAGTCTCTTGGAGACAGATTAGTCCCACCTCATACATTTCCAGCATATCAAATACTGCAGCTCTCTTAGCAGGGGTACCCAACCCACGGACATTCCAAGACCCCATTTTCATTACTCTGGACTGCATAAAACAATCAATTCATTCAAGAAGGTATCAACTAACCAAAACACAAGTTGCCTGAAATAAATTACCAACAGAATCATAAATCTCTCATAGCGATACATTGTGATTAAAACTTTTGACTTCCCCCTATACCACATCGTGCAAAAATATTCTATCCTTTTCTTTTCCCATCCTTTCTCTTTAAAAAATATAATTATATGATTTACTCCACCTTTTACTACCAATTTACTTAATTGTTTTATCATTATTTAGTGACATCATTGTACTCTTTTCTTTTTTTTTTTTTTACCCCTGCAAAAAGTGCTATATTTCTTTTTTTTCCAAGAAAAAAAAAAAAAAGAAAACAAATGTGCTCCATATATATATTTGTGTAAATTTTAGCCATAATTTTAAATTCCAACCTTTTTGTGTTCCTTGTGATAATTCATTTTGGTCCCTCCCTCCCCCCCCCCCCTACACCTTTCTAGGTATTCCCTAGGGGCTTTTTTTTTAACGGTCCATACATCTCCCCACTCCCCCCTTTTATATCTTCCATCCTCCCTTCCTCCCTCCCCCTCTCACCCCAAATTCTATTTTACTACATTCTCCACCCATCCTTTTACTCCTCCCGTGGTGTGTGTCTCCCCTCACCCTCATCCTCACATCTGTGAACCTTCCCTTCCCCCAAAAAAATAAAAAAAAGGGGGGGAAAGGAAAGAAAGGGAAAATCAACAAATCAGACCTTAAATGTATCACATCATTAAACTAAATGTCACTTCGCTTTGTTGATAGCTGATCCTTTTTATCTTCCAACCACCCCAGCACTCCTTCAGGGGTATCAAAAAATTGTGTCCCGCCTAACGCTACCACCCGTAGTCTTGCTGGGTACAGTAGTGCATACGTGACATCAAGAGTTCTCAATCTACGTTTGGCTTCTGTGAAACCCGCCCTTTGCTTCTGCAGGTAAGGGGAGAAATCAGGATATATTGATACCCTGGTTTCTCCATAAAAAATAGACCCCATCTCTCTACCCTTTCTTAGTAGGGTTACTTTATCCCGGTAATTAAGGAATTTCATTAACATTGAACGTGGGTGCCCTCCTGCGGGAGGGGGTTTAGAAGGGACTCTATGCGCTCTTTCTATCGAAAATTGTTGCAAAAAACTTTCTCTTCCAAACAACTTTATGAGCCAATCTTCCAAAAACTCCATAGGGTTAGTCCCTTCACACTTCTCTGGTAGTCCCACCAGTCTTATGTTACTACGATGTCTGTTCTCCATTTCATCTATTTTTTCCTCAAACTTAGTCATTTGTCCCAGTAGTTTTCTATGCTCTTGTTTTACCGGGTATAGTTCATCCTCTATCTGTGAGATCCTTCCTTCTGTTTCAGTGATCCTTTCATTTGTTTTTTGGAGTTCAGACCGCATTGAGACTAGTTCCTCCTTAATACCTTTCATTTGGTCACATACCTCCTCCAGTGACTGTTTACACGCATTGACCACTAGGAACACATCCTGTAGTGTGGGAATCCCTTCTATGGCGATATTTGATCCCAAGTTTATCTCTGTCACTTGGATGGCCGTAGCCGTGCTTTTATTAGTGATGTTTTTAACTGTGGCTGCTACAGTATGGCCTTGGCTTCTCCTGTCTGCTGTCCCTTTGGCCTGGGTCTGTGTTCCCCCTCTAACTGGAGTGTGTTCTGGGGCGTGAGCAAATCTCTCCAGTTTGGCAGCTGCTGCCGCAGCCTGATTACTTTTGGCCGATCGTAAAGATTGTGGTCCCACGTTCTCCTGGCCAAGGTTATCATCCCCTTTTTTCTTCCCAGGCATAATGCCTTATGCCCAGTTTTCCTTACTGTGTAATAAAGTATAATACAGTCCATTAAAGCCGGTAGGTGGCTAGCTGCAGATCTGGTTTAATATGTGGCTTAGTTCAGTTTTTAAACTGTATTCGCACACATCCCGCACACATAGAGCCAAACAAAAAAACAAAAAAAAAGGCTCTAGCAGTGTACCACACACAATAAAACCTGAACTGCGGTTCCAAAGCATCCGAGCAAGTATATTCAGCGGACATCAGCCAAAGCAGCAATACAGAACAGTGCAGTGATGTATATGCTATCTATTATAGCCTCCCCATCCAGTCCATGGGATCTCAGCTATATCACCACTGCTGTGCTCAATTAGAGTACACAGTTAAGGTCCCCACCTAGCACAGGGGATAAACTCAGAATTCCTGGAACAATCCTGTACTCCTGTACTCACGTGACCTTTAAGTTTCAGGATACCAGTCTTGCAGCTTGCAGCTTTGTAGTTTTGTAGTTTTGTAGTTTTGTTTTTGTTTAAACACAGGGATCAGGGATCAGCTTTCTGCAGGCTTTCTGCTCTCGCCACCACCACAGCTCCAAACCATCAGCTCGTCGGCTCATCAGCTTGTCAGGTATCCTAGCAATTCACACCCACTGTGTACGGAGACAGAGGGAGATAGGTAGGCTCAGATTACTTGGCGGGACGGTCAGCATGTTAATCCGCTCGGAATGCCGCCGTCTATCTTCCCCCTCCGGGGGGGGGCTGGCTCAATGTAGCGCAGCATACGGCAGCATACGGCAGCTTAGGTCAGTCATAGGACGGAGGGGAGTAGAGACACACACACACGCTCTCTCACTCCTCACTCCTCACTTGATCTTTAGATCCAAGAAATTAATTTCAGAATAACTTGTCTCATATTTCAACTCAATACCCCTCTGATTGTCATTGAGGGAGGTCATAAAGGCATGAAGAGATGGGGGATCTCCATCCCATAGGAGGAGGATGTCATCTATATACCTTGCCCACAAACACAAACTGGGTATATTGTGGGCATAGATGACATCCTCCTCCCATCTGGCCATAATTAAATTGGCCAGGCTGGGGGCATAATTGGCCCCCATAGCCACTCCCCTATCCTGTCTGTAAAACTGGTTGCAGAACCAAAAATAATTGTGAGTTGCTGCGAACTCCAAAAGATCCATCAAAAATAAAATCTGATCAGAGTGAAGACCCGAGTCTCTATTAAGGAAACCATGGACTGCCTCGAATCCCAAATTATGGGGAATACTAGTGTAAAGAGATGTAACGTCGGCTGTTACCAACATAGTACCAGGCTTTATATACAATCCCGACAGCACATTGATAACATGTCGTGAATCCTTTACAAATGAGGGCATCTGTCGGACAAGGGGCTGGAGAAAGAAATCTATGCATCTGCCCACCCGGGACGTCAGTGAATCAATGCCACTTACAATAGGGCGTCCCGGGGGGCAGATAGGGTCCTTGTGGACCTTCGGTAGATAATAGATTGTAGGTGTCCTAGGTGCCCTAGGAACCAAAAATAAACTTTCCTTCTTTTTTAGAATGACAGTGGATAATCCTCTCGATACAATCTTCTCCAGATCACGTAGATATCCGGATTTAGGATCCCCTGGTAGGGGGGTATAGGTGTTAACATCACTCAGTATTTTATACATCTCGGTCATGTAGTCCTTTTTATCAAGGACTACAATCCCCCCCCCTTTATCTGCGGGCCTGATCACTAGATCCTTGTTATGACACAGGGTATCTAGTCCTTCCTCCATGATTTTGGTGTTTCTGGCTTTTTTTACCTCCAAGGCCTCAAGGTCTCCAATCAGCACATCCCTAAACACTTTTAGTGAAGGTGCTAGGACCCCTGGGGGGTTAAAAAGAGAGGCATTAGCTAAACCTGTGTGGACAAAGCCACCCGTTGTTTGATTGCTAATGCTGGTGATAGGATTAATGGTCATGTATATCTTTATATTTAATTTTCTAACAAATCTATGTATGTCCATATAAGTACAATAAGTATCATATAAAAAGCATAAAACTCATAGAGTCCATATGATAAACAGCGCTGGTTATGGATAAATGTCCAAAAACATATAAAACACTTGAGTGATGACTTTGCAACAGTCAGACTAGTAGTGGTATTTCTTCTATGGATACGGTCTGTAGTGCACCCTACACCAATCCCAAGACTTCACCACAAGTGAGGCACGCTCCCCCTCTGGGGTACAAACTCACCACAAAGATGAAAAAGGTAAGCCTTTTTAGTCTGTAGGTAATCTCACTCCAACATCCGTCATCACCACCAGGGTAGTATGGGTTAAAATCCTCAGGCAAACATATAAGGACATAAAAGCACCAATAGTGTAATATTGCTTTAATCAAGAAAACCCCCAATACAAAGTCCCTGTTTCAAATGCACGTACATTTCAATCACTTGTAAAAAAGCACATAAAGTACAGAGTATATTCACCGCTATCCTGTCCCAAGAGGGCGCCCGTGTTGCGAACGTAACGCTGCAGTCTTTGTTCCGGGTTTGAGACAGTTGCCGTGGAGATCACTCTGTACTTCCTGGTTACAGAGACGCTGCGGTATCTGGGCCCTGACCGGTTTCGTCACAAGCTGACTTCAACTGAGGGCGTAGATAGCCCAGCATCAGCGTGCGTGGTATAACCCCCCCGCTCGTCGCCTATTGGCTGGAGTGCCGCAATCCGTCCGCCCTGATTGTTGCTTGTCAGGGCGGAACTGCGATATGCACGTCCTCAAACAGGAGCTTTTGGGGAGTGTTCCAACAGCACGTATTACTACACAATTTGTTATATAACAAATAACAAAACGAAAATTTAAACAAAGAGGGGCTAAAAGTTGCTATCAAACTAAGACAGCAAACATGTGAATAAAACCATCACAATTTTAAAACAATATCTCAATCACTATTACATAGAAGCGAAAAACTTGCACTATGATAATATCCACCTGTCGGTGTTTAACTATTTCTTAAATAAGATGATTTGTTTGCAGAATGAAAGCTGCAGTTACTTGATGTTCGCTGCACAATATAGCTCAATGGGACAGGTCTAGTGAAACACCTAATCTGTCCCCTGAGAAATACAATATAAAATAAATTTTAACACTACATTAGACATATTTGGGCTATGCAACCACTATGTGTATATGCGTGTATTCTAGCAGCAGAAGATGTTCAAAAAATGGGAATTTAAACCCGCTAATCCAAATATTGAAAATAGATCAATATAAGGTACATGCATATAATAGATGCATATATATATATGTATAGTCTACACATATATAAGTGTATATAGAACTACATGAAATAAATTAAAAATCGATCTAAATTATTTGAAATAAAATGAAATGAAAATTGGACCGTCAAAATTTATGAGTGTATAGTTAATTAGCCTTAGATAAATAAAAATAGATAAATAAGACTATAGATAAATATATCAACATATATGTACATAAATCAATAAGTTTCAGAGGTTTGGGCCGAGAAAGGGTGCCATTGAGAGGCGGTATTCAAATCAATTGTTAAAAGTGTAGATAAAATTGCTAAAACAGTCAATAAAAAGTTAATCATAAAAACTGTTAATAAAAACAATATATCAATAATCACTAATAAAACAATTGATGTCTAGATCTATGTTTAACCCCTTCGGAGATAAAGTATCTACAGAATAAATCCATTGGGTCTCAAGCTTGGATAATTCTCTTACTAAATTGGACCCCCTCCAAGGTGGTTTTAGGTGGTCCACTCCCCAAAACTTGAGACCTGCGGGGTTTTGGTCGTGGAACAATTTAAAATGTAAGGAAACATTGTGATCCTTATACCCGATTTTGATGTTTGCCACATGCTCAGCTACACGTATTTTAAGAGCCCTCTTAGTCCGGCCTATGTATAATAACTTGCAGGGGCATTCTAAAACATACACTACATAGGTAGTGTTACAGGTAATAAAATCTTTAATGGTAAACTCTCTGTTATTGGCCGTAGATGTAAAATTTTCAAGTGCTCTAAGGGGTTTATTCACCTCTCTGCAAGGGCGGCATTTTCTGCAGGCATAAAAGCCATCCTTATCCCAAAAAGATGGGGGTTTGTGTGGTACGTCTAGTATCTTCTTGACGACCCTATCTCCATAGTTAGGAGCTTTCCTATAGATAAAAGTAGGTCTTATTGGTATATAGTTTTTAAGGATTTTGTCAAGAAGGAGTATATGCCAATGGGAAAAGAAGATATGTTCCACTTCTTTATACTGTGAGTGGTATCCTGATATAAAACTCCATTCATGATTATTTTGCCCTTGGAGAATGTTTTTATTCAAATAGTTGGTTCTTGGAGTAGCTGCGAGGTCTTCAATAATTTTGATTAGTTGTGTTTCTTTATAACTCTTTTCCATAAATTTATTCTTTAGTACATCAGCCTGGAATAGGAAATCAGCATCCTCAGTACAATTGCGTCTTACCCGCATCAGTTGGCCTTTAGGGATGTTTTTTAGCCATGCAGGGTGGTGGCCGCTTTGTGTGGGAAGAAAACTATTAGCATCTGTGGGCTTAAAGTAAACTTTAGTGCCCAATTTATTCCCATTCCTGTATATATGAACATCTAGGAAATGAATACTTTCCTTATTATATTCACAAGTAAGGTTAATATTGTTAGTGTTCTGGTTTAGTTCTTCCAGGAAGGTTTCTAGTGATGCCATTGATCCTGCCCATATGAGAAATAAATCGTCAATATATCGTCGGTACAGTATCAGTTCTTTACGTTTCATGTGGAATACTGTTTTGTCCTCCCACTCGGCCATGAATAAATTTGCTATGCTTGGAGCAAATTTAGCACCCATGGCTACTCCCCTTCTTTGTGAAAAAAAGCTTCCATCAAACCAAAAATAATTGTGTCCCAAACAAAAATCCAGAGCATTACGTAGGAACAATTTCTGTGAATGGGAGATGTAATCTCTTTTAGACAGTGCCCAATTCAGGGCTAAGAGGGCGTCGTCATGTTGTATTATTGTGTATAACGATGAAACGTCTGCGGTTACTAAGAACACTTCTTCTTTTCCAGTCAGATCTATTTCCTGTAATAGAGATAGGAGGTCCTTAGTGTCTTTAAGATAGGCATGTGTTGATGTCACACTGCTTTGGAGGTAATGGTCAAGATATTGGCCCAAACGTGATGTAATCGATCCGATCCCATTCACAATGGGTCTCGCTGGTGGAAGGTTGAGGTCTTTATGGATCTTAGGGAGAGTGTATATAGTAGGTATCCTACTACTACTCGGTACTAAATATTTACTCTCCCTCAAAGACAAAGCTCTGGTTTGGAAACCCATTTCCACCAGTTTCTGTAGATTAATTTCATATTGTGGAGTGGGATCTCTTTCCAGCTTCAAGTATGTTGCCTCTTCAGGTAGCATTTGTGTTAGCTGGTTGTGATAAAAGTCTTTGGTAAGGATTACTACTCCACTTCCCTTGTCTGCTGGTCTCACTATTATCTCCTTTCTCTTCTCTAGAAGTTCTATGCCTTCTTTGATATAGCGTGGATTGACATTTCTTTTAGGTTTGATGTGTTCCAAATCACGAAGTATGAGTCTTTTAAAAACATCCAAGGGCTGATTGGTCCCCAATAAGGGGTTAAAAAGTGATTTGTTTCGCAAACCACTATCAGTTGGTGCTGATAAAGTACTTGTTACAGGGTTTGAGTTCTTGTTTAAAAAATATTTTTTCATATTCAGTTTCCTCATATATTTATTCATGTCTATAAACACATAAAATTTGTTAATTGGGCGATGTAGACCACATTTGAGCCCCAAATTTAAAATATTCGTTTCTTTATCTGTTAAGACCACATCGGTTAAATTGAAGATCCCGCCTACTCGTACTCCTTCTCGTATTCCTTTCGACTTCTTTTCTTGTGTCCTTCGTCCGGCCCTACAGCCTCTGCTCCTTCTCTCCTTGGGCCTGGTTGTTGCATCCTTTCCCGTTCCCAATGTGGGGGGTCCCTCCATTGGGGATCTTTCTGTGTTGGTCCATGTTGCGGTCCCCTGTATTCTGTCACTTGCTGTGGATATGTTGGCATTCTTCCTCTCTGATTGTTTGACCCTCTGCCCCTCTTCTGCCATCCCCTGCCTCTCCCTAAAAAAGAGGACCGGGGTGATTGATATTGTTGTCTATTCCTATCATCCCATAAAGGGTCATAATGATTATATATCGGTACTTGATAGTAATCTTGTGTAGGTGGAGGTCGATACTGAGGATTCAGTGGACCAGGTCTTCTTGGTTTCCCTCTACCATAGTTGTGATCATTTCTGATAGGTGTGGAATGATTGATAGGGGTCTGTTGTGTGCCCAAATCTCTTCTATCCACTATAGGTAATGGTTGACTATTAGAGGGCAGTTGACTTCCAATGTTGGTGTCTTGCTGGGTTTCCATAGTCAGACCTTCCGTATCTCTTGCTTCAGTAGGGTTCACTTGCTGCCATAGATAAACCATATTTGAACGAAAGTCTCCTAGATCTCTGTGGAATTTTTTGGTTTTCTTTTTCTGAGTTTCCTTATCCACTTTTTCTAGTTTTTTCTTTATACGGGTGTTAAAATCAGTAATTTGTTGACTATCCTTAATAGGATCTAGTTGCTTTTGCAACTCGTTTATCCTTGTTTCTAATTTGAACATCTTTTTCTTTTTCCTTTTTAAAATTAATTCTTGTAGTTTAAAACCTACCCCATTAAAGAATTCTAGCCATTCGGACATAGATTCGGGGTCATCTAGACCATCTTGGGGGACTACTTCCCATCTTAAACTTCTAATAATAATACGTTCCTTTAAGTATTGTTCTAAAGTGCATATATCCCACCAGGTTCTCACTTGTTTCTCTAGTGAGTTCCCGAGGGCAGTCCACCTACACAAGATTACTATCAAGTACCGATATATAATCATTATGACCCTTTATGGGATGATAGGAATAGACAACAATATCAATCACCCCGGTCCTCTTTTTTAGGGAGAGGCAGGGGATGGCAGAAGAGGGGCAGAGGGTCAAACAATCAGAGAGGAAGAATGCCAACATATCCACAGCAAGTGACAGAATACAGGGGACCGCAACATGGACCAACACAGAAAGATCCCCAATGGAGGGACCCCCCACATTGGGAACGGGAAAGGATGCAACAACCAGGCCCAAGGAGAGAAGGAGCAGAGGCTGTAGGGCCGGACGAAGGACACAAGAAAAGAAGTTGAAAGGAATACGAGAAGGAGTACGAGTAGGCAGGATCTTCAATTTAACCGATGTGGTCTTAACAGATAAAGAAACTAATATTTTAAATTTGGGGCTCAAATGTGGTCTACATCGCCCAATTAACAAATTTAATGTGTTTATAGACATGAATAAATATATGAGGAAACTGAATATGAAAAAATATTTTTTAAACAAGAACTCAAACCCTGTAACAAGTACTTTATCAGCACCAACTGATAGTGGTTTGCGAAACAAATCACTTTTTAACCCCTTATTGGGGACCAATCAGCCCTTGGATGTTTTTAAAGGACTCATACTTCGTGATTTGGAACACATCAAACCTAAAAGAAATGTCAATCCACGCTATATCAAAGAAGGCATAGAACTTCTAGAGAAGAGAAAGGAGATAATAGTGAGACCAGCAGACAAGGGAGGTGGAGTAGTAATCCTTACCAAAGACTTTTATCACAACCAGCTAACACAAATGCTACCTGAAGAGGCAACATACTTGAAGCTGGAAAGAGATCCCACTCCACAATATGAAATTAATCTACAGAAACTGGTGGAAATGGGTTTCCAAACCAGAGCTTTGTCTTTGAGGGAGAGTAAATATTTAGTACCGAGTAGTAGTAGGATACCTACTATATACACTCTCCCTAAGATCCATAAAGACCTCAACCTTCCACCAGCGAGACCCATTGTGAATGGGATCGGATCGATTACATCACGTTTGGGCCAATATCTTGACCATTACCTCCAAAGCAGTGTGACATCAACACATGCCTATCTTAAAGACACTAAGGACCTCCTATCTCTATTACAGGAAATAGATCTGACTGGAAAAGAAGAAGTGTTCTTAGTAACCGCAGACGTTTCATCGTTATACACAATAATACAACATGACGACGCCCTCTTAGCCCTGAATTGGGCACTGTCTAAAAGAGATGACATCTCCCATTCACAGAAATTGTTCCTACGTAATGCTCTGGATTTTTGTTTGGGACACAATTATTTTTGGTTTGATGGAAGCTTTTTTTCACAAAGAAGGGGAGTAGCCATGGGTGCTAAATTTGCTCCAAGCATAGCAAATTTATTCATGGCCGAGTGGGAGGACAAAACAGTATTCCACATGAAACGTAAAGAACTGATACTGTACCGACGATATATTGACGATTTATTTCTCATATGGGCAGGATCAATGGCATCACTAGAAACCTTCCTGGAAGAACTAAACCAGAACACTAACAATATTAACCTTACTTGTGAATATAATAAGGAAAGTATTAATTTCCTAGATGTTCATATATACAGGAATGGGAATAAATTGGGCACTAAAGTTTACTTTAAGCCCACAGATGCTAATAGTTTTCTTCCCACACAAAGCGGCCACCACCCTGCATGGCTAAAAAACATCCCTAAAGGCCAACTGATGCGGGTAAGACGCAATTGTACTGAGGATGCTGATTTCCTATTCCAGGCTGATGTACTAAAGAATAAATTTATGGAAAAGGGTTATAAAGAAACACAACTAATCAAAATTATTGAAGACCTCGCAGCTACTCCAAGAACCAACTATTTGAATAAAAACATTCTCCAAGGGCAAAATAATCATGAATGGAGTTTTATATCAGGATACCACTCACAGTATAAAGAAGTGGAACATATCTTCTTTTCCCATTGGCATATACTCCTTCTTGACAAAATCCTTAAAAACTATATACCAATAAGACCTACTTTTATCTATAGGAAAGCTCCTAACTATGGAGATAGGGTCGTCAAGAAGATACTAGACGTACCACACAAACCCCCATCTTTTTGGGATAAGGATGGCTTTTATGCCTGCAGAAAATGCCGCCCTTGCAGAGAGGTGAATAAACCCCTTAGAGCACTTGAAAATTTTACATCTACGGCCAATAACAGAGAGTTTACCATTAAAGATTTTATTACCTGTAACACTACCTATGTAGTGTATGTTTTAGAATGCCCCTACAAGTTATTATACATAGGCCGGACTAAGAGGGCTCTTAAAATACGTGTAGCTGAGCATGTGGCAAACATCAAAATCGGGTATAAGGATCACAATGTTTCCTTACATTTTAAATTGTTCCACGACCAAAACCCCGCAGGTCTCAAGTTTTGGGGAGTGGACCACCTAAAACCACCTTGGAGGGGGTCCAATTTAGTAAGAGAATTATCCAAGCTTGAGACCCAATGGATTTATTCTGTAGATACTTTATCTCCGAAGGGGTTAAACATAGATCTAGACATCAATTGTTTTATTAGTGATTATTGATATATTGTTTTTTTTAACAGTTTTTATGATTAACTTTTTATTGACTGTTTTAGCAATTTTATCTACACTTTTAACAATTGATTTGAATACCGCCTCTCAATGGCACCCTTTCTCGGCCCAAACCTCTGAAACGTATTGATTTATGTACATATATGTTGATATATTTATCTATAGTCTTATTTATCTATTTTTATTTATCTAAGGCTAATTAACTATACACTCATAAATTTTGACGGTCCAATTTTCATTTCATTTTATTTCAAATCATTTAGATCGATTTTTAATTTATTTCATGTAGTTCTATATACACTTATATATGTGTAGACTATACATATATATATATGCATCTATTATATGCATGTACCTTATATTGATTTATTTTCAATATTTGAATTAGTGGGTTTAAATTCCCATTTTTTGAACATCTTCTGCTGCTAGAATACACGCATATACACATAGTGGTTGCATAGCCCGAATATGTCTAATGTAGTGTTAAAATTTATTTTATATTGTATTTCTCAGGGGACAGATTAGGTGTTTCACTAGACCTGTCCCATTGAGCTATATTGTGCAGCGAACATCAAGTAACTGCAGCTTTCATTCTGCAAACAAATCATCTTATTTAAGAAATAGTTAAACACCGACAGGTGGATATTATCATAGTGCAAGTTTTTCGCTTCTATGTAATAGTGATTGAGATATTGTTTTAAAATTGTGATGGTTTTATTCACATGTTTGCTGTCTTAGTTTGATAGCAACTTTTAGCCCCTCTTTGTTTAAATTTTCGTTTTGTTATTTGTTATATAACAAATTGTGCAGTAATACGTGCTGTTGGAACACTCCCCAAAAGCTCCTGTTTGAGGACGTGCATATCGCAGTTCCGCCCTGACAAGCACCAATCAGGGCGGACGGATTGCGGCACTCCAGCCAATAGGCGACGAGCGGGGGGGTTATACCACGCACGCTGACGCTGGGCTATCTACGCCCTCAGTTGAAGTCAGCTTGTGACGAAACCGGTCAGGGCCCAGATACCGCAGCGTCTCTGTAACCAGGAAGTACAGAGTGATCTCCACGGCAACTGTCTCAAACCCGGAACAAAGACTGCAGCGTTACATTCGCAACACGGGCGCCCTCTTGGGACAGGATAGCGGTGAATATACTCTGTACTTTATGTGCTTTTTTACAAGTGATTGAAATGTACGTGCATTTGAAACAGGGACTTTGTATTGGGGGTTTTCTTGATTAAAGCAATATTACACTATTGGTGCTTTTATGTCCTTATATGTTTGCCTGAGGATTTTAACCCATACTACCCTGGTGGTGATGACGGATGTTGGAGTGAGATTACCTACAGACTAAAAAGGCTTACCTTTTTCATCTTTGTGGTGAGTTTGTACCCCAGAGGGGGAGCGTGCCTCACTTGTGGTGAAGTCTTGGGATTGGTGTAGGGTGCACTACAGACCGTATCCATAGAAGAAATACCACTACTAGTCTGACTGTTGCAAAGTCATCACTCAAGTGTTTTATATGTTTTTGGACATTTATCCATAACCAGCGCTGTTTATCATATGGACTCTATGAGTTTTATGCTTTTTATATGATACTTATTGTATTTTACTTTTTATATGTATGAGGATCTCATTTCATATAAATTTAAATAGCTGCTCCCTTTTATATAATTTGTATCACAGTTCAACAACTCTGATATCAATTTTTGAGCTGAATTATCGTTTATTCCCCATTACTTTTCCAGCTAAACAGTTGGAGGAGTGAGCCACAGGTACCGCATACTAGCACCTAGGCGCCGAGAAGTGCAAATTTGGGCCAGTTATTTTGCACTTTTACTTTCTATACAAATTCTCCTTTTTTTCTTGGCAGCCATGGATGCACTGCTCTTCCTGAGTAATAGGAATATAGATATTAACAGCATCTTCACTGTTAATGAGCACACTACTGCACAATTAAACTACAATGGGGTTATGACTGCCCTCGGGAACTCACTAGAGAAACAAGTGAGAACCTGGTGGGATATATGCACTTTAGAACAATACTTAAAGGAACGTATTATTATTAGAAGTTTAAGATGGGAAGTAGTCCCCCAAGATGGTCTAGATGACCCCGAATCTATGTCCGAATGGCTAGAATTCTTTAATGGGGTAGGTTTTAAACTACAAGAATTAATTTTAAAAAGGAAAAAGAAAAAGATGTTCAAATTAGAAACAAGAATAAACGAGTTGCAAAAGCAACTAGATCCTATTAAGGATAGTCAACAAATTACTGATTTTAACACCCGTATAAAGAAAAAAATAGAAAAAGTGGATAAGGAAACTCAGAAAAAGAAAACCAAAAAATTCCACAGAGATCTAGGAGACTTTCGTTCAAATATGGTTTATCTATGGCAGCAAGTGAACCCTACTGAAGCAAGAGATACGGAAGGTCTGAATATGGAAACCCAGCAAGACACCAACATTGGAAGTCAACTGCCCTCTAATAGTCAACCATTACCTATAGTGGATAGAAGAGATTTGGGCACACAACAGACCCCTATCAATCATTCCACACCTATCAGAAATGATCACAACTATGGTAGAGGGAAACCAAGAAGACCTGGTCCACCGAATCCTCAGTATCGACCTCCACCTACACAAGATTACTATCAAGTACCGATATATAATCATTATGACCCTTTATGGGATGATAGGAATAGACAACAATATCAATCACCCCGGTCCTCTTTTTTAGGGAGAGGCAGGGGATGGCAGAAGAGGGGCAGAGGGTCAAACAATCAGAGAGGAAGAATGCCAACATATCCACAGCAAGTGACAGAATACAGGGGACCGCAACATGGACCAACACAGAAAGATCCCCAATGGAGGGACCCCCCACATTGGGAACGGGAAAGGATGCAACAACCAGGCCCAAGGAGAGAAGGAGCAGAGGCTGTAGGGCCGGACGAAGGACACAAGAAAAGAAGTCGAAAGGAATACGAGAAGGAGTACGAGTAGGCGGGATCTTCAATTTAACCAATGTGGTCTTAACAGATAAAGAAACTAATATTTTAAATTTGGGGCTCAAATGTGGTCTACATCGCCCAATTAACAAATTTAATGTGTTTATAGACATGAATAAATATATGAGGAAACTGAATATGAAAAAATATTTTTTAAACAAGAACTCAAACCCTGTAACAAGTACTTTATCAGCACCAACTGATAGTGGTTTGCGAAACAAATCACTTTTTAACCCCTTATTGGGGACCAATCAGCCCTTGGATGTTTTTAAAGGACTCATACTTCGTGATTTGGAACACATCAAACCTAAAAGAAATGTCAATCCACGCTATATCAAAGAAGGCATAGAACTTTTAGAGAAGAGAAAGGAGATAATAGTGAGACCAGCAGACAAGGGAAGTGGAGTAGTAATCCTTACCAAAGACTTTTATCACAACCAGCTAACACAAATGCTATCTGAAGAGGCAACATACTTGAAGCTGGAAAGAGATCCCACTCCACAATATGAAATTAATCTACAGAAACTGGTGGAAATGGGTTTCCAAACCAGAGCTTTGTCTTTGAGGGAGAGTAAATATTTAGTACCGAGTAGTAGTAGGATACCTACTATATACACTCTCCCTAAGATCCATAAAGACCTCAACCTTCCACCAGCGAGACCCATTGTGAATGGGATCGGATCGATTACATCACGTTTGGGCCAATATCTTGACCATTACCTCCAAAGCAGTGTGACATCAACACATGCCTATCTTAAAGACACTAAGGACCTCCTATCTCTATTACAGGAAATAGATCTGACTGGAAAAGAAGAAGTGTTCTTAGTAACCGCAGACGTTTCATCGTTATACACAATAATACAACATGACGACGCCCTCTTAGCCCTGAATTGGGCACTGTCTAAAAGAGATGACATCTCCCATTCACAGAAATTGTTCCTACGTAATGCTCTGAATTTTTGTTTGGGACACAATTATTTTTGGTTTGATGGAAGCTTTTTTTCACAAAGAAGGGGAGTAGCCATGGGTGCTAAATTTGCTCCAAGCATAGCAAATTTATTCATGGCCGAGTGGGAGGACAAAACAGTATTCCACATGAAACGTAAAGAACTGATACTGTACCGACGATATATTGACGATTTATTTCTCATATGGGCAGGATCAATGGCATCACTAGAAACCTTCCTGGAAGAACTAAACCAGAACACTAACAATATTAACCTTACTTGTGAATATAATAAGGAAAGTATTCATTTCCTAGATGTTCATATATACAGGAATGGGAATAAATTGGGCACTAAAGTTTACTTTAAGCCCACAGATGCTAATAGTTTTCTTCCCACACAAAGCGGCCACCACCCTGCATGGCTAAAAAACATCCCTAAAGGCCAACTGATGCGGGTAAGACGCAATTGTACTGAGGATGCTGATTTCCTATTCCAGGCTGATGTACTAAAGAATATATTTATGGAAAAGGGTTATAAAGAAACACAACTAATCAAAATTATTGAAGACCTCGCAGCTACTCCAAGAACCAACTATTTGAATAAAAACATTCTCCAAGGGCAAAATAATCATGAATGGAGTTTTATATCAGGATACCACTCACAGTATAAAGAAGTGGAACATATCTTCTTTTCCCATTGGCATATACTCCTTCTTGACAAAATCCTTAAAAACTATATACCAATAAGACCTACTTTTATCTATAGGAAAGCTCCTAACTATGGAGATAAGGTCGTCAAGAAGATACTAGACGTACCACACAAACCCCCATCTTTTTGGGATAAGGATGGCTTTTATGCCTGCAGAAAATGCCACCCTTGCAGAGAGGTGAATAAACCCCTTAGAGCACTTGAAAATTTTACATCTACGGCCAATAACAGAGAGTTTACCATTAAAGATTTTATTACCTGTAACACTACCTATGTAGTGTATGTTTTAGAATGCCCCTGCAAGTTATTATACATAGGCCGGACTAAGAGGGCTCTTAAAATACGTGTAGCTGAGCATGTGGCAAACATCAAAATCGGGTATAAGGATCACAATGTTTCCTTACATTTTAAATTGTTCCACGACCAAAACCCCGCAGGTCTCAAGTTTTGGGGAGTGGACCACCTAAAACCACCTTGGAGGGGGTCCAATTTAGTAAGAGAATTATCCAAGCTTGAGACCCAATGGATTTATTCTGTAGATACTTTATCTCCGAAGGGGTTAAACATAGATCTAGACATCAATTGTTTTATTAGTGATTATTGATATATTGTTTTTATTAACAGTTTTTATGATTAACTTTTTATTGACTGTTTTAGCAATTTTATCTACACTTTTAACAATTGATTTGAATACCGCCTCTCAATGGCACCCTTTCTCGGCCCAAACCTCTGAAACTTATTGATTTATGTACATATATGTTGATATATTTATCTATAGTCTTATTTATCTATTTTTATTTATCTAAGGCTAATTAACTATACACTCATAAATTTTGACGGTCCAATTTTCATTTCATTTTATTTCAAATAATTTAGATCGATTTTTAATTTATTTCATGTAGTTCTATATACACTTATATATGTGTAGACTATACATATATATATATGCATCTATTATATGCATGTACCTTATATTGATTTATTTTCAATATTTGGATTAGCGGGTTTAAATTCCCATTTTTTGAACATCTTCTGCTGCTAGAATACACGCATATACACATAGTGGTTGCATAGCCCGAATATGTCTAATGTAGTGTTAAAATTTATTTTATATTGTATTTCTCAGGGGACAGATTAGGTGTTTCACTAGACCTGTCCCATTGAGCTATATTGTGCAGCGAACATCAAGTAACTGCAGCTTTCATTCTGCAAACAAATCATCTTATTTAAGAAATAGTTAAACACCGACAGGTGGATATTATCATAGTGCAAGTTTTTCGCTTCTATGTAATAGTGATTGAGATATTGTTTTAAAATTGTGATGGTTTTATTCACATGTTTGCTGTCTTAGTTTGATAGCAACTTTTAGCCCCTCTTTGTTTAAATTTTTGTTTTGTTATTTGTTATATAACAAATTGTGCAGTAATACGTGCTGTTGGAACACTCCCCAAAAGCTCCTGTTTGAGGACGTGCATATCGCAGTTCCGCCCTGACAAGCACCAATCAGGGCGGACGGATTGCGGCACTCCAGCCAATAGGCGACGAGCGGGGGGGTTATACCACGCACGCTGACGCTGGGCTATCTACGCCCTCAGTTGAAGTCAGCTTGTGACGAAACCGGTCAGGGCCCAGATACCGCAGCGTCTCTGTAACCAGGAAGTACAGAGTGATCTCCACGGCAACTGTCTCAAACCCGGAACAAAGACTGCAGCGTTACATTCGCAACACGGGCGCCCTCTTGGGACAGGATAGCGGTGAATATACTCTGTACTTTATGTGCTTTTTTACAAGTGATTGAAATGTACGTGCATTTGAAACAGGGACTTTGTATTGGGGGTTTTCTTGATTAAAGCAATATTACACTATTGGTGCTTTTATGTCCTTATATGTTTGCCTGAGGATTTTAACCCATACTACCCTGGTGGTGATGACGGATGTTGGAGTGAGATTACCTACAGACTAAAAAGGCTTACCTTTTTCATCTTTGTGGTGAGTTTGTACCCCAGAGGGGGAGCGTGCCTCACTTGTGGTGAAGTCTTGGGATTGGTGTAGGGTGCACTACAGACTGTATCCATAGAAGAAATACCACTACTAGTCTGACTGTTGCAAAGTCATCACTCAAGTGTTTTATATGTTTTTGGACATTTATCCATAACCAGCGCTGTTTATCATATGGACTCTATGAGTTTTATGCTTTTTATATGATACTTATTGTATTTTACTTTTTATATGTATGAGGATCTCATTTCATATAAATTTAAATAGCTGCTCCCTTTTATATAATTTGTATCACAGTTCAACAACTCTGATATCAATTTTTGAGCTGAATTATCGTTTATTCCCCATTACTTTTCCAGCTAAACAGTTGGAGGAGTGAGCCACAGGTACCGCATACTAGCACCTAGGCGCCGAGAAGTGCAAATTTGGGCCAGTTATTTTGCACCTTTACTTTCATGTCCATATAAGTCTCAAACTTATCTAGACTCCTAGGAGGTGCAAATTTAAGCCCCTTATCAAGAACTGTTTTCTCAGATGCTGTTAGAATTTGGGAGCTGAGATTAAAAATGCCCTGGCCTGTCACACCCTGGGCCTTTTCTGTTGCTCGTAGGCGCCTCCCCCCTCTATCTCCTCGCTTTTTTCGACCGGCCTTTTTACGTCTTGGTTTGGCCGAGAAAAAACCCAATTCCCTGGGCCATTGCTGCCCGGGCGTCTCTGATTAGGTGTATCAAACCTTGGTGGAGGATAGGATGAATTAGTTGGCCCCTCTCTTGGTTGAGAATAATGAGAATCATAATAGCCAAATTCTTCCTCAAAAGTCTCACGGTCTCTCAGAGGAAAAAAGAGGAAAAAAGCTATTACCATGAGTGGGAATGCCTCAAATGGGGTCACTATGACCACCATATGGTGAATATTGGCTAGACTCATCATTCCTCCACCAGTCCTGATTCCACATTTTTTTGGCCTCTTCCCCGATTGGGGAAATTACGTCCCCTTTGAGGTGGTGCCCTATACCATGATGGTGGATTAGGATATTGGGATCCATACTCCTGTGTGTAACTGGGCCTATTGATAGGACCCCAGGACTGGGATGGTCCTTGGTATATGGACCCACCTCTATTAGGATTAACTGGAGGTCTACGAGGTGATTGATATGCATTTTGTCCTCCTACTTTATGTGGTTTGTCAGTACCATTATTCTTTTTAGGTGGAATTTGAGGTTTGTTTTGGGGTGTCAATAATGTAGCTCCACCCGTATCTGTTCCTTGAGTGGAAACCTCCATCTCTGAATTAACAGTATTAACCTGTTCACTCATCATCAATTTTTTCTGCCACTCAAAGACAATGTTATTTTGATAATCTGATAAATCACGATTATATTTTTCTTCCTTTTAATTTTTTGGTCTTTGTCCTCTTTTTCAATGACCTTCAATAAGTTCTGAGATTTATCTCTATACTCATCACTGTCTTTGACAGAAATGAGTTTATCTTTAATTGACTTGATCTCTTTATCTAATTTAGACAATTTAACAGTTTCCTATCTATTAGGAATCTCAGGAAGGAAACACCCACTTTATTGAAATAGCTGAACCATTCTTCCAAATCTGTGTTCCCTATTTGGGGGGTAATTTCCCACCTGAGACTCCTAGGGACGATAGAGTTCTTTATATAAGTCTCCGAATAGGCTATATCCCACTGAGTGTGGGTTTCGGAAACTAACAGATTTTTTAATCTCATAAATAGTCCCCCAAGATCGCCTTCCTCCTCTCTATAAAGTTCAAAAACCCCATCAACATTGACCACCTTAGTGGCCCTAAAATCGAAAATATCCATAGTATGACCATGAAAAGACAAAAAGCTGCAGTAATAAGTCAGAACAGTATTATAAAGGGAAGAAAAATGCGCTAGTTTGGTAAAGGAATACTGAACTCTCCTAAGCAGCAAATGTTGGTGCTGTGTTGGTACAGCTGACAGCTGCTGCTTCACCAAAGCGTAACATGTGAATGGGCCCCACGACCTCATGCAGAAAACAAGGTTTATTTATAGGGATGGACGAACATCTCCCGGGACGGTTCGCGAATGCCGTATCTGGTCACGTGTTTTTTTACGCCCACATCCGGCCTGTGTGACTAGCGGAAGGAGGGAGGTGGAACGCACGCCGTCCATGCAAGTGGACTGATCGCAGCGGATTTTTCCCTTTCATTCCTCTGAGAGCCTGCAGCCCCAGTGCCGGGAATAGGCACTTGTGAATGTGAGTAGCCATTTGGCTCTTTTTATGTTTTTTACGAATAAAAAACAGTTTTACACTATGGAATGTTTCCATCTTAATTTTCCGGTCATGACTGTATGAGGAGGAAGGATTTTTTCCAGGTCCAATCCATGTGGACAGGCACTACCCTGTAAAAGCGATTTTGACCTACTTTTTAGTTAAAGTGGTCAACTACCTCTGGTAAGCAGGATTTACTACAGCACGTTGGGTGTATGTCTTTTCTTGGTGAAGGAGCACAATTCACATCACTTCAAGTTTTCTGTCAGCACTGAGTTGTCAGCACATGAAAACTTGATTTCTTTTCCAGCAGCAAAATTTGGATATCTTTTCTGTTGAACTTTTGTTTATACAATATATTGGGACACTTATATAGAGAATTCAATATTGCATGTATATAATTTGAAGTATTGGTACATGTATAACTGTTTCAGCACTATTGTTTTTTTATTTGCACTTATTAGCGCCCCCTAACCATTTATTCTATCAAGCATATACAAGGTTGAGTTCCATCGCGTCGGGCAGTCACAAATAAGACGTCTGACCGGCAGATTGTGTCGCCGCTGAATGTCAGCAAGGCGAGCCATGGCCGTGTAAGATCTTCTGAAATGGGCCGAGATTTTCCTTGCCTGCCGCAAGACGTCCTGGACCCCAGGGTATTTGACAACGAATCACTGCACGACCAAGTTCAAGACGTGTGCCATGCATGGCACGTGTGTAATTTTGCCCTGTTTCAAGGCGCTCAGCAGATTGGCACCGTTGTCGCACACCACTTTACCAACTGTCAAATTGAGCGGTGTTAGCCACTGATCTGCCTGTGAACGCAAAGCTGAAAGGAGTGCAGGGCCAGTGTGGCTCTTGGCTTCCAGGCACAACAGACACAGCACAGCATGGCAACGTCTCACCTGGCATGTCGAATAGGTTCTGGGGATCTTGGGCGGCGCAGCGGAAGAGACGGTATCAGCGGAAGAGGAGGAGTCAGCCGAGGAGGAGAGGGAGGATGGAGTAGGAGGAGGAGGAGAAGAAGAGGCAGGCCTGCATGCAATCCGTGGCGGTAAAACCAAATCTACACGGGTGCCACAGGTTACATGCTTGACGGCCGTCAGAAGGTTCACCCAGTGGGCAGTAAAAGTAATATACCTTCCCTGCCCGTGTTTGCTAGACCACGTGTTTGTGGTCAGATGTATCTTGGCACCGACACTGTGTGCTAGAGATACATTCACTTGCCGCTGAACATGGCCATATAGCTCTGGGATGCCCTTCTGGGAGAAATATTTCCTTCCTGGGACCTTCCATTGTGGTGTTCCAATGGCCACAAATTTTCGAAAGGCCTCCGAGTCCACTAGTTTATATGGCAGTAGTTGGCGGGCTAGGAGTTCTGACAAGCCAGCGGTCAACCGTTGGGCAAGAGGGTTATCCGGCATCATCATTATTTTACGCTCAAACATTTGTCCCACGGAAGCCTGCCTTTTTCCAGATAAACTTGGGGACGTGATGATGGAAGGTGGAGTGGAGGACAACTGTGAAGAGAGAGGAGAAGTAGTAGAAGAGGCTGGACGGTAAGAGCCTGGAGTTTGGCTTTGTGGGTTCTGACGGAGTTGCTCCCACTGGGCTCGGTGATGGGAGTTCATGTGCCTTCTTAAGGCGGTCGTCCCTAGGTGAGTGTTGGGCTTACCGCGACTTATGCGTTAACTGCAAAGGCTGCAGATGGCAACATTATTGTCAGCAGCGGACACGTTAAAAAAAGCCCACACTGCGGAGCCATGTGCCGGAGTCCTGGGAGCGCCAGATGTGACCGTACATGGTTGATGGCTCGCTCTGAGTCCTGATACATTAGCAGTCTTGTTTGTCACTCCTGTGCAATGTAAGTTCCGCCTGCCTTTCCTCCCTATCTGCTGGTCCATCTCTCCCTCTGAACTCCCCTCCTGGTCCTCTCTTGTGGGCACCCACGTGACGTCCCTAGACACATCATCATCTACGTCACCTTCCCCACCACTAACATTAGAGATCTCGGAGTAGGCAGCAACAGCGGGGACCAACATCCTTGGGCTGATCTGGGTACTGTTGTCAGACTGCTGAGTGGCGGTTGTTGCTACCTCCTCTTCCTGATCCAATGTCAAGAATGCCTTCAGAGAAGTCTTGTGATGGATCGGAAAATAATTCCTGTGACTCAAGCGGAGGGTATATGGTGGCGGTGGTGTTGGTGGTAGTGTCTTTGGGGGTGCACACAGCAGAGAGTGAAGAGGGTGCAGATAGAGAGGATGAGGAGGGTGCAGAAGAGTAAGGCTGAGTGAGCCACTCAACCAAGTCTGGTGCGTCCACTGACGTAATCGAACGCACCTTCTGCAACTTCCCACTTTAGCTCCGGCCTGGTGCTCCTGCCCTACCCCTACCACCCCTGCGGAAGGGCCTGCCTCTTCCTCTGCCTGTCATCTTTTTAAATGACCCTGTGACAAAAGGCTGTAGAGAAGGGCAGTATATGTGGAAGAAGGTATATAACACCCCGCTTCAAACTGTCGTTTTCGGGGGCCACTGGTCTATCACAGCAGTTATAATACTTTTTTCTAATTGCGTTTGTCACTCTTTGTAGTATCGCTGCAGAACCTCTCAGCAGTCACAATGCTGCACAGTAGAAATGCACTATACTATTCTTCCTATATGTGAAAGTTTTTTATGCGTGTATTAGACCCCTATATACTGCACACCAAATAGTACACACCTATACCAGTCCTTAAAATGAACTTTTGTGGAGCTTTCTTGGTTAGCGATTTTAGTCGCTAGTCTGTGCCTGCGACACACAGCGGCAATTTCTACCTAAACCGAGAAAAGAGCTGCAGCAGAACCGCTCAGAAGCTGCACAGTAGAAATGCTGCACAGTTGAAATGCACTATATATTATATAGTATAGTATATATTATATAGTATGTTTGAAAGTTTTTTATGCGTGTATTAGACCCCTATATACTGCACACCAAATAGTACACCTATACCAGTCCTTAAAATGAACTTTTGTGGAGCTTTATTGGTTAGCGATTTTAGTCGCTAGTCTGTGCCTGCGACACACAGCGGCAATTTCTACCTAAACCGAGAAAAGAGCTGCAGCAGAACCGCTAAGAAGCTGCACAGTAGAAATGCTGCACAGTTGAAATGCACTATATATTATATAGTATAGTATATAGTATATATTATATAGTATGTTTGAAAGTTTTTTGTGCGTGTATTAGACCCCTATATACTGCACACCAAATAGTACACCTATACCAGTCCTTAAAATGAACTTTTGGGGAGCTTTATTGGTTAGCGATTTTAGTCGCTAGTCTGTGCCTGCGACACACAGCGGCAATTTCTACCTAAACCGAGAAAAGAGCTGCAGCAGAACCGCTCAGAAGCTGCACAGTAGAAATGCTGCACAGTTGAAATGCACTATATATTATATAGTATAGTATATATTATATAGTATGTTTGAAAGTTTTTTTATGCGTGTATTAGACCCCTATATACTGCACACCAAATAGTACACCTATACCAGTCCTTAAAATGAACTTTTGGGGAGCTTTATTGGTTAGCGATTTTAGTCGCTAGTCTGTGCTTGCGACACACAGCGGCAAATTCTACCTAAACCGAGAAAAGAGCTGCAGCAGAACCGCTCAGAAGCTGCACAGTAGAAATGCACTATACTATTCTTCCTAGAGTATTTTATGCGTGTAGTACACCCCTATTTACTGCACACAAAATAGTACACCTATACCAGTCCGTAAAAGGACTTTTGTGGACTGTACACCTATACCAGCCCTTAGAAGGACTTTTGTTTTAGTAGAGTCTGTCCCTGCTAGTACACACACAGCAACCTTCCTACACTGACTAAAGACAGCTGCAGAACCGCTCAGCACTGCAGTCCCAATGCTGCACAATTGAAATGAACTAAAAGTGTATTACACCCCTATACACTGCACACAAAACAATTGTACACCTATACCAGTCCTTAAAAGGACTTTTGTGGACCTAATAGCTAGGATTACAGTCTGTCCCTGCTCCACACAGCAACCTGTCCCTACGCTGACAAATAACAGAATGTAAAATGGCAGCCAGATCAGGTCTATTTATAAGGTAGGGGGTATGTCCATCTGCTGAAATGTCTCATTGGCTGTCCTGCACCACATGATGGATGTGTCATAGGTCAAAGTTCCACAATGTAAAAGATTCAGAATATGGTGGCCGCGAACCGGCCGCGAATAGCGCCATATGTCTGCCGGTTTCGCGAACAGCCAATGCGCAAAATTTGCCGCGAACCGACCGCGGGGCAAACCACAAGGCCATCTCTATTTATTTATTAACTCAATACAGTTTTATCTTTTACCTACAGCAGGATATTTGTTGTGTTTGTGTCCACTAATAACAATTTTAATGTATTTTTAGCAAAAATATAATTTGACATTTTCAGGGGATGGTGGTTTGAGGGGGTGAGGCCCTGTCAGGTAGGCTGTAAGGAGTACGTGATTTCTAATGGCAGCCCTGGACCCACCACTATGATGGACTGCTTGAATAAGCAAAGAGAATGTGCCCTGCAAAGGAACAATGATTATATCTACATTTCTGATGGGTGGTGAGTAGTGGAGGTCCATCCATAGAGGGCGCACAGGTGCCACCCCCCCATTCATGCGTCTGGCCCCCTAATCTACATATCAGGCCGCCAGACTAGGAATTCCAATGCAGGGTGGGTGTTTTTTTGAAGCACATGATTAGAGCCAGAGGCTTTAATAGGCTTCAAAAAAGGATGGGCTCGGGGCGCAGAGCACTACGCTCCGAGCCCACCCAGTTGTGTGATGATAGCGAATGAATGTTTGCTATTTTCACACTAAAGTTCCTCCCAGCCAATCAGGAGGCAGGTTATGAGACCTGTTTCCCAAATGGCCAAAGCGTCAGACGTTCCTATTGGATGTCTAGCACTTAGGCGGGAAAGAGAAGAGAAACACAGTTGGAGGAAGCTGCTGGAGGAGCGGACACCGGAGCCGCTGCCCGCACCCTGAAGCTTGCACGGCAGCCGGACCGTGCTGGAGGACACCACAATCCGCCACCTAGATCGGGTAAGTGCCGGACCGCTGGCCGCCCGGGCTGGGGGGGTGGTAGTGCCGCATCGCCGGTTGCCCCGGGGGGGTGTTAGTGCTGCCCCCCAAAAGAAAACCCCACCAGCCGCCACTGGTGGTGAGTGCCATCTTCTTTCAAAACCATTACTCTTCATGAGAGTCGAGATAGGACTCACAGCCACCAGACAGGTATTTATGATATTACCTTTTTTTGCAGGGCATGTTATAGTAAAAAATTGTTGCTTTAAGTATAAAATATATCTTGTATTTATACTGAGACAAATAAGATGTACAAGTATGCATCTATTGTAAAATAATTTTTTGGAGTATAAAAAGTATGTTCCTTATATACTTGCCCCTCAAATGCCCCTGAAGCAGAAAAATCATCAGTTACAAGTATTGACAATGAGCTTCTAACCACATACAGTTCAGCAAGGACTCCAACACAAAGACACTGCTTCATGGAACTCTAACCAACTCAGTCACTCCCTGGCAGCTGCAAAGACAATGACAAAGGAAACTAAAGAAACAAGAGACACGAAAAGCTTAGAGGTAGTAACAAAATACATGATTCGGCTTTCAACTGCAGCCTATAGGACACACAGTGACTACACATGGTCTGATAGCTGCAAGCAATGCATCAGAGTCAAGCATTTCTGTTTTTTGCATTTGAAGACCAGCAGTGGTGGATTCATATTGAGGCTATATAGGTGCATACCTCCCAACTGTCCCTGATTTTGAGGGACTGTCCCTCATTTGAAGCAAAGTCCCTCTGTCCCTCTTTCCTCCTGGGTTGTGCATCATTTTGGTTTGATCTATATAGTTGTATATGAAATGCACTACTACTTATCAAAAAGTGTTTCCCAGTGCTAAACCTTTCATCCAATTTCTAAATTGCTGCATTTGTAAATTCCAAAAGCCAATATAAAGGAATAGTTGTGGTTAAAAAAAAAAGCACTTGTGGGTTTAACCCAGTGTTTCTTAACTCCAGTCCTCAAGGCTCCCCAACAGGTCATGTTTTCAGGCTTTCCATTATTTTGCACAGGTGATTTAGTAATTACCACAGCCGTTTCATTTGAGGGATATCCTGAAAACATGACCTATTGGGGTGCCTTGAGGACTGGAGCTGAGAAACACTGGTTTAACCACTTAAGGACCGAGCTTCTTTTTCAGATGTGTTGTTTACAAGTTAAAAACAAATTTTTTTGCTAGAAAATTACTTAGAACCCCCAAACATTATAAAAAAAAATTCTAACACCCTAGAGAATAAAATGGCGGTCGTTGCAATATTTTTTGTCACACTGTATTTGTGCAGCAGTCTTAAAAAAATATGACAACAGTAAAGTTAGCCCAATTTTTTTTTTATATTGTGAAAGATAATGTTACGCAGAGTAAATTGATATGCAACATGTCACACTTCAAAATTGTGCCCTCTCGTGGAATGGCGACAAACTTTTACCCTTAAAAATCTCCATAGGCGACGTTTAAAAAATTCTACAGGTTTTGAGTTACAGAGGAGGTCTAGGGCTAGAATTATTGCTCTCGCTCTAATGATCGCGGCGACTGTTTGAACACCGTTTTTATATGTGGGCGCTGCTCACGTATGAGTTCGCTCCTGCGTGCAAACTCGTCAGGAGGGGGCGCTTTAAAAAAAATATATTTTACTTTATTTTATTTATTTTTACACTGTTTTAAAAATAAAAATAAAAAATTGGGTCACTTTTATTCCTATTACAAGGAATGTAAACATCCCTTGTAATAGAAAAAAAGCATGACAGGTCCTCTTAAATATGAGATCTGGGGTCAACAAGACCCCAGATCTCATATTTACACTTAAATGCAAAAAAAAAAAAAAAAATGGCCCTTTTAAGAGCTATGGGCGGAAATGACGTTTTGACGTCGCTTCCGCCCATCTTCCCCTCACTCGTCTCGTCTCCATACCCAGTACGACAGAGAACACGGTCGCCTTTCGCCGCTACCGACAGCTCCGGTAAGCGGCGGAGGGCGCGGGAGAGCGGCGGGAGGGGGGCCCCTCTCCTGCCGCCGATAATGGTGATCTTGCGGCGAATCCACCGCAGAGACCACCAGTATCGTAAACCGGACCGTCGCCTGAAGATGAGGATATCTGGGTTATGGCAGCTAGCTGCTGCCATAACAAAGATATCCTGCTTCAAAGTGCCGACGTACATAGTCGTGCAGCGGTCTGGAAGTGGTTAACCAATCTTCCTCTTTTTTTTTTTTTTTTACAATTCTCCTTTAAGGGGGGCATAGTATGGGATGTGTCCTATACCTACATACATTTACTAGCAGGTGTCCCTTATTCCCATTTCAGAAAGTTGGGAGGTATGCAGGTGGCTGCCTGTGGCTCAATGCTCCTAGGGGGTCCATACCTGTCCATGCTTTTGCTGGTAGACCCAGATCTTTATCTGCTGTCTGGGCTTTGACAGATTGGTCCTACTCTGTGCTTCAGAAAATCAGACAGCTGCTTCAATATAAATGCAAATAGTACTAGCAGGCTTCATTGATAAATGTGTTGTAACAATAATTGTTACGATGTGCAGATCAAAGCGGTGTTCTTTTGATCTGCATATAATGTCACTTACAAGTGGAAAAAGGGTTTACTTTGTAATAAAAAATGTTCCTATGTAATGAATTTCGTTCTTCAAATACATATGTAGCACACGGACCCTTTTCACCTGCCTACCTTCTCCTTGCAGGGATAAAGGCACACCGTGCCGCATGCCCGGATCCTCCTGGTTTAGAAGGTTGAGCGGTGTTCTTTATTTTTGGGTCCTGCAGCGAGTTACTGGTTCACTGGTTCTCGTCCCCAGAATGAAGGGAAAAATTTGTGTTCTTTCCCCAAAGAATTCAAGTATTCAAACTCCAAACAGCCGAGTTTATTTTATCTTGCTCAAACAGATTTGGGAACAGGTTGAAGATAGCGAAAAAGTACAGGTCCTTCTCAAAAAATTAGCATATTGTGATAAAGTTCATTATTTTCTGTAATGTACTGATAAACATTAGACTTTCATATATTTTAGATTCATTACACACAACTGAAGTAGTTCAAGCCTTTTCTTGTTTTAATATTGATGATTTTGGCATACAGCTCATGAAAACCCAAAAATCCTATCTCAAAAAATTAGCATATTTCATCCGACCAATAAAAGAAAAGTGTTTTTAATACAAAAAAAGTCAACCTTCAAATAATTATGTTCAGTTATGCACTCAATACTTGGTCGGGAATCCTTTTGCAGAAATGACTGCTTCAATGCGGCGTGGCATGGAGGCAACCAGCCTGTGGCACTGCTGAGGCGTTATGGAGGCCCAGGATGCTTCAATAGCGGCCTTAAGCTCATCCAGAGTGTTGGGTCTTGCGTCTCTCAACTTTCTCTTCCCAATATCCCACAGATTCTCTATGGGGTTCAGGTCAGGAGAGTTGGCAGGCCAATTGAGCACAGTAATACCATGGTCAGTAAACCATTTACCAGTGGTTTTGGCACTGTGAGCAGGTGCCAGGTCGTGCTGAAAAATGAAATCTTCATCTCCATAAAGCTTTTCAGCAGATGGAAGCATGAAGTGCTCCAAAATCTCCTGATAGCTAGCTGCATTGACCCTGCCCTTGATAAAACACAGTGGACCAACACCAGCAGCTGACATGGCACCCCAGACCATCACTGACTGTGGGTACTTGACACTGGACTTCAGGCATTTTGGCATTTCCCTCTCCCCAGTCTTCCTCCAGACTCTGGCACCTTGATTTCCGAATGTACTTTGGACCACTGAGCAACAGTCCAGTGCTGCTTCTCTGTAGCCCAGGTCAGGCGCTTCTGCCGCTGTTTCTGGTTCAAAAGTGGCTTGACCTGGGGAATGCGGCACCTGTAGCCCATTTCCTGCACACGCCTGTTCACGGTGGCTCTGGATGTTTCTACTCCAGACTCAGTCCACTGCTTCCGCAGGTCCTCCAAGGTCTGGAATCGGTCCTTCTCCACAATCTTCTTCAGGGTCCGGTCACCTCTTCTCGTTGTGCAGCGTTTTCTGGCACACTTTTTCCTTCCCACAGACTTCCCACTGAGGTGCCTTGATACAGCACTCTGGGAACAGCCTATTCGTTCAGAAATTTCTTTCTGTGTCTTACCCTCTTGCTTGAGGGTGTCAATGATGGCCTTCTGGACAGCAGTCAGGTCGGCAGTCTTACCCATGATTGCGGTTTTGAGTAATGAACCAGGCTGGGAGTTTTTAAAAGCCTCAGGAATCTTTTGCAGGTGTTTAAAGTTAATTAGTTGATTCAGATGATTAGGTTAATAGCCCGTTTAGAGAACCTTTTCATGATATGCTAATTTTTTGAGATAGGAATTTTGGGTTGTCATGAGCTGTATGCCAAAATCATCAATATTAAAACAAGAAAAGGCTTGAACTACTTCAAGTTGTGTTTAATGAATCTAAAATATATGAAAGTCTAATGTTTATCAGTACATTACAGAAAATAATGAACTTTATCACAATATGCTAATTTTTTGAGAAGGACCTGTAGCTAGGGAGATAGGTTCAGGCACGCGGCACCCAGTTACCCTATTCTTTACTCAAGCCCGAGTATGAATTTTGCTCACCCGGATAGATCCCTCTCACCGTTCTAGCAGCCGGAGTGAAGCACGAACAGCTGCTACTTGAATTTAGTCCCCTTCACGGACAAGTCCTATAGATTCTCTGCCACAGAATCCCTAATGATTGAATTATGACTTCTGAACAAAACCCCATAGATTAGTAGAGACCATAGGTGTCAGTGGGACACACTACAGGGGCTATACTGCAACTCACGAATCCTTCCTCTGATAGGTAACCTGGCCTCTCCTTCATCGTGAACTCTATCACCGATCCATCGGACAGGTCCTCCCCCGGTTTCCTCTCTTTCAGAGCGGGCCACCCTCACACGGGCTTCCTGGGAATCCAGTGTGTTGGCTGTAGACCCAGTTGAAGGTACTGGGCCTACCTGGAATGTTGTAGACTCGGGCTAAAGGTGCCCGAGACTCCTCAGCCAATTCACGCACCCCCCGGCCAGCAGGGCCAAAGGGCGTGACTTCACCACCAGGGGTCCTCCTTGGAATCCCCCCGGCACACCACCCCCATGGGACACACTCCCCCGCACCTCTGGCGTCTGCCCTTTATGTACCCTCTCCCGGCATGCACAGCAGGCAAAACCCCGCCCCCCCACCACACAGTAAGCGAGAGAGAACACCCAATCACACCACAATGCCACCCGTGATTCAACCCGAGACCTGGGCAACAGCGCCACCACAGGACAAGGGAACCATACACCAGGCAACACCGTAGCAGAACAGAGACCATAGCTAACAAATTTGAGAACCTGAGCCAACTATGGCTCATACTACCCCTAAACTTATTTTTTTTAAATAACAAACATGTCATACTTACCTCCACTGTGCAGCCGAGAACCCCGGACAAAGATCCAGTGCATTCGACACGGGACTTTCCAGGGCATAGGTAAATAGAACGGGGCGCTGGGGGCCGGTAATCGTCAGATGTTTTTTTACCTTAATGCATAGGATGCATTAAGGTGAAAAAACAGGAACCTTTACAACCCCTTTAAGCATCATTGATGCATCGAGAAATGTCTGCAAACCTACCATGCCCAAGAATGGAACAACCGAGAACAGTCTAGGGCTCCATGCACACTTGGCTTAAAAAAACTACAGCTCTCCTGCCAGAAAATAATGCTCATACAGAGCATTTTTTGTACAAAGTTTAGACAAGTTTAGGAGAGTTTTATGTTTTTTCTGCCAGTAAACTCCAATCAGAAACACAAATGTAGCGGGGTCTTTAAATTTAGTTGGGATACACCTGGGTAATAGTATGACCCAGGTGGGTAAATCATGAGAGGTTTTGGACCATTTGTGTTCGTGGAGGACTGGGTGGTGTATTATTCTCCTTGGTCTGTGGGTGGCGCTGTGCCCACAGGTTCAAGGTAGAATTGCTACCGCAGTGCTGTCCTTTTTGTCCCTTTCCGGAGATGGTACGGCGAGGGCGGGGAACCTGCCGTGACGTCAAGGGAGGGGATAAAAGGGGGAGACGCCCTAACCACGAGGGCTTGGGGATCTTCTTCTTCACGCGCCCAGGCACCTTAGGCCTGGGTGCGGGCGGTCCGGAGTTCCGGCTCAGGCGCCCTAGGCCTGACCGGAACGGAGTTGGAGTCCATCCCAGGCACCTTCAGCCTGGGGTGAGGTACTGAATCGGAGGCCTGGGGCCCAGTAAATTCGACTGGGTCCCGCGAGGGCGGAGGAGTCCGAGGGTCCCTGAGGTGGATGGGGCCTATGTCTGAGGTGAGGAGGCCGGGGAGGTCACCCATCCGGAGAGTCCGGAGCAGTATCAACCCGGTGACGGATGGGCCTCCGGTAACTCCCTTGGAGGGACATCTTCCCCTGATAGGGGCCGCAATGCAATGAAGGTACTCCTATCTACATTCTCTTGAGTCGCTGGTAGAGACTCACAAGTTCTAAGTTATTTCTAGCCATGGCTATAGTAACCGCTGGTGAAACCACAGTGGTCTAGCTTGCAATCAGGATAGTGCCTCGACCTGCTCATCCCACCGTATCGAACTGTTATTGGGTCTCAACCAGTTGGCTAATGAAGCACTGTTTATTGTGAGTTTTACAATAAAACAAGAGTTGGACTGTGATCGGTGTGTGGTACTCTGGTTAATGGGAGCAAAGGGAAGTGTCAGCACAGCAGGACTTGGTCCTTAACTAAAACACACAGGCCCAAGGAAAATAACTGGTACTGGCCTTCACCTCACCCACAGCTATGGGGAGGACATGGGCCGTAGCGCATCTCACCCTGTTGTACGAAATACCCCTAGACAAAAGAGATGGGGTGAGGCCGCTACACAAACAAGAAGGTTTTTTTTTGCTGCCTCTAAAAGTTGAGCATAAAATATACCTGTAATCGTCCTAATGTGCATGGACACATACAGGGTAGGATAACATTGAGCTGCTTCTACAGGGAGAACACAAAACTCCAGTGTGCATGGAGCCTATGTGGGTTTGCCCTGCATTTTAATTCATCAAGGCAGTAAACAAACAGGAGGCCCCCTAATGGGTTTCCTAACGCAAACAGGCAGAACTTGTACCTTTTTTACTGTTTGGTCAGCAGTCAGCCTTTTCACCTAGCAGCAGACTCTCGCGGCATAAAGAGTTAGAGGAAGAGCCCTGAGCAACAGGTCATGTTTATAAACACCTTTGGACAGCTGAGACTAAAGCCTGGTACACACTATCCCTTTTTTTTTTCCGTTCAACCCAGCGGGCTGAAAACAAAACTGAAGAGCTCTGGAGGAGATCCTGTACTTTCAATCCAATGTTAGTTCAGTAATCTCCCCCCCACCGAGCTTTTGTGTTCTGAAAGTCATTGGCTGAGAGCGCTGATCGAATACCGATCGGCACACCTTTTTCCATACCTCCCAACAGGCACGGATCTTGCGGGTTTTTCCCGCACCGCAACCTCCTTCCCGCACTCCCGCGAGAGGTGATGAATTCCCGCACAGCAGGAAGTGGAGGAACAATACTGATGGAAGCAGGTAAGCCCCCCGCCCCCCCCCCCCCTGTCATTAGCGAAAATTCTTCTGGGAACCCCCCTCCCCCCGCGATCGGCGGCAGCAACGAAAAATGCGACCCCCCCCCCGCTCAACAACTTTCGTTGGCAGGGGCGAATTTTTTTTTAAATGTCCCGCTGCAAAATCCCCTCCCCTCCCACTCAACAACTTTCGTTGGCAGGGAAGAGGGGCGATCTAAATGTCCCGCGGTGGGACTTTCAAAAGTTGGGAGGTATGCTTTTTCGGTCATGGGCGTTCAGGCGCCTTCTGTCTGACCGCCTGCTGTACACACGGGACTAATGTCAGACGGTTTTATATTGAACCGGCCGATTCCGTATTTGGCCCGTGTGTACGGAGCTTTAGTAATACGATCTGGCTACCTGGTAAGATGTTGACCTGGGAATGGAGGGTTTATCCCACCCAAAGCTCTACAAAGCTTTTGGGCTCCAGATTCCAGAACCAAACCTATTAGGATCTAAGAGACAAACGTTTTTTTTCTCCGTAACAGACAAAAATCCAGGAGCCCCTTACCATGTGTAGGTGAGAAACCTAGGTGAAACATGTACACCATTCACATGCCTGCCAGCCAGTTCCTCAAAATATAGTTCTCAATGCTTAAACTGTTTACTTAGAGGCAGTCCCATTCAGCACAGCAGCTCTTCAAATTTACTGAAAACCTCCATCTGTGTACCTGTACCATGTCCAGGAGGCCTAAAATGACTGCCAGTTTGCTGACAAAAATTTAAAGATTATATATAATTTAAAAATACAATATATATATATATATATATATATATATATATATATATAATGTGTGTGTGTGTGGCACACGGACCCTTTTTTCCTACCTTTGGCTCACTTGCAGGAAAAGGGCACACCATACTATATGCCCGTACCCTCCTGTTTGAAGAGGTTGAGCGGTGTCATGTATTTGGGTCCCACAGCTAGGTTCTCCATCGGTTGGTTCTCATCTCCTAGGATATAGGGACAAGACTCTGTTTTCCCCCCAGTAATTCCAATGTCCACACCACTTTAAACTCTAACGTTGAGTTTATTTTTCATCAATGTTCAGCAGATAGGAAAGGGTGGATAAGAGACAGGACAGCAAGGTTTTGGGAGGTAGGTCCAGACACAAGTAAATGTTACAATTACCACTCAATCCCCGTGTGGGTTCAGCTCACCTGGATAGTCTCCTGTAAATGTGGATCCTAGCAGCCGCAGTGATGCTCGGACACTCAATTAGGTTATTTTCTTAGATACGATCGGGAGACTCTCTACCACAGAATCTATCATGTCCTGAACTTCTCAGCTTTTGCAATACAAGGACAGGTGCCAGCAACAGCACATTACTAGGCCCTTGGTGGATAGATGAATCCCTCCAGAAAGTTACCAGGCCCCTTCTTTCACCGCAAACTCTCACCGGTCCCTCAGAAAGGTCCTCCCCCGGCTTCCTCTTCTTAGAGCGGGCTCCCTCGCAAGGGGCACCCTGGGATTCCTCTTCCCAGAAGTGGGCTCCAGCTAAAGGTGCTGGGCCCAGGGCTGAAGTTGCAGCCCCAGGGCTAAAGGTGCCTGGGACTGATTCGCACGCGGCCCCATGGCCTGGAGGGCCAGGCGCCGCGCACTTGGACTCGGACTCCCGACTCCTCCTCGGCGGCGTCTGCCCTTATGTATCCTCCCCCAGCATGCACAGCAGGCCAACCACGCCCACTGTACTGCTGCCGAGAGAGGACACCCTAAGGCACAGCACTATTACTAGTGGTTCAACCCTGACCTGTCATGGCAGTGCCACCTACAGGCCACAGGGAACTGCACACCAGTATACCACCTGGAGAAACAAAGTAGCACAACCTATCAATGAGAACGGTCTGAGCCTAACTACTAACTCAGACCAGCCCCCTAAATTTGGGTATATAGCCCCCCTAAAATGGGATGGGCGCTATATATATATATATATATATATATATATATATATATATATATATATATAAATATTTTTTTTTTATATATTTTTTTTTTTTTTGTCCAGATTGCAATAAAGAAAATATGTACAATACTACCATATATTCCAGTTAAGATTTTTACATGTGGGACAAATTCTTGACTGCTGCAACCAGATACATTTATTTTATTTTTTTTAAAGAAAAAGTATTTTAAATGAATATTAATCAGCTAGGGTTTAGACTGCTAATCAGAAGTTACCGCATAGAAATCAGTGAGAAGTCCCCAGACACTTAAGTTATAAGCACGCCTAATTATTGAAATAAATATTTTCGTTCAGCATAGCAATAGCTCAGTGATTAGTACTATAGCAATAGCTCAGTGATTAGCCACAATTACATTGACACATTCCTACCAATAATATTGTTTACTGCTGTGCATCCGATAACATTCCCACCGTGGGGACAAAGGAGCAATTACATTGCAGAGATTGCTGTCTGTTTTACAGAATGCTAATATAAATTTATGTAAAAACAACTTTGCCCGTAAGGGCCCTTTCACACATGCGGACTGTATGTCCGTTTTTGGATGAAAAATAGACATACATGTATCCCTATGGAATAGCGGGTGTCAGCGGATGAACATCCGCTGACACCCGATCTCATCAGTGTCCACTATGGCCTGTTTCTGCAGACGGAGGAAAATCCTATTTTTCCATCCGTCTGCAGAGTGCAGAGCGGATCGGATAAACATGGACAGACGGTCCGTGTTCATCCAATCCCCCCATAGAGGAGAGCGGAGATCTGACAGGGCGGTGCCTGCACAGTGTGCAGGGACCGCTAGGGTTGCCACTTTTTCTAGAAGCCAAACCCGAACACTTTAGCAGCGACAGCAAAATTTTTATATCTTTTGTTAGCATACACTATAGGATTGTAACAGACCTGGGACACCTTTTGGGTGCTCCAAAGAGAATATTAATGTGGCGTGCTTAGTGCCCCCTCACCCTCTTATCAGGCCCTGTTCTGAGACACATTTCTGTCTGAATATTGTGTCCGGGTTTCAGGCAGACTGAAACCCGGATGCATGATTCAAAACCCGAACTGTCCGGGTGAATCCCGGGCAGCTGGCAACCCTAGGTACCGCCCTGTCATCTGCCGGCACAGCAGGGATCAACGTAGCGATCCCCGCCGAGCAAGTGGATGTATAAGGAATGGATCTTCATGGGATCCGTGGGTGTGAAAGGGCCCTAACAGATTTCTTTGCTGTGGGTGTCGATGGCATGATTGGATTCCTATTGGGGGCTTATTACTCTCCTGGGGCATTGCATGACCCCAGGCAGCCAAGAGTCTGTTGTCAGTAAATGCCCTGTAACTTTTTAATGTACTCCAATGTAGAAGTCCCCAGGGACTACAGGCGGTCCCCATGTTACAAACATCTGACTTACAAAGACTCCTACTTACAAACGGAAGGAGACAACAGGAAGTGAGAGGAAATCTACCCCTAGGAAGGGCAATTCACTCCTGTAATGCCGCGTACACATGATCGGAAATCCCGACAACAAAAACGTGGATTTTTTTCCGACGGAATGCTGGCTCAAATTTGTGTTGCATACAAACGGTCACACGAATGTTGTCGGAAATTCCAACCGTCAAGAACACGCTGACGTACAAGACATACAACGAGCCGAGGTCAATGAAGTTCAATAGGCAGTTCGGCTCTTCTGCTTGATTCTGAGCATGCGTGTTTTTTGTGCGTCGGAATTGCATACAAATGATCGGAATTTCCGACAAGAACTTTTCTGGTCGGAAAATTTGAGAACCAGCTCTCAAATTTTTGTTGTCGGAAATTCCGACAGAAAATGTCTGATGGAGCCTACACACGGTCGGAATTTCCGACCAAAAGTTCACATCAAACTTTTCTTGTCGGAATTTCCGATCATGTGTACGCGGCATAAGAGTTATTATGGGAAAAAGGTGTCTCCACTGATGCTTTATCACCAAAGCTTGTTTCCAACCCAAAATTTTCTAAATCCAATTGTCATTGGGACATGTGTGGCTTGGATGTGCTCATCTACCTAGGTGAGCACATCCAAGCCACATATGTGAAAGGAATTAGACAGAAACACTGGAGCAAGGAGTGTGGAAGAGCTATAAACTATCCACCTTTAGGCCCCTTTCACACCAGCAGACAGTATGTCCGCTTTCTCATCCGTCCGTTTAGGGATGAAAAAGGGACATACATTGGTCCCTATGAGATCGTGGGTCCGCTGACACCCGATCTCCTCTGTGTCCGCAATCCCCCGATTCTGCAGACTGAGGAAAATCCTATTTTTCTATCCGTCTGCAGAGCGGATCCGATGAACACGGACAGAGGGTCCGTGTTCATCCAATCCCCCCATAGGGGAGAGTGGAGATCTGACAGGGGGGTCCCTGCACAGTGTGCGGGGACCCCCCTGTCATCCGCCGGCTCAGCGGGGATCAGCGGAGTGATCCCTGCAGAGCAAGCGGAGGTTTACGACGGATCCGTCCCGTGTGAAAGGGGCCTTAGGGAGATTCACCCTCAACTACTATAGACAGCATTAAAAACCTGATAAAGGCTCTCCTCCTTTCCACTTTGTCCTGGTGACAACTTTATCCAAAATAAATGTGTACACTGTGAAGGAGCAACTTCTTGGGAGGTTTGGGATTACCAGTGCCTAGGAAACAAGCAGGCCAAAAGCCAGGGTCCAAGGTTCAACACTTTGATATCACCTGAGTTATTGCCTATATGAACACAATACCAGGAAAGGCCTCCCTTCAGTGGCTCGGTTTATCGGATATCTATGTGGAATGCAGCTGAGGATCCAGCTCTTAACAGTGATTTTATATCATGCTCAGTTGACCCTTTGAACGTATGTTCTTTAGGGTTCACTGTTTCCGGTAAGCCCCTTACCTACTGGTGGTGGTTGATTCCATTCTATCCAGTTTATCACTCAATATTCACATTTGAGAAAATCATCATCTTTTGAACTTCATTCACTTATTATGCTGCGTACACACTAGGGATGAGCTTCGAGTTCGAGTCGAACTCATGTTCGACTCGAACATTGCCTGTTCGCCCGTTCGCCGAACAGCGAACAAATTGGGGTGTTCGCGGCAAATTCGAAAAATCTATGGGAGAAATCTAAAGTGCTAATTATAAAGGCTTATATGCAAGTTATTGTCCTAAAAAGTGTTTGGGGACCCGGATCCTGCCCCAGGGGACATGTATCAATGCAAAAAGACGTTTTAAAAACGGCAGTTTTTTCGGGAGCAGTGATTTTAATAATGCTTAAAATGAAAAAATAAAAGTGAAATATTCCTTTAAATTTCGTACCTGGGGGGTGTGTATGATATGCATGTGAAGTGGCGCATGTTTCCCGTGCTTAGAACTGTCCCTGCAAAAAATGTCATTTTTGAAAGAAAAAAAGTCTTTTAAAACTGACTCGCGGCTATTAATGAATTGTCGGCTCCCGGCAATACATACAAAAGTCATTGATAAAAAAAAAAAGCGTGGGGGTTCCCCAGAATTCAATTACACAAAAGGCACAGCACTGTATCAGCGGTTCAACCCTAGCCTACCATGGCAGCGCCACCTGTAGGCCGCAGGGAACTGCACACCAATACTGTCCCCCGAGGACAAAATGGTCCATGAATCCTACAGAATTAGGGTGTTTGAGCCTATTTACCACTCAAACACTTCCCTTAAATTTAGCACCCCGCTACATTTTTATTTCAAAGTATTTTATTTTCCCACTAGCTTATCCATTAAATTGAATAATTTATTCCAGAAAGGGCGTATTCTGGGGCATTCCCACCATATGTGTGGCATCGTGCCGTTGAGTTTCTGAGGTTCTTAATGACTTCCCGTACCTCTTCTGCTGAAAAGGGGGCCTCCAGCATATTTTTTAATTTTTTTATGTTATTTTAAGTTATTTCCCTATCCACATTTGTTTGCAGAGCACTTGCCATGCTCTTAACAACATTTTGCTGCCATTTGCAGCCCTCTAGCCCTTTCCATTAATTTTTTAGAGCCTTTTTAGTCCTTAGAAGTCCGGGTCCCCATTGACTTCAATGGGGTTCGGGTTCGGGTTAAAGTTCGGTCCCGAACCCAAATTTTTTTCCGAAGTTCGGCCGAACCCGTCGAACCCGAACATCCAGGTGTCCGCTCAACTCTACACACGACCATTTTTCTCATCGGGAAAAATTACATTTTTTCTCTTTGACGAGAAAAACAACCGTGTGGGGGCTTTTGGTAATTTTTCCCGACGAGAAAAACGGCATTAATCACGACGAGAAAAATTAGAACATGCTCTAATTTTTCTCGTCGTGATTCACGGCATTTTTTTCCGCGGCAGTTTTCCCATAGGGAAACACTGCCGGGGAGCCTACACACGGAAAAAACGGCCGTGTGTAGGGAAACAAGCCGTTCCTTGTATTTCCCGTCGATTTTCTCGACGGTGTTTTCACCGTCAAGAAAATCGATCGTGTGTACCAGGGATGAGCCGAACACCCCCCTGTTCGGTTCGCACCAGAACCTGCGAACAGACAAAATGTTCGTGTAAACTTTAGAACCCTATTAAATACAATGGACTCGAACGTTCGAAATCTAAAGTGTTAATTATAAAGGCTAATATGCAAGTTATTGTCCTAAAAAGTGTTTGGGGACCTGGGTCCTGCCCCAGGGGACATGTATCAATGCAAAAAGAAGTTTTAAAAACGGCCGTTTTTTCGGGAGCAGTGATTTTAATAATGCTTAAAATGAAAAAATAAAAGTGAAATATTCCTTTAAATTTCGTACCTGGGGGGTGTGTATGATATGCATGTGAAGTGGCGCATGTTTCCCGTGCTTAGAACTGTCCCTGCAAAAAATGTCATTTTTGAAAGAAAAAAAGTCTTTTAAAACTGACTCGCGGCTATTAATGAATTGTCGGCTCCCGGCAATACATACAAAAGTCATTGATAAAAAAAAAAAAAAAAAAAAAGCGTGGGGGTTCCCCAGAATTCAATTACCAGGCCCTTCAGGTCTGGAATGGATATTAAGGGGAACCCCGCCGCAAATTTTAAAAAAATTTGATGTGGGGTTCCCCCAAATATCCATTCCAGGCCCTTCAGATCTGGCATGGATTTTAAGGGGAACTCCACCCCAAATTTTAAAAAAATGGCGTGGAGTCCCCCTAAAAATCCATACCAGACCCCTTATCCGAGCACGCAACCTGGCCGGCCGCAGGGGAAAAGGGGGGGACGAGAGAGCGGCCCCCCCTCCCTCCTGAACTGTACCAAGCCACATGCCCTCAACATGGGGAGGATGTCCCCATGTTGATGGGGACAAGGGCCTCATCCCCACAACCCTTGCCCGGTGGTTGTGGGGGTCTGCGGGTGGGGGGCTTATCCGAATCTGGAAGACCCCTTTAACAAAGGGGACCCCCAGATCCCAGCCCCCCCATGTGAATTGGTAAGGGGTACATTGTACCCCTACCATTTCACGAAGAAAGCGTAAAAAAATGTTTTAAAAAAACACACAAACACCTTGAAAAAGTCCTTTATTTAAAATAATAATAAAAAAATAAAAAAATTCCAGCGCTGAAATCCAGTGTCCCGCGGCGATCCCGATGTCCAGCGCTGTCCGTCATTGGCTGAGCCTGAGCGGACCTGATGGGGAACTCCCTCTCAGTATTTTAAATGTATAGACCCGCCCCTTCTAAAGTTCCCCATCAGGTCCGCTCCCTCGGTATGTCGGACCCGCCTACGTCATTGGCTTGAGCGGGGAACTTCCTTCACTGTGTAATTTAAATTTTCATAGTGAAGGAAGTTCCCCGCTCAAGCCAATGATGTAGGCGGGTCCGACATACCGAGGGGGCGGACCTGATGGGGAACTGCTCTCACTTTGGCAATACATGTATAGACCCGCCCCTTCTCATGTTCCGCATCTGGTCCGCTGAGCGGACCTGATGGGGAACTTTAGAAGGGGCGGGTCTATACATTTAAAATACTGAGAGGGAGTTCCCCATCAGGTCCGCTCAGGCACAACCAATAAAGGACAGCGCTGGACATCGGGATCGCCGCGGGACACTGGATTTCACCGCTGGAATGTTTTTTTGTTTTTTTTTTAAATAAAGGACTTTTTCAAGGTGTTTGTGTGTTTTTTTTAAACATTTTTTTACGCTTTCTTCGTGAAATGATAGGGGTACAATGTACCCCTTACCAATTCACATAGGGGGGGGCCGGGATCTGGGGGTCCCCTTTGTTAAAGGGGTCTTCCAGATTCCGATAAGCCCCCCGCCCGCAGACCCCCACAACCACCGGGCAAGGGTTGTGGGGATGAGGCCCTTGTCCCCATCAACATGGGGACATCCTCCCCATGTTGAGGGCATGTGGCCTGGTACGGTTCAGGAGGGAGGGGGGGCCGCTCTCTCGTCCCCCCCTTTTCCCCTGCGGCCGGCCAGGTTGCGTGCTCGGATAAGGGGTCTGGTATGGATTTTTAGGGGGACTCCACGCCATTTTTTTAAAATTTGGGGTGGAGTTCCCCTTAAAATCCATGCCAGATCTGAAGGGCCTGGAATGGATATTTGGGGGAACCCCACGTCAAATTTTTTTTTAATTTGCGGCGGGGTTCCCCTTAATATCCACTCCAGACCTGAAGGGCCTGGTAATTGAATTCTGGGGAACCCCCACGCTTTTTTTTTTTATCAATGACATTTGTATGTATTGCCGGGAGCCGACAATTCATTAATAGCCGCGAGTCAGTTTTAAAAGACTTTTTTTCTTTCAAAAATGACATTTTTTGCAGGGACAGTTCTAAGCACGGGAAACAAGCGCCACTTCACATGCATATCATACACACCCCCCAGGTACGAAATTTAAAGGAATATTTCACTTTTATTTTTTCATTTTAAGCATTATTAAAATCACTGCTCCCGAAAAAACGGCCGTTTTTAAAACTTCTTTTTGCATTGATACATGTCCCCTGGGGCAGGACCCGGGTCCCCAAACACTTTTTAGGACAATAACTTGCATATTAGCCTTTATAATTAACACTTTAGATTTCGAACGTTCGAGTCCATTGTATTTAATAGGGTTCTAAAGTTTACACGAACATTTTGTCTGTTCGCAGGTTCTGGTGCGAACCGAACAGGGGGGTGTTCGGCTCATCCCTGGTACACACGATCGATTTTCTTGACGGTGAAAACACCGTCGAGAAAATCGACGGGAAATACAAGGAACGGCTTGTTTCCCTACACACGGCCGTTTTTTCCGTGTGTAGGCTCCCCGGCAGTGTTTCCCTATGGGAAAACTGCCGCGGAAAAAAATGCCGTGAATCACGACGAGAAAAATTAGAGCATGTTCTAATTTTTCTCGTCGTGATTAATGCCGTTTTTCTCGTCAGGAAAAATTACCAAAAGCCCCCACACGGTTGTTTTTCTCGTCAAAGAGAAAAAATGTAATTTTTCCCGATGAGAAAAATGGTCGTGTGTAGAGTTGAGCGGACACCTGGATGTTCGGGTTCGACGGGTTCGGCCGAACTTCGGAAAAAAGTTTGGGTTCGGGACCGAACTTTAACCCGAACCCGAACCCCATTGAAGTCAATGGGGACCCGGACTTCTAAGGACTAAAAAGGCTCTAAAAAATCAATGGAAAGGGCTAGAGGGCTGCAAATGGCAGCAAAATGTTGTTAAGAGCATGGCAAGTGCTCTGCAAACAAATGTGGATAGGGAAATAACTTAAAATAACATAAAAAAATTAAAAAATATGCTGGAGGCCCCCTTTTCAGCAGAAGAGGTACGGGAAGTCATTAAGAACCTCAGAAACTCAACGGCACGATGCCACACATATGGTGGGAATGCCCCAGAATACGCCCTTTCTGGAATAAATTATTCAATTTAATGGATAAGCTAGTGGGAAAATAAAATACTTTGAAATAAAAATGTAGCGGGGTGCTAAATTTAAGGGAAGTGTTTGAGTGGTAAATAGGCTCAAACACCCTAATTCTGTAGGATTCATGGACCATTTTGTCCTCGGGGGACAGTATTGGTGTGCAGTTCCCTGTGGCCTACAGGTGGCGCTGCCATGGTAGGCTAGGGTTGAACCGCTGATACAGTGCTGTGCCTTTTGTGTCCCCTCTTGGCAGTAGTACAGCGGGCGGGGAACCTGCTGTGCATGCCGGGAGAGCATATAAAAGGGGCAAACCTTTGGCCTGGGGGCTGATGTCCAGTGGGGTCCACGCCCAGGTGCCTTCGGCCTGGGTGCATGTGTTCCTGTTCCATCTCGGGTACCTTTAGCCCGGGGTGAGGTACTATCCTGGAGTTCCTGCTGCCCTGGGTATGGAGGCCTAGGTGCGGGAGTAAAGCCTGGAGTCCAGAGCCTTCGTCTGGAGTCCGCTAAGGGTCGAGGAGTCTTAGGGTGCCGCCTCGTGTAGGGGACCATGTTCCAGGGAAGGGAGGATCATTCTGATGGACCGATGCGGGAGTCACGGTGAAGGAAGGGTCTGTTGACTCCCTGGAGAGATGTCTTCCCCTTGATATGGGCTAGGTTCATAGAAGGAGAAGCTCACGGTCATCTTGACTGTATCAGAGGCCTTATTCACCCGGCCCGTGGCAGGGGTCTTATACACCCTGGTCTGTGGCAGAGACCAAAGTTCTCCAGATCCGTGGCAGGGGCCTTGTACACCCTGTCTGTGGCAGAGACCAACCTCAAGGTCTGTGGCAGAGACCGTGCACCTAAAACTGTTTGAGAAACCTAAGCAGTGAAGTGAATGTGCTACGTTTGTGCCTGGACCTCCTCCACACCTTAAGCTGTCCTGTTTCTTTGCTCTAACCTTTTCTATCCGAGTAGAGTTTATTTTGCCATGAGAGAATAAGAGTTGTAGTTTCAGCTGGTGTGGACATTGACTTTACTGGGAATTAAAGGACTTGCCTCTACCTACAGTAGAGGTGAGAATCATCCTCTGGAGGAGTTTTGACTCCGGCTGTGGACACGACCCGTCAAGTACACCGCTCAACCTCTTTATATAGGAGGGTACGGGCTGGTAGTGCGGTGTGCCTTTCTCCCTCCTGCGAGGAGCCAACAACATAAAGGCAGGTAAGGGGGAAAGGATCTGTGCGCTACAAAAAAATAAAATAAAAATTATAATCTTGACCTAGGAGGACGAGGTCCATATGGAGTAGGAGGTTGAGGTGGCGGTGGATGTGGCTGTGTAGGTGGAAGCGGCGGTGGAGGAGGACGAGGTAGCCAACACTGGTTCAAAAATACAACAATGGCTGGGTAAGACCGGTGATGTGTCGAATTCTGTCCCCCGTCAAATAGTGTCCACCCTGTACTGCGCTTGCTCAGTATGTAGGACAAGGGGATTTCGAAAATCTCCCAAGACGAACGGCGCCTGCGTGGTGAGTTCAGGTGAAGGCCACACCATCCGTGGTTCAAGCTGAGCCAAGTGAGGCCATGCCCGAAGCGTGGCGATCGAACCGAGCCCGTGAGGGGCCCTGTTACTATGTGCTACCGTATGTCCACTTGGATGGTGGGGCTTGAACCTGCACTCACGGCGCCGGCGCCGTTCATCTTCGGAGATTTTGTGAATCTCCTTGTCCTCTGTACTGCGCAAGCGCTGCGCCTTCGCAGTATGGGCCGGACACAATCCGATGGCCGGACAGTTTTTGTCACAACACCGGTATACATGTCTATTCTGCAGAAGGTATGGACAAGTCCTGTGGGATTCATGCCTGGTTCATTTTAATGAACGTGAGCTTGTCCACATTGGCTCTGGACAGGCGGCTGCGCTTGTCTGTGATAACGCCCCCTGCCGTGCTAAATACACGTTCAGATAATACACTGGCTGCAGGGCAGGCCAGCACCTCCAAGGCATAAAGGGCAAGCTCACGCCATGTGCCCAATTTGGAGACCCAGAAGTTAAAGGGGGCAGACCCGTCATCCAGTACGTGTAGGCCTGTGGACACATACTGCTCAACCATGTTGGTGAAATGCTGCCTCCTGCTAAGACGTTCCATCTCAGCTGGTGGTGCTGGTTGTTGTGGCGTGCTGACAAAGCTTTTCCACATTTCAGCCATGCTAACCCTGCCTTCTGAGGTGCTGCTGGTGCCCCGGCTGCGTTGGCGACCTCTTCCTCCTCCTCCTCTGCCTTCGCCTTGTGCTTCCACCGTACGCCCGCTGTCAGGTGGGAATGCCACCAGCAGCGCGTCTACCAGTGTGCGTTTGTACTCGCGCATCTTACGATCCCGCTCCAGTGAGGGAATTAAGGACGGTACGTTGTCCTTGTAATGGGGATCCAGCAGGGTGGCCACCCAGTAATCAGCACCAGTTAAAATGTGGGCAACTCGGCGGTCATTGCGGAAACACTGCAGCATGTAATCGCTCATGTGTGCCAGGCTGCCCAGAGGCAAAGAAAAGCTGTCCTCTGTGGGAGGTGTATCGTCTGTGTCCTCTGTATCCCCCCAGCCACGCACCAGTGATGGCCACGAGCTGGTCTGGGTGCCACCCTGCTGTGAAAATGACTCCTCCTCCTCCTCCTCCTCCTCCTCCACCTCATCATCCTCCAGAACTGTGCCCTTTCTGCCGGACAATTGTGTACCTGGCGTTTGTTGGTGCAGGAACCCATCCTCGTAGCCACTTGTGAAAGACTGCCCTGAAAGCCTTTGAAATGATCCCGCTTCCTCCTCCTCCTCCTCATCCTCCTGTGCCACATCCTCTTCCATCATCGCCCGAAGCGTTTTTTCAAGGAGGCATAGAACTGGGATAGTAACGTTGAGAACGGCGTCATTGGCACTGGACATGTTGGTGGAGTACTCGAAACAGCGCAACAAGGCACACAGGTCTCGCATGGAGGCCCAGTTATTGGTGGTGAAGTGGTGCTGTTCTGCAGAGCGACTGACGCGTGATTGCTGCAGCTGAAACTCCACTATCGCCTGCTGCTGCTCGCACAGTCTGGCCAGCATGTGCAAGGTGGAGTTCCACCTTGTGGGCACGTCACATATGAGGCGGTGAGCGGGAAGGCCGAAGTTACGCTGCAGCGCTGACAGGCGAGCAGCAGCAGGGTGAGAACGCCGAAAGTGCGCACACACAGCCCGCACTTTCTGCAGCAGCTCTGGCATATTGGGGTAATTTTTAAGGAACCTCTGGACCACCAAGTTCAGCACATGCACCAGGCAAGGGATGTGCGTCAAACCGGCTAGGCCCAGAGCTGCTACGAGATTTCGCCCATTATCACACACCACCAGGCCGGGCTTGAGGCTCACTGACAGCAACCACTCATTGGTCTGTTGTTCCATGTCCCTCCACAACTCCTGCGCGGTGTGGGTTTTTTCCCCCAAACAGGAAAGTTTTAAAACTGCCTGCTGTCGTTTACCCCTGGCTGTGCTGAAGTTGGTGGTGAAGGTGTTACGCTGACCGGATGAGGAGGCGGTAGACGATGAGGAAGCGGAGTAGGAGGAGTTAGCAACAGGAGGCAAACTGAAGCGCCCTGCAATCCTCGGTGGTGGAAGGACATGCGCCAAACTGCTATCTGCCTCAGGCCCAGCCGCCACTGCATTTACCCAGTGTGCTGTTAGGGAGATATAACGTCCCTGACCGTGCTTACTGGTCCACGCATCCGTAGTTAGGTGGACCTTGCCACAGATGGCGTTGCGCAGTGCACACCTGATTTTGTCCCCCACTTGGTTGTGCAGGGAAGGGATGGCTCGCCTGGAAAAGTAGTGGCGGCTGGGCACGACGTACTGTGGGACAGCCAATGCCATCAGGCTTTTAAAACTCTGCGTCTCCACCAGACGGAATGACAGCATTTCAAAGGCCAGGAGTTTTGAAATGCTGGCATTCAGGGCCAGGGATCGCGGGTGGCTAGGGGGGTACTTCCTCTTCCGCTCCAATGTTTGGGAGATAGAGAGCTGAACGCTTCCATGGGACATTGTGGAGATGGTGACCCAGGTGGTAGTGTTGCTGGCAGATCCTCTGTTTGCAGGGTGGCAGGTGCCACTGTCACTACAGAGGTGGATGAAGAGGCCGAGACTGCAGCAGAAGAGGAAGCAGGAGGAGCCAGAGACCTTTCTTGGTTTTTGAGGTGTCTACTCCACTGCAGCTCGTGCTTTGCTCTTAGATGCCTGGTCATGCAGGTTGTGCTCAGGTTGAGAACGTTTATGCCTCGCTTCAGGCTCTGATTGCGCAGCGTGCAAACCACTCGTGTCTTGTCATCAGCACATTGTGTGAAGAACTGCCATGCTAGGGAACTCCTTGGACCTGGCTTTGGTGTGCTCGGTCCCTTGCTGCGTTGGGCAGTAGCAGACATACTGTCTAGGGGACGGACGCTCCGCTTTTGCACCCTGCTCCCTCTTCTGCTGTGCTGGTGGCTCTGTGCGACCACCGCCTCTTCCTCCAAACTACACTGGTCACCTGCATAACGTTGATTCCATGTGGGGTCGAGGACCTCATCGTCCTCCACATCATCTTCCACCCAGTCTTCACCCCTGCCCTCCTTGTCTGTCTGCACAATTGCGAAAGCAGCAGCAGTTGGCACCTGTGTTTCGTCATCATCCGAGACGTGCTGCGATGGTCCTCCCATGTACTCATCATGAAACATAAGTGGTTGGGCATCGGTGCACTCAATCTCTTCCACTTCTGGGGCAGGGCTAGGTGGATGGCCCTGGGAAACCCTGCTAACAGAGTCATCGAAAAGCAGAAGAGACTGCTGCATGATTTGGGGCTCAGACTGCTTGGCTGATTTGCAAGGGGGTGAGGTGAAAGACTGATGGACATGGGTTTCAGGTGCCAACTCTGATCTTTCATCAGAAGAGTGGGTGGGAGACAATGTGAAGGAACCCGAGGCACTGTCAGCAACCCAATCTACTATCGCCTGTACTTGTCCTGGCCTAAACATTTGTACAGCCTCATTAGGCGCGACAAAATACCGCCGCAGGCTCGGTCGCCTACTCGCACCTGAGGAAGGTGTTTCACTTGTGCGTGTATCTGGCACAGATCCACCATGTCCTCTTCCTGCAACAGGAGCTCCACCAGCAGCACCACGACCGGGGCCACCACGTCCCTTTGACCTTCTCCTCATATTTTTCAAATTTAGGATCTTGCCCTAAATGGGTGTTTTTGGAAGAGCAGAACACACCCACAGTACGTAACCGCTGAATCGCACAGCTACAGAACTGCAGAAAATGCTATTCAAAAAAAATGTTGTTTTTTTTAGTATAGCACAGTAGAAGACAAATATATAGAAATGGTTTATTTCACACGCCTCCACATATGTATAACACACTGCAAAATATTTTTTGTTGCCCTAAATGGCGTTTTTTGGAAGACCACAACACACCCACAGTACGTAACCACTGAATCGCACAGCTACAGAACTGCAGAAAATGCTATTCAAAAAAAATTTTGTTTTTTTAGTATAGCACAGTAGAAGACAAATATATAGAAATGGTTTATTTCACACGCCTCCACCTATGTATAACACACTGCAAAATATTTTTTGTGGCCCTAAATGGGTCTTTTTGCAAGCGTACATTAAAGTGCAATTTTTTTTTTTTTTTTTTTTAGCCCTAAACGGGTCTTTTTTTGCACGAGCAAAATAAAATGCAAATTTTTTTTTTTTTTTTTGCCCTTAATGGGTCTTTTGGAAAAGAGCACAATAAAGTGCCTTTTTTTTTGCCCTAAATTGATCTTTTTCCAAGAGCAGAATACACCCACAGTATGGAAACGGTGTATCTCTCAACGTAATATATGCAGTGCTGGTGCACTGAGCTTGCAGATAAAAGGTAGATTTTCTCTGACACTGGGCTCATGGCAGTGTAAAAAGACTGCACTGCAACACAAACAGGTAAACCTATGCAGATCGCTGAGTTATATCTCTGAATCTGGACTCCTATTCCTATATAATATATCTCTCTCCCTAAAAGCAAAAAACAGGAACCTGGCCCTACACTACACTGTCTCTCTATCTTTTCCCTCAGATTCCAGAATCAGGACTAACTCATGTATTTTTCAATCTCTCCCTAAAAGCAGCAGCAGCAGACAAGATCCTCTCCCTATCTATTCTGAAGCAGAGTGACGTGTGTGCTGTGTGCCTCTAGCTTATATAGAAGCTGGGTCACATGTTGCACTGACCAATCACAGCCATGCCATTAGTAGGCATGGCTATGATGGCTTCTAAGGGCACACCAGCTAATCAAAAGGTGATTGGCTGGCCCCTGAAGCATTTCTAACTGCGTAATTAGATTACCGAACCCGAACCCGAACTTTTGCGCAAAGTCCGGGTTCGGGAAAAAGCTAAAGTTCGGTACGGACCCGAACTTTACAGTTCGGGTTCGCTCAACCCTAGTCGTGTGTACGCGGCATTATTATCAGAAACTTTCAGTGCATTCATTTCTGGTTCATTCATTCAGAGATTTGAACATTGTTTGTTTGTTCACCCAGGATTGCCTTATTTGTTTATTCATACATTGATCAATTTTTGGCACTGTGTTTAATTACCACTAGATGCATCTTTATTTATGCTTAGCGCTACACTTTTATGTATTATTTGTTTTTACCACTTGTTGATTGGTTGTGTTAGCTGCTCACTACCAGGGCAGCGCAGAATTATTAACTTTTCCAAAAAGCTTAAAAATCGTTTTTTTGGATGGAGCTTAAAAAATTGACCTGTTCCGACTTAGAAACAGATTCAACTTAAGAACAAACCTACAGACCCTATCTTGTTTGTAACCCAGGAACCGCCTGTACATGGAATAGTACTGAAGGCTCTGCCCTATTCCCATCTAAATTGAGAAATCAATTTTGGATTACGAGCTTCTTTACATTTAAGTGTGTGTGTGTGTGGATTGTATATGTAGCACACAGACCCCCTTTTACCTGCCTTGTTCTTCGGCTCTTCGCAGGAAGAAGGGGCACACCATGCCACAAGCCCGTACCCTCCTGAATTAAGAGGTTGAGCGGTGTTGTTGGTGGGTCATTTCACAGTTGAGCCAGAAAATGGTTTTCTCACCACTGTGGATAACAGATTTGAGTACTTGTTTCCCCCAGTGAATGGAATGTCCACACTTGCTATAACTCCAACAGAGAGTTTATTTCTTCTTTTAGCAAATAACAGTCTCTCGATAGAAACAAAGGTTGGAGCAAGAAAAGGATAGCACAAGATGTGGGGCAAAGGCCAGGCACAATCTCAGTCACCTCACTGTTCAGCTTCTTGAACAGACTCAGCCTCAAATGGATAGTCTACTTAGGACAAGACTAGCAACCAAATGACACTCACGCTTTACTCAAGGCCTCTATCACAGACCTGGTGAACTTGACCTTGGCCTAGGGAGAAGACACCCCTCCGGAGAGTTACCGGGACCCTTTCCTTCACCGTGACTACCGCATCAGTCCTTTGGAACGGTTCCTCACCCGGCCTCCTCTACTCAGATACAGGTCCCCTCGCAAGGTGGCACCCTGAGACTCCTCGATCCCCGATGGGCTACAGCCAAAGGTGCTGGGCCCAGGCCTTTGCTGCAATTCCCGAGTCCTCGCATCCAGGACGGACAGGAACAGCAGAGTAGTACCTCACCCTGGATCTAAAGGTGCCCAGGATGGAACAGGAACAGGGAACACCCGCCCCTGGGTCTAGGGCGCCCAGGGCGGACTGGAACCAGAACCAGGGGTAGGATCCCACCGACTAACCCCGAACAGGCAGCGTCTGCCCCTTTTATCTCCTCTCCCAGCTTGCACGGCAGGTTAACCCCACCCTACCGTACGTTTGTCGAGAGGGGACACAAAAAGCACAGCCCTGTACCAGTGGTTCAACCCTAGCCTACTATGGCAGTGCCACCCGTAGGCCACAGGGAACTGTACACCAATACTCTACCTGTGGATAAAATGGTTGTAAACTCTGACAAATCAAGGTGTTTGGGCATACTACCTCCCAAACACTTCCCTTAAATTGAGGACCCCGCTACATACTCCCCCTACTAATGGACACTGGTCCCCAGTGTCTGGAGCAAACCTATGTCTCTCAAGCCTGAGTCAACATAGACCCATCCCAGAAACTTTAAAAAAAAACAATTTGGGGAACAATAGAAAAAAAATTAGATTGTGCCGGAACCTGAAGATGGGGAAAAGGGAATTAAATGCAGAGGTGAAAGAAGAGTAAAGAAACGCCTGTGTACATCACATTCTCAATGTCACCCCATTCTCAGTGGTTTGCTCGGCGTCCGCCTGTAGAGGAAAAAAAAACACACAACCAATAATTTACATTCTAAACTATGTACATTAGAATGAAGAGATTCTCCCCAAGAGAAAAACCTCTCCCTTCTAAAAGTAAGTTGCATTTGAACTGCAATGTAAAAAGTTATGTAACACTGCCACCTAGTGGAAGCGCCACCGTCAAGACACCTGTTAGGAAAACTCTTTTCTTCCAAGGGTAAATCTTCCTGCTTCTTCTCCTTTGGCCCTTTCTCTGAGCTATTCTACCCCAAAAGTCTCTGTCTTTTGATACTGTGAGAGGGAGAAAAAAAAACTGCTCCCGCTCTTCCAGTAAGTAGAAAAAAAAAAACCCTATGCAAGAGTTAGAGTTCTTGGCTCCAGGAGAGTACACTCCAGAATAAAACAAAAAGGCAACACAAGAGTTCAGTCTCTAAAGATAGTACTGCCGGTCTGGCAATATCAATGGCTTCCAGTTATTATCAAATGTGTCTATGTGGTACACTGCATTGTCCTTGTCTTTCCTGCAAACAACCACCTTATCGGCATGTATGTGCCTTCCCAGCATCCAGGACTCCTTACAGTCTTTGAAACGTTTGGTAACTGCAGCAGAACAAGAATAGAACCTCCAGACCTGGGGTACCTTTAAGTGGGTCCATACAAAATCCGCGTACCATCGACATCTATGGACCTCTACCTCATTAAAAGTTATTTTGGTAAGTACGGGTATTCCCATCCGTATTCGCTTGCAACTCTTTGGTTGGACAACCTCTGTAACCGAGACAATGGCGGCATGGTCGCTCGATCTTCCGTTCCTGGCAAAACTATGGTGTCTGGGTGTCGAGGCACTTTCACTGCCTCCGGACCAGTTATGGGGGCCCGTAGTGACACTCTGGACACCTCGGCAACAGGTGCAGGCATCTCCAATGGTGGAAGGGTAGACAGTGGGACAGACTCCTCCTCAGGCTCCGGAGCCTCCATCCGGGGTGTGGTATCCCCAGTGAACATGGGTGAGTCCTTTTTCCTTTGGGACGAGGACAGGGGCATCTTATCCCAACCGTTCCGCTCAAACAACTCATCAATGACCACATCATCCCCTGGATCGGAGACTGACTCCAGGTCAGAGGTATCACATTCCTCCGCCGGCAGGTAACTCCGAGTAGATGATGAATCACCACCTCTAACCAGTTCAAGGGCCCTGGGATCCCTGACCCAAGCATCCCCGACACTTCGGACCTTAGCCAAGGTCCCTTTCCCCGGCTTACCTTGGCCTGTAGCTGAAGCGGGATGTCCGGAACTTTTTCCCACGGAAACATCCAATCCGGGCAAGTGCTGGGGTGTGACTCTACCACGGCCACAGGAAGCTGTAACATAGCCGACCTTCCTCTTGGGCGGTGGGAGCGAGGACTCCGTAAAGATCAAAACAGCATCCTCCAGTCTCTCAAACTCCGGTTCCTCAACAACTGGAACACTTTCACTCGCGACTTCCTCCGAAGTCTCAACAGTGCGCGCAGGGGTGACTGTGAAAGCTCTGGTTCCTTTTTCCAAAGTGGTGGCGCCTGTAAGGCAGTTCAGGCGGAAGGCCCGAGGCTTTTCCGTAGGTTGCTCCACTTCAAACAAGAACTCCTTACACTGCTCACATTTCCCGAAGGGCTTAAGATGTACCACCAGTCCCTGGCATCCGGGACAAACCACTCCAAGGGCCTCCACTTCTCTGCATACATAAAGTGCGAAGCGGCCCCGGGGCTTTAGTTGGATCCCCGTATCCGTAACGGAAGCAGCAAAGGAGGTAACGTTCATGGTAGTTGAACTCGGAATCCATGTGGCATTAGACGCCATGTCACTCACTTGCCGATTCATCGCGCACTGTCTCTTTGGCGCCAAAGTCACCACGTGCAACTCCTCACATGGCGAGGCTCCTCCCATCTCCTGCAATGTTCGCGGGCTTCTCTTCTGTAGGAATGCCCACGAACTATGCAGCATGGGTTCTCCTCGTGGCGCAATCACTTTTAAGATGGCCGACCTCCACGGAACTTCACAGGGGAACAAGTTCAAACTCTGGGCCTCTTTTCCTGTGCAATAATCCCGGACTCGAGCCCCCACGTGTAGCACACAGACCCCCTTTTACCTGCCTTGTTCTTCGGCTCTTCGCAGGAAGAAGGGGCACACCATGCCACAAGCCCGTACCCTCCTGAATTAAGAGGTTGAGCGGTGTTGTTGGTGGGTCATTTCACAGTTGAGCCAGAAAAAGGTTTTCTCACCTCTGTGGATAACCGATTTGAGTACTTGTTTCCCCCAGTGAATGGAATGTCCACACTTGCTATAACTCCAACAGAGAGTTTATTTCTTCTTTTAGCAAATAACAGTCTCTCGATAGAAACAAAGGTTGGAGCAAGAAAAGGATAGCACAAGATGTGGGGAAAAGTCCAGGCACAATCTCAGTCACCTCACTGTTCAGCTTCTTGTACAGACTCAGCCTCAAATGGATAGTCTACTTAGGACAAGACTAGCAACCAAATGACACTCACGCTTTACTCAAGGCCTCTATCACAGACCTGGTGAACTTGACCTTGGCCTAGGGAGAAGACATCCCTCCGGAGAGTTACCGGGACCCTTTCCTTCACCGTGACTACCGCATCAGTCCTTCGGAACGGTTCCTCATCCGGCCTCCTCTACGGGTCCCCTCGCAAGGCGGCACCCTGAGACTCCTCAATCCCCGATGGGCTCCAGCCAAAGGTGCTGGGCCCAGGCCTTTGCTGCAATTCCTGAGTCCTCGCATCCAGGACGGACAGGAACAGCAGAGTAGTACCTCACCCTGGGATTAAAGGTGCCCAGGATGGAACAGGAACAGAGAACACCCGCCCCTGGGCCTAGGGCGGACTGGAACCATAACCAGGGGTAGGATCCCACCGACTAACCCCGAACAGGCAGCGTCTGCCCCTTTTATCTCCTCTCCCAGCATGCACATCAGGTTATCCCCGCCCTACTGTGCGTTTGCAGAGAGGGGACACAAAAAGCACAGCCCCGTACTAGTGGTTCAACCCTAGCCTACTATGGCAGCGTCACCCGTAGGCCACAGGGAACTGTACATCAATACTCTGCCTGTGGATAAAAATGGTTGTAAACCCTGACAAATCAAGGTGTTTGGGCATACTACCTCCCAAACACTTCCCTTAAATTGAGGACCCTGCTACATATATAACAGTCATAACATTATGACCACTCATCTTATATTGAATAGGTCCCTCTTTTGCTGCAAAAACAGCCCTGACCCATCAAGGCATGGTCTTCACTAGACCTCTGAAGGTATGATGTGGTATCTGGCACCAAGCCGTCAGTAGTAGATGCTTTAAATCCTGTGAGATGAGGCCCCCCATGGATTAGACTTTCCATAGTACATTCTGGTGCCATCACTTCCCCAGGTGAGCGACACACACACACCCATCCACATAATGTAAAGGCAAAAACGTAATTCATCAGACCAGGTACCTTCTTTTCTTGCTCTGTGGTCCAGTCCTGATGCCCATGTGCCCATTGTAGACTCTTTCGGCTGTGTGGACACAGATCACCATGGACAACCCGACCGGTCACTGGCTATGCAGCATATGCAACAAACTGCGATGCTCTGTGTTTTCTGACACCTTTTTTATCATGACCAGCATTAACCTTTTCAGTAAAAAAGGTTAATTTGCTTTAGTTTTTTGAGCTAATAGTAATGTGGCAGGGAAGAAAAATGAAGTTAATGTGGAGTTAAAGCGGAGTTCCACTCACAATTTTTATTTATTTTTTTAAAAGTCAGTAGCTACTAACACTGTAGCTGCTGACTTTTAATAAGGACACTTACCTGTCCTAGGCGCCTGCGATGATGGGCCCCCGACGGCGATCGCTCGGTCCTGGCGCCTCCATGCTGACTAAGGGAAACAGGCAGTGAAGCCTTACGGCTTCAATGCCCGTTTCCTACTGCGCATGCGCGACTTGCACGGCGCTTTGTGAATGGGCGGCTGCCTCCTGGGATACACAGTTCCCAGAACGCAGCACGCCCCATTCACCAGAAGACACCACGATGGAGGATGAGGAAGAAGACCACCGCAGTGGATGAAGAGGCAGAAGAGCTACTTTAGGCATTTCTGGTGAGTATAAAAAAAAAAAAAATTTTTTTTTAAATGATTTTTAGGAAAAAAAATAAAATCAGGGTGGAACTCCACTTTAAAAAGGAAGTTAAATCTAAACCCAAGAACAAAAGTGTAATACAGTTGTGTTCAAAGGTTTGCACCCTCTTTGGAGAATTGGTAATGTACAGTATGTACCATTTTTAAAGAAAACATGAGTCAACAGGCAAAACCCATTTGTTTTATTTCTTAGGCCCCTTTCACACTGGGGCGGGCAGGTGCGGTGGCGGTATAGCAGCGCGATTTTCAGCGCTGCTATACCGTCGTCCTTACCGCGGTGTGCGGCCGCTAGGGGAGTTAATTTAACCCCCGCTAGCGGCCGAAAAAGGGTTAATACCGCCCGCAAACCGCGGCTATTGCCGTGGTTTGCGGGCGGTATTACCACGGTGTCCCATTGATTTCAATGGGCAGCCGCGGTAAAGGAGCGGTGAACACACCGCTCCTTTACCGCTGTAAAGAAGCGGCTAGCAGGACTTTTGGAGCTGTCCTGCTAGCGCACCGCTTCAGTGTGAAAGCCTTCGGGCTTTCACATTGAAGGCTACGGGCACGAATTTTTCATGCGGTATAATAGCGCTAATATTAGCGCTAAACCGCATGAAAAACGCCCCAGTGTGAAAGGGGCCTTATAGGATTTATACCTGTTCAAAAGTCTACATGGAAACAAGTGTGTGGTCTACAGTAGATTGACCTGTAACGTAACATATATAGATAAGCAAAATGTCTTAAAACTGTATGTGCAAGATTAAATAATATAAACAATGCAATTTAAACACAAGGTGTATATAATCTAAAAAGGAGAAAAAAAATAAATAAAAAACAAATAAAAAAAAACTGACGAGAGTAAATATATATCAGCAGTCTCTTTCAGGTTCCAAATAGTCTATGTGAAAGAAAATCAAATTCACTCAGCTGAATTTGATTTGCTTTCACATAGACTATTTGGAACCTGAGAGGCTGCTGATATATATTTACTCTCGTCAGTTTTTATTTTTTTATTTAATTTTTGTTCTCCTTTTTAGACTATATACACGTTGTGTTTAAATTGCATTGTTTATATTTTTTTTATTATGCACAGTTTTAAGAAATTTTGTTTATCCATATGTGTTACAGGTCAATCTAGACCACACACTTGTTTCCAATTTACCCATTGTGTACACATTGGGCAACATGATTGTGCATTATATTTTATTTCACTGTGGGTTTTCCCACCCTTTACATAGAATAAGCGCACCTTTACACTATCAAACACTTTTTATTCCTGGTATTCATGGTTTTTCAGGTGCAGCAGACTTAATTCATTGAATTGTCAGCGCTTCCCTTCACCTACACACACAAAAGTCTACATCGGGGGTCTCAAACTGGCGGCCCTCCAGCTGTTGCAAAACTACTTGGGGGCTAAGAATAGGCATGCATCATACATACTAGGGGGAGTACAACTGGGGAGATCCATAGTGGAGAAGAATCTGGGGGTTTTGGTAGATCATAAGCTCAATAATGGCATGCAATGCCAAGCTGCGGTTTCCAAAGCGAACAAAGTCATTTCTTGTATTAAGAGAGGTATGGACTCCAGAGAGAGAGATATCGTTTTGCCCCTGTTCAAATCATTAGTAAGACCTCATCTGGAATATGCAGTTCAGTTTTGGGCACCAGTTCTCAAAAAAGATATCGGGGAACTGGAGAAAGTGCAGAGAAGGGCACCCAAAACTGATAAGAGGCATGGAGGAGCTCAGCTATGAGGAAAGATTAGAGGAACTGAATTTATTCACTCTTGTGAAGAGGAGAATAAGGGGGGATATGATCAACATGTACAAATATATAAGGGGTCCATATAGTGAACTTGGTGTTGAGGTATTCACTTTACGGTCAACACAAAAGACAAGGGGGCACTCATTACGTCTAGAAGAAAAAAGATTTCATCTCCAAATACGGAAAGGTTTCTTCACAGTAAGATCTGTGAAAATGTGGAACAGACTCCCTCCAGAAGTGGTTCTGGCCAGCTCGGTAGATTGCTTTAAGAAAGGCCTGGATACTTTCATAAATATACATAATGTAGCGGGGTCTCCTTTAAGACTCTCTGGACTACCTTACCCAGAGCCCCGTTCGGCACCCAGGGTGCAATGTTGCTGCCGCAGAGACTCATGGGTGGGGTTATATAAGGACGGGGCGAGGCTAGGCTCGCTCTCTTTGGGACACGAGACTTCGATGAACAAGTCCTCCTGTGAGGATCTGTTGATGTGCAAGGCCTGAAGCCTGGGGCCTTGCGCAGCTACCAAAGAACCTTCCAGGCTTCCACCCTACTGCGAGCCTGGGTGGCATCTGACTTTGTTATCTTCAAACCTTTTGTTGGATCGGAGACCCGACCGCTGCAGACGTTGTGTGTGGAGACACAGCCGGTGGAAGTCCCGGACTGGGATCGCGTCCGGAGGGGTGAGCGAGCACATGCTCAATCCATATACTGTATACCGTTGTTAGGCCTACAGACTGCCATGGCCCTCCAGCTTATATCTGAGACCCACTGGAAATCTTTGCAGAACTGAGTTAAGGGGTCTTCAGTAAAGTGTTCCGTGTTGTTGCTTGACCTGTGGATTACAAATGTGTTCCTGAATGTGCACCACCATTAAAGACTTGCATGCGAAGAAATCATCTCCTAGAGACTGAGTTTTAGAGTCTGGGTCAGGCCTGACCAAGTGTTAGAGTTTAGTTGCTGCGCCACAGGGCGCTTAGCTAACGGTCGTTACACGTGGTATGCCATTGCTGTATTTCACTAATGTGTAGTGTCTTATTCAGTGCAGGGCTCTGTAAGTAATCCATGTGGTTTGTTATAACTGTTCTTTTACTTATATAAGAGTAAAGTTGTTATACTCTGCTACTTTGCATTGGTGTCTGAATTTTACCATAGAGTATAGGAGATATTACCCTAGACTAACTGTGCCAGAGTGGGTCGAGTAAATTGCCGGGGGTTGGCTGTGCTGTGTGCAGGGCCTGAGACCAAATTCAGCGGCTCTCTTAGCTGGGGGTGCGCTACAATAATATAACTGGGTACTGACATATTTATAGGTAAAGTTGATCCAGGGTAAATCCAATTGCCTCTTGGGGGATCAGGAAGGAATTTTTTTCCCCTGCTTTAGCAAATTGGATCATGCTCTTTATTTTATTTTATTTTTTTATGGTTGAACTGGATGGACTTGTGTCTTTTTTCAACCTGACTAACTATGTAACTATACAAGTCCCATGAGGCATTGCAAGGCTGACAGCTACAAGCATGACTCCCACAGGCAGAGGCATGATGGGACTTGTAGTTTCGCAACAGCTGGAGGGCCACTAGTTTGAGACCCCTGGTCTACATCCCCTTAGTTCTTAATACTGTGTATTGCCCCCTTTAGCATTAATTAGAGCGTGCAGTCTTTTGTAATAGTTGTCTATGAGGCCCCCGAATTCTTGCAGGTGGCTTGACGATATTAAGGTCAGGAGACTGTGATGACCACTCCAGAACCTTCACCTTTTTCTGCTGTAACCACTGGAGGATCAACTTGGCCTTGTGCTTAGGGTCATTGTCATGCTGGAAAGTCCAAGAGCATCCCATGCGCAGCTTTCGTGCAGAAGAATGCAAATTGTCTGCCAGTATTTTCTGATAACATGCTGCATTCGTCTTGCCATCAATTTTCACAAGATTCCCTATGCCTTTACAGCTCACGCCTCCAATACATCAGTGAGCCACCACCATGCTTTACAGTGGGGATGGTATTCTTGTCGCTATGTGCCTTGCTGACCATATAAACTGGAAAATGGGCAAGTATTAAAAAATAAAGAAGCTGCATACTCCGTAAGTGAATAAATCAGTTGCTGAAATTGCTTAAATACTGAGGGTGTAAAGTACTGTATATAACTAAAGGCAAAACTTTTTTTTTTTTAGTTTTGGATAGAGTGGAGATGGATTATAACACCTGTCAGTTTCTTATTGCTGTCTGTGTCCCTGTTAGGGAGATTCACGCTCTCTATTTGTCCTATTTATCATAATCATTGAAAGTAAAAGAAAATCCTAAATTTTGGGTTGTCCCCAGAGAAGTAATAGAGGGGAAATCTTCTAATGGGGTCACTAATTCTGGTTACCTGGGGGTCCCCAAGGAATTCTCTTAGTTTTCAGGGATTTTCTCTCACTTCCTGTTTGGCTATGGGACAGGAAGTGAAGGGAAATCTCTGCAATGGGATAAAGATGGCAAATAAAAATCTGACAGGGGTTATGACCCTCCCTTGCTCTATCCAAAATGAAAAAAAAAGTTGTTTGCCTATAGTTCTACTTCCATATCACTTTAAAGTGTCAGTAAACACAATTTTTGTTTTGTCTCATTATTGGCACTAAAATGTGTCCCTCTTACTATGTGTGCCCCACATTTCTCATAGTAAATACATGGTGATCCTTGAGATGCCAGCTGATCCTTCGTTGCCACTCTGTCTTCACATATTCCAGTTTTCACTTTCTCTTTTCTCCTGGGTGAGGGCAGTGGCCATTTGTTTGTACTGTTGAAATATTGGTGAGGGGACACACTGGACACCTTTGCTGCCATAGTGCTACATGCTGGGTGTCCAGTGCGCTCCTGTGCCTTTAAGGAGGGGTGGGCTCCCTCCAGGCTCACCTGCCCTCTGCCTATCCATTATAATGCATGTGCTTCTACTGTGGAGGCTCTCAAGATTTAGGCCTCGTACACACGACCGATTTTCTCGTCGTAAACAGTCAAGAAAAGTGCCGCGAGAGTTTTTTTGTCTAGAAAAACGTTCGTGTGTATGGTTTTACGACGAGAAACTTGACGAGAATCTCGACGAGAAAATAGAGAACCTGCTCTCTATTTTCTCGTCAGGAGTCCAGATTTCCTCGTCGTGTTTCTCGTCGGCCTGTTTTGTGACGAGAAAATGGTTCGTGTGTATGCTTTTACGACTCTTCCAAAAGTGCGCATGCTCACAAGCAACTATGAGACGGGAGCGCATCTTCTGGTAAAACAAGCCTTCATAATGGAGAGAGCACATTCGTCACGCTCATAAATATTTCATCGTTTAAATGTTCTGCATTGAATTCTTCGTTAGAATGTTACATTAATCAAAACGAGAGACCTTCTTTTGCTGCTGATATTCACACAGAGTTATGCCTTATTTTTAACCTTTTTCATGCTGCTCTTTATAAGATTTATGTGTATTATATCGTGCAAGTTTTTAGGAATAATTTAAATGGTTAGATTTTTCAAAATGATGTTAATTATAATTTCTCAATGTTTTGATAGCGATCTCCCAATTTTCTAATCTATATTTTTAAAATTTCACACCATGTTTTTGAGCTAATCAGATTTAGTTATTCTTTTGGGGGGGTGATATCTGTGCCTTTTATTGTCAGTCAAATGTATCTGCTTACTCCAAAGCTTGTTTTTTTTTATTTAAAAATACACATAGTCAAGTATGAACTTAAACAAAAAACACATTTATTCATGTTTATAAATTAAATAAAGAGAAGGCAGCGCTGGAGAAGCTGCTGCCATTTGTGCATCCCAGGGACCCCAGAGCACACAGCAACCCTGTGTGGACACTAAAATTGGGAGCTTGAGAAGGCCCACATTTCAGAACACAATCTGATGCTGGCCTCCCAGAGGTCAGGAACAGCAGCAGGTGAGATATATGTCCCAAGTGTGTGGTACTACAGATAGCAGAACAGGTGTCTGGGATTATGAGGCCCAGAGCCTGGGGGGAGATGCCTGTGGTGAACTTCAAGTCCTGAAGACTTCTCCCTGTCGCCAGGTAACGCAACGTGGCGATGAGCCTCTGCTCAGCACTGATGGCTTCCCGCATAACGGTGTCCTTCCTGGTAATATAGGGGGACACCAAAGCCAACAGTTCCTGAAAAACGGGGTCAGACATCCTCAGAAAATTCCTGTAGTCCTCAGGATTATTCTCGACGATCTCCCGCAGCAGAGGCATGTGGCAGAATTGGTCCCGCTGGAGCAACCAATTCTTGGTCCATGAACTCCTCCTCACACCATTCATGGACTGGTCTTGGTCCAAAACAAGCAGACCAACACCAAGCGCACGCACAGCACGAACTCGACGACGAGAACGTCCAGGCGACATGGCTAGGAAACGGTCGTCTAATCAGAACGTACAGAACAGAACGCACTTTAGAACAGCAAGGCCTATGAATAACGAACTGAAATTCAGAAACGAACAGGCAAGAACGCACTGTAAAACAGATACGACCTGCCTAGACGCCCTGAAAGTCAAGATACGAACCCACAAGCACAAACTGAACGGCAGAAAACGATCTGAAAAGTACGAAGACTGAAAAGCGCGAATCGTCTCTTCCCAAACTTTTACTTCACACGCGGTAACACGAGATCAGCAAAAGCAGCCCAAGGGGTGGCGCCAAGAAAAAAGATCTTCCCCTTTATAGTGCCGTCGTACGTGCTGGACGTGAGCGCAGAGAACCACGAGGAAATTGGGAAATGCCAGTGTGTACGCATAGAAAGCTTGACGAGAAAATCGACAAGCTTAACAAGAATCTCGTCGAAAAAAACGACGTGTTTTTTACGACGAGAAAATCGGTCGTGTGTACGAGGCCTCAGAGTTAGGACTACAGAAAATACTGGGGTGCCTTCACCGGGCTCTGTGGCTTACGCATGTATTTGTAAATGTGTGCAGACTAAACCCCTGTTTTTAATACATACTGTAAATTTGGTTGTTTGCAGGCTGGACGGTAAGTTGGGCTTAGAATTTGTTTGGTTTTGTTTTGCATACGTCGCCCTTCCATGTAGCACCCTCTACCTAGTGTAGGTCCTAGAGTGAGATTTTTTTCCTAGCCAAAAAGCTTGGCCTGTTTGTTTTGATCTGTGGGCTGGGAGTGGCCTAGAGTAGGCTGGTGACTCACAGCTAGTTTCACCTTTCAGTCACCTCCCTTCTGCTTCTAGAGCCTTCTAGAAGGAAGGTGGGGAAGAGAGGTGGAGCTGTCTGGGGTGTTCTAAGGAGCCCTGACCAATCCCCAACCTGGATTGGCGGGGGGAAGGCCTCCTTAAATACCTACGGTCAGCCCAGCTGGGGAGGAGTTGTTCGGGTGGAAGAACTGGAGATGGAGTGTTAGACTGTCAGAGCCATGGAGGGAGCCCCCTACTCTGGGGGGTGGGGGCAGTGCCGATCCTGACCTCCCTGGGGCCCTAAGCAAAATTCTGCTAAGGGGCCCTCTACGGTGGCAAAAAAATGGGTGTGGTTTACGTGTAATAGTGGGTGTGGCTTACGTGGGCGTGGCTCGGAGGGGGTGTGGTTAGAGTCTGAGATGAATGAGGGATGGAGGGAGAGAAAGAAAGAGAGTGAAAGGAAGAAAGAGGGGTGGAGGGACAGCAGGCCCAGATCCTACACCACAATAGAAATGTGTGTATTCCATAAAGTTTAACAAATCAGCAGATAAAGATACTCCAAACACCTGGTGTTGGCGCTTCAATCATCCCAGCACCATGGTTGTTATGGTGTCAGGATGACTGAAGCGCATTATTTCTATTATTACATTGTAATATAGAATGAAATTATTCAACTCACCATAATGCAGAATCAGTGGAAGCCCGGAGGCCCCCCTTACACCAGGCATTCCCAGCGGAGGCCCCCCTTACACCAGGCATTCCCAACGGAGCCCCCCCTTACATCAGGCCTTACCAGCGGAGGCCCCCCTTACATCAGGTGCGATGCCCCGAGACTCTCTCCGCCGCCATTACGCAGAGGGGACAGTGGAGAAGCCGGCCGGGTGGCTGCCAATAGGAATTAAGCTGCGGCGCCGCCCACCCCTTCCCACATTTCACTCACAGACAGACATCAGCGGGGCGGGAGGTGGGCGGTGCCGCAGCTCAATTCCTATTGGCAGCCACCCTGACCCTCCTCTTGGTCTACAAGAATATGGTGGCCGGCGGAGACATTGTCTCCGCCCGGCCCGCGGACCTCTAGCGGCAGCGAAGAAGATTCGGGGGCCCCTAGTAATTACTCGGGGCCCTACGCAGCTTGCATAGCAAGCGTATAGGGTGGATCGGCCCTGGATGGGGGTGACCTTGGACCAGGGGGTTTTGCGCCGAACAGGAACCCCACACAACCCAAGCGGTGTCCTGAACAGGAGCAGGAGAGGACAGCGGGGAATACTGCCAGGCAAGTCTCCAGGAGGGATTCATCAGGTGTCGGTGAGTGGCAGGCACAGTCGGGAGAGCTGGGAGAGGCATACCGGAGCGGACTGGGAGTGTGCAGTCTGAGATGGATGTAGAGCCAGCAGGAGAGACTCAGTAATCCACCAAAAAGGGCAGCTGGCACCAGAACTTTCTTTTGCTACACTATAGGGGCCCGCGGTCCCTGCCTGTAATAAGGAACTTTGATAAGGCCTGGCTGAAACCAGAGTTAGGCCTAACCATGTGCTAGCTGTGCCTGAAAAATTGTGCTGGAGGGAGAAGGAGAGATAGTCTGCAGCAAGTGTTGTGCAGGAGAAGAATATCTAAATTATCCCAAACCATGCAAGAATCTTTTTTTCCTGGGCATCCCATGAATTCCTTAACCCCATACAAGTTCTAATCCCTCAATAAAAATACAAAAACAAAGCTGATGGTCTTGTTCATTGCCTTGGAGTGTCTGGAAGTGAATGACAGGTGGGCCACAATCACTCAACAGCCCCTATGGGAGTACCGCTACATGCTCTTTGCTGCAAAGGCCAGTTATAGGTAAAGGCAGTGGCATTTTTTTGTTCTTTTCTCCTATCCAGCCTCCCCGGGTGACACTGCTGAAACCCTTGTGGGGCGGCTCTAGCAGAATCATTGATAGTGGAGGTAACACTGGCATCAGCAGGATGCGTCATATGCTGCCTCTTAGCTCCACCCACTGATCACTCATTACGGTGCAGAGAAACATGGGGACGATCACTTAACAACTTTAAGGCTGGGTTCACACATATGCGATGCAGGAACCAGTGCGATTCCTGTGCGGTTTCTCAAATCTCATGTCACTTGCAGGCAGTTCACACTGCCCTCTGCGAACCGCTGCAGGTGTCAATAGAAAGTTTATGACACCCCCAGATTGATTCGCAGATCGCAGTGCAAACTGTCAAATGGTGCAGGAATCGGATCGCATAGGTGTGAACATCCTTGTAATCCGATTCCAGTGTGGACCAACAAAAGGGTCCTGCACCATTTTGGTGCGAATGCAATGCGATTTCAGCCATACAGTTTGTATGGCTGAATATGCATCGCACAGACATCACATGTGATCTGCACAGCAATGCAGTACAAATCGCATGCGATGTCACACATTAGTGTGAATCTAGCCTGAATGATATTTAGACAGTTTTTTCTCTGTATGTTTTTAGAACTGCTAGAATCCCATGCTATGACAGGTGATACATTAAACTGATCCCATGATTAAAAGGTTATGCATCAATTATAACTCAATTTTCTGAAAACATGTGTAGTGGGGTATTGCCTTTTTAACCCCCAGAGACTACAGTACCCAGTGTGCAACGGGACACCCAGGGTGCATTGCCCCGCGCAGAGACTGCTGGGGCGGGTTATTTAACTGAAGGGCGGGGCTGAATTCGGTCTCTTTGGACACCGCCCGCCCAGCAAGTGGAACTCCTTTCCGAGCCTGCTGAGATACAAGGCTTGAAGCCTGGGCCTTTCTCCAAAGAGCCTTCCGCTCTCACCGAGGAACATCTCTCCATACTGTTGCTGCATCGTCACCAGGAGGACCGAAGACTTGGATGTCGTGAGACCTGTGTACCAAGACACAGCAGCGGAAGATACGGACACGGACTGGTCCGGTTGGGTGAGAGAGCACCTGCTCAGAGAAATATATAGGATCTCTAGGCCCAATAACTATTATCTGGAGTTATCACTAGTGTTGCGCTGCGCACCGGAGAGACAGTGCATCGGAGCAACTTTAGAGATTGCCTTTATATTCACCAAGTTATTCAAACCCCTTTTACCCTGTGGATTACAGTTTGTTTTCTTCAAAAGTGCACCACCGTTTTGCTAGCGAAGATCTTCCCCTACAGAACTTCTACACAGTACAGTCAAGCCTGACTTAGCGTAGACATTGCTGGGCGCCATTTTTGCCCACGAGGGAGAATAGCTGCAGCGGGGACCGTTAGTGTTATGTACTGTATATCTATCTGTTTGTTGAGATACTCTTATATTGCAGGGCTCTGCACATATATGTACACTGTTGATTACCTGCTCACTTAACAAATCTAAGTAAAAGTGCCAAGGTTTAGTATATTGGTGTTTGTGTCATTTACTTTGCAGAGGAGACGGGTAAGAATAGCTGTGTGCTATTATAGGATTGTGTCCCAGGGAGTTACAGGCCACGCAATCCTACTATCCCCTACTAACTGTGCCAAGGGAGGTTAGAGCAAATTGCCTGGGGTTGACAGCGGTGCACTATAGGGCCCAAAAATTATACCAGCGGCCCTCTTAGCTGGGGGTATCGCTACACATGTATGTCCCAGGGTTCACTATGTCGGTGGCAGACTGTCCATTCACCTTCCTAATTGACTTTAAATTAAAGGGGTTGTCAAGGCAGGTTTTTTTTATCTTAATACATTCTATACATTAAGATAAAAAAACTTGTGTGAGGCAGCCCTCCTCAGCCCACCTAATACTTACCTGAGCCCCATCTCGATCCAGCAATGTTGCATGAGAGACTCAGCTACCCGGGACTCTCCCTCCTCATTGGCTGAGACAGCAGCGAAGCGCCGTAGACTCCCACCGCTGTCAATCAAAGTCAGGGTGCCAATGAGGAAAGAGAGGTGGTGGGGCCGGGCCCCAGCGCTATGTCTGAATGGACACAGGGAGCTGCGGCTTGGGTGCCCCCATTGCAAGCTGCTTGTTGTGGAGGGCCCTCAACAGGAGGGAGGGGCCAGAAGCACCAGCGGGGGACCCGAGAAGAGGATGATCTGGGCTGCTCTGTGCAAAACCAACTACACTGAGCAGGTAAGTATAAAATGGCTGTTATTTTTAACAAAAAAAAAAAACAAACAAGACTTTAGTATCAGTTTAAAATCAATCTATCCTGTTTAATTGCCAGTGTGCATTGAAAAATGTAATCTGCGCAGAAGAAGAGATGGCAGAAGCTGTACAAAAACATTTGGCACAAATATCAATGGATGGGCTAAAAACAAGTTGGAGTATAAAAGATCATTATATTTAACTCGCCTCCTCCCTTGGGACTACATCCCTGCGGGGAGGCGCTGTGAACGTTCACAGAATGTAGTCCCAAGGGAGGGGGCGAGCACGCTGACTAACCACCAGCCAGAATGGCTCGGATGATGGGGGCGAGCTTACAGGAAGTGAGAAAGGCAGATAAAGAAAAAAAACATTTAGAGGGGTAATCGAAGGAGAAGGTAAGTGAACCAACAATGCACTAGCTTAAGGTGGTTGTAAACCCTTACAGACCACTTAGACCTACAGATAAGCCTAGATTAAGGCTTACCTGTAGGTGCAAGAAATATCTCCTTAACCTACACGGTTAAGGAGATATTTGCAAGAAAGACATGCACCGATGTCTACGGCGCGACAATGGCGCAGGCGCACTGAGCGTGCCGTTTCTCAATGGGATCGTGCCGTCCCTGACGGCTCCCGCACGCATGTGCTCCGGCCAGCCACAGAGCTGGAGCCGCGATACAAGGAAGTGAGATGGTCGGCGGTGGAGGAGAGGAACGAGGGCCGCTGCGGGGGCTTCGATCTCAGGTAAGTAATTCATAATGAGCTAGTATGCTATGCATACTAGCTCATTATGCCTTTTGTCTTTCAGGTTGTATTTTGGTTTTGGCTTTACTTCCTCTTTAACCACTTAAGCCCCGGACCATTTGGTAGCTAAAGGACCAGAGGTGAATTCAGAATTTTGCACTGCGCTGCTTTAACTGTAAATTGTGCGGACATGCAATGTTGTACCCAAACGAAATTTGCATCCTTTTCTTCCCACAAATAGAGCTTTCTTTTAATGGTATTTGATTGCCTCTGCGATTTTTATTTTTTGCGATATAAACGGAAAAAGACCGAAAATTTTGAAAAAAAAATGATATTTTCTACTTTTTGTTATAAGAAAAATCGAATAAACTCAATTGTAGTCATACATTTAGGCCAAAATGTATTCAGCCACATGTCTTTAGTAAAAAAAATGTCAATAAGCGTATATTTATTGGTTTGCGCAAAAGTTAATGCGTCTACAAACTAGGGTACATTTTCTAGAAATTACACAGCTTTTAATTTATGACTGCCTATCTCATTTCTTGAGGTGCTAAAATGGCAGGGCAGTACAAACCCCCCCAAATGACCCCATTTTGGAAAGTAGACACCCCAAGGAAATTGCTGAGAGGCATGTTGAGCCCATTGAATATTTTTTTTTTTGTCCCAAGTGATTGAATAATGACAAAAAAAAATAAAAAATTACAAAAAGTTGTCACTAAATGATATATTGCTCACACATGCCATGGTTATATGTGGAATTGCACCCCAAAATACATTCTGCTGCTTCTCCTGAGTACGGGGATACCACATGTGTGGGACTTTTTAGGAGCCTAGCCGTGTACAGGACCCCGGAAACCAAGCACCGCCTTCAGGATTTCTAAGGGCGCAAATTTTTGATTTTACTCCTCACTACCTAGCACAGTTTCGAAGGCCATAAAATGCCAAAATAGCACAAAACCCCCCCAAATGACCCCATTTTGGAAAGTAGACACCCCAAGCTATTTACTGAGAGGCATGATTAGTCCATGGAATATTTTATATTTTGCCACAAGTTGCGGGAATATGACAAACTTTATTTTTTTTTGCACAAAGTTGTCACTAAATGATATATTGCTCACACATGCCATGGGCATATGTGAAATTACACCCCAAAATACATTCTGCTGCTTCTCCTGAGTACGGGGATACCACATGTGTGGGACTTTTTGGGAGCCTAGTCGCGTACGGGACCCCAAAAACCAAGCACCGCCTTCAAGGTTTCTAAGGGCATAAATTTTTGATTTCACTCCTCACTACCTATCACAGTTTTGAAGGCCATAAAATGCCAAGATAGCACAAAACCCCCCAAAATGACCCCATTTTGGAAAGTAGACACCCCAAGGAAATTGCTGAGAGGCATGTTGAGCCCATTGAATATTTTTTTTTTTGTCCCAAGTGATTGAATAATGACAAAAAGAAAAAAAAAATGTACAAAAAGTTGTCACTAAATGATATATTGCTCAAACATGCCATGGTTATATGCGGAATTGCACCCCAAAATACATTTGGCTGCTTCTCCTGAGTACGGGGATACCACACGTGTGGGACTTTTTGAGAGCCTAGCCGCGTACGGGCCCCCGAAAACCAAGCACCGCCTTCAGGATTTCTAAGGGCACAAATTTTTGATTTCACTCCTCACTACCTATCACAGTTTTGAAGGCCATAAAATGCCAAGATAGCCCAAAACCCCCACAAATTACCCCATTTTGGAAAGTAGACACCCCAAGCTATTTGCCGAGAGGCATGGTGAGTATTTTACAGCTCTCATTTGTTTTTGAAAATGAAGAAAGACATATTTTTTTTTATTTTTTCAATTTTTAAAACTTTGTGACAAAAAGCGAGATCTGCAAAATACTCAACACACCTCTCAGCAAATAGCTTGGGGTGTCTACTTTCCAAAATGGGGTCATTTGGGGGGGTTTTGTGCCATCTGGGCATTCCATGGCCTCCGAAACTGTGATAGGCAGTGAGGAGTGAAATCAAAAATTTACACCCATAGAAATCCTGAAGGCGGTGCTTGGTTTTCGGGGTCCTGTATGCGGCTAGGCTCCCAAAAAGTCCCACACATGTGGTATCCCCGTACTCAGGAGAAGCAGCAGAATGTATTTTGGGGTGCAATTCCACATATAACTATGGCATGTGTGAGTAATATATCATTTAGTGACAACTTTTTGTAATTTTAATTTTTTTTGGTCATTATTTAATCACTTGGGACAAAAAAAAAATATTCAATGGGCTCAACATGCCTCTCAGCAATTTCCTTGGGGTGTCTACTTTCCAAAATGGGGTCATTTGGGGGGATTTTGTACTGCCCTGCCATATTAGCACCTCAAGAAATGAGATAGCCAGTCATAAATTTAAAGCTGTCAATTCCAGAAAATGTACCCTAGTTTGTAAACGCTATAACTTTTGCGCAAACCAATAAATATACGCTTATTGACATTTTTTTTACTAAAGACATGTGGCTGAATACATTTTGGCCTAAATGTATGACTAAAATTGAGTTTATTCGATTTTTCTTATAACAAAAAGTAGAAAATATCATTTTTTTTTAAAAATTTCGGTCTTTTTCCATTTATATCGCAAAAAATAAAAATAGCTTGGAGGTGTCTACTTTCCAAAATGGGGTCATTTGGGGGGGGGGGTTTTGAACTGTCCTGGCATTTTATGCACAACATTAGGAAGCTTATGTCACACATCATCCACTCTTCTAACCACTTGAAGACAAAGCCCTTTCTGACACTTTTTGTTTACATGAAAACATTTTTTTTTTGCAAGAAAATTATGTTGAACCCCCAAACATTATATATATTTTTAAAGCAAAGGCCCTACAGAATAAAATGGTGGGTGTTGCATTTTTTTTTCCACACAGTATTTGCGCAGCGATTATTCAAACACATTTTTTGGGAGAAAAACACACTTTTTTTATTTTTAATGCACTAAAAAACACTATATTGCCCAAATGTTTGATGAAATAAAAAAGATGATCTTAGGCTGCGTACATGGATACCAAACACGACATGCTTTAAAATTGCGCACAAACGCGCAGCGGCGAGAAACTACATTCATTTTTAAAAGCATTTAAAAGCCTTTACAGGTTACCACGTTAGATTTACAGAGGAGGTCTACTGCTAAAATTACTGCCCTCGATCTGACCTTCGCGGTGATACCTCACATGCATGATGCAATTGCTGTTTACATATGACGCTAGACCGACGCTTGCGTTCGCCTTTGCGCAAGAACAGGGGGGGACAGCGGTGCTTTTTTTATTTTATTTTTTATTTATTTTGCTTTTTTATTTTATTTTTAAACTGTTCCTTCCATATTTTTTATTTTTTTTTAATCATTTTTATTGTTATCTCAGGGAATGTAAATATCCCCTATGATAGCAATAAGTAGTGACAGGTACTTTTTTTTTGAAAAAAAATGGGGGGTTAGACCCTAGATCTTTCCTCTGCCCTCAAAGCATCTGACCACACCAAGATCGGTGTGATAAAATGCTTTCCCAATTTCCCAATGGCGCGGTTTATATCCGGGGGGGGGGGCATTTCCTCCCACTGCTTGTAAAAGTAGTCTAGAGGCTAATTATCTGCTAGAATTGCTTTTACATGAAAGCCGGCCGCTGGCTGAAAAGAATGATACCAAGATGATACCTAAACCCGCAGGCATCATTCTGGTATAAACATTCAAAGTCCAGCAACATACCAGTACGTTGCTGGTCCTTGTTGGACATGTATTGTAATCTTTTTTTTCATGCAGCCTGTTGGCTGAACGAAAAAAAAGAGATTGATCGGTGGGTATGCCCACCATTAGAATACCTCCCTTCATCCACCCACTTCTAATGATGGGCATATATGCCGAAGCATGGGGGCATCCTCCCGCAAAAAAGTTATGCCGCGTACACACGGTCGGACTTTTCCACGGGCAAGCCTTTGTCGAAATTTCGACCGTATGTACGCGGCATAAAAGGTTATGCTGCGTACACACGGTCGGACTTTTCCACGAGCAAGCCTTTGTCGAAATTTCGACCGTATGTACGCGGCATAAAAGGTTATGCCGCGTACGCACGGTCGAACTTTTCCACGGGCAAGCCTCCGTCGGAATTTCGACCGTATATACGCGGCATTAGGAGCAAAATCGCTCCTCCGCCCCTGCTGCCCCCATGCTTCGGCATATATGCTCTTTTTTTTTAACTGTGGTGGTGAAATCACCTCCTACGGCACTGGAGTCACGGCTTTATGTATCATGGGAGCAAACGCTGTTGCTGTCAAGATAAATAATTCCGCGCTGCAGTTGAATGGCGTACCTGAAAACAAAAAATTACATACCTGAAAAGCAAGCACGATAAAACATGCGCGGAATAGAATACAGTAAAAAAGAGCAGAACAATAGAGAGAAAATAGAGAGAGAGAGAGAACAATAAAACGACAACTATTTTTGTTTTTTTTATTTTATATTTTTTTTGTGTTTTTTGTTTTTTCCTTTTTTCTTTTTTACACTTTTTTTTTTAAACTTTAACAACTGTAATGGTTCGGGTCTCTCAAAATGTAATGGCATCTTGGGAGACCCTGTGTAAGTGTGTCCTAGTCTGTGAAATGCTGTACCCTACGCTAAAACTTCACTTTTGAGTGGTAGTGTTCAAAACATTCACCAAGGCAAAGACCAGGTTTGTCAGGACAGAGTGGACAATAATAACGGGTGTTTTTGGGGGGTTCGTTGGGTAGGCATGCCTCTCATGCAGCCGGCTTACTGCATTTGGTAGGGGATGGTGAGGTGCAGAACCGCCTGGATACAGGAGTTCTGTGACTATCTCATTCTGGAATTTTAGAAGAGATACAGTCCCGCCTGAAGCTCTGTATAGCACATGAGCGTTCAGCAAAGCCAATTGGAATAAGGATAGAGACACTTTTTTGTACCAGCGTCTCGCCTTACGGTCAATTAGATACGGCGCCATCAACTGGTCGTTGAGGTCCACCCCTCCCATATTTTTGTTATATTCGTGGACACAGAGGGGTTTCTCCACAACACCAGTCGCCGTAGGAATTTGGACTGTCGTGTCTGCATGAAGGGAGGTAAGAAAGAAAACATTCTTATTGTCCCTCCACTTCATAGCGAGCAAGTTATTACACTTTACGCAGGCTCTCTCCCCCAGCCTAAGACGGGCATCTACAAGCTGCTGGGGAAAGCCCCGGCGATTAGGTCGCACGGTGCCACATGCTCCAATCTGATGATCAAACAAGTGACTAAACAGTGGCACGCTCGTGTAATAATTGTCCACATACAAGTGGTACCCCTTTCCGAATAAGGGTGACACCAAGTTCCACACTATCTTGCCAGCGCTCCCTATGTAATCTGGGCAGTTGACCGACTCAACCTGACTATCTTTTCCCTCATAAACCGTAAAGCTCCATACATAGCCTGTTGCCCTGTCACAGAACTTGTAGAGCTTGACCCCGTATCTGGCACGCTTGCTGGGAAGGTACTGCTTGAAAGCCAAGCGGCCAGAAAATTTAATCAGGGACTCATCAACGCAGACAACTTGATCGGGAATAAACAAGGCTGCAAAACGTTCGTTGAAGTGGTTTATGAGGGGCTGAATTTTATAGAGCCGGTCGTATTCAGGGTCCCCACGTGGACGACAAAGTTCATTGTTGTTGAAATGCATGAACCGCAAAATCTGCTCGTATCGTTTCCTGGGCATGGAGGCAGAGAACACGGGCATGTGGTCAATTGGGTGCGTGGACCAATAAGCACGCAATGACGGGAATTTGTGTGCCCATGTTGAGGGAAAGGCCCAGAAAGGTCTTAAATTCGGAAACTGTAATTGGTTTCCAATCTTTGGCAATGGAAGACAACTGGGGATTAGCGGCGATGAATTGACCAGCATATAAATTACTCTGGTCCACAATAGATCTATAGAGATCTTCCGTGAAAAACAGCGAATAAAAATCGATTGGCATAAAATCAGCTGTTTCCACCTGAATACCGGGTTGGGCAGTGAATGGGGGAAGTACGGGTTCTGCAGAAGAGGTGGGGACCCAATCAGGATAGGCGAATTCTGCAGGAAGAGCACTATGGGTACGACGGGCCTGCCTTTGTCTTCTTATTGGTGGCAGCGGGACACTACTTGTGCTTGCCACCTCGCCAGCTTGAACTGCACTTATGGGACTCGCCACGTCACCACGTGATACTGCAGTGCTGGATGTACGCCCAGGCTGTACTAGGCCGCTGGTGCTTGCCAATTCACCAGAAGGAATAGCGGCGCTAGTACTACTCTGCTCCATGATACGAGAGCCCTGCGGTTCTTGCTCCTCAACAACCTCAGAAGATTGGGATTGGGTACGCCTGACCTTAGCAGGGACCTCAACTTCGTCGTCAGAGCTATCTGACATGGAGCCGCTGACTTCACTGTCTTCTACGGGAAGATATTCTGAGCCTGAATCTGACAGATACGTGACCTCCTCTTCACTATCTGTCATGCTCAGAATCTCGTAGGCCTCTTTACTAGTGTACCTTCGACTTGCCATTTTGGGCTCTAAATTTAGGGGTACACTAGTAAGATTCACAGGAAAAAAAGCACCTGACTGTCGTCAGCAAATATATCAAACGCTACAAAAAAAACTGTTAGCGGTCGCAGGGATCAGGACTGTCTCTGCGAACGCTGCAGTTATGTGTTTGGTAAGTGACAGTAATGAGAAAAAGTGTATCGCTCAAAGGTTCCAGGTTCCTTCAATTAGCTCCCGCCCTGCTCCACTTCCAGGTGCTGGCTATGCTCTGATGCTTGAGGAGAAGAAGTAATCTGGACTGCCGCACTCTGGTTAAACGTATTATTTAATGAAGAAAATTAAAATGCCAAAAAAAAATCCAAAAAAGAAATAAATAAACAATCCATCCAAAAACAATCAAAAGTGAAGGGACATGCAGGGTGACAGCTAACGCGTTTCACATCAGGGTGTGATGCTTACTCATAGCTATGAGTAAGCATCACACCCTGATGTGAAACGCGTTAGCTGTCACCCTGCATGTCCCTTCACTTTTGATTGTTTTTGGATGGATTGTTTATTTATTTCTTTTTTGGATTTTTTTTTGGCATTTTAATTTTCTTCATTAAATAATACGTTTAACCAGAGTGCGGCAGTCCAGATTACTTCTTCTCCTCTGGTAAGTGACAGTGATCGATCGATACTGCACTTGGGTGGGCTGGGCTGGGCGGAGGGGCTAAACGCAGGTGCTAGCAGGTATCTGGGCTGATCCCGCTAACACTGCGTTTTTGGGAACCCTAAACCGCTGGGAACGCTAGTATAGATCTGATCAGATACTATACCACTAAGGGAGGTGTATGCTTTGCGCGTGGGTGTTAGCGTTACTGGCACTAACCTAACGCTGCCTGGGGCGAAGCAGACCCTCTCTGGCGCTAAAACCTAATTGATCTCACCCGCCGGGCGATCAGGGGGTTAAACCTTTATTGGGTTATATACAGCGGGTGCCCTGATGCTATAAAAAGCAAACTAACCAACCAGCGTCACCCGTAACCTTTATATGGTGATCACTGGTGAAAGGGTTAACTAGGGGCAATCAGGGGGTTAAAACCTTTATTAGGTTAAATATGGGGGTACCCGACGCTATATAAAAACCTGACGGGTTACCTAAATAACGAACTGGGTAACCAGTGTCACCAGTGATGCTTATACGGTGATCACTGGTGAAAGGGTTAACTCTAGGGGCAATCAGGGGGTTAAAATAATATATGGGGGTACCTGACGCTCTAAAAACCTGCGGCGAAACTAAAAATAAATAACTGGCTATCTAGGGCACCACCGGCACTAAATACAGCGATCGAAAATACGATCGCTTAGTGACGCTGGCGTTAGGGGGTGAAAGGGTTACCTGGGGGGCGATCAAGGGGTTAAACCTTTATTAGGGGGGGGTTAGGGGGCTACCCTGGTCCTAAAGGGGCCTAATCCTAACTGCCCTGCAACTTTTTACTATCACAGATGACACTAAATGCAGTGATCAGTAAAATAAATGATCACTGCAATCAGTGACACTGTGATTGGGGGGTGACCTGGGGGGTGATCTGGGGGTGACTGGGGGGTGAAATGTGTGCCTATGTGTACCTATGTGTCAGTGGACTGTTGGTGCACTAACCTGCTTCTTCTCTCCTTGGCGCCGGAATCGAAAAGACCGCCGCGAGGGAGATGAGATCACTTCCTCCTGCCTGTGTTTACATCACATGGCGAAGGAAGCATTTTCATTCGCCGGGAGCGATCGCGAGGGGGTGGCCGAAATCGAATGGTCACCCCCTCATCTCTGATCGCTCCCCAACGATAAACGGCCGCTCACTGTATAGGAGGGGGGTCCGATCGGACCCCCCAACTGTACAAAGGCGATCACGTATGCTCTACGTGATTGTGCCTGTCGGTGCCATTCTGCCGACGTGTATATATACAGTGAGCGGTCGTTAAGTGGTTAAAGGAACCTATTTAGAAAATAAAAAACAAACCTTTACAACCCCTTTTAAAAAAAAGCAGAAGACTGTACATTCAGAACTTCTGAAATGCTAAACAAGTTTAGCTGCAAATAAGATTATTACTAGTAGTAGTAGTAGCATTAGTAACATTAGTAGGTATATTATTGTTATGTACAGTACATGGCAGGAATTTAACCAGTCAGATGAGCACACCCTAACTGTGGGCATACTTCCTTATTTTGCTGCCTAAGGCTACGTTCTTCTCTGAACTTAGACAAAGTACATAATTAAAACACTATTATAGCGAGCATAAAAGAATCGCTGTCAGTAGAGCTTCAATTCTTTAGGCCCCACACCTTTACCTCTAGGGGGCATCTGAGACTGACGCAGTTATGGGGAGAGTGCCAAAGGGGATTGCAGTAAGAGCTTTTCCTATTTTCACCCTACCATGGCATAAATGCCTACACTTTTTTCTAACGCTAGAGTCCGGCTTTAACCATTTGACGCTGAACTACACTCTCTCAATCAACAACATTAACTATTTTTAACCACTTGACCTCCGGAAGGTTTTACCCGCTTCATGACCAGGCCATTTTTTGCTATTCAGCACTGTGCTATTTTAACTGGCAATCGCTTGGTCATACAACACTATACCTGTACCCATGAAAATTATATAATTTTTTTCACACAAATAGATCTTTCTTTTGGTGGTATTCAATCACCACTCTTTTTTTATTATTATTGTAGCGCCCTGCTCCTCATGATCAGGTGCTATGTTAAATTTAGTGGGTGTCTGAGATGGTAGTTGGCTCAGACTTTGTAATAATGAAGGCTAAATCAGCCTCTGCTCCGGCTATGGCTGTGTTTGGAAGGACTTCCCACTGTTTGCCTGTAGGTGGCGTTACCACCCCAGGCCAATGTTGGAACACAAGCAGGCCAAAGTGTATTGGGTATTTTTCCCCGGGTACAGCTCAGTGTGAGTGGTCTCCCCGTTGAGCATGCTGGGGAAGGGTACTTAAGGGGCAGACGCCATTTCTCAGGGCTCTCTTCGCCCCGTGGCCCTCCTGGCTCGAGGTATGTGATACTGGAATTTCAGCCGCGGAGCCATGTTGGCCCGAGGCTGCATCTCTGCCAGATATGCCCAGTTGTCCTGAATGGGGCCTACACTTTAAAATTTACACTTCACCATATATCTTCTAGATGTCCTGAGCACTAGCCCCTGAAGAGTGTAACTTATACACGAAACACATCGGGCATCAGAAAACGCATCAACTCAGTTGACAACACAATCATTTACTTATGCTTTTACTGGTTTTATATGCAAATTTTTTCATGTTTTTAGCGCTTGTTGCCATGTGATATCTGTACATATGTAATTCACTGAATGTATTCCATTATCCATATGGGTCACTATGTGGCGCCTGGTCACACACTGATGTACCTTGTTGCTTATATTGTGCATACCCATATTTATGTGTGTGTAACTCTAGGGAATCGCATCAACCAGAATGTTTTTCCTTCCATGTGATTTCTGTTTGAAGATGTGTCATGCGTTTATTTTGAATAAACATGTATCTTTTTTACCTACACCATGTCTACAGTCTCACTCAAAGTCCCAAACCTCCGTTATACTTTTTTTACACTTTAAAGGTGAGCCTGTGCTGTCTGTTCTGCGGGAGGAAGCCATTCAATGGAGGAAACCAGGGGAGAACCTGTCCTGGAGAGGACCAAGCGGAAGGCTGGTATCTTGAGGAAGGCCTGGTAAATCTATTGGAGGATGCACCGTAGCTAAAGTTACCTTACAGTGTGCCGGGTCGACTTAAAGGCTCTTAAACTGTAAGGCTGGATTTCCGGGTACTAAAATCCTGTGGCAGAGGATTATTGAACAGTTCAACTTAATCATCCTATAGGTCTGTAGCAGAGACTGTTATTTCTTTATTTGTTTGTGCATCATTCCGGCTGCTAGGCCGAATGAGAGGGGCCTATCCGGGTGAGCAATGCCCACTTGAAGGAAAGTGGTGAGTGTGACTTTGAAGCTTAGAAGTTTCCCCAGTGATCTGCTGTGTGTGCCTGACCCTTCCCCTGACCCTCCATCCCTCAACCTGTGCAAGTTTATGTGGAAATAAAGCCTGACGAAAAGGATTCATAACTTGTATGGACATTGAACTTTCTGTAGACTCTCATCCCCTAAACAACGAATGAGGTAATGTGCAAGGCCCAAATTTAAACCAGCAGCTCCTGCGGGGGTGTGCTACATTATTATTATTATTATAATATAAACAAAAAAATAACAAAAAATTTGAAAAAAAACAACATTTTCCTAAGTTTCTGTTTATAACATTTTGCAAATAATCTTCCCTCAAAAATGTAGGAAAAAATGTATTCTACTACATGTCTTTGGTAAAAAAATAACCCAAATCAGTGTATATTGATTGGTTAGTGTGACATTTTTAGTCCACAAACTATGGTATAAACACTATCTTGTCAAAAGTATTGGGACACCTACCTTTACACGCCCATGAACTTTAATGGCATCCCAGTCTTAGTCCGTAGGGTTCAATATTGAGTTGGCCCACCCTTTGCAGCTATAACAGCTTCAACTCTTCTAAGAAGGCCGTCCACAAGGTTTAGGAGTGTGTCTATGGGAATGTTTGACAATTCTTCCAGAATAATCTCTATCCAAAATTGAAAAAAACATTTTGCCTATAGTACTTTAAAGTGGTAGTAAACTCTGTTACACCACTTTTACCTACAGGTAAGCCTAAGATGCCCGCAATGTACTCGGAGGACCGACACAGATAAACCCTCCATACACCCAGTGAAGTGAACAGCCTCAGATGATACACAGAGATGAAACAAATCTCCCTACATAAGTTTTACATCCATATCTGCTGTCTTCACATTTACGGTATATACTGTTTAGAAAGTTCAGATCGTGTTATGAAATTTTCTATTCCTGTTTAACAGAGTGTGATGTCTGGGCATACAGCCAAGATAGCTAAAATTGCTGATTGGAGGAAAGGCACACGCCCCCTCTCCACATAGACTTATGCCTCGTACACACCATCATTTTTCCCGTTGGGAAAACTGCCATGTTTTCTTTTGGTCGGAAAAATCGGCCGTGTGTATGCTTCATAGCAGTTTTCCCGACAGGAAAAAAATTTGAACTTGTTTTATTTTTTTCCGTCGCGAATCGCAGCGTTTTTTTCTCGCAGTTTTTCTATGGGGAAACACTGCGAGGGAGCATACACACGGCCGGTTTTTCCGACCAAAGCTCTCCTGGCAGTTTTCCTGTCGGGAAAACCGGCCGTGTGTACAGGGGAAAAGTGACCGAGCTGGTTCTCAGTTTTCCTCTCGGTTTTCCCGGCGGTCTTTTGACCGCTGGGAAAACCGATGGTGTGTACCAGGCAAGAGACTCTCAGAGGTGTTTTGTAACAGGGCCTGCTCCCTGCTAATCTATTTTAGCAACCTCCCCGGACAGAAATTTCAGGCTGCTTTTATCTGATGTGTCAGAGAATTTGTCAGGAGTTATCAGGCTGATAACAGAGGAACGGGTCAGGAGAGAGCTATGGGACTTAGCACTTTGAAGAGAGAGATAACAAAATACTGCAGATATCTGTGCCAGGCTCAAATTTCATGAATTGGGTTTACAATCCACTTTAAGGCTTTAGAACCACTGTAAGGTTAAAACAGTATTAAAGGGGTTATAAAGGTTTGTTTTTTATTTTCTAAATAGGTTCCTTTAAGCTAGTGCATTGTTGGTTAACTTACCTTTTCCTTTGATTTCCCTTCTAAATGTTTTTTTTCTTTGTCTGAATTTCTCACTTCCTGTTCCTCCTCAGTAGGGATGAGCTTCGTGTTTGAGTCGAACATACGTTCGACTCGAACATCGGCTGTTCGATCGTTCGACGAAGATCGAACGATTTGGGCCGTTCGCGCCAAATTCGAGTGACGCGAACGGCCCACAATGCACTACGCCATCGCAGTGTCATCCAGGCGCTGTGATTGGCCAAGCATGCACTGTGACCCCGCATTCTTGTCCAATCACAGCGCCGGCAGCGAGGAGAGCAATGATTGGCCACAGGCAGGATGCCTGTGGCCAATTATTCTTGAGGGGGTTTAGTACACGCCCCACACTATAAAAGGCCGCCAGCGCGGCGGCCTTGTGTAGTGTGTTCCGGAGCAGGGAAAGAGAAGCATAGGCAGGGACAGTGTCATTTTTTTTCCTTTACTAATCCTGGATTCCTTGTGTTTAGGGACAAATAAGGATAGGTAGGGAGAGTGTCAGTGTGTTATTCTGTGCTAAACCTTGTTTGTAGGGACAGAGAAGGACAGTGAGGGAAAGTGTCAGTGTGCTATTCTGTTCTAAACCAATCTTGCTGAACCATATTTGAAATCCTTGAGTTTAGGGACAGAGAGGTACAGTGAGGGAAAGTGTCAGTGTGCTATTCTGTGCTAAATCTTGTTTGTAGGGACAGAGTAGGACAGTGAGGGAAAGTGTCAGTGTGCTATTCTGTTCTAAACCAATCTTGCTGAACCATATTTGAAATCCTTGGGTTTAGGGACAGAGAGGTACAGTGAGGGAAAGTGTCAGTGTGCTATTCTGTGCTAAATCTTGTTTGTAGGGACAGAGTAGGACAGTGAGTGAAACTGACAGTGTGCTATTCTGTTATAAACCAATCTTGCTGAACCATATTTGAAATCCTTGTGTTTAGGGACAGAGAAGGATAGGCAGGGGACAGTGTCAGTGTCATTGTTGCTAAGCCTCCTGCACAGTATACACCTGAAGGTAGCCCTTATTGCTGTTTTTCCCATCTCCCTGCAGGCCATCCATTAAAATGTCTAGAAGGCAAACAAGGAGAGGCAGGCAGTCAGGAGGCAAAAAAAGAGGGCAAGCAGGCTCTGTGTCTGGGGGCAACAGTGCTGGTCGTGGACGCGGTGCATTGTTATCAGCACATGGCCATGGGACACGCTTGTCCTTCTTTACGGCAGCTGGACATGCCGAAGACTTGGTAGAGTGGATGACCAAGCCCACCTCATCCTCCTCATCCTCTCTCACCCAGGCTCAGGGTACTGGCAAAGCAGCTGCCAAAGCGTCCTCTTCTCTGGTATCATTATCTTCATTAGTCAATCCTTCCCTAGACCCACCATGTCCTCCTCCTGAGGAGTCCCCCGAACTGTTTGAGCACAGTGTTGGGTACATGCTCCAGGAGGATGCCCAGCGTTTCGAAGGATCTGATGATGATACCCAGCTAGAGGAAGGCAGCAGCGTGAGAGCAGAGAGAGGGGATGCTCAAGAAGGACACCAATCTGGCAGTCATGCTCCAGCAGCTGCAGCATACTGCCAGATTGGCTCCAGTGATGAGGAGGGAGGGGATGATGAGGTCACTGACTCCACGTGGGTGCCTAATAGGCGAGAGGAGGAGGAGGAGGATGAGGAGGAGGCACATCTCCAACGAGGCAGGATGCCCTTGGGTGGCCAGCGTATGGGCAGCACACCGACGGAATCACACCGCAGAGCTCCGCCTGTGCAGGGCGCTGCCTCTGCCCGTCATTCAAAAAGTTCTTTGGTGTGGGCCTTTTTTGAGGCGAGTGCATCAGATCGCACAGCTGCTGTTTGCAACATATGTCTCAAGCGTATATCGCGTGGCCAAAACATCAGCCGCTTGGGCACCACATGCTTGATCAGACATATGTTGACCTGCCATGCAGCTCGTTGGCAAGCCTACCTTAAAGACCCACACCAAAGAACAAAGCTGACCTCTTCTTGCACCGCATCAACTGGGATCTCCAACCCCACTATACCTTCAGTCCTCTC